>JAJTUV010000234.1:0-1289907 GCA_021653895.1 Mastomys natalensis | reverse complement strand
AGTACACATGGAGGGACCCATGGATACAGCCACATATGTAACAGAGGGTGGTCTTATCTGACATCAATGAGAGGGGAGCCCCTTGGTCCTGTGGAGGCTCTATGCCCTAGCTTTGGGTTGGGAAATGCTAGGGTGGTGAGGAGGGAGTAGGTGGGTGGGTGGGGAATTGCCCTCATAGAGGCAGGGCGGATGGGATAGGGAGTTTGCAGGAGGAGGGGAGACTAGAAAAAAGAAATATTCTCATCTTCCTGGATTTATGTAAAATTTGGCCTCTAAAATGAAACAGATATCCAATGATTTAAGATTGGATTGCATTCATTTTCTAGTATTACTTTCTCTTGTTTTAACCTGTGATGAATTAAAATAATTTAGAAATATCGGGCACTAAGACTAGAGAGATGGGTCAGCATTTAAAATACTTTTTGCTTCCTGACAGGACCTAGGTTGTAGTCCCAGAATGAATATGTGGCTCACAACTGTTGGAAACTCCAGTTCCATGGATCTGCCTCTGGCATTTGCAGGTCCAAGACACACATATGGTACACAAACATACGTTCAGACAAACCATTCATATCCATAACATTTTTTAAACATATAATAAGTTTTTTATATTTTTAATATTTTTAAGCATATAATAAGTATGCTGTAGTACAGAAAATATAACTTAATTCATTAAGCAGATTTCTCACCTGCACTTGGCTTAAATAGTTTTGAAATGTATACTTCCAAGTCCTCAACAAAATTGTGATAAACCAAGGATAATGAGCCCCTTGGAAAGAAATAGTAGATGAACACAATATAACTCTATGCTACAACATTTTAGCTATTTAGAATTTATGTAACATTTTAGCGCTTCAGAATTTATCTGAAAAAATATTACATTTATGACTCTAAGGACAACCAGATAAGATCTGACAAAGAAAGGGAAGAGAATCAATGCAGTACACCCTTTCAGCACCCTGTTATGAATATGAAGATGTTAGGAGGATCTATGCTGTCAGGTAACCCTGCTCTGATTAGCCTAGACTATGTGTTTCATCCTCAGGAATATCTGCCTTGTGATATATGATGCATCTCTCCACTTGTTTTAGAAACATTCCATAGGCATTGCTTCTTATTCACCTTTTATAGGACAATGGCCTTTTTTTTTTTTCAGGAAATGAAGTATATTTATGATATACTAGGAAGCTTCTCAAAGCATAGCTTCTGGCTTATTTTGTTTGACAAGAAGTAAGATGTCTTGAGTATATTGTTTTGAGAGTAAAACTGTGATATTGTACATGTGAGAGTTACTAACACATAGCTGTTTAAATTGATAATAACTAAATGAGGTTTAGTCAATAAACTTTAGTGATACTGGTTTTTATTTCTAATAAAATTCAAAAGTTGACTGACAAATATCACTCATCTCTCAATGACTCGTTCCTAGACACTCAGGAAGTTCATGTAAACTCTGTGATTATAGACGTCAGGGCCTCATTCTTGCTTCTTTCCTATAGAATAAGTATCCTTGGAAAAGGATCACAGTGTCCCATGTCCCATGTCAGCATTGTACTTTTAAACTGTGTAGGGCTATTAGTACTTTTACCAGTGACTTAGTTGGATAAGGACATAGCCATGTTTGTATTAATCCTTCAATGATTCAAAGCTTAGAAACGATAATGTGTTGGATGCCAAGGCTCCCAATAAACTTCTCTGTGTAAGAAGCAATGTGAGTAATACTATTCCACTTTAGGAAGAGATTAAGCAACTAACTGATATAATCTTTAATTTAAATTATTATAAACATGTTTTCTAAAGTGGTAAAGAAATAATACCACTTTGCTATGCACATATTGGACTCAAGTGAATGATTTTGCTAAATGGACTTTTAAGATGTGTTTCAGGAAGTGTGTATCATGAAGAAAAAGAGAACATGAAACCACAGGATGTGTTTAATGGATAAGTGATGCCTTGGGAGCATGATAGAATTTTAAAATATGTAAATATTTTATAGAAAGAATTGAGTTCGTTTCAAAAGAGGAAAAACAGGAATTAAGAATCTTCCAGTATCAACACTATTCAAAACAAATTACTTGGATTGATTCCATGTAGAAATCATATCTATCATATCATATCATAGGCTATGGTGATGGGTACTCAATACATGATTATTCAAATACATAAAATCTAATGCCTCTTTTTCTTGGAGTTGCATTACATATAGCCTCACTAAAATATGACCTGTTGATTAAAGTTCTGTTTGTTACAGGACCCTGATAATGGACAGTTAACACATTCTCGTTTTCTAGGAAAAGCTAACTAGAAGATGACATGGCGGTGTGTTCACATTTGTAATGCATGGAATTTTACTGTAAATACTTTGGTCTTCATAAAAAAAATTGAGCAGTTATAATCAGAGAAATAAGTGTGACATAGAAATCACCATTACACAGAACTATAGAGTGCATGGAACATTTAGCTTTTCTTTTTCAACAAATTAAATACCAATTATAGTTGAAATAAAGATACTGCTTTGCTAGAATTTTACAAAATGTGTCTCGAAATCAATGAAAAAGAAAATGTAAATTTCTTACAGGAAAAAATACTTTGTGGTATATCTTTAACACGTCTTTTACTATGAGATTATTAAGTTATCCTTCATTTTGTATTTCACACAATTCATCTTTTTTTTTTTTTAACGTGGACTTATGGTGTATTTTATTCTCTGTTTATTCTTAGGGCACTTTGAATCCATATTGCGTACTATGGGATGATTCAAAATCGTAAGTGGCCAATGCTTTGTAATATTGCATTGTGATTAATAATCAACATACATTAAATAATTTTAGCTATCTGATATTTAACTAGACTGTAACTCAGTGGGGTGTGGGTTTTTCTCTGAAGATAATCTCCTCTTGTGTCTGCAGGCCAGCATGATTAATATGTCTGTTGGATCATGGTATCGCCAGTTACTTTTCCAGATAAGATTATATAATGTATAAGGCATATGGGGATACAAATTCCATGGGGATATTTTTTAAGCCTGATATTCTGGAGTTATAAAATCTCAAATGTTTTTACATCATGCCTTAGTAATTCAGGTTTGTCTTGTAGTAGGGAACAGTGAGGTCTCTGGTCTTTTGACAAAAAAGCATTCATGACATAAAGTGTATTACAGGAGTAATAAAAATATGTATGGACATTAAAAGGTATACAGTTATTAAACTGAATTATTTTTAATATCTAGTCATATATATTTTATGAATTCATGAAGACAAAAGAAAGTAATGGCACCAAGCAAACATGAGTGAGTCTTCCATGGTTTTTATTGTTACTCATAATTAATTGCAGTGTCTGGTTCCGCCTATCATCAGAGCAATGATAACTCTGAGGTTTTGATGGCGAAAGGTTAAAAAACAGGTATTTAATTCTTAGGGCCATGTGTATTCCAAACTTTTTGTTTTATTTTGCTTTGATTTGTTTTGTTGAATGGGGGCCCAAAAACTGTCAGATGAAGCCCACAGATAAAACAGATGTGTGTTTTGGACCATTTTCTCAGTGTCATTCATTCTAAATATGATCTATCCCTAAGATTTTTCATGATATTACAGTTCCTCATCAGAAAGTCTAAAAGGAAATTTTGTTAGAACTCTAGAAATTATAATTAAGTTCAAACCTAGAGTACTTGGTGAAATTTTTAAATTACTTTTTCTCATGAGGACCAAGTCAGGAATATTATTTGGGGCATAAATTCTGATATTTTATGGGTTGTCTTTTAGAGCCCTAGAGCCATAAGGAGAAAGCAAACTCACTCTGACAATAACATGGGCTGAATACTCTGATGCATGTTTTTGGTTCTTTCTTCTAAATATATTGTTGAGTAATTTATCATAGTAAGATTTTCAAAAACTTTGCTGTCTCATCCAATTTATAAAGAAAATATTGGTTGTGTATTCTAATTTACTTGGGATGTTTTGTGGCCAAGGAAGGGTAAAGGTTATTACAATCTAAATGAATGTTTTCTGCTAAAGAAAAATACATGGTATTTTATATTCTTTGGTGAAACGATATTGAAAATATTTGTGTATGTCTGAGAATGATAAGTAACTTGGTTTGAATAATAAGCAACTTTATTTTTTTACTGAATAGAATATATGATTTTATTGATGCCATAAAACTGTAAAAAAAAAAAAAAAAAAAAAAAAAAAAAGCTAATTAGGACTACTAACAGGACACTGCAACATGACAAGCTACATCCCCAGATTGATAACATTTTTGGTTTCCTTTCAGAAAGCAGGTGCTAGTTTTAATTTATAAAGCTATCTGGGGTTTGGCTTAAAGTCAAAAATAAATCATACTTTTTTTTCTCAGCATCTGCTTGTGAGTAGACTCATATCTATCTCAGAGAACATCAATACCTTAGCAAAATCAAGCCTGCACATGATCCTTGAAGGAAACTGTTGAGGAGGGGATGTATGTGTGCATCCTGCATCACTAAACAGATCATCTAGGAAGACCAGTATCGCTCTCACTTTCTCTTGTGATAAATCTGTTAAAGGATCAAACGGTTTTCCAGAATGAGAGGGTGTATCTCATCACACATTTTTCCAGAGTATATCTTAGCTAAAAATCTTTCCTAAATGTTTTAAGCAGTGAAGGACAAGGGAACCCTATAGCTTCTTTTCACATCTATTCAATTTAATTGTATTTCATGTTAAGGTGTACAATAATTTTAGTGATGCAATAATTAAATTTGAGGATAAACTTACAAAAGAAAATTAATAGTGAATAGGTAGTAAGATTTTTTTCTTTACAGGAATGGGATGAAATAAACACTTCATTAGTTTGTTTGTTTAAGTTTGAGATCTTAGTGTGCAGAAATGGGTACCCTGGAACTAGTTGCATAGACTAGGCTGTTCTCAAACTCACAGAAATCCTACATCCTCTACCTCAAAATCAGGTATTGCCCCACCACACTCAGCTTAAGTGATAATTATAAGATTGTATTCATGAAGTTAGAATTATGTGTTTTGATTTTGGTTTATCAAGTCTCCATCTTTTCAATTTTTTGAAAATTGTTTTTAATTAAAAAACAAATACATCATTACATATTACTTACACAACTCTAAAACATGCTGCCAAAGTTGAAAGTCTACCTTTGTGATCCCTCCACTCTACCTAGCTCTCTGCTACCTCTGCTCTTCACCAAACCCACCCCATAGCCATTTGTTCTGCAGAAAAGATCAGGTTTCCAAGAGACAACAGCAAAACAAGGCAAAACAACACACATTAAGACAAAGTGAAATCTTTCACACCAAGGCTGGACAAGATAACCCAATAGAAAGAATAGAGTCAGAGTTATGCTAGTTCACAGTGTTAGTAGTCCCACAATAAAATATAGCTAACAACCTTAACATATATGCAGAGGACCTGGTGCAGATCAATGCAAATGCTGTGCTTGACTTTTCTGTCTCTGTGAGCCCATGTGAGCCCTGCATAGGTGGCTAAGTTCTCCTGGTGTCCTCTATCTTATGTGACTCCTACACTATTTCCTCCCCACTTCTGCTGGAATCCCTGATCTCTGAAGTGAAAGACCCAGTGGAGACTTCAACAGTAGATTGTCTCTTGCATAATATCTGGCTGTGGGTTTCTGCACCTACTCTCATCTGCTTCTGGAGGAAGCCTCTCTGATGACAACTGGACAGGGTACCACTCTATGAGTACAGCAGAATATCTTTCAGAATCATTTCATTGTTTTTTTTCCAGTCTTATTCTGTTCTACCCTATGTGTCTGAGCTATTGAGTCTCTAGTTCCTGGCCATCAAGACAATGTAAGACATGAGCCTCTTCCTGTGGCATTGATCTCATATTAAACCAAATATTGGTTGGCAACTCACACAAGTTCTGTGCCATTGCCCCAGCACATCTTGCAGGCAGGATAGATTTTAGGTACAGGGATTTGTGGCTGGGTTGGTGTCATGTTTTTCTATTCTGTAGCCTGCAGAGTAACTTCTTGTACCAAAGAGACTGGGACTTAACGGTGAAGGCTCCAACCTGTATCAGCTTGACTTCTCTTGTGCAAATTGTTGTCAACAACGGGGCTCTATTGTCAGTTTTCAGAAAGTGACCTTATGTCCTAGCATCAGCCTAGGTTGTTTAGAGATCCCCACGGGACCTCTTTGGCCAACAACTCAACCAAATGTAACCCATCACTGGAAGCCTTGCCTGGCTACAATTGGCCAAGACAGATTTCATATCTTCCATTACTTGGAGTCCTACAAGGTCACCTTTATATATTACAGGAAGTTTCCACTGTACCACCCTCTAAATAAACCCCCAATTCCAGCTATTCTTTCCACCTCTCTCCTCCCTCCTTCTCCACCTCACACCTGGTCCTGCACCCATTCCCACTGGCCTACATATCACGCTCAGAACCTATTCTACTTCCTCTTCTGAGGGAAATCCATCCTTCCACCCCATAGGCCTCCCTTACCAAACCTGTATGGATCTATGGATTATAACATGATTATCATTTATTAACAGCTATAATAACCACTTATAAATGAGTACATAACCATACTTGTCTGTCTAGCCCTAGGTGTCCTCACTCAGGAAGATATTTCTAGTTGCATTTACTCGCCCTGCAAATTTCATGTTTTAAAAGAAAACATTGAATGATACAACATTGTGTAAATGTACCACATTTTCTTCAGTTTATCTATATTTTAGTTGAGGGATACCTAGGTTGATTCCAGTTTCTGGCTATATGAATAAACCTGCAATAAACATAGTTGAGCAAAAGTCTTTGTGGTAGGATAGAAAGTCTTTCAGGTATATGCCCAAGTGTGGTATAGCTGGGTCTTAGTGTAGATAGATTCCTTATTTTCTGAGAGATCACCATATTTAATTTCCACAGTGACTTTATATGTTTGCACTCCTACAAGCAATGGAGGAGTGTTATCATTGATCTATTTCCTATCCAGCACGTGCTGTCATTTGTGTTATTGATGTTAGCCATTCTGACAGGTTGAAGAGAGAATTTCAGTCATTTTTATTTGCGTTTCTCTCATGGATAAGAATGTTGAACATCTCCTTAAGCATTCCTCAACCATTTCTAATTGCTCTAATTGATCTAAATGGAATTCTCCATTTAGATCTGTAGCCCATTTTTAATTGTATTATTTGTTTATTAATATTTAGTTTCTTGAGTTATTTATATATTTTAGATATTAGACATCTATCAGACATGAAGTTGGTAAAAAAAATTTTCCAGTTCCATACGCTGCCTCATTATCCAATTGACAGTGTTCTTTCCATTATGAAAGCTGGAATTTATCAATTGTTGATCTTAGTGCCTGTTCAATAAGAAAGAGTTTTCTGAGTCAACGTATTCACTGCTGTTCCACACTTTCTATTCTCTTGGGTTCAGAGTGTCTGGTTTTATGATACGATCTTTGATACAGTTGGACTTGATGCAGGGTAATAATTATGCATGTGCCAAGGACCAGCCTCCAGTTGGAGAGTGATTTCTGAGAGAAGGAGTGTTTGAAAGTAGCAAAGAAAAAAGATCATAGGGCACAAGCTGATGGCCTGTGTTCTGCTCAAGACATCTTTCTCTGGAGATCATCAGACAACTAATCTATATAGCGCAGCTCTCACAAACTAAAGCCCAGTCTTTTATGTACATATCAATTCAGTCATTTACTCCAAGTTCTCTTTTGATTACCCCAAGAATCAGCATTCCCCTTGATTTTTAGAAAGAGACAGAGAGCACATTTTTCTTAACATTGCAAATGAATTCAGAGTCCTGCCAGCCTTTGTAAGCACAGACAGTAAGCTAGCTGGGTGGGCTTCAGCTCTGAGATCACTGTTCCTACCATGTCGTAGTTTTATGGTCATTTTCTTCTGCTTCAGCTATGTTCAGCTAATCAGAACCTGCTGTAGTGGGATAGATGAACTCTGGTGGAGACATATTGATTATATTCTTATGCTAGCATATAGGTATCTGGGTTTATGTGCTGATTTCTGAGTTTTTCTTGGATGAGCTGGAGGTTTTTTCCTTGCTTTCTCTTCCCTTTCTAGATTTTTCAAGAGTGGGTTTGTTGAGTGTTGCTTGTTTTTCTAGCCCACATGGCTCATGTGTTCATGGAAGAATGCTGGTGTTCGATGCTGGAGAAATGTGAAGCCAAGGGGAAAATGGTCTGAGGGATCTGAAGGAGGCATGGAGGTGTTTGGGATAGCTGCCCATGATGTCCTGTTTTAGTGCTATGGGTGACTCTGAGAATTGGATCTGGAGTAATAAAGAGAATGGGGAATGTCTGAAAGCAGTCTATCTGGCCTTCAGGCACAGGTGCCAATTTTCTTAGTTTCATAGTTAGCAAACTGTTTGCTTTTTGCCTTTTCTAAGCACTGTAAGAAACAAGCATTATATTTTTTATACATTATACTTTCAATGCTGCTGTACAGGCTTGCGGAGTTATATATCCAATTCATACCATTAGCTAGTTTTGTGTAAAGATGAGGGCTTTCCTGCATCCTAGGTGTATTCTCTAGTTAAATATTCTTCCTGTGTCTGCTTTGCTTTAACAGTCTAGAAATGATTCTATCAATTGTTAGAAACTAGAACCAATCATGCATCAAGCTCATACTTCTTATTTCAATCTCACTCATAAGATAATCTATTTCCTGGGTGATACCTGGAAGAAGCTTTTTAGTTGACTACATTAGATACTATATATGTAGACTATTTTGAAACAGATTTTGTTCTTTCTTTGGCTCAATAATTATTATAGCATGCAGGAGCTTCTTTTTAAAAGCTTAAATTGAAGCTGGATCTATGGCTCAGCAGATAAGGGAACTTGTTTTTATCTAAGACCTGGATTCAGTTCCAGCACCCATATGGTGCCTCACAGCTGTCTATACCTCCAGTTCCAGAAGATTGCTATGAAGACCATACTGGCACGTTCCAGGCCCGACCCTATCTCAAAAAAAGAGGCAGGCAATACTAAATATTAATTTCCTTTCAAAATTATAAGATTAAAGTTTCAGTGGAAGAGAAGAGAATAGACTAAACTAAACAAAAAAGTCATTATTTTTGTTTTTCTTCCTCACTAAGCATTCGTTTTTGATGAAGCATCATGAATACATGTTTTCTCAAAAAGTCATGATTTAAAATGGTCTTGTTTCAGATTTCTTTAGGAAAGTTTTCCTTCTTATCCTTAAAGTATTTTTAATGATGTTTTAAATTGCAACATAGACTTTGATATTATTAACGCTTAAGTGTCTAACTTCCTGAAGAAGCTTTTTTTTTAAATTTCTTAGTATGTGAATGAATCCTTTTTAACTGGCAACGTTTACGTAAGTGCAACAGTACTAGCAGCACATGTGTCAATTAGCAAAGTTCCTTCACCTCATACCTAAGACTAGAGAAATGCTGCCGTGACTTTTTTTTTTTTTTTTGTCCCGTGCCATAACCCTCCATCACAAAGATTGGGAAAACCCAGGCTGGGGCACGACTCACTGTTTCTGCTTTTGTGAATAAAGTTCTGTGAGGCTGGCCATGCCTCCTTGTTGTTTGAGGTTGTTGTACTATATATGGTCACAAAGCTGAGTCAGGGCAGAGGCTACAGTGCCCACAAGTACTAAAATATGTGGCCTTTAACTCCTGTATATGTTAAACAAATCACCTACCACTGTCAAAAACATAGCTTGCAAGCCTTTTTCCTTTTCTGGCACACAAGAAGTATTGATTATAGTTCACATCAGAATAAATTAATGAAAATGTTTGCAAGCTTGGGTCACATGGGCTACCCAGGGATAGAGAGAATCGATGCTCAATTATCTCTGTAGTTAGTCATCTTTCCAAACACACCTTCTCCTGTAACCTGTCTCATATTTGTGTAGAATTCTGTCTCTTGACCTTCTTGTCTTATTACCTCTCTCCAATGTTTCAGCTTAGCATTATTATATTTTTGTTCCTCTGTGGTGATCTGAGTATAGTTTGAGTCCATGTGTGGGAGTTAGATTTCTACCATGTGATATGAAGAAGGTGGAAACTGTGACTATGGTGCTCACAGGACGGGACTTAGGGAACAATAAGGATAGATAACATCACCTCAGTGAGCTCCATGACTTTGTGCTGGTGGCTTCATAAAAAGAGAGCATGCTGCATGATTTCTTTTATTTTTGGTCTCAAAATATTTTATAGGGGACAGCTCTAATCTGAGCACATACTTGCACCAACTCAAATAACCAAAGGCCATTAGATGGAATTTTATAATTATATTTATGTACAGAACATTTAGTGTACATTTTTTAATCCAGTTTAGTGGCGAGTTCTTTAGCCTCTGCCTTTTCCAGCTTGGCAATGTGAGCCACAGACTTAGGACCCAGGACGTTGCCTCCCCAGTGGCAGCAGATCTCATCATATCTGTCATTATAATTGGTCCTAATAGCTTCCACCAGCTTAGCCAGAGCACCCTTGTCTTCCGAGTTAACCTGTGTGAAGGCAACAGTGGTACATGTCTTCCTGTGGACCAGGCGCCCCAGCCTGGCCTTTCCCTTGATGATGCAGTAGGGCACCCCCATCTTTCGACACAGGGCAGGCAGGAAAACCACCAGCTCAATGGGGTCTACATCATGGGCAATCACCACCAGCTGAGCCTTCTTGTTCTCCACCAAGGTGGTGACTGTATTGACTCCTGCTCGGAGGACAGGTGGTCTCTTAGTTGGGACGTCTCCTTTGCCAGCAGCTTTCTTCTCAGCACAGGCCAGTAGCCTTTGCTTCTTCTCTTGCTTTGTCTCTGGCCTGTACTTGTGGGCAAGCTTAAGCAGCTGAGTAGCTGTTTGCCTGTCCAGGGCCTGGGTGAACTGGTTAATGGCAGGAGGTACTTTGAGCCGCTTATAGAGGATGGCTCTTTGCCGCTGCAGCCTGATGTAGCGGGGCCATTTAACGAAGCGTGTTAGATCTCTTTTGGGCTCGATGTCCTGCCCAATTCCGAAGTTCTTGGGCCTTTTCTTGAACAGAGGATTGACCACGGTTTTGGCCTCCTGTTTCTTGACGACGGCGGGGGCCGGGGCCACCTTCTTCCCTTTGGCCTTCTTTCCTTTGGGCATCTTGCTTAGCTGGAGGAGAGAGCGCTACATGATTTCTTTTGCCTTGTGATTCCATCTGCCACCTCAGGGCTGCCAGACCATCACAAGATGCAGGCTTTTAACCTTGTTCTTCCAGAATAAAGTTCTATTGTTTATGATGTTACCCAGCCTCAGGTATATTGTTAGAGTGACAATTATATGATCTCTCATTTATCCATTTTAACAGAGCATCCATTAATTAACTGACATCCATTAATGGACATTCACTAATTCTGCCTTCAGTTTTGTCCAAATTGTTAATCATCAATAAAGCTTATATGTAAAATAATAGTTGTCATATTTCTAGAGACTCTATTTGATGACTTTTAATCTACTCTATTGCTTTGCCAGGTCACTATACTTCTGCCAGTATATTATCTTTTAATTTGCTTATTTTATGTGCATGGATATTTTTCTTGCATGTATGTCTATGCACCATGAACATGCATTATACCTTTGGCAGGCAAAGAGGGTATTATATCTCCAGAGGTTTGATTTATAAATGATTTTGAGATACCAAGGAAGGTGCTGGGATTTGAACCTGGGTCCTCTTAGAAAGCAGCCAGCACTTTTAACCACTCAGTCATATCTCCAGTCAAAATATATTAATATTTGTATCTTTTTAAAACTCAGTTAACACAATTTATTTCATTATCTAACTAAAATTTTTATTTGAACTCTTTGGATATCCATTTATACTCTCTTTCCCCTTCAAATTTTCTCTCAAAATTCTTTACTGTTTTAGGGTACTAGGTTATGAAATGTTAATTGCCCTTTCCAAATTATGGCTAAAAATTTCTTAAGGCTAAGGATGAAGTCATGTTTCTCAAAGACTGATTGATATTTTCCTGTGCTTGATGATACTACTTGAACTCAGAATGCCTCAAATTGAGTTGAAATTGGGGTTCCTGGACTCCCTTCTATGTTGTGAACACAAGCAGCAAGCTCACTAGATTGTGTTTTTTACTTGTAGCCAGGAGTTTTTAGCAGAATTCAAATGCCAAATTTGTTCGTTAAAGGTCTCATTTCTGGGAATAGGGAATCAAAACATATGTCTCCTCACACCTGTGTTAAGCAGCACATCAGTGTCACATAGTAGTTCTCTCAGGAAATACTACTTCAAAGGGTCTTGGGTATACATTTTTTTATAACCTTTATATTTTCTGCTCAGTATGACAGCAGTCTAAAATTCCCATCTGTATTTAAGAATTTGTAGACAATAAGTATGCTACATTAATATTCGTGAATTCCTGAAAGTGCACTATTCACTAATTCATTTGACAAGCATATCTGGAAACCTATTATATGTTCCATCTCTGAAAGTCTTCACACATGAATCAGTTAACATCCTCAAACACTTGCCATATACAGCTTAAATAGGGATGGTTTTGTGAGAACATGATACAAATATAACCACCATAGGTAAACGATACTCTTGTGTTAAGATCAGAATAATAAAGCATGTAGCTTGCACGTCTTTAATCCCAGCACTTGAGAGGCAGAGGCAGATGGATTTCTGAGTTCGAGGCCAGCCTGGTCTACAGAGTGAGTTCCAGGACAGCCAGGGCTACACAGAGAAACCCTGTTTCGAAAAAAAAAAATGCATGGAGCTTAGTGGAATGATTATACACATATTCCTTCATCTTGTTCCAACGTGCTGTTGTGTTGGTTTGGCAAGTTCCCTACAAGACTCTTTCATTGCCTTCCTGGGTCCTTTTCACAGCTCCATGCTTGATGACAAGTTCACTTCTCCTATGTCTTCTTTTCTTCTGTGTATTCACTAAATGTCTTTCTCTCAGACCCATGAATTATCATTATTCTAACTCATCAATTAAATTGTGTAATGTCAGAAGTGGTAAAGATAAATAATGGAATGAAAAGTAAATACCATCTCATGATAAAACAACCAACACCTTTGGTTGCAGAAAACACCCTTAATTATTTATTTAAAAGAATAGATTTCGTTTGTTTGCTTTTAATTAGTCTACTTAATGAGTTAAAAAAAAAAAAAAACTTAAATTCCCAAATTGGTAGATTCTTTAGTATTCTTGGATGGTACTAAGATTCAAAGCAGAGGGCCTGTGGAGATGCCTCGGCTGTAAAAAGCACTTACTGCCCTTGTAGAAGACACAAATTCTATTCCTGCTACCCAAATGATAGCTTAAAACCTTCTAAGACATATGATGCCCTCTTTTGACAACTTTGGGCACTAATCTCACTTGTGGAGTGTATATATAAACACAAAACTCTTGTTGACTTGACTTTTTTAAGGTAAAATCAAGTGTATAGATAAAACCATGCTAGATTTATCTATACAAAATATCCTAGCTACTGATACATAGATTGATAGTAGATAACAGTTCTCTATAGTCAATTGCTGGCCATGTGAATAATGATCTGAAGACGACATAATGTTTGAAACATGTAACAGTGTTCCATGTTATTTTCACTAATGAAAAAAAAAAATCAGTAGGAAGTAAGGACTGTCAGTTTTATAGTGTAGTCTGCTTATCTACTTGACATTATGGAAATGAAAATTAGTTAACCATTTGCTACTATAGTGATGCATAGCAGATGTTAGTATCGCAGAAATACCTCAAGTTCTTTAGGATCCATATTAGTCTGTAAATTAAAATAGTCATTACATTGCCTGTTTCAAAGAGTAGTAATAATCACAAGAAGCAGTACTCCGTGGCTAAAACAATACAGGTATTTCAATTAACAATTGCTACATGCCTAAGTTGTCCAATTCATTAGCTTCTCGTGGGAAAAATAACTAAATGATGCCTGGTTATATTGTTTATTGCTATTGTGGACTTCATGCTACAGAAAGATGACTTTTAAAGGAATCATACCCCTCAGGGATGTCCTCAGTACTGATAAGAGAAAAATAATCAGAGTGAAATATGGGAAGGCAGTGTGATCTGATGATTCCTCGGTGCCACCGAGTCTCTCCTGAGTGTCTACATCAAAAGGAACACTGGGTGAACTAATCTTGTACCTACTTATTTACTTCAGATAGTCATTGAAGTCAGTTTGCTAAATATTTGCATAAACTTCATACTACATAGAATCAATAATAAGAAAATCTTAAATTCATCTAATATTTAACACCCATTTATATTATTCTTAGGGTATCGGAGATGGCTCCCAACACACTCTTTTGACAGAATTCAAAGTTTATATTGTTAAAACAATAATGGCTATACTATACTGAGAATAACCTGGAGGCAGCTAGAAAGATAGGCCACTGGTAAAGTTCTTAAGTTAATAATATCTGTGGTTTAATATTTAAACCATGAAAAGATTTAAGTTTCCTGTGATTCAGATCAAATAATGTTAGAACCGTTTGACTCTTTGTTGTCGTTTTGCCATTTGAATGACTGAGGCTAAAATTTCCTTTACTTATGCATCTTATAAACACAGATTGAACATTTATTTTAATATTTAATATTCTATCTTTTTCTTCTATTTTAAGCATCAGAATTGTCTACTTGTACCATAAAGGAAAAGTACTTTACACGTTCATGCTACAAATTCTCAATATCAATTTCAGCTAATGATTATCTTTAGATGTTATTGAGCAGGTGTTACTAGTTTATTTTCTATTACTTGAATGAAATACTTGAGGCTGGGAAAATTATATAGCTCACAGTTCTGATGTCTGAATGTCTAAACAAAATTTAATTGGTTTCTAAAAAGACCTCATGGCAGATGACTTGACAGTAGCAGGAGAGAAGAGAGAGCCCCCAGTGACCTCATAACTTCCACTAGGCTCTAACCCTTAATCCCATCCTATTTGAAAGAAAACTTCAATGTAAATCCTTAAGGACACATTCAAACAACATGTAAACTATAACAGCAAGCAGTCTGACACACACAAATATTTTTAAAAATAATTAAAATGGAGTTGGATGAACATGCATTAATTATGAGATTTATATAAAATTATTTACACATTTCTTAATAAAATGATGAATTGTACATACGACTTTGAAAACTTCTTAGAAAAATGTCAGCGGATGATTGTAGTTGAAGAATGTATGTAGGATTCATGATTAATGATTTCTGGAGAAACTAAAGCTTACTGTTTATTTTTTTCATTTGTTGATATAATGGACATGAACTAATTGTGCATGAGGGTTATAAATCAAGTCACAATATTTTGAAAATTATAGTTGGAGTCATGCTGAGTTGCTATCACAGATGAGAATTTGCAAATATTGAAACCCAAAGAAAACATTTAAAAATATATGAAAACACAGTCTATGAGTAGAAAGTAATTTGGAAATCTCTACTTAAAAATATATTGTTATCTTCAACACGTAGTACATATGAGGCTATGTAGCCATCCTTCTAATTTGTACAAAGAGCTCTTCTAGTGTGAAATTGCATTCTATAATGTCTTTCTTTTTGCCCTGCTACAGTTGAACTTTGTATTGAAGAAAATCAGGAAAATCATTGTCCCAAATTCCCACCAACACCACAAAGCTAGCATTGTTCCTGGATAGTATGCTTAGTAGGCTATATCAATGGGAAAAGGACAGTTTTTTTGTCACTCATCCCCTGTCACTCAAAATATAACAGTTATGATCAGAAGAGGAAGTGTGTTTACTAGCATTTAAGAAATACTCTTTGTAAACACATACAAGGACTTGAAATTTGGTCCTAGAATTCTGTCGGTTGGTTGGTTATGAGAGAAACAAAAAGTTAAAAAGAGTAGGGTTAAAGAATTGCTACATACACATGTGTAATTTCAACCATATCAAGAGCATAATGGTCACCCAGGAGCTGTGGTATATGGAAATACATATACAACACATAGAATTTTATTAATCCAGCAAAATCCAGAAAATAAATAGGCACCATCATAAGAGTGATTCCTTGCATCAAGTGTAAGCCACTCTATCTGACATAAAGTCATAATAATGTACTATATACTCTCCTAATTTACTTTGGGAAATTATTGCTTACCAAAGTTTATAAATACTCAACTTTCTTCATAGGATTAGACACATTCATGGGTCCTCTATAGTTTATAAATTTAATATAAATGACGTATGGAAGACAGGAAAGACCTAGGACACATTAATATCTGCTGACAACAGGGAGAATCTTTCTCATTAAGTTTTGCTTTTATTGTCAAAATACATAAGACTTAGAAGCTACAGACTGGACTTTAGCTTTGTCATCATCTACTGAGCATGTAGGAATCTAATGCAAATAGATTATTTGGTTGTCCTAACAATTTACATACTGAATAGATAATGATGCTATGGTTGAGATATTTGGTCTCCCAAATTTTCTATGTTGAAATAGTTTGCATGCAGGAACATGGGCAGATGGAATAGTATATCATACATTCTCAGTGTCCCAAGAGAATGTGTTTGTCCTTTCTTTCATGTGTGATAGTTAATCTTCAGTCTCAAATTAACAGTGGCATGGAAAGAAACATCTGGGTATGTCTTTAAAGTGTTGTCAGAACAAACTTAAAGGAGGAGGGAAGAACCAGTCTGAATGTAGGGAGCATTCTCTCATTGGCTAGAGATTTAGTCTAAAGTAAAAGGAAAAAGTAATCAGAACACTACGCTTTACCTCTCTTAGTTTTCTGTGGAATGAGTGAGAGCAGCCATGCCTTCCTCCCCTAATAGATTTGTCTACCTTTTAAACCTATGAACCAAATTAACTTTTTCTTCCTTTGAATTGCTTTTGTTAAACACTTTGCTACAGCACAGGCAGCAATAACAAGTACACTGGAGAAGGCATGGCGTGATAGAAATATGCCATGACCAGACACTGAATAACTGGCACCAGCCTCTAGAGCTCTTAGCCATGACCTTCTGTTGTTTAGAAATTACCTAGTCCACTAGAGCGGTGTAAGGGTATGACCGTGACTGGAAAGTAGAGGAACTTCTGCATGCAAATGAGGGACTGAGGAAAATAGATGTGGAAAATCCTGGGAAATGGTCTAGAAATGGATAGACTATGTTGCTAATTAGAGAAATAGCGTCCCATTATTCAGAAAGATGTCAGAGGAGTCAAGCACCTGTGTTGTAGATGAGAAGCCATCCTCTAGCCAGCACTATAATGAAAAGACAGTTTAGCTCAGTGTAATTCCCATGTTGATTAGTCATTCAGCCTGACCTGAAAGTTTTTGAAATGTTTGCTCTGCTTCAAATAGTAAACACAAGAAAATCCATTTTTGTGAGATTCCTATACATAAGATTTGTCATGATAACATTAAATTCCCTGGGAGGCCTGTCTTCATCCAGGGATTTTTTTGAATCCCTAGGTTTATGATGGTATTTCAGATTTTCTAATACAAACCACAGTGCCTAGACCAGAGTATTTAATAAATGTTTCCTGAATAGAAATGGAATGGATTATTTCATATTATATCAAATTTATGTAGTTTTTTCCTTCTCTATAGTCATAGAAATGTTATATAACATAAATGAACACAAAAAGAAACTATACGATATAATTTCAAAGTGCATAGTTGTCTAGTTCAGTGTATACATTGTACACACTGCTGGGTGTTCTTGAAAATTAAAGTGTTCTTCCTGTACTCTTTCCAGCAAGAAGTAGGTTGTTTTGCCACAGAAAATACAAAATGATTCAGCGTTCACAAGACATATTCATAATTCGGGGTCTTATTTTCACACTGCCTTCAACAACACCTACGCCACCCAGAATAATGATGTGCTAAACTGAAGCCCTGCAAAGTATTTCAATATAAGAAAGGAAATTATTTTCATAATTACTGATAAGTTCTTAATTTGTTCTGCTAAATGGTAAATCAACCACAGTTGGTGAAAGAAACATCTCTTGTGCATTCATATTAAAGTTTTAGAAAAGGAGGCTTACCTTGGTCCTGAAACACTGGAGGATAATAATTTAATTTTAAGGAAACAAATGATTAATTAGTGGAGGATATTTGATGCCCTAAAGAAAATTGTCATATTATGTTCTATTTTAAAATGTTTCACAAAGTCAGATTTGTACAATTATTGTATGCAGACCAAAATATCTTTTGTGGGTAGTGGGGGCTCAAACCCAGGCTTTTGTAGATGCTAGGCACATGTTTTACTTCTGATTGGCAGCTCCCATATCCCCAGACTGGCGACAGTATTTTTAAAATATTTATTATTATATTTATTTGTGTGAAATTATCCCTGGCTAAAAGCAACTAAAATAGAAGCTATTGAACAATGAAGATTATGACCTCAGCTTAAATCTACTGAGTAAAACTTATGGGGCAAGATATATAAATATTGTAGTTTGTTTGTTTGTAAAGTTAGATTGTTTCAAAATGTATCCAAAATACTAAATTTTAAAAATATTAATCAAGGAGACCTCATGGTTTTTAACTTTAAATGTTGGTTACTTGGGTTTAAAATAAATGTGTAAATCTAATGCATTTCAGGGCTCTTGTTACTACTGTGGGCTGTTTAGTACTGTTTCCCAAGTAAGTGCATAGACTTTCCATAAAATCAAAAGTGTATTCAGTATGTCTCCTACCATTGCTAAATCTAGCGTGAAACTTATTCATGCTGAAATTTGACTAGAATGCCATCCTGTATTTAAAATGGTAGGAATTGGTGTCACAGGACAAGCCATTCTTTCTTAGATCAAGTGATTTTTTTTCTAAATTAGTGAAATAAATTTTGTTAGCAAGATAACTGAGCAGGTAAAGGGGTTGCCACTCAAGACCTTGACAGACTGTGTTTGATCCAGAATCCAGGTAAATGTAGAATGAGAGAACCAGTTCCATAAGTTACCCTCCTACTCTGCTTCATGCTGCAATACATGCAACATACACACAGCACACACCACACCACCATATAGTTCTAGTATAATAATATAACACTTAATACTTAAATATAGATTAAATAATATAACATTTAAAACTAATAGAACCACAGTGATGAGGACATAAAAGCCCATTCATTATTATTTATTATATTATATTATATTATATTATATTATATTATATTATATTATTATATTATAATACAGTGTACCTATATTATATTGACAGTTTATTGAGCACTTGTTAAACATAGGGAAGAAGGTAGCAGATATGTCATAAAGTAGATATGTTCCTACAAAAATCAAATGAAGACCATGTTCTCATTAGTAAGAGGCTATAACTTATCCAACGAGCTCTAGAAGCTTAATTAGGAACTTATCTATTCAGCAAAGGAAATAGTAAGCTGTCTAAGAAATATAATTTAATGTGTAATGTGTGCTATAATCACAGTTAATGTCATAGGGGAAATTAAGAGTGTTATAAACATATTTCCTATATTCTTACTGTTAGGGAGAATAAATTTTTGGAATTTAATTAAATCAATGTCACATTTAAATTCTAGATATACAGAGATATTAAAATGTAGACCTTCGTATCTTGTATTAACTTGGAATAAAATTATTATGATAAAGGTTGGAATACTTTTGGGTAGGACTAGAGAATAATGTTTAAATTCCTTTGAGAATGACCAACTGAGTTGAAAGGTTACGTGGTTTTCTCTGATATGTGAGCCTTGCCCTTGCCGCTGGCTTTTCCTGCTTTGCTAAAAAAACTTCTAAAAATAAATAAACTCCTTCAAACACCAGTAATTGTGTAGCTATCTTTCAGACCTGAGTCCTCTGCCATACTCTTTCCAAACCTATCTGGAGGTCAATGATGACTTTAAAACACCCAGTGCTCTCATGCCTCTCCCATTGTCTGTCTATTCTGGAAAGTAAGAAATTGCAGGACCCCTAATGCTATCTGTGTATGAAGTTATTACTTTCAGTAACATTTCTGACCCTTCTTGAGCCTTGATTTTTACTTTTTAGTACTTTCACCTCTACCTCCAACTCAAATCCATGACTACCTCTGCACAAAGGAAATCCAAGAAGACATTTGGAACTTGATTTATTGATGTTTATGGGTTTCTTACTACAGTGACCACTGAGAATACAAACAAAAGATAGATCCTTAAGAAATTAGCTTTAGTGGTGAAAATGGAAATTGAAATTGAAGAGTATCTAGCAGTGGATAAGGAGAGGAGTGCATGTAGGAGCCTATAAAGAGGGGAGGCTGTAACAGCTGGAAATCCAGGGAAGACTTTATCAAGTGAAGTGATGCTGCATTGTTTCCTGAAGGTACTAGCCTATTAGCTGCGGAAGTGAACGGGAGAACAGTGAAGAAAGCATCCAAGATAGAATACACACCCAGTAATGGTACAGAGGATGGTGCTAGAATATCTTCTGAGGACACTTATAGACCGGTTGTGGACAACTCCAAGAATTAAACATAGCAAAGATCTTAGAAGGACAATCTATATTTGCTAGGAGTGTAACATCTCCTAAAAGTAATGGGACACCATGAAAATTGTTTAAATCAGAGACATATGCAAAAGTGCACACTAAAAAAGAATCAGTCTTAGGTGATGGTAAGGAAAGTGAGAAAGAAGGAGCAAGACAATAGAAAAGAAATTGTTCCAGACTCTTATAGGAAAACAGGGTAGGCAGTAAAAGGAGTAAAAGACAGTAAATAGAAAGATGATATAAAGAGGTATGGACCAGTGAGAAGGACACTTAAAACCCGTAGAACCTGCTAACACGCTGAACCAAAGATTTTAATTCTGAAGTTAGTCCAGGAAGGTTTTCAACAAATTTGCAATGTACAGACATCATTTTGCAGTGGAAACTCTGCAGATTTATTTGCTTACACACCAAAATTAATGTATGTCATGTGCCACATAATTGTTTAGTGATTAAAGACTTTGTTCCTTCTTTCCAAAACTATTCTCTTGTAAACTGCAACTGTATTAACAAAGATTCTCGTGTTGATGTCTGTTACGCCAAACAACTTTCCGTTTTAGCACAAACAGTAGATTAACTAGTGCTAGTTAACATCACCATTTAGATATTCAGTTTCACATTACACTGACCAACTGTGTCTAATCAGGGCCACTTTCATGAGCATGGATGGGTGTTTATTTCTTTCAGCATGAACAAGTTACCAGTGACTATACCACTGATGATAATGATTGCCCTTTCTTCAAAAGTCATTAAGACCAATAGTTCTCAATACAGGATGGAACCTCATGTGCCTCTCCCAGTGAAGGATGAGATGTTAACAAGTAAAACTTATGCAAGTCTTTGTTAGATTATGATCTCTCTACCTCCTGTTCTTCCTGTCTCCCACAAATCACTCATGCCTGTCTGCATTTTCTTACTCTGGACAGAGTTATGCAGCAACACATGTGCTGGGTAGCCTTGCAGTCTCCCTTCCCATGACTGCTGTAATCAAGTCCAGGACTCACTTGATTATAACTTGACTTTTCTCTAGTACTCTCCTGTCTTGTGAGTCCTGACACAAAGACTGTCTTAGGCTAGTTTACATGCTATAATGCTTGTTCACCCCACTGAAAACTTTTAAGCAGGACATTTCCTTTGTCCAAGTGACAGACAGTTGGTCTCTTTCTGTTCCAGTTTTTCATCATGCTTTATATTTGCTGGCTATCTCTTTTAACGTTTTCGATCTCCGTGCTTCTTTGTGGCTCTCTATGGCCATGAGCCTGTAACTTATCTAAGGATGCTTTTAATTCCAGGTCAGCTTCATCTACGTGAACCTAACATTATTTTCATTTGGCTAATGTGATGCCCAGACCCAGAGTTTGTGTAGGAAACCCTAGTTCCTGTGAGTTCATGAGTACAATAGCCACATCACTCCAGAAGTCAATGTTGTACAACTTTTCTCCTCAACTTCTGGCTCTTATATTCTTACTGATTCTACTTCTATGATGTCCTCAGAGCATCTTCTATGGAGTAATATAGATGTTTTAATAGCTTTGTCTGTATGAAAAAAAGAGATAGTGCTTTGGGATATTTTTATGGGTTTGTTCACAAGTTCTGGTAATATGAAAAGCATTTGTTTACCTCTAAGTAATCATGAAGTAGTTTTAGGAAACAGGCAGAAATGGCTATTTAAATTTATTGTTTCAATATCACAGGATAGCACAATACAACCAGAAACCCATTCATTAATTCGCACACCTTGCTTATTAGCACTGTTTATTGCATATTGTGCTTTTTGCCTTTCTGTATGTTTTAAGATTATTTCCTGACTAATACTGTATAAGCATGAAGCATATATGAATAAGGAACAAAAGCCTAATGAAGGAACTGAGACCTAGAACACCCTTAACGACAATTAAAGCCAGCAGCAGCAGTCACTATCTCTTTGCCGTTCCTATTGCTTCCATTGCCTTTCTTTGGTAGAAATTTCCTTCCTGGAACTTTTAAAATACATCAGTTGAAGTATTCCTAATATAGCAAAATGTTAGCTTTCTTAATTTTTCTTTATAAACCATTATAGTCAACATTTAGTATTTTCAAATCATGTAGTATAGCTTAAAGATGTAAAACCAACACAAATCTCCAAGCTGTATGAGCTTGAGTTAATTGAAGGCAATTGCATTCTGCCTTTGGGAGAATGCTGCTTGCTTTTCCTTGCTTATCATTGTTAAACACATCATCTACATTATCTGCACTTTCCCTGGGAGTTCAAAATTCATTTGCAATTATCCTATTTGACATCATTAAATTAAAAAAAAAAAAAGTTTCTAAATATCAGCTCTCCCAAACCTATTTTAATGTCTCTAAACTCTGAGCTTTATTTAAAAGCCTTTTTTTTTTCTGAATAAAGCTATTATATTCTTTCCTGTAGTTAGTGCTAAACATTTTTGCCCTTCAAAATCTTTTTACTTTCTACTCATATGACTCTGTGACCCTGTTGATCAGTTTAACACATTGCCACTCTCCCCTGAACATACACATTTAGCCTCAGCTTCACTATGGAATATAGTGATACCTTTTCTGACCTCAATATGAGCCTCATTCAATCTGAGAGAGCAGTGTAGCACCCAGAGAATTTGCTCTCCTGTCTTTCAACCGCAGGCCATTCTGTGTTTCAAGAGGAATGTAAAATAAATCTCAAAGTCCCTCAGGAATCCAAATGGAATTTGCATTGAGTCTCTGAAAGAAAGTGAAAGCGCATTTTCTCTGTAAGTTAGCTACTTAAAGTCTTCCTTTGTATAAATACTAGAAGCTATTCCTGGTGTCCTCTAACATTAAACCAAAACTTGAAGAAGAACCAAATTCACATTAAAGCGATAGCTGGTAATGAGAGTTAAGTATTTCATTCTGTTCTACTTTTATCTTTGAGATGTCCAATAATGGTAAAGAATAGGTCATGTTGATGCCACTTACCAAGTCATGAGATTAGAATATCTGTGACTAAGATAAAACTATACACAATGGCCAGCTTAATAAGAATACCGTGCATGATTTCTGAGTCGAAACACTCCGAATGGATGATATTACTAGATGAACAGCTCTAAATCAAAGAGTTTTCCTGAGAAGGAAATTTTTTTCTTCAGTATCTACTGTATGACACAAAAATTAACTTATCGTTTGCTTAAAATGCACTGTATTTTCATTCATCTTTGATGATTATAGCTCTTATGATTTTGTTATGAGAAGCATTTTCTGCATGTAAATGCAACACATCTAACCAGTCAACTGTATGTGCTTGAGACAAATTAGCTCTGTATGTTCATTGTTCCTGTCCTGCGGTCGCAATAATCTTACATCCCACAACCATCTCCAATATTAATTCAACCACATGTTTGTCTTTAAGGATGCATTTTGGGGCTAGCTATATATACCATCATGAAATGCAGTTATTCAAAAACTCTGGTTATACCAAGTACTTTGGAACTGTGGAAACACTTTCTAAAATGATTTTTCTATTCTTGTATTCACTATTTAAAGTTCTCTCTCTCTCTCTCTCTCTCTCTCTCTCTCTCTCTCTGTGTGTGTGTGTGTGTGTGTGTGTGTGTGTGTGTGTGTTAGCATGTTAGGGTATGTCTGTATGCTTGTGTGTTTGCCCATACACATGTATACAGAAACTAGAGGTTGACATCAGAGAATACTCATCTTAGTTTTGAGACAAAGTTTCTCACTGATACTGGTACTCATCAGTTGGCTAGACTGTCTTGACATCCAGACCTTGTGTTGACCTGGCTCTGCTCCTGAATACTAGGCTTATAGGTGCATGCAGTCACACAAAGAACCTAGTGTTAAACACAAGTGCTAGAATCCAAACTCAGTTCCTCATACTTGTGCAGCAAGCACTTTATGCACAGATCCATATCCTTAGCCATTCATTTTGTAAGTAGGCACACAAATTGTGGGTTCAATTATGACATTTCGTACAAAAATTATGCCTTCTGATTATCCATTTTCCTGCACCACGGCTCTCCTCACCCAATATCGCTTATCCTTTTCTCCCTACAAATAATCCTTTCTTCTGGTTTCATGCCTTATATATTCCTACTCTGCTGCATATCCTTTATTATTTCTGCTCTTACTGTTCACATGACCTATACACACATATATGTATACGTGCATTTAAATCTATAATAATAATAAATCTATAATAATATAATCTATATTCCACATCGGAGATAACATGCTATTTGTCTTTCTGACTCTACATTATGTTGCTTAACATGGTAGTTTCTAGTTCTATTTTCAAAAGAAATGTCATTTCATTTTTCTCTCTAACTGAATAAAAATATGTTGTGTAGCACTTTTCTTTATCCATTTATTTGTTGGATGAACATCTAGGCTGGTTTTGTTTGTTATCAATTTTGACTAGAGTTAGCTGGGACTGCACAAGAGTTTTTATTACTAATCTATTTTTTAAATGAGACTATAATATAATCACAACATTCTCCCTTCCCTTTTCCCTCTCCAACACTTCTATATATACCTCTCTTCTCTCCTTCAAATTCATGGCCTCTTTTCTTCATTGTGGAGCTCTTTCTAAACTCTGACTTGTTTGTTCAACTCAACTGTCTGGCTCAAATTCCTATCCAAGCTGAATGATTCAATCTGTGTTCTCTCAGCTTCTCACTGAATTGCTCTGCTTAGCCTCAAACTAACTCTGGCTTTTTGTTCTAATCTTCTGGTCTATTCTCTTTCTCTGGCTTCAACTGCCTCTGCTGACCTGCACTGAACTACATGAACTCACAAACTCAACTTCACTGCACTGAACTCATTGCATTGATCAGAACTACTCCAACTGAACTCAGCTGAACTCCTGCATCTTCTGAACCCAAGTAAACTGTCCTCTCTTTCCTGTCTGTTCTCTTGGGAGTTGGGTGTATCCTATCTCTCACTCATTCCGTCAAATCTTTCTCTGATTCTTTACTTTGTCTGCCCCTCAATTAGACATCGCTTTCAAACATGGTGCTTCCTTCTACAAACTACACTTACCTATTTGTTTGGAATTAAAGATATGTCCTAAAGGTGTGTCTGTTTTCCAGACAGATCATACTGAAATCCAAGTATGTCTGTATTCTGATAGGATCACATAGACCTAGAAGATCTTTGGATACGATCTATTGCCAGAGCAGCTATGGTCCTGGATAAAAATTTCTCTACATACTACAGCTGTAAGAATATAATATGTGAAATCTGGATACCACCATCAATATTTTTAAGTGAGTTACAGGCATTTTTTGACATCTGTCAAAGTCTTTAAGCACCTTATTAACAAGGTAATCCAAGGAACTGGTAAGACACAATAGACTTATTGAATAAGACAATAACAGGTGTTTTTTTTTTGTTTTTTTGTTTTTTTTTTGTCAGATTCATCCTAAATTTCTCTGCTTTCTCAGTGTTCATATTGTAGTAAAACTTTCTTACATCCTATGCGCATCTCCCACTAATATAGCTGTATTAGAAATTTCTGCTGTATTACTGTGGTCAGAAACACCTTCTCTTTTGCATATGTGTTGTGCTAAGTTCTTTGCAATAAAAATCTCTGCAGACTGCCCTAAGGGGCATCGCGCTCATTTCCCACATATCTACAAAATAATAGTGTTGCTCGTTCTTCACTATGCTGCACTCGCTACTACTAAGTATCCATTAAGGAACTATTCCAAAATATCAGTCCTGAATGGATTTTGAATTGTCCAAATAGGGTTCTGAAATAAAAATAGATTTCCCACAGAGCAAGATTACAGTCAGAAGCATAGTATGGTATTCTGATTTAAGGGTTGATTTTGTTTAACTAGTCCTTACCCAGCAACATGCTACATAGCAAGGCTTACTGACATTATGCATATATATATATGTGTGTGTGTGTGTGTGTGTGTGTGTGTATGAAACAGGACTTTTTTGCATGTTTGCATTTTTATCTGAATATTTTGCATTTTTAATATTCTAAATTAAAATTTGTTCTGATTCATATGAAAAGTAAATATTTACTCAAATTAAGTAATAGTAGCTTCAATAGGAAACAATCCTATTAGAATTATTTTTAATGTTTGAAAGGTGCATATTTACACAGGACTGGGTAAGTGTGTGAATGTGTGTGTGTGCATGTGTATGTTTGTATGTGCATGTGTGTGTGTGACAGTTTACTTTTATTGCAGTGCAGAATTTCCTGAAAATTTTGTGTACATCTATATTTTAAAAATGTATTTATAACTAATCCTGTGTACAGGATTTATACTTTTTAAAATATCAATTTTTTTTGATACAAACTCCTGATATGTCATAGGCTGGTCTTGAACTTACTATGTGGAAAGTCAAAGCTAGCTTCCAATGCAATTTTATTGCCTCTGCTTCCTAATAGCTGAGACGACAGACACCTGACACCAAACCAGCATCCCTTGCTGTGAAATGTTGATTGATTATTATTCTTCACACTCTGAAATGCAGATCCTAATCATTATTCACCTGGACAGTTCAAACTTAACCCTACATACAAAACCAAAACTAAACAAACAAGCAAAAACAGTGTGTCCCCACAAAGAAAATCATATCATGAAAATAAATCTCAAGCTCCTTATACTCTAATGATCAATAAACTGCAACAATGGTGTTTCTCTTGTGTTAATCCTGAGAAGTGGATCCAACTTAGGACACTACATATTCAGCTCATAATGTTCAGAATGATAATGAAAAAGACAGCTGTGCTCACAAATCTGTGTGTCCGGCATGAAACATGGAAAATGTAGGCTTTTATAGAGTAATATTTTATATGACTTTTTCATAAAAGGGGATTTTTTTTTCATATTTTTATAGAGCGAGGGCTAAAACTAAGCTTTCCCATTTTATAACTAAGAGCTGGCAAGTCTTTACTCCCCTGAGATAGCTGACCGTCCTCTGTTAATTACTTTTGGCTGCCTGGTCAATGGGAACATAACATACTTAATCATACTCCGAGATCTTATTTTAAAGACAAGGGGTCTGTTACTGTTCCAATGGCTAAAACTTTCCTTAAAATACTTTAAATTTATATAGGAACTTCAGAAAGACAACTACTGTTATCATCATTTCCCATTTAAAGGATTTTGAATTGAGAGTTCTCAGAAAATGTATAGATTCACTAAAACAGAAGTAGGAAGGGTAGGTGGGAGGTAAAGAGGGGAAGAAAGGAACGAGAAGTAAGGCTTGCATTCTATGTGTAGACCTAACAAGTATTCCTAGGCATCTGATGTCTAGTGAAGACATTATGAGGTTAGAAGCCGAAAATGTAATACCTCCTAAATATTAAAATGAAATCGGGATAATAACCTTTCCAATGTTTTGCAAGCATGCATTTCTTCATACATTATCAATACATGAATTTACATCTAAAACTGTCTTTTAAAATGTGTTTTAGTTTTTAACAAGCAGCTGTTAAAATATATATGCGCAGAGGCATGTAAGTGAGGCCATATTCCGTGGACCAGTCAGAAGTCAAGGCGTTCATGTGGCAGGAGTGTGTGGTGATGTTAAGATATGGATCAATGAGCAGCAGAGCTGCAAAGGAGGACTAGTGGAACTCAAATGGAAAATAGAGCTTCAGTAATGTTGTACTGATTGCTTGGTAGAAAAGAGTCTACCCAGTGCCACATCTGATTTATGGAACAGATTGGAGTTGTAATGAAAGTCCAGGTATAGCTGACCTCATTCAAAGGAAGTCACAACCCCTTTTGATAGACTTCATGTATGGAATCATGAATAAATTAACATGACGGTGCCTTCTGTTTTATTCTGAAGCTCATTTTCGTTGGATTTATCACAATTCTCCATGAGAACAGACAAACATAGAGTCAACGAGGCAATTCATTTCAGTCTTTTACTTTCTGTTCCCTACTGTATCTTTTGCTTCGGAATAAAATTCTGTGCTATATTGTATATTTATTCTCATGATGAAAATTCTAAGAAAAATAAATATGCTTGAAAAGTCTTTTATTTCATGGTATTCTCAAGATGAAAATCATAAGATGCTCAAATATCTTAAACTGCTTTTAAAAAATCTGAGATAGCATAACTCTTGTAGCAGAATGAACACAGGATTTCTAGACGTATTGAACTACAGAGAGTCTAAACGGTTTTGGCTTGCTGAATTTCATTTTGTTCAGTTGGAAAAAATATGATATAGAACTATACAGTGGTTGTACTATTGCACAAATGAAATTTAGACCAGACCAATAGATAAGGAAACACTAATATTTATTAAGCAAAGTAAGTATTAAAAAGTGTTTTATTAATATAGAGCACTGCTTAGGTGACTACATTAATCGGATTTTTTTTAATAGAGTTAATTATGCATCTCATAACTGAAGCATACTAACCTTCTTTCTCAATAATCACATATTTTAGAATATTAGTTGTAAAAAGTGAGATTTCATTTGGAAAATTAACTTTTAGATATTCGTGCATTAAAATAAATTCATGGTTTTAATCTGATTTTGAAAAACCTGATTTGTCTTTAAAATGGTTGGAGGACATTAGATAGATAGATTTCCTCTGGCTTCCATCATTGTCACCATTTTGTAATGAAGGTGACAGTACTGAGCATGGATTATTGGATGGTTCTGCTAGCATATAGTCTCACAAGTGCACTCTTGGGTGCTGAAGACATGAATCGCTTGTTAAAAGCACATACTCCTCTTGCGGAGGACAAGAGATGTATTCTGCAAACCCATAGCGGGTAGCTTACAGTCACCACCACCCCTAGTTCCAAGAAATCGGACACCTTCTTCTGGCCTTGGAGGGTACATACTCACACAGAGATACATACCCATAATTACAAATAAGATAAAATCAGTTCTTGAAAGCTCACTTGTATATATCAATGTTATTAGAAAATAAAATATATCAAACTCAAACACTTGAGTTTGAGAATTTTCAGATGGCTAAGGTTGTAGACAAACCCGTTAGCAGTCAGGCGCTCTCTCATTGCTTTCCTCACTGTTTAAACTTTATATTAATTTTCATGTGCTTGTAAAGCTTTTCTTATTGTGTGAAGCAAGATCTGGCCATGTAGTTCAGACTGGTTTTGAACTTGGGATTGTCTCTGCTCTGCCTCTCCGATGCTACATTTGCATGAATGCATCACCATCAGCCTGCAATTTATTTTTATCTGAATATTGGATTTTCTATGTATAATATATTTTCTTTGTTCATCTCTTGACAGACATCTGGGCTCATTCTGTGTCTTAGCTGTTGTGGTTAGTGTTCTGTAAACACGGGAGCGCAGGTATCTGCCTTGTAGTCTGACTTCATTTCTTTCATATGTATCTGGAGAAGAGGAATATTTCCAGGGTCTGATGCTTCTCTTCCTAGTGTCTTTCTAAACTTTCAGGATTGTTTTCAAGGGGCACTTTTATATCCCCACAGTGTGTGTTGCTTTTTTCCATGTTTTAACCACCATCTATTTATGCTTGATAAGATCCATTGCCACTGGGGTAAGATGAAATCTCATCATGCCTTGATACATGTGTCCACGAAAGTTAATAATGCCACCAATGTCTTCATATTTTAATGGACCATCGCATCTATACTTTTTTTATAATTTTCTATTCATGTCATTTATCTATTTTTTAAATTAGATTACTTTTTTAGATTACTTTTTTCTTATTGAGTCTTTTGTATGTTCTTGATCCATGAGTCATGAATATTTTCTCCTATGCTATAGGCTCTATTGACACTTTAATTTCTCTACTATACTGAAACATTTAGTTAGAAATAATCCTCTTTGTTAATTTTTCTTTTGTCCCCTATAATTTCAGAGTCCCATCCAGAAGAGCCTTCTGTTTACCCTAGGCTTTCCTTTCTGAACCTTTTTTGTCTTTATTTGATTCATTTTACCAAATACTTTTTGTGCCTCTATTTAAACTATCATATGACGTTCACCCTTCATTCCATTGTGTGATTTGATGCATTTGCTGACTTGTATATGGTGATCCATTCCTGTATCCCTGGAATGAAACCAACTTGATTTTATGTTTGAATTTTTCGGGAGTGCCACTGAATTTTATTCGCTAGGATTTTGGTGAGATTTTTGTGTCCATGTTCATCATGATTACTAGTATTTTATTCTTTCTTAAGGTATTGTTAGATTCAGTAATAGGTTACTACTGCCCTTATGGAATGGATTCAGAGTGGGTTCATTTTTCATCAATTCTGAGGAGTGTTTGAGGAGTATTATGGTGTAGTTGGAGGAGTGCTGGTGTTAGTTACTTAAATATTTGGTAAAAGGCCATTAGAGAATAAGTTTAGGGCTGTGCTCTTAATTGTCGGGAGATGTTTGGTTACTGATTTTTGCTGCATTATCCTTTATTTCACACAAGATTTTCTATCCTCTTTGTTGAAATGGCTGATCTTATGTGTGCAAAAATCAAGATGTTATCATATAGCTTTTCTGAATATTTATCAATATTCTGAATTTATGTTATATCAATTGTAATATCTTTTTTTTGTTTCTGATTTTAATCTGTTAGTGTCTTCCTTCCTTTTTGTTTATTCCAACTAAGGGATTATCAATTTCTTCTAAGTTCCATATAACTATTTACATCTGTTATTATCTTCACGGTTTCCCCTCTGATAATTAGGATTTTGAGTTTTTCTTTCTTTTTTGAAGTCTAATGTGCATTATTAGGTTGTTTCTTTTATTTATTTTTTTTTTACTATTGTAAAAGTATGCATTAATTGACTTTAAACCTCCCTTTAATACTGTTTTGTTTTTTTGTTTTTGTTTTTTTTGCTATATCCAAGAGGTGTTGATGTACTTATTTCCATTTTCATTTGTATCAAGAATTGCTTACACTTTTCCACTGACTTTCATAGTAATGTTTCAGGTTTCATGTTTCATGATGGCCCAAAAGCTGAAAATGTGTACAATCTGTATAGTGTCTTTATGTTTTGATTTCTAGTTTCTCTCCACTATGTGCAGAAAATATACAAGATAAGATTTCAATGTCTGTTAATTCTATAAGAATTGGTTTTTGTCTAATATGTGCTCTCTTCTAGAAAAAGTTCTGTAATACTGATCAAATGAGTGTTCCTTATGGCTGGTGGATGGAATGTTTTGCTCATCTTCTATATCCATGTAATGTGCGTGTCTAATATATAGATTAATTTGGATTTTTTAATGATTTTTCTCATCCATTGGTGAAATGAAATGTTAAGATCCCCCACTGCTTTTGGAATCTACATACCTGACACAGTAACTTTCGTTTTATGAAACTGGGCACTTTGTTATTGAACTCATATATATTTATAATCATTATTTTTCTTTATATATTTATGCCTTAAGCATTCTGTAGTAGACTTATCTTGTGGGGGAGATCTAAATAGTATTTTATCACATTATACCTGTCCTTGATGGCATAATTATTCATTTTTCAATTTTATTTTGACTCTTTTACAGCAGAAATGCTTTTCTTGTTGGCAGAGTGAAAACTGACTCTAAATCTACCCTTTTTAAACTAGTGTTAAGAGTATTTACATTTGAAATTACTAATGGAAGTAGAGGGTTTGTGTCAGTTGCTTTATTGTTTTTCATCTAGTTATTTAGTGTATTGTTTGCTCATTTTTAACTCTCCAACATTTATGGTTTGATATTTTATGCTAGATTAATAATGTTTGTTTCTTTTCTATTTCTCCCTGTCTCTCTGCCTCACTTCTCTCCCACACCTCCCTCCCTCTCCCTCTCCCTCTCCCTCTCCCTCTCCCTCTCCCTCTCCCTCTCCCTCTCCCTCTCCCTCTCCTCTCCTCTCCCTCTCCCTCTCCCTCTCCCTCTCCCTCTTCTTATCTCCCTCTTTCTATCTCCCTCTCTTTTCTGTCATTTATGAGTGTAGGCCACCTGAAATATATTTTGTAAGGATGGTCTGGTGGTCATGAATTCTTTTAGTTGTTACCTCAGAATATTTTCTTTAAATCCTCAGCATAGCATTGCTAAGTAAAATAATCTTGTTTTATAGTTACCTTCTTTTTAGACTTGAACTATGTTGTTCCTTTTCTCATCTTGAATTTCTGCTCATAAATATGCTGTTACTCTAATATGCTTGACGATAAACATATTTTTATCACCTGTGATTCCCAGCCTAGAGCGAGAGCTTTATGCTATTAATTCTTGATGAATTTGACTTTCATTTGTTTGTTTGTTTGTTTGTTTCCATTTATGGCTTCCCAACAATCTCGAATGTTCTCATAACTCTCTGTTGTTTTTCCTACATTTCTGTGAAAGTCATATTTCAAAACACCAGGATCAATCTCTGACATTTCTTTGTTCCATATCACCTAATTCACTGTAGAAGCTGCCAATCAAAATTTGTTCTAGGCTTATCAAGTTCTCCGTCTCAGAGATTTGAGATTGATTCTCTCCCAGAGCAGTTTTAAATTAAGAGAACTAGTTCTTCCTTATGGTCACCCTAACTATAGCCCCCTGGAAGTATTCAAAGAGAATTCCTTTCCGAAGCCTGGTGATTGTGCAGATTTCAGGTTCATGAACTTTGGGATGCAAACAGGGAATGGTTGAAAAAAAAGAAAGAAAGAAAGAAAAGAAAGAAAGAAAGAAAGAAAGAAAGAAAGAAAGAAAGAAAGAAAGAAAGAAAAGAAATTAAGAAGAAGGAAGGAAGGAAGGAAGGAAGGAAGGAAGGAAGGAAGGAAGGAAGGAAGAAGGAAGGAAGGAAGAAAGAAAGAAAGAGAAAAACAAAAATCAAAACAAACAAACAAACAAAATGGTCCCTTTGCAAGTATTGCTACATCTACACCTACCATTTTCTGAAAATCTCTCTTAGGGCCTTACCTCTGTGTCAGGGAGTTCCTGCACAGCTGTAGAGTCTGAGCATCAAGTCCCGTGATATTTTTTCCTTGTTGTCCTGAAGTCACTGGTCTCTGCATGTATGTAAGTTTGACTTTCTACTGTTAGATAGCAATATTTTCCTGGGGTCACATACGTGAGTATCCATCCATGCCCTGTTGTTTTGGTTTGTTTTGGGGAACATCAGGTAAGTACTGGGTGCTTCAAGTCAGCAATTTTATAGATCTCAGAGACTCTTTAATTTTTAAAATATATGCAGGTTGTTATATAAATTTTATCTCAATAAATTAAATAAGTTATCACCAATGCCCTTTGTTGGTTCTTTTAAAATAATGGTAAAATTAAAAGACTATAACTTCATGAACAGACATAGCCACTATATGCATCTAGGGTCATAGTAGACTTAACAGATTCTAAAGTGACTTGGCCCTTTATTTGGGGATCTTAAAGGACTATTTCCTGGTTTCTAGACTGCCACTGCTTTCCTTACCACCTGTAGTTATCCCAGCACTTGTACAGTGACTGGGCCTGCTAACATAATCACTTGAGTTTCCAGGAGCCATGGAAACTGAGCTGAGCTCAAATAATTCACATGTGAACAATCAATTTATGGGCAGTTTGCCATAATAAGCAAATATATGTATGGTGTGTTGCCATTTAACTTTCTATCCATTTTTATTCAAGAGATATTTTCTTATTGTTGGGGAATATAAGATTTCACAACCAATATATGAATGCTACTCATGAAGCTGGTAACATTTAGAAAGTGAAGATGGTTTTGACTTTGTAACTAACATCAGGTGACTTAAAAATTGACCCTTATACAAGTACAGTCCAAGGTCAGGCCTAGTAAATAAAGCAATAAATGACAAGGAATAGAGATACAATGGATGGAACATGTAGTCAACCAACCTGGAGACAGGGATGAAGGTAACATTTAACAAACTGGCAGTACAATAGCAGGACAGCCTTCTGTGCAGTTGGGCTTCTGCTACACAGTACTTTTCTGGGTCTTATTTCTGATCTCCCTTCCCATGCTGAAAATGAGCTAAGATCCATGTGTCTATCCTCCACAAACCTGCAAAAGAAAGTAAATCACTCTTCAAAGTAAGTGAAATGGATTGCTCTTCAGCCAATCCATTTCATTTGCCATCTCTGGTCAGCGCCATTTGTTCACAGGGAGAATTCAGTGGATTCAGCAGTTTTCTAGAGACTCTCATCATGTTTGGTGATTATAAAGGCAGAAAAGGCATTGTGCTCAGAGGATTTCAGTTGTGAAGGATTGAGGGGCTGGGACAATGTTCTCCTTTGCGTGATTTCTAATGTAGAGATGAAGACCCTGCTGTTGCTATAAAAGACATGAGCAGAATGTCTAACTAGCTGAAAGTAGATGATATCCCGATTTAAATACACTCAGGAGCTTCTGCTAGGGCTGCACAGCAGGGGTAGTATTTTCCTACCATTAAAAAAAAATCAAAATAGGAGAAATTTGCTCCTGTCTCAGTAGTAGATTTAAAGAATAACCTGGATGAATTTTTCAGTCCTTAAAACCTTGTATTACTTCATCAGAGATTCACACGCTGTTATTACACATAAATGTGTGTAATAATTATCTTCCCCAAAGAGTTTCTACATAAATCTATGATGGTATTTCTAACTAGCAAAACAATAGAGTATGACTACTCTTTGTTAAGCTTCTGTAAGAAAATTACATGGTGTATATAAGTACATTTTCATCATAATTGGTCTTCTTTAATAGAAAAAATATTTCTGTGTAGGTTTAAAAACAAGGGATTTTAAAGTCCAGTTTTATAAAATTGAAGATTTTTCTTTTATTTTTCTCAGTGTTTATGTAAAGAGTACTTCAAACACATGCTATTTTAATACCCAATATTAAATATACTTAGGATAAATAAAAATCACAATTTAGTAGATATTCTTCATTGTCTTATTTGAAAATCTTGTTTATCCAGAAGATGTTTTCTTTTTCTTGTATCTCCTCTTTAATGGTGGGTTTCTTACATTATGAGATGCCATCCAGGATGGACTGACGGCCATCACAGAGTATGGGGCTGATTATTTACACAGTAGACAAGTGCTTACCTCAACTGTTAAATGGACAGCAGAAACATGGGGTAAGAAGAGAAAAGGAAGTAATTACTCCTGTCAGTTCCATTTGTGACTAGAAAGTTCGAAATCTCCATGAACCCCTTCTCTGACTTGTGGGAAAGCCACACTGTGGATTTGGATGAGACAGAACTCTTATGTCACAGTTAAATGTGTCGCTTCTCAGAGTTCACTGTGCCTATGCATGTGTTTGCACACACGTGTGTATGTAATGGTAAAATGTGGTAAGGACTAAATGACAAGGACCAAGATGCTAGAAGAAAGGAGAATGGGGTAGAGTCCATATTTTAGTTAGAAAAATTTAAAATATATATATTTTTTTAGATATGAAATCAGGCAGAGGTTTGCATATTAGTGAAATAGTTCCAACCCCACCCTTCTGCCCACCACCTCCAGGGAGAGCACTGAAGAAATGTTGTGAAGCCTGGGGTGGGAAACAGTACGGGGCCTGCAGCAAGAAAGTCAATGGTGTGGTTGACAAAGGTAGGGAATGGGCTTCCTTTCAGTTTATTGTTTTTCATGTATTTCATCACAACAATGAAAAGCTATTGAATACACCAATATGGATAATGAGGAATATAAATTATGGGCTTTAATCTTATTTAAATAACAAACATGGTAGATTTTACTAATCCTCTTTTATTTAGAAAAATACTAGTCTTTGTGGTGTGTGGGTGACTTGTCTAATTATGTAACTAGTAAATAAAATAGGAACTAGGGCCCTGGGATTCAAATGGAATAACCCACATTTGTACTCTCCATACTTGCAATAGTAAGTCAGTCACTACTCTGAGCTGTTAACGTGAAGCCCGAAGAATAGAAAAGAGGAGGATAAATGCTTTTGAGGACTCCAACTGTAACAGGTCTAGTTCTGTCCGCATGATTCCCTTCTGCTGTTTACTGGAATGAACTCATCACTCCTCAAATTGTTTATTTATTTATTTCCCTTTTGTGTACATCCTATATTTTAGATTTTTGCATTTGTTTTCATTAGTTCATATTTATTATACATAATGGGTTTCACTGGGTCATTTGCATACATGCATATAACATATTTCTGCCACATTTATCTCATTACCCTCTCTTATCCCCCACTCTACTCCCACAGGTCTTCTTTCTCTTCTCAACTAGTTCATTCGCCCCTCTTTCTTCCACTTTGTTTGTCTTGTTTTGTTTAGACTCAATTGGATTACTCACTGAGTTCCTTTAAGCTTGCTCAGAGGACCATAAGTGGGGGAGTTGTTTGCTGAATCAAGGACATCTTACATATAGCTATTCCAGTAAAGAAAATATTTCTTCCCTTCTCCCAGCAAAAGTTAGCTGTGAATTCAGTTTTATAATGAATATGTAGTCAAGTCCCAAATAATCCTCCTGTAACATATTTTGTTCTTATTTTTTCTCTTTTCTCCAACCTGATATGGTATTTGTAAAAATAATACAAGTTTTAAAACCACTATCTTCGTCTACGTTGTGTTACCATAACAGAATACCAGAAATAGATGATTTACTGCAACCAGAACTTTATTTACAACCCATCTATTTTAAAGGCACTACGGCTGTTAAGGGCCCTTATCTGTGTCATGTCATAATGGAAGGCAAATCTAGAGAGAACAGGATAGGACTAAGCATACTTTGTTATCCCTCTTGTAAGAAGAAAACTTGTCATCACTCTTACATTAGTGATGGTGTTTTCTGAATACAGCTAGGCATGGCTACTCCCATCTATAACACTGGCCACTTCCACCTATAATCTTGGCACTCAAGAGGCTGAGACCACACAATGACTACAAATTCCAGATCAACCAGAGTTACATGATAAATTCCAGGACAGTTTCTCTCAATAAACAATCAACAAATTACTTCATATGAATTTGAGGGGACATATTTATATACTATCAGCCATCTATTTATTACATATGATACAAATATCATCAAATAATATATACTAGTTGGTTTTGATTTTTTTAATTATTGATAGATCCAGGAGTTTGTAAAGAAAGAAAGACAAAAAGAAAAGACTTCATTTGTTTATTACAATTATCTTCATTTGCATATCCTTATTCTTCACTTCTCAGAATATGCATGGTCACAGTTTCCTGTTGTGTGGAAATATTCAACTTCACAAAAATATGATACATTTACGGGGAAAATGCCTCCTTAAATAAACTGTTTATGTAGTCACTTTATTTCATTGTGATTATACACTGTGCATGACATTGCATTACATGAGGAATTTTTATGCATGTGTATATTGTACATTGAGCATACTCTACATCATGCCCCCCAACATCCCTTGCCCACCTCTACTCCCTTCTGTTACTCACTTTTGTTCCTCTGTACAGCTCTGCTCTACTTTCACCCTATACATGCCTTTATGAATATATATACATATATGCCTTTATACATTCATATACATATATACTTTATGCATATATGTACACATACATGCCTATATATATTCATATGTGCCCTTATACATCCATACATTATTCATATATATAAACACATACATGCCTGTATGCATAAATATATATATATATATATATATATATATATATATATATATATATATATATATGTATTCATGCCTTTATTCATCCATACATGTACATACCTGAGGTTATACATCTACACACATAAACATATATACCTTTATGTGTGTTTTATATATATTATATATACACATACATGCCTACATGCATGCATATATATACATATATATGGTGTATGTGTGTGTGTGTGTATTTATTCATCTATATAAAACCTCACAAATGAGAGAAGCAATACAATATCTGGTTTTGTGAGACTCTCTTAATTTACTTATATGATTAACAACAGCTATATCTATTTGTGTAGCAAATAGCACAACTGCATTCTTCTTCATGGCTTAAAAATATTCCACTGTGTACAAATGTCATATTTTCCTTTTCATTCCTCTTATTTTTGGACACTATTACTTAGCTACTGTGAAAAGTCATGTTAAACATTAATATTGGTTCTGGGGTGGATAAGCAGGAGTGGTATCGCTGAGTCACTTGGCAGACCTATTTTCAGTTCTTTTGTTGTTTTTGTCTTTTAGTTCCTTACTGATTTCCATAAACGCCAGACTAGTTTACACTTCCACTAGCAATATCTAAGCATTCTTTTGTCCACAGACTTGCCAACATTTGTTGCTACTTTCTACTTATTTTTAGATTTATTTTTATTATTGTATTATTTATATGTCTATCTGGGATCTGTACATGTGACTGCAGGTGTCCTTGGATGTCAGAAGCCCTAGATTTTATGAAACCAGTCTTACAGGAGTTGGGAGATGCCTCACATACATTCTGAAAACTCAGCTCCCTTGGAAGAGCGACATAGCTCTTAACCATTCCTCCAGCCCAGTTGTTATTGTCTCAATGATTGCAGTTCCGAGTTGGACGATGTGGAACTTCACTGTAACTTTCACTTGCATTCGTTAGATGACCAGTGGGGTTGATTCTTTTTTTCCATTTCGTCTTTTTAAGATAGTATTATCTATTACTTACTTTTCATTCTTTACTCATGTCATAATATTTGTATTTCTAGATATGAATCTTATGCTTGAATGTATAACTACCAAATACTTTCTTCTATTGTACAAAACCTCTTTACTCAATTAGCCATCTCATTTTCCATGGTGATTTTCATTTCATGAGTTCCCATTTGTTAATCCTTGGCATTCTGAGTGATTAGAGTCCTAATCAGAAAATGGTTGCCTGTGCCTATATGTTCTGCTTTCTTATTATTGCTTATGTACTAATAGTGTCTGAGTTTCAGGTCTTACATTTAGGTATCCTATCTATTTAAAGTTGATTTATGTCCATAGTGAAGAGATGAGGGAGTTTTCTATTTTTACATATGAATCTTCATTTTTCCTACTATTATTTGTGGAAGAAGCTATCCTATGGTTTCTGAAACGTATGTTTGTAATCTTTATAACAGTCAGATAGATGTAGCTAGATGTGGTTATATGCAGATACTTCCTATCCCATTCATTTACTTGTCTATAATTATATGAGCACTGTTACTTTGTTACAATGGCTCAGTAGGATAACTCAAAATCATGAATGGAGATACTTCCAGCTTTATTTATTTCTGTTTATGATTAACTGTGGATATCCAGGTGATTTTGTATGTCCAACATGAATTTTTTATTCTTTTTCAATTTCTATGAAATTTTATCAGAATTTTGATGGACATTGTATTGTCTATGTGGATTGCTTTTAGTGGTTTATCTATTTTTTTTACAGTTTCAATCCATGAACATATTAGGTCTTCTACTGTCTCCTTTAGTTTATTGCTTTTTGGTATGTAGAAAGGTTTGGTGGTGGTGCTGGTGCTGGTGGTGGTGGTTGTGATTGGGATTGTGGTGATGGTGTTGCTGATGGAGGTCGCACTCGTACTGGTGCTGTTGGATGCATTCTGGTTAGTTCCTGTGCTTGGTTTTGTCAACTTGACACAACCTGGATTCATATGAGAAGGAGTCTTAACTGAGGAAATGCCTTCATAAGATTAGCCTGTGGGCAAGACTCTGAGGCATTTTCTTGATTAATGATGGAAGCGGAAGAGTGTAGCCCACTATAGTGATATCAAACCATGCGCTGGTAGTCCTGGGTTCTGTTAGAAAACAGGGTGAACAAGCCATGAGGGGCAAACCAGGAAGCAACACTTCTCCATGGTTTCTGCATCAGCTCCTGACATAAGGTTCCTGCATTGAGTTCCTGTCCTAATTTCCCTTAGTAATTGAGTATAACCTAAGAGTTATAATCTGAAATAAATTGTTTCCTCCCCATGTTGCTTTTGGATATGTTGTTTCATCACTGCAATAGAAACTCCAGCTAAGATAAAGCTCGTTGTCAAATTGACAGGATCTAGAACCACCTACGGGAGAAACCTTCAGGCACAACTGTGGATGATTTTGTTGGGAGGAACAGCCTTTGGCCATGCCTGCGGGGGAGTTGTTATTTTAGGTGCCACAGGCTACTGGAGGTGTCATCATTCCCTTGATACGGAGTTTTTAAATATTAACTGACATAATTAAGATAATCCCTGCCCCCTATAGACAAGGCCATGAGCCAAGCTGGGTACACAATATCTTATTGAGCCTCTCTTCCCAGGAGATTCCAGGTTGTAACAAGTAAACAATTGAAGCTAATCATTAAAGATTCCTTGGCTTGTTGACTTGACACACAGATATACCACTCTTAAAACATAAATATCTATCCTTTCCCCCATCCATATAATGTATACTACAGTCTACCTTTAAAAGTTCAAAATCTCTTTTTATAAGTGGGTAATACATAAACATATGACATGGCTAGCATTCTTATTATGAAAAAAAAAAAAAAACAAAACAAAAAAACAGGTCATCACAAGAAGCAATCAGATCAAAATAAAACCTAAATCAGGGCAGTTATCAAATCCTGTACCTTCATGTCCAACATCTGGGTCTTCCAGACTCAAAAAGCTTCGGTAGCCAACCCTATCCATCTGTGTCACCTGCAGCACACACAACTTCTTAGGGTCCATTCCATACCTTCATACTCCTTGGCAGATGGCCATTCATTATAGCATCTACAATATCCCAGAGTCTCCAATGTAATCAGGACGTCACCTTCATAGCTTTATGCGATTATCTCAACAGAGACTCTGACTCTGCCCCACACAATCAGGCCTCAGGCTCTATGTAGGGTCTCTTCAATCATGAATCTTTCACACCTTTAAAACAAGGACACGTAGACACTGCTTACATTGCTAAGTCCTTTTGCCAGCTCAAGACATAGCCCAGCCGCATTGGACCATAGATATATCAGCTTCAGTGTGCTGACCACAATGAAACTCTTCCCTTTTGTGCCAAAGAACCACAGGAAGTTTCACTTCAGTGGCTCTGATGTCTTTAACAATTGCAGCTGCTTCTTCAGTCCCCAGCCTAATCACCACACCTAGATTCTTAGTCCAAAGTATCACACAAATAGCAGCATCCCTGTCTAATAGAAATCTCTGTTCCTCTCTAAAACTTTTAAGTCAGGCTTTGACTCTCTACTCTTCTGTGTTAGTTAGGGTTTTACTGCTGTGAACAGATACCATGACCACAACGATGCTTATAAGGACATTTACTTGTGGCTGGCTTACATGTTCAGACGTTCAGTCCATTATCATCAACTTGGGAGCATGGCAGCATCCAGGTGAGCATGGTGCAGGAGGAGCTGAGAGTTCTACATCTTCACCTGAAGGCTGCTAGGACAATACTGAGTTCAAGGCAGCTAGGACCAGGGTATTAAAGCTCATACACACCTACTAATAGTGCCACACCCTAGGGCAAGCATATACAAACCATCACAACTTCTCTCTACACTTTTATTTTTCAAACATCCTCTAAGATTGCACATTAAGCTCTGCTTCCAGCATTCAGTATCCCCTTTCTACACAAAGTTCTAAAGTCTTGTACAGCCAACAACGTTCGCATGGCCTGAAAAAACACATGTTCAATTTTATCACTGTAACAGCTCTACTTCCTTGGTACCCATTCCTATCGCAGTTTCATTTTCGTTGCTGTAGTAAAATGACAAAACGAAAAGAAACAACAGAGAAAGGGTGTGTTTCAGCTCACAATGCCAATTTACAAAAACGACACTGTGGGGAAGTCCATGCAAAACTTTCAGAGGGTTTGTCATGTCACAATCAGTCAAAAGAAGTAAAAATTAATGGATATACATTCACTTGCTTACATAGAATTCTTCACTCATACACTTTAGAATGCAGCTAGGGAATGGTGCCACCTACAATGGACTGGATTTTCTGACATCAACTTACTACAGTCACCCACAGGTCACCCTAATGTAGATAATCCCTCACAGAGACTCTCCCCAAGGAATTCTCAGTGTTTGTTGTGCCAAGTTGAAAAGTAAACCTCACCACGAAGGGGTCATAGAATACTGTTCCACAGGTCCAGATAGCAGCTGAATCTAAGCAATGTGTCTCTGGTCAAAATTTCTGCAAGGAGGTCATGGAATACCATTCTTTGAAGCTGTCAGTTCAAAAATCTTAAATTGCAAATGAGACTGCGGAACATTGGAGAATCTGAGATGCTAGGCCCAAGTATATTTGCTGATAAATGCGACAGGCATGAATAGAGTTGGCCTAAAGGAGAGGGAATGTATACTGAAGTTGTCAGAGCTGGACAAGTGGGATTACCCATGCCCTTGGAACGCAAATAATTACATTATAATCCCTGGATCCTGAAAAGTAGCTGCAATATTTAGTGTTTGATCTACTGGATTTTGATCTGGCTTTGGTCACGTCATTCTTTGCTGTCGCTGGTCTTTCTCCTCTGAGGTGAGCATGTTCACGCAGTGTCATTAAAATGTTAAGGGTATTAGAGTTTGTTTCCTATTTTTGTAGGAGCTCACAGTTGAGAGATTTTTCTGAACCCTCTGATGAAATGGGGACCCAACTTTGAACTGTTGGAATTCTTAAAGACTATGGGGAAATTTGAAGTTGGATTATATTTTATATTATGAGACACAAGTGAAACTTTGAAGATAAGTAGGATGATTTGAAATGATGTGTTTGTTAGCAAGTGGACAAGTGGTAGAGTTATACTGATTAGTAATAAATGTCCTTTTGACAAAAGCTAGAGCCATTTGTGAGACAAACCTACAGGCACAGGTGTGGGGACTTTGTAGATTAGAGTGTCCTCTGAGTAAGCCAGTGATGGATTATCTCAATTAGGGTCATTGAGGCAGGAAGACTACCTACTGTGGGCAACATTTTAACCTGGGTGGATTCTGGACAATATGAAAGACAAATTGTGATATGAGTGCAAATGTTTGTTGGTTTCTTCTTACTATTGCGGGTGCAATAGGATAACCTGTTTCAAACTCCTGCCACTTTGATTTCCCTGCTATGATGAACGGTACACTGAACTATGAGCCAAAATATGCACTTTCTTCTATAGGCTGACTTTGTCATGATATTTTATTATAGCAAGAAAAACATGCATAAATGACAGGTTCTAAATTCTTTATAAGGATTCTGTATCTACCATTTTGCTGAAAGAGGTTATGAATTCTTAGCTTCTCTAGTGGAATCTTGATGGTCTCCTATGTAAAGTCATGTACATCTCGCTTCCTCCGTTCCTAGTTACATCCCTTGTATTTCTATTCTTAACCAAACTGACTTGAAGAACTGTGCTGACTAAGAATGGAGAATGTGGACATCCTTGGCTTGTTCTTGATTTTAGTAAAAGCTTCTAGTTTTCCCCTACTGTAATGTCATCTACAGGCTTATATCGGTATAGCATTTATTGTATTTAGATGTGTCCATTCTATTCCTAGTCCCTGTTTCAAACTCCTGCCACTTTGATTTCCCTGCTATGATGGATGGTAGCATTTCCTCCTTTTCTATTTTATGGAGTAATTTGACAAGCTTTGAATTCATTCTTCCTTGAAGGTATAGTAGAATTCAGCAGTGAATCCATCAGGGCCTGGAATCCTTTTCAGTTGGTATGATTTTTATTCATTACCAATTCAATATTATTGCTTAATATATAAATACGTTTAAATTTCTTATGTCATCATGGTTTAATTGTGGTGGGTTATGTGCATTTATAAATTCCTCTGATTTTATATTAGTGGGTTATACATTTTCAGAGTTTGCCTGGTGATTTTATGAATTTCATTGATTTCCATTAAAATCTCTTAATTTTCATCATCTCTAACTTCATTGATATAGGTCTGCTCTCTATATTCATTAATTTGGCTAAGAGTTTGATGATTTTGTTTATCTTTCCAAAGAACCAATTACTTCAATTAACTTTCAGTATTAATTTTCATTTGCATTCCATTAATTTCTGCTCCGATCTTAATTAATTATTTCATTATTAATTTTGGAGATAAGGAATGGAAGATTATGTTTTCCAAGGCCCTAAGTACACTGTTAAATTATTTGGCATTTCTTACTGGTTTTTAATGGAAGGCCTTGCATATTAATCTTCTCTTTATGACTGCTTTCATTCTATCCCATAATATTTGGTACATTTTGTTTTTATTTTTATTTGATTCTAGAGTTTTTTATTTCAATCTTGATTTCTTCCATGACTCATTTATCATTTAATAGCCTCTATGGATGACACTTTTCAAAGGGTTTCATGATAGACGTATTAAATTTTTAATTTTCAATATTTGTTTATCTCTTTTTAAAAGTATGTCTACCCTCCCACCAAATGACATATTTATGTCTTGTGTTGGATTGCTTACTTCTTCCATCAGTATTTACCTTCACTGAGGGAATTTGGACCCTCAGCTTTACTATTTCTATCTTCTCACTGAATTACATGTTCATGGCTTTTATTCACTCGTTCACGTTTTGAATACAACGTGGGATTCATGCAGGCACTGGCATCTTCTCTGCTCTCTTTTGGGTATATGTATTTATCATTCTTTAAACTTTGCATCTGTGATTTTGACTAATTCCTGCTCATTGGAGGAAAATAATGTACAGAAGTCACACTGCCTTGATTTGTTGTGTTTCTTGTGTTTTTATACATTTATTGTGTTTTAGCATTTAGAGTCAGATCATTTAGCTTATTTTTTTTAATCACTCTTTTTCTTTCTATGGATGTATTCACAATGTTCACAGGGTATTGGGTTCTGGGTTATAGTAGTTTTAAGGTATCTTTCTCCTCAGCTAGAGTTGTTTGTGAAACAGGATTAAAAATACCTAAGAGTAAGATACTGTTTGCAGAGACAATCACTATCAAAGAGGAGGGCCACTGTGAAAATACAAGAATAATCAAATTAAAAACAATCGCATCTTAAATCCCAGTTATTTTATGAAATAAAGGAACATGGATATATACTGTATGCATGCACTAACACATTTGTTTCTGTGGATATAAGTAGAAAAAGGTGCAGAGCACAAGTAGCGATTAGTATCCAGTTAACATATAAGGAGGAGAGATGGAGAGGGGAAGAAATTCAAGGAAAGAGAAGAGCTAAGTTGGGAGCAGATGAGGCAGCTTGGGCTAAAGCTTGAATGAAAAGAGAGGGATAAAGAAGTGAAGTCAGGTATCTAAAGCAGTCTGGGCTCTTTGAAGACTGGGCAAGGTCATCTTACAAACTGGGCTTTCCTATGAACTCTCAGAAATATTTAACTAAATAGAAAAAGAAAGGAAAATGAGAAGAGGAAACATTGAGACAAAACAGGAGTGTTGGTCTGTGGTTGTGTTTTGCCTGGAAAGGTATGAAAAACCATCTATGTAACCCAGATGAGACAGCAACAGATGAAACAGCACCAGCAAACCAAAGAGGGTATTCTACCAGGTCTAGGTCCATGAGCAGGTTAGCTTGTTGGTGTTACTTAGGGCAGTATAGAAGAAGAGTTCCAACAGCAGATCACCTCCAGGCAGCTGCATCACCAATTAGACTGCATCCTGGACCTCTCTGATTTACTAACAGATTGGAATCTCCTCCTTCCAGAAACTGTTATTTCCTATATATCCATTGGGAGGCTCTTTTGAGTTTCCAAGCTATGAATTTGGTTTACTTCCTGAATATTGCGTGTTTAGTTGCTTCCTAAACCTCAAGAGTTTCTAGTGCCAGCATAAAACACTGTGACCAAGAGCATCATGGACAAAGGGCTCATTATGGTTCATAACTCTTTATCACTAAGAGAAGTCAGTGCTGGAAGTCAAGATAGGAACCTGGAAGAAGGAACTGAAACTGAAGCATTGGAGGACAGGTGTTTATAGACTTGCTCCCCATAGCTTTCTTGGCCAGAGTTACTATATACTTCCAGGACAACCTGCCCAGACATAGTACCATCCACAGTGACCTGGACCTCTCTCTATCAATCATTAATCAAGAAAATGAAACACAGATTTGGTACTGTTTTCTCAATTGAGTTTCCTCTTCCAGGATGACTCTAGCTTGGGTCAAGTTGCCACAAAAGCCAACCAGGTATAGAATTTGAATTCAGTCTGGCCTGCTTTCTTGTTCTAGCCTCGATTCTCTTAGCATCCCTCCTAGTCTGCCAGATGCCTGTCTCACACCCAGATTGTTCTTTAGGAGGTTGAGGTCACAGATACTGTTCCCATTATTAGGTGGTCTTTTATGAGGGAAGTCATAGATCTGGTCACACCTCTGGGCTGTCCAGGGGATGGATGGGTTATAGATGCTGTCCTTGTCTATGGGCAATTCTTCCCAGGTTATATCATAGATGGTATCCAGTCCTCTAAGCAGCCACTCTTTGTGTCTAGCTTGGTATCCTGCTTTGGATGTAAGTCTGTTCTCTCCCAGACTCTGACTCCGGAGAGGATTCTGATTCTAATTATTCCCCATATTCTAAAAGAATCTTATTGACCAGGTTTTGGTAAATGCTATAGTCCTATGCCATTTGCCCTGGATTTTCTGGAAGTGTGGGCTCATGGAGAGTACAGTGTTACCAAAGTACCAACACAGCACAGGTCTTTTGAAATTCTTTCTAATTGCTGTTTTTAGCTGAATGCTGGGGAGACAATTTGGCAGCATCTCTTGCCTCTATGACTACAGCATACAATTTTGGTCTGCCTTCAACATTTTATTGTTGTTGTTCTCCTTAAAATGTCTCTTACTGAGAGTATAGTGCTGATTTTCTGTGAATCTCTATCTTAAATGTGGCTCTATTCACTTGTTTCCCTGGGAGGGGAGAGTACTGAAGACCTGTCAATCACTCTGGCACAGACTCTTTCTTTTCTTTTTTTCCTTTGTGATGCTCCCTCTTTCATTTTGCCATTAAACTGGGTGTTGTTTTAGTCATCACTACTTCTTCTGATAGCTATAATTTTAATTTTACCAGTTTCCTGTAAAGTCTTGCTGACCATACCTGTGTGTCAATGGTATCTGTCCGGCGCCTTCCTGGCCAGCAGGAAATTAGTGCAAGACACAAGGTTCCTTCTCAAGGCAGTTTAGTTTACTCAGGATTGTAGCTTCTGGAGGTGGCGGCCCACCTACCCAGGGACCAGGCTAATATCTAAGCAAAGGCCAATGAGCATATGCCACGTATCATCTCTCCATACGTCCAGTATGACCATTCCCTGCCCTGCACAGCTGTATAGCCAAATGAGGACTTGTTTACACAAGGAGCAATCTCAGCCAGCACCATCTTCAGGTGTAGCGCATAGCAGCTCTCTAAGGTATCTTCCCTAATCTAATACTTACTTTTTAAGTTGTTTATTGTTCCATTTTTCAGATACCAAATGGAGTTGGTTTCACTTTTTTATATAGATTTAATGGAGTATTTGATTAAAATATTTTGTTTAATTAACAAATGGGATATCCTCATACAGAAACAGTAGAATCACATCCCAATCAATCACACTGAAAATCACTTAGAGACTTTCCAAATCAACAGGGGTTGAATTATATTAAGTGGTGTTTCGATATAGAGAGTAAATTCTGTTTCCTCTGGGAATGATAGCATGACTGTCAGTAAAAGCACTTACCCCTCTACACAAAGTCATTTGCTTTTATGGATTTGCTCTTGTGTCTAATAAAAGCAATGTGTATGTTAACTAACTTAACTCAACCACTTAATTTGCTTGGGGGGTAGGCACATGACTTAAATCTGTTCTTTCAAACCATAACTCCTGATGATTCTAGAACAGCAAACGTCCTTTTTGTGAGGGTATGTAGAACATGGTATTTAAATCCTGATGACGGCTTATAGGTGCCATGTTGCTCTGAGAAGCCAACACTAGGGTAAAACGAGAAGAGGCAGAATAAAAGTACATCTGTGATGACAAGGAGAAGTATCAGACTCAGACCACCTGAATTTAGTGATGCTAGTTCTCATGGTTAGTGTTTATACAGCTGAGATTCAACTCCATGACCAAAAGCAACTTGCTCTCTCAGATTGCATTACATCACACATGGAAGTCAGGTTAGGAACTCAAGGCAGGAACCTGGAGGCAGGAACTGAAGCAGAATCTATGGAGGGATGCTGCTCATTTGTTTGCTTGCTTGCTCAGACCATGCTCAGTTTAGTTTCTTATACCATCCAGGACCAACAACCCAGGGTTACTACTACCCACAATAGGGTGGGCCCTTCCACATCAATCATGATTCAAGAATTCACAGACTTGTCTGTAGGGAAAGCCAGTGAGGGACTTTTTTTCAAATGAGGTTCCCTCTTCTCAAATGACTAGCTTGTCTCAAGTTGAAAAAAGACTAACCAGGACCCTAGTATTTCAGTTGAATAACCGAATGTGTTTGTTTAGTTTAGTCACTTTGAGTTCAGTTTTCAGGGACATGGTTCTAAAGTACTTTTAATTGTTGCAATGAGCTATTTTTGGGTGAAAAGTCTGTTTCACCTCAGTCATGTAAAGAACAGAAAGAGCAGTGGAGCATGCATGAGCCAACAGCTGAAAAAAACAAAACAAAACAAAACAAACTTCTAGATAATCTGGATAGAAAAAAACATCTCTGCAAATTTGATGGCATATTTGGCATGTGTTAGGATACAGTCCATTGTCAATGGATGGGAAACAATCATTTAAAGTTACACTAATTTGGAATCCTTTCATGGGCCAAATCACTTGCACACAGGAAACTCCTAATAGCAAGTGGGCTCTAGGATTCTTAGAGACTAGATACATTGTTGTAAACAGGGGTAAAAATTTAGGAGCTCAAATGGAATTTTTGTGTTTCCTTCTTAACCATCCATGTGCAGACCAACAGTCTAGTGATAATAGCTGGCTCTAGTTCTCCTGGGAACATGTCAACACTCTCTCTTTCTGTATCTGCCAGGTTTCCTTTCTCATCTTTTATTTGGCTTCTCATTCTGGACTATCCTTTTAGAGTCTGCAAAAGAAATAAAAAAGTGAGAAAAAAAAAAAAAACACTTTTCTTTGCAAAATATGATTTGGTGTTTGCTGGTTTCCAGTAATGTCCTAATCCACACCACCTACTCAGAGTCACATGGCTTGCCTGGATGCATTCAAAGTTGAGCAAGGCAGTGTCGACTGACTGAAATTCTGTTTTGATATAGAGGTACAACAATGGAGAAACTCTGAATGTGTATCACAAGGCTATTTCTCCAGTTTCTTATAAAACTAAGAAAATATCCTTATAAAAGTACGGTATCTATCTATCTATCTATCTATCTATCTATCTATCTTTCTAAATAAGTATGTGTGTATGTGTCTATCACTTATCAATCTACCATCTGTGTGTGTGTATATGCATATTCTTCTCTAGTTATTCTATAAAGGAATTAAAATTTTCAAGTTGCATAACAAATTACTGATAACTTGATTTATAAATAGGAAGCTAAAATGATAGTAACTACAATACGATGTATAAGCTTCAGCTCATTTATAATTTTCAGTAAATTAATAAGGAAAGAAAAATTTTCAATTGTGTTCATGCAAAATGAAATGGATTTATTTTTTAATTTATGTGTATGAAATGTTTTGCTTGAATATAGGCAGGAATGCTGTGTATGTGCATGGAGCCCACAGAGATTGCAAGAGGGTATTGGATTCTCTGGAACTAAAATTATGAGTGGTTTTGAGTCACCTTATAGGAGCTGGGAACCAAACCCAGGTCCTCCGTAAGTGAAGCAAGCATTCTTAACTAGTGAACTATCCCTCTGGCCTCAATATTAGCTTGTTTTTTAATTCCAGAAACTTGTGGGAATTTTTTTTTTATTTTCTGGCACGAAAATATAATAAGGATGAGTTTACATGGATGAAGCTATTAGTCAATTATTTTGCTTCTGGGAAATTATTTACCCTTTTTTTTTTTTCATTAGGAGCAATGGGCATAATTTTTATCTTAATGACTTTTCCTAATAATGATTTTTAGTATAAAATAATTGAATGCTTATTACTTTAGGTGTGATTTAAACCCACATTAATGACATCATGGAAGTCAGCCTAATTGTCTGAGTTTAGAAAGCAAAAGAGCATTCTTTTAAGTATAGGAGGACAGAGGTTTGCATTACCTAATTTCCTAGAGCCCAGAGTGTAAGGCTTATGAGTTCATGGATGAAAGACAGTGAAGGTTCCAAGTAACATCATTCTAGGAAAAGAAGAAGAAATACCATTGAGTAGGTTCCATAATTTTTGATGTTAGGTCAGTGCTTCTTTAATACCCAGGGAACATCTGGAGTTCTCCACCTCTGACAGTTCTTTAGTTAATGCCACAGCCAGTGCCTTGCAGATAGGAAACCTGGAATCTTGGTAAATAATAAAATTGTTCAGAATAAAACAAACATTTTTTTTTCTTTCCTCTGACTGGAATCCATGCTAATTATGCAAAGAGACAAAGAAATACTAAAAGGGGTGTGACCGTGAGTGGCTCATTGGTTAAGGAAGAATTGTGGGGGAGTCTTGCCAGCACCACTATTTTATGTCTCACAGTCATAGCCTAGGACTGTAGTTCCATATGCTTTTCTGGAGTCTGTGAGAGACTACACAGATTGGCACAAGCCCACACAGAATCACAAGTACACACACACATACTGTTGGATCTAAGGATCCAAACCAGTGGATGAGCTCCTTCAGAAGTACTCACAGACAGCAGATTCGATTCAATAACATAAGGCGTATTGACGATAAGATGATAACCAGTATACTGGGGCTATCTTACTCACAGGTAAGAGGGCCCCAGCCACAGCTAAAAGCAGCTTATATACCATTTTTACAGAGTTCACAAGGACAGTTAATTACTCCTTAAACAATAACCATAAAGGATTTCAAGCACCCATTCCCAGGCCTGGTTTCTAGGTAACTCCAATTTGCACCTTATCTTTACAACAATGAGGGTTAGCTTAAGTAGCTTTGTTTACCCATGTGTTCTGGGTTAAAGGCTTCCTGATTATCCCTTATCTTGGGCCCTTCCTCTGGAATATGTCTTTGGAATGTGCTTCTCCCAGGATATGTCCTGGGGCAGTTAATGTTTGGGTGTAAGCTGAAACTCAAACTTAAGGGTCTTTTCATTTTAAGTTCAAGCTGAGACCTGAAATTCTTACATTCTTACAATACACACACACACACAATAGAATACATGAACATACACACACACACAAATGCAAATAAATTTACCTTTTAATAGAAAGAAAACTATGGAAGAGAGGTTTGTTCTGTCTGACATGATTTTGGAACTGGCAAGTCTAAAATCTGTAACCTGTGCAGCTAATGCTACATGGCTCAATCCCGAGTTTAAATCTGAGTTTAAATTTACCATGCATGGTAAATCAGACAGAACTCTATGTCTTGAGGCAGAATTCCTTCTTTACCAGGACCCCTGTCTCTACACCTAAAAGCTTCACCTAGTTTGGTGAGTCCCATTGTCATATGTAAGGCAACTCATTTCTCTTCAAGTCAGCTGACTGTTAATGTCAACCACATCTAGACAGCATAATGACCAAACAGTGAAGCAGCATAGTCTAGGCAGACTGACCCACAAAACTAACCATAGTAAGTTTCAAGATAACACCTCTCACATACCTGCTTTTCCCCTGCACCTGTTTGAAAGTAATGACACAGAAGCAAGATGGAAAGAAATAAACTGTCTTTAGGTTCTGTGTAGGATTTTGAAATGATCCATGAGCATGATTTTTCAAGACACAGATTGAGTTGAAAATCGTGGAAAAAAAAAAAAAAAAAACCCTTCTTTGATGATCTCCAGGTAAGCAGTCAGAAGAATTTGGGGAAAAGATTAGAGATTCTAGATGCCTGTGCCCAAGGTTGCAGTAGAAACTTAAGGTATTCTCTTGCCCCAGGTGGGATTAAGGAGCTGGGATTTCAGAAGGATGTAATATTAAAGAACAGCTGTGCCTTCTTCACTGTTAGTTAGAGGAAGATGAAGGTCTAGGGCTTTCAGAAAGGAGCTTCCACTAGCAAACTGATTGTCCTTGGGCAGGTGGCTCACTGCCTGGGGCAGAGCTTTGTGAAAGCACATTACTGCAATGGGCATGCTGGGCTTGCTAATGTGCCTCTGACGTGCATGCTTCATTAGTGCCTGCCAATGGGGACACAGCACTGCAAATTCAACTTAGCCTCTGGGCTTCTGGGCCAAGGTTGCCTAGGCTGCCCCTTTCTTTCACTTGAGGTGTGTGACTTCAGAACTTAAAGCCTTAGTAAAGCTTCCTCTACTTTCAACTAGTAACTTACTTTTCTTATTGACAAGGCAACAGATCTTCTTTGAAATGAAGATTGGGGGGAAACGATAGACAAGCTGTATCTACAATGTCATCATCATCATAACAGTATATTTTAATGATAGTTCCAATTTAGTATGAATATGAGTGTCACTATGCTTTCAGATAGAAGTAAAATATAGCTATAAAATCCTTGTATATCCCTTTATACTCTGCCTTTTCATCTCTTATATCATTAGTAGGGTTCCTTGTTAATTTACATGCTATAGACGTTTTTTTAGGGCTGAATAAAATTCCATTATCTTAACATTCTCCACAGCAGTATAGTTTACTGATAAAACATTAAGTATGTTATTTCTCTAAAACACACATTCCTGAAATTTTGTAACTGTCAGGATACTTGTCTTTAAACAGGAAGTGAAAAAATACATTAGTGAATGCCAAATCATTGTCCTCTAATAAGAACTAAATTACTTTGAGAAAAATTCTTGGAGGCAGTGGGTAACACTTCAGTAGTAAACATTAGTTTAAAAATGTCATTAGCTCAAGTTCAGAAACTAGGCTGACGAGTCAAGGGCACTTCATCCTTAAATTTTTCATTATCTTTAGCTTTGAGGCAGCAGGCTCCACAGCCAAGACAAATTTTCAGTGCCCTCTAACTATTGTCTTGTCATCTTGTGTCTGAGTATGATGTGTTTTATTGAATTAGATTAAAATTAAGTCTGGAAGCTTATTATGCAACAGTCTCTAAAGAACACACGTTTCCTCCACTGATGCCTGCTTTATGAATTGCTAATACCCACAGTGTAAGTCTGCTTTATTCCTCGCTAGACTGACTATCTCAAAACATGTAAAGATAACGGTATTATCTAATTGTAACAACCAAATTTTTCCTCCCTATTTTTTTTTAATTCTTCTATCAGTATATTCATTTCCCAATGTCATAAAGATAACCTCATCATTAACAGTTCTCAGTCTGTAGGCTATGTGATGCAGCAATACGACAGGAGCTCCTGGAGGTACTTGGCTGTATTATCAATTAAACTGAAGAAGCAGCTAGCTGCCATTGTCACCACTTGAAACATACAGTGACTATGATATAGTGGTGTTCTTTCTTTGAGACCAGAGCATCATCATCAGACTTATGCATTTCATTGTTGACCAAGAATGAGCCTGAGATTTTTTAGTGATCACAGTCAATATGTCAAGAAACACTCCACTCTAGCAAACTGATTGTGCAATATTTAAAAAGTTCAGGGATCAACTAGAAGGAATCTAGAAGAGACTCCGAAATCCTCAACATGAAACTGGGCCACCTATCTGGTCAAGAATACTGCCTGCAAATTATGAAGTCTCAGCCTCTCAAATAATATGCATCAACACAGCAAAAGTGAGCACTGCTGATCTTCTCATTTACCTCCCTTCAGAACTATATTCAAGCTATGAATAGGAAAGTATATAAGCCGTGTTCAGGACCTTTAGTTTCCAGAATCCCTGGCTCGTATCAGATCTCTGAATCTCAGCAGCTGAAGTAAAAGTCATCACAACAGATTGGGAAAATGCTACGGAAGTCAGATTGCAGCCCCAAATATGCTCAGTCTTAGATTGATACTAAAAAATCAGAGGCAACTATTTTGTCAAAGTTTTCTCTGCCTCTTAGAAAATATAGACTTAAATATGAATGCATTGTGATATAAGATTTTGAAACATATTGCTTAATAATTAAGGAAAGAACTTAAATTTTGTTATCTGTTATAACAAAATTGTTTCATGATACCAATATTCTAAATATTTCTTATGAAATGTAAAGTATATGATAATTGTGTCTAGAACCTGATATGATTAAGCTATAATTTTGATCTTATTTTATTCCATTCACCAAAAAATTAGACGGTAATCCACAAACACTGAATCTTTACATTATAGATTTTACAAAGTTGAAATTTATTATTAATGGGACTTTACATTCACATACTAACATATAAATACCCTTCTCCTACTTAATAGCTGCAGTAGAAATTTTCTGACATGGATGTCAGAGAGCATTGATAATTTATTGTATGTATCTATCTTAGCTTGAAATTTATTGCAGAGAAAGTATGGAGTGGATGATTCTAACATTGATCATTAGCATGAAATATCAGTCTATGATGAAGTATTAGATTGATTTGAAATATTATTTATACATTAAGCAAACATTTATTCATGATTAGTATGCATGAGATACATAATAAGGGCCTGGAATATTCCACTGAGCAAAATTACTGTCCTTGTGCACTTGAAACATCTATTTTAACCTATATAGACAATAGACAAGAAATATAGTAAGTAAGCAAGAAACTTTGGAAGGTAACAAGTATCTTAAGAAAAAAAAAAAGGTCTGGAAAGATGGCCTAATGATTAAGAGTGTTTGTTGTTCTCATGGAGGAAGAGAAGTTGGTTCCTAACACCAATGAAGTACAGTTTACAACTGCCTGTAACTCTAGCTACATGAAATGTATGGTTCTTTTCTGTCCTCCAAGAGTATCCATGGTACATGCGCAGCTATACAGATACAAACAAATACACATATACATAAATAAAATAAAGTCAATCTTTTAATTAAAAAAAAAAAGGTAGAACACAGTGATATGGTAAGAATCCTCATTCTGGAAAGGTCTGTCCAACATTATCCTTCCCAAGTAAGGGCATTTGAACATAGACTTTAAAAAATGCTTTCATATATGTAATAAAGTATATATATGGATTATTTGGAGAAGTAGCATTCCAGGCATTAGACTAGAAGAGCAGGGGGCTGCATGGCAGTTGCACGTTGCAACAGTTGAGCTTGGAGAGTTTAGAAGACAGACCCTGAAGGCTATGCAAGTAACGCTTGGGAAATTGTAGAAATCAATCCTCTATATCTTCAATTAGAAATTAGTCGTAGAGCCTAGCAACTGATGCTCTAACTAGGTTTAGATTTTTACTTACTTGGGGAAAGATTGTCTCTCTACCTTTGTTTAGTTTGTATAACTTAGCGAGTAGTTGACATGAAGAACTCTTTATGTCAGACATGAAGAAGTCTATCATAAAGAGCCAGATCAGAGTAACAACTCTACAGCTCATATACCAGCAAACACTGGGGACATGAAGCTGCAGGCAAGGGAAGCTGGTGGGAAAAACAACTTTCCCTCCATTTTTGTGTAGTTTCAAGGAAATAGTAACCATTACATGGGGGAAAGTAGAGGCTTTGTTTGTATTCTGTTAGGACTTTAAGACATAGGGTGAGAGGGGTCAGTGACTACCAGGCAGCATGCTGGTGATTTTCCTTGCATGATCCAGTAAAAATGTGCTTGAATGTGACCATTTCTTTGCTGACACACATGAAGAATAGTGTCTATTTTTATTACAAAATAGAAAAGTATGTTTCAATACAAGCTGATTTCTTCAAGTTTAACCAGTTATAATTTTACATATTTAAATTTGGTTTATAACTTGGGTTTTTATTTCTTACGTCAAAAAGTACATTATGAGATCTATGATTTTTTATAGATGTCCATGGATAAAGTAAAAATAATATGGGACACAGAAACCATCTTCCCAGGAAAATTCAGTATCTTTTCATTCTGTTAAAAGACAAGATAGTCACGCTGTGTAAATCTATGTAGTGGGAAAGCAAAAAGTTGAGGACTTATCAGAATGTGATTTAAAATACAAAGTCACAAATAAAGTCTTTTATTCTATGTGTGGTGTGTGTGTGTGTGTGTGTGTGTGTGTTGTCTCTCTCTGTTTGTCTCTGTCTTTGTCTCTGTGTGTGTTTGTGTGTGTGTGTGTGTATGTTTTATCATGTATGCTATGTGATTAAATAATAAAGACTGAAAGGATAGCACTACCACCTACAGTTGTAGTAGGTGTAGGGTTCAATTCTGACTAGTATTTGAGACTTACCTTTTAGATGTTTTGAATGGTAAGGCAAGTTCATTTGGCTATCAAGGATGTTTTCTCAATTTTAGCTCAGTCTTCTACATTGATGCCCACTTTTCATGATGAAGTCCTTTCAAATCTTCTGAAGAAAAAAATTAGTTGTTTTTTTTTTTCTCAAATTAATTATTTCTATTTCATCAAGAGCCTGCCACTTCATTTCCATTTGCTGGAATTATTTATTTTTATTTCTATTGTTACCATGAATTCTTGTCAAGGGCTCTGAGATGCTTGAATCAGAAGAGATTAATAAGAAAGAATGCCAATTCAAAGCATATATGTAGCTGGCATGTATGTGTGGTACATGTCTTTTTATACCTTCTGTGGCAAGATGTTTCTCTGCAGTGTCTGCCATACCTGTCAGGCTTCCTCTTGTTCCATCTGTGTGCAAGGAACATTCACGTAGGTCATTCTAATGTCAGCTGCATGTGCGTCTTAGACAACATTCCCTTTCTCCACACCATTCCCATACTTCTACACCATCTAGAGAGAGAAAACATCCTTGAACAGCAAAATGAACTTGCCTTAAAGTTCAAGACATCTAAAAGGTAAATCTCAAATACTAGTCACATTGAACCCTACAATATTACTACACTGTATGTGGTAGTGTTATCCTTTCAGTCTTTACTATTTAATCACATCTAGAGAGTCAGATCCCCACAAATCAGAGTGTGTGGAGACTTCTTTTGAGACTTCTTGGCTTAACTACAACAATTTTGTATATGTCATCTATGGATAGTATGGATAGTTAGTGCCCCCATTCCCCAAGTTCATGTGTTAAAATCATAAAACCCAAGTGATACTATTAGAGGTTAGGTCCTTTGGGAGGGAGGTAAATTACTGCCTTTATTATTGGTGCCTTTGTAAGTGTTCTTAGAGGATACCTCATGCCCCTTATACCATCTCAAGATACAACTAGAAGATGTTATCTATAAACCATCAAGCAGATATTTCAGTACCTTCCTCTTGTCTTCCTTAGCCTCCAGAACTACAAGAAAGAAATTCCTGTTGACAATAAGCCAATAGATTATTGGGTTTTGTGTGACAATGCAAACAGACTAAGACAATCACTAATAAGAAACCAGACTGTCCCAAAAATCTGTAACTCCTTTAAAGATTCTGAGAGTTCACCAGTGCTTCTTAGAAACAATACTGTCTACCTCCTGCTTTGAAGGCACTTTGTTCTGCTCTGATTTCTGTTTTGTCTATTTGCATCCATATCTGCTTCTCAGTTACTGTGTGGCCTTTAGCACCTGTTTTAAAAAATAGATTGTATACCATTTTGGTAAATTGAGAACAGTCAAAGGATGGTGAAGTTTGTATCTCCCAATGATAGTCAAATCCAAAGCACTAAATTGTGACTGCTGATTGAACATGAGACAGAATTAGTTTTCTGGAATTTACTGCTAGGAATTTAATAGTAAGGAAGCAAGTTGGCTGGAGGCTTGGGAGGAAAGAGGAAATGTTTGGGAGCCATAGGTGGGAGAGAAAGGTGACATACCATACTTCCCCATTTCTACCCTGGGAAGAGGTACTGGGTATGTTTCTTTGTCACCCTTCAATATTTCAGCTGACACAAAAGTTATTATCTAAACAGTCTAGGATTTCCCTAAATGCAAGGCATCAGAATGTCTACGACATCATAAGAGAATCAGGGAGGTGAAGGAGTAGATAAGCGAATGAAAATCGTTAGAAATCATCCTTCTTTCATTTTTCTACACATTGAAATGGGAAGGATTGGAGGCTTTTCTCTATGTGCTGAGAGATAGCCTTGGACAGCTTCTCGCTTGTGCTTGAGAGAAGCCTCCTTGGTTCTCTTGTACCATGGAGATAAGCAGTTAAGCAGCAGGTGATGTACATGTAAACTGCAAGGTTCAGTTACACACACACACACACACACACACACACACACACACACACACACACGGAAAGATCTTGAACTAGGTAAGGAACCTAAAGACGGGGCACCAAGCTGAATGCCCGTATGAACGTGTGTTTATCCAGGAGACATGGTGGGTTTCAATCTGAAATTGGCTAGCAAGCAGTAGGTTTCCAGTAGATTTGATAAGGTAGAAACAACTTTGGTTTATTGTTGTATTTTATTGTTTTTACAGAAAATAATCATTCAATGAAGTTGAACCCATGTTCAATAAGAGAAAGATATTTCTAAAAGAAATATATGACGGAGTTTCATACCCAACCAGAGCATTGTATGTAGTGTGTAATTTTGAAATACTAATACTACAGTAGTGCTTGTTGCAGGAAAACACTTCTTAGCGATATCCAATACAGAATTTCATTGATAATTAATTAAATAGTAATTGCTTTCAGTTTAAGAGATAATATATCCATGCCTCCACTTCAGATTTAGAGATTGTTGCAGTCATTCATAAATATCACTACAACTTCTTATACCTAGATACATTCATCATATAAATTAATCAAATATCACTAACAATTAATCTCAACTATCAAATTCATACCTAAAAAAAATTGACTTAAAGAGAGCTGAGATGCACCTCAGTTGTAGAATACATGCTTAGCGTGCATGCACAGGGCTAAATAAGCACTTGCTTTCAACATCAATAACAAACACACATTACAGAAAGCATCCGATATCCTTATGAGCCACCAAATGCATCATATTTATTATCACTCCTACTTAAAGTCCAAATCAGGATATTGCTCATGACATATGCATTTATTTCATATAGTATGTTGTATATTAATAGTGTTTTCACAGGAATACACTTGAAAAAATAAAATTGTATCTATTAATTTTTGAGACAGGTCTCCCTATGTAGTTCTGGCTGGCCTGGGACTTGCAGTAATCTGTTTGCCTCCCTAGTGCTGGGATTAAAGCAGTGTATCACCATGCCCTACCAAATTTTTATCTCTTGTCTTTATATTTATGTGTTATTGAAGATGGTCGTCTTAATTACTTTTCTGTTCATGGGAAGAGACAGCATAACCAACTTAAGGCCACTTAAAAAGAAAGGCAGTTAATTGAGGTGTGCTTATAGTTTCAGTGAGTTAGTCCATGATCACCATGGCAGGAAACCTGGCAGCAAGCAGGTATCATGCTGGAACAGTAGCTGAGAGCTTATATTTTATCCACAAGTTGTAGGTAGAGAGTAAACCTGGTCCTGATGTGGGTTCTTAAAGCCTATTCCATTGACACACCTCCCCAAACAAGGCTATACCTCCTCAGGCATCCCAAAATAGTTCTACCAACAAGTTATCAAATATTCAAATATATGAGGTTACAGGGACCATTCTTATTCAAACCACTACACTGGTATCCTTTTTTTTATTTTACTTTATGCCATTATTAATTATGTGACTGCCTTAGAACAAGGGTTTACAGAGACCAGAGTTGGGTTCCCCTGGAGCTACCTGATTTGAGTGTGGGAGTGTGGTTAACCGGGGTCCTCTGAAAGAGTAGTGTGTCCCTCAAATATGGAGCCATGTCTCAGCCCCTTAGATACAATCCGAACCTTGGATTTTTAGTCATCTGTTACATGAAAAATGAAGTGCCTGGGACTCAATGCAAATATCCTTTGGTTCAAAGTTATCTATTTGTCTCTATCATGACAGTGTCTGAGCTGTCTTCTTTTTATGTCTATTTTTGATCTTGACTCCTGTTAAAATTGATCCTATGCAGGTCAATCTGACCCATATACTATACAAATTGTTTTGGAGCTATGAAGCCTTAATATTAGATAATGTCTAAATCTGCCATAAAAATTTGCCTTGTGCTTTCTGTTCCACAGAGGAGTGTAATTACCTCTTTTATAATTACATCAGGTCTCGATAACTATGTTGCTTTAAAAAAGCATTATGAGAAGGAAAATGTCCCTTTCATTTTAGCTGGATGATGATTTTCATTTAAAAACATTAAATGTTGATACCTACTAATAAGTGGACACTTTCTCCAAAAGGTTTGTTTGCTTTCTCTAAAGCACATAACTGCTGGTGACATCCTTGTCATTTACTTGTGGCTTGTAGCTTTGCACTTCTCAACACAAGCAGAATCTATTCTGGCAAATTTCTCACATTGTCTGAAAATAATACAGTTAGGTAAACTGACCCTTTATTTGGCTAACAAATGAGGATTGGGTAGTGAGCTTTACAACTAGATTTAAAACTGCAAAATCAGCTCCTGGTATGGTTTCTAGTCAATAATTGGGAGACTAGGGAGATGCCCTTTGGCTTTCTGAGTCTTATTTTTCTCTGTTATAAAAATGAATATGTACTATTATCCATGCAGTATATAGAGAAGTAAATGTACAAGAGAGAAAAGCAATAATGGGTCATGGTCAGTTCTATAGACATGTAGCATTTCTCTCCTTCCTTTGTTTTTAATAGAGAAATGAATGTTTAGTCCAAAATAGGCAAAAGGTTCATTACTTATATCACCACCAGTGTGTGTGCACACATGTGTGCATGTGTGAGTGTGTGTGTGGTGTGGGTGTGGTGCACATGTGGCTGTAAGTGCACTTTCCTTAAGTGCATGTGTAGAGGGCAGAGGTCAATGGTACGTGTCTCCATCTATTGCTTTCAACTTTAGGTATTCTTTTATTGAATATTTTATTTATTTTGCATTTCAAAAGGAAACCCCTTTCTCGGTTTCCCCTCCAGAAACCCCCTATTCCATCCTCCCTCCCCCTGCTTCTATGAGGGTGTTCATCCACCCACCCTCTCTGGCCTCCCCACCCTGGCATTCCCCTACACTGGGGCATCAAGCCTTCACAGGACCAAGGCCTCTCCTCTCATTGATGTCCAACAAGGCCATCTTCTGCTACATCTGCAGCTGGAGCCATGGGTCCCACAATATGTACTCTTTGATGAATGGTTTAGTCCCTGGGAGCCCTGGGGAATCTGGATGGTTGATATTATTGCTCTTCCTATAGGGTTACAAAGCCCTTCAGCTCCTTTGTCTAACTCCTCCATTGGGGACCCCACGCTCACCTCACTTTAGGTTTTGAGACAGTGCTGGTGAGCTGGCTCTGTGATTACATCACCTGTTTTGTAAGCCTGGTGACCTGAGTTCAATCCCTGGCACCCATGTAAAGTAGGCAAGATATAATCGACTCCATTAAGTTGTCTCCTGATTGCTAAATGATGTGTTATAGCACATGTGTCCCCTCACAGGTGAAGCAAGCACACAGACAAATAAGAATAAAAATGATAAAAGGGTGCAGGCTTTACTTGGGTACTGGAGATCCAGGTTGGGTTGCCATGATTCCTGACTTGTCATCTTTTGGGTTTTTTTTTTCCCAGAAGCATCTTGATATAAGGGACACCATGATATATATCGAGATAAGAATGAGGTTTTCAAATTGTAAATACTAAACTTTTCGTTGCCTGAGTCCTATGGTGGTCTGAGTGTTAGGATGAAGTAAAGCCCACATAGAAAATCTCCTGGCATTGTGTTTGGACACAAATACATTGAAAGTTCTCCTTCAGCCCTTCTGCAGCGATACTCTATGGTAAGAAAGGAAGGTAAATTCTAAGCGTCAGCATAAGATTCCATACAAATAATTTATCTGTTTTAAAAACAGTCCCAGTTACACTCTTTCCAGTAAGCAACAGTAGTCAGGCTGTGCATGGCCTCTGCAAAGCTAAGCTGAATAACTAACTCTTCACTCACTTAAGGCTCCTCACTTTTCTGAGATAGGCTTTCAATAAATAATTTAAATCAGCCTCCCGTTCACTAGTACGTACACCCAAATACATTTGAAAGTCAAACGTATTTCTGAATTTTTAACCACATCAGTTTTACTTGAAAATCTAATACCCGAAGCCAATATGACAAATTCTACGGCTTAAGTCATTTATTAAAATTTAAGGCTGAGGTTTAAGAGAAAAGGGCAGTTATCAAATCCAGTGGTCCATGATTTAAAGATAATTATTTGTTAAGAATAAGGCATATAATTTAAAATGTTCCCTTTCTGACTTTGATATATGATGATTACAAGTGCAGCTCATTGCTAATTCTTTTCTGCTCTTTGGTGGATCACATAGATATATACCAGCATCCCCTAGGAAGGGAAAAAAACTTCAGAAATCGTTGATTGTAGGCTTGAAGCCAAGCAATCTATTTTTAGTACTTTCTCGGCAAAGTATACAATAAAAATGTAAATGGAAGAGTGCTACTTCGGCCTAAGATCATTTTTCAAAGTATAAATTTGACATTGTTTAAATTCATTTTCACACTGTCTTCAAGAAATGTGGATACTTTAGGGGTCTTCAGATCCTAGTTTCCCATTGCAACCTACATTTGTCCAAGTTTTACAATACCCATCCTTGATTAAAATCTAAGGATCAATTTGATGTATGTTCTACAGGCTGCTGAGTTAGCACTCTGTCGGGTGGATCTCTCTAAGTTCTCATGCAACTTTTCTTGAGTTGTGAATCGTGTCTTCTCTATGGTATTCATTTGACCCAGGCTCTTTGTAGAGTAGGCAGTTCATCATTCTGGACCACCACTAGACGACAAATTCCTTATGAACCAGGAACTGTGTCTTATCCCTCTGTGTTGAACTGCACAACTTCATTAGGCAGGAAATCTATGGTATCCACTTCATAGGTGGGTTAAGCTGAAAGAAAAGGAACCTGGCTTGAGTAAAGTCACAGTGTAACAAACGTTTGAACCATGGGAGCTTTTAAAATGTATCTTCTAGTGTCTACTTACTAGAGGATGGCAGGGATTCAGAGCCAGAGTGTGTATCATGAATCAAAACAAGTTTCTATGGAAACTAATGGAACTCCTTGAAGCCATAGATAATGCACATGAGATTAAACCAGAGAAGAGAAAAAAGGTTAATAAAGATGTTGGAAGGGGGCATCAAGGAAAGATAAAGTATTAACAAATGACGCAGAATAAAATAGCCAAGGTGACAGGATTTCAAGAACTTGAAAGGGCAAAAACATGGGCAAGAGAGAGGATTAAATGGAATATTGCGAAGCGTTATTAATGAACTATGAATAATATCAGACACCGGAAATCTGTTTTTTTATAAGGACCATTCTTTAAAAGGTTCCATACCACATTTAGATGTTTGCATCCCAGGTTAGACTTACTAATCTCGCAGCTTCTCAGTTGTAGCCTCAGTTGTAGCCAACACTTCGGAAGTGACTCAGTAGGGCTTAGCTGCTGACACTGATCCACCAGTGAGTCTTTTCATGGTGCAAAACAGAAGCAGAAGCATACGCCTGGGCTTCTCTCTGGTCCAGAATATATCAGCCCTCTCCTGGAGCAGCTTTCTTAGCTTCTTGCTGCTATTTCCTGGTCAATTTTGTAGAGTTTGGGTCACTGTAAAAGAGATAGGAATTCTCTTGTTTTCGTTTATAGTGAGTTGTTTACAAACAGCAGGGATGGATGTGGAAGCTCAGATACCTAAGAGTCAGTCATAGATTCCACGACTGTGAAGACCTACTTAATGGCTGGTAATATCTATCTCTGACTTCATACAGGAAAGGGGAGAATGAGCTCGTGGGCCACCGTTATGAAGGCACTGATCCCACTCAAGAGACCACAGTCCTGTACCATTCTCAGAGAAAAACCCCCTCCTAGATGATCACACTGCATGTCAGAACTTACACATGTCAATTTTAAGAGATACAACTATTCAGACCATAGATTCTCTGTTTCCAGCTTGGCTCATGGTCATCTCTATTTCACTGTGCCTAGTTTCTAAGTCACTCCTTTGCATTGTATCTATGTGCCCTTGTACTTGTCATAATTATTCTTCCAGGGAGGGAGAAATCAATCTTTTGGACTAAGTAGACATGAACACACACCTCTGCCCCCAACCCAGCTACTCTACCGGGCTGATTCTTCCTTTTAGATTAGCTGTTTCTATTTGTTTGGCTTTGATTTGTTCTGGTGCTGGAGATTGAACTCAGCCTAAGTTATATGTGTATTGTTGGCAAGCCTTTGTTATTGAATCATACCCAGCCCCATTTAAATGTATGGATTTTAAAAAATGTCTCTTTTTGCACTTCTGATCTTATGTGCTTCATTCATTCTTTTAATTTTTTACCTTTGTCAACCCATTATAAACTAGATTTTATGAAGTCTACTATGGATCAGTATCCACATCCTTTTCCTGGACATTCCTTAGCTGTCTTCAAATCTTCTTTATAGCCCACTCTTGTTTCCCTGAATATTCTATCTAGCTTTATAATGATGCTCCAATTTATGAATCCTTGTTATTGTTTTTAAAATGTTACATTTATGACCATATTATTAATATATTCTCATTTGCTCATCATTTCTCTTCATATTTCATTCTTGCCTCTGAATCCATTTTTTATTGCTTGAGGTATATCTCTTAGTTATTCTCTTACCCAGAAAATCCTAAAAGAAGCTTCTTTTGGTCTTTGTCCAAATTTTTATTCAGTTTTCACTAATGAATGCTGTAGGACATAGGGCTTTGTGCTAATTCTCTCCAATTTTGATAGCATTTTTTTAATGAAAATAAAATATCCAGTTAAAAATTAAGAACCATTAAAAACGCATGACGGTTGAAAAGAAGCCATGAATCTCAAGTGTTGGAAGACAGCCATTAATTATTTGGAAATTAAAATCTAATATAAATTCATTTGAAATTAGGAAAATAAAAGAATGTTTAACTCAATACTTTTTCAGTATAAGATATTTAATTAGAAACCATGGAATTATTATAGAGGTCAAATAGCAGAGTACTGAAAGCTAATATTGAAAATCATCTTTAATTAAAATGGGGAGGTGAAATGACAATGAATATTCTTATTATGTATAGAACCAAAGAGGAGAAAATGTTTTTAAGTTTGGACACAAGTATGTCATAATCTCCCCTCCCCGCAACCCCCGCCATGTTTTTGTTTTTTCTATAATGAAATGCATGAAATTATTTTCAATTGGAAAGCTTGCAGTTTTGAAGTATGAAAGTCCAAGTTTGAAATTGTGTCTGGACTTTTTGGCTAAGGTCAAGTAAAATGTTAATTGGGCATCCCCTTCCCAATCAGTATCTTTAAGGGTCTCATTGTGGTTGCCATGATGGTGGTAACGATCTGTGGAAAATGTCCATAGCAACTCAGTAAGACAGAGATAGTCAGGCTCCGGCAGGTTCTCTTTCTACAATAGCCCACTCACACAATCAAACTAACTCCTTTCATAATGACATCAACCTCTTCTGAGGCTAGAACCACAATGTACTAGCCACCTTCACCAGACTACACCTATGAAAAGGTCTACCATCTCAGCAGCCACACTGGGGACTACCTTCTAGCACATACACCACTTGCAAATATCATAGGCAAATCCCTGGTACATAAGTTCAAATGGTTCAGGTTCCTTCCCTGCATGTGTTCATAATGTCAGTATAAGGGATTATAGGGACAGATGTCAGACAAAGGTTTATTTAAAAACTGTCATTCTTCAGTACACATTAAACGTTCTCCATGAAATAGTCTATTATTCCTATCTTTCATTGTATCCCCGTGTTTGCTCTCTATCACTAACTCAACTCCTTCCCTTCCCTGGGGAGCTCAAGTTGTTTCACCTTCTCCAGACACCTTTTCTTTCTCATTATAACGTCCTGTGGATTTTAGAACCCTAATGTTTACACTAGATAGTACATACTCATTGCTGTATCATCTACTATTATATGTATTATTTTGCCACATGTGCTATGAGAGCACACCAAACTTTTTTTTTAATTTCTTTTTGGCCATAAGGAGTTTCATGTGTCTTTTCACATAAATGGGTCTCAATGTCCTTTCTTGTTCCCCTAGTAATTGCACTAAGCAATTTGCAAAGTGGGACAGGGACAGGACAGAGAAAGGACAGTTTCTGCCCTCAACTTAGTGACATCAGCTCTCTCGTTGAGGAGGCACACTCTAAAATGATTGGGTATAGGTTTTGAAAGCATGTGTAAACGTACAAACAGAAGAAAAGTATAAGCTGACTAGGTATGCTTCAAGTGAATTTGAAGAGCGTTTCTTCCATAAACTACAGCGATCGGAGAATATTGATTGACTAAGTGTTAGTGACCAGATTTTCCTAATGTTAAGTGTTACTTTACAAGACATCCCTGTGCATGGTGTCCTTTTTCTTCCTTTCTAAAGTCTGTGAATTTTCACATGGATATCAAAATAATAACTTCCAAAATACCAAATAAATAATGTACTCTGTATTAAGTAATGACTTTTATTGGCAATTTCAAACTTTCTGTATTTTATTTTCTTCTGACATAACCTAACATATGAAAATAATACTTAACAGAAAATTCACAAGTATACCTTTATTTCCTTAGAATTTTGATGCATTATAACAAGCACTTAAGTGTGTTTTTAGATTTTCAGACTTTAATTTCAGAAAGACTCGTGAAAATATCATCTTTTTTTTAAATATTTATTTATTTATTTTATGTGAATACATTGTAGCTGTCTTCATATACACCAGAAGATGGCATCAGATCCCGCTACAGATGGTTGTGAACCACCATGTGGTTGCTGGGAATTGAACTCAGGACCTCTGGAAGAGCAGTCAGTCCTCTTAACCATGAGCCATCTCTCCAGCCCCGAAAATCATCTTTAAGCTACTTATTACAAAGAAAACTGTAGTTATCTTTTTAAGAATTCTCTTAGTGTAATCAAACAAATACATCATATTAATCAAAAGAAATGACTATTTAATTTATATACATTAATTTGTAAATACAGACAAATAGCATTATACTTTTTATATCATCCTTCCCTTTTTTTTTTTTTTTTTTTTTTAGCCTTGGCTCAAAGAATTGGCTTTGGCATATTCAAGCTATTAAACTACTAAGAATTTGAAGTTTTGTGGGCCTAAATGATGACAAAGCAATAATTTCAACTCTCACTTAGAAAATTCAGCAACTTATATCTTTTGAATTATCATTATTATGATAGTTTGAGTAAGAATGACCCACAGGCTCATATGCTTAGTCCTCAGGGAGTGGCACTAATTGAAGAGGAGGAGGTGTGGCCTTGTTAGAGAACATGAGTCACTGGGGATGGGCTTCGAGGTTTCAAAAGCCCATGTCAGGCCCAGCTTCTCTCTTCTTGTGGCATGCAGATGAAAATGTACAATTCTAAGCTCCTGCTCCAGTGCCAGGTGTACAGCCATCCTCCCTGCAGTGATGACACTGGACTAAACCACCAGAAACTGTAAGTCAGCCCCCAGTTAAATGCTTTCTAATTTAAGAGCTGCCTTCATTATGGTGTCTCTTCACAGTAATACAACAATAACTGGAACAGTTACCAAAAACTCTATTTGAGGATAAAAGGTCCATAAATATCCAAGAAAAGAGACCATAGGAGCAGTTAGGGAAATATGAAAATTAAAAACAAGTGCTAAATGTTAAATCTCAAAATTCCTAACAGGTTAGACTGTAGCAATGAGCAGAACACAGACTGAAGTTTTTCTCTACAAGCTATTTACTGTGTGGTTGAACCACAACACAAGGAAATATACCATGACACAACTTGATTTTGTCATCGCTATAGAAGGAAGACAATGACAGTGATTGAAAATCAATAATGTATGGCATCACTTTCCTAGCATGCTCTGAAGTAAGAGTTTCAGAAATATACTCACTATGAATATATACAATAACAACTATTAGGTATGCCCATATATGTGTGTTTTCATGTATCCTTGTGACTGCCATCTTGTTCAGTTTGAAAAGAGACTTCAATCTCATCAATTATTTTTCTTCTATAAAATAACACAGGTTTCCAATAAAAATATTTTTTCTCAACATCTGATGGATGTAACCATGTTTCTTTTTTTTTTTTTCTTTTCTGTCGTTTTGTAAGTTTTCTGTATGCCTCAAATGTGAAATTAAAACGACAGACGTAACAGTCACCTCTAGCTTCTGCATTCGGAGCTGCTTCTTTGACATTTTTTTCCTTTTTTTTTTTTTTTTAATTCAGACTTATTTTGTGTTCAGAGTGAGTTTTACCTTTTTTCCAGTATGTTATATTTTAATATATTTTCAGCATTTGTTGCCCTTAGTTATTTACCCCATGGGTTTGCCATGTGACAGTAAACCTGCCAGCAATGTATCTCCTGTGTTTAGATGTTGTGGTCGAGTGCTTTATTCTCTGATAAATTAACAATAAACACACATATACCTGTCTCGAAAAACAAAACAAAACAAAAAAAAAACAAAAACCAAAAAACAAAACAAAACAAACAAACAAAAAAAAAAAACCACACATATAAATCAATCTTAGTAGGTAAATGTCATCTCTCGAAACTATAGTATTGACTGTATTAATAATGATATGGCAATATCTATTAAAATAACTCCTTGACATGAAATGATTCAGAAGATCTAAGTATTTTTCTCTGCCTCTAAAAACAGAGTAAGTAGGTAAGAGCTAATAGGGTGCTATATTTCCAAATGGCATTGAGCATCTCACCATCATGGCTGATGGACACACTGACAATATCACTGACACCACTAAAGTTTGCCCTCTGGTCAGATGCATGGAAGAAGCAGAGAATGACACATCAGAACAAATATCAAAAGTTGAATTGACATGGACCCAGATAAGCCACCTAGTACTTCCTTGTACATACTCTCTGTTCTAACTGTCATGTGATCATACTGACCTTCAAGGGAGAATCTGGAAGACTTGATCAACTTGAGAAGAAGGAAAATAATGGAAGATACTTTGTAGTTCACCACAACTACCTTTAACAATGTTGGATCCAACTCAGGAAATGTGGAGTTAAAAAACTGTCGACTCTATTACAGTTCTCCATTACCTATGTCAAAGTCTCCAATATGCTTCGGTATTCCCACTTGTGAATTTCCAAAGTTGTTTGGGAGGTCACCTTTGCTTCGTCATCGCTCTGACGGGTTACCACCTTTCTTTCTTCACAGACTACAGACAAACTTATTCAGTGGCAGCCAAAATTTAAGTTCACCTGAAATTAAGTGAGATTTAAAACAAACTTTTAATAAGCCCTGTGCAGTGGCAAGTTCCTCAAGTTTTTCATAAGTTCTTTCTTTGGAGGCGGAAGCTGGCTCACTGTCAGGTTTCTGGTGGTTAAAATGAGTTATCAGATACAATGAGTGCTTTTTTATTGGAGGTGCTATTTTTTTTTTTACTTCCCTGAATTGCAAATTAATGAGATTTATAAGATGAAGTTTATAAAATGCTAAGTTTAAGGAATTATAATGAGAAAAAAGAATGTTTCATTGTAAAGCTGCCATTAATACCAAAAGGGAGAGCTATATGAAGAAACCCACATCATAATTCAAATGACTAAGGAAAGCAAAGGTTACAAGAAGAAAAATATTAATTTGAGAAAATTTGCTTACACCCATCAGAAGATGATAGAGGAAAAGATCACTTGGCTCTAAAATTAACTAGTATGAGCCTGGAGTCAGAGACAGCAGACCTTGATTTCATAGTTTGCTCGAAGCTCAAGAATTTCTGTCTGAAGAACCCAACACAAATAGCGTGTAAAGCTGGAAAATAACCTCTTTGACTGTCCTGCCTCTCTATAACATGCCTGGCATTTTCCCCTCCCCCAACTCCTCACAGCTCCTTTTGCACTTGCCTGCCCACCTCCTCCTTGCATTTCTTCCCTCTGGCTTTAAAACACAAACTCACAAACAAACATAGTCCTAAATAGATTGCCTTCATCCTACCTTCTCCTCAGGGCTCAGGTACCCATGCAGAAGAGGAGGCAGAAATACAGTGAGTGCCAGAGGGCATGATGACTTCAGCAAATCATGTCCTCTTGACACAGCAGGATTAACACTCAAATGAATTCACTGTGGCCACTGGCTCAAGCCAGAAGGTGTCCCAGCACTGAGAATGGGGACATGGGCACAGGCTCCCATCTCTGACCAAGAGGCTATCTGTAATTCAAAGCCCCTTGCACAGGAAAAATTAGTGTTTATCAATGGAATTTCACTGAATATGTTAACTACCCTTCAGGGTATGCCATGCCCAGGAGTAGATAGCCAACACAATAGGAACTCAGTAGTGGTTTTGTAGACATTGTTTCATGTTGCTTTGGTTGTGCATTTCTGTGTCCTATTGGTCTTTTGCTAATGTGTATTGGTTTCCAATTTTGTGTTGTGTAGGGGTATTTTTTATTTTGTTGTTGTTTGTCTGTTTGTTTTTGTTTTCTGCCATGCTTGGTATTCTCATGATTGCCTCTGTCTCATAGTATATATGGAACATTTGATTGCACATGATAGTGTGGAGATTCCCTAAAGCAGGGGGCTTCCTCTGGGGCTTTCCCTTTTATCCTGATCCAGTGCCTGCTGACCACTATTAATAATCACTCCCCACTGTCAACTCCCACAGGGAAAGTATCTACAAATCCTCATGGGTATATGCATGCATGAAACCAGCATGGAACCAGCCAGGAAAACTATTTCCTTAACACTGTCAGGAAACAAAATGACTGCTAATGACAGTATTTTAAGCATACATCCTTGAAGAATGTGGTATTATGTGTATATCCTCATTGTAAGGACCATTTATCTTCTTGACAGTCTTCATTTTAATGTGAAGAATTTGCTCTACTATTGGATTGCTAGTGAAGTAAGGTATGTATTATAAGTGCTAATAGGTTCCTATTTGATCAGTAAATGACATTCACCTTTCTAAGTATTTTGTTACTAAATTAACCCTCTTAGAAAAAACTTTATGGCCGGGCTGTGGTGGCACATGTCTTTAGTTCCAGCACTTGGGAGGTAGAGGCAGGCAGATTTCTGAGTTCGAGCCAGCCTGGTTTACAGAATGAGTTCCAGGACAGCCAGGGCTATACAGAGAAACCTGTCTTGAAAAACGAAAAAGGAAAAAAAAAAAAAAACAAAAAACTTTATGGATTGCCAGCCCTTGATTTACAAGTTAGGAGATAGGTTTTAAAGTTACATGAATTGCAAAAACATACCCAGGAAGAAGTAGGAGATGAGTTTAGAACTCGGTTTTGAGATCATCTTGTATACAACTATATTAGTTATATTATCAGCTATATAGAAATATATAGAAACAAGATGTCTCTACTTCAAGGTCACCTAATTGCTTAGCAGTGTGGCACAGACTGGAAGAGTCAGTTTTCTTGCTTGCATCACGAGCTGCCCCCTGTAAAGGAAACTCAGTGATTCATCACATCTGCCACTTTACAACAAGCTCTCCTTTAAAACTTGCCCATTCAGCATCTTGGCATCTCAGATGTAAGCATAACAGCCTGGAGAATGGGGAAAAAATTGAAACTAAGTGACAATATACTAATTGGCAAACAATAGCCTTAAGTTTATATGCTGAATTCGAGACCCTGACATATAAATAGGTCAGTTCATAAGAACTGTAGCTGCATTCTGCATTCATTAAGAGCATAAGAGGAAAAAAAAAAATGCACTCTTACTTGAGTATGTTCTGTATTAGGATATGTGAATACTCGAATAATGGTACCCACTGAGAATTCACCTTTCAATAGTCCTAGAGAGACACATCGAGAAAATCGTTGCTCATTCGACACAGCTGTCATGAGCCAGGGAATTACTCAACTGTACTCAACTGAAGACTATTCAGTGTCTCACTTAGGGATGTTAGGATGATACCACTTGTCTTAGTCAGGGTTTCTATTCCTGCACAAACATCATGACCACGAAGCAAGTTGGGGAAGAAAGGGTTTATTGAGCTTACACTTCCATGCCACGTTGCTGTTCATCACTAAAGGAAGTCAGGACTGGAACTCAAGCAGGTCAGAAGGAGCTGATACAGAGGCCATGATACTTACTGGCTTACTTTCCCTGGCTTGCTCAGCTTGCTTGCTTATAGAACCCAAGACTACTAGCCCAGGAATGGAACTACCCTCAATGGGCCCTCCCCTCTTGATCACTAATTGAGAAAATGCCTTATAGTTGTATCTCATGAATGCATTTTCTCAACTGAAGCTCCCCTCTCCATGATAACTCCAGCCTGTGTCAAGTTGACACACAAAACCAGCCATACACCTCTAAATCACCATCACTGTGAAATATCCTGTGTACAATCAACAATTTTGTTGTGAGATCTCTATCCTTCTTTTAACCAACAGCATGTAGGTTTTTGGTTTTTGGTTTTGTTTTGTTTTGTTTTTTGTATCAGGTAATTGCAATTTTTGTTTTATTTTGTTTCCTGTTGTTTGGTTGGTTGGTTTGGTTTGGTGTTTGTTTGTTGTTTGAGGGTAGCAATTGGTCAGGCCTTGGGATGTCTTCTGAAGCTGCATTGAGGCCAAGGTCCAAGCCCACATAGGGAAAAACTCAACTCACTTATTTAGCCTCAAGCCTAAACCAAGTAAACTAATGGACCATAGATGTCTTTTTCCATGAAGCCTTGCCTATAGCAAACAAAGCAGTAGAAAAAAGACAGATGCCCTTGGATTATGCAAATCACCATGGCCATCATAGGCCACAGTCAACTTTTGGGGCCATTCTAAATTAACCCACAAAGAAAAAAAAATGTAAGGACAGATCAATTTAACTACTTGAAATCGTTCTTGTGGAACATGTTCTGATTAATGACATTCAATAAATGGAATTCCTGCCGAAATCAAAATCAAAGTATAATGTTGGAAGATTTAATTTCTTCTAATAGTTTATTAATGATTGGCCATCTTAGAATTACTGATGCTGAACCCATTAACACTGATATCATGTCTCCTTGAAGCTAAAACATATCTGCCTGGGGTGAGTTTAGGAACCTTTAAGTCAGTATATAAAGTGAAGTTAGGATGTAGCTGCAAGCCTAACCTGTTTCTCGCTAGCTGCTCATGCACAAATCCCAAGATTGATTTTCTTGACCCTAGATGGAGTACTTGGATTTGGCCATGACTAAGGCATCCCAATTCCTCATTTCTCACTTTCTAAAATGTTGAGAATTTTTTTCTCTTCTTTTTTATGTCATCGGCATACACTGTCCTTCCACATAACTCAAAGCAAAAAACCTACGTCCTTATCCATGTTCTTTTGAGCTGCCCCGGCTTTATTCTATCTCTGTTTGGCTTCCTGTTGCTCTGTCGTTCAAGTCTCTCCCTACTTCTTAACATTTCCTCATGTACCAGGCATTATGGGAGACAGCCTTTGTTCTTGCTACAAAGTTTGCAGAAATACTTGTGGCTTCTCATTTTGTTAGTTGTTTACTCTGGCCAGCCCTTATGAAATCTCACAACACATAACACACACACACACACACACACACACACACACACCACACATACACACCTTCCCAGCCTACACACACACACAAGCTACATCCTTAAATATGACCTTCAAGTTCCCTTATGTTCTGTTCCTCATTTTCCTATTCACTGTTTCAGCTAAAACAGTGCCAGTCACAAAGTCAGTGCTCATCAGTTGTTCTTTGATACATGAAATTCATTTCTTAACCCTCCTTTCTAAGGTCTCTTCTTCACATATCTCTAATACCATACACAATATGGTTATTTGGACTATATCATTCCAAAACGCTCAACAACAGCTTACTAGTGCATTTTATTTTCTGCTTTTTAAACAAAATTCTTTTCTGATGAGGAAAGGATAATCTTATTTATTGCAAGCTTGAAATCTGATTTGTCTGTTTCTGAAATTCATGAATTATTCTATAATGGCTCCCTCAAAGCAGACTGCTCTTGTGGAGTCATTGCTTCTTGTAGCGCTACAGCATCCAGTGAGAAATCGTGAAAGGATGGTGTTTAAATGCATGTCCCAAATGTAACTCTCCTTAATGCAAATCAAGTATGAATGTATTAGAAACCATTAGTGGGATAAATGTTCTCCTATTATGTAAATCTGTGCCTTTAATCTGAAATGTGGAAAGTGAGTTGCTTTGTAGAATATCTAATCTGCAATTCTGTAATTAGGAGAGCAGGTGGGTAATCACAGGTGCCTTCACCGACTTGCCCCCCATTGTAGGACACAAATAGCTAATTCTAACATCCAAAGTCAGCCAGGGGGCAGTTGTGTTGGGTACACAATTGTTAAATCCACCAGCATGTTAGTGTCTGAAGATGTCATAGAAGTAGGTGTGTGGTTTGATTTTATACTAATGCTTCACAGCAATGTATATTATACAGGTTGTGTGTGTGTGTGTATGTGTGTGCGTGTGACTAAGAGTGTATGTCAAATTGAGAGAGAGAGACAGAGAGAGACAGAGACAGAGAGACAGAGACAGAGTCAGAGACATAGAGGGACGCAGAGACATAAAGAGAGACACACAGAGAGAAACAGAGAGAGACGAGAGATGGAAAGATGTGGTGTATGTGGCATTTGTATAGGATTTTTTTTTGAAGAGGAAGAGGTCTTTTTGATATAGTGTCATACTCTGTGTCCAGGCTGACCTGGAACTCATGGTATCACCAAGGCCAGTATCAAAGCTGAGGAAGTCCTCCTGCCAGCCTTCTTTGCGCTAAGATTACAAGATTGCACCATACTGGGCTTTAATCTTATTATGATGCTACCTGCAGTATTAGGCTGAATATCTAAAAGCTAGCATAATAGGTAGGGAACTGTGATCTTTTACATCTTTTACTGCTATATTATGGAGGTATTAAAAGAAAGATATAAATGACCTATTTTATAGCAAAGTATTAGAATTTGATACTAAATTGAAAAATAGTGTCACATACAGATATAATGACTCCTCTTAACAACAACAACAAAAGCCCATTGTATCTCTGTGGTTAACTGAGAAGCCTGAAATTGCTAGGGAAGCTTGATTTAGTGTCTCAGTTGTTTTGTATTAACTACACCATAGTGTTAGGAAAAGATGACAAAACAAGTTTAAGAGTTAAGCATGGAGTCATAGTAAATAACATGGAACATTATAAGTGAATTCTGCCCGAAGTGTCCTCCAACATTCTAAGTATCGTATTTAAAATACAAAAAACTCAGGAGTGGAGACATGGCTCAACAGTGAAGAGCTTTTATTGCTCCTGCAGGGGACTCTAGTGTGGTTCCCATCACCCATGAAGGGAGACTCACAACCACCAGTCACTCCAGTTCCCCAGGAGATCAGAAACCTTCTTCTGGCCTCGACAGGCACTGAACTTACAACCACAATACACACACACACACACACACACACACACACACACACACACACAAAATACATACATACATACATACATACATACACACACACACACACACACACACACACCTAGAAATAAAATATCCAAAAAAATAGAGGAAACTGTAGAAAGACAGATTTTCAATTCTCAAATCTCTTTAAAAGACAGAGTTTCAATTTACAACTCCTTTTCAAAGGCAGGATATATTTTAAAAGACAGCAAACTGTGGGAGTTAGAAGCTAACCCACAGTGAAAACAGCAAACAGCAGTTTTCTTAGAGGACACCTGCTTCCAAATACATGCTTTTGACATTCCTGAGAATTCTACTGCTGTCACAGTCCTTTCTCAAGCTAATAACTCTGGACTAACACAAACAAAGGGAATTTAGGGAGAAAAGTCTAGAAGCATACAATAAAGAGTTGAAAGTAAGTGGATTATAACAAAGAGTTGATATCTTGACCCTAAAAATGTTGTTGTCTTTCAATGGAAACAGATTGTGTTGTAGTAATTATTTAAAATGGCCTCTGGCTCAGGCCAACTATCTAAGCTGCAGCCGCTCTGCCTACCCAGCCGCCATGCATGTTTCTCGTGCTGCAGCTAGAATCGGCCCAGAAACACCAGCCCTGCCACCCACTAGATGCCAGTGTGAGAGATGGCTCTGCCAATCTTCCATGCTGTCTCCACAAGGGGGCATTGTCCAGACCATTCTGCCATCCATGCAGGCCCAGTAAGAGAATGAGAGTCTAATTCTTATAGATTAATCAAAGCTTATATATTTGGCAATGATCAGTAACAAGATACCCATATAATCAGAAGTGTAACTCAATACCCAACCTAGGTATACCAACTACCTTTGACTGCTACAGACACGTGAACATCAGTCTCCATCGCTCCTACATCTCTGCCCTCTCTAACTCCTCCTCTTCCTTTTCTCTTCCTCTCCTAACTCCTCTCTTCCTTTATCTCTTCCTCTCTAACTCCTCTCTCCTTTCTTTCCCTCCTAACTCATCCCACCTTAGCTCCTCCTACAAAGTTGTTCAATTAAGGTATGAAAACAGGGCTTGTTCTAAAGAAGAGTTAATTGAGTTTAATGTTGTATATTATATAAACATGAGGAATTTTGAGTAGGATAAATAAGATAAATGCCATTTGACTTATCTCAGAACTGCTCTCCCTGCTCACTCCCTGAAAGGTAAACATTGCAATATGGAAAGAATAAAAAATAGTTATGATCAATAATAATAAGTAATAAAATGGGTTTTGGGTAATTTGAGTTAAACCAAATTAACTTGATGATGTATGATAACCTGATTGTTGGAGTAAAACATCAAAACTCTCTTCCAACATCGACTGAAAGGCTATAGTCATGGGAATACATACACACCTCTTTTGTCCACAGTTTGTACATCCATTGTCTATAATATAGTGCAATATCAAGGCTTAAGGGTGACTTTCCACTTCTTATGTTGATGACGAGAAACTTGCACTGATAGTAAATAATTAAAGTAGACAACATGATTTGACCCATGGCTCTCACATCTGTCTTCAATTTTCCTACCAAAAGATTTTTATCTTTCAATGGTTCCTTACAAATTCATTAGATTAAGTACCGGTGGGTACTTTACCATGATTTATGAGAACCTCGAGGATCAACCCTATCTCTGTCCCCAACTCTTCCCTTGTATATCTCTATCTTGCCATTTCTGTAGCCACCTGTGAGTCTTTTATTATCATAATATATTTTATCTATCCCAGGTCTCATTGCCAAGAATAGCATCCTCCATACACATCAACTTTTCTCTGGCTGGCCAATTCTGGTCACAACTCCACTGCTTAACTTATAGTTCCAAAACACATGGTTATGGAAATTGTATTGTTGGCAGTTCCCTGCAGAGCATAGAACTGGAAGTCAAATGCATGCCCAATTGATTTCCTACGCCAAGCACCATGCCTAACTCAAAGTAGACACTCATCATATGTTGAACTAAACTAACATATACCCCAATCTGTACAATATCTCATCCATCTGCCAAGCAGGTATTGACTTTCAAATTGTTTACCACAGTCCTTGTTATTTTTCTAAGATAGCAGAGTCTTGTAAGTAGAGGATGATTAGCTTAAAAGTTTTTAAATTGAAGTAGCTTTGACACGTTAAAAGTGATGAACTGAGCATAGAATATTGAAAACACATTTTGCCCACATCTGGTTATTGAAGTAGCATGAAATACTTACCAGGCTTTTAAGTATTCTACAATTCGAGACCTGATTTATTAAGTTAGATTTGAGAGCTAATTCTCACACAGCTAATAACCTAATAGGAAAATTGCCTCCTATGGAAGGAGAAGTCCAATATACATAATAAGAAGAGAGGAAAGAATAAACTGAGTGCCTGACACCTTGATAATACTGGCTTGTTAGACCCATCTCCCAGAACACTACCTACATTAACTGTAAGACAAGACAACCATCTCCATGTGCTATATTCCGCTGGGCGAGTTTTGTTTGTTTCCATCTTCCAAATTGGAAATAATAACCCACAATATTTTGTTTGCTTCTAGGAAAAACAAAGAAAGAGAATTCAGAGCATTATGCCTCCGGATGCCTCAGTAAATATCTTTTGTTCTTTATCAAGATATATTACAATTTGTAGACACTAACAAATTCAAGCCAAGAGTAGTTTCAAAGGATTATTAGCGCAGAGATCCACTGACTAATTCTCAGAGCAGCAAACTCCCTCCTCTCCATCAATTCCAATCCATTATCCCACATTCTCTTCCAACACTGAAGCTAACAGAAATGCCAGGCACAGAAATTCTGTCATTTGGGATGCTCATTCATAGGCCAATCTGCTTCTACAAACACATCTATTTCAGCTGCATTTAGAAGAAGACAGTAACAGTTTCTATATGAAGAAATCTGGCTGAGGTTTTTGTTCTTGTTGTTCTGTTCTGTTTTATTTTGTTTTTCGTTTGGAAACTTCCACTAAGAGAAATGTAATGATAATTACTTTAATAGTATTATTTCAATAGCATCTCAAGAAAATTGACCCCTGTTACTAAAGTCGATTTCTATATATGCTTTTCTGCTTCTTGTAGGTTAATGAAAGTCATAAAATAAACATGAAACAAATTATAATTTAACAGTCACTTTGTTTTATATATGCTTATTCACTTAATTTAAAAATACTTGGTTGATGGACTGAGGGTGTAGCTCAGTGATAGCAATAACTGCTTAGTGCTTTAAGTCCTGACTAGAACAACCACAGCAATAATAATAGTGATAATAATAATAATAATAATAATATATAGCCTATCTTTATTTCTATGCAAAATATTATAGTTGTCTTTTATAGTAATGAGAAGATCTGCTTGATATAGATTATTACTCTGGGTGTAATCTACATAGTGATAATACATGGGCATAGTCCTTCACTTCAAATTAACAAGATAATTTCAGGAAATATGAACAAAGTAGGAGAGCATGATGAGGAATGATTTTGTTAGCTCGGCACTGGGCTGAGAAGGACAGATGTTAGATAGCATAGTCAGAGAAAGCCACTGTGAGGGACATTCAGGGTGAAGTCAGAGCGATGAGATAGAGTGATGTCAAGAAAGAGACAGCAGTGTGTATGACTGCATACCCCACAGCATAGTGGCTCCAGGATGGGAATTGCCATTACCCATCAAAAAAATGCAAAGAAGCTTTGAGACTGTGACATGATAGGTGAGCAAAGAGTTAGTAGGGAGTCAGGTCATGCAGAATTTTTGGGCCATAATAGGACATTTAGATAGTTTTCAAATACACTGGGAAGGAATATGGGGATTTTTCTGCTAATGGAGCTGGATGGTTTATTGGTTTAATTTTTTTTAAATGATCTCACTAATTATGTTTGAGACTGGGTTGCAATGTCATCAAAATAACTAGAAATAGGGACTGGGGATGTAGTCTAGTTGGCAGAGTGCTTGTCTAGTATGTTCCATATATGCAGGGTTCTATTTCCAGCACTGCACAAACTAGGTGTAGCAGATAGAACTGATGTTCTTTCACTTGAGATGCAGAGTCAAGATGCTCAAAAGTTCAAAGCCACTAAACTAAAGGGCAGGGAAGGGGGCAGGGGACTGAATCAAGCTATGTCATTACCAGCTTAATAACTAACAACCTATTAACTCTCCAGCTTCCTGGAATGCTCTAACCAGCTTTCCAGGAAGCTTAACTTTGAATCCAGGCAAGACACCCTTTTTTGCCACAAAAGGAGACCCAGCAGGAAGGGCTAAGCATCTACTCTCATGGAGGGCTAGATTATTGGGAATGGGTTTTCCTCTTCACTTCCTTCTTCACTTCCCCAGCTGTGAGGCTGTGCTCAAGTTACTGGTCCTTGTTGACTTCTCTGTAAGCAGTCCAGTCTGATAATAAAATGACTTGTGGCCCAGTTGGAATCAAGATTCCATGAGCAAAGAAATAATCAAATGCACCAAGGATTGCTCCTGCTCAGCTCTGTCACATACTAAAGTTACAAAAGAGTCAAAGGCTAGTACATAATTGTAGGAAATACATGCTTATCCTGTTCGGAAGACCTGGATAAAATAGATGTACAGGGAGTTTTTGTGTTAGGAACTCTTGAGGAAGCATTTAGAGTATCAGGAAGCATAAGCCACACAAAGCATTCCAAGAAATAGCTTGATGTTCCTGGAAGCACCAATGTTAGCTCCTTACCCAAAACCATTTACTTTCCTTTTGAAAAATACAGATTCCGCAGCTCACAACAAAACCCCCAGGAGCATAGGGGAACATGTCAGCATGGCACAAAGAAAAGATAAATTTGGATAAATTACTTGTATGATTTGAAAGGAAAGGAAGTACTTAGGCTATTATTTCCTAGTTTGGGCATGTGTCTGTGAGGCATTGATGGTTGGATAGATGGCAGTCAACTGTGATGAAGTAAAGACAAATCTATGTGTACTTTAGATTCCTACATCTTTTGAATTACTAAATTGCCCAAGGAAGGTTGCAATCTCCAATATCAGGAAGACTTCTAAATGTAAGTTTTAAAGTAAATACTCTGTGTAAGTGTCCAGAGACCGATGTTTTGTCCATTTCAGTAGAATCATCCTGACTGAAATAATCTCCCAAGCATTGAAACTCTTATTTAGATCTACCTAGTGCAGAGCTCCTGCATAAAAGAGTACAAATCAGAGCAGGATTTGTGTTGGTGTTCATATTCAGTGTTTGCTTCTGCGACTCCTCATACCAAATTGTGTATAACCAGAATTAGGGATTCTGTTTCCTTCCCTATACCTATGCAACAACTGTTGAAGTTCCTGGGGCACCAAATGAACTTGATTAATGTCTACTGAGGTGTATATTCAGTAACTTTGGATAATTACATCTTCCTTCCTTCATCTCTTGTAGCTAGACTCATCTCCATAGAAGCCAACCATGAATAAACTGAGACTAAGACAACACATATTACATTAAGTATTAATTTTCTCACTCCCCACTAATGTTCACTTTTTTAAAAAGGCAATTCAAAATGAGACTTGAACAGTCCTAGAATCGATGTGAATAGATGGATTGCTCCAATTGAAAGACAGTCTGCTAAGAATTATGCTTCACTGGAATTAAATACAGCCTCATAAAAACAGAAAAAGAAGAAGGAAAGTTATTTTGAATTTACATTATTGATAAACTTTCTTTATTGCAGATACTCATGAGAACGTTTGAAGGGAGGGTGTTCCTTCATCCTAAGTCTTTCAGGACTGCGGAAACTTTCTCTTGAGAAAGTTTCTTTTCATTTGCTTCTATGTGTCTCCTCATATACTTCAAAGTGAACCTAAGAGCACTTTCCAGAGTAAGCTGGTCTTCTTGCAGCTCCAAAGTGAAAAATCCAGTAATTCATACCATAATATCATTTGATTATGACAATTTTTCAATCTTTTTGAAGATCTGAATAAGGCTGAATTGAACTCCTAATTCTATACTTTTCTTATGGCTAATATTCATCCTCTTTTATTTCTCCAGGGTTCACCACCCTCCTCTCTGTCTTTCAGTGTTATTTGCCTGGGACTGAACACTGAGAGAGTATGACTCTCACCTAATGTGGTTTCTTCGTATTCCTAGCTAGAATAGAATGTATAACTCACAAGTAAGAGTCTCACCTAACTCTCATGAATTCCCTCTCAATATCCCCGAAATTCTTTCAAGACATTTCCTAGCTTATTTTCAATTAACATTTCCAAACAAGTCTTCTATGATTAACTAAGATTTAAGACATCCCAAAGGAAAATGTGTGACCTTCCCTTACAATCCATCTCTATTATAATGGTGGTTATCCTGTTCAAATAGGGACTATAATTGACTTGCCTATCTTATTTTCTTACCCAAGTATTAGCTGTAATGGTTTATCCAAACAACATGGTTTCAAAACTCTGTTATATGTATGTAAGATGAATAAAATATAAAACCAAATGTAAGTGCACTCTATATCACATTTCTAGTGGGAGAGAGAAGTGACCACACAGACATCTCAGGACTGGTCATTTGTCAGGCAGTCGGTAGACATTTACTAAGTGATTAAGAAAAGGAATTGAGTGAGAAAAGGCTTTTGCTCATGGATCCTCAGTGTAATCCCAATAATAATAATTTTCTTAAAGATTTCAGAGTCTCACACTCTTAAATATTGTGTTTCTACGATTTATTTCCCTTTTATCAGTTGCACCTCAGAATGTTTGTGCATCTGATTTTCCATTTGGATATCCTTTCATAGATACTCTATACCTTAAAATTTAGCATTTGGTACCCAAATTGCTAAACTCCTTTGTCCCATAAGAAAAGCCTATGATTTGTACAGTCTTCACTATCTCTGGCATAAGATAATGACTTTTATTTTCTATTTTTTTCTGTTATATCCCAAATGATGTCTTTCTGTTATTACTACCAGCTCTAGCCATAATGTACCAAGCATTTAATCATTTATTGTCACTTGTATCCCATCATTGTAGCCCAGGATTCCATGGCTAATTGTGTATTGAAATAGGTTTGTAAGTAGTCTATTTGAACTTATTGCATCTGCCATTTCCATACATTGAGTTCCAGGGTATCAATCAAAGTGATCTATTGAGGTTGAAATTAAATCATGTTCCTCAACCTTCTACCATTCCTATTTCATGCACAGAAATTCCCCACCCCTTCTAATGGTTCAGAAGAACTTTGAGAACTTCCCTTGCCCTTCTCTTTCTCTAACCCCATCTGCTACCTGGCATTTACCAGGCTCTACTCAAGTCACACAGGCCTTCTTGATGTTCTCTGAACTTTGTAAGTCCCCTCCCAGGAGGAATTCACACTTGCTGTGTAAATATCTACTCATGGCGTTCTATCCATGCTACAAGTTGCCTTTGTGCAAATCTTGTCTTCTACTGTTTAATATTAGAAACCCTATTTGTCAGTATCAGTTTCTCTTCACTCTTCCAACATTTTTAATGTTATTTTCTTTTCTTTTAAAATAATCATTTGTGTTTCTTTTTGGCTGTTAGATCACTTTGTGTTACTCTAACAGAGTCCCTGAGAGTGGTTAATTATGATGAACAGGTATTTGTTGCTTCTAGTCTGGAAGATGAAAAGTTCAAGGTTTAACACAAAGATAGAAAAGAAGGCTGTTCAGGACCTTCTTTTTGATCATTTCCTGACGGAAGAGAAAACCAGGAGAGCATGCACAAGAGAGAAAAGGGACCAAACTTATACAAGCATTCAAGAGTCAAATCTATTTTCATGTTAAGGAAACCACTTCCAAGATAATGACATTAATCCATCCATGAACGTAACCTCTCATGACCTAATTCTTCTGAAAGTTTTGCTTCTCAAGATTATCACATTGGGGACTAAATTTTTGACAGGACCATATTGGCAACACATCAAGCTATGTAAGTATGTAAGGCAGTTTCTCCGATTCATGAATGTAACTGCATGCATTATTATTTATTTATTTATTTTCTTCTCTGTTAGCTCTTCTAGTTTTAAATTGGCAGGATCTGGAAATTTTCCAGGGATATATAACAGATATTTCTTAAATGAGTGATGAGTTCATATATACTATGGCATAATGACATTATGTTTGAACCTAGTTTTATGGAGGAGGTCTTCAGACTTCTAGGACCAAAGGCAATTTAAGGAACTATGTTCTGGGGGACAATTGTAGTTCTTTAGTTCATAATGCCAAGTTCAAGGTGAAACTCATGCCAAGTGTGACCTCACCAGGTAGCAGTCATATGCTTTCAGGCAAACTGATTTATCTCTCTGAAGTGTATGTCCTTGGGTTGTAAGTAGAGATAATAATAGCAACAATCTTGTAGGTGTTGCTTAGGAAATTATCATATTAACTACAAAGTGGTTATGATGAAACTTGATATGTAATGTGTAGCATCTCTCATTAGTTTCATTAATAAATGAAGTATTCATAATTAATGCAATTTGAGGAGCTAATAAGGTGCTCAGTGGCTATTACAATATCCTCAACTATAGAGAAAGCTTAATAAATTGATTATGATATAAAATCCCTAAGGATGACTAGCACAGGGTTAAGCAAAGGTTTTTGTTTGCCTTAGTTTGGTTTTGTTGGGAAGAACTAACACTGCATTTCCCTCTATTTCTAATTTTGTTTGGATCCAAATGTGATATTTTATTTTTATTTATAGTATAATATAATAAATAACATGCATTATTTATAATGCTCAGACCGTATTCACTCACCACACCCTCTCAGTCCTCTCCCTTCTCTTCGCCACTCCTGCTACCCTCCTACCTTCCTCCAATCTCCTCCCACTTTTACTTCTCTTACCTGTTGCTATCATGCTGTTTTTGAAGTTGTCATGGGAAGAGCCTTGTAAGCCAGGCTACTGATTTTAGAGTTTATCCTATAAATGAATTTGTCTCAAACCTGAGATATACCAGAATTGTCCAGGAGTCTGACTAAAACACTAATTATTGATCCAAACTCTGAGAGGTACTGATTTAGTAAATAATGATAGATCTTCAGAATTTGCCCACCTAAAAGCTTTTGCATTCATTATTTGTAGCAATTTACCATTTATCCCAAATTTAATGACTTAAGAAAGCAAATGTTTGTGACCTCACAGTTGTTGTGACTTGAGAGTCCTAGAACATGTTGCAATCATGATATCTGTTTGGGCTTTGGTCTCAGAAGTTTGGGAGGAGGCACATTTATCTCAAGGTCACTTGAGTTTACTGACAGGAGTGGGTTTCTCTGCAACTATCAGCCACAGCTCATTGGTAATTAGGGACTAAAGAAGACCTTAAGACTCTTATTAGATACATCCATAGAACAACCCATAATATAGCAGTTGGCTTTGGTCAGAGTAATCAAGCAAGCAAAAGGAACATGTGATCCCAAGGTAAAAGACCCACAAATATATTGTACCCACTTTTAAGGATGACATCTCAAAACGTACTTGTTCCATTCAGTTTAAAAGAAGTGAGCCCTGAGCTGTAACTCACATTGAGTGGAGTGGAGAGGCTTGAATAAGGTTAGCCAAGATGTTAGTATAAGGCTGAGGATATTAATCTGAAAACTGTTGCTACCTATATTTCTAAGACCCTGGGTGGGTGATCTGGCATCAAAGAATAGATGGATCTAACATATAAAATTGCTAATGCAGCTGATGTCAGTTAGGGAGGAAGCTATTGCAGTTATCTGAATGATAAATCTATAAAACTAATATTAGTTTATATTTAAAAAATCAATATAATTTTTAATAAATATTTCAACAATTTAGCCTCCAAATTTTTATTTAAGTCTCACCTAAGGATAAGACTACATTTTTGTTTAGTGATCAATTGGTCAATTGATTTACTTATTCGCATATGGTGTGTGTGTGTGTGTGTGTGTGTGTGTGTGTGTGTGTGTGTGTAGTATGTATGTGAAAGGGTGTGCCACGGTGCAGGTGTGGCATCCAGAGGACAAATTTCCAGAATCAGTTCTCTCCTTCTACCATGTGGATCCCAAGGATGGAACACTGGTGATCATACTTAGCACTTTACCTTCTGAACCTAGGAATGAAATATTGAAACTAACATTTACGTTATAGAAAACCTATGTGAGCTAAATTCCACTAAAGAATTCATTATACTCTTGCCCCCAGACCACATTTCATAAAATGACAGGCAAATGATTTTAGCTCAAAACCAGAATTCATATGTTTGATTCACACCTGCAAGCCCAGCAGTAGTAAGGTTGGAGCAAGAGGTTTGCCATGAGTCCAAGGCCAGCTTGGGTTCCATACTAAGTCCTCGGCCAGCCTTGGTTCCATAGTGAGAACTTATCTCAAAAATCCGAAGAATTAACAAGGACAATATGCTGTATTTTTCAAAAGCTTATCAGTTTAGTTGAGATTACAGCATGAAGCTGTCTTCTTAGCCCAGTAGGGCAGGAAGTCTACTTGACCCAGTATCCTTCCACGCTTCCTCTCATACTTGGTGACATCTAGTTCCAACAACAGGTTTAATAATTCTTTGCTGTTGCACCAGGAAGCAGTGTAGCTTTTCCAAGTGGGGATTCTGTTCCTTTGGCCTGTGTATTTGTCTGAAGTCAATACACTGGCCTCAACCTGTTCTTACCTCCCAGGTATCGATTTTGGCTGACATTTAGTTCAACTTGTTATCAATTCTCTTAATCATCTCAAAGCGAGAGAACCAGGCAGAGGTGCCCTAACTATTACCCATCACATCAGCCCATGACAGCTCCAGGTCATCTATTCCCCAGAGAGGAACTCAAGTGAAAATAACTGTTTTCTTTACCAGGACTTCAGCTACAGACATGACAACAGAAAAGCTAGCACATACACTCAAAAAACGTATCAAATGCCCAATTCTCACTTTAATCAAGCAATTTTATCTCTACTGAAACCAAGAATCTGCCCTTCTTATACTGCGAAGGAGTAAATTATGTAGACTTAGGAAAGTACAGTTGGGTATGATTTTTGAAAAGGCTAAATACTATTTACAAGCCCAGCGAGTGAAGCAATGCAAACCGTGGGGCGTGGGGGTAGAGTTAAGTCAGAGGAAAGCACCATGTTCACCCTAGTTTTACAAATGCTTATCAGTTCAGTTACAGAATCACAGGGAGAACAAACTGCTTTGAGAAAAACAGAAGCTCTGGTGAAACGGAGCAGGAGTCTGGAACCGCTCAACAAGAAGGCCGCAGGCTAGAACAAGAAGCTGACTGAAATGTAAATATTGTATGCCTCTTACAAACAAACAAACAAAAATCCCCCAAGTTTTGCCCTGCTATATAGAGGTAAATTACCAAATGAAAGACATACACACACACACACACCAGCTAATTTTGATATGCCTTGGCTAGCTCAGTGATTGAGTACGTCTAAAACCTCCCCATGGCTAGCAAACACTCCCCTCCAGTATTTCTGAGTTAACATCTTTAAAAATCTGTATTTTATCTCTGCTACCACAGACCCAATTGGGAATTGGCTCCTAGGACCACTTTCCCAGATTCTTACATGCCAGTAGGCCTTTAATAAGATTCATCTTTCTGCTTCCCTGTCAAGACAATTCTGTCTCTCCCCTCTCCCTTGGTCCCTTGCACAACCATCTAAAAATTCCACCCCATCTCCTTGCCCAGTCATTGGCTGTGTGGGATTTCTTTATTATCAGTGGAAGTTAGCTGTGGGGGAGGGACCCTCAGGTATAGAAGTGTGGCTTTTGGGATCCAAAATAAGACAAAACATTAGAACCAATGCCCAACACTGCAAAATTTAAAATGATTAAGCAGCCAATATTTCCTATGGAATCATGTTGCAATGGTTCTGTGCAGAGTTCACAGGCCATTTGCAAAGTGGATTCTCCTTTGAAATTCTGTACAATTACATTCAAGATGATCTCCAGGCTTCACATTAACGGAACCATTTCTAGTTTTAACCATGGCTTTCTCTGAAATTCCAAAGTCATTCTTTTTTGGGTATCTAACGAGACATCTCTCAGGTACAGCCTTATGATCTTGTAGTGTTTCCACTGGAGAAAACGAGAGAAACAGCAAACAAAATCATCCGTCTTGAGAAGTCTTGGGAGGCAGAATGTGGGCAAGAGAGCTTTGTGTCCTCAGCAGTTTTCCTAGTTTCGGAAAAACCCCTCCTCTCTCCTCTGCTTTGTATCCTCTTTGATAGTAATTTCCTTGAGCACCTGTGTGTTTATCAATTACAATCAAGGCAAGGGCTGCTCCTGGGAAGGAACTGTGGCTTTTTTCTCTTTATTGTTCCCTAACCTATCAGAGTTCCAGGCATCAGAAAAAGCAGAACACACCTCCAGAATCAAACAGAAGGGAAGACCAAGGCAGAGCAGGGCAGATAAACTCACTATGCACATGTTGTTTTCTTGTCAATGAAAAGAAAAGCACCAAAAAGGGCCAAGCAAAAGAGTGAAGGGTAGAGGCCAATAGGTGTTGTCACCTTTCCAAACACTGAGAGATTCCCTACAGAACCCGAAAGGATGCAGCTATTACTTTCTGACTTGTATAGTTTAGGTTTTCCTATGATTATTCCTTGATAGTACACAAGCATAGCACCAGTCTATAGACAGCTAAATAGGCATGTTTATTATCAAGAAAGATAAGTATTCAGACATCATAGAAGGTACTTTGGTTGCCTTTCTATTGTCATGACAAAACACCATGACCAAGACAACTTGCAAAATGTAAAAGCAACTCATTTGGGGCTCATGGTTCCAGAAAGTTTGAGTCCATTGACATCAAGGCTGCAGGCAGGCAGGCCTGGCCCTAGACCAGTAGCTGAGAGCTTACATTTTGATGTACACACACTAGGCATGGGGAACCACCTGAGGATGGTATGAACTTTTGAAACGTCAACTATCACCCTCACAGACACACTTCTTCCATCAAGGCCACATCTCTTAGTCCACATCTCGTATTCAAATATATGAGCCTCTGGGGTCCATTCTCATGCAAACTACCACAAACAAATAAGTAAATAAAAATAAGGGGTATTCTAGGATCTGAAAACTTTCAGAGAGGACACCTAAGAAGACAGAAGGGCAAAACGTAGTCTCTGAAGTATGGAAGCACTGATTTAAGGAAAAGGTATAGCACTTACATGATTATCATTAAATTAGTAATCTCTTGTTGAGTTCCCTCTGTTAGTCTCACAGCTCTGTGGGAACTGCTATTCCTAGCAGCTATCACCATGGCTAGCAGAGGATATATATTCAATGGGTCCTAGAAAAATTAGAGAATCATTCTACCAGTGGGTTCAGTCTCCTCTTCCATGGGGTGGGGTGGAGCGGGTACATGCGTGCATCTGTCTGTTTGTCTGTTTTCCTGCTCCCTGCATTTAATTTAAAAAAACACTAAAAGCCTACTAAAAACGGAGGTGAAGGAAACTGAAGAGCTTATTTATTCTGAGCACTGAGAGCAAGAATTCATTTCTCCAAATATATAAGAGAAAATTTTAATATTTTCAACATATATCAATGAGGTTTTTCTAACTACAATAATATCAATGAAAAAAAAAAAAGAGACTTATGATACGTTGAAGCCAGTTAGTCACAGACACATACTGCTCAAGGTTTGGAAAACTGCCCAATATTTCTATTTTTAAAGAATATAACCCAAGCTCTTATTAGCTGTTGTGTTTCTGTTGCCTGTTTTAAGCAAGACCAGCTCCTTGTATTTTTCTGGTTTCATAACTTTATGGTTTTCTCCAATTCACATGCATAATGTCCCTAAAATTGCTTTATCAAATGTTTCATTGTGATTAGATTCAATTTGTTCTTTTATGGGACCACCAGGGTAATGATTTCATGTTCTTATCTCCTGGGAAGAGATAGTACTGCCTTTTGTTTTATACCATCGCTAGTGGTGTTGACTTGAATTTTTTTGTTTCTCTTAAAAGACATTCACTTATGCAAAGAAGCATAAAAACTGACAAATTTGTGGCATACTAAGGATGATGTTTCAATACATGGACACATTGTGTAACTTTTAAATTGAGTTAAACAAATTTCCTCATATGCTTATTGTCTTCTTCATTGTGAAAATAATCAAAATCTTTCCTTCTAGCTTTTAAGATATACTATACAACTGTTGCTTGTAGGCAGCCTCTGTGCCAGATTGCACCAGAATGTATTATTCATAACTCTGAGTGCCCATTCATCAACCCTTTCCAGTTCTCCACAGACCCTCTTTCACCAGGTTCAGATAAGCATCCTTTTTTGCTCTCAACTTCCACGAAAACAAAATATATATCGTGTGAATGAGATCAGGACATTACTCATCCTTCTATGTCTGTCCTGTTTCCAATGAACATGATCTCGTTCTATACATGTGGTAAATGATGGAAGTTCATCCTTAGAGTGGCTGTGTACATTCCACTGCCAGGTATCCTGTGTTTTCCTCATCCATTATCTGATGCCGAACTCTTCAGTTCTTCTACTTCTTAGCTCTTGTAAGTAGTCATAAAGCAAACAGGGACTTCAGCTGACTCATCGACAAGCAAATTGCAACTCTTTGGACAATGTCCAATAGCGGGGTTGCTTGAACATGAGGAAATTCAACTGTTGCTGTTGTTATTGAGGTTTAAGGATTCTCTGTTCTCTGTCCTACAGTGGCTGTGCTAATTTATACTCTGACAGTGTGCAAGGGTTCTCTTTCCTCCTACCCTGGTTAGTACTATAATACGTCTTTGATAAAGCTTTCCCTACTGAGATAAACTAGTTTCTATCTGTACTTTTGATTTCCATTTTCCTAATGACTATGATGTGAAAATTTTTAAATAGACCTGTTGGCATAGTCTTCTTTCAGGAAATGTCTAGGTCTATTGCTCATTTTAAAAATTTTTAGATTTTTGTTTTGCTATTGAATTTTTAAAAATTACTTTAAGTATTTTAGATCAGAAATGATTGTCAGATGTGATACACTAAACTCAAATCTTGATTTGATGCTCTTTTGTTCCTTTAAGAAAATATTGTATATCTTCTATGTTGTAATGCATTTTACTTAAATGTTAGTGTCTGGTGAGTAGCAAGCCCAACTTCTCTTCCTGAGCTGTAGGGTACCTCACTTCTCAAAAGCCCTGTGTGCAGAGATCATCTTGAGCATATGTATGTTTCTGTGCATGTTTGCAAATTGAGAAATGGATCATTGTGTCTAAAGAGAAATATGGCTCCTGAGACAAATCAAATTTCAGAAGAACAGTGTGAAGATTATGAGCTTTATTCTGTATTTGGTAAGAAAACTTTTGAAGATTTTAGGACATGAAGTGATATAATTAGTTTGCAGTTGTAGAAAGGAGAAGTTTCAAGAGAAAAATGTCAAGTTTGCAAGAAATATAGCCTTTCCCTAAGTCTGATCACTCTAATTTATATATACTATGTAATCTTATTAGTTTTTGAACTTACGGGGGGTGAGTTTTGACTGTTTTCTTTTATCCCTCTCATGTCAGTTAGAAATAATATCTCTGTCTTGAATGCGGATATAGAAAAATTCTTTATATATTTGAAGTAATAAAATGGAATGTATTCCTATATATTCTGTTTCAAAACATAATATATGTTCTGAAATTAGGAATTACGTTGCAGAACATAAAGGAACATATACATCATCTATTTTGAACTACTAAATCTTGCAGAATTTAGAATCCAACAAGTAATGGGTGAGTATTATTTAATCAGCAAGATATTATTGCAATTTGTTAAGTAGACAAAGACAGGGTAAATAGGTTTTAATTCCACAAGTTAGAAAGAAGTTTTACACTAATGCGATTATAGTTATCTAATAAAGACACATGACATTAAGAGCAGAATTCTAGGATAGGACAATGAATCTATGATGAAGCAAGAAATAGAGCTAGAGAAAAAAATTAATGTAGAGGCATGCTAATGACCTTGATAGGCAGTTTCATCATGAGGATGATGAAGAGCCAATATCTGTAAATGATGATTTCAGAAGTTGGAGGTAGAGCCAAAAGGATCCCAAGTCTGAGGCATGCAGGGGTTACATACGAAGCTGAACATTGGTTCCAAAACCAAAAGTAAATAAAGAAATAAAGAGAGAAAGAAAAAGTATTCTATGACAATTCGATATATAAATAAGTCCTCACCAAAACACACATACACAGACATGCACATACAAACACACAAGGGATTTTCCTTACCAAATAATAACTGCTTATTATTAGTCTATCTCACTTATTAAGGCTCATGAAACAAAGTTATTTTAATGCTTAATTTTAATGTTAATCCAAGCAGGCATGATGGCACATGCTTTTAATACCAGAATTCCTTTATTCCCAGCACTCAGGAGGAAGGTGAATCTCTGTGAGTTCAAGGCCTGCCTATTCAATTCAGCAGTTTCCAGGACAACCAGGGCTACACAGAGGGATCATGTCAAAAAAAAATGTCTGCTGTGAAATTTCTATAATATTACAGAATATTTACATCATATATGAAAAATTGTTGGCCAAGAGTCACTGGAAGTTTATCCAAAACAGAACAAGGTTCTGCTATTACCATACGAAACTAGAGACAAATACACCATAAAACAGAAAGGAGAGATGATAGGAGGAAAGTAGATCACCTCGATGGAAATGCTGTGTAACAGGTCTCTGCTTACTACAAATCTACATTTTGCATCTTACTCCAGGTGCTAGAAAGAGCTTATTTTAAAGCATATAACCCATATGTAGCAAATACACAGGCTTTCATGGTATATATGTATACTCAAAATAGTAGAATTTGCTTACTTACTTGTACTAGTTACCTTTCCCGTAGCTATAACAACGTGCCCTAACACAAGCAATTTAAGAAAATATGTTCCATTTCAGTCCACAGTTCAAGGCTACAGTCTATCATGGCTGCAAAGGCCTGTAGTTAGGAGTTAGAACCAGCTGGTAATTTTGTGTTCATAATCAGGAAGCAGAAGATGACAAATGCTTGTGTTCAGCTCACTTTCTCCTTTTCATCCAATTCAGGAATCTAGCCCAGGGAATGGTACCACCCACAGTGGACAGGTCTTCTCACCTCATTAACCTAATCAGGATAAGCTCCCTTGAGAGTGCCCTGTCTCCTAGGTGATTCTAGATCTTATTGACTTTACAACTGAAATTAACTATTACATTACCCTTATATTCTGTCTACTTTTCTTATTTGCATTTATTTCATATATATCACCCTATAAGCTATCTCATAATGCTTTAGTTATAATCTGTGTTATAAATTCAATAAGTCAGAAATTATGAGTACAGCTAAACCTCTTGAGAATAGTCTTCAGAACAAAGACTAAAAGAGAAAGAAGAATATTCTGTAATTATTGGTTTGCAATTTAAGTGCTGGGAGAGATTCAAGCTTTACAAATATTGCAGCTCATGGACTTTTTTCCTGGCAAGAATGGCCAGATAGATGATAGTGTACATGACCTTGATCACAGTCTCACAGGCCTCTGTTCAGTTCTAACAGCCTCCAGGTACTTAGCCAGCAAAATGCCACAAAGCTGGGAACTGGCCAGAAGAATCTTTGGTATACTCTTGGGCCATAATAATGCTACCAAGAAGTCAGCTCAAGAGGTCTATTCAGTATTTTGGAGGCACTACTAATTCTGATCACCATTGATGAGGGGAGGTTGACCCTAAGGAGAAGTTTGAGATGGATTTTCTTTACTCTTGCTCTTGAGGGTCCCTGGAATGTGGAAATGTCAGGAACATTTTACTGGTATTTTAGACTGAATTGCTTGGAGATACTCAGAAGTAATTTTCTAAATTATTATAACATGGCCAGATATGAGACTTCTGCCTCCAACCATTCCAGCTTAAGTGAATGTTGAAAATAAAACATTTGCTAAAAAGACCCAGATGTGCACTCTTCAAATGGTGCCAATTTTTAACAGCATACCTTCAGCATTCACAGGAAGTATTCCCTCATCTTGTTCATGCCACACAAACAGTATTTCATCACACTCAAAAGACCTCTGAGCAAGCTGCTCTGTCTGAAGAACTCACTGTAATTTCTCATCCTTCCTGGTTGAATTCTGCCTAAATAGGTCTATCTGCCTCTTTTGTTTCCTACCACAGCACTATGTATTCTCTTACCCACTGGTAATTTGTTTAACTTCTATCAGAGCCAAGTGGTTCAGAGGATATAGAAAGATCCAGAAGTGTCATTTCTGCCCCATAAAGAAATCATGAAGTTGATCAAGCTCTTCAAAACATGAAAACACTTCTCTGTAACATAAAGCAAAGGTTGTTCCTTGCCATACAAGCGTACAGGGAAAGCAGTGTTGTATTGGGGAATGGCAAATGATGGCTTCCTATTGGGAAGAGCCATTGTAAGGGATGGGAGCAAACCTTGGAAAATGAGAGTGGATGAGGGAGGGATTCAGCAGTGGAGTTAAAGCATGACAGCTGCCAGAAATTCATTTACTTAAAGGTACATGAAATCTAAGTAGAATGCACACACGAGGGAGTATATTGGAAGGTAATCAGCCTTTCTGTCAGTGCTGTCCAGCTGAAAATAAAAGTAAATGACATAATTTGTAATCCTCTAGTCACCATTTTAAGAAGTGAAAAGAAAAACAATAAATTTAATTCTTGCAACATATTTCATTAAGGCAAACACATTATCATTAAAACAGGTAATCATTTTAAAAGTTATTTAAGAGTTATTTACTTACACCTTCTTTCTCATAATAAATCTTTGTAAACCTATGCGTATTTTGTACCTGCAACAAATCTCAATTTCTAATAACTACCCTTCAAGCTATGACTGGTGACTTTCAACCGGATGATGTAGTTCTTGGGTTGGCTTTAATAAATTAATGTAACAAATAGGTGAATGGATGGATAATAATAAACAAAAATAATTAGGAGCTGACATCATTTTTAATATTTTGTATGACTTGAATTCAGAAATACATTATATTTCTAAATGGGCTGTTCTGCTTCTGATCTTCTGTAGTTACTTGATTACCAGCAAGGCATTCATCTCTCCTCCTAAAATTCACTTGCTTTAGAGTAAATTAATTCTATTTCTGGTTCTTAAATGTGTATGTGATTTAGCCCAGGTTGATCAGGGAAATGTCTTCCTGGACTCAGTTACTGATATGCATTCTGAGATTAAAGGGGCCTTTTTCAAAATGTGTACTGGGGACACAGTATTCTTTTCTAATAAAAAAGCTACCTGGGAAACTGTCTCATTCTGCCATTCCCTGGATGTAACAAAGGACCATTAAGCATCTGTGTTGCAACTACTTGGAGAGAAAACTTAATTAAGACTTAAGAGTGAAAAGGAGGTACACATGATGAAGACAAGAAACCTCACAATGACACATCATCTAGAATGAATACTACCTCAGCCAGCCCCCTTTTCAGAGATGTGTAGTCATGTGATTAATCTTTGCCAGTCAGATACAAGGGGAAGGTACTGTCTAGCTTGCTAAATGTCTCATCCATCATGACTACAGCCATAACAGTTCTCTGGGCTATGTTGTGGCCTTGAAATTGAAGGTTGTGCAATAAAGAGAAAGGGGCAGAAAAATTTGAGCCTGTGTCCTTAGCAAGAATTGCCATACTGTGTCTGAACACCACATGTATTTGTATGAAAGAGACACAAGCATTTGTCTTTCCACAACCATGGATATTTTTAGTCTTAATGTTAAAACTAAATCTAATGAGAATACACTATTCTGATAGAATAAGGACCAATATATGTAGATCCCAAAATATAGTTCTTCATATAGATAAAAGGTAAGAGAGCAGAAAGACTTCTGGGGCAGGTGGGGAAGACACTGGAACAGGGCTGCCTCCCTCCATACCCTGTATAGCCAGGGCAGTCCTCCATAATGAGCAGACTCTCAAGCTTTGGTCTTCAGGACAGCCAGAGCATTTGAGCTGGGGATCTGGCCCAATCACCCCAGGCTTTGAAAACAGACAGACCAAAGGACAGAGAATGCCAGTGTTTCTGGGACAACCGTGAAGACAGAAGACAGGAAATAGAGACACAAGAATTACAAACACGTCCTTGATCAGATAGAATTCTCCAGACTAGGATATGGATTTGAATTATTATTTTTTATTTTTGCAAAACTTGGAAGCCAATGAATAATTATTTTAATCAGAAAAAAACCCCACAACCCTGCTTCATTTATTCATTTTTAATTTTTGTAACAAATGTTCTTTTCCAGGTCATTTCACGGACAAGATAGGCATGAGATAACTATTTGCAGTCTTCTAAGTACAAAGGAACACTAGCCTGAACTTAGATGGAGCAATACAGCAATATAGATGGGCACACTGGTTTTTGAAAAGCATAGCATTGTGTGAATGGGAGAGATACTACAATAGTTAATTAACCTTGTGGCATTGATTTTTTTTTTATCTGATTATAAGTCATTACCACTCTTTGTCCTTATCTGCGGAGAGCATGACCCACAGGGAGTGGAAACAAGAATAGGTTCAATAATAGCAGATGGGAAGAAAGGTTCAGGGACTAGGACAGCATGCCCAAACCCCTAAGGATCAACCTGGGGACATATTGATGAGAACACAGAAAGGATTTCATGACTGAAAAGTGGCCAAAGTAAAAAGTGAGGGAGAAAACACACAACCAGAGATTGCTCATGTACATATTCATTCAGACGTTACATATAGAAAATATGTCAGCTTAGAGGATGCAGTTATCAGACAGGTTGAGAAATGGGTCGTCTGCCCATTGATGTACAGAATAATATAGCTTATTACTTTAAATGAAATTATTTATTTATTTTTACTGACATTTTATCCATCACATACACCTTTGATTCAAGAATCCCTATTTTTTTAAAAAAACATCTTCCAGTTACACAGATTGAACTAATAACTCCTCTCTCTCTCTCTCTCTCTCTCTCTCTCTCTCTCTCTCTCTCTCTCTCTCCTGTCTCTCTCTCTTTCTATCTCTGCAAATAATATGTATGGACTATGATAACATCAAAGATGCTAAATTCCATCAAATTCAAAAGAACCACAAATTACCAAAGGTTTAAATTCTTATTGGAGATTTTTGCTGTGTGTGTGGCACATACCTTTAATCCCAGCACTCAGGAGGTAGAAGCAATTGGATCTCTGTGAGCTCCAGGTAGAAAGACCCTGTTTTAGAAAAGAAAAGTTCTCTTTCAAGTTTTTCAAAACTTTTATATAGTTGATATTTTTATAGCTTGATTTTTGCTTCATTTCATGTTTAGTATCAAATGGGCATGGTGCTATGGTCTTAAAATGCTTTCTTGAAAAGAATTTTGATAAAATATATTTAATGGTATTATTATATTTTAGTAAATATTGTGATTTCATGCCTATTGATACTTTTATCACTTCAGAAGTTGTAACTATTTAAGACTTTCTAAATCTTTCAGTCTAATAAGGAATATTTTTGTGTATAAACATGTCTTCATGTCAAGATTTCTTGGGTTTGATTACCAAAGCAGAATTATTGAGATGAATGTATAGAGTCCATTTTTGATTTATCCTTAAGTCTACATTCCTTTCTAGAGTTTGTCTAATAGATCATCCCTGAAAATACCATCTTCTGCCCTAGTTTCCAAATGAGGCCCATATATCCCTTTCCAATAACAAAACTCAGGACCTGAATTGTAGAACTGGAGAGAGGGATTAGTGGTTAAGAGGTCTTGACACTCTTGCAGAGGACTGTAATTCAGTTCACAGCACTGCATTCACATTCACAGACTCACACACAGAAATATATGTAATTACATACACATATATATTAGATATATTATATACATATATACATTATATCATACATTATACTATATAATATATATACAATATAGTATATATACATTCTACTATATGTATTATACACACTATATACACACATATATATACACATTCTCATCAGGAATATATATATATATATAAAATATTAGAAAATAAAAATAATTCTTTTCCAAAAGACCTGAGATGCTGAGAAGCACAATTTCTGCAGTAATCCCCACTCTAAGCTTCCGACTCTCTCTCCTCCGTACTCAGATCAGTCCTACATCTTATATTGACACCAGACTGAGTCACCTCAAGGATCTCTCTAATGCGTCTTCTCTATTCAAACTTCTCAGCAAAATGCAGACACTTCATCCTAACAATCACGCACTAAGTTGTACAGAGTAGCTTTTCCCAGAATTTTCATATGTCTCCTGCATCCCAGCCAGTCCAGGGAATATGGTCTGTTACACTTCACTTGTACCAAGACTTCTGAAGAACCTGAGATTCTTGCCTACTTGCAGACTATTAAGTTGGCCTGTTGTTCTGCTGACACTAAAACTGTACTGGATTAGAGGATGGATCAGAGGCAAAGGGAGGGTATGGTATAACTTGCTGCAGACACAAGAGCTAACGTCCCATCATTATTTTAGCCAGCTCTTCACACTGTACTCTTTCTTCTTCTGAAGATAATTTTTCCTTATTTTCACCAAGGCTATTATCCCCACTTTAGTTGAAGCAACCTAAGTGAGTGACGACTCCTCTTCCTACAATCATAAGAGCCTAGTACAAGAACTAATTAGTTATAACCACACTGAGATGTATTTAACAACTGACTCTCCAAGGAAAGGGCCCAAATTTGAAACTGCAAACTTAAGGCTACAGAATAAAAGAATATCGGGAAGGTGTGCCCAATTGATTCCCGGCCCTGTTGAATTTACTCCAACATGTCATGTGGTTGAAATGCTAAATAAACCTCAGTAATTTCGTCTTATTTTTTTTAAACTACTTCCTTGCAAAATTTCAAAGACTCTGAGCTGTTGTATTAAAGTTTCCTATTTTTGTCATATGAATATGACCCTCTACCTACATACTACTGTTCCATACCAACTAAACACCCTATGGGATGATTTAGCTTTCTCTTACATTTTGGAGAAGGCATATTGTTTATGTTTTTATGTATTACACTTAAGTACATTCCTTTCATCTTGCTGTAGTTTGGTTAGATTGGAGATTACTTAGTGTGTTTTGAAAGCCATTCTATAAAAGCCTCTTGACTTGATTTCAAATTGAAAGAGTTCCATCGAAACAGAAAAGCTACAAGTACTTAGTGCCTTTTGCCCTGATGCTGATTTGGAATTATTGCAGTACTTTCTTCTTCTGTTATAAGTCTTCGATTTATAAGTAGTAAGGACACTGAACTTTAAAAGCAGAGTGCTTAAAAAGTAGAGTGCTTTGGGTCTTTGGGAAACCTCAATTCTTTCAAACTCCAACCTGAGAACGATTCCAATAATTTTTAATTGCTGAATGCTATAGACTCAAGATTTAGATACAAAGATCCTTAACAAAATACACGTAAAAGACTAAAGCAGTTTGATGCAGAGATTATTGATTCCAATTTTTGATTATTCTGTAATTAAGAACATGTTGAACGAGTAAAAATATATCCATATTTTAATATTCTATAGTAAATTACATCTAATGTTTTAAAGTTTCTAAGGTGTGTGTGTTTGTGTGTGTGTGTGTGTGTGTGTGTGTGTGGTGTGTGGGGTGTCTGTCAGAGTTTTCTGAAACAATACAGACTTGGAAATATATGAATGAAAATAAACTTCATAGGAATTGAGCAAACTCATTTTTAAGAAAGAAAACTTCCTCAAAGATATCTCATGCTTCATAACCTAACAATGTAAAAAATTGTGACATTGATCTTCCTTTCACTATATAATGCAATATGTAAAAATTTAAATGTTGCAATAGTTTTCTAGTGAGTGAAGTAAAAATATGTGTTCAAAAAATCATGCATAATACAATTGTATTGTATGCTGTCTACAATCTAATGTGATGTGTAGACAACAGCCTGTTTCAATCTTCATAACTTCAGTATGAGTGAAGCCTGATGTCCTTTATATTGGTCTCTAGCAAAGAGATAAATGGATCAGGTTCATGGTCCGCCATCTCTAGATGTGGTATGTTGTCACTGACATCAGTGGTTGTCTGATGGCTCATCTATTACAAAGAAATAGGTCTCCATCTGCTGACTTTGAGGACCATTCCATCATTTGGTACACACTGCTGTGAAACCTGACAGACTGGTGTGACAGTTTGCCTACTCTCATGGAAAAATGGAAGTGTATTCTTCTACCACCCAAATTAAAAATAAAATAAAACAGAACAAAACAAAACCAACCATCACTTTATTATAGTTACCACCACTATATCCACCAACTCTTAAAAAAAAATGGAACAGAGTAAGAAAAACTTAAAATAAAATACTGAGAAAATACATCTCTAGTTTGTTTGCATGTATTATTTGGACATGGGATTTTCTGTTAAATAAAAGTTAACACCCTCAAACATTTATAAAATGCACAAGTCATGTTGTTTGCATCTTTATCGAAGTTATAAACTCACATGACTCTGCTGACTTACTAAAGACTTTAGACTTTTTTTTTTAAAAAAAGATGTATTTAGTTATTTCATGTAAGCCGGCGGTGGTGGCTCACGCCTTTAATCCCAGCATTGGGAGGCAGAGGCAGGCGATTTCTGAGTTCGAGGCCAGCCTGGTCTACAGAGTGAGTTCCAGGATAGCCAAGGCTACACAGAGAAACCCTGTCTCGAAAAACCAAAAAATAAATAAATAAATAAATAGTTATTTCATGTATGTAAGTACACTGTAGCTGTCTTCAAACACACTAGAAGAGGGCATCGGACCCCATTATAGATGGTTGTGAGCCACCATGTGGTTGCTGGGAATTGAACTCAGGACCTCTAGAAGAGCAGCCAATACTCTTAACCACTGAGCATCTCTCCAGTCCCCAACTTTTGACTTTCAAAAGATTTTAGCTTACTTGGTTTCTTTATAAGTACAGAGACATACATTGCTCTTTGTTTAAAAGATAAAAGATGTTTTCATATGAACTTAGATTAAAATTCGTACTGAATGGGAAAATACTACAAATGAAAATGTTTTGATAATTATCCATATTACCTAAAATGCATCATTTTAATGGGGTGTATTTGTTGACTAGGAACGAGTTTTAAATGTTATTTTAAAATTACTTAAGAATTTATTTTTTAAATACCTTATCTAGATTATTTTATTCAAAGTCTGTAAAGATATTTTTAAACTTGCACAGAGGACAGTCTATAATGTACTCATAGGATAAGACTTACCAAAGAGTTTGCGTACTTTTAAAAAAGATATATTTATTTGTTTATTTTCTTAATGGGTGTGTGCATGCACATGCACCACACATGCTTATCTCTATGCTGTGTGTCTAGGTACCCATGGAGAGTAAGAGAGGGCATTGGATGCCCTGTAGCTGAAGTTGCAGGTGGTTTTAAGCCACAATATGTAGGTGCCCCTGGGAACTGAACCAAGGTTCACTGCAAGAAACAAAGGAGCAAGCAGGAGCTCTAACGGAGCCATCTCTTCAGCCTGATGATTCTTTTTTGTTGTTGTTTTTAATTAAACATTAGATAAGTTCTTTTTCGATTTTCTGAGGTAGGATTAGTCTTCAAATTGTTTCTTATAAACAACAACTTGCCCATGGAAAAACAAGAGAAATAAATATGGTTCTACTTGTTTTAAGGAAACAAACTTTAATGAAAATTTAGAATCTTATAGCCTTAGTGTATGAATAGTTTGCCTTCTCTAGCCAAAATTACGAAATATAGGTAACCTGGCTGAAACAGAGAGCAATGGAGCTGAAAACTCATCTTGAAGATTCACAGATGTTTATACATTGACATATCAATTTAAATTGTTGGCTTTAGCTCTTCTTGCCTATGGGGCTGCTTGGAGAACGGATAAGCCCCCTCATATTTCTACATAAAAAGAAAATGGCTGTGTTACTGCAATGCCAGTGTAGACCAGATCCAGGGACATTTTCACACAGAACAGAACATAGTACATCCCTCCAAGTATGAACACTTTTTTTTTAATTGTTGCTTTTCAACAACCCGTTCACACTGTGTGTCCTCCGAATAGTGAGATGCTTTCTGAACTCTTAAAAAACCGTATTCAACTTTATCACCTACCTTACAAGGAACCAGGTTGATCTTCTTTCAGCTTGCTGTATTTAGGTCTCGATGCCTGTAACTGAAGGAAATAAAATGTGTGTGCCCCTTATCTTTCAAAGGCAGGCCTTCCTTATCATTGAGTTTTAAATTGTGAGGAATACATGACTTCTGTACCTGCTGAGAAGCAATTAGCATATTGTGAATTCCCAAATGGTCAGTGACCATTTGCAATGCCTTATGCAATAATCTGATACCAAATACATTTTGAATTTGTGATTCCAGTGAAGTGTCTGTGGGTTAAGTTATGCTCTAGTTAGGAACATCTACTCCACACGGGCAAAAGGGTCCAAAGTGATCCAATGTCTAAAAGAAAGGCATGCATAGCTCTAGATTTAAAAACCACATGGGGTGTTGGAGTGATATGAACAGGGGGAACAGATAACAAGTCCCTAGGTGAAGAGTTCTGCTGACAGCAGATCTGAGCAAAGCTTGCTCAGAGGGGCAAAATAAGCTGTGTATCCTCCAGTAGATGTTCAGGTTACTCTTCAAATATGTTACCAAACAAAAGAGCTAAACCAAGCCTGGTTTACCTTGCAACACTTTACTAACAAAATGGAATGTAAAATTTTATCCTGGGCATGGGCCACAACATCAGTAAAAGACAGCTTTCAGGTTTTGACAGGAGCAAGCTGAATTTCAGTCTTCAGCAAAAGCCAGGAGGAGAGTTCTGCATATCTTTGAATGTGGCCACACAAAATAATTGTATATAATTAAGTTCTGTCAACTGCTTGGAATTTAATCCCATATACACAGATGAATCGGTTCTTCGTTATTTTGATTAAGTTATGGGACAATCAGTAGGGTGCTAAATGGTATAGCTAAAATGTTATTACTTCTTATCATTTAGTTACCCTTTGTAGTTTCTAAAAATTAAGGAATCTCTAATCAATTAATATTGTATGTATGTTTATGTGAGGGGTATGGATGAGGAAGTAGAACCAAGAGAAAAAATAACCAGTTTTGTTTGAAAAATCTGCTAAATGGGTCTTTTTTTTTTTTTTTTTTAAAGGAAATGTATTTTGGTTGGCTGGCTTTAGTGTACCAAGCTGTGGTGGTACATGCCTTAAATCCTTGCACTTTGAGACAGAGGCTGGTTGATCTCTGAGAGTTGCAGGACAGCCAGAGCTACACAGAGAAACCCTATCTTGAAAAACCAAAATAATAATAATAATAAATAATAATAATAATAATAATAATAATTTGAACAAAAAACGTTTTTAGTTAAAATGTTTCCTCACAGTATGGAATTGGAAACTAAAGACTGATGGGTAAGAACTTTGCCAGACAGGAGACATTAATGAAGAACACCTTTTGTTTGTATGAAGTGTCCACAGATGTACTAAAATTATAATGAGCCATCTGTATAATGATCATACCTGACAAGTTTAATAGCCAATGGCCCATATTAGACTTGGTCTTTATGAGACGATAGTTTCATTGAAAATGAAATTATGTGACTCATGATATTCAAATCCAGACAGCAAATGTAGCTTCCAGGATAATGTCATTTGGCACTATTCATGCTGTGGCTTATCAACCTCTTTGAAGAGATTACGCGGTAAATGTGTTTCCTGGAGTTCAGCCAAACAGAAAGCAGAATGAGAATCAGTTACTTCTATTCCAGCACAATTTGGAGAAACATGTTTTCTATGTAAACATTCACCATACAGGGTCTTTCAAGAGCCTACCTGTCTATGATCCTTGCCAGCTTCTGACAGAGAAGGCTCTGGAAGGAAGGAAAGAGCTAGAAATGCCACGAGAGGTACACAACAACTTCTGACCCATTGTTTCCACACATAGTTCTGAAGTCCCTATTATGATGGAGGACCTGGAGGCTCTATAGATCTTTTAATTTTCGCTCATTGATAAACTAAATCATTATCTAAGTTGTCCAAGCATGAGCCTATGATTTGCTGATGAAAGATTCTGATTGTTTATAGAAATAATATAGAGATGTGATTGTTTTTTAAAAGGAGAGTTTCTTGAACTTTTCACATAGCTGTTATATGTTTATCTTTATGTTGCTTTTAGGTAGAATAAGGTCTGGAACCATGAATAATTGTTCTAGTTAAACTAAATAATTGTGTGTGTATTTTGCCTTTATGCTAAGCAGATAGAAAAAGGAGTATTCTCCTTTGAGGTAAATTTTCCTCTGCAATTTTATCCAAGAAACCTTCTAAGGTATTTTTACTATATCTCCTTCCTAGAGTTCACGGCCTAGATTTTATCCCATGATGTGATTTCTACTACGGACTCATTATTTTTTGTTCTATCACACATGCAAGGCCTTAAGAACAAAGACAAAGGGCCATGAAACTAACTTTCAAAAAATGACCTTAAAATTATTTTTTGGGTCATTTGAAATACAACTGATGAATTTGCTTAAATATGCATGCGTATTTGTAGAAACCATTTGTTTTCATTCATTATTGGGCTCCACAAATAAATTAAGTGTAATTATAGATGCCTCTTCATTTGTAGCAAATTTAAGATTTACAGCCTATGTGTATGAATATAAAATGAAAAAAAAAAAAACCCAACATATCACAAACTCATTGGTATTTTATACTAAGATAATATTTAAGCTTAATTAGAAAGTTGTATTCCCTGCCCATTTTCTTCCTCTACAGATGCACTCTGTGACATTATATTCTTTGAGCTTCTTTTAGAACACTGTGTGTACTTCCAACAGGCTTTGAAGCGGAAGCAAAAGTGCAGTTTCACAATTTGGAGAAACCGCATGAGCGTCAGAAGCCACTAAGTTCATTAGCAACTTCTTCTCTGTGAAAGAAGCAGAATAGCAGAATAGGGGGAGCATTGGTATAGGTTGTGGTGCTGGGAGATGGCTGCTTTGGGACTCTTCACCTAAAGATTATTACTAGTTCACCAATAATGGCATGTACACTAGCCCTGCTCATGTGGCGGTCCCTATCACTGTCTGTCCTCGGTGGTGCTATTCTGCATTAATGGCTTTGCATCAGCAATGACAGAGTTCAGGATTCATTACCAGCACAGATAAAGGAGATGAATATATATCTGTTGTTACTGCTTCGTGAGGTGTTCGGGGGGGAAATATTAACATGTCTATAATCAGGTTCTGCATACATTAATACCCACATTCATTCCCAAGGAGAAGAATTCTGTCTGACAAAAAAAAGTGCAACCTAGCTCAGTACAGCTGTCCTTAGGGATTGTCTCAGAATTATAAGCAGGAACATCTATTATAATGTAGGTCAATTTCTTCTACAATGAGTCAGCAGTTGACTTTAGACTGTTCATCAATAAAATTCGACTGCCTTTACTTTGTAAGATACATACAGTGTGTGTTGAATTTAATTTACTAATTATAATGTCACTTTATTATAGGAAACAAAAATCCTTTGTAGTCTCTAAGCATAAAGTCTCATATTTATATGAGTGTTGTTGGATTAACAATATGCTTTTATATACTTAATTCCATTCGATCCTTAATCTGTTCTATCAATAAGTATTCCTAGCCATTAGAAGTAACATAGTAGCCTCCTACTATTACAAACTGACATAAGATTGTACAGCATTCTTGAACCCAGCGCTGAAATCTATGGCTTTTCATCTTGCTTCAATATCTTTTTCATACTGCCTTGTGGTTCTACTTAAAATCAATCAAAATGATTCAAATTTTAAATAATGTAAGGGCTTTTTTTTTTGACATAAAAAAAAATTGATTTCCAGGTGGATGGCTAAGAAGTTGTAGCCTTTATCTAAAGCCATACAAATAATGAAAATTATAGACCAAATGGTTTTTCCTTGACAAACAGTAAGACGGTCATATTGAGCTGGCTTTTCAAATTAGCATTAATATTGAAAAAGAAAAGAAAATCACTTCTGATGTAGTAAAATAAGGAAGTGACTCTAATGTGTTGCTGCTATATGATTCATAGTAACAGTGATATGATTATACAGAGTGGTCACATCACAGATGCTTCAGTACGTTTTTGAAATTATTACTTCCTGCTTTGATTATCTTGTTGTGGAATATAGACCTGACGGGGAAATCTGGGGTATGTGAAACCCACTACACTGTACTTACTGGACAGTCTACTACATGCCAGTTAGCTTGTTGTATGCTATAGCTGTGACATTGTCCTGGCTATGACAGAGAAATAAATTAAGTAAAGATAGTGAGGGGACAGAAAAAAAAAATACAGTGAAGAAACCATTTCTTACACTAAATGTTATGATTGCATTGAACAGTACTAATTATATTGAAAAGTAGGATATTAGCTTTTATGGGTAGCCATAAGTTACTACTTCTAAGTCAGTGTAGGAAAAAAAAAGTATATTAAAGAGGTTAAGAAGAATAAGAATTCTTAGCCATAATCCTTACCCCCAGAACTTAAATCTTTGGGGATTTGTTTTTCTTATTGCCAAGTAGGAAAAAGTAGGCTATTGATTTTGAGGGGTGTATTTGCAAATCTCTTGTGCGATCTTGATTCTATCTTCTTTATTTCATTTTCAGTGTTAGGGCTTGAAACACAGACCAGGCAATCCTAGGCAATCACACCACCTCTGAGCTACATCACTTGCTTACATCTAAGCAGGCAGAAGTGTCCTGGTACTCTTAGAGTTTTTTGCCATGAATCTTAATGATGAGTTTTCACTCGGCAACATGTTTCCACGTTACTTAGTGCTAGGGAGAAGAATATTATTATCTAGATTATTACTTCCCCCAAAACATGTATGTATATATGTGTGTGTGGGGGGGGGGGACATAAAGTTGATGGATATTCATCATGCTACTTTTTAATATCTAGGAACTTATCCTAAATTTGATTTCTCTGTGCTTTTCAGACAAGGCATGGACTTGCTCTCTAAAGCCCCCTGGAGGACTAGGTCATATTTTCCATATTTTCTTTCTTTATTTTTTTTAAATTGGTACTTTTTATGTTTACAAAATCTATATTTTTTTTAATTTTTTTTATTGGAACTTTTATTCACATTTCAGGTGTTTTCCCCTTACCCCCTTTCCCCCCTCCCTCCCAGGAACTCTCTATCCCTTCCCCCCTCCTCCTGCCTCTATGATGGTGTACCCACACCCACCCCCCAGAACCTCACCTCTCCACCCTCAAATACCACCCCCCCACGATGTCCAGCCTTCATGGGACCAAGAATCTCTTCTCCCACTTATATATAGCTCCCTTGCATATATAGCTGGAGCCATGGGTCCCTCCCTAAGCGCTCCCAGGCTGGTGGTTTAAGACCCTGGGGCTCTGGTTGGTTGGTATTGTTGCTCTCCTCATGGGGTCCCATACCCTTCGACTCCTTCAGTCTTCACTCTATCTTCTCTGTTTGGGAACCCCATGATCAGTTTAATGGTTAGCTGTGAGCATCTGCCTCTGAATATGTCAGACTCTTGCAGACCTCTAAGGAGACAGTTATATCAGGCTCCTGTCAGCATGCACCTCTGACACCATGTCATCATCTAACTTTGGTGACTGCACATGGGATGGATACCCAGGTGGAATGGTCTGCAGTTGGCTCCTCCTTCAGTTTCTGTCCTGCACTTTGCATCCATATTTGCTCCTTGAGTATTTTGTTACTTCTTCTAAGAGGGACTGTAACCCCCCACACACACACTTGGTCTTCATTCTTCATGACTTTATGTGGTCTGTGAGTTGAATCTTGGGTGTTTCAAGCTTCTGGGCTAAAGTCCAATAATCAGTGAGTGAATACCATGTATGTTCTTTGTGATTGGGTTACCTCACTCAGGATGATATTTTCTAGTTCCATCCATTTATATAAGAATTTATCAAATTCATTGTTTTTAATAGCTGAGCAATATTCCATTGTGTAAATGTACCACATTTTTTGTATCCATTCCTCTGTTGAAGGGCATCTGGGTTCTTTCCAGTTTCTGGCTATTATAAATAAAGCTGCTATGAACATAGTGGAGCATATGTCCTTGTTATGTGTTAGAGCATCTTCTGGGTATATCCCAGGAGTGGTATAGCTGGTCCTCAGGTAGTGATATGTCCAATTTTCTGAGGAACCCCAGCTGTTTTCCATAGTGGTTGCACCATCTTGCAATCCCACCAACAATAGAGGAGTGTTCCTCTTTCTCCACATCCTCGCCAGCATCTGCTATCACCTGAGTTTTTGTTCTTAGCCATTCTGACTGGTGTGAGGTGGAATCTCAGGGTTGTTTTGATTTGCATTTCCCTGATGACAAGGATGCTGAACATTTCTTTAGGTGCTTCTCGGCCATTCGATTTCCTCAGTTGAGAATTCTTTGTTTAGCTCCATACCCCATTTTTTAATAGGGTTATTTGGTTTCTAGAGTCTATTTCTTGAGTTCTTTGTATATATTGATATTCGTCCTCTATCAGATGTGAGATTGGTAAAGATCTTTTCCCAATCTGTTGGTTGCCGTTTTGTCCTATTGACAGTGTCCTTTGCCTTACAGAAACTTTGCAATTTTATGAAGTCCCATTTGTCAATTCTTGATCTTAGAGCAAAGCCATTGGTGTTCTGTTCAGGAATTTTCCCCTGTGCCTAGGTTTCGAGGGTCTTCCCCACCTTCTCTTCTATTAGTTTCAGTGTGTCTGGTTTTATGTGAAAGGTCTTTATCCACTTGGACTTGAGCTTTGTACAAGGAGATAAGAATGGATCGATTTGCATTCTTCTGCATGCTGTCCTCCAGTTGAACCAGCACCATTTGTTGAAAATGCTGTCCTTGTTCCACTGGAGTTTAGCTCCTTTGTCAAAGATTAAATGACCATAGGTGTGTGGGTTCATTTCTGGGTCTTCAACTCTATCCACTGATCTTCCTGCCTGTCTCTGTACCAATACCAGGCCAGTTTTTATCACTATTGCTCTGTAGTACAGTTGAGGTCAGGGATGGCATTCCTCCAGAAGTTCTTTTATTGTTAAGAAATGGTTTTCGCTATCCTGGGTTTTTTGTTATTCCATATAAATTTGGAATTTCTCTTTCTAGCTCTGTAAAGAATTGAGTTGATATTTTAATGGGATTGCATTGAATCTGTAGATTGCTTTTGGCAAAATGGCCATTTTTACTATATTAATCCTGCCGATCCATGAGCATGGGAGATCTTTCCATTTCCTGAGATCTTCTTCAATTTCTTTCTTCAGAGACTTGAAGTTCTTGTCATAAGATCTTTCATCTGCTTGGTTAGGTTCACCCTGAGGTATTTTATATTATTTGTGATATTGTGAAGGGTGTAGAACTTCAGACCAATCTCTCTTATGAATATCGATGCAAAAATATCAATAAAATTCTAGCAAACAATCCAAGACACATCAAAACAATCATCCATCATGATCAAGTGGGCTTTATCCCAGGAATGCAGGGATGGTTCAATATTAGGAAATCCATCAATGTATCCACTATATAAACAAACTCAAAGAAAAAAAACCACATGATCATCTACTAGATGCTGAGAAAGCATTTGACAAAATTCAACATCCCTTCATGGTAAAAGTCTTGGAAAGAACAGGAATTCAAAGGCCATACCTAAACATAGTAAAAGCAATATACAGCAAACCAGTAGCCAACATCAAACTAAATGGAGAGAAACTTGAAGCATTCCCACTAAGATCAGGGACTAGACAAGGCTGCCCACTCTCTCCCTACCTATTCAATATAGTACTGGAAGTCCTAGCCAGAGCAATTAGACAACAAAAGGAAGTCAAAGGAATACAAATAGGAAAGGAAGAAGTCAAAATATCACTATTCGCAGATGATATGATAGTATACTTAAGTGACCCCAGAACCTCCATCAGAGAACTCCAAAAACCTGATAGACAACTTCAGCAAGGTGGCAGGTTATAAAATCAACTGAAACAAATCAGTAGCCTTCCTCTACGTGAAAGATAATAGGTCATATTTTCAGCGTAGCCTATACCTGTATTCTGCATTCAGTCCTTCCCATTCTATCATCCAGCTAATTTCACCACCATACTCAGCCAGGTCTTTTAAGACTTGGTATTCCTTCCATCTGCAATAAAGATTAGGCAGCTCTCATAGGAAAAGACAGGATAACTAGACACTGAGTGCCTTAGAGAAGGAAAAAGAGAGAAAGAAAGAAAAACACCTGAGAATGCATGTCACATATTAAGAGAACACTACTGTATTCTTTCAGGACATACTTGAAGCATGAGAAACCCAGGCTGTAGAACAAGAAAACAGGACCAGAACAAAGGGAAGCAGCTCTACTCCATTACTCTTGGGGCCTGGCTGTTTGTGTCGTGTTTCCAGTTGTTTCCATTCAAATACCATCTTTATAAAGTTTCTTTCTTCCCATTTTTTCTCTCCCATCTCTCTTCTATTCATAATTCTTCACACTAACAAGTTCCAGCTCATATTTTTTCTCTTGATTCGTATTAATTCTTGGGGTGCTATGCACTCCTGAAGCCAAAGAAATGTGGATTCATGTTTTAAAATTTGGGTTTATTTTTAATTAGGTATATATATAGTGAGATGAAGATGGACTATGAGCGTGAGACTCAGGTGCTTATAGGGTTGAGAAGTGAGTGGCAGATCTCTTGAAACTGGAGTTCTAGGAAGTTGTGAGCCACTCCATGGGATACAGAAAACAGAACTGAGGTCCTCTCTAAGTCCTATACACTCTTACATGCTGATCCTTCTTTCTAGCCTTCATTTCAATTATTTGAATGGTGTAAATCAGTGGTTTTCAACGTGTGGGTTGAGGCCCTCAAAGGTGACACATATCAGATATCCTGCATACCAGATATTTACATTACAATTCATAACAGCAGCAAATTAGTTATAAAGTAGCAATGAAACACTTTATGGTCATGTGTCACCACAACATTAGGAACTGTGTTAAAGAGTCACATAATCAGAAAGATGGAGCACCACTGTTCTAAGTCATATGGTGGAAATGAGAAAGACTCTTACCCAAGAGCATGGGATATAGCATTGTGAACATGGTGTGACTGAGTTATGCTTGCCCTGTTCCTTGTAAGAAAGTAGTGCCCACTCTACTCCTCACAGGATGTTTATATATTGTCATAGACATGCTGGGTACGTTACATGGTTGCCCAAGATCGAAGAATACTCTTGCTGGATATTCTGACTAAAGGATTTTTAGGTTTCCTAGAACTATCATTTTCATGCTCCTTCCTGATGAAGACCATGGTTTGGCAGCTTAAGATGAAGAAGTAAATACTTCAAGTTCCATTCTTGTTATACCATTAGAGTCTCTTGATTGTTCGAGAATGAGTCTGGAAGTGAGTCACATTGGCTTCTAAATGTGATCCCACCGTTATATTTCAAATGTGATGATATTCTAATCAGCTAACCTCTTCACTTCACTAAAAGGATTTTAGTGCTCAAAAGATCTCAGACCAACTGGAAGGTGGTTGGCTTGTGTGGCTATCAGGGGCTAGCAACTCTCATGTGAGTTGAGCAAAGCATAACAGCATTACAAACTTAGCACATTTTAATGTGCAGCTACATATAAAGTTCCTGGTACATACCACATATTCAAAGGTAGCTGCTAATGTTTTACATTTATGTTGTGGACAAATGGCTAGGAAGGGTGTGTGTTTGTAGAACATTAGAACCAGCAGAAACACGGACCACACTACTTATGAAGAGCAATGAAGGAGAAAAGATAGCCCCATGTCCCAGGGACTGGGGATAAGCCTCCTTACCCCCTATGAAATCTTGGCAGAATATGAAACTCTTGAAACATTTCTGTATTCTAAGTTTCACTGCATGAAATACTTCAAAACTACATGTGCTGCTATCTTCCCCACACTTGAAGACATTATGTTTTCAGTGTATGAAACAATTTAACTGAATTAGTTTCACACTCTTCTCCCCACACTTTCTTATTGAGTTCTCTGAAGGAGATTATTGGTTTTACACTTTGGAGAAATTAATACACAGAGGTTTTATGTGTCAGGCCAAACAGGATCTTAACACTATTCATAGGCCCTAACTCTTCATCTCTGATCTATACTACCTTTCTAGACATCACTTTACATTTAACAACAACCTTCTTCTTCTTCTTCTTCTTCTTCTTCTTCTTCTTCTTCTTCTTCTTCTTCTCTTCTTCCTCTTCCTCCTCCTTCTCCTCTTGCTTATCCTCCTTCTCTTATTCTTCCTCTTCTTCCTCTTCCCCTTCCAATTCCTCTTCCTCTTCTTCTTTTTCCTTCTTCTTCCTTCTTCTCCTCCTTTCTCTCTCTCCTCTCTCTCTCTCTCTCTCTGTGTGTGCTCTCTGTGTCTCTCTCTGTCTCTCTCTTCTCCCCCTCCTCTTTCTCTCTCTCTCCTCTTAAGAAAAGTATAAATGTCATAGCAAGGTCTTGTTTATCTTTTGAAGTCTGTGTTTCCAGAAACAAGTACTGACTTAGAAGGAATGCTGAATATTCTGATAAAAGCTGGTGATTGCCTAGAGAATATCGAATTACTTCTGGATAGAAGTTTTCATCTATCTTCTAATGTTTGTGATGTAATGCACAGTTATATAAAGCCACATGCCTTTTGCATATTAAGAACCTTGCATCCCGATTTCATGTGGATTAGTCCTAATAAGAGTTCCACATAGTAATGCATCCACTGTATCCATCTTCATAAACTATCAAACAGGTCAGTCTTTCTCTGTGGTTCCATTCTGAGGCCCTGGGTTGAGACGCCAGTGGATGACTTTTAGGGAAACATGATTCACTCTGAATCACTTATGTGATGGGAGAATTGATCTCTCTGGCTCATGTGTTTTGTTTTTATTTAATGAGGCAATTCTCTGGCTTATCAAAGGGTGATTTATCACCTGATGAGAGGAGGTACAGCATAGTAGAAAGGGCACGGGACTTGGGGTCAGACAGATCCATTTGAATCTTTACTGCAGACAGGTTATCTCACTTCTCAAAGCTCTAATATTTCATCTACAACATCTCAGATGATACTACTCTTCTGAGTGTTGTGAGAATTAGAAATAATTGTACTTAGCACTCTGTCAACCACATCTGGATGTGTTGTGTGTGGTGTCTAATAGTGCCTTTTACGTTGTTAATATTAACATTATATACACTTGTTATCCTTTGAGTGCAAGAAAGACAATACGTGATAAAAAGGTCTGCTAGTATTTTCCAGTCTAAAGTGAAGTTTGGCTGATCAATTTAATATTCTTAGTTTTTATATTTAGTAGTGTTATTCCACAAGCTACTTCAGTGAGTTGGCTGGCTATTTTTTTTTTAATTTACCTATTTTATACATGGTAAGTGCTGATAATGTTATATGTTGTATTACACTGGGAAATGAACTAATTTTGGCCTAATTTTTTTAAATGCCTAGGGTCATTGTTTAAATGGCTGCTTTTTTAAGTTGTTGGATTTTTTCACTTGCAACCTTACATGAGAAACTCTGGTAAAATGTTGATTCATTCTAGTACTTGAGAATACAAAAGTATATATTAATAGCCATGCGTGCCCTTGAGAATGTTAATTCATGAAAAGGCATAACACAGTACATCAAATTGTCTATGGATTCTTCACTGACATTGACAGTTCACCTGTGCTAAACGTGAAATTCCTGGACCCCTTGGTCATCTAGTCTATGTTCCATACCATAGACCCAGGGCATTAGAAGTCGTATGTTATTTAAAACATTTATATTCTCATCACTATCAATTGCAGGTCTTTCACAGATGTGGTTATAGTGTCAAATAAAGGCAAAAAACTAAACACTAAGAAACAGGGAATGAAATATGGCCATTTATCATACTGACCCATTCCAGAACCCTTTGAGAAACCTTTCATTCCCATGTGTTCTTTCCTACCTGTACCATTCCACCCATCTTCCCTTAACTCAGATATCTCTCTTTTAGTTCCTTAACACCCAGTGCTTCTCTGGGGATTTGATTCATTTGATTTATAAGAATAATTTTAAGTTCATCAAAAGAGATAATTATCTTTGTAGCCTTTGTTAGCCTTCTCCACTTGACTATAAACAGGATTTTGTCAGTTTTTTTTTTTATAATCATTTCTCGTCATCTAAAGTAGAGACTGGAAGACACTAGACAGTCAGGACTGGCAGGCTCAGTAAGCTACTTACAGTTCAGGATGCTGCTTGTATGTTTCTTGTGAAGAATGAAGTGAGCATCTGAGAATGGGGAAGCAAGTCATCATAGCAAAAACAGCAGCAATTCCACTGTGCTAAAGCAGGAAGAAACTCAGCAAGTTTAACAAGAAGAGAGTAATACGGGAGACCATGGGAAAGTTGTATGAGACAACTCTTGAGTAACTAACTGGGGACAAATCCTATTGTGCTTTCTGTTTGTACAATGCAAGTTGTGGGGTTTGTGTAAATCCTCAAAGAATCTGTGGACTGAATGAGTGAGTGACCAAAAAAAAAAAACAAAAACAAACAAACAAAAAAAAAAAAAACAGATGACGTCCAAGTGAAATCTAAATGTGTTTGTTTATGTATTTGTATGTGTGCATGTGTGTGTGTGTGTGTGTGCGCGTGTGTGATTTGTTCCACTTTATCTTTCTGTATAGTCTAATCACTGCATCTATCAAAACCCAAATAAATCTGACCATTTAATATGAATCAAATTGCTCGAGGCATGGGCTCATATGGCATGTGATGAGAACCACAGAGTATGTGACTAAATGGAGTTGCATCACTAGATCCTTCCAAAGCAGGCAAGGGTGCTATTGGCCATGTGCCAAGAGAGGGTGCTCTTTGAAAGAACTGAGTGTGGCAGTCCGTATGTCTGGACCCTGAAAACTCTAGCTCCTTCATGTTTCTTGTTATTGCCTAGCTGATGACTGTTAGTATCTTCTACTATGTTACTATTTGGAAGGAAGTGACTTCTTAGTAGACCAACTGCTTTCTGAGTATCCTGTTGTTTAGATTATCTACACAGGCTCCAGCGTTACGGCTACTTCTGAATCAAGATGGATAACCTTGTATAGTTAAAGTGCCCTTGTCTAGTTCCAGTGTTCTTGACATGGAGTTGATAATACTTTTTATAACATTGCTGTGAGAATTTAACAAGACAACCCATTTCCTGCATTTTGAGTTCCTGGTATAGATAATGGGTTCAAGAAACATGAGTTTTCCCCCCATTGTATCCAGGAAAAAGATAACGTTTTCCTGGCATTGCATCTTAAACTGATTATTTCTGCATGCTTGTTTGGGTCAGCCTCTTTGTAGAACACTTCATCCTCATATCAGAAGCTCACACAAAATATTCTTCCATTAGAGGATGGGAACACTCTCAGAAACAAGAGCACATTGCTTAGGATAAATGTGAGATTGTAGAAAGATCCCGAGAAGATGCAGCTTGAACGGCTGCTCGTCAATCTGCTTTATTGATGAATCGTTGGAGATCGTTTGAATTCTATTCTTCATGGCCATTGCCACAAAATAGGAGTTGTCCTAATTCTTATCATCATCATCTTGCAAGGCTTTTAAAAATTGTAAGTGATTATGTGTATAAGTTTCCCAGGAACCCATACACTCATACTAAAACACAAGGTAATGGAGGAAGAGAAGAAGCAACTTCCGGCTCTGTCATTTTCTTTCTGAGGTAGAAGTGAAATGTTTCTCTATTAAGGTAGCTAGAACTCGGTGTTGCTTTTCTATCTTATGAACATTTACATTTTCCCAGAAATAGACTTAATTTTAAAAGTCAGAAAAGCATATTGGATCTTGTATCTTCTCATGTGGAGTATTGATTTCTACAATGTTCTTAAAAACTGAAATGCAGACACCAACGAGTTAGAGCAGAGCCTTCATTTTATGAGTACAGCTATTTTGGTCTTGGTAACTTGAAGAAAATCTCTAGATACCCTGTGCTTGACATTAGCTTGGCAAGCGTATAGCACAGATGTGGCAGAGGGAACATTAAGGCTAATTTTATAACATCAATCTGTTGTCATCAGTATACAAATGAAATTAAACCCACATTGACAGATGAAATAAGGGGAGAGAGATGTGTGGATTGGGAAGAAGCAGGGGCCTGTGACTATAAACCCTGGTGACACCTAGGATGGGACGTTGGCAGTCATAGTCTGAACCCCATAACAGGAACTTCTCTATATGCCATTTTAACTCCACTAAATGCTCTGACTGAAGCTTTACGTCAAACCGGAACCAAAACATCTATACAGATACACATGGTCCTTATGACCTTCTGGAAGCTGTAACATGTTGTGCAAGCCCTCCTTCACTTTCTTTCCTATGTGACCATCAGAAGTAGCACATCTTTGAGTGAGTGCTGTGGGAAAACTGGAGGTGACAACTCCTGCATCCCCCAAGGGAAATAAAAGCATGGCAAGACAGAAAGAAGGATGGCAGAAAAGCTTTACATAGCCAAGACCACGACTTCTTACATTTGTAGTTTCAGATGAACATTGTCTGTGTGTTGATTCAGGTGGACATTGTGTGTTTGTTGATTTGGAATAGAAATGGAGGAAAGCAGATTTACTAAGAGCGTTTGACTTCACAGCTCTAACGGAAGAACCTTTATCCATTCTCTTTCCTCATGCAGCCATGCCTTGTCAAACACCCTTCACTGTCTCTAGACTTTTCAGATGTCTCTACCAGGATTGTTTCCCTCTTAACAAATAGCTCAGTGGCAAGACAGCACAATCAGCAGGACTCCTTTACCTCAAGTACCTCTCTTGTTACTGTTGCTGTGACTCTCTTTTTCTGAAAAGCTCAATTGCAAAGTCTTCACACAACTGCTAGTATGTGCCGCTCCTTCAATCTGCTACCCTCATTTTCTCCCTGGTTTCTCTCTTTTTGTTTTTTGTGGGTTTTTTTTGTTTGTTTTATTTTTTAGGTGCTCTACATTTCTTACTTATCTGAAACTGTCCCTATTTCATTATTTTTCCTTTGGAAAGGCTTTTTACTCCCCCATTGCTATTCCTCACCTAATTCTTACACACCTACACACACACACACACACACACACACACACACACACAGAGCCTTACATATCTCACTTTGCTTATTTACTATTTTGTGGCCTGTTTAGTAGCCCACAGAGTTTTACTGAGATTATATCGTTGACGCTGAGTATAGAACTAACTGTTGGAGCCTGGTAGGCTTGCTAGCAGGAATACAGATAGACACTGTGCCTTCCTCTCTCTCTCTCAAAATCTTGTGATTGCCAATAGAACACCATGTACTGGGGTCCTGGAGGTCTCTTCCCATTTATTGCTGTTAGGAGAATCCAGCCTTTTATGTATCCAGTGCCATATGCACAGCTGCTATGAGTTATGGTTGCTATGGCTATCTATTCCACCATCTCATGGATCAAAAGCCCTATTAGTTAAAATTGCACAAATACTATATCCAGAAATATGTCATTATTGTCACTAATCAAACATGCCATTGAAGAAAACACTGATTCATCTTTTACAGTTCTTTTTATAAATGGGATGAAAACTGTGCCCTCAGTAGTGCACTATAGGTACTTCCTAAGGTCGTGGCCAGTGTGATTTTCCCTTAGCCATGAGTATTCTAAACCACTCACAATTGAACTTAGTCTAGATGATATATTGTTTCTGCTAAATATCAATCTACTAATAAAGCCATAGTTCAGTTACAAATAATGAAAGAGTGATAGGCAAACTGTCTCATCAAGTTAATATTGTGGGGTTCTATTTTTTATGTTAACAGTAACTCAGAGATTGAGACAAGTATCTAATTGAGAAGTTATTTATGACCCCTATAAAATATTTCTCTAGCTTCTATCATTTTCTATACAGAAATGGAGTCTACCTTTACTTTTTAATCTAGACATTTAAACAGTTGCTTTATCTCATTTACCCTAAATTCTACAACAATCTAATCTGCTTCCAGCTTAATTTTTAAAAGAAATGCATAATAGACATTTCCTACCCTTGTCTCAAAAGTATCTGCCAATTTTACCTAAAGGGTTAACAGGCATCTGCACAGGCAGAACAGAATATATTCTTCTATATACATAAAATAAACAAGCATAGTAGGACACAGAAGGAATTAAATATTACTTGGAACTAGGTTTCCAACTGGTATATGAACGTTTAAAGTGTAGAAAGTCTGAAATGTGTGTGTGTGTGTGTACACATATATATATATCACATATGTGTATTATATATGTACATATCTTATATATGTGTATTATGTATATGTACATATATACATGTATATATACATATGTATTATATATATATAATACACATATATATGGGTATATAAATGGCTATATATCAATTACAAAATGTAAAAGCTGGGTAACACAGGGCATTTGACTGAGTGTTACCAGAAATAAATACCTACTGATTTGGCCATCACTGGTTGAAAGGAGTGATAAATTCCATGGAAGCCCAAAGAGTTGACAGAGGGCCATCTCCGGCAGAGAATGCAGGAGGACATTAGAGTTGCACAACCTTCAAAAGTAATAGGCGAGTAATAAATTAGTCTTCCCAGCTGCTGGTGCATAATTGTAACAGCAAATACTACATGAAAATGAACATCATAGCATATAGTTTTGTAGCAGCTGCATGCAGTGATCATAATCACTAAAGGATACAGTCCTGAGATCCAAGAAGAGCATAGTGTAGCAATAATAATCAAAGAAAAAAGGCTATCAATTTGAGAGGGGGAATGAGGAGGCTATGGCGGGGTATGGAAGAAGGAAAGGGCGAGGGAATATAATTCTAATTCAATTAAAGGCATATTTAAAAATATAGATGTTAGTAGGGGGAGGAAGCCGTTGTGAAATTACCGCCAGGTGCTGTACAAACATTTTGAAAGTCAGTTCCAGTCTTCAGAATTGTGGGCTCACCTGATCATCATTGTCATGGTTCTGTTCCCATCAGTGCTGAGTAGGTTCTTAGCACTGCATCTTGTTGCAAATCACCAGCAACATGGATTCTTTAGAGCAGTGCTTCGTTAACCGTCCGAATGCACAACCCTTTTACAGCTCCTTGTTTTGTGGTGACATAAAATTATTTTTTGTTCCTATTTCATAACTGCTATTTTTTTCACTATTAAGAATTGTAATGTAAATGTCTTTGGAGATACAGGTTTGACAAAGCGGTTGTGCCAAAGGTTGAGAAATGCTGATTTAGAGACTTTTGTCTATAGAGGAGAAAATACTACTTTATTTCTATCTTCTCCTCCTCTTCTTCTTCTTCCTCCTCCTCCTGTTTCTTCCATTCCTTCATTAGAATGTCAGTCATTCCCCCCCTTTCTTTAACCATTTCCAGTTACTCTAAGATTGCACACATATCTGGAATTATTGAAGTCATGTCAACCTCTCTCAATATCCCTTAGTATTGTACATCATCTATAAAGAGAAATTAAATGTAGCCACCTAAACACCTTCTCTATGTATCTTCTGCCCATTTCTCCAGCAGCAACACTCTGTACTCTTGGTCACACAAACTAATTCTTTGCAACACCTATCCTTTTTGTCAACTCTTTCTCCTAAATTAATGAACATATTGATACTGTCATGTGTAAACCACACGCACTGGCACCATATGCCATTCCAACATGAAAATCGTTCTTAATGAAACACATTGTTTGAAATTTCATGCTTTAATTTCCTCCCATTCACCATCAAAATTTTATCTATGAGTAGAATCCCAGCGATCCTTTTGTTCTTCTTCACAGACATCCCATGGTCTGCTGTGAGTTTTGTATATATTTGTGCTTTATTTCGAAGCAATAATATTCATGCAAGAATGTTCTCTGATTATCGTTTGATAATCAATCATTGTGATCAGAAAAACAGACCTTGCCTCTATTTTCTAAATTCTCAGAGCTCAGCATTTCAATACATCCATTTTTTTTTAATTTTATTTTATTTTTTTGCTTATTCACTTTATAACCCGTCCCAGTTCACCCCCTCCCACAATCCTTCCCCATCTCTTCTTTTCTGAGTACCCCCTCCTCCTGTATCCCCCACCCTGCCACTTTAAGTCTCTGAGAGGCTAGGTGCTTCCTCTCCCATTGAGGCCAGATAGGCACCCAGACTAGAAGACCATACCCTATATACAGGCTGCATGTTTTGGGATAGCCCCCACTCCAGATGTTTGAGACCTACATGAAAACCAAGCTGCACATTTACAACATATGTGCAGGGAGGCCTAGGTCCAGCCCATGGAGCTAGATCTGTGTAGACTAGGTATGCTCCACGGTTGGTGATTCAGTCTCTGAGAGCTCCAAGGTTCAGGTTGGTTTACTCTGTTGATCTTCCTGTGCAGTTCCTATCTCCTTAGGGCCCACAATCCTTCCGCCTATTCTTCTATAAGAGTCCTCAAGCTCCATCCACTGTTTGGCTCTGGATGTCTGTATCTGTCTGAGTCAGCTGCTGGTTAGAGCCTCTCAGAGGACACTTGCCCCTGTCTGTTCTCAGGCTGGAGGTTTAGATCCTGGGAGCTCTGGTTGAATCTTTTGATATTCATTCTAAAAAGGACAAAAGCACCCTCACTTTGGTCTTCCTCCTTCTTCTTGAGTTTCATGAGGTTTATGCGTTGCTCTTAGGTATTGTGTGCTTTTGGGCTAATATCCGCTTATCAGTGAGTGCATACCATGTGTGTTCTTTTGGATTGGGTCATCTACTCAGGATGGTATTTTCTAGCTCCATCCATTTGCCTAAGAATTTCATGAGCTCATTGTTTTTAATAGCTGAGTAGTACTCCATTGTGTAAATGTACCACATTTTCTGTATCCATTCTTCTGTTGAAGGACATCTGGGTTCTTTCCAGCTTCTGGCTATTATAAATAAGGCCGCTATAAACATAGTGGAGCATGTGGCCCTGTTGCATCAATACATCCATTTTTTTAACAAGTGATATTTATTGACTAACAGTTGAGAACTGTTACATGAGAACAAGCGCTAACCTTTGTTCTAAACACATTAACTTCACTTCTGAACCCTCCCAGAGACTTGGCATTTCGTCTAACCTACATGTTCTGTGTGGAATATGAAAATCTGTATCATCCAAAGAATTATCCCTCTTCCATGAGGCAAAAGTCTCTCCGCTGAACTTTGTCCTTTCTTCTTCTTGATGCACCACATTTTTTATGCAAGTTATGAAAAGTGATTAGTTCTTAATTGAAAAAAACAAATTGAAGTATTTCAAGATCTGAAGAAACAATCTATACAAAATTCAGCCATATATGTATCGACATGATAATTGGATGTCTTGTGTTTTCCTTGCTTCTGAATTTGTTATTTTAAGGATGGTGAGAATTGGGTTCATAAAATCCATCTGTTCAGTTATTTTTTTTTCCGGTTGATATTTTTGCTTTCTACAAAGCAGTTCATCTGAAACTCAACCTGCCTCCTAGATGCCACCATCAGTTGCTTTTCCTTTAACGACTCTTTTAACTTATCTGTCCTCAAGTGACCACAACTGGAAAACCCGGAATCTGCATGGAGTCTCTGCCAATTTTTATATGGGTTTGCTTGCAATAGAGTTAAGTAATACTTACCAAGAAGTAGTAATGCACATATAACTCATGGGACTTTTCAGTTTCTAAAAAATCATGATATGCCATTTCACACAGTACTAAGGTAACATTCAGCAAAACCTAGGTAAATGATGATGACATTCTTTTAAATTAAAAAATTTATTTTCTTCATGTAAAATATCGCTCAAGTAAATACTAAATTTTATTATGTTTTTAAACATCTCAAAAACCTAAGAATAAATAAACCTCATTAAAACATAATTGACTTAAAAGCATTTTTAAAAGTATTGACATGTGGTCCAGAATATTAATTACTTAACATTCCTGTTGTCAAAACATTAACTGAAGTAAATAATATATTCAATCTCTATGAGAAAGTTTTTTTGTTTTGTTTGGTTTTGGTTTTTCGAGACAGGGTTTCTCTGTATAGGCTGTCCTGGAACTCACCTGTAGACAGGCTGGCCTCGAACTCAGAAATCCCCTGCCTCTGCCTCCCAAGTGCTGGGATTAAAGGCGTGTGCCACCACTGTCTGGCAAGAAAGTTTTATTTTTCCCAGGTCATCGGAGGCCCCACTGGTAGACTGCTTCTCTGTCCTCTTACAAAGATATTAGAAGTGACGTGTACCAAGGCTACTCTGGTCTAGAGGGACAGACATCCCATGTTTGAGTTACTATGTAAAGTCAACTTGAGCTATGTTAATATCATATAGCAGAAGCTGAGTCTGCCACAAATACTCTACCTTTTTCTGTATAATAAAAGATCTTTTATTTCCAGCTGCGACTGTAACTTCATAATTAAAGGAATAATATTATCCATCCTCCCTTGATCTAAATCTAACTAGTCAATGCTTTAAGTAGCAATGGTATTTGGCACTTTCGGGAAATAATCTCAGGGTTAAGGAGAAAAACCATCTTCCCATTTATTTTTTTCTGTGTTTACTGGAAGAAAGGAGGCTACTGGGAACCGGATCCATCCTCCTGGGATTTGAATCAGAGGTCAAGCAGGATAGAATATAAAAGAGAAGTGGCTTCTGCTCCTGACACAGTGAAATACCATACCGGCCCTAGGCTACCTTCCTTCCAAATTTACATGGAAAAGAGTATTTTTGAGGACTTCTGCCAAACTGGAACCTGTAAATCTTTAACGATTTTGAGGATGTATAAGTGCCAAGCACTGTCTAAGCATTTTACCTGCTATTATTTTTCTGTACTCTGCTACTGCAGTTCAATGACGTAAGCAGAATCATAAAAGATGTAAAACTAGGCTTCTGGAGGCCAACTTGGCCAGTGAAAGCCTCAGGCCTTCTCTGTCACTAATGATTCACTCAGCCCATTCCCATTTCTATGACAGTAAGTACTCACTGATCTACAATATCGCCTGCTTCTTTTGTGAATATTTGGGCGGTAACCTTCACTACCATGATACCTTAACTTGGAAGAACCGGAACAGTATCTGTTCAGGACTAGGTGACTCCAAACTCATCTGTCTTTCAACCACTAATCATGTGACTATTCATTATTTCGTCCTTTCTATTCAATTCCGCATAGATTATTATATACTACATGTATTTGGCATGCCATTGCCTCTCTTTATTGTGGTATAAATATTTAGATATTACACAACTCAACAAATATATCAAAAGAAAGAGAAATAAACTCAATGCTTTAATTAGTCTTCATGGTAGTTATTTTTTTCATCTTTTAATTTCTAAATACAAAATAAGGTTAATACTTTCTAACCCCTATAAATCCTGATGTGAAAGTACAATTACTTTCCAGTATGATTATAATGAATGTGCAGGAATGAAAGTTACTGTAACCTCACTTTCAATATTACAGTGTTTGAAAATTATCAAGTCACTCTCATTGCTGATTTGCCCATAAAATGTGCTTTGCGAGGGCCTTTCCCAGTATTGCCTTTTAATTAGTTTTGCTGAATTAGTGGGAAAATAAATCACAGGGAGCTGCATTTTAACAATTAAAGTGGAGGCAGTGCAATGGGAGAAACACACCAGACTCTATTTAATAGTTATCCCAATGACTGAGTTCCTCTCTTACGTGGAACATTGAATTTTTTGTAGCAAGTGCTAGTTGACAGCATTTTTAAAATAATTTTAAGGTCAAAGGTGGTTTCCTAATTTATTTTCCAATAAACATTTGCTTTCAAAGGAAAAACAACACATTAAAAAGGAAAAAAAAGAGGACCCTCCCCCCACTAGAAGCTGCATATACTTCTTTCTTTTACTTCTATACTGTAATGAATACTCAAAAAATCATGCTCCTTGGTTGTCTGGGCCCTTGCTTGATTTTCGAAGGCAAAATGTTTGAAATATTTAATTGTCCAGTTATTCTTATTTCAAATCCCATCAGACAATGAAACTAGTGGTTCAATACGGAAATGTAATGCGCTGGGAAAAGAAGAATACGAAGAGATTCATTGAGGGTCTTTGTAGGTCACGGTTATCAGGGATCAAAGCAAGCTTCTAGTTTAGAACGTTTCCCTGACCTGTGGGCCTGAGATATGCCTCTCCTACAGCGGATGGGTCGCAGAAAGGAGGCAGAAGTTATGATTTTAGTTTTACTTTGGTTAGGCACATGAGGAGAAAGCTGTTGTCTTGTGTAGCAACGCTAATGTATAGCTTAACAAAAAGCGTTTCTGGAACGGCAGTAGTTCTCAAGGCTCCACCCCTTGAGGATCAATAGGCAGTTGAGGTTGCTGAGAGAGGGAGAAACCTTTTCTTCAGTGGTGTAGCCACTGCTCAGGTATCCATGCTCCTGTAAATAACCCTAATTAAGCACATAATATCCTGAAAACAAAACCAAGCAAGGTGGAAGCAGAAAGATAGTCACTGAGAAGAGGAAGGAGATTAGTGGGAGTGGAGTGGGGGAAATTGGGTATTGGGAAATGGATATGATCAGTTCATAGTGAATCTCTATTACGATAGTTGATTTATTCTGATAGAACTATATAAAAGTTGTTCCTGATTATGAACAAAGTTTAAGTTTAGTACGCTAATTTAATGAAGGCATTTGTGCAGATACATGTTATTGCTGAAGTTTATGACTTCTGGTAAAGTCAATTTATTCTGTGATGACTGAGTATTTAATAGAAAATTAAAATGCATTCCCATGAGAAAATAGGTCACTGGTCACATCTCACTCATGGCTTTGCACTTCAAATAAACGTGATTTTTTTTTCTCTTTATAGATAAAACAATGTAGGGATGAGAAAATCTTACAAATACACTAATGTAAGCTTTGCTCTTGTGTTGTACTTATGTTATGGATGGTTCATGTATGGCATTGACTTCCAGAAAACTAGTGTTTCAAAATCACAGATATAAAGAGGAGAAAGGTGTAAACATTGCTTTAGCAGATCTTGATTGGAAATGACAAATGTGTGACTCAGATCTACTGTTATGGCCTTCCCCCTTTTGTTAATGTATGTGTATGTACATGTTTATGCATATACAATGCATATAGAGGTTAGAGCTTGCCATCAGATATTTTCTCCAGTTGTTCTCCATTTATTTTTTGGAGAAAAGGTCTCTTACTGAACTTAGATATCAATGACTAGCTAAACTGAATTGTTCCCAATGCCCTGTCTCCTGTGTCTGCCTCCACAGACTGGGATTATAAATGTGTGCCACCATGCCTTACTTTTTACATAAATGCTAAAAAATGCTAACGCAGGTTCTTATGCTTTTGAAATCGTCCTTAGCCTCCTTTTTTCTTTTCTTTTTTTATCCTGAAACTAATATTTGCCCTGTACTGATTGAAGTCATTACACAGCATATTTTCTAGCTCGGTTGTATTGTATGGTCCTGTGGGTTTCATAATATTTGCAGAATTGTTTATTGATAGTTATGGGATTTTTCTTCATAATCGTGATATTTATTACAGGCATATTTGGATCCCCTCTATAGCAAGAGTCTAGTAAAAATGTGTTCTGCAGAGAGAACTCCTGGCTCCTTCTCACGTGCTTACTTTTTAACACCTATGTTTATTTGTTTGTGTGTTTGAGGAAGGATCTGACTGATAAGGCTTGACTGGCCTGAATCTCACCATTTAGACCAAGTTGGCCTCAAACTCAAAGATTTACTGACCTCTGTCACTTAAGTACTAGGATTAAAGACAACACTCTTTTTAAATTCTATTGAATGTTTCTAATTGCTACCATAAACCTTTCATTTTAAAATTTTCAAAATTATAATTACAACATTTCTTTCTTTCCTTTTTTCCTTCCAAGTTCTTCCTTTCTTACTTTTAAATTCATGACCTCCTTTTTGTTAATTGTTACATACATATTTACTTCTAAATATAGCCTGCTCAGTTATATGTTACTTTGTTACTGTTACTTGTTTGCATGTTTTTAGGGATGATCATCATTTGGTATTGGGTAAACAATTAAACACTTACTGGCTCATCTCCACCAAAGCCTAATCATTTTTCTCATTCTCAGAATTTCTTAGTTTTGTACAGTTCATTATTTAGGGTTTAAGCCTTGTGGACTTTCCCTGATTCATGTTGGTGTGTCTACTAATATCGTACTTGTTTGGCTCATGCTTAGACAGTCATGTTGGTGAGACATTGTGAGTGTCACTTCTGACATTCCTAGAAAATATAGTCTCACAGCAAACCTGACCTGACCCTCTGGTTATTAGAATCTTTCTACCACATTTTTATCAATGTTCTCTAAGCCTTAGATAGAGGAGAATTTTGAGCCACTGATATTGGCCTCCTCAACTATGCATTTTGAGTATGTGTGGTCTTCTTTGGTGGTCTCTATCTGTTGTAAAGAGAATGTTCTATGATAAGGGGTGATGACTACATTTATCTGTAGTTATAAGGTCAAATGTTTGTGGATTATTGTTAGGGATTATGCTTGTTTACTGAAGCAGTGGGTGTAGGTTCTCTTGCAATACCCATGACTTCACTAGCACTGATTAGTTTGCTTGGTTTCCAGTACCAGGAATGGTTTTCCTCTTGTTGAGCTAGTCTTAAGTTTAATTGGAAAGCTGTTGATTGCCACCTAGTTATGTGTGCCACTATTGCCCTTTTAGGGTTGTAATGACATATAAGTGATTGGTGTGGTTCATAAGCATCAAGAGTAGGACTGCTGGGTAGGACTTTGGTTGCCTTCCTACTTTGGAAGATTACATGGCACCATCAAGTACCACGAAAGCTAGTCCCTGGGGAAGAGGCACTCAAGCCAGTTCCAGTTCAAGGGCTTCTGGAAAGTGCATAGTATATTCAGCAAAAAGGATCTTATCTCTCATCTCTGCCATGCACCAAGGGCAATAGCAATAGGTTGTATGCTTTGAAAATCTCTTGAACAGCTCTAACAATTCAAAAAAGGGCTTCTCATGTCTGGTATTGGAAGTTTTTGTTCTTTGCCTTTGGTTGTTGGTAGAAGCATTGTTAACCCAGGTAGTAAATTTCATTTAAAACTTTTTATGTATATTTATATACAGAATTATATATATTATACATGTTTTAGGTAGTTAATTGTGTGATTCTTTATGATTTTTTCAAACTTCTTATTTTACCTTCTTATTCCTCTTCTGTATTTACTTCCCTCCCACTTCCATAAAAAACCCACTCTTTTCCTGTTTCCTATATCAGATCATGTGTACCCTCTTATTTCTCTCTCTGCTGCTTCTCAAGCCTCCTATCCTGGCAATGGTGCCTTTTTTGTTCCTGGTTTTTGCAGTTATTCAAGGCTACGTACTCACATCCATATATTTGGAACTAGAAGATTCTACAATAAGAGAAAACCTGTGTTATTTGTATTTCTGGGACTGATTTTCTTCATTCAGTATGATGTTTTCTAATTCTATTAATTTACCAGAAAAGTTCATGATTCCATTTTTTTTTTTTTTTTTTTTGCCACTAAATAGTATCTCACAGTTTACATGCACTACGTTTTTACAATCCATTCATTGGTTAAAAGACATTTAAGTTGTTTGAATTTCCTAGCTATTGTGAGTAGGGCAGCTATGAATATGTCTGAACAAAGACCTTAGGAGTAAAATGTTGAATCCTTTGGGCATATGCCAAAGGAGTCATATATCTGGGTTATATGATAGACTCATTTTTAGATATTGAAAACTATCTACACGGATTTCTATAATGGCAGTACAAGATTGTAACCCCATATCCTCTCCAGAGTTCGTTGTCAGCTGCTTTGATGATCTTTGCCACTCTGGCTGGGGACAGATGAAATCTAAAAGTTGTTTTGATTTGCATTTTCCTAATTACTCTGTGTGTATGTATGTGTGTGTGTGTGTGTATGGTATTTTCTAACCATTTTCTTCTTCTTTTAAAAACTCTCTGTTCAGTTGAATAGGTTATATTTTATTTTTAATTTTTCAGTTCTTTATATTTTATGGATATTAAAGCTCTGTCAATTGATTCTCTACCATTCTATGGAAATCCTTTTTGCCTAGTTGATACTTTTTTTAGTTATACAGAAACTTTTTAGTTGTATGAATTTCCACTTGTCAGTTGTTGACCTTTCTTCTTGGGCAAATGGAATCCTATTCAAGAAGTCTTTTGCTACACCTATGTTTTCTTCTCACTTTGTAGTGTTGGAGGCTTTATGTTTAGATCTTTTATCCATTTGGAGTTCACTTTTGTGCAAGGTAATAGATATGACTTTAATTTCATCCATTTGCACTTAATTTTCCCAGCACCATATATTGAAGACACTTTCTTATTTCCAGCTTATGTGTTTGGCATCTTTGCCATGCACATATTCATATTTCTGACTTTAATCATTGGTCTACACGTCTGTTCTTGTTCCAGTACTATATTGTTTTTATTATTATGGCTCTAAAATATATCTTAAAATTTGCAAATGTTATCTCTCTAGTATTGTTGGTTTTGCCTATCCAGGAGTTTTTATGATTCCATATGAATTTTAGAATCATTTCCCCCCATTTCTGTGAAGAGTGAGATGGGAATCTTAATTGGGATTATATTAAATCTGTGAATAGTTTTGGTAATATGGTCATTTTCACAATATTAATTTTGGTATTCAGTGAACATCAAATATCTTTCCATTTTCAAGTGCCCTCTATCTCTTTCTTCAGAGATTTAAATTTTTTATTGTAACAGTCCATTACTTCCTTGTTTAAGTTTATTCCTAGATAGTTTATTTTCCTTGAGACTATTGCAAATGGAAGTATGCCATTATGTTTCTTGTGGTTGTATAGAGACATTATTGATTTGTGCAAATGTATTCTGTATCCTGTTACTTTGCTGAATTTATATATCAATTCTAGATATTTTCTGGCAGAATTTTAGACATTTCTAAAGTATAGTATAAAGTCATCAGCAAATAGAGATAGTTTGGCTTCTTCTGTTTCTATTTGTATCACTTTAATCTCATTTTCTTGCCTTATTGCTTCAACTAGTATTTCAAGTACAATATTGAAAAAGATAATGGACATCCTTGTCTCCTTCCCTCAACTGCTTTAAGTTTTCTCTATTTAGTTGGATGATTGCTGTGAATTTCTCATGCATACCTTTTACTATGTTGATGTATGTTTCTACTTGCCCTACATTTTCTAGGACTTTTATCATAAATGCGTGTTGGATTTTGTCACAGGCCTTTTCTTAATCCCTTGAAATGATCATGTGCTTTTTGTCTTTAAGTTCATTTATGTTGTTTATTACATTTATTGTCATGAGTATCTTGAATCATCCCTCCATTTCAAGGATAAAGTCAACTTGGTAAGGTGGGTCAATTTTTGGTCTATATTCTGTTTGCGAGTTTTTTATTGGGTATTTTCCCATGTTCACCAGGAATAATGCCCAGTAGTTTCATTTTTTTCTTCTCCTTTTTTTGTTTTTGTTTTTTGTGTTTTATTGTTGTCTTGTTTGTTGTTGTTGCTGCTGCTATTGTGTCATTACCTGCTTTTGGCATTTGAAAGATACTAGCTTCCTAGAAGGAGTTTGGTAGTGCTGCATATGTTTCTTTGTTTCTTTCTTACTTTGCTTGTTTTCTTTCATTCTTTTATCTTTCATTTTTAAAAATAATTTTTGAAGGATTGGCTGTAGATCTTCCTTCAGTGACAATCTGTCCCAAGAGGTTATTCTGCTGGATACTTAAATATATAATGTTGTTATAGGTCTCCTCAGGTTGCTGATATCTTCGTTGTTTAAATTTGGTGGTTTAACTGAATCTAGAAACTCATCCATTATTTTAAGATTTTCAGTTTAATGTGTTCAGGATTTAAAGTAGCAGGATATGAATACATTATGAACTCGGTAACTGTGTTATTTGCTAATAAATCCTGTTTCTAGTGGTGTGCCTCAGCCCTTAGCAAACACCTTTAATCCCTCTGGCTGTAATACAAGCACAACCTTAATACACACATTTAATCCCAAACAATAAAGATAAAGTTGGTTTATAGAAGGAAGCACCCATGTTTGAGAGTATTGTCTAATTGAGTGGCAGACAAAGAGACGAATCAGACAAAGATTTGAAAGAATAGGATATGCCCATCTCTCATGAGAAGAGAAAGAAAAGGGAAGCTACTTATGTTTTACTGGTAGAACTCTACAGGGACAGGTTTCAGATAGAGAAAGAGCTAGACACACGTGAAGACAAAACATGCCAGAGAATTAAAAGGAGCCTGTAGATCAGAACAAATTACTAACTTAGTTTGAGGCCAAGTAGAGCAATTCAGAAGAAACTGAGTGAAGCTACATTGTATAAGTCAGCCTAGAGAGGAGTTTGAACCAAAAAACAACTGAGTTGAACCAGCTAGTCAGAGCTCAGAAAGAACAAGAAAAGGTGAGCTTATTCTGCATTAAGTCTCAGAGGCTAAAAAACATTGTAGGCCTAGATTAGATTGTATGGAGGCTAGAAGCTTCCAGAACTAGGCACTTGTTGGTGGATGGAGGCAGTAAGCCTCCTAGGCGACAATGATGTCAGGAAAATAAAAGTTACTTTTACACCTAAATCTGTTTAGTGTGTGTTGTTATGTTTCCCTGTGTTTATTTCTGATTCTGTTTATTTGGAACTCTTTCTTTCTTTCTTTCTTTCTTTTAGTTAGTTGAACCAAGGGAAGGGTTGTGTTTTCATTTTATTTCATTCTAGGATATATTTTATTTCTCTCGTGATTTCTCCTTTGACCATTCATCATTCAGTGTTCAATCTTCATGAGTCTGGGTATTTACTAGAGATTGGTTTAGTGTGATTTTTATGTTTTATTGCATGGTGGTCAGATAGAACACAGGAAGTGATTTCAATCTCTTTTTATTGTAAAATTTGTTTTGTGTCCTAGGATATAGTCTATTTTAGAACAGCTTTTTTGTGCCCCCAAGTAGAATGTGTATTCTTTGCTATTTGGATGAAATATTCAATAGATATCTGTTAATTCCATTTAATGTATGAGGTCAATTAATTCTGGTGTTTCATTCTGTTTTGTTCCAATGACTTTTCAATTGGAAAATATAGGGCATTAAAATCACTATCTTTTTTTCTTTTTTATTTATTCTTCTATCATATATTAAATCTTATGGCACTTTCCCTTCCCTCCTCCTCAAAAAGAAAAAAAATAATAGATAACAATTTTTTAAATTACAAAATATCAGCTACTATTAATAGACCAATATTAATCTGTGTCTTCCAATCCAGTAGTGTATTATATGTATATAATATATATTATAGTTATATTAATTTCATTTTGTACTAATTATATTATATATTTAATTAATATAATATAATTATGTACATATAATCTATATAAATATATATTATGTATTATAGAGAGAACCAGTCAGAAAAAAAAAGCAAAGAAAAACAAAACCAAATAAACAAAAAACAAAAGTTGATGTTAAGCTTGAGACATGTTCAGAAACTAACATTATGTTAAACTAGGAAAAGAAAAAAAAATGGCACAAGCTGGCCCTTAACAATTTAATCAAGATGTTTCTTTGGTTCTGTTTTAAATTTCTTGAATTTTTTGGTGATATTTATGGTTTTCTCTTAAAGTCTGTATCCTGGAGTTCATCTAGGTAATTTCTCACTGGCAAACATTCCTATAGGATTGGTAGTTGATAATTTTTTTGCTTTTTGTGGGTTTTGTTTTTGATTTTTTTTGAGAGAGGACAGAGGCATAATCTTCATACTGCTGGCATTTTTGTGATGAGATCTGGGCATTTGGACTTTTGTTAGTACTGAATTTGCTATAGACCAAGTTGAAGCAGAAGAGAGGAGATACAGGTACACTGGGCCTAGAGGATTGAAATAGCTTGGATTGAATGAATCTAGTGGATAGAGGGGACTGGGCTGGTATACATGATGTGCTTTCTGGTCTAAACCTGGCGTGGGGGGGTGGATCTGGCTGTGTGGAAAAGTTAGATATGTTGTCTGAGGGTCCTGCATGTTGAAGTATAAGTAGAAAGTGTCCTTGCTGAAAGTTAGAACCACTTTGGGCTGCCTGCAAGGCAGGACACATTAGCCTGGTGCACTGCCTGTGGTACCTTGTGGTTTGCAGAGGATGCTTTTCAGGAGACTCTCTCTACTAGACCGTGGAGGAGGACGTTAGATAAGGTATAAAAGAGACCTGTTGATGTTTGAAGGTAGAGAAGTCCTAGCAGAAGTCTAGATTTTGGCTACATCAGAGGAAAGTGTGGTGAGGCAAGTCAAGGGCACTCATTATAGGACCTGGGCAATATCTTGTGGGTTGTGGAAAAGACATGAATGGCAAGTTTAGCCTAGGCCCTGAATGGGGATATAAGAAGTCTGGGTACTGAGTGGGGTCCTTGGAAATGGTGTCGTAAATCTCTCTCTAACCAAGAATATAAAGCTATATTAGAGAATGGATCATTTGGAAAATCAAAAGCAAGAGTGTGTTCCATTCTTTACGGCCTTAATATGTTTGGTGTGTTTTTTCATTAGCTCAATAAACATTAACTTATTACTAAATGTGTTCAAAATTATACACTGTGGTCCTGAATAGACTGATAGAAGCCTCTGTTATTCAAAATTTGAAAATTGAATAGTGGAGAATAGACTTTTACAACTGACCCCTTAATGTCATAAATTTTTCCTGTAAATGAATACATATAAAAAATAATGTCAAAGCACAAAAGCCCTGGACAATGCTGTGCTTGAACTATCATATGAAGTTTTACAAAAATGAAGGCATATAATCTGGGCTGGGAAGAAATTCTTCCCAGACTAGAGAAAAAGAGAAATAAATAAAAACACTTGGACATGAATATTCTTGCTGGGCATTACAACTCCCTTTTTGTTCCAGTTGTCTTTGTGGGGAATAGTATTATATCATGACATCAGCTTAGTTATAAATTACCATATGAGGTACCAATTCAGATTCTCGAAAGCCCTTCCTTCATTGTTGCAGTCCATGATGCCAAACTAGGTTAAGAGTTAAAACATCTCCTTCCTTTGTTAATTCAGATGTACTTTGTTTAAAGAGACTGCGTTATATTAAAGTAGCAATACAAAGAGCTATATTATGTTAATGGAAGGCAATTATGACATCACAGGCCTCATGTATGCTTAGGTTTAAGACTAAACACTGGTGAAAGGGGTGGTATCATAGGGTTTTGGGGTATAATGGATATCTGAAAGAGATTTAAAAAATTTATTAACATAAGAGATCTAGATACACCATCCTCTCAAAATCTAAAGCTACCCAAAAGATACATACTAATTCAGATGGAAAACCTGAAGAAAGTTGCTGGAGTGGTTTGAATAAATACGGCTCCCAGAGGCCCACAAAAAATTGGCCTATCTGACATCCAGGATACTCCAGTGTGATTACCCTAAAACGCTACCACACCACCTCTTTCATCAGTGTTTATTTTTAAACCTAAGCATATATAGGGCCTGTGTGTTTGTATGTGTGTATGTGTGTGTGTGTGTGTGTGTGTGTGTATTGCTTGGTCACTTTTTTGGTTCATCTATTAGGAGGCATGGCCTAGTTAGAGTAGGTATTGCTTTGTTGGAAGAAATGTGTCTCAGTCTCTTCCTGCTGCCTGCAGATCAAGATGTAGAACTCTCAGTTCCTTCTCCAGCACTATATCTGCCTGCATACCACCATGCTTCCCACCATGAAAATAATGAGCTAAATGTCCAAACTATAAGCCAGCCTCAATTAAATGTTTTCCTTTATAAGAGTTGCCATGGTCATGGTGTCTCTTTGCTGCAATACTACCCTAAGACACTTACCAAATCCAATCTTAATCAAACAATCTGAGCTAACATTGCCAGAAATGTGAATAATATAGATCGTGTGCTTGCTGATATATTGTGCTAAAAAACCCAAAATATTGATTTTATGATATGCCTACCAAAAGCACATAACCTCAAACTGTTCTTGAGAAATACACTGAAATTCAAATTAAGGAACGTTCTGCAATCTAAGAAGTTAGTTCTCCTCAAACTTATTAATGTTAAGCATCAGAAACTTTGAACTTTCTCTGACTGGAGAGTTAAGAACATAAAGACAAGTAAATGCAGAGAGTTGCTCACATGAGAAGCAGAGGCAGGAGTATCACTGAGACACTGAAGACATCCTGATAGAGATAGTGGGTTCCAGGTGAGCCAGAACTATACTAAGATATTGTCTCGTCAAAATACATGCAGTGTAAAATCCTAGAATTGATATTGGATGATACAACTGGACATGAAAAGACAGTTAAACTTAATGCAAGGCTTTGAGATGAGTTAACAGCGTATGCTAATGTTAACATCATAAGTTAGACAAATTGTATGGTCATTATGTCAGATTAAGACCTATAAAAATCTGGGTTAAGGAATTCAAGAATTCGCTATACTATTTATGCAGTGTCTGTTGTCCAGATGATTAAAATAAAATGTTAAAAAGGAAGGGAGATGTGTCCTGAATCCTCTTACATATTTTACTTTCTAGTTCTACCTTTAAAATCAAAAAGCAGAACTAAAAAACATGAACAAATACATAATATATATCTCAATTATATTATATTATAAAATAAATGTCCATTGTTTTCAGGATATAGGTACTTTCTTCTTAGGAAAATATGAACTAAATTCAATTTTTTCTTCCTTGAAATTAAGAGTTGTAAGACCAAAAAGACATGATATAGCCAGCCCCTACAATTTTCTTTAGAGCTATCCTAAAGATTCAAGGAGAAAATAAAACATTCCAAAGCTATCAAGTTTGATCTTATCATTTCATCATAGTAATATTCCTACCAATGATTTATAGGCCTCTTCCTGTGGTGAAAACAAAATTTTCTGATTTCTTATTATATCTTGCTGTCTATCACATAGTGAAATAGATTTATTAGTCTTAGTAATCTTCAGAAGGATATGGATAACCTCTTTAATTCTTTCCCACAGTTGACTCAGATGGTGAGAATTAGTGCAATTGATTTCCCTTTTTGACTTCTTCTTAGAAGGAATGTATGATCTACATAATGCTTATTCCACCTATTATAGTTTTGTGAACCTGCTAACTGTACACAAATATTTTAAATATATAATTGTGTTATACCCAGTGAGTGCCTGGCAATAGTTAAGTTTACTAAGAATGTGGATAGAAGTCCCAACCTAAGGACACTGCTGTATCTAAACAGAACTAGGTCCCATCCCCAACATCTACTGTCTAGAATCATTTGCACTGAATACTCATGATTAGAGAGGACAGGTTCTCAAGGCTTGTGTCAGTATAAGGTTACCTACACAGAAGCTAAGTACTTATAAAGCTGTGTCACCTTGATAAAAAACACGTCATGTCATCCAGGGCCTCACTTGGGCTACAGGAGAGATTTCTGGTCCAAGAAAAAGGACAGTATAGACGTATATAAGGCTAAACCAGTTGCACAGTGCTTTACCTTTAAGTAAAACCAGAGCAGTAAGACCAGATTCAGGGAGCCCCAGTGAGATCTGAGAAGAGAAAGAACGTTGGGGTAAAGATCCACAAAACAAATTCATTCCACAAACATAGAAAATGAGCCTCCCCCTTGGAGTTCCAAGGAACATGACAGTTCCAAGTATTTTATGTTTAAGATTTGCTTATTTTATGTTGTATGCATTAGCATTTTGCCTGCATGTATGTATGCATATCACAAGCATGTCTGGTGCTCAGGAGGTGAGAAAAGACAATTCGATCTCTCAGAACTGGAGTTACAGAAGGTTGCAAGTCATATGGTGGGATGATAAGAACTTCTTAGCATCATCTGCAGGACTTAGGTCACGTGCAGGAACAATAAGTGCTCTTAACTGCTGAGACATCTCTCAGGGCATTTTCACTTCCAATCCTGACACTTTTCTTTACAATACATCTTTTAAGAGGAAATCATGAGGTGAGGCCTAAAGCTGATTGTGAGGGAAGTGTCCATTCTCGGTGACCTTCAACTCTCCTAATATATAACTGGCCTCCTAACCTCAGGATTGTAAAAAAAATATTTTAAAGCATGAACTGATAGACAAGATACAGAGTAAGAATACAATGCTAGGTTGAGCATTTTACTTCTCTATCCTTTATCTCTGAGTGTTGCAAGTCATAAATTATCTATAACTCTGGAACATGGCCGGTGAGGAAGCCACCATGATATAGCAGGACGCAGCACTTTGTTCAAGGTGGCCGGGCTCAGGAAGAGTAACCATGACATTACCCAGTAGCTCAGGGCTGGAGTGTTTCTCAATTTCCCTGTATTTGGGACTTGATTTGCTTGAAAGACAAAGTAGCAGATGAAAACAATATGTTACCATTTCCTCTCGTTTGAGCTGTTAGATGAATTAAAAAAAAAAAAAAAACTGACTTGTTTACCTTTGCAGTCAGGTTTTGCTAGTGGGTTTCTATCTGTTTGCCCCTTCCTAAAGATACATAAGTTAACACTGAGACCAAACAAAATTAGTATGACTATAGATGGAGCTAATTCCCACACCTTTCTATACAGGTTTGGTCTTTTAGGAAAGAAATAGGTCTAGAATAGGTTATATGAAGTTTGTCTCAGGACAGCTCACCTTTAAGTATCCAAGAAAGAAGATCTTGAATGGATAATTCTGAACAAATCATTAATGATTTTGGTAAACATGTGCAACCCATATAACCATTTAAAAGAATGATCAAAAGCAATGCAAACCTACAGAGCAAAAGGAAGTGGCCTTTGTGATATTAATATGTTCAATGTTTCCGTGGATAGGCATAACTGAATATGTGGAACCCATTAGTGTCAAGAATAATTCTGCTCGCCACAATGTAACTCATATTTTAACCAGAAATCCCATTTTAGACTCCATTAGTAAAATTTTCCCATCTCTAATGCTTCTTATACATTAGGATTTTAGATATGCCACAACCCCTAGCAGATTATGTCCTGGTTTAAATATATAAAACACAATTTAGCTCATTTGTACCTTGTCTTTCTTGAAAGAAGGAAGAAGAGAAGATACATGCAGAGTAATTGTGAATAGCAATCTTCTCTAACATGTCACATAAGATAGAAAGAGATACCAATTCTTAATCTATGATTAAATAAGTTATCCTAGGATGTTTGCATTCACTGTTAGTTCAGAGACAAAAGGCTTCAAAAGGCACATTCTTCCTTCTTTGTGCTTGGCTTTCTGTAAACTGTCTGCTTGTTTCTTTGCTTGTTTGTTTGTTTTTGTTTTGTTGTTTGTTTATTTTTGATTAAAAAATGCATCTTGATAGCTGAGCAATTGAATGATCTGTCTGTACTTTCTATGCAAATCTGGCTACCTTTCAACCTCATCCCATGATACTTGCATATTGTTATTGATCTGGCTCTTCAGCTCCCTTCTCCATGGCTCCAATTACTCCATCCTACTGGTGCATCTCAGCCTTCTCTCCTTCCTCTCACTAGAAAATATCCCACCCTCTTCTCTATTCTGCTCAGCCATTGGGTAATCAGCATTTATTGACAAGACAGAGAATAGATGGTAAGAAGTGTTTAGTTCTTAATGCAGGAGATTCTTGGTATAAGCATTACAATGACTTATCCAGGATTGAAATGAGATATGAGAGCAGAGAAATCACCATTTTAATAACACAAGCGTAAACTTTACCTAGTATAGAAAATATTATGCCTACATTTCCCCTTTTTGTCTAATAAAAGGCTCTTTTCTTGTAATAATAAACAACATACATTAGGAATAATTGTGAAACCATTATAAAAGTATTAGGTAAGAGTTACATTCACAATGTTTATTCCACTATTTTTGACAACTTGGATAAAATATTCTACTATATATTCTATCATGGCGACTTCAGAGTTCTGTATCTAAATCACTGCCTATCTTAACTTGTATTACCATCCTAAAGCCATCTTTTTAGACCTAGAACGTCTTCTCAAATGTCTGCCTATTTTTATAGGAGACTTTGTTCTATAAGTCTTGTAGTGAAAGGAGCCTAGTTGGGTAGAGAGAAATCTGGAAGAAAAGGAAAGTTGCTATTGCCAGACTAAACTTGACCTAAGGAGAATTTGTATGATCACCCATAGTGGAGTATTTCCAAAACTGCACTTAGTTCATAGGATAAAATGCCATCACATGGACAATTATATAGATTTCTATCATCATTTCTCTTATATGCTAGATGGTACAAGAACCACTTAAGTCATGTGATATTATTTGTATTTATTTTAGCATCACTGTGGCCAAAACACCTGAGAGAACAACCCAAAAAGAATAATTTATTTGGGCTCACAGGTTTTGAGGTTTTATTAGCTCCATTTAATCTGGGCCAAAGATGATATAGAGCATCATGGCAGCAGAATTATGCAGAGGAGGAGAATAGGAATGGGACAGGGATACCTCCAGGACCCATGCATACCCTATGATTCTCTCCAATGAAGCCAGCCTCTTAAAGTTTCCAGAAATTCCCAAAATAACACCACATGAACCGAGCACTCAGCACATGAGCCAGTGGGGGATACTTCACACTGAAACAGGAACATGACTGCTTCAGGATATTTTGCTTCTCAATGCTGTTTCCCATCTGAGTCTGTCCTGAAAAAACATCACAGTTAAAACTCTAAGCCATCATTTAATGGCCTCATTTAGAGATGTTTGAACACAGGTAATTTGTTTTTGTCTTGACACAGCAGAGTTGAGAACTCTGCTATTAGCAAAGTCAGTTTTATGTTCTACTGTAAAGCTAAACAATCTTCATACCAGTCTTCCCAAAATGTATCCTCAATAGGAAAATGTCTGCTTTTATGGAGTTGTATATGAATCCTTAGTCGTTAGCTACAGACTGGGATGTTCATGTTTGAGAACGTTAAGTCGTCATCTGCTTCTCTGCGGGGAACTTGGAGTCCCTGTCTCAAGATAAAGTCTGCATCTGTGACAGATACCATGTGAAAACTATTCATAAAATCAGTCAACTAAATATGCAGGCATTTCTACATGAAAACTTAAGAAATATCTCTGACTGGTTAAGAGGAAACTAGTGATGAAGGACACAAGAAACAGGACTGGACTCTGCAACTTTGAAAGGATGATGTAACTCATAGGTAAATGTGCACACAGTGTCCTTGATTTTATGACTGATCCAGTGAGCAAAATTAAAACAGTGGTTGTCCTCCTTCAATATCTATGTGGATGTATTAATGTCCATATCTCCTTCAGTGAAAACTCTTGTCAGACCTTCTTGTCACTGGGAAATGTGTCACCATTTTCAGATTCTTCACTCTTACCTAATGACATTAAACTTTCTGGTGTGCTGTGCATGTAGTGCACACTTTAGTAATGGATCTAGAACAGTCAGAAATGAATTATGAAGACAGGAGCAGCCTGTGTTTTCTACTAGTAAAGCTTTATTAATTACTACAGGGAATGATTTTTTTCATTAGAAGCCTTAAAATTTTTAAGATGCTTACACTTTTTCCCCAATGAAATTTTTTTTCTTGTGTTTTTGCTGTTTGTGCTGCTGCTGTTGTTTCTAGTAATGGTAATAAGAAGATTGGTCGTGGATGTTTTGGGAAGATTTTTTTGTCTTGTAATAAAAGTGGTTTATAAACTGGTACTTTGCTCTTATATAGTTTATTTTCTGAAGCCTCTGGACAAATAGATTTTTTTTAATGACCTTCAAAATCCCTTTCAATGAAGAAAGTTAGTACCTTTGGGGTATTGTACAAAGCTTGATTCCCAAATAATTAAATCACAAACATTATGCAGTGCTTCCTTTGTGAATTGCTTTGTTCCCAAGTAGCAGTTAGCCCACTACACCTTACAAAAAAGAACTCACAATTACTTGATCACTTCCTGAATATTAGCCACTCCTGAATACTGAATGTTGTAGTTGCAGTATTTGCATATGCTACTTTAGAAACCAGAGCTGGAAAGTGCTGTTGGATTCTCAACCACAGAAGAACTTCCTTAACAATGGAGTAATCAGGAAGCCCTGAAACCTTGGCCTGGGGGGGGGGGATCACATTTAACACCTCACAAAAGGAATCTCCTGGTTTTCTGAGATCTACTCAAGAGACAAACATGGTTAAGAGCCAAAACACAAAAGGCTTTGACTGCTCATTAAAATGTTAATTGCGCCACTGAGCGTTCAGTGCTGTCCTTCAACCAAGAATTTGCACTGTCTGCCTTATTTATTAACTGAAGTATCAGCTGGCAAGCAGAGGGAAGAGAAACAGCATGACAGCAAGGACAGGGCACACTTTTTCTATATTGCAGTGTGTGTTTCTTTAGGCTTTTTGAGAAATGGGAGTCTGTCCTTTTTTCCTTGTATCACTAGAATACTGGTCACACTTCTACAATCTCTAATTAGATTATAGATTTTGGAGTTTTCCTAATAGGTGCTTATTGTCGACAAGGTGTAAACTTGACTCATAAGGGAAGAAAAGATCTGGATTTATTTTCCAGTCTTTGAAATCTCAATATCTAAAATGCTGCCGAACACAAAATACACAATGAAACATTTAAAGTTTTTTTTTTAATACTGTTCTTTTGTTTTTGTTGTTTTCTTTTTGTTTGTTTGATTGGTTGTTTTTTAAAAAAAAATGGGGAAGTGAAAGTTCATATTCTTTCAATTATAAAAGTATTTAAGGACATCCAAATTGATGTATTTTTTTTTAAAAAAACTTCATTTCATTTACAGTAAATTCATTTAAGCATTCTTACTCTTACACATTTTTCATCTAATTTGACAAATCACCTTGCATTAAATCTTTAAAAAAAATGTCATGCTATATAATTCATTGAAAAATGTTCCTGCCTCTTCATTACTCTTTTCCACATGCACTATCTCTAGTTACAGAACTTCATGTGGCCTTCCAGTGCCCTCTGACCACTACCTTGTGGTCAAGTGGCAATTTAGTCAAAAGTTTATATTTGGAAACTCATTCATTTGTCAGATGAGTAGAAGGATCGTAGGGATGTTTGGGAACTCTACCTTGTTGGTAGAAGCTGCCTCTCTAGCAGTTCTTTTAACGTCTGTACTGGCTAGTTTTATGTCAACTTCACACAAGAAATGGAGAAAACACAATTGAGTAAATGCTCCCATAAGATCTGGTCATAAGACATTTTCTTAATTAATGATTGGTTGGGGAGGAACCAGCTTTCCGTTGGTGGGGCCACCCCTGAGATTGTGGTCTTAGGTTCTATAAGAAAAGAGGCTGAGCAAGCAAGCCCCCCAGGAGCAAGCAAGCAAGCAGCACTCCTCCATGGCCTCTGCACTACCTCCTGCCTCCAGGTTACTGTTCTGACTTCCTTTGAGGATGAACTGTGATGCAGAATCATAAGTCAATTAAACCATTTCCTTCTCAAATTGCTTTGATCCTGCTGTTTCATTGCATCAATAGATACCCTAATTAAGACAACATATTACTCTTTTAGAGAATATAGGGGAAATATGGACTCTTAAAAAGGCATCTATCTTTTCACATCTCCCCAAAGCCAGAAGTTTATAAAATTAGGGAACATTATGTGTAGTTTTGGGTAGTCATATTTCTCAGGTTATTATTTTAAATGCTCAACATTTCCAAACTTTGAATGAAAGGTTTCCATTGATAGTCTATTGGTAATGGTAGTGTTTGAAGATAGAAAGATTATATCCTTTGCATTTCATGCCAGGATATGACATAGATTCTTTTTTCTGGTGGTATATAATTTTTCTTTTGCTCTTATATTGGCCACCATGACATAAGACATTATTTAGCTGTTGGACAGGCAGTTGTAAGATTCCTAACAGATTTGCTAACTAAAGTTTATGCTTCCATTCTTGGTGCATTTATAGTAACTCAAAAATAGGAGAATCGAGTTTTTTCTTTTTTTCCCATAGAGGGTATTAATTACTTATTTCTCTTAAGTTTAAGTGTTTCAGACCTAGCCTCTAATATTACTAGAGAAGTTTGGTTTTGTTTTGTTGTTTTTTAATTAGAGAGGTAGTGACCTGACTGTATAGCACATGATGACCTTGGTCTTCTGATTTTCCTCTACCTTCTGAATCCTGGAATCACACACATGTTCTGCTATTCCTAGTTATAAGTGATGGTGGAATTAAACTTAGCTTCTTGCATGCTAGGCACTTTATCAACTGAGTTTATGTCTCAAGCCAGAGAATTCTGATAATAATCTTGTTCATGTCACTTGATCCCAAACACAATGTCCTTGTCAAGAACACTGTACTGTGATGTTAGGGTGGTACATTGCATTTTTATAGATCTAGACTTTTTGCTTTGTTTTCATTTTATTTGGATGGATGAGTGGTTAATCTGGATTTGGGATTTTTTTCTTTTGATTTTGTTTTAAAATAGGACCTCAGACTATGGCTGAGGCTACCTTGAACTCATTGTGTAGCCTAGGCTGGCCTCAAACTTATGGCCTTCCTCTTTCCTTATGCTCATACAGGCATGAGCTATCTGTCATAACAATTTCATTTTCATTATTTTTAAAAATGCTTGACACATAGAACTATTAAATAAACAATTGACAAGGGTATTCCTCCTGTTACGTTTCTTAACTACAAATTCCTCTATGATAAAAACAATATGCAAGTTTTTAGTTGGATACAGGAATGTGATTCCCAGTTAGGCAGTGATACATTCTGGGTAGCAGCATTCTAGTGGCACAAATGAAATTAGAAAATAAGTTTCTCAATGTCACAGTTGTAATTAAAAGAAGAAGAATTTAAAAAAAATGACCTTTATGCAGGAGGAAGACATTTCTTGTCCTATAGACTCTACAGAGGCTGCTACAGCCGAAATGAAAATGAGAAGGGGCTTTTGACAGGGACCATAAGCAAATCCAAAGCATGACTTCAAAGAAAAGGAAAAAGTAAGAATTGTCTCTGGTATTTCCTGAAACCATTGTTACAAATTTTCATTGGGCAGTTGAACATATTTCTATTATGGAATAAGTAAGAAGCATTTGCCTCCTGGCTTGTATTGAAAGAGCTTTTTCACATCAAACACTGCAATGCTGGAATATTGATTCATTTTTGAAAGAATTCAATACTTGCAAATGAGGGACATTAAAATTAATATAAAATTAATGTGTTAGTTATAGATACATGATTATGAAGCACTCATCTTGTCTGGCCTATTACTTTCTTAGTTAACATTTTACTAAGATCTTTAGACCTCACTTTGTTTAACTTCTATGTGCTCATGAATAATATTACCCTGTTCAGTTCTTCCACTCATCTTTTTTCCCTTTCCACTAAGACCCAGGTTCCCAAAATGAACCTAACAGTGTGAGCACAGACATATCTCTCTAATACTTGGAATGCCTACTCATGGTTCAAAGAATACTGTTGCATTCATTGTCACTTCAATAAAGTGAATGTCCCATGAACATTCTTCTGCATTTTTGTAGGCAGTAATCAGTCGTACTTTTAAAGTCGTATGATTGTCTCAAGATCTAAAATCCCTACCTCTTTTTAAAGGAATTCTGTTAGAACAACTGCATTTCGGTGACTCAACACTACAGCCTTAATTAGCCCCTCAATTCTTTGTCTTAGTAACGAATTATTTAGAACTAAAACTCCTCTTCCAGATTAGGGTGAGCACTACAGGCATGTTCACACATACATAATAAACACAAGTCACCTGAAATTCTCGTGTAGTACTTCCGCCAAATTTCTTGTGTTAACTTTTTAGCTAGTAGAAGCATCATAGATGTAGTTTTTGCTGCTTTGTTAAAAGGGTTTCAAAGTGTATTTGATAGTTAATGCTTCACAGTATGTTGAGTTGCTATAGAATTAGTAGAAATTATGGGAAAAATGCACCTCTGTAATCTCTTTCCAAGATATGCAGCATGGATTTTTGGGGGAAATGATTGACCGTACTTATAGATCTCAAATTATATAGTCTGTTTAACCAGGTATCTTTAATAGACATTCAAAATAACATACATATTTTAAAGATATCTGTTTGCCTTATTACTATAAATGGGGAAAGATTATTTGTGTAACTTAAAGTACTTTATGATGATGTGACATCTTATATAAGCAATGGTAATGAACAATAAATAATAATCTGTGAACCAAACTGATTACATCACTTCAACATACCATAACATTACTGTAGTACAAAGGAAAATATCTAGATACTACAAAGTGACTTAATACTTGAGAGTAAAAGAGAGGCCCTATTTAATACTGAAACATGCATATCCCCAATCCACATAAAGCTATGTATGCTTTGAAAAATATATTAGTCTTTTCTTTTAAGATATATCTTTTAGTGTTCTTGTGAGGGAACAATTCAGTTTAAATCATGAAAGTCTTTATGAAGAAATCTATTTTCTACAAATGCACACTTTTACTCAGACATTAGCCTGAGTTTTTTCTAATCCCTTTTTCAGTTTTTTTTTTAATTTCAAGCGTTTTGGATCGTAATGATGATATAGATATTTGAGATAAGCAGAAAAGCCTGAAAAATATAAAGGAACAAAAACCACAATACTTGTAACACAGTAGCCAGAAGCAACCAGTATTGTTTTTTTCAAACTTATTTCTATTCTTTTTGTCTATATGTATTAAAGTGGGGATTAATCCTCTACAAAAAGCATATGAAGTAAAGTCATTAGGATCGGGAAATAAGTAAGCTGGTATTAAATTCGTGGGACCTTGGATGCACTTTGTTACTGTTTTACAATGGTCCACTCATGCCCTGGACTGGCTTTCTGTCCAGATTATTAAGAAGTAGGGAAAGTAACATATGTTTAAATGTGCTCTATTTTATTTCAATAATTCTGCTTTTTCAGGGTTGTGCATCTCAGCTGTTGCAAATTATGTCCGGCTAAAAATTGGTTCCCAGCCCAGATAAACAGCTTTTCTGAGGGAAATAAATCCAAATAGAGTGAATTGTTTTGTGATTTTGAGATTAACTAACACTCAATGTCCAAAGCATTTTAAAAACCCTTTTGAAAATAAATAAAATAATTTATTGCCTCTCCCTGCCCACACTCAGCACTCAAGAACAACTTTGAAAGTCTTGCTTGCTCTAGCTGTGTATTGAAAATAAAATGTGTTACGTTGTTCATTAGACATGCTACTCAAAATTCAGTCAGCTGAAATCTAACATTTTCGATGTCATTAAAATCCCTACATCCAAATTATTTTTTATTTTTCTTTCTTCATGGTTCAAGTTCTGCCTTGTGAAGTGAGCAATATAAGTTTCAGAAATTTCTGAGGAAAAAAAATGAGAGTGGCATGGTGAAACTTTGATACTGAATTTTCACTATATTCTTGAAAAAATAATGTTCTTCCCATTGGAGGTTCAATAGAACTTATTCTCTCTTCTTCATTAACATTACCATTGTCATCATGACTCTAAGTCAAGCTGGCAAGTCCTTTCTCATTCTTACAGCATCCTCTTTTTACTTTTAGGTGACTCTTTAGTCTACAACACAAGGTATTTCTCGATATTGATACCTTCTTCTGGTGGCTTAAATGAGAGTTTGTTCTACATTGGCTAAGGCATTTTAACACTTTGTCCACAGTTGGTCCCCTATTTGGGGATGTTACAGGAGTCGTAGCCTTGCTACAGGACGTACATCACTGGGGCAGTGATTTTGAGAGTTTAAATCCCCACTTCTCTTCCAATTCACTCTGTGCTTGTGTTAACAGTTGAGTTTATGGTCTCTAAGCTTCCTACTCCAGCGACCATGCCTGCCCCTTGCTGTCATCCCTCTGTATGATGGACTCTTGCCCCTCTGGAATCTAAAGGCCAAATGAACTCTCTCTTCCATGAGTTGCCTTTGGTCATGCTGCTTTATCGCAGCAACAGAAAAGTGAATAAGACACCATCATAAACTGAAGGATTACCTGACTTGTGTGTGGTCTTTTCCCTTCTGTCGCTGAACTCTTCAATGCCACGCAGGACTTTTTGCAACTGGCAGCACATTAATTTCTGTCTGACCTCTCTACTAAGCTTTGCTCAGTGTTCTCAGAAGCCTCCCCCATTCCATGCTTACAATAATCATTCTCAAACTACATCTTTTAAATCTATAATTTGACCTTTGACTGATCACTTCCTTTCTGTATATAAAATTTTTCCACAGGATTTTAGTTCTCAATATTCTTTTCTCATTTTGGAATATTTTCCCTATGTTTCTAACTATTGTTGTGTTCTCTCCCTGTGTCTACCATGTAGGGACAGGACACAGGATTGGGAACTGCTGTGGAGGACATAGTCTTGGCTTCAAATCCTGGCACAGTCCTTTATCAGCTGGTTGTCCCTAGGAAAGTCACAATCTCTTGACTCCATTTATTTCTTTTCAAGACAAAACAATAGCACCAAAGATAGGCAAACCAGGACTCATGTATGCATATTAACTAGGTTGATAGATTTAAGCAACTTTTAACTCTAGATGAAGGCAAGAGTTCTATTTATCTCAATTTTTCCTAAAGAAAACATAGTGTTTTTTTTTCCTCCAAAGCTTTGAGATGGGATGGGAGGCCCATTGTATTGTCTGGTTTATTCTCAAATTTGTGAGCTTATATTTTAATGCAACCTTGTATATAGCTGGAAGTATAGGCACTCTATACAATGTGCCACTCAGTTTTAAAGATGATTTATTTTTGCTGGTTTATGGATTTATTTATTGCTGATTTGAGACTAGGTTTCTCTGTAATAGTCCTGACTGTTCTGGAACTCACCCTGTAGACCAAGCTAACCTAAAAGTCAAAGATCTGCATGCCTCTGCATCCCAAATGCAGTGATCCAAGGCATGTGCCGCCATTGATATAAGTTCACAGAGACTGACGTAGCAAGCACAAGGTCTGCATGCATGGGACTTCACCAGGTCTTTTACATATATATATATATATATATATATATATATATATTATATATATATATATGCTATTAGCTCACCACTGGTATATAATTCCTGACTGTGAGAACAAATGGGTTGACTCCTGTGCTTGTTCTTGGGACTCTTGTTCTGTTGGGTTGTGGTGTCCAACTTCAATATAGCAGTTTTGCCTTATCTTATTATATTTTTGTGTGTGTTTGGTTTTTATCTCTTAGAAGCCTATTCATTTCTGATAAGAGACAGAAAGAGAGCATATTAAGAAGAGAGGGAAGGTGGGGGAAGAACTGGGAAGAGTAGAGGGAGGGGAAACTCTAATCAAGGTATATTGTATGAGAAAAGAGTCTATTTTTAATGAAAGGGAAAAAATTTTAAAAAATTTAAAAATATGTTTTAAGTTTCCACTAGAGTGTTTAATACTGAATAGAGATTTCATAAATGTAGCTGTTATTTTCATTAATAGGATTATTATTATTTGCTTATTACATAACTAATTATGACAGCTAGCATATTTTAACCTTTAATTATTAATAAATCACTGTGAAGTACTTATACATATTTATAACCTATCTTCCTGAATGCTAGGCCCACACTCCTTTCTACTCTCATTATTTTGAATTTCAAACAGTAACAAAAACATATGTTACTGGCAATAAAACCAGTGCCACCATTTTAGTAAGTGATGTCGGGCCATCTCAAGAGTGACATATTTTTTGCTCTTAATGTGTACTTTATGACTAAAAGCCAGTGAGAATGCACCTACAAGAAAATTTCTATTGTGTTCTCAAGTGCTAAAAGGCAAAGTGAAAATGTAGTGCCCCCCAAATAATAATAACGTAAGAATGTTCATGTATATAAGAATCTGTACTGAGTATCCACCTAACAAATATCCATTAAGCAGCTGCCACGTGCATGTCAAAGACCATTTTAGAATCAGACTTCAGAAATAAACATAAGATTTATATTCTAGTAAGCAAAGACAACCAAGACTGTATTTAAAACATTACATTTTAGATAATTAGAATTTGATTCCAGACCATTACAATGAAGCAAACCTTTCGGTGAAGTTGATGCACACAAAGGTTCTTGGTTTTCTAGAGCATATAAAAGTCATATTTATATTATTCTACAATTGATGCTGTGCAATAGTATTATGTCTTAAAATTCTAGTGATCACATGAGCTGTTGGAAAAATGACTGAAGTGCCTGATGCAGGGTTCTCTTTGTGAGTAAATGCTGTTGATTGCAAAGCACAGTATGAGCTGCATCCTTAGGAAAATCAGATGGGACGCGTGCAATGAGCAGCACAGCTCAGAGTAAGAGCAAAGAGAATCCCCAGAGATGGAGTACTTTTTCCTTAATTATAAAAAGAACTTCATTGAGTATTGGTGGCTTTACAGCAAGTCCTTACTTTCTCATAATCTTCTGGTTCAAATATCTCTCTGCTCATCTGACGTAATTCACTAGACTCCATCTTGCAGGTCATCATGGGGATATATGATTTAATACAGCCTCAATCATGTGCCTGCTGGATGGTGGCAGCTTCTTATCTTCAGTGAGGCTAGCCTAGGCTATTTAACATCACAATATAAGTTCAAGACAATCACAATAGAAACTCTAGGCCCTCTTGAGGCATGGTCTCAGAAATCACACAATGCTGCCACTGCAGCCTGATCGGTGTCACACGTTAGTTATGCTGTATTTCAGAGACTAAGGACTAAACTCAACCTCTCGAGGCAAAGGGTTAAACAGAATTTGTACACATTTTTAACCAACTACTGATGGAGAGTTACTATCTCATACTGGCCAGTCAGGGGCCGCAACTCAGATAGGATGAGATGAAGGTTGAGACTTTTTCACTCCATCTTGTTTAGGGAACAGTGTATTTACAACTGAAAAGTACATTCTGAACTGAGGGAATATCCAGCACAGCATGCCAACATGAGCCAACAAGGGGCTCATTGTAGTTGGAAATGACATGCAGAAGGGAATGTTTAAGAGATGGTGGCAGAGAGACAGTGGGGAGCAAACTGTAGCTAGGGTTGCAGACCATTGTGAGAACTTTGTGTTTTACTGTGAGCTAGAAGGGGAAAATGAAAAGTTAAAAAGTCAAAAAAAATTAACAGAATTTTTAAGGAGTAACATCACATTTGACAATAGAGTCTCTTTTGGCTTCTCTGTTTGGATTGAACTTGAGAGGAGAGGCAAAAATTCAGACAATAACCAGGAAGGAGATTGAGTCAAATGAAAGGCAGAGGTGACTTAGACATTGAGGGCAGAACCAACATCATTTTCTGAAATAATTGTTTCATGTAATAATGCAGAAAACGTGTTCTAGGATTTCTGTTATTTCTAACAAACTTTCAGTTTTCTGTTTAAAAAACTCTTTATTTATTTTTATGCATCTTCTTCCTCAACCAGCATTTGAAAACCATTCAATAAACATGTATTGATGCCAGCCTCCTTACTGGAATGAACATAATTACCAAAGAGATGTTGAATCTTTCAGATATTATCATTAAATGATGACTGAAGCTAGAGGCAAATAGATATCTCTACTAAAAGCCATTGATACTCTTCCAATTATATGTCTGCTTTATGCTGAAGGACAGCAAATGGATTAGAGCTAAGACACTACCTGGATTTTTAACCCACTGCCTGGATTAAAAAGCATCACTAAAACTGCTCCACAAAATCATGAAGTTGATGCGATATTTTCCATTAAGTCCCTACTAAGGGAAAAGCAGCAAATCAGGGATGCCAAACAAGATAATGTTCTCAAAAGCACCAAAAATTCCAATGTGGCATTGTAAGGGTTAACCTCTCATAAACGATGAACTAATACAATAGTGATGGCTGTGAACATTAAAGATAAGCAAGGAACTGAGAATTCATGAAACTAAGTATATATATTTAGTAATATATATAACATATGTATTATATATGGTACTTAGTTTGAGTATTTGTTGTGTGTACTCTGTTGTATGTATTTATGTGTGTGTGTGCACATGTAGGTCTGAGGACATCTTGTGAAAGTCAGTTCTTTCCTTCCACTATGTGGGTTTCATGGATCATACTAAGATCCGTAAACACAGCAGCAAGCACCTTGACTAGTTGGTATAGATTGCTGATCTCTAATTTCTAAGTGACTAATTGTAAACCTGCTATAGAGGATGAAAGAGCCATGGTTAATTCCAGGACTCTCTCCTTTATTGTTCCCAGATTCCTAGTGGTTAAAAAATTACCTAATAAGTGAAATACTTCATGTTAGTGTTAATCTCCATCTGAAGATATGCGTGTGTGTGTGTGTGTGTGTGTGTGTGTGTGTGTGTGTATTTTTAGTTCTGCATTTTATAATTTTATTGACATGTCATAGGGCAGCTCCATGATACATTGTTTTAAAACACATTAGAAACTGGGTCTAGTAAGTTGTGTCTATAATCATAGCATCAGTAGGTCAAAATCTGAGGAATGCTGTGACTTTTTATTTCAATGAAAACTTAAGATTAAAAAATGAATAATCCCTAATGGGGCTAGAGAGATGGCTGTACACCTAGAAGAACCTAGAAATGGGTGCTTCTAGCACACCCATTTTCCAGAACCTAAGTAGACACCTCCAAACTAACTGAACTCCACTCCTGGCTCTGGTGGGATGTGTTTCATCTCTCTGAGCATGTGCATTCACCTTCTTCTCTGAGCTACGTGAGGAAGGATGACTGAGTTGTGGAAGAATAAAGTGGAATATCTACTTGAATTGATTTTCATAAGATTAATTCCATGATTTCCTAAAACAGTTTAAAATGCATCAGACACATTTTGCTATTTTTTTTTTTTACTAAACAGCTTTGTATTTGTATTTGAATCGGCATCTAATTTTCCCTTAAGTTTAGTGATTTGTGTAATTTTAAGCCATAGAAGATACACACAAAATGCTGTATTTTTTTTTCATTTTTTATTGGATATTTTATTTACATTTCAGATGTTATCCTCTTACTATTCTCCCCACCCCCCCTCCCAGGAACCCCCTATCCCATCACCCCTCCTCCTGCTTCTCTGGGGATGTGCCCCTACCTACCCCCTCACTCCCATCTCCCCACCCTTGAAATCCTCTCCCCCACAGCGTCCAGCCTTCATGGGACCAAGGATCTCCTCTCCACCTATGCCTCCCTTACTTTCAAAAAGTGAATTTAAAACTTGCCACTGGCACTCAGATTCAAAAATCATCTAGATAGATGCTTAGAAAATTGGGTAGAGACCTCAAATAAATATTAAGTTATAAAGTAAACATAATTTGAGTTCTTATTCTTATATTCTAGTGAAATTTTGTGCACTTTTAAATCCTTGGGGCAGGAAGATGTTCTCCTTTTAGCCAGCCTATTAATAGGAAGAAAGGCATGTGCAGGTGACAGCTAATAGCTAACACTGATGAATGTAGGTGTATCCAACAAAGACTTCACTGGTTATGAGGAATTTCTGCAGGCACAGCTATGTTTAAAGACTATTTGAAAAAATGCATAATGTACAGAAAGATATCATGAAAAGAAAATGTATGGTTTTCAGTATAATATGAATGCCCATATCGTTATTGCATTTACTTCTGGCATCATAACCTGTTATTCTTATTATATCTTTACATTTCACTGTATCTGATATTTGTGTTGTGAATGATCACCTAAACTTCATAAATAAAAAAAAAAAATTACAGTTAGCACTTTTTACTGTAGCATGAAAAATTATGATACAGGAACAATAATATGATGGCCAGAGCCGTGAATGCATTTTAAAAAATCATGCCCTATGCAGCACAGGACAGCTGTTTTGCTTCACATTAGCCCAACCACTTAACAGTTTGTTTTACAGATATCCTTGAAATCAATCAGACATGTGTACCATGCTTTCTAAGAATGCTACACAGTGAGAATAAGCCTTGGAAAGTGTAAGAGTACAGGCAATACATACCAGAGGGTATATAAGAACAGCTAGCTCTTTGCTAATCATTGAATGACCAACTGATAAGAGTTTCACGGGGCTGGAGATGTAGCTCAGTCAGCTGATACAGCAAATACCAAGCCCCGAGTTCAATCACCAGCACTATATAAACTGGGCATGGTGGCACATTCCAGCACCCAGTTAGTAGAGGCAGTGTTTTCAGAAGTCCAAGGTCATCCTCAGCTACATAGGGAGTTTAAGACCAGCCTGATCTAGGTGGGAGCCTTCCCCCACAAAAGGAGTTATTTGTCATAAGATAGCAAGGCATATGTATCAGAATGGCCCCACTCTTTTATGACTCAACTTTTAATAGTAACCAGATGTAGAACCTGACAGCTCCTCTCTCACCTTACAGATCATCCCCCGTACCACCTGTTCCAAATTTTGGTGTCTCCCTACCAGATTTAATACTCTGTTTTATATTTTCTTTTAAATAAGGAAGAGCCTGTGAGTTTATATTTACTATTTCATTGATTATTGTGCATAAGACAAAGTATAGGGGGCGCTATTGTGGAGAAAGGATGGGTTATATAGAATCAAGAGGATACACATGAAAAAGACATAGAGCATCTCATGTTGGGGGGGAGGGAAGCACAGAGGAGAGTGAAAGGTTATCACTTAGAAACCAGAGTTAGTTACTTTTCAATTCTACCTGGGGCTAGGGAAGGTGAGTCATCCAATCACTGTACAGAGTAAAGCAAATTGACCCACTTTTCTAAAGATGTCTAAAATTTACGTGATCTTCAGAGTCCAGCAACACTGTATTGAATCCAGACTTTGTATCTGACAGTCAGAGTAGGATGATGCTAATATCTTGAGTAATGAACACTCATTACATGTATATAAATACATAATTTTCTCTACTTTGAAGTCTTATTTACAGTAAAGTTCTTTCCTTTGTCAAGATATTGGATTCATTTGTAGGACATAAATTCATCATGTGGAAGTCACAAGTACTTAGACTCCATCTTGAGAGGACAGTTACTGCATTAAAGTGTATCTGCCATTCAGAATGAACAATGAAATTGTTGTGTTTTAAAACTCATCGGGTTCTTAAGTATATCTTCTTCCTTAAAATGTTGACCAGCTGAGATAAACGTTTTTCACTTGGCCTTGACTGTTTGTCACAAAGAAAAGATCAGAAACATACAGCTAATGAAATAAGTTGTTTGCTACATGCCTATGATTAGGTACAATTACAATTTGAAACAGTTGCACCTGAAGTAAAATTAGGTTTAGTTTTAAAAGATAATTTGGCATCGTTGAGTGATATCATGGAAGACTTACAAAATTTTTAAGTGGTCAACACTCTGATGTTTTTCATTAAGATAGGGCATAATTTTTACCTAATGATTACCAAAGATAGTGTGTTCCTTCTTGACATCAAGCCATGAATATTAAAAAGGGACTGCTTATAGACTCCAAAAAGGGATGGTGTAAACTGTACTCTGCAACTTAATTTGAAAGTCTGAGTTTGAAAGACAAACCCTCACTGAACTGAAACGGACTATATGCATGTTTAACCCAACGACCTCAGGCATTAAGAAATGTAAAAGGCAAAACCAAAGGTACATAGAAACTAACACTATTCTATGTGGGTTTTCTCCCCCCTTAAAGTTTCAGAGTCATTTTAAACACATATAGTAACTTGGCTAAAATATTGAAGTACACTCACACATACAGGTTTCCTGGCTGGAGAGTTTCCATGCTTGGGGGAGGGGAGGTGACAATTGGTGCATTCTATACAGAGCACGTGTAAGGATAATAAAGTTGATTGGTTGAGCCTTGCAGCTCCCCCCCCTTTCCTCTCTGTCTATAGAGTAGTTCAGCAGGGGGGTGACAGGGCTCTCCCCCATCACCACCAGCTCTACTAACAAGACGTAGGTTGATACCATTTTTATTGTTCTGCTGGGGTGGGAAAGAAACCATATGCTTTAGCATTTTAAATGGCTACACCAAAGAGAAAACTGAACCAGACCCCCTCCCCCTCCTGCTGGACTTTGGGGTGGGTTTATTCTAAATATTCAGTGGACTTGGGGTTAGCTTAATGTTTCTGCGCCTGGACAAAGAGGCAGTTGAGGGCAAGAAATATTAAGGGGCTTTAGAAGAGCATTCAAGTAAGTGAAGTGTGGAGTGGGAAGCTTAATCTGAAGCCCACCCCTCCCCTGGATACCAGGCAAAGGCAGTGAGAGTCGGAACCAGCTGATGCCTCTTCCCGTTTCCAGGGTGAAATTTTCACAGCAGCTAATTCTAAAGGGAAGAAAAATCCCTTACCAGCAGCGGAGAAGATCGTATCACCCAACCCAAGCTATGTAACCTTTTAGGCAGGCTTTTCAGAGAAATCCGCATTTTAAAAGACAGCATTCACGGTCCAAACCACGGGCCTGGAATCAGAGCTGGTATGAAAATATGAAAAGCCTCTTTACACTCTGAGTGTTTGAAACGATCCGATGAGCATAGCAAGTGTCTGCCAACGCTCGGCGGCTGCTGGTGCCGCTGCCGCCGCCGCTGTTTCTCGCAGAGGGCTGGACAGAGCTAGTCCTGATTTCAGCACCTCCGGCGCTGGACAGCTCTCTGCACGCCGCACCACCGCCTGCTTGCTTTTTCCCACTCTCGCTTTGCATTACTGGAGATGCATCTAAATTACGTCCTGTTCAACAACAAGTAGATTTTTTTTTTCCTGTACGGGAATTACAGTAGGCGATTCTCTCAATTAAACTGCATTTTCTTCTTTACGGACTTGGCTGTCAGGCGTATTTATCCCGATCTCCCCTCCACCCCCTTTGCAGGAACGAGTCTTTGGGAACGTGGTCCACCCAGGGATGTAAAACTGTGCTTACCGATGCATCCCATACGAAATGCTTATGTGATCGGCTCTCTACCTTCGCCATTTTGGCTCAGCAACCTAGAGAAATAGTAAGTAACAAAGGGAAAACACGGCTTTAATGCAAAGGCAGGGACATTGTGGCGAGTGTTTCTCCAGGGAACTGCATTTCAAAGGGGGAAATAGAAAAGGTTGCAGGGTGGCAAAATCGGGTTCTTCTCCACAGCTACAGTAGCTTGGTGAAATGAATTCTAGTTGGTGTGCGATAACTAAATTCTACTCAATTCTATGTCTTATAACTTGGCATTTCTGTAGTATAGTTTTGGAGATCTACTCTGTTATTAGTAATATTCTGCAAACTTTCAAATAAAAATAATTGCCAACTCAAGGTTTATTTTAAAGCTGGAAGGCTATTCTGTGGGAATTTGTGACAATGCTGTTAAGAGTAGAAAGAAGACCCCAGCCACTAGAGCTGAACACATTGCAGATCTGCATTGGATATTTTCAGCACAGGTTTTTCTGAGGGTGTCCTTGGATACATATGTATTTTTAAATCAAATTAAGTTTTCATGGAGACATGGTTGTTTGGAACTGTAAAATCATTCCTTAAAAGCATGTAGATTTTTGCAAAGAAAAAAAGGAAAGAAAAAATAGTTTCTGAAAGAAAAAGCTGTACAGAGCAGTCTGAGGGAAAAATAATGTTCTCACAAAATGTATTTTGAGAAAATTTTACAGAAAATTGAAATAATGTCAAATAGATATTCTGATAAATAAGACTTTCTGCCTGAATCTGGCCTTAACGTATCACGACTTTTGCTTATTTTGATGATACATATACCTAATAGTTTGATACAGATTTTGTGATATAGTTAATCATACAGTGTATTGCTTCAAACTTCTAATATAGAAATTTGTGAAAACCAGCTGAATTCATTAGTTCTGGTCATTCTACTGTCTAAGAAGCCATTTGGATCAGTGGGTGTTAGTACTGTTTATATATGTTTTTAAAGATATAAGCTTATTTCTCAAGGTCATGGTTTTAGGGACTGATAGTGGCACTGTGCAAATTATCACCACATACATTGTTCATAGGGAAAAATATAATTGAAGGGCTTAAGTACAGTATTCTATTTTCTTCTGTATACTTGGAAGCCAAGCAAGTGAAATTTCATATGAGAATTCTTGACTCAGAGCAAAGTTGTCAAAAGTCAGAAAGTTTCACATTTTCAGTAACTGCACCAGATTTGGGTAACATAAGGATTTATAAATGCGAGTAGCAAGATAAATCTTACCAAGAATCATATGGAGAAATAAACTGTACTTAGTTTAAAAACAAAACATACTGCTTCAGATTTCACTGAAAGAAAATTTCACCCATGAATGATGATCAAGTTGTAGCTTGGGGTCTTTTAGACAACTTTCAGTGAGATGGGCTGTAGTCAAGCATTTGAAACTCTCAAGATGTTAATACTTCACAGTGTGAGAGAAGGGAGAGCTAGTCCTTTTAGAGTTGGACACTCTCTGAACTGACTGTTCTGTGGTTAATTATCTGGTAACTAGAACAACTATTTATGCTATTCCTGAGTGATTGCTTAGTTTCTCCAAGTCTAGAATTTATTTTTATTCATGTAAAATTTCTTTTTCTTTTCTTTTCCCCCTAACTTACAGGTCATGGAATCCTCTGGCACCCCCTCAGTTACCCTCATAGTAGGCAGTGGCCTCTCCTGCCTGGCCTTGATAACTCTAGCAGTTGTGTATGCAGCACTATGGAGGTATGTAATTAAGAGGTAGACCTGAGATGGAGAACTCAGTTTCTCTGTGTTAAAACAGTGTTTATAAGAACAAATGTCTACTGTCTTCATCACATATGGAAAGCAGCACTTTTATAACAGAATTAAAACTTCTGTGACAGAACTGGAACACATGAAGCACATTTACCTAATTTCCTACACTTTGTCTCTAGTAAAGATATATAAACAAAACACATGTGCATACTTTTCTTCTCGCCAACATGACAGTAGAATTTGACAAGTTCTTCACATGTAAACACAACTCTCTTCTCTCTCAAGTTTCTTTTATGTATGGGTAATAATTATATCAGCTGCTGTTGAACCTCAGAACTTAGTTGGTACAGTTGAAATTCTTTCTACAGGAATAGGATATCAAGTTGTGCTCTGCACAATGAATAAAGCCTTCTCTGATGTGAAAAGCAATAACAAAATTTCTAAGTTCTCTACAAAAGGTCACTTACTTCAGTGTTTGCCATGAGTCAGATTTTTGACAAGTTTGACAAAAGGACATCATAAAAATATGAAACAGAAATATGTGGAAAATTTTGTTCTCCTATATATTAAATTGCATCTATTTAATAGTCTGTAGAGATTTAATATATTTCTAGATAATTTCTTTGGCATTACTTAGGATGCTAGTAAGAACTTGGCCTGTGAGAGTATGAGTATGCCTACTCATGCATTGACAATGTTTATGTATAATATGGCCAAACTTTTTAATAGGTTTTATAATTTTAACAGTTTTATAACCATTGTCAATATTAATATGGTCTAAAGTGTAATATTATATTAGTATGCAAATAGTTACCTATTTTTTCACAATATTTGATATATTTAGCATAATTTAACAAGAGTTGATGTGCTTACCTTAAAGTCTTTTATATTTACTTAGGTTCTTATACAAAAAGCAAAAAACTAAAAATCAATTACTGTTTAATAAGGGGTATTTATTTAGATTAACATTGACATTTAAATAAAATATTACTGTCCTTTATGGTTCCCACTCTTTTGAAAGAAAGATTTAATTATAAAAGATATTTAAATTGTCAGAGATATTAAGATTATTTTATGCTTTGTGCAAAAGGAAAATATGTGTACAATGTAACCCAGGTATATAAGAGAAGTTCTGCATCCTTGTGATAAAATTGTCCAGCAGGTCAACACTTATAGAGTGGTCACACTGATACAAGAAGAGAGGAAATAGAAAAATGCCCAATATAGATATAATACAGTAAAAACAGGATTATATGTTCAAGACTCAATCAGTCTGTTGTCCAGTAAGAATGAACTGATAGTTTTAGAAGAATACTATTTCCCAAATTGCATAAATGACATGTCTTTTAAAAAAAAAATGAAAGAACTTGCTAAGACACTAGGTAATCATGATAACATAATTCATACCCATTGGAGTCTTTAGAAATACATTCCATTTTTAGCAATTTCTATTCAGGAACCAATTCTATCTTCTGCTACACCCCTCCCCCAACCCTACCCCCAAATACATTTAGAATAGCCAACGTCAATATATGATATATTTGTCTATCCACATGAAGTTTTCTAAAATTCAGAAAATGTAGCACAGTCACTTTGCTAGAACAGAGTTCTAGGAATTTCTGAAATCATTAGAGAATCTATCCAAACCTATCCTGAAGTTGAGAATTACAGAAAAGAGTACCAGGAAACAGCAAAATCTGGATTCCGAAGAATTAAGTGGTCATCACCTCCTAGTCCACCAAAGACAATTGAAATAATGATTACAACGTGAAAGAAGTATCGAGACTCATACATTTCTAAATGGATCTTCTAGCATCATTCATTTAAAGCACTTTATAAACACCAAGTACATCCTAAACCATTTTGATTCAGCTTAAGAGTGTTGAGATTCTCCTGCCCTTTTCTCTAATAAAAACATTTAGATTGATATATTTCTCATGATTTCTAAAATGTATTAGCATGCAATTTACGTTATAGATAACATGTCATTTTGAATTCTGTAGATGTTCAATGTAGTTATTAAAAATATGTTTTAAAAATGGAAAGGGCCGTCAGTGTGGCTCGGTGTCTGTGTTTGCCTTTAATTTGTGGCTCAAGTTCAGTTCTCAGAGATATTATTCTCATTGCTATTAGCACTGTTGGTGATCATGATAATATGTATAGTATGATGATAGTTATGACAATAATAGTATAGTAAACTGTTTTCTCTCCATCTCTCCATACAACTAGAAGAAATATACTGTTACATCGAAAAGCAACCCAGTATTGGCCTCTCGATCAACTTATTGACATAAATAGTCTACAATTTTTTTTCAATATAGAATGTCATACAATAAAGTTGAAAGTAATGACATTTCTTAGCAGCCTTTAAAGCAATAATATGACTCACTATTGGTGAGAGAAGAAAACATCTCAATATGTTAAGGGCAGCCAGTTGATCTTTCATTACTAGGTCTGGTTATTTGTTGTTGTTGTTGTTATTTTTCTACTTATAAACAGAAACTGTCACTGAAATCCTAGTGTCAAGATACATGTTCTACTATCATGGAAGCCATTAACATCAGAAAAGATTTATAGCCTCTATCCACACAAAAGGAGAACATCATATTTGTTAGTACCTTTAGCACTTCAGTGTACTTTATCATATGCTTAGCTATTCAGAATACATGAGACAGGACCAATAACTCCTGTCATGCTGTCAACCTAACTTGGTCCAATTTCGGTTAATTTTGTGAAGAAAAATTCTCATACATTATGACACTAATATTTGTGTTTGGTGTGATTTTTGTTATTATTTTCCTTTAATTTCTGAAGTATGAGGTTGCTGCCTACATACTATTCAGAGATAAAGGGAGGAGAGAGAAGAAACTCTTATCAGATAGTATCTCCGGACGTTTGGTTCTTCTATCCAGCCTGGCTCAGACAATCCTGTGTTTGGGATGGAACGAGAGCCCAGGTTATAGTAGAAACGCAACAGGCTGAACACACACAGCAAATACTAGGTTTCCTTACAGTTATTGTTGTTCAGTGATTACCACAGAATACAGTTAGGCAAAGTAGCTGCCACTCTTTCAGGGCAAACAGCTGGTAGAGCATTTGATTCTGAACAGTTTTCACTGTTACTTACCTTGGTGCATTTTACAATTCTATAGCATTCTATAGACACACTTCCTCCTATGGGTAAAATATGGCAATCACTAAGAATGCTCCCGTCTAACGGTGAAAGATGATTTGAAGAGTACGGTCATTTTTATTTATAAAGATTTTGTTACTTTCTTTTCTCAAAAGAGACACTCAAGGACATAAGGAAAAGCCTAACTACTATAAAATGCTTGAGTAGCTACTGATGCTCACAGAATCACAAAAAATAATATATCCTTCTATACAGGAGAGTTGTAGGATTTCCTATTAGCCCTCAGCATTTTTATTGGCTGATATAGACATTATAAATGTACATATACATACTAAGAAAAGATGGTGATTATAATAATTGATGTAATTCCAAGAAATTTTATATATCCAGGACAAACGAATGCATTGTTCTCACACATGTTCAACTTAGGCTCTGTAAATTATGACATATTATTTAAAAAATGTCTAAAGGTTTCTTGTACATGCTACATACTCTAAAATTATATATATATATATTATATATATATATATATAAAAAATAGTTTTCATATCTTTATATGAAATCTTGGGTCAGAGCTTCTATTCCCAGTTAATTCCACCAGTTACACAATATGAAATTTATCATGTTTCTCTCTCACTAGGTACATTCGCTCTGAGAGGTCCATCATTCTAATTAACTTCTGCCTGTCTATCATCTCATCCAATATCCTCATACTGGTTGGACAGACTCAGACACACAATAAGGTATGACTGCTGCCTCCTTTGATTGTATTTGTGCATTTGTTTTAGCATATAGTTGGTATTGGTTTGCCTAAGTATTTAGTCTAAATAACTTTTGAAATATATGGTTGTTACTTATTGCTTTTGTTTCTGATTTAATGTACTGCCTATGATGGTTCACAAACAATCTTCTGTTGGCTTAAAATTATTTAGTTCTGTAGGCTGTATAATAATCAGAATATGAGTTGAGTATTACATCAAAGCTCTACGTCTTCAAAGTGTTGAGACATCAACAGCATATATTTTTTTCTTTATTGTTCCAACTGTGTAGTCTTCAACTGGAATCAGACAGTGTCTGTGTTTAGATCTAATTTATTAACATATCAATTACTAAAGTGACAGTATCAATGCATTTCAATCATAACATCACTGAAAATCTACCTGCAAAGGGGTTTACACAAAATAATCACAGAATCTACGTCTATACTTAGACTTCTCAGAATTCTTTACTGAAAGTATATTGATAGTTAAGCAACATTTCAATTATTTAAACATATAGTCACTTTTTATCAGTGTGAAATTATATGTCCCATTTCTAGGAATTGAGATAGATAGATAGATAGATAGATAGATAGATAGATAGATAGATAGTAGATAGATAGATAGAAGAGATAGAGATATATATTGAATGTCCTTATTTCCTTCCATAACTGATTGCCTTTACTGAACTATTCTGTACTATATTTTAGGAAATCTATCTTCAATTACTTTCCCTGGATCTTATTGTACCTGCAGTTGATAAGATGAGGTGGGCATGAGTCTCAGCTGAGGTAAAGAGGATAGGAAGACATGATGGAGTAGGAAGCAGAGAAAATGAAGGAGGGAGGTTGTGAACTCTCAGTTACCATGCTGTCCCTAGCGTTCTGATCTTCCCCATGTGCTGGGCTTCAGATCATCCTTGCTCACACATTCCCAGTCCCAGTTCCTTAGCTGACTGTCTTTGAACTTCCCCTAGCAGAAGAAGGGCTTCTTTCCAAAGTAGGAATCATAAACTGAGCCCAGGGACCAGGGAAAACAAATGTGTTTTCAGAATGTGTTTGAGCCCACTATTTTTTAAAAAAAAAAAATAATAATATATATATATATATATATATATATATATATATAAAATGCTTATTTCCCATCCCATCTCACACCCTAAATTCTAGAGTTCCTCCTCTCATTAGACTATGGAGAACAGTGATGCTCACTAGGGGATATGCTTGTAAAGTTGTTTCACGTTGTGTAACATGTAACTACTAGTCCAACGCATAGGATAGAGTTTTCTATAATGTTTATTACCATAGAAAGGCTATGGTCTACCTTATGCCTCACCTATAGAAAGGCAATGTAATCCACATCTGTAATTTACATTTTTACTAACTGCATTTAAACAAAGTGAAAAGGAACAACTGGAATCATTTATGTGTATTATATTTAACTCAATACACCTATAGCATTACCATTTAAACAAATAATCACTATAAAAAGCATGAATGGAATAATTTATCAATTCAAGTTTTTATAATCTGGTATATATTTTATACTGAAAATGCCTCTCATTTGAATTAACTACATTTCCATTGTTTGGTGATGACACATGGCTAATGGCAATGACTTTGTGATTGTGTATACCTACATATAGCAATATCTAGAAACTATAGTGTTCAAAACAAACAAACAAAAAACTCCTTATGTGTCCATGTTTCTGCTGCCATTGTTTTTTATATTTTCAATATCAGAGGCAAGATAAGACAAGTCTTGTTTTCTTTTTCATTCTGATTGTGACAAATGGCTGGTGTGTGCTTATTAAAAACTAAAGAAAAGTTTTATATGGTATGGTTGCTCCCCGGGAAACTAAGTACAGAATAGATTTCATGTGGTGTTAGAACCATGGTGGGCTTGTTCCAGATTGACTATGCTAATTTTTAGTGCTAGTTATTGTTGCTCATGGGGAGGAGTAGAAAGTAGGTGGTGGTGATTATCTGGTTTTCTCGTATTCTACATTAATTTTGTGTTGTTGGCTCAGCATTGGTATTCTTATAAACTTAAGATAATTCATATTAGAATGAAAAGGAGATGAAAATGGGAAAATTAAAATTTTATTCTAAGTCATTCCAAGCAATATTAGATTTCTTGGGGGAAACAATTATGTATCTGATATATTAAATTTAATTAAGTTGTTCATATTTGATTTTATATATGTTTTGGTGTGTGAAAGTTTAATACCCACCTTCTCATCTAACAAGATGAAAAGTATATATAGTTCATATAAATATAATTATAAGTATAAATATAAACTAAACTCTAAGGAACTGAAATTTAAAAAGTAAAAATATGGATTGTTGCCCAACTGTGTTTTATTTGGGTTGTATGTAGAACTTCTTAGCTACTACGGACAATTTGTAATTGGTCTGATTCCTACGTTTGACTTTCCTGACAAGTTTTGACTACCGCTGTAGTATTTTCCACTTGAAAAATGAAAACACATGAGAAAGATTCTTGATGAGCAAATTATTTGGTACTACTGTCTCGTCTACTTTGTGTGAAAGCTGGCAATTGCTGCTGCTGTCCAGAATCATGCTGAAATGTTGAAGTATAGTCTTACCCAACTCTCTGCTAAAATATAATTGACCTGATTATCATGCTGGGCTTTCTGCTTGCTTTTGAATTGGGGTAGAAACAAGCCAAAATACTCCACTGTTTAAAAAATGAATATGCTCAATATTTAAACTATAGATTCAACTACTGGCAATAAAAAGGGGACTTAAATGCACTATCTCTCTCCTCTTATAATACTGTTGTAAAATTTAATTAGAACTTGCTTCCTTGTATTTTGAGCCTTTCTCATGAAGCAGCTTTACCCTTTGATCTCTTTCTGCATTTAAAAACTTCAACCAGGATATTCCTGTTTCACTCAAATTTACTGGATGTGAGTTTATACCATAAAGTAAGCATGTGTAATTGTTTAGTTTTGTGGATTAATTTTGATGTTGTTCTGTTGAAAGAAGCAAGGAATATTTAAGATACAGATAAATTCAGAAAATAGTTTGATTACCAAAATTTCTCCCAAACAAATGTTTGTGTTTGATTCCAATAGTCTGTAATGTACTTTATTACTCCAAAGAATTTCATAGAACTCAGCAGAAGAAAGCAAGTTTGGAAAAATTGTTTCTATTGATGGTGGTAGTTAAGGAATGAGAAGCAACCAAGAAGTTTAGTTTATTCAGAGATAGTCCCTAGATAGCTTCTCACTTTCAACCTCACTACTAGATTATAATGAAGTACCATACATCCATATAGTTATTAGAATAATGCTTGTTCACAAATCAAGAACAAAACCTATTCTGTAGACTCAGGCAGAGCCAAGGTCTTTTATGTTCTTAGATACTTTGACAATAACCTGTAGGAATGTCCTCTGAAAGAGGACATAGCACACTTCTAAAGCAGAGTTCTGTGGCCTTTAGTCAGCAAGACTCAGTCCGAAATATACATAATCCAAAGTACAGAATGATTGGGAATAAACTTTGACCCTTTTTCGAAGATGTCCAAGATACATATTTCAGTGGAAAGTTAGATATAATTTATTAAAATGATAGAAATAATGAGAATATGGTGGCTTGCACTTTCAATTCAGTGCTCAGGATGTGGATCTCCATGAACTAAGGCCCAACCTGTTGTACATAGTGAGTTCTTGGAACAGCCAAGGGTTCTTAAATCTTGTCTAAAAGAAACAAAACAAAATAAAACAAACAAACAAATACAAATGAAGAATCAAAGTAAGAAGTGATTTATAATATCCATTGATCTCTCTATATTGAATATCTGTATTTTTGCCAAAGAGAACCTATTAATGTACAACAATTACATTTGAGTTTGGTAGTGAGTTGTATGTTAATTATGCAGAGACAAGACTAGATGAGAAGGGCTTGTATTTGCCTCACTGGAAGTATGTACCTTCTGAAAACAAGTTGATCTTTATATCTTATATATTACTGGATCCCTATTTGACTAAAGATTAAATTGTTGTATCATATAGAAAATAGTGAAGTATAAGAAAAAATTATAAGCCATTCTATCCAGCACAAAATGTTAAAGTCTTGAAAAATACTCAAATATAAAGAAAAAAATTATACACTAGCTTAGTCTTAGGATACTAGGACTTAATTTAAAAATAATCTTCGGTAGCTAATAAAGGGAAACTTGTAAACTACTTGCTATGCATGCTATTTTCTCAATAATATTTAGGCAGTTTGATCCCACAATTTTATGTATACAGTATTGTACTGTTAATTAGCTGTATCTTTTAACTAAGAACTGTAAACGATATAGAGGATTACTCTCTTAGAGCATTTTTTTTTGTTTTGATTTGTTTTTTTAATTGGATATTTTATTTACATTTTAGATGTGATTTCCTTTCCCCATCCTCCCCCCCAGAACCCCCTACCTCATCCCCCTCCTCCTGCTTCTATGAGGATGTACCCCCACCCACCCACCCACGAATTCCCCCACATTGGGGCATCCAGACTTCACTAGACCAAGGACTTCCTCTCCCACCTATGCCCGACAATGCCATCCTTCCCTACATATACAGCTGGAGCCAGGGTACCACCCTAAGTGCTCCCAGGTTGGTGGTTTTGACCCTGGGAGCTCTGGTTGGTTGGTATTGTTGCTCTCCCATGGGGCCACAAACCCTATCAGCTCCTTCAGTCTTCTCTCTCACTCCTCCATTGGGAACCCCATGATCAGTTCAATGGTTAGCTGTGAGCATCCACCTCTATATATGTCAGGCTCAGGCAGACCTCTAAGGAGACAACTATACCAGGCTCCTGTCAGCATGCACTTCCTGACATCCACAACAGTGTCTACCTTTGGTGACTGCACATGGGAGGGATGGATTACCCAGGTGGGAAGAACATTTTTTTAAATCATATGCTCTACAAAGTTGCCTCTCTATGTCTCATGCTTATTTTATTTCACAAGCATGGTGGGATTTTGGTTGTGAGCTTTGCCTTTAACAGCTGAGCACCTCTGCAGTCCACTTGGCATGTTTTAATTCTGTAATTTTTAATAAGATATTTAATAAAGACAGACCAAATTAGAAGCTTATAGGCAGCGGGAGACGGTGTTCTGTGGTCACACTTGTACATTTTAAAGATGAGACTCTCCATTTGGATATCTTAAATTGTGCCAAACCCTCTTTGTTTCTCTTAAGTCGCCTACGACTTTCTTTGAGGCTAAAAATACCTTATTCACACATTCACCTAGATGCCAGGCCTGTGTGCTAACTGCTTAAGAGAATGGATACTAAATATGTGCCTCATAGCTTCCATTCTGTACCCGAGAGCCCCAGAAACAGATTCTTCTCTGTCGAGTTTCATTTTTCTGCATTCTGTGCTGGAAGATCTCTCTCTCTCTCTCTCTCTCTCTCTCTCTCTCTTGCTCTCTCTCTCATACAGGAAAACCTAAGTATTTAAATGTTCCACTTCTAATTATATGACCTGGAACATGATGCCTACCCAGCCTTAGCTTCTTGTCCTGTCTCAACCCAAGAAGTATGTAGTGAGGCTGGAAAAAGATAACAGCACAGCATGCTAGGTAAGCACTAATGAGAATGGATCCAAATAGAGGAATATACATAGTATATAAGCACGTGAGCAAGATCAAGTCTTTTGGAGCACTAGATGGCATTGTGACAGATGAACAATTCTCTTGAATGAAGTATGGTATGGAGTAAGAGGCCATCAGTTGACTTTTATGTAAGCAGTATGGTGTTGCAGGTGTGATGAAATAAAACCTAATAAAGTAGAAGGAAGGTGGGGGGGGTACCTGTGACATTTTGAACCCAGAGGCCAGGGCTTGATAAGCATTCCCTGAATGTCTGTGGTGATTATAGTGAGAATAATGATAGACACCAGACTTACAGCTGATCCTCTTCCCTTTCGAGCTTCAGATTTCCTCTTGTCAAATTTCCTCCTCTCTACTAGCTTCATGGTTTGTGTCCCCTTTCTACACTCTTGAAAGACTGAGTGCCTTTTGTGTAGTCTCCAACCAATTATATATTCTTGAACTTCAGAAGTTACCCTTAATCTCTCTGTCCCCACCCGATACAAGACCAATATTTTATCTACCTTTGCCAGTTGAACTCTCAGATTTCAAAGTCAGTGCTGTCTCTGTCAGATACAGTTGCTGCATCCTAACATCATTAAACCTACTCTGCCCCATAACTCAACTCACAGAACTAGAATCCAAATATGCTCCACACCCATATATGTTATCTACAGAAGTGATTTTTGTTTAAATAGTGATCATAGGAAAGGAATGGAACATATTTTAATCATAGTCTGTATTCACGACTCTTTCTTCATTGATGTATTAGAACATAGAAATAAATTTTACTTGAGAATCATACAACTTATAAGAAGACCACATTGATCTTAAGCATGATTCTACTGACCTCCCCCCCCCCACCTTCCTTCTACTTTATTAGGTTTTATTTCATCACACCTGCAACATCATACTGCTTACATCAAAGTCAACTGATGGCTTCTTACTCGATACAATACTTTATCCAAGAGAATTGTTCATCTGTCACAATGCCATCTAGTGCTCCAAAAGACTTGATCTTGCTCACGTGCTTATATACTGTGTATTTTCCTCTATTTGGATCCATTCTCATTAGTGCTTACCTATCATGCTGTGCTGTTACCCTTTTCCAGCCTACTACATACTTCTTGGGTTGAGACTTAGTTAACCTCATCCTTAAGTTCATTGTCAATATATAGTCCAGTTATTGTCAGGATGTGGCAAATGTTTATTAAATAAGTCCACTGAGATGGTTAATTTTAAGCACTAACTCAAATAGATTGAGAACACCTAAAAGGTTAGTAAAGCTTATCCCTGATTGTATGTGATTACATTCTCAGGATGATTAGCTTATAAGGGCTATGGCTTAATGAGTGCTTTAATCTATTGAATGGTTTAAAATTTGCACACACGTTTGGAAAGTAACAGAACTGTGGAAGGTGAGCCTTAAAGGAAGGAAACGGGTCAGTGGAGTTTTATGCAGGCAGATGTATTGTTGCTTACCCACTCTGCTAATTTGCTACCCTCCCTGTGGCCTGCCTTGAAACAAACAGACTCATTACCTGGATGGACCTTCTGCCAGGATATCCTGCCTCAGTCCCAGAATCATGGAATTAAAGACTGTAGACTGAAACCTTTAAAACCAGGAGTTGAACTAAATCTTTCCTCCTTAGCAATGTTTATGTCTGGTATTTTGTCATAGGACACAAACAGTTAATCCATAAATCAATTTACATAAACCAATAACCATTTGGATCTATCAAGTTAGCAGCAATAGCTTGACAAAGGATAAGCATGTCTTACTCTGGACAATATCACAAATAATATGATAAAGATGTATTTCTTGGGGATCTGCTTTCTTCAAGCTCCAAGTGACAGACAGCATGCTGTGAAGAAAATCTTGTTCTTGGATTTTAGTCAAAGAGACACTAGCACCTAACAAATATGGATCTTTTCCTTGATAACTCATAAAACTATCTTTATACCCTTTTAAAGTGTACCTACTTAAAATTCTTTCCCTGTAAGACAACTGCTGCCAATAATTTCCCAAATGTGTGTTTATTATCGTTCAGATATATATGACTCTAATGGCTGAAGCAAAAGACTCTTACTTAGATTTATTAAAATCTAATTTGTTGATTGGCTTCGGTATTTGTAAAAGGATTTAAATGTAATCCTTCTGTATAATTCATTTGAGTCTATTTGAGGCATTCTGCTACCTCCACTAAGGTTCTTAGGAATTCCTTAAAATCTGCTTAAACTAAAGAAGCAAACAGTTGGTTCGTTTCTTAATTTTGCCAGCGCCTGGAATGCAAGGACTACTTTGTCCTTTAGTAGGATTTCAAAGACTTTTTCATTCCACTGTAACCATGTGGCTGTTTTGGTTATAAATGTCCAACTTCCCCAGAAAAAGCCAGGGACCATGTGAAAACAGGATAGAAGATCAACGTGAAGAATGGGTTTGAGACAAAGGAATGCATGTGAAATTGCTTGACAGACAGGAATTACTAAAATGGTTGAGATGTCAGGACCGAACTGACTTTGAAAGACAAGAAAGACAGGTTCAGATAGATAGTGTTCCTGATTCCAGCATCAAAACAGAAATATTGCCCAAGAGGGAGCACTCATTCAGTAGATGTCGGGGCAGTGTCCAGACAGCATCTGAGACTGGCAGGTCTACTCTGATTACCAACTTCCCATTGGTCCTCAGGGAGTGGTACAGTACAGAATCTCCTTGCCTTAAGCCAGTAGTTCTCAACCTGTAGATCATGATTCCTTTGGCAGTCAAATGACCCTTTCACAGGGGTTGCATATCAGATATTTACATTAAGATTCATAACAGTAGCAAAATTACAGTTATGAAGTAGCAATGAAATAGTTTTATGGTTAGAGGTCACCACAGAATGAGGAACTGAATTAAAGGGTTGCAGCTTTAGAAAGATCGAGAACTATTGCGGCGATCACTGCTTTCTCTTCCCTCAACCTCATTTCAGACCTGGTCCTCAGAACCTCTCATTTGTCTTATTACAGCCATTCTGTGGTCTGCTTCTTTACCTCTTCCTTGTAGCGGTTCATCTTCTCTTTGCTACAAGAACATGCTTACGTTTACTGACTTGGTCATCTTCTGATCTTCTTTAGTGTTCTAAAGGGGTCACTAGATGATCTCTGAACACCACCACACTTGGGGCTGTTTCTGGGATATCAATAGGCTTGATGGAAAATTAGAAAAGGCAGTCTTTCTGTAGAGATGAATTATGAAAATAATCATCTCCCTCCATGCTGCAAAGGCAAAAGTAGGATTTCTGGATGACAATACGAAGGGTCTGTTAAGAAGATCCAGGTCACAGGAACTGTCTCCTCCCAGCGCTTACTTTTCTCTGCCTGACACACTTCTACTGCACCATAGGAAATGATGTCAGCACACTATCTTAGTATTGCTCCTTCAACACATCATGTAGTCTGTAACATCCCTCTACTTTTTGGGTAATCAATTTTTCTTATAACAGCATTCCTCAATCTGTGGTTCAAAACAGGGTTCTATACCAGATATCCTGCATATCTGTTATTTACATTACAACTCATAACAGTAGCACACTTACAAGTATGAAGTAGTAATGACATAATTTTATGGTTGTGGGGGGGCGTCACCACAACATAAGGAACAATATTAAAGGGTAACAGAATTAGGAAGATTGAAAAGCCCTGTTTTATAACTTTATTTGCTAAAAGACACTGGCTACTCTAATTCTCTACAGTTGTGTTTTTCTACTTCCAGATTTTAAAACTCCTAAGAATAGTATTATTTTATACATTCCATGAAATAAATAATGTCATATGAATGAATGAAGTTATGGTTCTACTAATGGGATATAAAATAGCAAAATGAAAGCCACTTCTATACTGGGCGCACTATTATTTGGAGTAACTGCAACGCAGTTATATTTTGTTGATACTGTTGTTGTTCTGTGATGAGATGAGGGGGTTATGGGAAACTCTGGAGACTTAGCAAATACTTTTAAGGCCCCGTGTTGATGGTAGATATTTGAGTTAAATCAAATTTTGATCTGAAATAAATCGAGAACTTTGGCTCTCCAAGAATCTTATAAAGAGGCTGAAAATTATCTGCTTTTCTCCCTGTAAATAACCAAACTAGTAAAGGAATAACAAACTTCTTCTATTTGATTTGTTTAACCTTAGTATCTACATACATGCTATGAACTGGCAAAGATATGCTGAAGTCTAGGTGTTTATTAGAATCCCTAATGTACTGTAAAATAGCGATGTGCTACATAAAAGCACAGAAAGCAAACATGAGTACAAGCAGACTGAAAGGCCCTCAAGGTAACAGAAACAACAAAGCCTGCTTCCCCTTGCAGTCCTGGGGATTGAACTCAGGCTAGCAAAGCTCTCTATCACTGACCTTAACCCTTATAGTAGAGTTCTCAGTGGTCTAGTATGCCAATGACATTTTCACGGATGACTCCTTACATTGGAGATAGAACTAACATGAAGAGAAAGACAGCATGCACTCTTTCCACTCACAGTCCAGAGTCTACATGCAAGATTGCCAAACTCTCAGTGTAAATGGATGTCTGGTAACCCTCCATCCTGGGTTGCGTTGGCTTTTGCAGTCTTTACTGAACCCAATGAACTCCACTGAGGCAGCTTCCATTATACATTTCCACGAAGGAGAGGGTGGTTAGGTTTTATCTGGAGTCACCGTTTGCCAACCTTTGGCAACTTGAATTTTCAAAAAGTATTCATGAATATACAGGCAGAAGAACTTCAGTGTAAGTTAAGGCAGGCCTATATTTAGGCTGGTGCTTTTATGAAAAAATGACCTTAAGTTCTGAAATATCTACTTAAGAGTTAGCCCGTGTAGCCTGGAGAACTGGAACAGGGCGCCAACGACAATGTAAGAAAAGGCTTCCACAGAGATGAAAAGGGTGCAGACCTCTTTGAATCCCTTTTTTTAGAGCAATACCCGAACACAGAATTCCTTCACTTGTAGTGACTATTGGTTGCCAGTATATAAAATACAAAAGCTTGAATCAAATCAGCCAGAACCAAGTAGGGCACTTTATAAGTTGAAGAAACTGAAAGTGCCTAACAAATGCCCAATACGTGAGACAACAAAGCTTGCTTCCTTTGAAGAAGAAAACTTCCTAAAGTAGAGCAGGAAACATTAAGTCTTTTATTGGAGAAAGTCTCTCATCCTGACAATTTTAGCCGAGAAGTCATATCAGAAACAAAATGAGGAGTACCACTAATCTCCACTTTGTTTCCCCATAGAGTCCTGATTTACCTCTCTAGGCCTCCTCCTGACTGAAAGTTGGATATTATTATGTATATTAGATCACAGAGGTTGCTACCACAAGCCTAAGGACTAAAGAGCTATTATCAGGAATAAAACGAAGTACATTTGAACGTGAAGATTAAAGCCTGGTTCTGAACTTTTGCAATGGCAAGTCACTTCATTTTTGAATGCTATTCCTTAAAGAAAAGAGTGACACAGGATTGAGTTAAAAATCGGCTTTTAACCAGAAAATTGAATATGTATGAAATTCAAAAAGAATGAGAAAATCGCAATATGTGTACTTATTCTAGGCTGAATCCAAAGTTAAGACTTTAACTGTTCTGCAAAGAGGGAGCGATTAGTGTTATCCTTAGAAATGTAAACAGAGACATATTCACTGAAGCTCAAGATGCCCTCTGTGCTATGTCAGACTAGAACAGGTTTCAAGTCTCATTTGATGGCTCCATAGAGTGTCTTTAGTAGACGATGCATCTGTATACATAAGTAGAATCACAGAAATTTCAAACGAATATGAATTGTATTTCTTTAAAATTCCCACTGGCAATCAGACCCTATTTGTGTTTTAAAGAGATATTTCCTAATCGATAAGAATGATGTCCATTGCTTTTGCACCATACAAAGTACTTCTTGTTCTTTTAGTCATATAGATTTTTATTTTTGTTTGGTGTTGTTGTGGTGGTTTAGAATAATAGTGGTAACAACACTATCCCTGGTTAGACTCTTATGGATCCTATTTCCCAGCCTGTGAAATAAAGCCGGGAAATGAATCTCTTACGCCTAAGGGAAAGCACTCTTTATTCCAATTAAAGGTACGTCTGTACTGGTTAATGATTGCTACCGAACAAATTCTCTGTAAACCTAGTGGCTTTCAAAAAGCAATGGATATTTCATTATTGTTTCCACGAGTCAGGAACAAAGGATTGATCTAGCCAGACAATTCTGGACCAGGGTCTCTGGTAACTTTGCAACACTAGGCCATAGGTACAGATCTGAAGGATTGGGTGGGGCTGCAAAGTAGCCAGGTCTGATGGTTCCAGGTGAGATGAAACCTTCACTGAGAGGCTCTGAGCTGTACCACTTAGCTGTTACATGCCATTTGTCGGGTTACTTAACTGTTGCCATAACCAACCATGGCAGTCTGCTTTAAGCATCGTAAATCAGATCATGATGTGTGTCCATATAAAACCCCAGACTAAATGAAGCTTCCCTGCACTCAGAATGAAATTCAAATCCTGTAACGCTGCCCTCAAGCCTCCACATGTTATAGCTTCCACATCCACTCACCTCATTCCCTGGTACGCCTGACTATTCCTTTCCTTCATGGTCTTCTTGCCATACTGACTGTCCAATGTGGCCATGGCTATCTGGTCAGCAGCATGGTGACCTTATTCCTAATTTAGACTTACTAAGAGCAATTATAAGCAGTCACTTTCAAAGCTCTCCCATCTTTTAACACTCTGCCTAGCATGCAACTCCTTTTTCCACTTCCTGACTTTCACACACACACACACACACACACACACACAACACACACACACACACACAAAACATACACGTCCTCTGCCATGGGGCATCTTCTGTTCTCAGGCTAACCTGTTTAACCTCCCGGTGCCCTCCTTTTGAGATCAGTATTCTCACAAAAGCTATCCTTGAAAACTCAGTTCATCCTAACCATAATATGATAATGGTTTTACCATTACCCTAAGAACTAGGCTTATTTTTCTCTCCACTTTCATAGTTATTTAATTGATGCTGGCATTTTCTTTATTTTTTTTTAAATAAATAGCCCTGTGTGATGAATTCTATGTTAATACTTCTGTCATTTAACAGTTACTACTTTTGATTTAAAAACGTGAAATTCACACTATTCGTGAATTTCAAGTACAAAATATGTAATTTTCAGCTATAGCTTTTGTGTTGTGCATTAGCTCTGTGGAACCTATTCAACTTGTAACTGAAAGTTTATTCCATTTTGATGGAGGTAAAATGTCCATGCAGTTAAATACCACTGAATAATGTCATGGGTTTTGAACAACATCTACTATATAACCAAGATCCCAATTCATAGGCAGAACATTTCCACACTCTAGAAAGTTCATGCTTGTCTCCTTTCAGTCAGACCTCACTAGTCCCGACTTCTATTATATGTTAGTTTTGTTCGTTTTATCATATCATGTCAATGGGATCCTAAGATGACTACTGGTTTTGCTCTGGCTCTTTCAAACCTTCCTTTAACAATTTAATCATGTTAAGGTCATCAATAGTCAATTCCTTTATATCACAAGAATTATTAGATTGTGTTACAGCAGCAGGTTATGCATTCACATCCATTTGATAAACATTTGTAATTGTTATCTTTTTCAGTTGTTTATTCAGAATTTCATATATATATATATATTAATATATATATATATATATATATATATAAATGTTTTGGACAAATCTCCCACTCCCTGCTCCCCACCGTCTCCACTATCCTTCTCCCTCAAAATTCATGTGGTATTCTTAAAATCCACTATACCTTTTGTTATTATCAACACCATCCAATTAAAATTATTAAATGGTTTTATTTTAGAATTATTAAATGTCTAAATATGAATATATGCTTTCATTTTTTCCTTGGGTTCTGTACATAGACACGCCAATTTAAAGAAAGGCTAAAGTACGTGTAACGTAAAGCAAATAGATACTGCATCCCACTATGCTCCCTCCTTTAGTCCCCTTTCCACAAATGTCTAACCATCTTAGTACTCCATGTTGTTACCAACATTTTAATTTATCTTTCCTCAAAAGCTGGTGAGGATTACCACCATGCCAAAAACTCACTGACCGCTCTACATTGTGTCTTGTGATTTCTTATCCAAGAGTTTCCTCTGCTTATTCATTGTATTTTATTTTAATTTTTGTATGTTCTCTGCCACAAAAACATCTGTGGAAGCCGCATTCAAGTTCAGGAGTCTTCCCTGATCATTGACCTACTTTATTTTTTGAGACAAGGCATCTCACCAAACTTTGAGTTCACTATTTCAGACAAACATTTCATTCAGACTAGACGGTCATCAGTTCCCTGGAATCTGCCTGCCTTCACCCATCAAGTACTAGGATTTCACATACCAAAGTGAACCCCAGCTTTTACATGGGAGCTGAGGATTCAAACCTGGGCCCTGGGCCCCCCATAGCATGGGATAAGCACTTTACTTACTGAAGTTTGCCAGGCTCTTGATTTTTTTTTTAACTTGAATTGTTTAAATAAAAGTTTTCTCAGAGAGAGAGAGAGAGAGAGAGAGAGAGAGAGAGAGAGAGAGAGATCCATTGACCCTGTGCAAAAGAAGGAGAGAGGTGGGAGGAGAGGCTAGGGTGCTGTGAGTGAAATAGACAGAGAGGGGGAGGGGAGGGGAAAGGAGAAGGACAGGAGGGGTGGACAGGACAAGAGGACAGAAGACCTTGCTGAGAATTCTTGAATCTTATAATTCCTGTATATTATACCTTTTTAAAAAATTTATATTTGGTGATCTCTCTATAAGAGACCACTTTACTCCTCAATATCATAAAAATAGTTATCAATATTATTTTCTGTAAACTTCCCTTTGAGTCTTGGCCTTCATGTAGATTTATGGGACACATAAAGGCATGATTTAAGTTTGGGATCTGATAGAAAGTGGAGTTTCATTTTGTTTTATTTCATTTACTGATTTTAAGCATAAGATGTTTGAAAGATTTTCCTTTTCCATTGAATCATTTGACCCCTTTGTGAAAATCAAACATCTCTGTGTGTGTGTGTGTGTGTGTGTGTGTGTGTGTGTGTGAGAGAGAGAGAGAGAGAGAGAGAGAGAGAGAGAGAGAGAGAGAGAGAGAAAGAGAGAGAGAGAGAGAGAGAGAGAGAGAGAGAGAGAGAGAGACTTTTTGTGGAACCTTTGTTTTGTTGACCTAGATACATTTCGTCCTTATGCCAACAGGAAGGTTTGTTGTATATGGCTTAAATTTTTCTAGAAATCAGAGTTTTAGTCTACCAACTTCATTTGTCTTTATCAAGGTCATTTTATCTAATCATGATCTTTTTGTATACACGTGTCTAGTCTAGGCCATTTGGGTACTCTAATAAAATTTAAAATAAACTTCCCAGTTTAAAAAATATCTTGCTTCAAAGAAAGAAAGAAAGAAACCCCACCAGGTCTAATCAAGAGGAAAAAAAAAAATATCTTGCTTCAATTTGGTTGGCATCATATTCAGTCTTAAAGTTATATTATGGAGTTGATATTTATTTTCAGTAACTGTTGTTATTCATCTATAGAGAGTATGCATGGATTGACTACACAAAAGAGTAACTAATCAGTTAGGATAAATTAGAAAAACACTCTAGAATCAGGTGCATCATTAATCCACATTTGGAGTTTCTGATAGTGTGTTATATAAAGCTGATGAACAGTTGAAGGGAAATCATAACTACATGAAGGAACTATTTTCTGCTGTGTAGAAAACATTATGATTAAAAATATATTCTTTCATTTTCTTGTCCTTAAATCCTTTGATCTTTTTTGAAGTTGTACATGATTATTTTTTGAGTATATTTTCTTCTCCAAGTAGTGTATTTGGTTTGGCTTCCAGAACACAGTATAATTCCATTGCATCAAAGCATCCAATGTAATTACAGATTGGCTTCATTCTTCAAAGTATCTTGAGCTTGTTCATTACCAGCTAAGCAACAGCCAACCTCTCACATCAAATCCTCATGAGTACCATTTCTTCTTAGCATGGGAGAGGCATATACTTACTACAAGAAAGAATGCATACAGGGCTAAGAATAAGCCTTCAGGCCATCAGGGCTTGGTGATAGATGTCTTACATGGCATCAAAATAATTCTCCAGTTAAGGAAAACACCCAAAGAGTGCAGGGACTAGGACTCAGGCTGAGCAAGCATTCGTGAATTTTTCCTAGTAAATGGTAAATGTTAAACCCCATTAGTGAATATGTGGTCTTCAACCATTGTTATTTAGGGCTTAAACTTTAAGAAAGAGAAAAAGAAAGAAAGAATGAAAGAAAGAGACAGAGAGAGGGAGGAAGGAAGGAAGAAGGAAGGAAGGAAGGAAGGAAGGAAGGAAGGAAGGAAGGAAGGAAGGAAGGAAGGGAAAGAAAAGAAAAAGCAAATAGAGGAGATATTGAGTACCCGGCCACTTCTCTATTGCTCAGCAGCAAATGTCTGAAAACAGATGCTCATTTGATTAGTAATATAAACTTAATGGTGCTTAAACTAAGACATTTACATATGTATTATTAATGGAACCCGGTTCTTTATACTAATGAAATAATAGCATGTGTTCTTTATTTCGTTTTTCAGACACTAGAGAAATCCTGTTGTCTGCGCGTTGTGTTTTACTCTTAAACAGCATATCTGTTTTGTCCATGGAGTTGTTTTGGGGATATGGAAAGCATGAATATGTGGATAATAATATCTGGATTTTCTTTTTTTTTTTAACTTTATATACTGCCAAGAAAATTGATACATTTTCTTTGAGCATTAAATCCTGATGTTATAAATCTTACACCCATGTCACAGATAAACCTTATTCAATTGAAAAATGATCTATTTTTGAAATGTGTCTGTGTTCCATCCTGCACCTGTTACAAATTTCTCATTTGGTCTCATCAGCTATTTATTGTAAAAAAAAAAAAAAAAAATTAATGCTATTTGAAGTAAACAAAATACTGCATACCTGTTTTCACAGCTAGAAAGTAGCGATAAACTCAACTGAAAAAAAAATAACATGTATTATACAGATGGAGCAAGATTAATTATTTTTCATCTTGTCTGCTGATTATATTCAAGATTTACTTGACTGGTCTGCATCAGTGTCTCAAAGGGAGATAGTCCAGATTTTGAGAGAGAAGTGGATTTTTCTGGGCACACTCTCTTGTGGACTTTGCTTGTAATTTCTTTTGGCGATAATAGAGTTTAGCTATGCACGTCAAGGGAAAACTAGATTCTTCAGAATCCCCTGTAGGGGAGTTCATGACAGTGTTCTTAATGCTTGTTGGCAAGACCTATCTATTTGTAGAAGCATGGTTGCTATTCTATACCGGTGCTAGCTGGATTGTGGCTCGTGCACCTCCCCCACTCCCATGTTCAGCTTTGAAGAGGATGTTTGCTAAGCTTCTGAAATTCATTTAGTAGAAAAGAGGGGAATTTGAATTGAAACTTCCATAGCAAGCCACACAAAGAAGAAAATACTTAAGTTTCATTTTCAAAAATGAAGTGGTATTCACAGGAAAGGATTTAAAGAGGAGGGCAACTATTTTTTGCTAGTAAAGGAGAATTCTAAGAAAAGTAAAGAAGTTTCTGTGGATTAAGGGAAACTAGTAAGATACCAAACTGAAAGTAAGTAAGACGAAGAGGAAGCCCATTTTCATACTGTCAATAACTCCACCTGGGTGGTCGTTGCTTATTCTTGGACTCAAAAGAGACATAAATAATGTGTCACCTAGAGGTTCTTTTTCATGGAATCTTGACAAAGATTTGTGAGAGGTGTCTTCAGACTGAATCTACATGGATATAGAAATGAACACCATGCAACTGTCTATATTACGAAAGCATTAAAGCTATTACATTCAGCAAAACAAAAAGTATGATGGTATTAATAATATCAGGTACCTTTACATATCAATAAGTCAGGGCTAAACCGTGTTTCTAAAGACTGTGTGTATTTACAATCTTGGGTCCCCAAAAAAGAAATGATTCAGGGACAAACATTCCAACAAGGAGATGTATTGAGGGAAGTATATTCAAGTGCCAAGGTGCATAAATACGGAATGATACACAGATGCAATGTTTCTAATAAGAGTAAAGTGAATTGGATATTGGAGATCACCTGAAGAAGTCCTGGCCCACCTCCAGCCTTTGGTATTGATGAAACAGATTGAAACTACTCTCTGTAGGAGACTGTGATACGGATCCCAGTTAAGAACCACTGCATAGAAGCTTGCAGCAAAATGGAAAAGTAGGTAAAAATTTAAAAATAAAAATATAGAAGCCTGTCAGTCAGCACCTCTTCTGGATAGGTGTGTTCATGTGACCCTCTATGTGACTGTATGTCAAATAAGGTTAAAGATGCACCCAGCAGTGATAGAAGAATTACTAAACCCTTTGACCTTCCTAAAAAAAGAAAGAAAGAGAAGCACAAGATATTAAGGAAAGGAACCCAGAAAGCCAAAATAGCATATTGTTTCAAATCTGCCTAATAAAGTGAGTCAGAGGGGTAAAAATTGATGCAAGCCCTCAGATCAGGCAGAGAGATTCAACAAAGGCTGAGAGTATGAAGGGATAATTTTAACTAACATGTAGCTTATAAGTCATCAGCGATTAGCTCTCCCAAAGCCAATTTGGTTAGCTCTCATCTACATATCTTCAATGCTTATCCTTGTGTCTATATCAAGTTAGCTAATAGCTTTAACCTTCCATTTCTAAAGAAGATTGTTGCATATTCCCCTTCATCATCTTCATTTCTAATAATACTTTAGAGGAAAGGAGGTCTCATGCATGATATACATGTAATCCTGGTAGACACAGATATCACAGACCTGGATATCTCAGATCAGAAAAATATAGATGAATAATTGAATCCATCAAAATGGGTAGGATTTCCTCGTGAGTTATGACAAGGCATATCCTCCAAACCGCAATTTTTTTTTGCTTACCAAAAAGAGAGGAGTAAATCAGAGGTTATGTTTAATTCAAATTCACATGATCAGAAACATTTCTCACATAGAGATGCTTTGCATTGATGTCTTCTATTAAACAAAATCATATCCATGTCTTTGGACAAATGTATATGAGGTAAAAATAGTTACAAAGCTTTTCTCAGTAATTTTCTATTTCTTTTTGTAGGAAGATAGACTATGAATATATTAATAGTCAGATTTTTAAAGTTTTAGTATGGTGGCTTTGTTGTTGTTGTTGTTCTTGTTTTTTTTTTTCCATTTAAATGCATGATATGAGAGAGACTAAATACAGCACTGGAAAACTCTGGGATTTGTCTGTTTTTATGTGATGAATGTAGGTACTTGTGTTACTTCACCAGGCTTAAAGGACTATTCGGACAGACAGAAGGGGTACTCTACGGGTTCCAAGTGCTTGTGAGTGCCCCTGAGCCCGGCCTTCAGAGTGCCATTCCTCGTTGAGAGCACACATAAGTGAAGCTGCTTCCACTATTGATAGCACTTCTTTATAGGCATGCATTTGGACTACTTGTTATAGGAAAAAGGGGGCCTGCCCCAAGAAAAAGAAGCCTTAGGCAAGTCTTCTAGCCTATCTCTACACCTATCACCTTAACAATAGAGAGGTCTGTGGATCTGTTTGCTGGAGGCTTGGTGGCTAAGGTAGAGTGTGAGGAGTCTTGTCCTCACTAAGAGACTTGAACAGAAACTATCCCTATTTCAACACCACACTACGATCCTAAAACCTGACCCAGAGGGAAAACGGTTTTGTCTCTCCCGGTGTTTTGATTGTAACCTTTAATAAATATTCTATGCTAGATTCAGTTTTTATTAAAAAAAAAAAAACAAAACTAAGGTTTGTTTGTACCGTGATATTGAGAAAGGAAACAACTGCAATTGATAATGAAGTTTGCAGTAATTTAGCAATGATGCATTGATGTAGTGAAGTTGACTGTGTGTGCATCCATAGCAGTCTACAAAGTATTTAGTAACATTATCTCCCTGCAAATGGGTCCAGTCTACCCTCAGTCTCTTACACGAAGATGCTTCCTAATGGAAACTGTCAATGACTACACTGTGAACAAAAGTGTGTCTGAAGTCGTTCTAGCAGTTCATTCGCTTGTGGGTGTTTTTGCGTCATCTCCAATTCCTTCATAGCAGCCTTTCTGTTCACATAGTTACAGGCAGTTGCGCCACTCAATAGAAAACTGTCATAAAAAATACAAGAAAAGAAATGGTAGCAAGGCTGGGCTATAGCAGTGGCCTTTCCTAATGAGTGTTGCTGGGAAACTCAGAACCCTTAAGGGGAAAAAAAAAAAGCAGTGTTTTCATAGGGAAAATGTCCCCAGCTGTTAGAATTGATGGAATTTTAGAAATGCCATAAGTTCAGATTACAAAAGATTTTTAGGTTTTCTCAGGAAAAAAAAATGTGACCTATCCCTTTGGGAACCAAGTTCATCTAGGGTCAACTGTGATTAGAGGCATGAAATTAAAAGGCAGGTGTAACCTCAAATATACTCCATGGTTGCCGGATGTTCTAAGAATTGTAATAAAATTTGCTAATTTTAATATATTTAATTTTGCCATTTTGAAAATTGCTGAGTCTTGGTAAAACTATTTGAAATACTTACTTTTAAAGAGCTATACAAAATAAGAATGGCTTGAATGAATAAGCACAGGCATGGTTGAATCTATGCCTCAAGATAGAACTATTTCTAAGTCACGGTAAACAATAATATGTAACATTTGGACGTGTGTCATAAATCCTTGTTTTGTGTCACATATGGATTTATTTCAACCATTAATACTGAAAACAAAAGCAAAAAGAAATAGTTTTTTTTCTACTTTTGTGAAAAGAAAATTTCTATGACATATGTTCAAATGTGACCAGACTTAGAAGTAAAGGTTAGTTGAAAATTCCATATGCTCTTAGGTATTTTTGTGTTTAATACTAGAATAACAATAAGATATCTAGTGTTTTGTGAAAGATGGAGGTCTAATTTATAGGTAGAGAGCCTTTGTCTGTGAGATCATCAGCACTTACAGTCTAGGTCAGTTGTTTTTCCTTCAGTGTATTTTTAATCTACTATGAAAATGTAATTTTTATTACAAAATGAACATATTATAAAATACAAAAACACCCATTTCTTTTCCTTAACTCATCACATGGCGTTTTGAAATAAAATAACTTATCAGATTCTCATTGTGATTTTGCCTGCTCAATCTTACTTATTACATTTTTTTTCTAGATAGGCTTAATTTTTGGCATCTTTGACTAAAAGTTACTTAGTAGGAAAGATCAGCATACGTGAAAGCAAGGGAGTGGCAACCATCTTACGGAACAGTTTTTACTCCTATTCCTAAGTGTCCATTTGGTTTTATTAATATTGATTCTCTACAAACATGAATGGCTTTCTCACACACTTATTAGTACAAGGGGCAAGACATGTTACTTTCAGTTGTTCTATTAAAAAAAAAAACTCATTATTTATTGAACAATTTCTCAATTTTTTTAACCAACCTACTATAAAAATTCCAATAATTGATACTTAAATATAGCAGTGTGTCTCAGACTTTGCACACAGTACTTTCTAGATGCTGCTGTTAGTTTACACTAAAGGGTGGGTACCTGGGACTCAGTTGACTAGAAAGATTTAAGAGGTATCATAATTCTGACACTCTATTGAATAAACAATGTGATTAGTTGTTAATTATAGATATAATTCGTCTTCATTTTTAAAGTAGCTCTCCAAAGGTAGTGAAGAAGACTGAAGACAAGCGTTACTTTGCAGTGACATTTTTAAATTTGTTTGGCTTTAGAGAGAGAGAGAGACGAGCTGCTCTATGTACTAGCTTAAGTAGAATCAGTGATATTTTAATGTTAGTACTGAGGCATACTAGGAACACAAATCCCCAGTCTCACTTAAATGCCATATTGTGTGTGTGTGTGTGTGTGTGGTGTGTGTGTGTGTGTGTGTATGTGTATGTGTGTATGTGTGTTGTGTGTGAATGTGTGTGTATATGTGTGTGTATAATTGGAAATGTTCCAGAAGAATTCCTCTTCTTATGTTTTCTCCTCAAAATTATAATGGTGGTACAAGAGCTTTTTGCCCAAAGGACCAAATTGTCTTTCCAAACATTTCACCACAAGGGAGTTGATGGCTCAGGACTGAGTCATAGTTTCCCTAAGCATAGTTCACTTCCTAACAGCATGGTGTTATGTTCATAGTAGCTCTGGAAGCCCAGCATTCTAATCATGTTTGTCTCATGTGTAATCACATGGTATTTCATAATTAAAATCTAGACTAGCTGGCCTGTGGTTGTGCATGCCTTTAATTCCAGCACTCGAGAGGTAGAGGCAGGTAAACTCTGAATTTGAGGCCATCCTGGTTTACAGAGCAAGTTCCAGGATAGCCAGGTCAACGCAAAGCACTGTCTCAAAAAACAAACAACACACACAGACAACAGAAAAAGGAAAACAGAAAAAGAAAGAAAGAAAGAAAGGAGAAGAGAAAGAAAGGAAAGGAAGGAAGGAAGGAAGGAAGGAAGGAAGGAAGGAAGGAAGGAAGGAGGGAGGAGGGAGGAGAGGAGAGAAGACTAAAATTTTTATAAGTGACCTCTAAATTTCTGAGCCTGTTTTGAAGATGGGTGGTAGGTTGTCTAATTTTGATGTATTTGGAGAAACATTGGAGAAGACATAGAAACCCCAGGAAGAGGAAATGCTCTGATAGAGCAAGAGAAGTCTCACAATGTTGGAAGAAAGCATACCGATGCCCATCCTTCCAAATGTCTAGTATTATAAAAGAAAAATCAAAACAGAGAGGATTGACCAATGTCAATATCAGCAGCACAACTAGATGAGAGAAACAGCTTCCTCCAGTTGTGAATGCCACGATGGATATCATTTACAGATCATCTGTGAAGGTTTCAAGTCTCCTTTCTTTGCACAAACATCCTTAAATCTCAGGCAGGCAAGTTATGAAAAGAGCCAGGAGATGTACTCATCTATCAGTGAGGGAGATATCACATCTTTATTCAATGTTAGTCTCCACTTCTTATAAGCCAAATAGAAGATATATAAGTTATACAATATATATATAAATATATATATAATATATATATTATATATTATATTATATATTATATTTACCTATCTTTTCTCTATCTCTATCTCTATCTCTATCTATATATCTATCTCTCTATCTTCTCTCTATCTATCTATCTATCTATCTATCTATCTAGTCAGTGTGATTGTGTTACCTCAGACCTTCACCCCTTGTCTATCCTTTTGTACCCCTATTCCAGTTGCATTAGAGTTTTCCTCTTAGCTGTCTCTTTCATGATTTGAACAGTTCTTTTTATGAAGCCATCTCCCTCCCTCTCTCACTATGTTGTGGAGTAACTGAAGCCTTGCTCCAAAGCCACAACTTATCTCATTATCCTGCTTAGACTGGGCCTTTTATCCTCATGCTCGTTCTTCTCACAAATGCTCACTCCACGCCGTCATCAGCCCGTCCTTTAAACAAGATAACAGTAATGACTTGAATGGTCGGAAAAGAACATATATATTTGCTAGGTATAGTAGTATGCTGATTTAATCTCAGCACTGGGGCAGCAGAGGCAGGCACATCTCTATGAGATTGAGGCAAGCCGGGTCTCTACAGTAAATTCCAGAAAAGTTAGAGCTACTAATAGTGAGACCCTGTCTCAAAAGCAACAACAAGAAAATGCTTTTATATAATGGCCAGAAAATAAGTGTTTCTAGACTTGCTCTCCAACAATTCTCTGGGCTTTGTTTGTTTTTTGTTGCTTGTGTTTTGTTTTGTTTTTCGATTTTCATCCTATTTACCTTATAGTCCTAAAAGAAATAAACTATACCAGTTAGGTTTTTTTTATTATAACTAACATCTATCTTTATTCACTGACAGTTTCATGTATATATTGTTTATGGGATATTCATATACATACCCTCACTCCTCTGCATTTCATCCCATCTTGCTTTTCCTTCCCAACAATACTGTTCAGAGTTTGATGGTCTCTCTTTTCGTTTTACTTTTTACATTTGCTTTGATCCACTAGTTATAACTGAGGTTGCTTTCAGAAGCATGGGTGTAGATGACAGTTCCTCCCATAACACTCCTTAACTGCACTTAGACTCTCAGGGGTAGTAGGAGATCAAGAGTATTCCTGTGCCTGATAAAATGGTGCCAGATCTCATCTTTTACAGGTCTACATTAACTTCATGATGGAAATGGCCTTGTCATATGTAAAGGACAGCTTCTCACAGCATTCTCTCCTAGCCTCTGATTTTTTTACATTCCTTTCTCTCCTTCTAAGATATTCCCTGAGTTTTGAAGAGAATGATACAGATGTCTTGTTTAGGATGAAACATTATATTATTAGATACTCTCTACACTTTCAGAAGTGGTGAATCTCTGTATTAACTAATCCTCTATGCTGCTCCCAGACACAGACACAAGAAGCACACACACAAACACACACACACACACACACACACACACAAGCACACATAGCACACACAAGCACACCAAATAGAAATTCTTGATGAAGGCTGAAAGCAGCATTAATAAAATATAAAGATGCTTATTTAGAAGGAAGTTTAATACCATGTCCATTAGGAAAACAATCTTAAGTTTTCCTGTAGGTCCTCTGATTTCTCTAGCCACAGGGCCTTGACCAGGTGAGTTCTGTCCTATAGAGCAGGCTTCAAATCCAATCAGAAATCAGACAGTTACAAAAACAATATTCACAGCACCATTTCAGTTTTAGGCATAGCTTGTCAGGCAGATTATTATTGTAGCTCATGGGGTATACATTTGGGCAGGACCGTTGGTGACTCTTCTCCCCAGACAGCGTACATAGTACATTATGACACCATGAAGGCTGGCCATCAGGATGGACTCTTGATGATACCATGCAGCTTGATTTTCCAATGTCTTACAACCCAGGTGTATTGTATTTTCAGCAATAGGTTCTTATAATTTGTCCTGGTCAGCAACCAAGAGTACTGACAATACTTACAATACTGTGGGCCTCTTTGACTAGCAGCTTACAGGGAGAGATTCCAAACCTGGTCTTATGATTTTCATTTAATAACCTTTGGCTTCTTGAAGGAGCATTATCTACCCATGTAGGGTGCCTCTACTTAAAAACTTTTAACTGAGTTTTTAAAAACACATATTTTTATTATATATTTATATATATATGAATGTTTGCTTATATGTATGTATGTGTATCAAATGTGTGCCTGATGCCTGCACAGGCAGATCGGGAGAGTCAAATTCCATGGAACTGAAGTTACGAACAATCATGAGCCTCTATGTGGGTACTAAGATCTGAACCTGGGTCTTCTGCAGGACCAGGAAATACTTTTAACCATTGGGCCATCTTTTTTGAGTTTTTGTTTGTTTCTTAATGGACTAACAAAATAGTAGGCTTCCATAGGAAGTTTTCATGATTTTTAGGTTAGTTTAACTCTTTTACATCCTCTACTCTCCCCTGCCTTCCTGCTCCTATCCTCACTTAATCCTATTTATCTTCACTATATTGATAAGACTGGAAACGGACACAGCCTCTGTGGAAATCAGTGTGGACACTATTCAAAAAGCTACAACTATATCTGCTATATTCTCTCTATACATCTATATAGATATAACTAGATAGCAGACATAGGCATAAACATAGACGTAGGCACAGGCATAGATGTAGACAGACATAGACATAAACATAGACATACACGTAGACATACATATAGACATACACATAGATATACACATAGACAGACATAGACAGACATAGGCACAGGCATACACATAGGCATAGGCATAGATGTAGACAAACATAGACATAAACATAGACATACACATAAACATACACATAAACATACACATAGACATACACATAGATATACACATAGACAGACATAGACAGACATAGGCATAGACATAGACGTAGACAGACATAGACATAGGCATAGGGATAGGCATAGGCATAGGCACAGGCACAGGCACAGGCACAGGCACAGGCACAGGCACAGGCAAGGCACAGGCACACAGGCACAGGCACAGGCACAGGAATAGACATAGCTACAGATATATTCCCAAACAATCTGAAACTTGCAACAGTCATACTTGTGCATCCATGTTCATTACTACTCTATTCACAATAGTCAGAAAAGGGGATGAGCCTAGATGCCCAACAGTGAATGTCCAAATAGAGAATGAAATTGTGGCACATGTACACAATACAATATTATTAAGATGTAAATAAATATGAAATTTGCAAGAAAATGAATGGAACTGGGAAAGAAAATCATACCAAGTAAGGTAACCCCAGCACAAAAGTGCAAATGCCACATATACCTTGTGATGCAGATGCTAGCTTCACATACTGTGTTTAAATTGCTTATGAAGAATGCTTATGAAGACCAGGATGCTAGAAATGGGCATTGTAGGCATGGTTTAAGGCAAGGATGATAGTGGAGCACATTTGTGTGTTTTATTAATGAATTACGTTTCTGGAAAGTCTTAGTCATTGCCCAAGAAATATGGTCCCAGTGGTAAGATCACTATCCAAAATATCATTGCCTGAGCACACATCACATTTTCTCTCTCTCTTGTATCTCTCATCGGAGTTCAGATAATATAGCCTTTTGCCAGAACACAGCTGGAACGTAATCTTATGCAGTAGTTCTCAAGCCTGTTCTAGCCAGGAACCTTTTGTGGCTGGAATCCCCCAAGGACTGAGGGTGAAGCTGGCTCAATTAGACTTTTTGTGATGAGCTGAACAGGCTGGATTGTAAAAGTCTCAGAAATAATGTGGATATGCAGTGACAAATGTAGGCACATAACAAAGTAGGTCATCTATTTATTTTTTATGATTAGTGGGTATCGTTACACAGAGTGGTGGGTGTCATCATGACATTTTCATTTAAGTCTATAATAAACTGTAACTGTGTTCACCCCATTACTCTCTGTTGTCTTTCACTTCCCAGGTCCAGCAGGTCTCCTTTTGAAGACCATAGGATACTTTATACAGTAATCTTTGGTTGAACCTAGGAAGACTCAGTTGCGCATACAGTAAAATCTAAATATCTTATCCGTCAATCCTCAAATCCCACACCCCATCCACAAAAACTTTTTTCGTGTGTTTTTGTAGGTTTTTGTTGTTTTGTTTTGTCTTGTTTGGTTTTGAGACAGATTCCTGACTTTGTTTTTGTTTGTGTATCCCTGACTGTCCTGGAACTCACTTTGTAGACCAGGTTTAAGAGTGTATAGAATTAAGAGTGTATACCACCAGGCCCAGCTTCACAAAAGCTCTTCAAAGCCCACTGAAACATGTCACACATTTTGTTATTATTGAAACCTTGTAGGGTCTACATTACCTGATGTGTTCAAGTTGTAGAAGGTGCCTGATGCTGTTATTGGCTTTTCTCAAGGAGAAGAAAAGAACATACCTAAATTAGAGTAAAATGTATCTTAATCATGAAGATATCGTTAAAAGCAATCTGATTTAGAAGAAAGTTAGCAATGTATATATCCTAAATGGAAGAAACTTTGATTCAATCTTTGAAAAGTCCAGAATGTCACTCCTCTAAGCCAATACTTAGATAATTTTAAAATAGAAAATGTTACTGGTCGCTTTGTCTCTACTTTGTTATTTTCCTCAAGTGCTGTCTCCACATGTGTCCTGAAAAGCATTTCCATTAGCTTACCCTAATTCTGCAGCCGACTGACACAGCCAACTACCCTCCCGGGCGGTAGGTAATGGCCACTCATCTGTAGACCGCAGACAGTGCCTTCAAGGCACCCATAGTTTGCTTTCCTTAGTTTCTGCTCCATTCCTGCCCATTATGCACACACTAAATAATTGAAAAGAAGTTATAGAAATGGTTCAAACGACTTGAATGACTTCAGAAAATAAATAGATATTAAAATCAAGAAATGTGGGTAAAAAGCTTTTTAGAGGGTTTATTTGAATACCATTTCTTTACTTGTTGAAAGGACAAGTTTTATATCCGATTTTATTCTTTTGCTGCATAATTCATATTAATAATCTCAAAAAGAAAATTTGTATTTTTAAAACATGGTGTGTTTTATAAGTAGAAAATTCTGTTAGTTTTCCAAAAGGTCTTGTGACTTGTAACATGGAGAAAGAAGAACTCAGAGCCTCTCGAAAGAATTAGATTTGAGTGTATATATGTGTGTGTGTGTGTGTGTGTGTGTGTATACATTCATTCTTATGGCCAAATACAAATCTTATAGCTAGAAATATTACCCAAATGCCTCATCTCAGTTATATAAAGGGATTCTTATGACAAGCAGAATATAAGAGCTGTTTGAACTTGGGCTGGCAAAATGGTCCAAATGGTAAATGGCAGTTCCTACCAAACTTAATGATCTGAGCTCAATAGCCAGAACCTTCTCTCTCTCTCTCTCTCTCTCTCTCTCTCTCTCTCTCTCTCTCTCTCTCTCTCTCTCACACACACCACACACACACACCACACAAAATATTCTTAGTATTTGGTATGTTCTTAGTAACATACCAAATAATCTTTCTTATTAGACTTTTCTTTATAAAAAAATTATTATTATCTGTGTGTGAATGTGTTAAGTGCGAGCATGTATGTGTGTGTTTGAGTACTGGTCTGCATTTACTACATGGTTGTATGTACAGATTGTATTCGATTGTTGTATAGACAGAGAACAATTTAGGGAGTTGCTTGTCTCCTCCCACCATGAGGACCTGTAGAATTGAACTCAGCTCATCAGACTTGTATGGAACATACTTTATTTGCTGAACCACATCAAGAGCAATAGGCTTTATAAAGGCCACATTACAGTGTGTACAGACATATATGCTTAATACATATATGAAGGCAGTGTAACTTGACACATCAAATGAAATATTCATTTTATATAGAACATACTTTGGACTCAAAATACAGCCATAGTCGAGTAAACTTTATTGATAGTTAAATGAAAGTTTATTTTAGTTCTATTTAATTTTCAATGAGATGCAAATTCAGTGCTTTATAACTAGGTTTAGAACACATGTCATCCTGGCATTAATGTCTCGCATTTCCTGTCCAACTCCTGGGCAGTAAAACCATTGCTGTGTCTGCATCAGTCACTTTGACAACTGTGGAATCTTAACTGTGGCTCTGAGAATTGGAGCATGAAAAGTTTAGTAATGCTTTTATTTATCCATTTCATTAAAAATCTACATTTTGGTTCACCGTAGCTGTATACTTCTGACCATTTCAAAACAGTCATGAATGGGCAGCCCATTTATTTACCTACAGGGACAAATTTGAAATTATTTTTATCCAGCGTTGTTTAAAATTCAGATTTCAAGGTTTCTTTTTCTTTTTACTAATTCTGGAAAGCAATAAGAACATGGGGGCTGTATTATTATTATTATTTTTACTTTATGGTCTTGTTAAAATTGTGATGTGGTAGCCAAGGTTTGAGCAATATTGTGAATACTTAAAGATTTCTCATGTTGGCTTTGCGATGCTCCATAATGTGCAACTGTAATTATAAACTCCTCGTTATAATGGAGTCAAGAATTACCATTGAACGGAGACTCTCAAGGAGCTTCTCTGGGGATGGGAAAGAGGTCAGGCCAGGCGATTACACTGAGCAGGCATGACATTGTATCCACTTGCATTTACCGCAGCCCCTGTTCATCTTCTCTGCACAATCACTGCTTTGACAGGATGACCCCACTAACATTTTAAGGCAGCCAGAGGGATGCTTTGCTTTCAGGCTCCTAGAGTTTTCCAGTATCCACACACAAGTATCGACACATCCTGGCTTGCGGGGAGGGAGGCAGTCCAGACCCGTCATTCCTCTGGCTTTGAAATTTCCTGTTCTCAGCATGGAAGAGCTCCTTTGGATAGAAACTTCATATTGATTTTCTGAGCAATCAATAAAGTGATTTGACTTTCCTCTTCTGTCATTCATGATCAGTCTCTGTTCATTAGAGAAAAGCCTCATTTCACCTTGACTTTATCCTGGCCTTCTCTTGTCCAGTTCTGAAATAGGCTGGATAAGAATTGGGGTAGAGCTAGCTATAGTGAGAGCATCTTTCAGAGGAAAAGCTGGCATCTCAGGAAAGGCTTGAACAGCCTTCGGCGTTGTCTCTCACAGCATCAGATGAACTGCTAACTACAGAGGTTCTGTCTAGTGGCTGTTTTTCACAAGCACATTGAGAAGTCCAATATCCTAAGCCTATTGCAAGGGCCATCCTCACCATAACTATTACTGTTACTCCCAAATGAGCATTTCTTCTTCAAGATACTAAGAATTATGTGTCTGTCATCACATTACTTTATAAACAAATCCATATTTTTTCAAAGTTTAGGTACTACAAATGTTACATGTCTTGCCCTAGATCCCATAGCCAATGCAAGGTAGAGACAAATATTGAATTTATGTTTGTAGCTGCAAAAACAATTGTTTTAGCTGTAGCATATACAAATGCTTGTTTAGAATAAAATCTGAAGACAGCCTTCATTAAATGCTTGTGTTCCTTGAGATTTCTTTAGAAATCATAAAATATTGAAATTCTTGATCATTTAAAAAGGATTTCAATGTAACTATGTCAATTTAATATGAAAGTTCCTTTTGCAGTTTGAAGTAAGCCAATATATGTGTTTTGATAGTTTTCATTTGTAACTGTGCATTAAAGATTAATTACATTTCAAGTGGCTCTCTGTAATCAGAGTTGGAATTACATAAATATGCAATCTGGCCAATAATTTTTGCATTCCTTTAGTGAGTATTAAGCCTTGATATTTCTCCAAGAGTCAATTCTAGCCCAAAAGGATTTATATTGCAGACCTTGAGGTATCCTGACTGCTGCTCACAAATGATGTTCATATGATCTTATAGATATGCCTAAGAGGTAGACCAGGTAGGAAAACCCAGAGGACTACAAAGCTTCAGTTCAGTTACATATCACATTCTCGGCATTTTCGCTTTATCAAATAGGATTTTCTGGATAATACTAGATAATAGCTCCTTTTTGAAATAAAAACATCACATTAAATGTAGGTGCTACATTATATTTCAGCTTTCCTACATAATCCTTCTTTCATCAAATATTAAAGACATTCATCATGTTAATTATTATAAGGGGTGTAAAATGAAAGATTTGGAGATTACTTTGACAACCAAGGGGCAGTTCTCTATCGCATAAAGATTTAAAGGGCAATGCTGTTCATTTCTCCTTTGCCCCGCTGCCTTAGCCACACACTCAGATGAACCAGCTTTTTGCAGCCATTGATGGATTTATCCTTAATGGCATGCTCAGTCTACAATGGCTGACAATTTGATATGAGACTTCCAGCAGTGAATGCTTGTCAAAAATAGGTTTGCAGATCACTAGGCTTTCTATGATTAGAGATTTTGGTACAGAATGTCAAGTACATTCATCAGTTAAATTAATTAATCGTAAGTGAGCATACAGCTGGTAACACAGTAGCAAGAAAAAGTCTGTCATGGAGAAAGTGAGGCGGATGGAAAAGGCTGCCGCAGCGGATGGAGAAGACTCCCTCTACTCCTTCTTCCCACTTGGCCAAGGTTTTGTGAATGAACTTGAGAAGTCTGTTTGAGTGGACTTGGAGGTGTGGCCTAACTGAATTATTACTAGTAAAATGATAACACCATAATCTATGACTTCAATATTAACAAAAGAAAGCAAGGCTGTACAGTATCTTGAAAGACTATATACACAAATGGTTTACTTTAAAGGATACCAAAGTAGTTATACATACTTTACTTAGAATAGAACAAACTAAAATCCAAATCTATCAAGGCTAGCAAAGATTACGATTTTGTTGTTTTTGTTTGTTTGTTTGGTTGGGTTGGTTTAGTTTTTTGTTTTGGTCTGGTTTTTTTGCTGTTGTTTTGTGTGGGACTGCATAAGGGTATCCTGGTTCTTGGCTGGGCATGGGCCTAGAACCGGAGACTCCAAGGGAGAAACAGCAGGAGTTCTGCCATGTCCCAGAACCCAGGGTCCTGAAAAGCAGTCTAATCTCCATGGACCTACATTTTTCAGTCACCTAGGCCATTACAGTCCCTCCCAAAGAGTACAAGTAGAGGGTGTGACTACAGGCCTCAGGCCCTAGAGATTTACATACTAATGAAGGTCATAGGGCAGAGCCAATTAAGCATTCTTCCCAGACCCTTCCCACTTCTCCCTCCTTATTTAACTCAGGTCTGCCCTGAGTTTGGTGGGGGGGGAGGTACATCCAGATCCTTCCACCACCCGCCATGAAAATAAACCCTTTTGAAACCAAGGACTTCCTCGTATCATTGGGGTCTGCCGTCGCCAATGCTTCCAGCCTTTGGAACTTCAGACTTTCTCCACTGTTGTCCGATCCCGTGGGCAGCCTCCACCACGCAGGTCTGGGCTGCTGCCACGTGGGCCTGGGGACTCCCACTGCAGCCCCCTGTTTTCCCACAGTTTTGTTTTTGATTAGGTCTTTTAAAGTACTAACTTGATCCTTGGGTCAAAATTACGTTAAAATTGACAATAATGAAAGATACTAGATTCTCAAATTTTATTCACTACCCTATTGGTTTAAAAAATATCACATTTTACTTCAAAATAATTTGCTATGATTTACAAAGTTGATGATAGGCAAATTTAATTTTTTTCCAATTTTCTTTTTATATTCTTTTAAAAATCACTAATGAGGCTGAGAATATTTTAAAAGGAATTTTTTTTTTTTAGTTCTTTAGAGAAATAATGTATGTTTTTTTCCCTAGCATACCAATATGCTGTGACAGAATACATTCTCCTCATTGGTTTTAATTTATTTTTAATTTAATATTGTATAATTATATAATTTAATATATATGGGTGTTTGCCTCCGTGCATGTCTCTTGACCACATTTGTATCTGGTGCATGAAGAGGCCAAAGGAGGAATTGGCATTACAGACAATCTTGAGCTGCCATGTGTGTGCTAGGAATCACACTCTAGTCTACCAGGAGAGCAGCCAGAAGTATCCATTGCTAATCCATCTTTTGAGCCCATCATCATATGTTTAGATTGGTTGATAGTATTGCCCTTCAAGCAACCAGGTTCTATAAAGGAATATACAATTTTTCTTAAATTGGAAATGCCTTCAATTGTCTTATTAATGAAAGAGCCCTCCAAGATTGTTTTCTAAAAGTCTTCCTTTAAGGATGCATGGGATTCCTGTGAGAGTATATAAAGGTAAAGAAAGCCAGGGCATGGCTAGCATGAGGATTGGTGGCTTCCATAAGTTAGGAAGGTTAAGGAGTTGTTTAGAAGATACTGAAATGGTTACTGTGAAGCAGGCATTTGCATGATCTCATGCTGAGGGACTTGAGCACAGTTTATGTTAATTGAATGAGTGACCTGGACGTTTTAAGAGTCACACACTCATCAGTAGCAAAAATAAATAAATAAATAAATAAATAAGTTTTAAATGCATTCATCCAGTGTTGATTTTTTGTTTGCTAATAAGCAGTATTGTAGGTATTTTTAATTAACAAGGAAGCAACTAAGCTTCCTTAATTACATAGCATTTTATTCTGAATATACATTTCTATTCTTAAAAAATTTATTCATTTATTTTATGTATATGAGTACGCTGTAGCTCTCTTCAGACACACCAGAAGAGGGCATCGGGTCCCATTACAGATGGTTGTGAACTACCACATAGTTGAACTCAGGACCTCTGGAAGAGCAGCCAGTGTTCTTAACTACTGAGCCATCTCTCCAGTCCCATATATTTCTATTTAAAGTCAAAACAATATTCACACAAACTATTGTCTAAGTTGTTTCAAGTCAAACATGTAAATACTTTAGACTGGGGAAAAAGGAGGAAAAAAAATAGAAAAATGATTTCTCTTTGCATGAGTCTCTGTTATCTTATAGGATTCACCAAACACACACATGCACGTACACACACATCCCACACACACACACACACACACCACACACATACTTCCCCAAACAGGAAGAAATATTAAAATTTGGCTTTGCTCTGTTTAGCCTTTTAAATTCTGAGCATTCATTACTTACTTCTAATTTCAGCATATTACAAATATTTGAGTCCTTCATACGAATAAAATCACAGAGAATAAAACAGTCCATATTGTTGTTCATACCTCACATCTCTTGTTTGAAAGAGAAAATGTAGCTCAATAAAAATGTCAAAGGCACTGACAGTTAAGAGTAATCAAAAAAGTAAAAACCTAAAATTTAGATGAAAACACACACACACTCAAACAAGAGGGAGGTGGGACATGAGATGATTGCAGGATTACCAGTTTGAGTCTGAAATGTGTTCTGAGATTTGTAGAATTCCTTTCTCTGCCTTCCTCTTCACCGGGTACTAACATGTGAGACACATCTAGGTCTTATTCTCTACTCCGCTGAAGCTATCTGGGTGGCAGATGGTTATAAAGCTATGGTTGTTGTCCAGCTCAAGAGGAGGGAGGATCTAATTCTATACAATAAAATAAAACTGGAGAAGCCCCAGGAAGAAATGGAATTAGAGAAAAAGCTGATATATGCACTTGAATTTGCTGAGGGAAGAGAAACATGAGGTAGCCAGCAGCCAGTGGAGCGATGCCATTCCAAGCTAGGTCCAGAGGGGTTTCTAGGTCCAGAGCAGCTAAAAGGGTTTCTGAGACTGACCTAAATCTCACTGTGATGATGAGAGAACTGGAACCATACTTTAAAAAAAGTAGGTTTTAGTGGAAGTGGTGGATTTGAATGAGGAGAACTGGTGATTAAGAAGCCAGATGAAAGTCAGGCACAGCTCATGGGTAAGAAATGGTGAACTCTGGCAGTTTCCAGTACCCTTGCTAGGAGCCGGCTCCAGGATACATCACTTGGGGATTATTTCAAAACGCCAAACTCTCCCTTCAATTTATAGTCTTCTATTGTACTTCATATTTGTCTTCATTCCATTTTAAACTAAATATTCTTCCTTGGAAAATGTACTTCCCTGTTCACTGGGGACTGGCTCCATTTGGCTAATGATCATTTACTGTTAAGGAAAGGTACGCAAATTTCATTTCCCACGTTCAGTTCTCTAAGACGAACATGGCCACCTAGAATAACACTTCTACTGACCACATACATCATAGTAAAAATGACAAATGCCTTGCAGTTTAGATGAATTCTTTTTTTTTTTTAATTCTGTAAAGGTGATATTATAGGTCTGAAAATCCTTTCTGTTGAGAGTCTTTGTAGTACTCGGGAATCAGAATGCTCACATCAGTACTAATCCTGGTATAGAAGAAAGAACAAAGCACGGTTGGGAGATCACGTTATATAAAAATTAAAGGCATCTTCCTCTTGTGGCTTGGGTCATTTTTCTCAGAACATCCATTTTGGTGGTGTTTACATGCTAAATACTTAAATATAATGTGGTAGCTTTCAAGTTCCTTTGTATGAATCCACAAAATGGCTGTGCAGAGCGAACAGGAGACAACCTCCAGAGGCTGTGGAAGGTTCACAGAGGCTTCAGGTGCAATGTGTTCCTGCTGCTGACGGGAGGGAGGGCCTGCTGATCTTTGAGCTTTGTCTGTGTGTTTCCACCATATGGGCTCTGACTGAAACCACGTGCATCGAGAGTAAATTTTCTCCAGTACCAGCTGCCTGAGATAAAGATGATTCGTCCAACTGGAGTAAAAATAAATACCCCTGGAATGTTAAATGGATCAGGGGAGGGGTAGTCCTGGATGCTCTCCAGAAGGTGAGTAAAAGCGTGGGTGGAAACACCTAGGACCAGCAGATCACTACTTAAACATAAAAGGAGGTGAAGCAAGCATCTTGAGCAAAAACGAGGTCAAGGAGATGAAAAGATTACCAGATAAAAAGATTACCAGATACTGAAGTGTTTGTTCTCCATTCTAAGCTTTATAATGTCTGAGAAGGAAAAAGAAATCAGCATTTGTCATGCTACCCACAAAACCTCTCACCTTGGAAAAACTCTCAGGATTCAATGCCAGACCAATTTTATGAGATTTACCCTTCAATCGCAAACAATAGAAACATTTTTACCTGACTTGGCCAGTCTTTTTGACAAAGGAACAAAACCTTTAGAGTTCACTAGGGGAGAAAGGGCAGTGGGACCCAAGAGATGGAGGAGGTGATCGTTTCTCTCTCTAGGTCTCCGTCTCTGTCTTTCTCTCTTTCTTCCCCCACCCCCACTTGTGTGTGTGTGTCTGTCTGTCTGTCTGTCTGTCTGTCCCTCTCCCTTTTCTCTCTTCCTCTGTCCCTCCTCCTCTCTCTGTCTCCTTTTCCCTTTCCTCTCCCTGTTTGTCTTTCCCTCCTCCTCCTCTTCCTCCCTTTTCCTCATCTCCTCCCTCCTTTTTTTCTTCCTCACTTTATCTCATCTCTCTCTCTCTCTCTTTTTTTTTTTTTCTGCAGTACAAAGTTCAGCTTAGTTGGATAGAGAGGATGAAGCATAACCCTGGAACCATAACCATCAGGCACCAGTGGTATCTAAAAATGCTTTCTGGTACTTCCTTGTCTTGAGTCTTGCTGAAGAAGGAAGGATCTGGACAGAACAGCAATTGAACATCAGTGGGATGCTTGTCCAAACAAATAAATAGATAGATAGATAGATAGATGATAGATAGATAGGAGAGAAACCAAGTCTTAGAAATATACTGATGTTCTGTTTGCATTCCCCAACTTACCTCACACACTGTTAGCATTCGTCATTTGCTGACCTTGTTATCAACTATCATACAATCCCATGGGTTCTATAGCAAATTGACCTACTTTCCATGGAAGGATGGATGGTAATATCAAAGGGAATGCTCGTGATATCATCAACGTACTGAGAGGGAACACCCAGTACCTCTGGTGTGCTTTCCAGGTCCAGGATCTAGGGCCCAGGTGTGAAGAACATTGCACGCCAACTAATCCTGCCTCTTTCTAGACTCTTGCAAGCCCACCACACTGAATTGGATCCCCAAGCTTGGATTCTTCATGCTAAATAGGAAAAGTTCTTAAGAGCTTGTTTTTTTCATTACTTTATATAGTTTCTTCCACATTTCCTTTAGTGAAACTCTATAGGGAGAAAATGTAAGTCTATTTTTTTTTTCATTTAAAATAAACTAGGAAGAAAAATAGGAATAAATACAGTAGCCTTAACAATTTTAATTCCTCATTGTCTTAGAGATCCCAACTGTAGTCTCATACATTCATTGTTTGAAAGAAGCAGAAACTCAGATTAATTATAGATAATTACAATTTATTATTACTCCTTCTTTCATTAAGGCATAAACTATATATTATACAATCATTCCAGTACAATAAATATTCAGAAATATATCTGTTCTTATCGAATATAAAAAAATGATCTGTAACTGAATGTTAAATGTATCTTTTTGTTAAAGATTTAAAAAATCAAAATTATATGTTAAATAATGCCTGAGAATAGATATGGCTCTAAACACGTCAATAGGCCTGCAGTTATTTTCTCAGTACAAAGGATTTACAAAAATACTTATTTATGGTGTCCTCTGAGTGTTTTGAAGTTAATGGAATGATTTTTGCCTGAGTTTCAAGTGCTAATTCTCTCTGAAAGAAAGGAGGATCCAACAAAATAAGAAAGACATCCCACATAAACACAAATGCCATGAGACCAGATATCAATCACCAAAGCCAAGGGAAGCCAGCCGTCCTTTTGTTCTTTAATTTTGTATCCACCAGATAATTAAGCATTTATCACATTTCTCTGAATTGAATAATCAAATCTCCCTTCACTTTCTGAATCAAAGACACCGAACTTCTCATAAAGCAAAACTGTGGTAAGATTGTGGGTGGGTGTGATAATGAAGTCCTTCAGTGACAAAGAGGTTTGTCCTAGAGCTGCACCACACCTGCTATTCAGCCCTGGAGGAAACTGGAGTCTGGAATCACCTGTGATCACATTCACAATGGTGCCAAAAGTCTAGACATCAACAAACGGACACAAGGAAGCAAGGAAACAAGACAGAAAGGAAGAAATCAGAACCAATCACCTCATGAAGTAAGGCTCTGTCAGGGAACATGCCAGAAAGTTTTGAAGAAAGTAGCACATAAAACAACCTCTCATGTTAAAGTCATTCTGAATCTGAGTCAGTGTCCAGGAAGCATGCCCTGGGCCTGATGGGGAGGGAGGGAGGGACTCTCTGCAAAAGAGAAATGCTCAAACACATTTCAATCAAACATATATATATATATATATATATATATATATATATATATATATATATAAATTTATTAATTATATAATTATTTTATATAATAAATTAAATATATTAAGTTAGTAAATATTTTAATATATTTATTATTTTATATAAATAAATATAAACATAAATAAATGCATACCTATAAATGCCTATAAACAAAATATAAATTAAATATAATAAAATAGTATATATTATAAAAATTACATATAATTATATATTATAAATAGCATATATATGTAAGTATATATAACATGTATATAATATCCATGATTGCTATATAATATACATGATTACAGGGAAGATTTTTAGCTCAAACCCTTCTTTACCCAGGCCCCAGAAAGAGGCTCTCTGAGACTGTTCCATCAGTGACTTTTGGAGGATTTGGGGAGGGGGAGTTCTGAATGTAAAATGGACAGGATACAGATGCAATGGAACTACCTCATTCTTGCTGTCTAACTCCAGTAGCTCATCAGCCTCAAGGTTTTCTGGCCCAGTGGAGCCCTCTTATTTATTGGAAAAGATACTTTACACTTAAACACTGATTTTTTTGGAGTTGTCCTATACCAGTTACCAACATCCCGCTCACACATATCCTGTCCTGTGACTGTATGCTTCACAGGTATCCAGTGTCAACACCAATCTGACACACTGGTAAACACAGGATACCAGATTGAATGGTCTTCATAGTTGGCACAGCTCAGGGATGTGCCAGAGATCTGAAGAGTCAGCACTTCCATGAACTTCACAGGGTTCTGCAGCTGTCAGCTCATAAATTGTCACAGTGCCAGCTTTCAGGAAGCCTGGTTTTAGAAGCAATCCTGAGAACGATTTCCATTCGAACTCAGATCCTCACACTTGTGCGACAAGCACTTAGCCCACAGAGCCATGTTTCCCCACCCCCACCCCACCCCCAGTTACTTTTATGGACCATAATAAATGCTACTAAAGAAGACAGGTTCAAGAGGACAGGTACCTGGCTCTAAAATTTATTCAGAGACTCGAAAAGTGACTCAGTCACTCTGGCTACAGTTTCAAAATCTGTAAAAGGCAAGTGAGGATATTGGTACTCACTTCTTAGTCTTATTATAAGTATTCAGTGACCAAGTACAAGATACATGCTTACAAAATTATCTGACATGTTAATAAGGAATTAATGGTGTTAAGTATGATTGTTTCTACTGCGTTTTAAAAATTGTGTTACACCCCGAGAATGATGTTCTATGTAGTCATTGGAGTCATTTGTGCTGGCTCATAATGATCCACCTGTCACCCAAAGTATTCTGCTTTCTTATTAATTCCCTGATTAGGGGGAAGGTAAAAGTGTTCCTCTGAAGAATGGAGTTTTGAGATACATAATGCGTTATTACAGTTTCAGAATTCTACTATCCCTGCACATATTGTTCTTAGCATTTTCTACACAATAAGGCATCCCAGGCAAGCCATTTTCATCTGCTCTGATGATAAAGGCGCTCATGCATTCTGATCAGTCGCTTTTCTGAGAAGCCAAGAAACCCTTTGCTGTAACTCCTTCCTCAGTTCATGAAAATATGAAAAGCAGGTTAAACATCAGAGGCTTTAATTAACTGAGTTCTGATCAATTCACAGACTACATAGCTGTGGCGTGTTAGTGATGAATTAATTCAGGGAACAATTGAGGTATTAGAATTCCCCATTATCTCACAAATTACTCCCCCTGCCATTGTGTGATACTTTGTTCCTCTCTGCATCTCATTCAATCTGCTTTTAATGAGGAGCATTGATAGTTATTCATAAGCACATTTCAACAAATTTCACATTAACTTTTCTGCATTTGTCACTCTTGTGTTTACCACATGACAATGGGTTTGCTGAACAATCACTGAGCATCTATCTATCCACAGTATATGGCACGAACCAGAGTTTTGTCACGGGGAAAATTGGGGTCCATGTGCCATTTCTGTGCTGTCAATTTCCTATGCCATCTGACATGGCTTAGTTGCATCCCTTGTAAAATGGTAGTAAAAACTTTGTTTTAGAAGATTACCCTGAGGTTAAAGATAATAAAGAATATGGAATAAGTGGCAGTTCCTGGCACAGCAGAGAGTGCTGATTATATTTTACCTGACTGATATCACTTCTAGATCTAATCTGGAAAGAGCAACAGAGAATACTTGAAAAGAAAAATGAAAACTGTTTACATGTCTTTACCAATTGCATTCCTATAGAAATAATAAGAACTCTATTCCAAGTATTCGCTTCTTGCTTTATTTCTTCCCCGACACCTCACATGGTACTTGCGTGCTTATACATTCATCTATGTGTAAATGTGCATATATAGATAGATATACACCTATCCACATCATATGATGCTTCTCACAATAGCCGATCATATACATGATGAAGATCCCATCCAGTGGGTGATGTTGCCTGATAACATCAAAGCCTTCTTAGCTGGTATAAGTACATACATGATGGTATAGAGGGGTTAGGTTCTATTATCTGCTTTTAAAGTTGTTTAGCTCCTGGTAAACAATGTGGTAGTAGATGGTAACTATTATTATAACTGGTTTTTATCATGTTGTTCTATATGAAGAACAATATTCTACATTTGGAGACATTTATGCTTCTTCATGCTAATCTTCTCTGGTATACAAGTCACTTTTTTCTTATTGTTTCTTTCTTTAAAAATTATCTCTTAACTAATAACAAAGTCTCACCTATGCTTAAAAATGGAAACTGTATAATTCATGCCTATCAAATATTTATTATCTATTATATCCATTTGCACAAATGACTACATTTGAAGTTTTAGAAAAATGTACTTATTTCTAACATCAACCTGTTTCAAGATTAATATCTTCTGTCTTGACTGGTTCAATTCAATATGGGCAACTTTGGTCCTATCACACTTGATCTCTTTGTCCATGGAGACCAGCTCTGTTAAGAAAATATGCTAAGTTTTTTTTTTTTCTCAGCCTGGAAATTACAGCAGAAGCTACAGGGAAGTCTGAGGAAAGACCTACTCAGTTGCATTACACTGAAATTGCCTAGACTTTCTATCTTTGTTCCACTAGGCAGCCAGGCTCCCTCTTTGCGTCTTGTCTCATCAGGGTAACCCTCCAAGGAGAAAAAGATATATTACAGAAAGCCTCCTACAGCTTTCAGCTGCTGCAGTCACTGGCCTCCCACAGCTGTGAGGTATCAGTGCTCCTGACTCCTGGCAAGGATCCCAGGTGACCTGCAGGAGATGAATTTCTCAAAGGAGATATGTCAACCTGAGCAAGGAGGAGAAGGCAAAGCCTGGAGACTTTTTACAAATGCATACCTGGGGTTTTTGTGTTTGCTACAAATTCTACTCTATTCAAGAGACTATAATTCATTATCATAGATTTCTGAAGCCAAGTAGCCTGTGGTTCCCAATGGCAAATCCACAAAACATTCAAACCATATTGGCCATGGATTTTAAAGGTTCTTCCTGACATCATAGGTAGATGACCTGTCTTTGCAGTTCCTAGCTCTATTGTGGATTCTGGTCTATGTTCCTGAGAGAAGTGATATTATGGTTAAAATCAAGAATTGATCCCTATGAGGGCCAAGTTGTGAATCCTGACTCTATCACTTCTTATTCATGTGACTTTGGACATATTATCAGTTTCCCTCTCTTCAGTAAACCTATCTAGACAGGTGGAATGCTACTACAACTAAATCTACCTTGCCATAGGTTTTATAGATTAAATACATTAACAATCATAAAACACATGGAATGGCTAGACATGGTGGCACATGCCACAAATCCCAGCCCTCAGGAGGCAGAGGCAGGTAGGTCTCTGAGACTTCGAGTTCTAGGACAACCAAGGCTGTTACACAGATAAACCCTTGAAACAACAACAACAACAACAACAACAAATCCCACATAGTCTAGCAGATACATAACAAGCATCTTCCAAAACTGTCTTCATTTCTTGGAAGAGGGGAACAATTTTTAATCAGTCTTTGTTTCCCCAATCCCAGCAAAGGAATGAGGTCTAGCACAAACTTTGGGTATTGAACCTAGTTCTCAAAGCTCCAAGACTCTGAACAAATGCTCTAAGGCAGACTTCAATGGTAGAAATTAATTAATTAATTAATTAATTAATCATATATGTGTGTATATATTGTGTATGTGTATATGATGTATATGATTTATATGTATTCATATTCCTGCAAATACACAAACACACACACAAGAAACATGAAAAAGAAAAAAAAAAACTCCTTTGTTCTGTAACAGGAAATAGGATCTCCATGGGATCGCTTTTCTATCAAGTGGAAATGTCCTAGTAACCAATCTTTCAAAATCCCCTTCTGAAATATAGCAGCAGGCCAATTAATTAGTATGAAAGCTTAGTCCAAAGGACAATGGTACCTGGAGAACTGAGCAATTCAGTCAGCCTCGCAGCATTTAATTAAGCCATGGAGCATGGAACAACTTTGTTTGGTAATTTAGAGCATGCAGTTGCACTGGAGTGTGCTTTCTGGCTCAGGTCTTCTGCAGAACCCCTTTCTGCCTGTCGTATGTGTCCAGAAATAGATGAGCACAGCGTATACTCAAGCAGTGAGTACAACAGAGGTGAGATCCTGGGTTCTTGTCCTTCCGTGGGAAGTAGGGATTCAGAAACCATTTTAATATGCGGATACTCACACACAAAGCAAGAGCAGATGTACTCACTTTCTAGGAGACTGGCAACAGAACCTAGGGTGTGACAGGACCTGAAGCAAATTGGAACCCAAGATGAATGTTTTGCTGCCCATGGGAATCTTAACATAGGGAACTCTACCTCAGTGTGGAATGATTGGATTGCCTTTCTCTGTATAAGCCCAAGACTTCTGGCTGTAGTGGGTGGGAGGGCTTAGGTTCTCAGCCTGTCTGCACCAGCTGCGCGTCACCCTGCTGCGTGTCACCCAGATGCGCTATAGGGTCACCCTGTACGAATTTTCCACAGTACCGGCAAAGCCACGCTAATTTGTGTGCAGCTCATCCTGCCAAGATCCAGGATTAGCAAAGAGTGAGGCCATGGCAAGTGACTCACTTTAGGAGAATCCACTCTTTTTAGACAACCACGAAAGCCTTACTCATTGCTGGGTGCCAATTGAAGCCACACAAAGGATAGTTGTGAGAAGGAATAAAATGAAATGCATTTAATTTAGCATCATATGGCTTATCTCTGAATGGAGAGACTAAGTTCCTTGGTAACCAGGCTGGGCCACCTTCCTTTAGAATAGCAATTCATTCTGATTTGGCCACGGTAATTGGAAGAGTACAAGCCAAAGCAGAAGGGGCCGCTCCCGCTCCCCACAGCCTGAGATTGGCTCTCGGGGTTCACACGGAGAAAGGGTAGATTCTCACTCTTTTCTCACCAAAGCGCTGTCTTGTGTTCTTGAGTTTAGGACAAGGAACTGTGCCCCGCCAGTCCCCCAGGGTGGCCTCCCACCCAGTTTTCTCTGAGAAATGTATCTAGATGAAACGCATTTGGCAAAGGGAATAAAAGTCAGGATTTTAGCATCTGAATTTAAAAGCTGTTTACATGGAAACCCACCCACTGTTGGGGAAAAAAAAAAAGGGAAAAGAGTCTTGAGGTTTATTTCCAGAACCAAAAGATAAGATGGGCTTTATGAGATTTACAGGGTATTAGGTAACAAAATAAAGACAGGAGAAAAATTCGCTCAAACATATAGTCAAAGGTTGATAAATTTGGGGAAAAGAGAGATTTAATTGAATTTAATAAACGCATTGAAGGCTCTGAACTACTTTTATAAATAGTGAATTGATGTACTTGGGCTATTCCATATAAGCATGATGATTTCTTAGAATTAGATTTTTAAAGTATGTACCACTGCCCCGGCCCGCGGGGGATTTGATGAGACCCTAAGGAAAGGAGCGAAAGAATGAAGGGACAAAAGACACAAAGGAGGAGAGGAAGTCTAGGGTTCTGATCAAGCTCTCAAACTTGAATTTCAGGAGGCAGGTTATACAGACACAGCAAAACGGGAAGTTTAGGTAAGGGTCATCGCTTAAGGCTATCCCACTATTGAGTCCTCATTGCCCAAGACCATCCCACTGTTGTAACCAGCTCCCAGGGAATGCCAGATGTTCTTTGGGTTCCTGGGATCTGAGACAGTGACCGTCCTTTCTTAACCTTGTACTTTAACTGACTAGGTTTTTCTAGAACAGCAGGTAATTTCAAGGGTTTGGCTCCTGGCATACCACAACTTTAAAATATATTTATAGAACTTACATCAAAATAATAAAGAATCCATTCTGTTTTATAGAGTATAGGGGAGAAGTGGTAGAAAATAAATTCAAAGATTATTAATGGGACTAGTATCTACTGAGTGACCATGAATGGCTTAAAACTAAATGAGACTATAGCACAGGAACCTAGCAAGTAAGGTTACTACATCCAATCTTTATCCATCCCCAGATTAAGAACCATCTAAGAAAGAAATATAAAACATCAACCTAGGAGAATTCTTGGTCTTAAGTAGTTCAAATGTCAAAAAGATGTCATCGTATGACTCAAATCATTTCAAGATAGAGAGTTGGAAGCACACGTGCACACACACAAACACAAAGCAACTAAATGTAGTATTTTGAAAAAAAAAACACAATAGAACATTATTAGTCTATGAAAGTGGTGAGGCTAAGATTGCATTTGCATGTTTTAAGCACAAACCAGAGGGTAGAAGAAGATTAAGGACATGATTTAGCTTCAGAGTGAGGTGGGGGAATAATAAATGCCATCTGACAGGGAGATACACTGAGCACAGGGCAAAGATGCAAAGAAAAAATGGGATGTGGGGACACAGGGTAAGAGAAGAGCGATCGTGAGCAGATAAGTTGTTACCTCAAGACCAGGAAGTCCAAAGTGGAATAAAGGAAGAGGAGCCGGGCGAATAATTGGAAACTTGTGCTCTAGGAAACCGCCATGGGGGCTGGGAGACATATTAAAAGAGATTTGTTTTCTCTTCTGTTTTGTAACAGGATGGTGACACAATTAGAAAATGTTTTTCAGGAAGAGATTATTAGGTTTCCATGAAAATCAAATAAGAATGATAAGCCAAGGGTTACCCCAGAGAGCAGTCAGACCCCAGGGCGCAGAGGTAGGGGTGGAGGAGTGTGAGTGGGAGGAGGGGGAGGGGGCAATTTCACCTTCCATTCCTTTCAGGGCTCCAACTAGCTGAAGGTATGACTGTTGTTTTGTTTTGAGAGCACATCCACTGCAGACAGCAGAAGATCTTTAAGAGATTCTGGACAGGGCTTTGGTTCCAGGGCTGGTGGGACCTGTGTGGAGGTGCTGATTAGGTGAACTTCAGCAAGTGACTTGACCTTTTTGTACCTCAGGTCTGTCTTGTAGATGAGAAGATGGCACATTGGTTGACATATGGTAAATGTCAGAAAGCCAGTGGCCGTGATTAGGAATGGTGTCATGAACAATGTGTTCATGAATTGTTCTTTGTTGTTGTTGTTGTTGTTTTGTTTGTTGTTTTTGTTGTTTGTTCTGTTTCTGTTTTGTGAGCTAACATGCGTTTTGCTTCACTGGAGACACACTCGTGTTAGATTCACCGAAAATCCAGGGAAGTCTCAGTGAGTCGTTAACATTTTGAACAATGACATTACTTCACCAACAAAGCATAGTGGCATGGAGAGAAAGGCTGAGCTACGGCTAAATTGTCCCCACCACAAAATCAAATAAGTAGAAGACAGTTACACTCTGCAAGCTCTTCTATAGAAAGAGAAAACAGGTCTGATTAAAGGCCGCTCACTTCTTTCTCAAAAGGAGCCCTCAGAAGAATGCCTCTGCCTTATTCCAAATTGCTTTGTGCTAAGCTTTTTAAGTAATGAGGTTTCCCCCAGTGCCCATTGTTTTTATGATTTATGCTCTTAGGTTTGTCAGAGGCATCTTCTGCCACTTTCTATTTGCCTGGCAGTGTTGACTGGATGGGGAGCTTTTCTTTGTTGATCCCACCTCACACTCAGGGTTCATCTCTTTTCTCTGGTGTCACCACCCCCACAAGCTTTGCACGGAAAAACCTCCCCCTTCACACACACACACACACACACACACACACACACACACACACACACTCTAAATGTGTAGTCCAGCTTTCCTGTAGACTCCATTGAGCAAGAAAAATAATTGATCCCGGCTGTGTTCTTGATAAAGGTCAGAAAACAGAATCAGAACAGCTGACTCGATGCTACGGACAACCAGCATTCTGGTTCCTGGACCAAACTAGAAACGGGTGCAAAGTCAGAATGAGTGGTAAGCCAGACCGAGCACTCGCCAGAGACCTGATGGACATTATATGAAATCAGCCAAGGAGCCTTGGAAATTGCTTCTGAACATCTGGCTGTTTAAAACCTGAATTTTTCTCTCAGGAATGCAAATGTGAGCTGAAGCAGGACTCCAACTCTATTAACGTGGCCTGTCTTGCCCTCAAAAGTAGCCTGACTTTGAGTTGATTCATCTGAACACTGACATTTAATTTGACAACTGACTAAAGAGCTTTCTCAAGTGCTTGGTCGCTGGTATACAAGCCTTTTGTTTTTTCTTGTTCAATTGAACTGAAATGTTAAAAACATAGAAGACATAAAAAATATTAAAATGAGCTTTATGGTAGGTATAGAAAACATGCAGCAAGTAGTGTTTTATAAGAAACTTAGGAAAAAAAGTTCAATTTTTAACATAAATTTGGCAAGAAAATCCAGGGGGAGAAAGCTTTAAGAACATAGCTGTTCATTGACAGTGAAAAAAAATGATTAAATTTCCCACTAAAAACCATACAACACCTTTCGGGCATAATAAGATGTTCCAAGAAAGCTTTAGGATTTATAGATTCTTGCTTTGAGTTTGTTTGCCCAAGAGGCATAAAAGCTTAAATAAACCATAAGGATTGATGTGTGATACTATGTCCCTTACCAAGAAGCTGAGAAGGGGAATTGTGCAGTGGGAAACAGAGGCCGTGTTCTGCACTGTTAGAAAGTGAACAGAAGCTAGCCTGCAAGCCTGCCCCTTGGTAAATTCATTTGTAGTCTACTCTCCTCTGCTCTGTCTGCACAAGCCTGGCTCGTTAAACAGGCACGCTCTGCGGCCAAACCTCTTTACACCTGTTTCCTATAGTAACCATCTTGAAATAGTCTTTTCATTGTTACAGTCACCGCCCACTCAAAACCAACGTGCAGCCTTCCATCCATACTTTCAGAATTTGGTGTAATCTCCCCATACCCTACCCCCATCTGGCTTTAGCTCAGGAGTCCTGTAGCAGAACTCATACGTAAGTCTGGTCTCTCCCAACACCATTGCCTGTAGGTGAATGCCAAACCTCTACCACTGGCATAGGCTTACCTATGTGTAGCCAGAGGTACCTTCTTTAAATGCTCACTTGATGAAATGAAGCAAAAGGCTCACTCCAGCACCTGCCCAGGTTTCATTCCAAAGCTGGTCTTTCTGTTACCGTGAAGAGTACCATGGTGCTCTTCTTCATTGCATCTTTTAAGAGAGAGAGAGAGAGAGAGAGAGAGAGAGAGAGAGAGAGAGAGAGAGAGAGAGAGAGAGAGAGAGAGAGAGAGGAGACAGAGAGACAGAGAGACAGATACAGACAGGTAGGGAGGGGGAGGAAGGGAAAGAAGAACATAGAAAACCAGTCTGCCAAATCAATTAGAGTAATTTTGAAAGAACGCGTGTCCTCACATTGTCCTCATTCATAACAAGTTTATTTATTTTTTAGTTAGTTAGTTGTAGATACCTTTCAGAAATACCTCCTTCATTTATAAAACACTCTGTATCTCCATCTCTCTTGAACATCTACATACTCACTGGCTCTCTCTCTCCTGACTAACTCCTTGCCCCTTTCTTATGCCTTGCTTCTACATTCTTCTTTCTCACACGCCATCCTTCCCAGCCCCTATTCATTCTCCAGCCTCTCCCTTCCCACCTTCAGGGACTTATTTATGGTAGCAGTGGGGGAAAGCCCTCCCTACTGTTCAGAGGAGGCACTATTCACCTGTCCTTTCTTAATTGTCATGTCACCAGTATTGGAAATATGTGCCAGACATCTCAGGTGCACTGAGACAGGACTGGCAGCCTAGACTTGAATGAGCTACATATCTAATATAGGTCCAACAGAACACCTGCCAAAACAGGTCTCTGGATCCAAGCAGTGAATACAGTTGTTACCACCATAAATATTAGACCAACTGGAGAGAATGGTGGAGTCCTTTAAAAATGAAAACCTGAGTTTAAAAACAAGTCAAGTGTTTTAAAAGTCATTGTATATAATCTATCACAGACTCTAATTCTTCAGTTGAGAACAGCCTATTGTAAGGAAAGAAAAAAGAATATTGTAGCTTAAAAAAATAATAATTAAAATTCCTCTAAAATGTTGATTTGTTGAAATTATATTTTATTAAGAATTAAATTTCCCTGCTGTTAAATATGTAATATCAGTGGACACACTGTTAGCCTTTCTGATAAGGCTAAGGCTAGGAGGACAAACACATTGCTGGTTTTCATTACTATTTGCCAAACTCTTTGATACCCAAAGCCTTTTGGCATCTAATGAAGCCTTCCGTCTGAACATCAGTTTTCCAAGTCTGTATCTCTACACATACTATAATCACATACCTTTTCTATTACATGATTAATACTAGTCCCAAAGTCTGAAATCTGAAGATTTTTTTGAGTCGGGGTGCCTGGGTGAGTCACTTGTGTGTGGACATGTTTACTACCCCTCTTCAGGCTTGTGCAGCTCCTGTGTTAATTTCTGAGATTACTCTTTGCCAGCACTTTAACACTTATCTATAGAGTGGAGAATGAGGGAAAGGGTGCAAAATTCCTTCAGGTTCCAAATGCATTGAGATTTTCTGTTTGGATTTTGGGGTTTGGAAGACTTTTCACATGTGAACTTTATCATGAAAATAAATTACAATCAAGGAAAAAATGATTTCAGGAAGATAGGTATGGAATCCAGTTAGCATAACACATTAGCCTATCATGCATAACACCTACATTCTGGTCCTAGCACCAGAGAGACTGACACGGTCCTGCATGTTTTGATCTCAGAACTGAAGTGGGTGGGCGGGAGGATCAGACATTCCAGATCGTCCTCAGGGATATCACAAATTTGAAGCCATTCTGAACTGAGACCCTGTCACAAATTAAATATCACAGTAAGAAAAAAAATCTATTTTGTAGTGGGCACTAAGCTTGGTATCTTGCCAAGTGCTGCCTTGTTGAAATCTCACCAGGTATTTCAGACAGTATAACTGTTTTCAGGGAACCTGAGCCTCCTGCAGGTCAGTGTCACAAGCAGTAGATGCAAGAGTTAAATGCAGGTGCCCGGACGCTACAGATCATGCTCTTTTTAATCACATGCACCCTCGGAATACGAATTCACTTCAGTGTCTCCTCTAATAATGTCAGACCTTGTAGATGAAAGTGTCTTAGATGATTGCCTGAGTTTCAACCTACATCTTCTGTAACTGAGAAAGTTTCATCAATATGTGGTGGTATCCTCAGGATTCTTAGTGATCGTTCTTGTTTTCCATTGTTCATCAAAGGTGACTTTAAATATACCCTTGGAAAGAGTACAAATTTGATGTCTCACTGTGTTCTGTTATTTAGGTGGCTGAAATTTGCAGAAGGGTAAAACTTGGTTTCTGGCAGTGCCTTTTATATTGCAATTGAAACAGGTTCCCCCGCCCACCCCCCTTCTTCTTCAAGTTCATTGCTTTCTGTTGTCTGTCAACTGAACTGAAATCTCATTCTGATCTTTTTCCATTGTTATGTGTTGATTAATTGATTTGGGTTTCAACAATCAAATGGCTACTCTTGCCCCTATGCCTCTCGAAGAGAGCTGTTAGCATAAATGCTGCTACACTTTGGGACAGATGTTTGGTTCTATTGTCCCCCAGTATAGTTGTTTGTATGTTTGTTTAAGGCAGGGGCTCATGTATCCCAGGTCAGCCTCTGACTCCCTGTGTAGCTCCCAAATGGACTTGAACTCCTATCAGTCTGCATTCCCCTTCCCACTGCCGGGAAGTTGGTAATAACTAACAATTTTCTTTAACTGAAATCTTAACTGGATGTGTTATACAAAGCTTTTGTAGCTAATAATTAAACCTGTGTATAAAGATACATTAGTAAGAGGACTCAGTGAGGAAAAACACATGCCTTGAAAGCCCAAGAACCTGCTTTGGATCCCTGGAATCCACAGGGAAAGGAGAGAACAGACCCTTGCAAATGACTCTTCCTCCGACCTCCACACTTGTATCCCAGCATGCATGCAGCCACTTAAACACATGAATGTGCGTGTGTATATGAGTATGGTATTCACATATATGCATCATACATACACAGAGTACTACTAATAAATATTTTTTAAGTAATGAAATTGTAAGAGTCTGAGGACATGGCTCAGTCAGTAAGTGCTGGTTGGCTATGTAAACCTGAGGACCTGTGTTCCATCCTCAGCTCATCAAAAAAAGCTGAGAGTGTCGGATTGCACTGGCAAACCCAGTACTGAGGGGGCAGACATGGGAAAGCGGGGTTCACTAGACAGCCAGTGTGGCCTAAACGGCAAACATTCATCTAATGAGGGACTCTGTCTCCAAACAAGGTGTAAGGCTCTGAGGACGATCACTTGAGGTTATCTGGCCTCCAAATGTAGATACCCCTTCAACCAATCAGGTGCACCCACATTTACATGTATATACACATATGTATCTCAAAAGAAAGCAAAAGATGATAGAAGACAAAAAGTAATTTCTATGGTGAGTTTTCTTTATATGCCAAGATCACTGGTATTAACAAAGCTGGTTCTCCTTCAAATCCACAGACACATTCCATGCTTCCTTTTGCATGATTTTTCATTTCTACCTGAAGCCCCAAGGTGAATCACCGCTGTCTTATATCAGTATTGTTATCTGTATTCAAAATAAAAATAGAGTTACCAAATAGGGGTGATTTGAAAGAAAAAGCTTCCCCCCCAAAAAAACTCATATGGAGGGCCACTATTAGGAAGTATGGCCTTGTTATGGTAGGTGTGGTATTGTTGGAAGAAGTATGTCACAGCGGGCAGGCTTTGGGAGGTCTCAGATGCTCAAGCCACAACCAGTGTTGCATTCTCTTCCTGCTGTCTGCCAATCCAGATGTAGAACACTCAGCTCCTTTTCCTGCACAATGTCAGTCTGCGTGCTACCATGCTTCCCATCATGAAGATAATAGACTAACCCTCTGAACTGTAAGCCAGCCTCAGTCAAATGTTTTCCTTCATAAGATTGCTATGGTCATGTCATCTCAGCACAGCAATAAAACAGTAATCAGGGAGCAAATCCTGAAGCTTACTACCGAAAGGACATTTCAGACATTACCTCCTGAAACAGAGTCAAGTTATCTGCGTGAAAGAATGACACTAGAGCTATGTAGTGTGGGTTAAAGAGAATTTTGAGAATATTTTAGTATGAAAGATTTGTGCTTTCCTTACATATTATACCTCGGAGGTCCTGAATTTTAGAGACAACCCCAAACTGAACATTTAATAGAACTCTGATATTAGTGGCAGGGGACATCTTATTCGCTCTACCATTTCAGTTTTGGCCCTGGCATTTGAGGTAGCCATACCTATTTTATCTCCACCTCTCTAATTATACAATCCCATTTGTGGCTCACCCACACACCTGCCTGTCCCTGGCACCAAAGACAGCTTTGGCTGGGTCTACATGGACATGACAAATGAGTACCAAGGTTTTTGATCTTTGGCAAAGGAATGTGTACTTTTCTACTCCCAGCAACATCATTTGTCACACAGTCTGGTCACTGCTATCAATAGTCACCTAAGCAGCCTGGGCCAGGAGAGCAGTCTCTTTCTCTGCTTTCTGCAGCAATGCTTCAGTGAGGCCCCTCACAGACTTGCTGTATTGCATCATGCTTCACCTTTTGCTGTGAAACATATCTCTCATAGGATCAGTGTGTGGCCAGACTCTGAATCATTGTCAGGCACAACACTGGAGAATCACTTCTGGGCAATTCATGGGCGGCCTCTTACCTGCCAGTAGAGAGTCTGTTCAAAACCTACAGATAACGAAATTCTTAGAAGGAACACCAGTTTTGATTGGCTACCGATGCTCATATATCTCTAGACCAGAACTGCCCAGGTCCGGCCATGAATAAACAATTTCAGTTCAACTTGTTAAGGAGAAGAGAAAGCAGGGAAGGATTGACTCATCTTTCATTAATATAACTCGGTATTAAAGACCCCTTCTTGAGAGAAACTCTTGACAGTAACTGGCCCTTGAAATATAAAATAGAATCCTGAAACATCCTGCAATGGGATCTATGCTTTGCAGCTAATAATAGCAAGGTTAATTACAGAAGGGAGTTTCAGAAACAGAAAGCACTAATCTCACTGAGCAAAAGTTGCTTCACTGGTGGCTCAAAATAATTAGTAATAGGGTCTGATCACAGAGCCGTTAATGATCACCCTTTATGGACTGAGGTTAGATATAGGGAGGGCATAGGTTGTTTATGACTGAAAATCAAGTTTGTCTGCTACTGTTGTGATAAATTATAGCTGTCTGTCACTCCAAGCCAAATTCTAAGTCCTTAATTATGTTTATCAATATATGACTAAGCCTCCTTACATTCAGAATTTGTGATACTGACCAGTCATACAATTCTATACCTGCAGTATTCTCTGACAAGCATTAAAGACTAAGAAACAAGGAATTAATATGTGAAGCTACTATGTAAGTAAATCTAATAGTAAATGTCTACACCAACCATAGACAGTGACAGTTTTCAAAATAAAATATGTCATTGAATACCGTCAACTCATTCTTCTTGTCTAACAGAAATGTGTATATTCTTTATCCAAACTCTTGCCTCCAGCTCTGATAACCACTAGCCTGGTCTTTACTTTTATGCAATAATGTTTTTATATTACAAAATAATGGGACCATGCAGTGTTTTTCTTTCTGGGACTGGCTTCTTTCACTTAACACAGTGTCCTCCAAGTCCATTCACAGGATTCATTATTTATCAAGGTCTAGTAAGTGTTCCATTATGTATATGTTTCATGATTGCTTTATTGACTGACAGACTGACTGTCTGGTTGCATCCATTGATTGACAATGCCATAAGTTCATTTTGTGGTATTACAACAAAGTACCAAGTCTGAGTAATTTATAATTGCAAATTTATTGGTTCATGATACTTAGAGGTAGGACATTAATATCAAGACACCAGCCTCTTGGATATCATCCCATGGTAGGTGACAGATAATCAAGATGGCCGAAGAGTGAGTAAATGGTAGCTCAGACTCCTTTTACCCATGTGGTACAGGGCTTGATCTAGACTCACCCTGCCTGCCTGGCCTAATTGCTTTTAATCCAGCCCCATTTCCCAACAGTGTTGCAGTGGGTATTAAATTCTAACACATACCTTTGGAGAACACATTCAAAGAATGGTCGAGTCTGTATCTTGGCTCATTTAATAATGCTTCACTGAACTTGGGAAACTAGCTGTTTCTTGGACATTCATGTCTTTGAACACAAATGCCCTGTAGTAAGATTGCTGGATCATACAGGTGTTCTATTTTTAATTTTTCAAAGAGGTTTTATAGAACTTTCCACAATAACTACACTAATTTACATTCTCATCAACTGTGTTCAATGCTATCCCTTTTCCTGCATCAACTCCAACATTTATCTTTCAACTCTGTGATTATAGCCATCTTAATAGGTGCATTGTAGTTTTAGTTAGCATTTCTTTGGTGATTTGGGAATGTTGAACATTTTTGGCTTCATATCTTTTTTTGGCTTTTGTATGTCTTCTTTGGAGAATTGTCCTTTAGGCCTTTTGAGAATTAGATTATTTGTTTTCTTACTGATTAGGTGTTTGTGTTCCTTCAGAGCCCTTTTAAACCAGATCAAATAGTCCTATCAAAAATGTATTTGTGCGATCTGTATGGTAGCATCTTGTGTTTTCTCTGTGTTGCTCTCTCTGCTGTGCCCCCTCCAGATTATAGGAAACTACACTGGTCAGATTCTTGTTTCTGGGTAGGAACATCAATGTGATGTTGGAAAGTGGATGATGAGAAGAGATGGTGAGAAGATTGGGTAGACTGAGGTTCTCCTTTGTAATTCTGCTTCCTATTGGGCTGCCTCCACTGTTTCTTTCCCAACTAGAAGCTCTCCATGAGTTTAGTTGCCTTTAGGTAGGCCCAGCTTCTGGACTTAGTCCTCCTTGTCCTAATACATGCAAGCCCCCGGGGTAAGAGAACATACAGAAGCTCACATACATCTGTGAAATATGCAAAAATGCAAGAGGAAAATAGTAGATTTTTCTGTTTTGATAAATATATCTTCAAAATGCTATATATTTTTTTAAAAAATCAGTTGCTTGGGAATCCATGGAGTAAACAGCAGCTCTCTCTTACTCATTAGGCAAGAGGGTGGGATGTGGCTACTTACTCTACTACTCATCCTGCCAGAGCTCCACTGTCTAGGAACTGGAAAAATTCCATCAATTCGATATAGCACTAAAGAACAGGCTCCTGGTCTCTCTTCTTTTCTCCCTGTGAACAGATAATTCCTCTTAGCCATCTCAAGGCTCTGTGGTTTTGGGTTGCTCTGGGGAGGGAGAAGACAGGATTAGGGAAAGGGCATGTTCAGGATATGATGCTACATTGCTCAAACTGGGAGAGGAGCGTGGTTTGGAAAGGAATAGAAGCATCTGTGTGTTTATGCTCTCCTGACCCACTTTCTTATCCGGGGAACAAACACAGCTGGTTGGAGCAGGGTGAGCGCTTCTAAAGTTCGGATCCAGACCTCTGGTTTCAGAGTATCACTGATTTTGGGGATCTATAGCATGATGTGTTAGTATTTTTCTGATTTTGTTAATCTCTTGGTTCTATCTCTTCAGCTCTTCACTGGTCTGTTCAACTAACTCCCTGTCTTAACTTTTCTTTTTGGAAGAACCAGAGACCTTCTATCCACCCTGACTATACACCAATCACTGTAAATTGATGAAAGATATAGAATATAGATTGCAGTAACGTTTCCTATTCAGTCAGTTGCTTTCATCTGAGCTAAAGAGAATAAGACCTGTTACAAAGACAAATTCCGAAGAATAATATGTTTTCTGAAGATCTAAGTCGTTTCCTAACACATGTGCATTTCAGAAGTCGTTTTCCAAAAGGCATTGTATATTTGGCTGTACCTAAATTTGCATATGGAGTTACAAGGTAAATAGGACAGATGGAGGAAAATAGAAGTGGGATATTTCAACATTCCATCCAGGCAGAGGGGCAAGAAAGTGATGGTGATTCAATCAAATGCTGTGTCTTACTCAATATAGAGGTTTTGATGGCAAGCTGCAGCCTTTGGGTCCTCTACAATCCGCTCTAACACTTCCCACATTGGATCTCTTTCACATATCACTCTACCAGGGCAGTGCACTGCGAGCTCTTAAAAATAAATCTTACACATATGGTACTTATATAATGAAGACAAAACCTGTGCAGCGGGGCTGGCAGTGTTCACATTTGGTCTCTGGATAATGCTCAGGGAGAGATCCTGCCTGAGTTATGTAACCATTCAATTCCTAGGTTAGATTTGTTTGTTTGGTTTTTTTTTTTTTCCTAGAAGGCAGAGGAATTGGATGTACATCAGACTTTTGTGCCTTGCTGTTTTCTGCTAAGAGATAAGATTTCCTGGTTGAAGTATCATGATTTCAGTAATAAAGTCTTAAGCTCTGTGTTGATGACATAATGTGATATCACCCTTTCTAATTCCTCACTGGTAACATTGTTGCTAAGAGAAAAATCAAGCATCTACTCGGCATTGTTCTGCCACTTCGGTTGCTATGCTTGTAACTCTCCCACGGCAACAAGGCTGCTCTAGCAGATGCGGCAGACTGCCGAGATTTGGCAGGAGAAAGAAAGAGAAGGTACTCCATTGCCTGATGTTACTAAAATTCACAGCCAACTTTCAATTATCCATGTCAGTAAATGCAAGGATCTCTTAAATCCAGATCTCATCAATAAGTTATAATGCAAGAGGAGAAACAAAACAGTGGGGTTTCATTTGACCAAACTTTGCTGTCTTTTCCCTGTATATATTTTTTTCCAGTTATATTTTCTAAGCTAGAAAAAAAACAGATCAAGCCTTACTATAGGTCAGCACGGTGGCTGCTAGCCCTACAATGAGGAACTTGGCTTTTTTTTTTTTTAAGGAAATGGTTATGTGACTGCCTCTCTCACAATTTCTAAATTGAAATTATTTTCTTGGGTAATATAGCAAGAGCAGACAGAGAATATGTTTTCCAATAGAGGGACTGGCCATTGGAATGGAGAGGAAAGCAGCCAGCCTCCTCCAATGGCTGAGCAAAGGATTGATCATACTACCTCAGAGCAATAAGGCCTGGATCTTACCCAACTGAGGAAAGGGAGACTGAAGTATCACTGAAGGTGTTACTGAGAGCTAGCTGTATCCAGGAGCAGAAGCTTCATACCCAATCACTAGTGAGGGAGAACTGTTTCTCTTGACTCTCACCCATGAATGATTGATGAAATATAATCATTCATCTTTACTTTAGATTACTTGATGCTGTCAGAGAAGAAAAAGAAACCAATGTAACTAACACGCAGTGCAAGTGAGAGCTGTCATGCTTCTTTCTTTGTCTCCAATAGATTGTTCCTATCTTAATGTTGATATCTCCATTATTCAATTTTTTTTGAGACAAGCTCAGGATATGCCTATGAATCAGTAAATCTTGTTAATTTTGAGGGACGAGGAGAGATTATATGCATGGTGATAAACTAGTAATATCATGATTGCTTGTACAGGATGGTTTGTAACTCTTTCCAGTTGGTCTGTTTATTTATTTTGCTTGAACTGGTACTTAAGCAACTATGCTGTCAGTTACCCGCATCAAACATGGAACTCTTTCTTATAAAATTCAGGTTAGCCAAGATGTTAGATATTCAAAAGAGACATAGGGTTGTTGTTAACAGCTGTCACAAGTAAGTGAGTACTTTAAGGAATTAAATAGCTCCTGAGGATGGGCCTTTCCTAGTCATGGACACTCAGCAGAGCCTCTCTTTCACCTCTTCTTACACACTTACTTCATCTTTGCTTCTGTATCTCACTGATCTTCATCTCTCAAATGTACACTTCGAGACATGGCAACATGTTTCACATGTTAATATGAATTTATTCCTTCCTTGGAAATAATTATAACCCTCCACATGTCAAAAAAAAATTATAGGACAGAGTGCTGTTCAGCTTGAGTCGTGTTCCAAGCACATGAGGCGATAAAAACGCATTATCTGAAAATTACTCCATGTAAAGTAGATATTTGTGTTCTCACTTGAATTCTTCAGAAACAGATGGCCACTTTCTTAGTAATAAAAATAATTCTCCTCACTTAAAAGACTTTTATTGGAAGAGATATTCACTTGAATTGTGTCATATTGTCACTGTACCATTCCTGTGGGTGAGAATGAGCTTATAGTATGGGATTTTATGAAGTTTTTTTTTAATCAGGAAGGTTCAAACCAACATCTGCACTTGGACTCACCTTCAAGACACATACTTCATAATAGACTTCATAATAGAATGAGGATTGATTCGTTTATTGGCATTGTCCTGTGTGAAAATGCACTGCTGCTTTTTATGGAACATATTAAACTGGCTGTCAACAAGGTAATATCAAATCTGACATTCCAGCTGGACTTCCCTGCCATGTGGAGACAAACTCTCGTCTCTTCTCACACTTTCTTTCAGAAGCAAATGTGGGATGCTCAATGAAGGAGTGTATTAATAGTTGAACTGTGGGGTTTTGTGAGCCACTGTAGATCCTAGGAGCTCTGTCAGAATGGTAAAAGTTGACACCTTGAGTTTTATTTCCAGTATAGATAGCCAGTTATACATATTATGTATCATGAATAAGACATACACACACACACACACATATGTGTGTGTGTGTGTCATAAATACATATATATGTATGTATGCCATATATATCCATATGTATACATGTGTATGCATATATTATATGTGCATATGTGTATATATGTATATACATATATATGTGTATGTGTGTGTGTAATATATATATATATATATATATAATATATGCTCAGTAAGTGCTCAGCAAATAAAAATGTAAGAATGAGTGAAGAGAACAGAGTTTCCAAAAGGTGACTTGAACCATCCAATTTGAACCAAGAAGGTCCTCAGTTGATAGATTAGTTAGTTTTTCCTTGCTGTGACAAAATATCGATGATAAGTCATTTACTAGGAAGTATTTATTTTCCCTTGGGGTTTTGGAAGTATGAGTTCCTGGTCAACTGACTCCCTCGCTTTGACCTGAGGCAAACAAGAATCTCATGATAGAAGAAAGCTGCTCAGAGCACGGTAGTCAGGAAACAAAGAGAAAGGCAGAAGACACATTCTCAAGATAAATATCCGGTCAATCACCTATTCCCTTCCACTACGCCTCAAGTAAACCACTTCCGTCCATTATGCACTACACCTTAGCTTCCATTGCCTTCCAATAATGCCACGAAGTTAGGAGTGTGTCAATGGATTAACCCACTGACATCAAAGATCAAATTCATGCTGATCCAGCCATTCCCCAAAGTCCATGCAGGGTACCCAAGCATTTGTTTAGCACATGAACCTTTGGAGCCATGTTATAATCAAGCTATAATTAGTGGTCATTTGGAGCCTTTCTGGAATAAAAGAAGTAGCCAAATGAATCAATAGTGAAGTATGCCTGGCCTTTAACTCAGAATAGAAAATTGAATTTTGTTTGTTATGTATATTTTTATTGGTTATTTTATTTGTTTACATTTCAAATGTTCCCCTTCCTGGTTTCCCCTCTGAAAGACACCTATCACAACCCCTCCCCCCTACCTCTATGAGGATGCCACCCCCCACTCACTCCCATCTCAGGGTGCTAGGATTCCCCTAGGCTGGGGCATTGAGCCTCCACAGGACCAAGGGTCTCCCCTCCCATTGATGCTAGATAAGGCCATCCTCTGTTACATCTGTGGCTGGAACCATGGGGCCCGTCTATGTGTATTCTTTGGTTAGTCCCTGGGAGCTCTGGGTGGGGGTCTGGTTAGTGTTATGTATATTTTTAAACAAGAAATATACATTCAAAATAGCTTGGCTTAAATGACATTATTCCGTCTACCAATTTCTGCCATTAGTTTGTCTCTTACTATAGCAACAATTGAAAGAACTTGGTCTTACAGGAGAGAGCTCATAGGTTGACTTCCTGTTTTACCACATACTGAGTGTCTTACCTTTGTGCTTGTCCTCTGGAAGCATGTGTTCTCCTACTCTTCAGGAATTACTATTTACTATGAGAGTCACTGCACCCTTGTTAAAAATGACAAGGAAAACTTCTCATTTCAGGAGAAAGAGAGAGAGAGAGAGAGAGAGAAGTGTAGTAGGGGGGGGAGATTAGACACTACTTTTCTGAAACAAAGCACTGAAGGATTTTTGAAGACTGGAGAGAGAGCTAATAAAATACTTAGCTGATGAGGGAGGTCAGCTCAAGTGGCCATCCCTATTTGCTAATTATGCCGATTGATGCAGAGCATTGGAGCACTGGTAGCAGATTGATGAATACCGTTCAAAGTGAATGTCTGCAGGTTCATGAGAAGGATATGTCTTGTCTGTAGAAACTTTACAACTCAAAGGTGAACAAGTAGAGTATACAGGTGCAAATTTATAGACACTCTAGGTAAAGGGAAGCTGTGCCTTGGAATCAGAAGAAACCTATTGCAAGGTTGTCCAGTGGAAAACAGTGAGTATTCAGGTTACTCTTCCCTTTTGTTGTGTCTGGCTGATGGTACCTCACGCTCAATATTCCCATCTTATACAGGTGATATGTTCAACTGACCACAGATTGCTCAATCTCTTTAGATTCCATCTCAAACGACAAAATTTCCTTTCCGTTTTTTTCCCTCTGTCTGTTTTAATGTCTCAACACATTAACAGACATTATCTGTTTCACATATGACTGGCCTATCTCTAAAGAGCCTTCTGTGTCCACAAGAGCGGGGAGAAAGTGCCTTGTATTACTTAAGTGTCTGAGATTTTGTGTAGACATAAAATAGGACTTACATTAGCTCAACAGCAGTCTTGTCCTCTGAATCATGGCTCGCCCTGAAAGGTGTTCTCACTGACCTCAGAGTGCTTTCTAGAACGCCTCCACTCAGTTGATTATTCTCCTGACTAATGTGAACATAACTTATACTGTTTACTCTCAACGTTTTGTTTTCCTTCCTATAACAATCTCATCCCAACAAAAGCTTCAACCAAACCAAACCAAACATTGAAGGAAAGGAAGATTATAGATAACAGACTAGTTTCTAAATTAAACACTGTTAACAGGTCATTGTTTATAATCAGAAAGTAAAACAACAAAAACTTTGAATAAAAACTTTGGCTCTGGGTGTACATTTCCTCTGAATATTAATAATTAATTAATATGGAAAGTGTGTTAGTTTTATACAGCTTTAAACAAAAATATATGTCACATACAGGGAAGCAGATGAAGTGCCCGAATCTTGGAATTTAAAGACTTATAGAAAAAAATAGCTTTGAAGGTTTTTTGCAACCCTGTAGAATGGATTTTGTAGACTCTTTTCTTATAGTAACAGTACAGTAAAAATAGAACTACTTTCTGTGGGTAGGTGTCACAGATGCTGTACCTCTAGTCTATCTTTTTCGCTATACTGATTTAGAATTCTACCTGCATTACCCATGAGTAGCAATCAGTTACCTATTTCTCTGAGACTAGCTTTTGTGAGTCTTTGTATGTCAAAGGCCCGTGGCAAACTGTTTCTTCTACTGCTTAATTTTGCGACATTGATTGTAGGCATTAACAGTAGAGACCTTGGAAATAAATTCTTAGATCCCATTTTGAGTTGTACTATCTTTGGAGACCTGATATTTCTATTATTTTCATTGACTATGTACCTTAATTAAGGGCAGTTATTCCTATAAATTTTGTGTTTCAAAAGCGTGTGCTAGTGTCTCTCAAGTGGTTTTCAAATGGTAAGTTCTACCTAATGGTATATATAGTCTTCCTGTGTTTAATGGGAAACGCGCAAATCTGTGATGTTCAAATATTTAAGGTGAGGTGTACAGTTATATTAGGACATGGCTAACTAGTTTCTTGGGTCTGAGGCTGACTGTCAACGTGGCTCATAGCTTTTATAATGTTACGAAGTAGCTCTCTTCTCTCATCCTCATATGACAATGACAGTACTCTCCAGAAGAATTATTGTAGAGGCTCGATGTGATGATGCAGATAAATCTCTTAGGACAGAGCATGGCATGCAGTGCTCACTCTCAACCAAACAACAAAATCTCAAGGAAGACAGTTATTGAAATTGAAACTGCCTACATTATATTAACCCTAGATATACTTGATCACAAGACAAAAATAAACCCATCATTTAATACTTCTTGTCCCTAGTCACATCCTGTTCAAATTGTGCTGGTATCATAAAGATTGTTAGATTAACTCATATTATTTCCACAAAACTCTCTTTTCTAGTTAATAGAGATTGCCAATGGACAGAACAAGATACTTCACTGTCATAAGTATGAGATTCTATTTCATTAATTGGAAGTTACCTAAATTTGTTATATAAAGAACATGTTCTTAAAGTGCTATGGGTCCTTTTCTTAGACCTAAGACTTATGCTTTTCTGCATACATCTTCCTTCACAGTTTCTTTGGGGTCAATTAAGTGTGCCACTTTACAGAAGAAATATGTGAATTCCTTATAAACAAATTATAAGATGCTCTGTATTGCTATTAATCAGGAAAGCATATGCTAATACATAAAGGAGGCAAGAATACCCCACCCACTGGATGTCTGAGATTAATAGAACTGCCTACACCCTGTGTTGTTTAAGATGTGAAGCCACTAAAATACATAGATAATAGGATTATAAAATGTTACTACAGTCAATTATCAAAACTGTCATTTTCTTGAAGAGTTATGCATGCACTCACCATGGAACCTAGCTGAACTAGTCACTCTTCTCCTTATGCTGACAAAATACAAGACACAAACAACCTAAGAAAGGGAAGGCTTATTTGACTCACAGTTTGAGGGCACAGCCCATCACTGTGGGGCAACCATTGGGTCAGGATTGTGCTAACATCGAGTCCACAGTCAAAAAGGAGAGAGCTGAATGCTACAGCTCAGCTCATTTGATCCTTATTCTTCAATTTTGGAGCCCAGATCAATGAGACGATGTCGTCTTCATTTGTGGTGATTTTTTTCTCCTCAGGAAAACCTTTCTGGAAACATCCTCACAGATAAATTTCTATGACGATTCTAAAGCTGAAGATTAACCTAATCATTCCTGTAATTTTACTCTTAAATGTGTATCCAAGAGAAATAAAAGCTTATGTTCACACAAAGGATTCTATATATCCATTGCATCAATGTCGCTATAAGGAATGCAAATAATTTCTGCTTGGTGTAGTTCAACCAAGGCTCTAATTTGAATATTTCACCGTTCTCTCTGTCTTCCTTCTATCTGTAGTTTGTGGTCTAGGTTACTAATCTGTTGTGTGTCTGATCTGTCTGTCTTTGATGCCTGTTGGTTATACTTATCCCTCACAGAGCACATTGCTCTGTATTTATTGAGTAGTGAAGAAAACACGGTATAAAAAAGGAATAAAACATTCTTCACAAATATTAGCACAGATTTCTACAAGGAAAAATGTGACTTTGCTGACACAACTGACCCAGGACAGCACTTGACTCACCACGTGCTACTTCCTACATTTATAAGTTATGTTTTTGAGGTTGCTGTCAACCTGCTGACTGTTTACAACAAATAATCACCATAACACACACTCACTCACAGACACACATGCATGCACACACAATTTTGGGTCTGGAGTATGCATGAATATATAATTTATGATTCAATCTATGTTCTTACCTTAAGGTTGGAAAAACTGATTACATGGGAAATCCAGGGCATAGTAAGCTGTTTGCATTATTTCCTTTAATGCTGGTTAAACATAAGTGGTCTGAATATATAGTAGGTTAGTGGGTAAATGTATGGTCTTATGTGATCACAAAGTATATTATTAGCTGGGCCGCAAGGTCTGGTAAATGTTTAGCCTTGAACTTCAAGAGCAATAGATACTTTCAGGAAGAAGTAAACAATGACAATGTATCACCACAATCCATAACATAACCGTTTTATAATGTCTAAAAAATGGACATAGTTTATCAATAGATATAAACTATGTTTATATGGTTCATACTACACAAGAAGAAAATAAGAGGAGATAGTAAAACCAGTTATAAGCAATAAAGAAAAATATGCCTAAATAAAATGGCTAGTTACTATACAACTTTGTTCCTACAAAGTGTTTTTTTTTTTTTTAAGGTGAATTTATATAGAAAACAAACTAGTAATTGTCTGAAGCTGGGGCTATATACTGTAAAGCAATATAAAGGAAGCATTTAGCCAATGTTGTATATCCTAATTATGGAGACACTTAACTGATTGAGTGGACTGAATGGAATTGATCACAGATTTTTGTTGTATTCAAATTTCTCATAAGATAATTATCTAGAATATATAAATAAATGATGAGTAACAAACTCAAAATATAATAGCCTTTTGAAGTTCAGGATTCAAGTTGGAGGAAAAAAACAAACAAAAACAAATAGCACATGTAAGGAACAGACTTACTTTATAGCTTTGTCAGTTTTGTGTAATTCCAGCTTAACTGATGACAACTAGCCTTGTAAGTAGTCAACACTTGACCATTTCCTTTAACCCAGTTGCTGATTCTAGTCTTCAAGCCCTAATTGCTATTACTGATTCTCAATAATATTGTATTAAAGTAGGAGGTAGGAAACTACTGTGGGTTTCCTTTTATGAGATAGAAATTCAAAATATGGTAAGGAATTATCTACCACCATTATGTACACAAAGTCAGTCATGTGTGGATGTATTGCTATATCAAATGTAATTCCTTTATAAATCAGTGGCAATGACCATATCACTTGGTACATCGTTAGTCTCTAGGGTCTGTCACACAAAGAATAAGCTGTTCCTTCTTGCTTCTAGATTGAGTAGCTTCAGAGCCTGAGTACCAGGCATAGCAATGCAGAGAGAAATGACTTAGGTACTGGGCTTCAAGAAGCTTTCAATATAGGCACTGTAGAGACAGCTCAGCCCTTAAAGCAATTGTAGCATATGCATGACGACTGGTGTCCAGGTTTACAACACCCATGTATATGCTAGGTGGCCTCAGTGACATTCCTGGGAGACAGAGACAGGGATCTCAAGAGGAATCTAGATAGCAAGCCTATCCGTATTGATGAACTCTGAGTTTGACTACAAGAACCTCTCTAAATGAATAAGGTCGGTAAGCAATGGAGGATGGGTTCCTAACATCAAACTCAGTCCTCCACATGTATATCCAGACATGTGCACATGTACTCACCCACATAATGTACTCATACACATGCAAAAGTATCTACGCATAGGTGAACACTGTATTCACACACACACACACACACACACACACACACGAAAAATGGATTAAAAGAAGAAAGGAAGCTGACACCAGGATACCAGGATATGAGCCAGCCAGCTCCTCCAGCAGCTGTACATACTGAGTGCAAAACCCCAAAGTTCCCATTCAGCCAGTAGTTTGTCCACATAGTCATTTGCTTATTCTGCAATGACGCATGCTTGTTTTAACACAGGTCAGACTCCATGTTTTACTCTGAGGTTACCCTGATGAACAGTATCAGTGGTCATGCATCAGATGCAAGGACCATCTTGCATCCTTACGTCTTACACATCTCTGTGAGGGGGAGTGTGTGGGAATCTTAAAATGAACCGTGAAATTTGCTAATAGTGCTAACAGCGTGAGTCATAGTTCTGCTGGGTCCTGGGAGGGTGTGTCACAGAATTTGGAGGTCAAGATTTCCCAAAGTATTCCATTAAGTTTGTCTCAATTTACTTCAAGGCCGGAACTGTGTACTGCCTCCAAGTTACACTGCTACTCATAACTCACATGCCTGATATTTCCTTTCCTGTTTGCAGTGTTTTGTGTTCTATACAATTTATAGAAACAATATATTTTGGCCCCATCTTATTTCTTGCTATTTTCCCCCAAGCTCTTCTAATTTGAAGTGAGACTATTAAATATAGAGCTGTTATCTCCCAGTATTGGCTCCTCTCATTTTTATCCTATGTTGTGTTTGATTTGAAAAGTCTATCCTCGTATTATTATCATCTATAAAATTATGATAGCAAAGATCTAAACCCATTTGAACTGACTAAAATATGTATCATAATTGAATTTCTTATGGGTTTCCGAATCACACTTACGCCAAATGCTACATTTTAAATGCAGCTAAGAGGTTTCCAATTTGAGTGTTCTACACTAAATAAGTCAAGCCTTTTTTTTTTTTTTTTTTTAGTGAAGGATTGTAATCTCTTGTTTGTGAATAATTTGAATATTAGCTCATTCAGAGCTTCTGCAGCATCCTCTTTGAGGAACAGGTGAGCGAGGTTATGATGTAAACATTTCTCCTGCATGGCTCCTGTTCGCCATTCTCTGACACTGTGGATATATCCACTTGGTCAAGATTTGTTGGATTTACCTGTTTCCTTGCATTTTCTCAAATGTCCATTCTTTGCATCCTCTCTGGATTTTGTGGTTATCACAAACAGCAGATGTTTGTTGCTCCCTCATGAGTGTCTCAATCCTGTATTGATGGGAGGTGAAGATACCAGGATAGAGGTGCAGTTCCTTTAATCTGTTGCAAGAGGCCTAGGCTGGCTGAGCATCCAATGTGAAAGCTAAGGAAGTGGTCACAGGGCATGGCTGATACACCACTTACTTCTAGGACATCAACTCCCCAACCTCAAATAGTACATGGATGTGTTTAATTAAGGTATGACTTCAATATTACAGTAGAAGAGGAAGTTCTAGTAGAAATATTGTACCAAGGATAACCAGAAGGCTTAGAATTTTTGTGTTGCATTACACTCTTCTTTGGAGTACTAGAACAAATGTCTATTCACTCCACAAAGGAAATCATCAACAAAGGGACGATACTACAAAAGTCGAACATGGTGAATGAATGAGCTTACTGGAGTTCACTTATAGAAGTACAAGTAAGGATTCCTTAAAGGAGGAGAAATGACTTAAGGGCAGCTGCATCGGAGAAAGTCCACCCAACATTGCGGGTAAAGCTAACAAAGGCAGGAAGCACAGAGCACACTGAACAGCTTTCAGACACCTCTACATGTGGAGAAGATGCCTTCCAGGCAACTCATCAGATCTCTGTCTCTTCTTAGCAGTATGCGCGATCTGAGAGTGTCTTTCAGTATCTTCTCTGCTTATATAACCTAGTGGATGAAAGAATCTAGTGCATATGTCGAATTTCAAAGACCCTCTTGATGCTTCTGAGTTGTTTACTTTCTAATTCTCAAGAGGTGTCTCTTTAGAATATCCTAAGTCTTAAAGAGCTTCCTTCCAGGATAGAATGTATCAACTTGGAGGATATTAATCTACAACATCTTTTCTAAAAATTTCTTTTACTTTCCGAAATACTATTATATCATTTTCCCCTTTTCGTTCCTCATTTCAAACCCTCACATATACTTTCTCTTTTTCAAATCCATGCCTCTTTTTTAATTTATGGTTGCTACATACATATATACATGTATACATATAATAAATGTATATAAATATATATATATATATTTCAAAGTACAACTTAACCTATGTCTAGAGCTCCTTCCTGCCCCTTTCCCCCATAGTTCTTTTCTACTTCTGCTGTTCCTTTATATGATATATTCAAATCTAAGGATTTGGAGCTAGGACACCATGAGGTCTTTGTCATTCTGGGTCCAGGTTACCTAACAAAGTATAATTTTTTTTCATATCCATACATTTACTTTGAAATGCATATGTCAGTGGGGCAGGATGAATCAAGATAGAAATCTTTATTAGTGTGAAGCTTTAGATGTCTGGGATCTGGTCTCGTCAGATAGTATTAGATAATAAGGTAGTGCCTAGTTCACAGATACTCACTGTGACCACACTTGAACAGGAAAACAAGTGACACCTGAGACAAAACAACAACCACAAGTATAAGTCCTGGCTCTGATGCTGTGCTGTGACTTTTATAATATTCCTCAGTTTCAGTAAAACTATTTTATGCAGCTATAAAATTAGTCACAGAAATTATACTACTTTCCTATGCAACAGAGGAATCAAATGAGATTGAGTATCTAGTTCACAAATATTGGGGAACTGAAGGGGAATTTTGTAGAAATTAGAAAACTATGACTCTGAGTTTATTAAATGAAGTATCAATATTTGTCTTAATTTCAGAGTGTCATAAATGATTCCACTATTTTTTAATTGATTCATAGATTACATTTTCTCAAGTGTCATATGAAGTATTTTATTAACTGGGGACAAGATAATAAATGTTTGCCTTGTATTTATTGGTGCCAAGTATACCATTTGAATTTAATCTCAAGTTATTGGAAAACTAGGACAAGAATGGCATTTAAAAAAATAGCCAATTTTTTTCTCTCACTTAAAGCTCTATGGTGATCAGGAATGAATGAATTGATTCTGACTTGTATTCTGGATCCAGGACTGCTCCAGTTCCACTCGTCATGTATACATCCTATTTGACAACTCAGTGGGAAATGGAAAGAGATTGGTAGGCTGTGCAGCCTTCAATACTCCCTTGTTTATCTTCCGTATTAGGACTCTAATCCTATGACCTTAACCTAGATAAAGGATGGAAAATTCATTTTTCATTACAGGGACCCATGTGCTTTTAAGATTCTATCATGAGAAGAAAGAGGGAACAAATACTGGGAGAAAACAGTTCTCTCTACAACAGAGATTAGAGAACACTTCTCAATCACCAGTAGGCAGTGACACATCTATTCAGACTAGAATCCTCTTTGAAGTTACCAATAGCTACAGAGTTGATTTCCTGGCGATTACCCATGTGCCAGATACAACATGGGACATAAAAAGAAAGGAAACATCCTTTCTCCTTAGAAGCTGTAATCAATGCAACAGTAATGAAAATAAAAATTTACAAAATGGAATGGGATGAAAGAAAATAATTTTATATCCATTCAAGAAGGAAAAGCAAAACAATAGGATTCTGAGATACAGTTGGGATTTGCTGTTGTCATGCAAGGAACCTGGGAAAATGTGTCTTTCTCTGAAAGTAAGGTGTCTCATCATGAGTAAGGGGATGCTTCACACATTGGGAGGTTGTAATTGAGAGCCAAGTGTGGATCACAATTTTAATTTCTCATAGAAATATACACTCAGTGCATTGAGATTGAATGGGGTAAGATAGATAAAGGGACATATATAATTTATGTAGTATTAGCTTATTTTGAATGGATTCAATTATTTATATAATTTGGCTTCATTGGGATAGGTAGACACTTTAGCAAGATTCTCTTTCCTGGGGGATTCAGGAATTGAAGCCCTTGGCCGAAGTAAGAGGACAGTTCCTCTTTCCTGCTCTACAAGCAGGCTCTGACCACGCCCCTCTTCTGAAGGCAGAAGAGTATGTATGGAAAAGAATAGAATCAGGCAAGGTTGGAGGTGGGGTGAGAAGAAGAGTTTTCACCCACTGAAAATGAAGAGAATGAAATTACAGCTCTCCAGAGAAGACCGGGAACACATTTCCCTCTCTCTCCACCCCTCTCCACCCTCTTCCCTTCAACCGGGGCTCAGAAAGCTTTCTTCTCTTGCACTACTTTTAATGCTTGAGAGTAAAAACGGAGGGAGTTTCTCAACTCATCCACAGAGCTTTAAACAGTATAATTTAAAGCTGCGATATAAAAATAAAGGGCTATACTTAAAAATATTTTCTAAGATCTATTTTTTGACCAAATGTTCTTTTGTGGTTGGCTTCTCTTTTTCTTATTGACACTTCTTCCTGCTCTGGCTTCAATTCAATTTAAAAAGTGATCAGAAGAGATGGCTTAATGCATAGCAAGCCATGACAGGGCCAAAGGGCCTTAATAAGAAAGCATTGTTTCAAACCACAAATGTGGTCCAGCTGTGACCATCCCGTAAGAAGTGAGAAGTTATGGGATGGAAACCTATTCATTTCTCATGTTCTGAAAAATAACATAAAATGATGCTTGGCTCATTCGTTTCTTGTTTTCTGTCAACTTTTTATTAATCCCTTAGGCTCTGGATTAAGAAGTGTGTTGTAGTGATAAAATTTTGGTATGTTCTCTATTGCTTTTTAAAAAAATGGGTAATGTGAATGATCTATTTTGGTTAACCTATCTCCAATCATATAAACTCAAAGTTACAAGTATCTTCCTTCTCCTGACCTCTCCTGTCTGAGCTGAACACACGAGTGTTATAATTCTGACAGATGTTTTTATATTTACATACTTTTTCTATTCTTGATTAAATTGCATAAACCTATTTAAGGTTTTTCTGGATTGGATATGCAATAAATACCTTGACCCTGAATTTCTCAACAACAAAAACCTCTTAAGACATACTAAGAATATCTCAGGTTTTTCTGGCATGAACTATTCTTTCCCATTCTTTTCAGATACGTCTACAGCACTGACTTTTAAAAGCAATGCTGCATCGCTGTGCATAGTGTTGCTTGCCTTTATTCTCAACACTGATCATAGTTATTTTCCCCATGTGCTGGGAAAGTAAGAACATGAGTAAGGCAACAAACTCATGGACATAATTTTTATTAAAAGATACTAAACTGCTTGAGGTACCACTTAAGTATCAGAACAAAGGATTTTCTGCAGCTGAGTTCAGGATTTCCCTACCAGTGGGCTAAAATGTGTTTTTGTTGATTCTCTGAAGGGCATCAGAAACTGGCTTATATCATTGGTGGTACATTCGAAATCAACAAGGGTAAAAGATGGATTACACACTGGGATAGCCCAGTGAAAGGGGGAAAAAAACACCAGGTATGGTAGCATAGGCATTTAATCCCCTCACCCAGAAGGCAGAAGCAGGCAGATCTGTGTCAGGTTGAGACCAGCCTGGTCTACATAGTAAATTCCAAGATGGCCCAAGTTGCAGAGTGAGCCCTGTCTCAAAAACATAAAATGAATAAATAAGGAAGGAAACTCCCAAACAGGAGAACACATCAACATTTCTCTACCTGTGCAGAGAGGCCTGGAACCTGAGGTTTTATGCTACAGTCATTCATCCAATGATAATGAGATAGTGCAAAGGTTCCCTGAGCTCACAATGCTTCCTTGCACTTCCTCTCTCTTCTCCTCTTTCTCTCTCTCTCTCTCTCTCCTTCCCCCCTCTCTCTCTTCTTTCTTCCTCTATCCCTCACCCTCTCTGTCTCTCTACCTCACCTTCTCTCTATTTGTCTCTATCTGTCTTTATCTCCCTCTCCCCTCTCTTTTCCCTCTTCTCCAATCCTCTGCAAATGAATTTCCAATCTCTTCACCTGAGTTCAAACTCTGATTTCTCACCCTTAGCTTTCACATCTGACTTTAGTCCTACTTGAAGAGCAAAACTGTAAGCTGTCACAAATTGAGGTTTTCTCGCCATTCAACCACAAATGATGCTAATCCATCTTTGTCCACACCCAGCCTTTTTAATCTGTCCCAAACTCTCCTTTATCAGGGACTGATCCAGTGCATCAGATTCTATTTCTGTGCTGCTAGATTATCACAGATCTTGTTGCTACTGCTTCTCTCTCCTGATTTACAAGCTTCTCTCTAATTCTTCACTTAATACTTAAACACATTTAATATTTTTCTACTGTAGAAATCCCATGCCCAACTTTCCTCTCATTAATTATAAAAATCTGATTAAGGTGTATGCAGACATATTCTATGGCCATTGTTCCATGAATATGTTGCAAGCAGGAAGCAGGGGATCCCACCAAGACATTACTGATCTAGAAGTTTCCATATTGCTCCCTCTGATAGAGATTGAACCATGGTGGGGGTGTATAGAGGGAGGATCTTCCTGTTTCATTAGTTTTCCTTGGAGACTGAGAGATAGCCTCAGTTAGGGTTGTAGAATGAAGAGACCATGGATTTGATGGATTAAGTAACAGAATAGGAGCTGATAAATGATTAAACATGGACATATTAAAGGATGACATCTTGTTGGTGATAACAAGGACCTTTCATTGCTATCAATTACAGAAGGAGGAACTGGTTCAAGAGAGAGGGTGTGGAGTTCCTTTTCAGACAGTTTGGGTTGAAATAACTGAATTTGGGGAGCTCAGATGTAGGTGAGTCGGGATGCAGAAGATAGTCACAAACAGAAGGAACCAATCTCAGAGTTCAGTTGTTTCTTTGGACACAGTTTCTCTTCACTAATCCTCACGCTCAAGATTGCAGACTGCGCACACAGCATCATTCAGTTGATCGGCTGGTTAGCAACAGGAATTTCCTCCCACGTGTTTTGAGAGTGCCAAAGCAGAATCAGCGGATAGTCTACTTTTGTTCCTGCATACCGCCAAGGACAGTATTACTATAATTTGGCTTCTTTTCCATACTTTTCATTGTTCTGAAATTCCTCTGAATATCACTCATTCACTTATGCTTTGATAGCAGGTTCTGTAAGCAAGTCTGTCTATTCAAATGGCATTCTAAATGAAAGTGTGAAGTCAAAAAAATGCCTCATTTCTGTTACTCTTTCTAGAGTAACTTTAGGAATTGAGTCCACTCAGGGTACTGATAAGAGAACTGAGAATATACAGGATACCTTTATTAATATTATTGAGATCCTGCCAACCACTTAGAAGCTTGTAGTGATAATTACAGTTGCTATTTGTAGATATTTTCATTCCCATTGCTACAGATAAATGGAGGAGGCTGTGAAACACTGGATTCCTAGTAGAAGACCAGACACTTGGCACTTCTGTTGCCAAGAGCCAGTTTATGACTGAACTGCTGATTCTGAACCCTGAATACCCATTAGGATCATCTGGGGATGTGGGGGACTTTAGAAATTCTGCTGCTTAGTCTGAACCCCATTCAGATAACAGCAACCTAAAGATTGGGCAATGGCACTCACAAACTCACACTTTTAACGATCCTTAGTGATAACAGTATTTAACCAAGGTCAAAAAATATTAATTCGCTACTAAAACGTGGGATCTTTTATCATTTCTCCCCCAAACAAACAAATAAACAAACAAAAAATCACTAAACCATAGTTTCTTCCGTGTTCCAGCAGGACCCTTGGAAATAAACATCATAAACATGATAAATGTCTTCTTTACAGACAGACATTCTCCTTTACAAGCCATCCAAGAAACATTTTCAAAGCCTAGATATCCCACCAACTATACAACCACTTTGTTTGTTATGCGCACTACAAGTTGAAAGCGTTTATTTGCTATGTGTGTGCCACAGCACATATGTGAAGGTTAGATGACAATTCATGGAAGTGAAGTCTCTTCTTCCACCTTGTGGGTTACAGGAATCGAACTCAGGTTCTCATTCTCATCAGGGTGAGCCTTATCCGCCGCATCTCACTGGCCCAGAAAGCAACTTTTTTTTGGAAAATATGTATATAATATATTCTGATCATGCATTTGCCCTCCACCAACTGTTCCCAGATCCTTTCCACTTCCAGCTACCCAACTCAATGTTGTTTCCTTCTCTTAAAATAACAAATAAACAACAAGATACATATGAGAGAGAGAGAGAGAGAGAGAGAGAGAGAGAGAGAGAGAGAGAGAGAGAGAGAAAGGAAGAGGAGAGGGAGAGGAAGAGGAAGAGGGAGAGAGAGAGAGAGAGAAATAAAAAAAAATACAAGCAAAAGACCAATAAGATAAAAGGTCACAAAGCACTATGAAACACAGTCTACAAAAGTACTTCTTGATGCTTGCTTTGCATTATTACTCCTGACCATGGAATCTGTCCTTAAATGTGGGTAATATACCCAGTGAGACTCAATCGGAGAAAACTAATTTTTCCTTCACAAGCAGGTATTAATTGCAGACAGCTTCTTGGTCAAGGTTGGATCCCAGGTTCACTTCCACTCTCAGCATTGGGATGCTTCTTGCTTGAACCTGTGGAAGCCTGTGTGTGCTGCTACAGTCACCATGAGTTCGTGTGTGTGTGTGTGTGTGTGTGTGTGTGTGTGTCTTATGTGTGTGAAAGAGACTGCTTCCTCAGAGTCATTCGTCACCCTATAACTCTTACAGTATTTCAGCCTTCTCTTAGGCATAGATCCCTGAGCTTTGAAGGGAGGGGTTTAATGAAGACATCCCAGGATGGACTGAGTGTTCCAAAGTCTCTTCACTCTGCATATTGTTCAGATGTGGGTCTCAGTGTTAATTCCCATCTACTGCAAGAAGAAACCTCTGATGGTGGGTGGGTGAGGCATTGATTTTGAGTATAGCAGAATATCATTAGGAGTTACTTCATTGCTATATTTCTTTAGTAGAGCAATAGTAAATAGTATTTGGTTCAGAAAGCAACTTTGTTTCTGTTTATTTTTGAGATTATAACTTAATTACTTTTCTTCTCCAAACCTTCCCATATACCCCTCCTTGCTCTCTTTGAATTCATGGCCTCTTTTTTTTTTTTTCATTAATTGTTATTACATGCATACATGTGTTTGATTGTAACTTGTATGTATGTTTTCAGGGCTGGCCATTTGGTACTGGTAATTGACTGGGGACACTGGGGAGGAGCACCTGTCCTGCTCCCAGCTTTGCTCAGCTGCCTATCGCTCTTTGTGTAGATTTTTCTTCTTGTTTGTGTAAGGCTGGGGTCCCATGGCTTTTCAGCATCTAGTTTGGCATGTTTGTTGCTATCATCCTTGTTCAGCTCATAAGAAAACAACTTTTATTTGCATCATTAATGTCCCTGGTTGTAAGTGATCACGCATAATGTTTACAAGCTCCGAGGGAGTATCTGAGCAAGCATATGAACCCACTAACAAATGATTTCCTCCACAGACACTGAATTCAGGGTAAATCAATCCCTAGACATATCTTAGGGCCTATAAGACATTTTGAAGATTTTAGATTACTATTAAATTTTTAGTTAAACTGTAGTCTTATGTAGAAAGTGGCCTTCACTTCATTTCACCTTAAATAAGATGGATACTTTTCCAAATCTGGAAACAATAAGCATCATGTAGCACCTGATGTGTTTGATACACAAATGCCTAGACTACCCTAAAGACATTTCAAAAAATTAGGTGTTTCTGCTTTGTGTGATAATCTTTCCAAGGTCTTCAAGTTATGAGCATGTTGTTTGGAGGCACTTATTTTTGACATTCATTGAACAAGTTTTATCTCTGTTCACACCTTTCTGGAATCTATTTTTTTTTTTAGTGGCACTGTCTTTTTAAATATGAAATTACAAGAAGTAGCAAAGAAGATATTCAAGAAGCTTATAATTAACACTACTTCTTTAGTTCATTCACACAATTATTTTGTGTTATTATTAATGATCTTTGCAATTTTGTACACTTAGAGCTTGTCTTCTGGCAGAGATATTGATTACTCAGAAAATAATGTCCTTCAAATTTCACAAAGAACGTGGTGGTAGACATTAGGAAGATTCTTCTTTATACTCTGGGCCATTGCTCATTTTTGTTTGGTTTTTGTTTTGCTCTGGTTTTTGTTTGCTTTTTGACAATGTTTCACAGGGTAGCCTAGCTGATAATGAATCAAGAACCTACTGCCTTTGCCCTTAAGAACTTGTGTTAATGGTGAACCCAGAGTTTACAAGAAAGAAGTAGAGTTCATAAAATCTCTTCTGTTAATGCTCCCATTACTGAAAAGAGGAAATACAAGGGCCAGACTAATTATTTGGGTCAAAGAATGATATTGTCAAATACTTATAAATAATATTATGGTCAGTGTCCTACATGTTACAGCAATTATAGAATAAGAGAAATTGGATAACATGACACTAATATGCCATTTCTATATGGAGTCTTCATTCAATGACAGTTTATATTTAAGTTTCCACAATGGTGGACTTTTGTTCACACTGGCTTTAATGAATTGTGTTATTCTGATTAGGTGCTCTATCCAGGTGACCTCAGTGGACAATGTTGGTGTCATCTATAGAACCAAAAAAAGTACACCTAGAAATGGTACATGTGTCGGTTTTAGTTAAGGATGACTTGAAGATAGTCACTTCTACAGGGATACAATTTACCAGTTGTAGTCACTCTATACGAAAACATTTTGCAGTCACTTCAAAAGGAACAATGTAGCTGTGTCAATGGTAGCCTAGCCTGAGTTCCTTGGTGTGGAAAGTAATGCATGGTAGGAAAAAGAACATGTCATTCTTCATTTCTAACCTATGTATCTTTAATTATTTCATTTTGCAAAGCTCCACTGCCTCCCGTGTAAGTCATTTCCATCTCACTGCTGCTAGAAAAGCAGTGTTTAAAATGAAATAGGGGTCTGATAGCTTTCCACTCATCCTTTAATAAGTAGTCAAATATCTTCAGACCTGTTTGTTTTACCAGTGAAAACTCAGTCCATATGGTTGTCTAAGCTCCTGATGTGCTATAATTATTAGCATTTATTGAATACATATTACCTTTGTTTAGAGTTCCTTTTATCCATTATCTTATTGGTCCTCACTGTGATTCATCTTTTAGATGATAAGAACTACCATATTCTGAAACATGTAAATCCACTATCTGCAAACTTATTACACAGATTAGTAAAGGGTGTCTCCTCAACTTGCAAGTGATTTTGCCTATATTACAAGATTAAAATGTTTGTGTCTCACTTGTGTGAATCTCAAGATAGGCATCATTGTTTTTGTAAAAAAAACTACAACAAAAATAGCAGGTGAATCCATGAAACCAGATAAGTATCTAAATAACTTGATTCGTGTGTTAAACTCCATGAAACCAGATAAATTCCTAAACAGTTTAATTCATATGCTTACATGTTATTAAATAAATACAACATGTCCTATAGATGCAGTCTACAGATGCTACCACTTTTTAGCATTTTCAAATATTATATCGAAACACTTCATCTCAATATTCTGGCTTTAAATTTTAGCAAAATTAAACTTCTTTACTTCATTTTTGTGTCTTTCTCTAAAGACTCACTTTTTATTTTTAACATATTTTTTTCACATTTTACATGCTGTATTTTGAACTTTATTGCTTGAAAACATTATCCAATATTCTTTTTTTTTGTATTGGATATTTTCTTTATTTGCATTTCAAATGTTATCCCCTTTCCTGGTTCCCCCTGTCCCCGGAAACCCCATCTCATCCCCTCCCCCTGCTTCTATGAGGGTATTCCCCACCCACCCTTTTAAAATATCTGTAAACTAAATGTATAGCATTGCTTATACTTTTTTATAAACATGTATTTTCCATTTAAGTGTTGGAAATGGGAAAACATGGTAGTCTGCATTTTTATTAGATTCTTGAAAACCTTGCCAAATAAAAAGCAATAAAAGTTGCATTTCATGCTAAAAAAAAAAAAAAGAAAAAAAAAGAAAAAGGTAAACGAAAAGGAAAACGTCATTCCTGAACTGTATTATATTTTTTCAAAATAATACTGAAACTAAATAATTAAAGTTTGAAAAACATTGGTAAAATAGACTTCTCTAATAAATCTAATAAATAAAAAGCTAGCCTGCCCTGTACTTCCACTACTCAAAAGATAAAAACGAGTTAAGTGAGATCCTGTTTCAACAAGTGAATGGATGAAGGAATAAATAAATAAATAAATAAATAAATAAATAAATAAATAACAAAAAGCATGGGTAATCAACATTAGAAATGAAATGGTTTAAGTTGTAATAAACTACCATATACAATCGTATTCCATTACATTGAAATACAGATGACACAGATAACTTGGTAAACACAATTATCAAAACTAACTCAAGAGCAAATGAATCACCTGTGGAGACCTTTAATTTGATAATTTAATAGTATTTTATAACTTTCAAGATACAGAAGCATTTGACAACAGCATATTTTTACAATTTGTAGTTTTAAGTAGAATGTTGAAGTTGAAAGGTTTTTTTTTGTTGTTTTTTTGATTGTGTTTTTTTGTTTTTTGTTTTTTGTTTTTTTGATTTTTCGAGACAGGGTTTCTCTGTATAGCTCTGGCTGTCCTGGAACTCACTCTGTAGACCAGGCTGGCCTCGAACTCAGAAATCCACCTGCCTCTGCCTCCCAAGTGCTGGGATTAAAGGCATGCGCCACCACCGCCCGGCTTGAAAGTTTTAAAAACTTCATTTTGAAGTTTTGGAAATCAGAATTTCTGTAGAAGCAGAATTCAAAGAGATTCTAGACACCAAAAACAGATAGGAACAAGTCCTAAGGAAGTCAATGTGTAGCTTAACCTTTCAAGAAAAAGAAAAAAAAAAACAGAAATAAAAAGGAGCTCTGGGTTGGCTAAAGAGAGGTGTTTCAACACAAGTTATTCTAGACTAAGATGTTTTACCCATATGTTGGTGGAGAGTGTAAAGTTGACCAATGTATAATTAAGCATAATTACTATTTCTGTTGAAAAAAATCAAAGTAGGTTATTCTTAGAAGAGCAATAATGACTGGCCAGCAAGTAACGTTATACATCTTGATGTGGTTGTAGTTATGGAGGTGAATTCTCTTACATTCTGTCAGACTGATGTCAGTAAGTATATACTCGTAGAATGTATTAAGCTTTACCATATTTCACGATAGAACAATTAAAATTTCACCCTCCCCCCCCCAAAGAATAATTGCTATGTATCAAATTTTCTACATGTGTGATGTTGAGGATGTTTGTTTGTTTATTTATTGTTTGTTTGCTTTGAGACAGAGTTTCGCTGTCTGGGACTGTCCTGGGACTTGCTCTACAGACCAAGCTGGCCTCAAACTTAGAAATCAGCCTGCTTCTGTCTCCCAGGCACCGGGATTAAAAGTAACCACAATTATACCAAGCTTATGATGTTGTTTCACTGGTTTAAGAGGCAGACTCTTCTTTTTTTTTTTTTACCCTCAATTTTCAGTTAGGGAAAAGGGAGCCCAGAAATTTCAGTAAATGAAAGAAGCAGTGTGCAGCCCCCGGAGAGAACCTGCCTATTCTATTCTACTGCATTGTGTAAAGAAAATAGAAGGTCTGGCTTTGGTTTTGTTAGGGAGATGCTTCAGATGGAGATGTCGGGAGTACGGAGACACTAGCACAGGCAGTCTGTCCTTCATCAATAACAGAGGAAGTGGGTTGACACCACAAAGACAATGAAAAGCAGTATTGGACAACAAGAAAGGTAGAGATAGCAAGGACCCACTGATGATAAGGGTCCATACTCCTTTGCCCTTGCTCTACCCTACCCGTGTCTGTGACGGACAACTGGTACCCCAAGTCCTTTATTATAATTGGCTTTCCTTCTGGCAGCCTCAATGGTATTGGGAACAGTTATTACTGGTTTCCTAAGCTGTGCTGCTTGTGAAGCATTTGTTGTAGCTTGCTACTTAGATGGGCATGAAGGTTCGTATTCATCTCCCTTAATGGTTTTTCTGATAGGATCACTGAGAGATCTGATATGGGGTATTAGCATTTGTTAAATATAGCTCTTCTCATCGATCTCTTTAGTCCCCATCTTCCCATGCCAGTGGATTTGGGGACTTTTCTCACAAAACCATTGCACAAACAGTTTTTTTTTTAAATCAAGTGTGAAAGTTTATGTTTGTTTGTTTGTTTGTTTGTTTTGACATTTTGCCTGTGACTTTGAAGCTATTGTGGTTTCTGATATTTTTGGGAACACTTTCCTCTTCTTCTTAATTGAACGTAGTGATGTCTCTTACTTTTCCTTTTCCTGTGCTAACTTACAAATATATTATTTCTACTTTATAATTATCATTTCAATTTAGCAGGGTTATCACAGATGTTCAAATATATCTGTCATATATTACTTGGTATCTCTAATATACCAGAATAGGGAAACAGTGGTTTCACATGTTTTCTATTTTCCTCTGTTTCAGTGTAACCCTCCTGCCTCTAGTCTTTTGACCCTTACTGGTTTTATTTGATTTTATAGGTGGCTACATTTTTAAGATGATATGAAATATATTAAATGAAATTTTATTTAGATTCAATATATTTTTCTCCTTTTATTCACCATATCTCTCATTTATTCTATTCTGTCCACTTGAAGTTCTTATTGGTGTTTTTATATTGTCTAGAAATTCTTTCAGAGAGAACCTTAAAGTAATAAACTTCAAAGTCCCTTTCAATTCTAAAAATATACTTCTGCCTGTCACTTGGATAATAGTTTGGCTGAGTGTAGAATTCTAACTTCAAAGTTCTCTTTCATTAGAATAAGAGTATTTTTTCCCCACTGCCTTCTTGGATCCTGGCTGGCTCACAAAAACTTTTAATATCACTCTGATTCTTATTCCTTTGGAAGCAATCATTCTTTTAATTCTGACCATTTTGAAATCTCATTCTTATTCTAGGTGTTAACAAATTTCACAAGAATGCATCAAGGACTGTGTGTCCATCTGTGTGTATTTTCTGCCTGATCTACCCTGTAGCCAAGATTGTATTACATTCTGAAGAATTCTAATATTTATAATATTATAATATTAATATAATATTCTATAATTAATATATAATTAATATACTATTCTAATATAATTTAATAATATTCTAATATTTCTTTAGGTGCTGTTTTTTTTCAGTTTCTTTATTCATTTGTTCAAGAAGTCCTATTGAGCATATCTAGGAACCTTCTGTGACATGTACATATTGTCATGTCATCCCCCTTTCTGTATTGCCCTTACTCTAAACACTGAGTTCAGGACTGAGGTATCTATCTTCAATCTGCTTTCATTTACTTTGGATGTTTTTCTAGGATTGCTTCTGGCTTCTGGTTTGTGAGAAGTAGTTCATTTTCATCAGTTGCCTTCAGGAAATATATTATTATTTTTTTTTATTTTATTGTTCCTACGAACCGGAGCTAAACGCTAGACCACAAAACTTAGCAGTACAGTGTTCAATTTAGTAAATTACATTTGTTTTGACTTTTGCAATATAATAGCACACATCAGCTGTGACAGCTCAAGAGCAGATCTGCCTATGGCAAGGCAGGTTAAACAAATTTTGATGATGGACTTGAAGTGCCAGTGTGTGAGTCTTAAATTTGGAATTGTGATGTATAAGGACATGACTACCATGAGAGTTAAGAGTAGACTAAAAAGTACAAAGAAAGGGCTTTCTGGCCTGAAGTCGTTATGCTGGGTCAGGCAGTCAAGATGACTGAAAAGATATCAAGATATGTCCCTGAGATAACTAGAGTTTGATTCTTATCAGTGGGGAAAGCCCTGATACTGAGGAGACTTAGAGAGTACTTGATCTTGATGAGTGTTATCTATAAAGTGTGGAGTGTATGGGAAAAGAAAGCAATGAGTCGCAATCATCACATCTCAGAATAATGACCCTGGGAAACTGATAACATTTGTGGAAAAACTGGCAGTCACTTGAAAATTGTTATTTATGAAACTTGTCATGTAGAAGTTATACTATTACAACTTGGCAAATATAACACATTAACAACAACAAAACAAAACAAAACAAAACAAAACACCAGTGTTCGTTTACACTATGCTTAAAATCTCAGGAACAGAGAGCTTTCCTGAGGGGTGTTTTCCTGTCCAGTGATTAACTGACCCATTGTATCGACTCTTAAAAGAGGAGGCAATGGTTTGTATTTGGTCTTTATCAGAAAACATCCTGCTAGATAATTACTTAAATGATCAGAACTACTTAGAACGAGTTAACAACTAGACAGTTTTAACACACCAGACCTCCTCCCTGAACTAGATATATGGTCAGATTGTCATCTTTGATTAATGCTAGAATGTGCATTTCCAGACTCTGGTTTTATCCTTCAGTATTAGGAGGAGGAGAGTATAGCCCAATGCCTTCAAGCCTGCTCATCTCTAATTAGCAACCTAACATCTTTGTTTGTCTATTTTCGATTTCTGGGAACAAGGCTGCCTGACAAGAAAGAAATTGATCCTCTTGCTGGTCCTGGTTTATGAGGAGTTGTGTTACGATAAGATGTACACAAAGAAGTCATACCAACAGGGAAATAAGGAGCAGCCTGTGTACGATGAAGCTGCCGGTCGTTTGCAGACCAGGCACAGCTAATGGTCCACACCATTTAGGATGATTAGATTGCAGGAAGAAAAAAAATATCTATGAAATCATTGCTGTGTACTGCTGGTGACTCAAAATTAACTTTTCAAAATTACTTGATTAAGACATGCATGGCAATGTAGTAGCCTTGGATGCGACTATTAAATATTTTACAATGCACGTTGCTTTTGTTCTAGGCTGTTAGCCAAACCTTATGTTGGATTTTGCTGTTATAACCTGGGTATCACACACATATTAAAAGCCAAGTTGTTTTTTCTTTCCTTTGAAAAGCTGTTGAGATTGCCAGTACAATCTTAGCATCGACACAGACAAATCAAAAAGTAGAAATTCTTGGTTAAGTAAGAAAGATAAAGAATGTAGCCAAAACAATTATACATGATGTCTGCAACTTAAACTGGAGAAAGTACCATTTCTATAATTTTATTTTAAAAAACAACTAAGGCAGCAATTTTAATTTTCCTTGTGTTTAAATTTATAGTGTGCATTCTCCTCATTAAAGACAGCGAAAACTCAAAAGGAACCAGGGCATATACTCCTCTGTTGCACAGATTGTATAAAGTATAGAGGAGATAAGTTTCTAAGTCCTGTAAACAGTTTCTGTGGCACTTCCCTGTCATTTCTATGTGAAATAAAAGCCAGTCAGAACCTGCCCTCTTCATGTGGAAAGCAGTAACATATCCCTGTAATCATAGAACTCAGTGGGCCTGAGGCAGGAGGATGTCAAGTTCAAGGCTGTGTGGACCACATAGTAGGACCCCTTCTCATCTAAGAACAAAGGAGGGGTGAGGACGAGAGTCAAAGAAGAGAGCAGTCTAGTCCTCTGATTCTTAGATCCTTGCCTAGGTTGAGCATGCACTTCCTCCTTCTGTCTCCACAGAGCATCTGCACGACCACCACTGCGTTCTTGCATTTTTTCTTCCTGGCTTCATTCTGTTGGGTTTTGACAGAGGCGTGGCAGTCATATATGGCTGTGACAGGAAAAATCCGGACCCGGCTTATAAGAAAACGCTTTTTGTGCCTTGGATGGGGTAAGCATATTAATAGGCCTTATATTCTTTGCTGAAATGATATTGAGCAATAATATCATTGAATAGTACCAAGTGACTGTTCCCAAGTTAGTTGTGTCTAACTTGAAAATATGAAGTGGAAATACATAAGAGAGGCCATTTTCCTAATATCCTTGGCATCATTTGGAACTTTATAAGGAAATAATTACGAAATGTTTTAGTTAGCAAGGTAGCAGTTAAAATACCCACAGGGTGTACCATAAGACCTGAGTTAACCAAAGTTAGAAAGACAATATGTTTTCTGCTGGTAGTTTTTGAAAACGCAAATGCTTTCAATTCTTCAGGCCCCCAAATCATGATACTTACTGGACACGTAGCAAAACCCTAGGAAACCTCGAAGTGTTCTATTCCAAGAAATCTCTAAAATGTTAAAGAATAAAATTGTTCACATCACAGGGAAGAAGGGAGCCATTAGTGAGGCAATTAAGCTTCACATATAGTTAAGGGGTTCCTCAAAAGTAGAAACATACAATTGCTACCAAACTGAGGATTAATTAATTCACTGCCCATCATTATTGGGTAAAGTTTCCAATTGCTTCATGGCATAGATGTCTCCACGATCGGTGATTTCCTGGGGCCAGTAGAAACAAAAGCATAGGTATTTCTTTTAGAGTGAGTTTTACAAAAAAGGGCAGGATTTTTTCATATTTGTCTGAGTTTGAAAGTGTAATACTACAATAACTGTACCTAAGTATACATGAAAGACACATGTACACATATCCACATGTGCACATTTGCACACATATGTACACATACTGCTGCTACCACATCAGATGATGACATTAGCATACTAAAAGGAACCTGGGAGCTTATAAGCTAGTGACCTTACTACAAGACCAGAATAATTCATCCTGAAAACCAGGATCAAAACTATGTAAAGATTATCTGCCAGCATTCAGCAGGGATATATCCATATTTAGCTGATGCATTGGGACTCTTTGGAGAAGCAAAGGGAAAGGTGAAAAATATCTTCTACTTAGAGTTTCATAAGATTTATGTCTAGGTTCCATGACAAAGATCTTCTCAAATTAAGGCAGTATCAAACCAAGGAACAATTTTGTTGTGAATTAGGACCATAGATCTAAGGAAGAGCCCATGCAAGCACAGGAAGTTATTTCTTAAATAGTGATTTCCTTGCCAGTGACCAATAGCTACCTTATTTACTATTGTGACTATAGACCTTGAGAAAAGGGTTTGCAGCTCATCTCCAAAGTTACAGATAATATCAATATTCTCTGAGTAGCAAAGAGTTATATAGAAGATGGGCAGAGAGAAGCCCCTCACTATGAACTTAGAAGAAGTTCAATTTGTGTGAAATAAAGATTACTAACTTCTTAGCTGTTGGTTAGGGTGTAAGTTTTTTTTTCCTATTGAACTCAATCCATTCAATCAAAATTTTCCGTCAACAAATAGCATGCAGGATGAGGAGGAGACAAAGAGTATCACAAGTATAATTTACATTCTATGTGTATAGTTCTCAGTATGAATTTACAAACATGGCTACTCCCCATTGGAGATGATTAGAAAGAGGAGAAGCAACTGAACACGCAAACACAATCTTCTTAGAAAATGTTGAATATTCAAATATGTTTAAGTATGAGATAAAATAAGTCTTAAGATCAGAATCAGTTTAGACTTTCAGGTAATTGAGTTCTCTATTACTACATCCTTGTTGTTATGAGTAAATTGAAAAGAAAATGTTAAGTGGTAAATTTTATTTTGGGGGTCTTCTTATAAGTTGAACTTGGTGTTGATCAAGATATGACCACATGAATGGTCCACTCCTACCACAGTCCATTCCACCAGGGGAAGCAGTTTTTTGCCTTTCTGGTTTTATAACTATAAATTTCCTTTATAACAGTGCAAACCCCTAGAGGAAAAAATAACTTAAAAGATATACTAAATCTCTGTTATTACTTCTCTTTAAAACTGTGTCAAATGCAGTGGTAGCTTAGCAACATCAGGGCAGTCTACTAAGTTAAAAAAAAATCCATCTGTCCTGCAGTGACTTGAAGTGCCAGGGTAGGTTGGTACCCTAGGATTTGCCTCCTTCTCAGAGGAAAAGGAGAGAAAGGATGAGGAAGAGCTGTGTGAAGTGGGACTAGGAGGAGGGAGGGTTGCAATTGGGATGTAAAGTGAATAAATAAATAAATTCCACCTGTTTCTCATTATTTTGCACTCGATAGAAAGCTTTCAAATATATATATCTTGTGAGGTGACCCCTCCAACAGTAGTTGCTGTGATCTGAGTACCTGGAGTTTATCCAGGCTTGTCCTGGGCAAGTGTCCACAGTAGCAGTAGCTGCATATGAAGTGTCACCTTGCTTCTCTTGCAGGGCTGCCAGCTTTAGTAGTGGCCACGTCTGTAGGCTTCACCAGGACGAAAGGATACGGCACAGACCACTAGTAAGTCCATCTATAATGCTACTCCTGTTGATATTTAAGGAAGCTACCAAATAGATTTTTGGCTATTGATGCTATTCACTTTATTACTGAGTCATTAACAATGACAAAAGCTTGCAAAATTATGTGAGGTGGCTTATATGCACTAAAGTAAAGAAAGTACACAGTTCTATTCGGAATCCTCATTTCCATTTCCAGTTTTCCTTTAAGCCACATACTGAACTCTGCAAATTAAGAGTATATAAAACAATGTCAGTTCACCCACCCAACACAATGACAACTTCTTAGAGCTGGGAAAAATTTCTCTCTTTAAAGTTTTTGATTTTATATGCAGTTAATACCACTGAAAGAAAATGCTAAGCTTTATTTAAGGACTAATATTTACTATATCATGGTTACTTTGAGTTATTGCTTTTTCTATTAAGGTAATATGTTGGTGTATATCAAGTATTTGTAAAACACCTTATTGGTATTATAGATATTAAGGTTCCTACTTTCAAGTTTGTAAAGGTCAAACGCGTACCAAGTCTTGAGTTGATTTTAAATAAATGCACATATATTTGTAACTGTGTATACTAGAGTTTCTGACTGTGTATATAACTAATAGATTAAAACTCTAAGGTATAACTTATACTGGCACATTTATCCTCTTAAACACATAGTTTTCTGTGAGTTTTGACAAATGCAAAAAGTACGGAACCACCTTGTCCATAAGAGCAGATTAGTGTTAGGAGACAAAAGAAGAGTTCCCGTTCATATTGCAACTTTTGAAGGCAGCTCATTGGCTGAATGTACTGAGATAATAAAATACCAGGAAACAGTTGCATGAGGTAATATCCTGGGTACTACCCAGGGCAGTAAGATGCAGTCTCTCACACTTTTCCCATCACCCTCCTGGATTATGGGTGTCGGATTCTCCAGTCTGCAAACATCCCATGCTGCACCTCTGGCCTCTTTATTTCCTTTTGATTCAGAGAATGAAAATTTTTACCCAAAAGAGTTCCCTAGCTCCATCAGCGGCAAGCTTAGTGAAGTTAGTCCATGATACCAACACAGCTGCACTCATTTCAATTCAAAATCTTCCAATGAATGTTCTTGGTAGTCAGGGAAACAGTGAAATTAAAGGGGGTTGGGAACATAAACAGGAGTTATCCATTTCCTGCCTTGGACTCTGTTAAACCAGTTTCTCCCGGTATCTCAGTGGCTCTCAAAGAAAAGCAGGTAAACTCCATTTCCAAGACTTTCTAAACACACTGAAAGAGTCTGTCAGGAGATAAAGCAGAGTTTGTTCAGTGATAATCTCTTTGCAATAAGAACAAAGGAAGATATTGCAAAATACAAATAATTTGTCTAAAATATTTTAACTGTCTCGAGGTAAAACCCAGTGGTTAAGTCTCTCTCCAGTGAGAGATATATACTGGTTTTTACTCATGAAATGCTCTAACTCTGGATTTTTCTACGGCTTCTAGGGTTTAAGTTATAAACCTTTGAAATGTGCCAACACCGCAAGGTTAAATTCTAGCCTATGCTATTGGCATCACGATCCAGTGGCTTGATGCTTATCACTGATTTTTGTTAGTTTTATCTAATGCTATTTTTAGCTGCTGGCTGTCTCTTGAAGGAGGACTGCTCTATGCCTTCGTTGGACCTGCGGCTGCCGTTGTCCTGGTAAACTCTGAATTCACTTACTTGATTCCTTAACAAAATAAAAATTACAGAAGTTCACTTAGAGTGACAATTTTGATAAAGTGTTTGGTGGGCAGGAATTTTAAAGTTTAATTACTTATTACTTTAATTTTAATATCAGTTGCTTCAATCTTATGTTACTCTAAAATATTCATATTTAAGTACTAAAGATTATTAAACTTGGGAGAGTGGAGTTCCTCTTACAGTGATCTTAGATATGTGACAGAACTCAGGTTAACTTCAATACACTCCTCCTCTCTGATATGTAAAAATCTATTCATTTATTATCGCACCTCTATATTAATTTCGAATAATGTATTTATGTATAAATAGGGAGATTTATTCAAGACTTCCACTCCCAAATGCCTTTACCTATCTACCGTTTATCCATCTATATACATACAAACACACACACACACACACACACACACACACACACACACACACACACAACATAATATATATATATATATATATATTATATATATATATAAAACTATCTCAACCTCAATGATACAAGCATTTCACAATGGGTATTTCACTCTTCCTTATCAGAGCTGTATATTCTAATATGTTCAATATCATTCCTCCCTCTAGCTAACACATCTCTAGACTTTTTGATGTTCCCTGTGGGTCAATATTATTCTAAGTTAAAATCTACCAATAGATGTTACATATAAAATTTTAATTATTTTCCTTTTAGAATAACAAAATATTTCCCTAATCTTTAAAATTACAACAGGCAAAAATTTCTACCAATTTTTCACATTCTCTGACGCCTCCCTCCTTCCCACCCACCTTTACTCATACACAGCACTCTGACTTACCAATATTAAGGAATAAAGGAGGAAAGAAGTATATAAGTTAAATACAGAGATTTATATCACTGTTCAATTAGACTACCTGTTAGATAATTAGCCTTCAATTTTTTGAATGATTTGTTCAATAACTTGGAAGTTAGAAATGTCTTTCTTAATAACTCTAAGTCTTTCTTCCTTTAAGATTGTTCTTTCTTTTAAGCTGTAAGGGGGAACAGAAATTGACTATGAATTGAAAAAAAGAAAAAGAAAGAAAGAAAGAAAGAAAGAAAGAAAGAAAGAAAGAAAGAAAGAAAGAAAGAAAAGAAAGAAAAAATGTTGATAGATACATAGATATGTAGATACATAGATACATAGATGAAAGATGAAAGAAAAAAAGATGATGATAGATGAAAGAGAGAGAGAGAGAGAGAGAGAGAGAGAGAGAGAGAGAGAAGACAGACAGACCACTGATGACATGAGTATTATAGAAGAGCATAGGGAAATTGAAACTATTAGCAAAATATCAATTGAATTATTTTCATAAGCTGCTAGGTAAATATACATATAATCCTATATCGTATGTACATAATTAAAACAGCAATACAATGGTTCTTTATTGGTCATATATTCTCCTATTTAAGATGTGAATAATAGACTCCATAGGACAGGTTTTCTGTTAGTTCAAATATAGTGAAGTACAGTGGTCATGCTCTTGACTGAGCGGATCTTGCTGAGACACTAAGAGTGAGGAATCCTACATCACTGCATAACAGACACACTTTGGATCTCTCTCATATCAGCAAGTGAACAGATTTCCACCTTCTATTAGGAAAAGAGGGACAGTGGGAGGGAGAGAACAAGAGGGAGGGACTTTGTCGTTCACTGATAGAGGGTACAGGGCTAAATAAGGTGAAAGGAAAAGGATCTTCTTTGGCTTCCTTGATTTTCCAATTGGGATGGGTATTCATCATCATCACCTACCAATAACTGTTTCTTTGAGGTGCCTTCACAATTTCACTTGAAAAAGAACATTTTCTTACTGATTTCACTTCAGCTGATAGTATGCAAAAAGCCATGTAACTGGGAGGAAGTCTTAGAGATTGCTAGAGGTCAGAGAGCAGATTTTAAGAACTGGTGTCAATATCCATCTCCTGAAGGAACCTGAAGATTGATTAGGCCTTCCCTTCTTAGAAGAGGGAGCATCAGAAAGCAACCTCCACCCCACACCCCCATCCCCACCGCACCCCCATCCACTGCTGCTGCAGAGCACAGCCACAGGGCAGCTAATGTGACTTAGACGCTGTCCTCCCGCTAGGAACAGTGACAAATCCTGCTACCTTCGCCTCCCTAGGCCCAGCCCAGCCCCTTGCTCGGAGATTGGCTTATAAGCATGGATAAAATTCATTGAACCCATTGTTTTAGTCAAAGTTTCCTTGGAAAGAATAATGCTGAATTGATGGAGTTTGGTACCACTTAAATGTTAGGCAATTGAAGGTTAATTTCACCATGTTAAACCGCAATCCACGGAAATTTGAGTGTGTTTAATGGACTTTAAATGTTAGAGTCAGACACCACTGTTGAACTGCTCATTGCGCCTTATAGAGGTTATTCACATCGCTCTTCATAATCACGTACCTCCGTGGGGTTTTAAGGCTTGCTTTCTGAGAAAAAGGGGACTTGATCCCAACTTCAGTATCATTGAAGGGTCAACTTTGTTTCTATTTGACAGGTCAACATGGTGATTGGCATTTTGGTATTTAATAAACTTGTTTCCAGAGATGGCATCCTAGATAAAAAGCTGAAACACAGAGCCGGGTAAGCTGCCGTTGGTGGAGTTTGAAGGTTCTTTACGAGTAAATTCCATAGTCCAGGTCCAGCTTGTCACTCACTTGAAACTGTTCCCTTAACTTTGCTCTTGATGTACTAGTGTGTCTGGTAGATCCGGCCATTTAAAGTTTCTCTGATTATGCAATAGAAGTAATAAATCTAACACATAAGATATGTTTATCAAGGGTGATTTATTGATAACAGTATATGTTATAGAAGAAGATAGAGGTGTGGATATTGCTAAGAACGAACACTAAGTCTAGACTCAAAATAGTTGTCCTCAGGTAAGAGATTTCAAACCTTAAAACTTTTGATCACAAAAAGTTAGATTTAAACAAAATGTCAGTCTGGGACAAGACTTAATCAGGACAAGTAAAACTAAATAGAGTAAAATAGTGATTTTATTTGCGGGTGGCGGGGGAGGGGGCCGCTCTTTAACTAATTGTATAGACCAGAAAAAATTCACGTAATCACTTGAAAATAAATATATATAAAATATTATTCCTATCATATATTTGCATTCCTTTTACATTTAAAATATGATTTAGTGTCGATAAATGTGTAATTTTTACTTTTCCATTTTAATCATCAACTAAATCTATAAAACAAACAAACCCACCTACCTTATGTTTACTGTTATCACTGTATCAACAAGCACTTAATATGTAGATCTGTAGAAACCTTTAGGTTACAGCAATACTCCATCCTAAGTATTTGTGGAAATTTGAGTAAGATATTAATTCCCTTGATTTACTCTTAGGTCTTATTAAAATTAAAACTTTTTCCCATCTTAGAAAAAAATGTATCTTTATTAAAAGTATATTCCCATAATTGTTCTCTTGTAAAAACATTTTTTATATATTTTTGAAGGTCATAGTGTGTGATCCCTTACTGGTGATGAATTAAAGATCTCCCTGTTTTTATAATTTATGTGATGATTATAAAGTAAGATAACTCAGGTGGTTCTTTGCCCTAGTAAAAGACTAAAACTTAATGGCTTTTCATTTAAAAAGAATCAATATTGTTCACATAAAACCCTAGAAGTACAATGATAGATCAAAGCATCAGTAGATGGTCCTTCCCTATACAGTCTACATGCTGGTTTGCATTACAGATTAGTGTCTAAACCATCCTGAACTTACTGTCTACACTGAGGTTTTACACCATTTGATATGAGCTTTCCATAGGGCTTGCCACATGGGGCTGGAATAGAATAACCATTTTGTCTGTTGATCAGACTAAGTGCTGGGAGGGCTGGTGAGATGCTCAGTGGTTAAGAGCACTGACTGCTCTTCCAGAGTCCTGAGTTCAATTCCCAGCAACCACATGGTGGTTCACAACCATCTCTAATAGGATCTGATGCCTCTTCTGGTGTCTGAAGACAGCTACAGTGTACTAATATAAACAAACAAACAACAGACTAAGTGCTGATAGAGAACAGCTCTGCTGAACTGCATGACATTTTCTAAAGGAGGTATTTGAACTCGAAACTCAGCAGTGCACCAGCTGTAGGTATACTACCTGCAGTCTCCAGGTATACGACCTCCTTTTTTGGAAACCCAGTCTCTTCATCCATTAAATAAGAAAATCGCTTTTGCTTCTGCCTCCTTAAATATACGAAGTAATGCACATAATAATTTCACAAGAACATTAGCAAATGGTACGCCCTACTCTTAAACAGTGGATCTTATGATGAATGAAGTAACATGGGCAATAAAGGTTCCTATGATCCCATTGTCCAAGACGGTGAGATCAGAAAAGGAGATGAGATCATTAAAATGCCTAGGTGTCTTCATGGCCCTTGGTTCTTTTCACACTTCATTATTCTGTGCATCGTGTCAAGTTTGAAATCGTGCTGCTCCTTGTAAGTGATAAACAGAGACTTAATGATGACATTGCCAGGGTATGAGTTTAAATTACTGATCTTAAGCTACATCTTGGCAATGCTAGTTATAATTGCGAACCTCTAATTATAAAAGCATTCATAGAAGTCACATGGATTTCACAGGCAAATCTTAGTAGTGTCTTTGTGTTCCAATGGGGGAAAAGAAGCTCAAGTCTTTTTACATGTAGAATTCTGATCACTGTGTGGAGCAGAGGAGAGCTATCGAGGTAACAACCAAGTTTAATCGACATTTGTCAAATAGAAACTCTAAGTTAAACTAAGTATATATAGAGTTGAATATATTCCTCTAATCTGAAGTGTGAGTAAAGGAAACTTTAAAAAGTACTACGAATTTCTGAAGTTAATTTTAGTCCTCAGAGAAGCAGCAAAGAAGGTAATAAAGATGTCAGTGAGGGGCTTAATCAGATGCACTGAGAAAACACAGAGCAAAGTTGATGCTGACTGGCTTAATAATTGATTTCACTAATTGTAAAGTTGACTATTTCAGGTTGGTTGAATATATACATATAAATACATCTATATAAGTGTATATAGAGAGAGCATATTTTCTGAAACTAGATGACATTATTTATATAAGAATATAGGGCCAATATATGCACTCTTCTATTTTTTCTATTTCAAAATTTATTGATTTTTTTATACTTTATAATCCCTTATTAGAAGTATCGAAGCATATCTTTTGTGCTCAATAAATATTTATAAAGGAATGAATGAATAAATGTTTAATAAATAATAAAAAAGCTTGACAAGCTATGAGACATCCAAACTACATTAAAAGTTTTCTAATATATATAAAATACATTTACCAAGTATAACTTATTGAAACTAATAGTTTATGATATATAAAATGATAAGTGGAAATAACTAAAAACAAAATAAATTATAATGTACATCTTAAAACAAAAACATCTTAAAAGAAAATTTTAGAACATCTTAAAACAAAACTTATAGTGTCTTTCTTTTTTTCTTTCTTTTTTGCAATAGGGTTTTCTTGTGTTCTGTATTAAACTCCTCTGTCATATCTACTTGGGTTTAATGCCTTGCTTTTTCTTTGACTATTTGTGTTTATTGTATTGCTTGTCCCTTGATTATTTGCATCTATTGTGTTGCTAAACCCTCAACCTAGAACTGACCTTAATACATGGATGTAATCAAAATGATATAAAACCATAAAGGAGGAAGGGGATGTGATAGGGGGTTCTAGGGAGGGGAAATGGGGAAAGGAGATGACATCTGTATTGTAAATAAATAAAATATCCAATAAAAAAATGAAATCAAGGAACTTAGCTTAACACAGCCATTTATACATTGAATGAACTTCCTTAGAGGAGAGAATATTTTCATTTCAGGGCATCTGTTCAATACTAACAATAAAATAGCCAAATATCTTTTGCTAACAATAAGAGAAAGAATTAAGAAGGGAAACAGAGCAGTGGACTTCAGATCTTGTGGTAATAACAGAACAGATGGACACCTGGATGCAGAAGTATGTTTTAGAGGATATAGGCAATTCAACTTCATGTTGCATCATCACTTAGACAGAATTTGATGAATCTATAATTTCCTTGATGACAATGAGACCTTTTATCTTACATTGCAGGAACTCAATTGAGAGTCTAGAGTATATTTCTTCCACATTTCATTAATTTATGGTCTCATACACTCAGGAAAAAAATAGAATGTTCTAGGTATTTCACTCTATGCAATTCCTGTCCATGATATGTCATAGTTGCCCACTGGCTTACTGTAAAGTAAGTATGTTTAGCTCACTACAGATCTCAAATAAAGACAAATATGTATTTGGTTTAAATTTATCAGAAAATTTCATACCTCAGTCATGTTTTCTGGATTAAGATACTTGTTATCCTGGGTACTTATTGCATATTTTTTGTAATCTTTAGTTATTCGGTTTTGTCTCAGAGCCCCAGAAGAAGGTACCCTTACCTTGAAAAATAGCCACATCCACACTCAGGGAACACTTTTATCCTGTGGTAAACAAAATAATAATTGATGAATACATGCCTTTTTAATAATAATGCGTTTAAGCTTAACAAGAAAGAGACGCAGGTTTATGTTTACAGCAGCCGTAGTCATTCCTGCTTATTGTCAGATCGATCTGTGAAGCTTTAAAAAGGACATGTTTCTGAGGCCTCTTAATCAGTGTTTGGAGATGAGGGAAGATAAATCTGTGTAGCTGTGAGAAAACTGGACCAGGCACTACTCTGAGAACAAGACTCAGCAGGCTCATAGAGCCATGCACAGAGCAAACTACACGTGCTATTACAACTGTGTGTGCACGTGTGGTTGTGACCTGCGTCCTGGTTCATTATTTCCGTGAAGTGAGCAATTTACAACCTAATTGCAAAACCTTGATGTATTTTCTCAAGATCTGCTGATCGTTGTATGGTATATTTCAGTATTATTATCCCATCTAAGAACTATTTACCAATGAATGTACCCATTTAAAAGAAATCAAACATTCCCTCCTCTGTCACTTATTATATAATAACACAGCTCCACTGTAATATTAACTGAAAAATGTGCAAAGCAAACACATCCGAGACACAAACACCACGTGGAAATCAAGTACAGAAGTACACAACAGAAAATTATTTTAAGACATTTTGAAGTTTGATTCAAGTAATTTCATTGTGCAGTTTATACTTTAATAAACACATAATGTTTCAGGGAACAATTTTGCCAGGGAAATCCATGGAACGTTTTTCTTTGTTGCCTCATTTTACTTCCATAAGTCAGTAGATAAGATCTACATTATTTGAATCTGAACTCACCTGCAAAATGCCTTAGGGCAGCATAGCTGTTAAATGTTGCATGGTTGATGCTTCTTACTTTGAACTTAATTATTATGATATAATATGTTTTATTACTGCGAAAGACAAGTGCTTTTTATTACTAGATATTCTTTCATCAAGTTCCATCAGCCCCTATATTCAGATCACCTTATAATTTGAACATATACTGATGCTATAAAAATTTCAAAATAAGAATCTGTAGAGATGCATCTCTCACATTTGAATATATATAAATATATATATATATATATATAATATGATACATGCCTTACTTTCTTAGACTTCCTGGCATAAATGTTAATATTTCTAGACGTCTTCATCTGAAACTTCTTCAGATGACAATGAAAATCTTTTAGACGAGAAGTACACGTATGTTTATTTATCATGGGTCTGAATAAAGGGTTATGACTATATTTCTATGCAAGCACATACATGTATTTAACTCAGTGTCTGAGTCAATTGTAATTTACCAAGGCAGGGGCATCTTTAATATACCCGATGGAAACATACTTTGCATGCTAACAAGGCCCACATTATTAAAAGGTAAATGTTGCAGAGGTGATACATGGTATAATTGCATCTGTAAAATGATCTAGAATGTTCATCCTTGATAAATATACTTTTTTGCATGAAATCGTATTTAAAAACTAACTTGCAGCTGCATCGTTTTTTTGGTGACAATTCAATATTTTTGTTCTTTTTGTGGGTGTTCTGTTTGTTTGCAGTCAGATGAGTGAGCCTCATAGCGGTTTGACGCTCAAATGTGCCAAGTGTGGAGTAGTTTCTACAACAGCTTTGTCAGCCACCACCGCCAGTAACGCCATGTTAGTCCCAATCATTTACATCTTCTTGTTACAAATCTTTTCCGTGCATGTGAGAAAATGCTATGATGGAAAAAAATAATCGTGTTTGCTAATATTTGAGTATTTTTAATCGAGAACTACCTTTATAATGATTATGGGCTAGTCTAAAAATGATAAGTAAAATTCTCAAGGGTTATCTGCTTTGTGGTTTCCAAGTTAATGGTCTTGGGGCCACATACAAGAATGCTTTGTGGGAGCGCGAGTTGGGGGGCGGGGTCAGTTATGGCCTGGAGCATGACATGCAACTACGTCATGTTCCTTTCTTTTCCTTTACAACAGGGCCTCTCTTTGGAGCTCCTGTGTGGTGCTACCGCTTCTGGCTCTGACATGGATGTCTGCAGTTCTGGCCATGACAGATAAACGCTCCATATTGTTTCAGATACTTTTTGCTGTGTTCGATTCATTGCAAGGCTTCGTGATAGTCATGGTCCATTGCATTCTTCGGAGAGAGGTGAGACATAGATTTCTTTTGTAAAACTAGATAAGGAAAAGAGGGAAGGTGTATCTTAACTAACCAGGATGCTCTTCAATTGTAATGTTGGTCTTCAGACTAAGTTGATCTTCTCCACTGACAATGGCTTAAGATTCAAAGCAGAAAAGAAGCATTAAGGCAAAATTCGTGAGGCTTCAGCACTCAGTACAGTGCTAGGTTGAAATACATGGGTTAATACAAGGGAAACTACATCCACTGGTGCCGAGGACCAGAAAAACCAGATTCAAGACAGATGGAGTGAGCCAGGGATGCTGGAGAAGCTAGAGGGAGACAGGGTGAGGGTCGGTATGCCTTGATGGCACTGGTCATGAGCATCCCATGTTATTGCTAATCACCTCCTGACTGATGTAGCTGTGCATGACGGCTCCTCAGTCCTATCATTAACTAGTCTTACCTTACATGCAAATACATTGCATCTTAAAACTACCAAAGAGAAATGATTTAGATTTGGATGTTTACATCAACTACAGTTCCTGCCTATGGTAAGACACTATAGGCAGTAGTGGTCCATACGTACCATATGTCTGCAGTCACAGGGCACCTCTGGATCCGAGTTCTAGTTTATTTCCAGTAAAAGGAGGAGGAAGATTCCTCAGCACTAGAGACACTAAAATGCACCACACTCATGCAAGACAATGAAAGACTGCAGATTTGTGTTGCCAAGGGATAAAATACTGTTTTCCAAACAGGGTGAAAATGGTTCTGAGTGCTGGCAAGCACTGACACGGTATTTACAGGTTTCTGAGTCATTTCAGTGTTTACTCTGGGGATGAGTGAGGAACCAAGGAACACGCTGACACCACACCAGGGGAGTGATTTTGAGAAGAGTCGACTGTCGGTTCGCATCAGCTAGCTTGTCTGAGTAGCATATTGTGCTGCACAAATCACAAAAAAAAAATGTGTATGCATCTGAGCACACACTCCACATTGTTTTACAAGGATGTGTGAAAGTAACAAGAGACCTTAACCTGATTTATTGAGTGGGAAGAACTTATTTCGGGAAGGCACAGATGTCATCAATAAACTCACAGGTGTATTCTAAGACTATTCTAGGATGGGAACCCATGAAAACAGATGAAGTGTGACTTCATCTTGCAGGAGAAGATATTTCATCACTTCAACATCTAAAGTAGCTTACAACTGGAACGCCTTATTTACCTTTTTAAAAAAAAAAACTAAAATATCACTCCTAAAATCTCCCAAATATCAAACTCTTTATATAGAAAAGTAATAAAGGTTAAAAGAAATTGAATAATAATTTAGATTATATTCTTCTCCAGTTATGACTATCTTGTGGATCATTTCTATTAACACTACTCTAATAATTTTAACAGAATTCTCCTAAATTAATTGGCACAGAGCCATTTCAGTTGACAATTAAGGATGGGCTATTGCCAGCTTTAAGCAAGGTGCAAGAAATATGTGCATGCAATTTTCAGAAGAAATTAAGACCCTAGTTATTAAGGAATAGACAAGTACTTTATCTTTACATTAATTCCCTCTTTTCTTAAAGACATAGTCTCATGTAGCCTGTGCTAACTTTAACCTTAGTTTGCAAGTTTTACGTAGTGCTAGAGATTGAACCCAGGGCTTTGTGCATGTTAGGAAAGCATTCTACCCATGGAGCTACGTCCCCAGCCCATATCATATCTCTTTTTAGGTGGTGTTAGGCTGTGCTCAAAAATAAATAGAATTCTAAGTGACAGATATCATGATGGCTCATTATCGAATTTTTGCTACTTGCTGGGAGAAAAATATTTGGCAGAAAAATCCTTGATACCCATCAGAACTTTTCAGTACTTTCTAATCAGACTATTAACTGTCAAAAACATGATTTGAGTGCAATTAAGTCAAATCATAAAATAAATGCTTCTACTAAAAAAGATATCTGTAAATACATGTTTTCTCTATTAGTAGGAACAAAAGCATAGCCATTTCCTCTGATGTTGTTCAGTGGAAAATTAAAACCGAGAAACTATATTACAGATAAATTTACAGTGAATTACTATAGCATTCTTTATTTCTAACACTACAACGAAGATATTTCTTGTGGTTTTATGTTTTCCTTGGTCATTGAACCATACAAGCAGTCTGTAAACTTGCTAAAAATACAATATTTCAGATAACTGCTCTTCAGAAATCTGCAGAATTCCTAAAAGAAATTTTGTTATTAAAGAACTGAAGGTTTTTAAAAATTTTGTTATTTAAAGTGTTTTATATATTACATGGAATACATCATAGCAAATTCCTTGAAAGCAAAGTCTCTTTCGAATCTATTTGTGTATTTACAGACACTGGCAGGGTTCTGGCTTATTGTGACCATGTTGCCCTCAAACTGAATAAAGTCTAAGAGAAATAAAACACCCTCCCCAGTCCTCTGTGCATCCTGACAATACATTGCCATAAAATACACCAATGCAAGCCTTATAGTGTTTATAAATACTGAGTTGTAATGTGCAAGCTTTTAAATTCTTAATTTATAATTTGTCGCTGATAATCCATAGAAGACCTAGTAATACAGTTTGTCTTTATTGCTTGTCTCACCTGTTTGCTTATGTGCGATTTTCTTCAGAATAATTTCATATAATTTGTATGGGATTTTTCTTTCTTGAAAATATGCAGTCAATGTTAAAAAAAATACTTTTGATGTATAGACCGGGTACATAAATATTCTTATTCCTGTTTATATTTACACACTAACATAATTTGGGTTTGTTGTTTGTCTGTTTTGTTTTAGTTATTGCAGTTCTTACTCATATTGAGTTGGAACATCTTTGTGGAAGAGAATGAAAGATAGCCTTGTTCTTTAAAAAGGAATGAAAGACTGTAATTATGACATTTAGAACATAATATGCAGAAGACCATTTTAGGTGTGATTTTGCTTTTAATGAACTCAATTTTCAAAGAAAAATAATTTCTAATCTGGGAATAAGGGGGAAATAATTGCACTGGTGCTAACAGCTCAACTTGTATGTGTTTGTATGGGTGTAGTACAAACTAATGTGCCAGGGTTCTGTCTATGTGCTCAGATGTGGAGACCAAAGCAGGGCTCAGTCCTCTGTCATTCTCTGCCTTATTGTCTTGAGACAGACTCTCCACTAAAGCAGAAGTTCCAATTTTGGTTAGGTAAACTGGCAAATGAGCTGTAGGCATCCTCTGCCCCTCCATCCATCTGCCTCAATCCAAGAACAAATTACAGGTTCAGAGCTGTGCAGGTTCTTTTACATAGGCATTAGGAATTCAAACTCAGTTTCTCATGCTTACAGGGCAAACAGTCACCCACTGAGCCATCTATTTATTTTTATAAAAAGAAAACTAGATATCTAAATACCTGTCCTTGATCTTTAGGCCTGACAAACTTAGTACTGAATACCATTTTTTGCTTAACACTGTAGTTGCTTCTTCGAAAACATCTTTGTCTTTTTCAGTTGTTTTCTCAAATGTTTCTAAGGAAAAAAGAAGACAAAAAAAGATTAAAAAAAGATGTTTTAAGATATTTGTGTATCTGATTTATACAAAACATTATGTACAGCCCAGACACTAATGTGTTCTAACTAATCAAATTGAATCTAGTAGAACAAATAGATAGGTATTTCCTGCTTTTGCTGATTAGAATTCATTTGGATTGAACAGATAAGAACACATACTATTTACTATTCTCCTCATTGCTATGGAAATGAAACTACACAAGAGTTATGAAACCTTTGAAATAGTTCCCGTTGCTAGGAAACCACTTTCTTGGTCCCTGCACATTCTTCTCATCTCTGTCTCTGGCTGTGCCAGACACTAAGACAATCTTACAGCTTGATGTCAGATGGGGAAAATAACAAGATTGTGCTACAAAATAATCTACAGTAAAACCCGGCCACTAAATAGAAGTGGAGAAAAGGATGCTTAAAACCTGAGCCCTAGATGGATGATCTTGTGTCTGTGTGCACATCCTGTGGCTGTCCCACAATATTAGTGTCAGAGCCTGGGTTCTCTCCTCTCTCTCTCAAGATCTGGCATGAAGGCCAGGCTGCAGGAAATAAGGCCTCAAATATTCATTTAACCCTGTGAAGCAATTTTGCAGAAAATTCTTTAAAATGAACATGAATTGTGCCTCTTTCTCTCCTTCCTTCCTTCCCTCACTCCCACCCTCCTCCTTCTGTCTTCTCTCCTTTTCTCATATCAGAGTTCTAGTTAGAGCATTTGGTGGCCTCGGTTACAATTACTTGCTCCAAATGGTATCTGAAAAAAACGGTGGATGTATTTTATAGCCTTAGTAAGTGGCCAGATGTGGAGAGGGTCAGGGCTCGATTGGAATGCTTTGCTTGGAAGGTAGACACTTAGCACATGGATTCGGAGACAACTGAGTCATGTACTAACACCTTTCTGCTTCTCAGGATGAATGGAAAATACCCAAAGAAAGTCATTTAAAGATTTCATTGTTTTGTTTTGTTTTTAGTAAAACAAAACATGTGCCTTAAGGTAGGAGAGTGACAAGAAGCAACAAAATAACCCTTAGCTGGAAGCACTACTTGACACAGCCTGGGACAACATGCTGTTGCTCTTACATCATTTCCTCAGGCTTCACCATCTCACCCCTACTCCTCATCCAGCTTCGTAGACAAGGAAGTATAAACCTTGCGGCTTCTAGGTTAGGCTTTCCCAGGTTGTCACAATCCCAATTATATGTGAACATCCGCATCTGTCTCCATCTTCATCTGTATGTCTGTCCAGACTGTGACTGGTTCCTCTAAATTCCTCCAGTCACATTTTCCTTCCAGCTGCCCCTGACTCGGGGTTCAACATCGTGCTGCTATGTCCAGTGAGCAGAGACCTCTGGACACTAACAGGTTGACAGGCAGTTCCCACTTCCCTCCTCTTAAGTCCTCAAGATCTCGCCTTCCATCTCTGTTATACTAGTACAGGGAGCCAATGTGTCTTGACTAAAGGGATAAGATGAAAACGTATCTAGTTACTCCTTTTTAAAATGTCCTTTTTTGTGTGTCAGTTCATTTTCTGGCTGGAACAATTTCAATCTTTCTTTGTTCAGCAAATTTGAAAAGATAGAAGCAGGGTGGCATCCAGGAATGAGAGGGACTTTCAGGGCAAGAAACATGGTCCTAGCTTCAAGTCTGCCACCTGTCATGATAATGTTGGGCAAGGTTCTTATATCTAAGCTTGAGCCTGCTCTTCTATGCATCGCCGCAAGCCTGTCTGCCTCAAAGGCTATGGTGCCAGGCTGGAATGAAATGCCTACCATGAAGGTGTGAGGCAACGATGTCTAGCATGATTCCTCTCGTCCCCCCCCCACACACACACATTTGCACATGAAAGGAATGCCGCTACATTTTTTTCAGACCCTGTGTTTGAAAGATCATCTAAAGAAGTTTCCATGTGCCCCAAAGAGGGACATAAAAAAGACTAATTTGAAGGTCAAAAGCATAGAAATTTCAAATAGCAGTTGGTAGATCCTCCAGCATTAGGGAAACCCAGTAAAGGTCCATCAGGGCTGGAATCTGAGAATGTACTCTGAACCTTGCATTGCATAGCAAACAACACACCTTCCTTTTTGTTTGTTTGTTTGTTTGTTTGTTTTTATTTCACTAGGAGAAAGTCCAGTAATATTTTTAAAATATCAAGTCCTTTGTGTTACTTATGGCAGTTGCATAGTATTTATAAAACTGAGACTTACTCATTCATTAATGATTAAATATAAGATAGAATATTCTGTTGAAAACATCTGTTTCATTTGTTCAAGACTAAAACAACAGATGTGACTGTAGCAGAAGCCTTAAGAAAACACATAGCATAAAAAAAAAAATTCTACCCCTAGAAATAATAACAAATGAATACAAGGTTAAAACTTGTGTATTCCTGACTTAAAATGATCTTGGGAGTTCACAAGAATTCATGAAGAGTAGCTCGAGGTAACACGGTCTTATTTTTAAGAGGTGAAGATTTGGTCTGAGCAGTTGAACAGCTAAATTCAGAGCCTGATTCAAAACAGGCAAGTCTTCCCTGTGAGGCTTCTGGGATTTGTAACACGGCCAATGGTGCTGGTGCTCCTCCCCAACAACTTCTAAATCTGGCATGGACTTTGCACAGTGACGCTCTGCCAGCTGTCTCGGAGTGAAGACCAATTGAGAAGCTCTCAGCTCGCTGCTGCTGAGAAACCCGAAGGCTACACCCCATGAGAGAGAGACTGGGGGAAGACATTCCCCTGAAAACTGTTATGAACTCAGATTTCATCCAGGAACTGATTCCTCTCTAGACACTTTTTTTAATTGATTATTTGGGAAATTCACATCATTCATACTCACTTTCCAGTCCTCCTAGGTCCTTCTCCCACCTTTGTGGAGCCCCTCACCAAAAAAGAAGATACGCACGCACGTAAGATTGCATTTTGTGTTTCCCAAATACTCACTTGAGCATGATCAAACTCCCAGTACCCATCCCCTTCAAGGAAATTGAGTCCTTCCTCGTCTGCACCCCTACCAGAAACTCAGGATTGTGGAGAGCTAGACTTTAGCATCTTTATCATGTTTTTATCACAATCATCTTCAATAGTTTCCTTTCCAGGCTGTCACTCTTCTTGAGGGGGTGGAGGTAGGGCTGAGGCTTGTCACAGAAGGCTTCCACATTCTTCTTTCTCAACTGTGAGCCTCCAATCATTGATACCACTGCAAAAGGAGCATCCCTTAGCTGTGGTTTGAAACTTAAATAGACACAGCGCTGATAGTTATCACTGTATTCTTAAAGACGTCTCTGTCTGTCTCCTTTTCTAAATTTCACTACAGACCTTCAGATTCCCTTAAATCCCCTAAATATTTTAAAGGTAGCTATATATCTGTTCCTTGCTACTCTCTTACTTTTAGGCCTGGGTGATCATCATTTAGAATGACAGACCTATTTCAGAATATTTCAAAGAGAAGACATTTTATGATCTAGATACGAAGTGTGACATAATTAGTGTTAAATATTTCATTGTTCCCCCACAGATTCATTTAAAAATTGGGTTTACTAGCTTCCAAAGAGGTTTTGAAATGTAAATTTCACAGGATCTCAGATTTGTAATGATAATATCTAATAATAAACTTTACATAAAACCGTTAAGTAAGAAATTCGTTCTTCATCAATAGTAAACAAGGACATTTACTGCTTAGCCTTGTAAATATAACATTGACATAGGAAATTCAGGGAGACTTTAATTTTAATATGGCACCAAATGACCTATTTTTTTTCTTTTTGCTATTTATTTTTATGTTTCCCTAGAACTTGAATTTCCAACAATTTCTATTTTTCATGGGTATAATTCACATTAATTCACCAAGGATAAAACCCTTTGTTTACCTGCTAGAAAAATCAATTATCAAAATGTTTGCACGTGACTGGAACCTTGTCCAGATACTATCTTCCCTTAAGCCCCTCTGTGGTAAAAGGAGATCAGCCCTGTGCATCTTGTCTCATCATTTCCTCCCACAGCGTTGAGCAAATATTTAATGCCAATTCATTTAGATAGCCTCGGTATGTTTTCAGATTAAAAAAAAAAAAAAAAGCAAATAAAGCATTTGGAATCAAATGAAATTTCTCCTGGAAATCCTTATAATGGGAGTTCTCCTCTAAAAATGTCTTGGAATTTAATTCTTTAAAATGACCTTAAACACAGTGGAAAATTCGTGTGCTTTTCTATCTTCTGCTTCTTGCGAACTACATTGACTGATAAGCAGATGTCACTCTCCAGGGTAGATATGCCCTTAGCCCACTGTCAAGTTTGGAAGTTTTTCAGTTAAAGTATTGATTTTTTGTGTGTATCTAAGTGTATGTTTTGAAAAGAGAGAGAGAGAGATAGAGAGAGAGAGAGAGATTTCTTTCATATCTCTTTCAATTCGCCAGACAATGATTTAGAAGAGAAATTTTCAGAATTGGCTTTTCCATATTTAATGTCAGCCATAAAATCCTTGACAACTAGTTGGCAATGGCTTCAAAATTAAGAACACTTAGCAAGGATGGACCAGTGAAATTGATGCTTGATATTGTTACTGTCAGTGCAGACACACAACTCTCTCCCTTTTGAAGGAGATAAGAAATAGTTTATTGTAGAGCCAAATATAACTGACCAGGGCCAAGGAACACATATTTATGTCAGCCAAAATCCCATGTTCCAACATGGTAACACTTTGATGACGTTCTTATGGTAACAGAATAAAGATAGTTATACATCGAAGCACCTGTCAACTAGAAACATCAAGAAGACAATGATAGTGAAACAGGGGAGTCCCTGTTGTAGTTGACACAGGGAACTTCATTCCCACTGCAGTGTTTTATGTTATATATGCTGGTATTTAGAAATAGCTGTGACAGAAATCTTTACATGACAAACTCCCACAAAACAATGTTCCTAATATACTATTTATTTTCCTTTATAAATTGTTTTAATTGTTACCTTGTAAAAACAGATTTTTAGCATAGACCTGCTTTTCTGACAATGGCTTGTGGGATTTTTTTTTTTAAAAAAGATAAACAATAATTCGTTTAGCTAATTCAGACTAATAAATAAGTGAAAAATAATGAAAACCTGGCAAACACTGAACTCATTAGCAATTTTCTTTTGTTTTTAAACCAAAAAGTTATATTATCTTTATTCATGTTAGAATTTCTATCAGTGTTTGAACATTAATATTTAGAGAGTTTTGTCCATTTTCATCTGAGAACTGCACTAGGTCACCATGCTCACACCAATGCTTTCCAATCACATGGATTGCTGCTTACATGTACTCTCTTAACACTGTTAAAACATACTCTCTCCCTTGCTGTCATTTAGGAAACACTATTGCATTACCAATTTTCTATTGTTACTGTGTCGTTTTGTAACGCACAATGATTTCTTGATCTAAAAAGGAGTTTCCCCAAGATATTTAGGCTGAAAAGAGTCCTTTGCTCTGTCTTGGGCTTGTCTGATTCACTGAGAGAAACTGGATGATTCAATCCTCCTGTTCATCTGGGTCTTTGGAAAAGGAATCAGAATAGATTTCAATGCAGCTGGACTCTCATTGTGTAGAGCCAAGGAAATGTATCTGGGAACTGATCATTCTTTTGGAAGAACTGAGATTAGCAATATTAGCATGTAGAATAGAAGTGATCACAAGGCACCTGCTCTCAGTCCCACTTCACAGAAATTGGCTGCACCACGAGGCAGAGAACTCTAGGTGGGGAGAAGGTATGGGGCAGATTCATTAGTGCGCTGGCAGGGTAGTCTGTGGTAGCGATTAGTCAGGTCCATATCCCAGATCCTAATTGCAATTTGGGGAGAGTATTGATGACTCAAAACTGGGTAGGAGGTAGACAAAAAACAAGTTCATGGACTCAGGTCTTGATCCGTTCTGTTCTGTTTTGTTTACATTTGTTTGTTTCCTGGCCAACATATATGTTGTATGCATCTCACATCTAAACTGAGACAGGAGGTTATAGAGCTGTGCTCTTCAAAAGAAAAGATCCACATGTGTTTACCTTGCCATCTCTATAACAATGCTTCCATATAGGGAAAATACAACATCAGCTATGTTTTAAATAACAATAGAACAGATTGTAGTAGATGAGAAGGAGATAGTGAAACACATGAAGTCAGATGAAAGATTAAAACATGATCTTCTCATTGATTTGGATAAGTAGCCACCTGTGGACAAATTCTCCAAGAACTTATGAGAGGCCTAAGGGACCACAGGAAGTAGGTTGTGTGTCTTGATGCTGAAGTGTCATGGAATCAGAAGACAGTCATTGTTCTTTGCCTCTATTGAGATTTTGTAGTACGACAGTTAAAGTAGTGTCTTAGAAATCTCTTGGGCTGTATATACTGTATCCAGAACCGCATATGATGTTAAGAAAGTGGGACTTATCTAAAGAGACTTGATCTTTCCCAAGTCAATCAACCAGGAATCAAGAGATGTGCTTTCTTTCTGTTCTGTGGCTTCCTGTTCTTATGTCTGGGGACCGATACTGGAAGGAAGAAAGAGGAATAGTCCTCTCCAAAGTGTCTGATGTGAGTCAGAAAAGGAAAAAAAATCTTAAATCAATTCTAGTCCGAAGATCATTTGGTGATTCCATTTTCCACAATGTTAAAATCTGTTATGAGTTTCACACAATAGTTAATCCCCATGAACACCATACACATGGTTTATAACAGAAGGAGAAGAAACGCCCTCTGATAAGAATGACAGAGGATCATGTCAGAAATGGCTATAATGTTCTCTGAAGAGTTTCAACAGTTCTCTAGTAGATGACGTCAAGAGAAAAATACCTTGGCCAGAGAGCAAAGCCATGTTCACCTGTATTTGTATTAGGGAATAAACAATGCCAGACATGGTGCTGTAAGCCTAAGAGATTTCTTTTCCTCTCCACAGGTTCAAGATGCATTTAGATGCCGGTTGAGAAACTGCCAGGATCCAATCAATGCTGATTCCTCAAGTTCTTTTCCTAATGGACATGCTCAAATCATGGTGAGCTTTTATTTTCCTTCTGGTGGATAAATAAGTTATGATTTCTCAAGAATATATAATAAATTCCTTGTTAATAAAATAGTATAAAGCCATAAGTTTTCTTTAGGTCATTAAGACTAATATAATACTCTAGGAGCTGGAGAGATGACTTGGTGCCTAAAAGTCCTGGCTGCCTTTTCAAAATACTGAAATTCAGTTTGCAGCACCTACATCCATAGCTCAACATTACCTGTAACTCTGGCTCCAAAGGATTTGATGCCCTCTTCTGGTCTCTATGTGTTCCTGGACTCACACACACACACACACACACACACACACACACACACACACACACACAAATAATAACACAAACTTTTAGAATAAGTGAAGACTTGGTACTTTAATATCCAATGAAAGTTCTTCCTGGATTGCCTTTGAATCAAGGATCTGTTGTTGGTGCCCTTGGGTGTTTAGAATGGTGTCTTATGCAACAGTGAAGAGTATTTTCACCTAGTCTAAAATTCAAGATAATGATTTTTACACAAAGCACTATGGGCTTTCACATCCAGTTTATTTTCTTTTTTCTTGTGTGTGTGTGTGTGTTTTGGTGTGTGTGTGTGTTTTTTTTCTTTTTCTCTCTCCTTTTATTAATTTTTAAGAGTTTCATAAAACAGGTTTTGATCATGCTCCCTATACCAGCTTGGACTTACTTGAATATTAAAGTCCACAGAGGAGCTACAATTCAGATTAGTTAAATATGTATATGTACAGGTGATGCCAGGTAATGGTGGTTCCCCGATATAGCCTAAAGAAAGCACCAAGGGATTAAATCACAAGGAAAGGGTGCCCTTCAGTGACAGGTCCAGATTGTACAGAAGTCCAGAGTACCATGGCTGATGTAGGCATAAATACACTGTCAAACTTTGCAAATAAGATAAAATTACCATCATCAAAACAGAAATGGAAGTCAGAGTTGCACATGCCTGGAATGCCAACACTGTGAGGCTGAGAGAAGAACCCCAGCTCAAGAGTACACTCTGAACTGTGTGGCATGAACCTGTTGTAGTAATTATTTAAAAAGGCCTCTGGCTCAGGTCAACTATCTAAGCTGCAGTGGCTCTGCCTAGCCCAGCCACCATGTTTCTGGCATGAGGCCAAGTGCATGCTGCAGCTAAAATTGGCCACCAGAAACACCAGCCCTGCCACCCACTAGATGCCAGCATGAGAGATGGCTCTTCCAATCTTCCATGCTGTCTCCGCAAGGCAGGACATTGCCAGACCATTCCGCCATCCATGCGGGCCCAGTAAGAGAATGAGACTAATTCTTATAGATTAATCAAAGGTTTTATATGTTTGATAATGATTAATAACAAGCTGCCCATACAAAGAGAGTTGTATCCCAATTAGCTAACCTAATTATAAGTTTATAAGTTGTTCCTCACAAGTGCTCTCCATACCTGTGTGGTTCTCCATCCTCCTACATCTCTGCTCTCATCTCATCTCCTCCTCCTAGCTCCTCCTCTTCCTTTTACTCCTCTTCTCCTTACTCTTCCTCTTCCTCTCCTAACTCCTCCCTCCTTAGCTCCTCCTACACGAACCCATCGCAAAGCACAACCAGAACATCAGCCAACCAAACATCAACAGAACCAAGACCAAATAGGAATACATTTTCTGTAGAATAACTGACTTAGTATTGACATTTTTTGGACTAGGAAACATAAAAATATGGCTAAGCAGTATGTTAGCTGCTAAAGAATGAGAAATAATAACAAAACGATGTCATTTTCCATAGGTTTTATAGACTACTTTGTCTTTAGGAAATTCTGATCATTCCCTGAGAATATTCTTTTGCAAAAAAACAAAAAAAAAAAAAATTTGGACTAGCTATAAATCTACAAGCTTCAGATAATTTGAATATTAAAACCATTGGCATTCTTCATTAAATGATAATTCTATACCTTGTTATTTCTTGTTACAGACAGACTTTGAAAAGGACGTAGACATTGCTTGCCGATCAGGTAAGAACACTTTGATCTTTAACATACAATTTGTGGGTATGAGAAATTATTTTGTGGATTTTGATCTAAAAAAAAAACATACTGTGTTTTGTGCATATCACTCATGTGGGTGACTTGACTAGTGATACCTTCCAGTGAGAATCACTCTAACATCAGGGATCTGTATAGAGAGGGGAGAAAGAAGGAATGAGAGATGAGAAGAAATAAAGGATTATTATTGAGAGCATGATAGCAGCAGAAAGTGTTAGACATGCCTTAAACTTCACCTGTATGAATAAGGGCAGATGTAAGTCAAGTCGCTGTAGCCTGCTCTGTTAATCATATATACATTATGAATTATTAGATTAATGAACATGCATTGAGGCATGCATATGGTGTGTGTGTGTCTATGTGTGGGTGTCTGTGTGTGTGTGTGTGTGTGTGTGTGTGTAATGGTCACTGTCCTCTAGCCACTAGCTCATTTTTCACTAGAGAACTTGTAAGTTTAAAAGAAAATCACATTTTCTATTTAGGGTGTTTTTCTTTTGTTGGGAAATAGTCTTCCAAAGCACAGTAAAGTGTACCACATTTTACCTTTCATCTGTTCTTCTCCATGCTGTCTTCTTTCATAACAAAGTGTCAAATAATTATGACATGAGTATATATATTTCATCTGAGTATCCAAATATTTAAAATCAAGAATCATTTTTCTCATCTGAGTGGTTTTTTTTTTTACTCCTGGGGGGTTATGTTGTTACTATTTATTTATTTTCTGCCTCTAGATTTAACAGCCTTGTATCATCATTCATTTCTAGTATCATCTTCTAGGCCTAGTTCTGAAAATAGCCCCCAATTTGTCAATAAACTTAAATTACAGCGCACACATTATCTGCATATCCATCCAGCTTCGTCACTGCTGGCTAGTTACTTGTATTGATGTGGTTTAGATCCACATCTGATTTATATTTCAGTGCAAGCCTCAACTTGTCATCTAAAAGCCCTCAGATGTTTTATAGGTGCTGTCAAGGATTCTCCTTCTAAGATTATGTAAAAGTTATGCTTCTGGCATGTTTTCCTGGGTGAAAAAAAAAATAAGCCTCTGCATTTATCTCTGCTGGCTGTCATCTTAACTTCTTTCAGAATAACATCCACTTGAGATTGTATAGAGAACCTTCTGTCTCTATCCAAACTGTCTATAAAGGAGTTAATGTCATGACGACCATTACAGAACCTGCTGGGCTGGGAAAGACACCCACCTCCTACCTTCCAGACTCCTCTATGTGTTGCTTTCAGATTCAAACCAGAGCCATTAAAATCTGTGCAAATGTCAAATCATATTTCTTGCCATAATCACAAGCACATGGGAGACTAATCTTGTATTCTTGAATTCAATGAAAACACTCCGGGTGGGGCATGGTCATAGCAGTTATAAGCTAGCAGCTATGATTTCGCAACCCATAGTGGGCTTGTGAGAGGAGCAGAAATTATCTTTTTCTGTAAGGAAAAAAAAAAAAGCAACAAAATGTTGCCAAGACATAATCTTGCTGGTGCTTAGTTTCATGAACCAAGTTTTGCCATTTCAACAGATAGCTGGCAAAATAATTTCCCTCGGTTTATCTATCCATTGTGATTTCTAAAATTTACAAGCCATGGTGCAAGTTTCCCCATTTATAGAATAGAATACGGCTTGTAGGGAGGCTTGAACTTATTTTAGTAGTTAGGTATCTATTTAATAACTAATCGTCTACCATCAGTTTAGCTTCCTTGCCTCTCTTCATGTACTCCTAAGAGTTCTTGACAGGGTAGAATGGGAAGCTTTTGTCTTTTCCTTAACAGCCATTCATATCAAACAATCTGTCTCAAAATGTGGTACCCAAACAAGCAGTGTCAGCTTCACCTGCAATTCCTAGAAAAGCAGTTTTTGAAAACCTACCTAGATCGTCTGGGCCATTAATTGTGGTACTGGAACACAGTAACCAGGGTTGTTAGAAGCCATTCAAATTACTCTGATGCATAGCAAAGGCTGAAAATCTTCATGTTAGACTTCCTTCTCAGAGCTGCTGTTCCCAGCCCTTCAGCACACACAATGCTGTCTTTTGATAGATTGTTCCAGTTTTCCCACTCTGCACTGAGCAGTTGGGGGGTGGGGGGGGTTGGGGGGTGGTTAAGCCTTTTAAACACAGACCAACACCAGCACCAATGTATTATTCAGAAACAATTTACAATGTATTTATTTTTCTGCTTTCATTTTGGCCAATGCTCTTCTTAGTTGAGCTTGTCAGCAGCTTTCTTCAGAGTTTTTCCAAGAGATTTCTGCATATGTTGAAATGCAGTAAACTTTAAAGTCTCAGTTCATGGGCCCTGAGCAGTCTGTTGTGAACTTTGAAACTGCTTCTGGAGATGCTAGAGTATACATCTGCTTATGCTAGCTATTCAGGTTGCTTTCTGTGTGGCTTGATTTTCATTTTCGTTTTTCCTTTCATAACTTGATGAATTTCTCTCAAAGGTACTGTTTCAACATTGTTGTCATGCATAGAAGATTCACATTCAAGGCTTGTTTATACTTTAAGCAAATCAAAGAAGTTGGATTGTCTTTCACACATCTCTCACATACTGTGGACACTGCTTCATAAAAATAATTTCATTTCTCAAATATTTAATAGACATAGATCATATTGTAAAAAAGATGAATGTATCTTACATCTGGATTATGAAACCAATACTTATGGTGAAGGCTTCCTTTGTAGTTTACAATCTGTTAATAAAGGTGTGAAAACATCTGTCCATCCCTAACATAACACAATAGGTTCTTGTCATGCATCTTTAAGTTTTAGTGTTATTAATTTTGGATCAATTTTTTTGTGTAAAGTTAGGAACTAAAACTATTCTGAGAATTTGGAAATGCTTTAAACATTGTTTTCATTTCAACTATTATTAAACTGGTTAACAAACTTCACTCTTTAACATTTCATTTATAATTATTTCTAACAATTGTGATGTATTCCTGCTCTCTTGTTATCTTAAGAAGTTTAAGTTTTATTTTGTTGTTTTTGCTTTTACAAAGTCTAGGTAGCCAAGACTGCCACAGCCTCCCAAGTGCTGGGATTATATACTACCACCATGCCAGATCTTGAAATAACATCTTAAAGCATAATCTTTTCTTATTTTGTAACATATAATAATATAGAATATAAAAATCTGTGGCCACATTGTGGATTCACAAAATATATATATATGAATATTTAACATGATGTATAGGAAACAGGCAATAGTACAGTAATAGATAACAACATCTCTAAAGATAGCAGGTATTATATAAGTGGTTGGTGCTTTGGAATATTTTAAAAGTTTCATTTCCTCATAGTAGCAAAATATATTTTATAATTTGCTGTTTTTCAACTTCTGTGCTAATTCACAATTATGATTATATTTTCAAAATTTAAACAATAATAGGCAAAATTCAGCCTGTCTGAAAAGTTTTCATGGTTCCAAAAGCAAATATTCTATAGTTGCCTACACATGGTGAAATTTTCTACTATAGTTGCTTTGATTTCTGGGCAAAGTAGCCAGCCTGCACAGTTTTGTTTTGAAACAGGGTCTCACTATATAGTGTTGGCTGTCCTGAAACTCACTGTGTAGAATGGATTTGTCTTGAACTCACAGAGATCTGTCTGTCTCTGCCTCCCAAATGCTGGGATTAATGGCATGTGCTACCACATCCAGCTCTCAACGAGCTCTTTTAATGAATAAAACTTCAGAAGAAAGACCTATATAAAAGTGGCAACTTTGTATGAACAATATCTACATATTTATGGAAATGCTTTGAGGTAGACTAATAGAGGAATCTTCTCTGGTAATCTACCTTTTCCCTAAAAATTAATGCAGAACTCTTTTCAGGACAGGGCATGGAAATTTTTAGAAAGCCAGTTAATCAGATTTCAGATAGGCTATGGTCCACTCATGATCTCTGGTACTATTAGAACATCAGTAACAACTCAATAATCCAGACCATGAACAAACAAGTGCAAATAAATTGTTAAAAAGGTTACTTTTCTTTTGCTTTATCAGAAGAGTATTTAGTAGGAAGATAAATAATATCATATGATGACAAAAATACTCTCCTTTTATTAACTACCACGTTCTAATTTGCAGTGCTTCATAAGGATATTGGTCCTTTTATTAACTACCACGTTCTAATTTGCAGTGCTTCATAAGGATATTGCTCCCTGCCGAGCAGCTACAATAACGGGAACACTCTCCAGGATCTCTCTCAATGATGATGAGGAAGAAAAGGGAACGAACCCGAAGGGCTAAGCTACTCAACATTGCCTGGAAATGTCATCTCCAAAGTCATCATCCAACAGCCCACAGGCCTGCACATGCCCATGAGTATGAATGAGCTGAGCAATCCATGTCTGAAAAAAGAGAACACTGAATTGCGGAGGACTGTGTACTTATGCACGGATGACAATTTGAGAGGGGCTGATATGGACATCGTCCACCCTCAAGAACGAATGATGGAAAGTGACTATATTGTGATGCCTAGAAGTTCTGTAAGCACCCAGCCATCAATGAAAGAGGAAAGCAAAATGAATATTGGCATGGAAACCTTGCCGCATGAAAGGCTATTACACTACAAAGTAAATCCTGAATTCAATATGAATCCCCCGTAATGGACCAGTTTAATATGAACTTAGATCAGCATCTCGTGCCCCAGGAACATATGCAGAATCTACCCTTTGAGCCTCGCACAGCTGTGAAGAATTTCATGGCCTCTGAGTTGGATGATAATGCGGGACTGTCAAGAAGTGAAACTGGATCAACGATATCAATGAGTTCTCTAGAGGTGAGTCAGAAGAGGTTAACTAGTTCCTTGATATTAGAGGGGTGTACAAGCGGATTCACATGCTATTGGTATTAGAAAAGATCCGTGTTAGTTTTGGCAGAGTTTCTAATGTTACATATTAAGATTCTGGACAGAAAAATTTTCTACTAGTACATATGAGTCTGCTGGTTCAAGATGTTATCTGTGGTTCAAATGTTATTAAAAGGATACCAGTGTGTTTAAAGTGATAACAATCGATCCTAATTCTCTCGTAATGGGACTTGTGTGAATCATTCATAAAGAAAATGGAGCAGATCCTCTTGAGATTTCACTGATATGACAGGGCACTGAAAATATAAAATAATAACTTGATCGTGTTACAAATTCAAGGATAGATCTAAATCATCTTGTATAAGGCCATCTGTTCAAACATTTCTGTGGGTTGTACCACTACACTGATAATAAACTAATTAATATGTTACATCAATATTATTCAGAATGAATGTTTTGTTCTTAATCCTATGGAGTGGTGACCATTAACAGTATTGGTCTTTAGCTATTAAGTACTCAAAGTATATATTCTAGGTATACTAAGACTCAGGACTAAGAGCCAGACAACAGTCTTTGCCCTTCATAAGGTCATCAGCAGGAAACAATGTAAACTAGTCTCATTTTTTCATCTCAGTGAAGTAGAGAATTACTAACAATTATCACCCTCATTTCTACTGTAATAGGATTATAGAAGTGGGTATCAAGGAGTATATCTGATTTTTATTGCTGTATTCTATTATCCTAGTACTGTTTTGTATGTATCCTGTATCTTAAAGTCTTGCTATCAACCCTCTACTAAGATATATAGTCTCTGTGAAAAACCACATGTATTCTTATTTATCTTATTTATCATATATATTCAATTATGTTAATGTGTTATATATATTGGATAAGTCACTATTTATAGAAAACCCACGTAATTGGTCCTATGGCCTTTCTATCAGAATTATTCTGATAATTATATTCTAAGGTACAAACATATCCAAAGGCAATGGCTTCTGCAGATTACCCAGAGCCATGCCTTTCACTCTGTCCAAATCTAAACGGATGTGAAATGTATTTTATTTAGTTTTCTCAAGCTGAACAAGATAACTCTAGACCAAACCCAGAATATAAACAGACTTCGGCAAGAAAAGGTCTTAGGTTTTGGATCAGCCTCAACTACAAGAGGGTCTCTGTACAAATCCATGTAAGAATCATTCTGAGTCAAAGGTATAGACAGGACAGCAAACCAAATTCTACTCTAGAGGAGTGGGCATGCTCTCCGGGCAAACACATCCATTTTACTTAACTAGTAAAACTGCTGCTGCTACCTCAATCCTAAATCAGAGATATTAATGTGTCCACTACAAAATGACCATATAAGCATAAACTAGAAAATATTCATAAAAAATTACAAAGAATCTTAAGCAGATTGAATTATATATATATATATATATGTAAAATATCAAAGGTAATAATGAAAATGTGGAAGTTTTTCTATGTAATGACTACTTTAAAGTTACTATAGAAATTCAAATGGAACTACACTAAAATAATTTGGGTGTTGTAAAAATGTTTTACATTTAACACCCAGAAACCAACTTATACAGCTATTAATCGTGTTTTGTGGTTTTGTACAACACAGTATATTTTCCACTTATAATTTTTTAAACCTCCATATCCTTATTTTTAATCATCAACATCATTTATATGTTGTTTTAACCATATAAATCATGTGTGTGTGCATCAGACAAAAGATCTGCATTTCAATGACTTAGAGATCCCAAAGCTTATACTTTGAAAAGGAAATTCAGAATTCAGAATAAAATTTAGTTTCTCATTCATTCTTTAAAAGAGTTTAATAGTAACTGCTTAGGTGACCTTTTGGGAAACAACTAATAGAGAATACATACATATACGATAGAGTGGGTAATAAAAATTAGCATTTTTATAGAATTTTTCATTAGCAGATTCTCAAATCACCTTAAAAGCATGAATTAATTAATCTTCCCAACACTTAGATAAGTTGTTATAATCTTCAAGTAAAAACATCTATTCAAGGAGCCAATATCTAAGTAATAAATGAGTCTTTGACCCCTCTGAATGAAACAAGAGGTTAACTATGTAGGAACATGCATCCTGGAAAACTGGTGCAGTTCAATATGACCAGCCATTCCATGGTCTACTCATGGCTAGAATGTGAAGATGGGACATGAACTCCAGGGTTTTTCGCCAAAAGAGATGTCAAGAATGAGGGAAGTAAATGCTGCTAGTTGATAGCCCAAATCCAGTAGTCATGAGGAAACTGCATGCAAGACACAAGTTGAGGTACAAAAAGAAGAAAGCCAAAGAGACCTGAGTGGGTGAGTGGGTGGAAGCTTTTATTCAAGTAAGTAAGACGCAACAAAGAGAGGGGGAGGCTCCCAACTGCCGCAGTGCCAGCAGAAAAGACTCCAGCCTCCATGGGAGTGTGCTCTGCTAACCCCCAATTATTGGGTGTGAATGTTTAAGACATTCACGGAGTTCCTTGGCATAAAAGAGTATCCAGATTTTCCCCATGCCCTTTATTACACTCTATCTTTATTTCTGTTACACAGTATTGCCCTAACTGTGTTCTTTCCCAGAATGAACTGGTTAAGCAATTCTAAAAAGTTTTAGAATTTGAGTTTTCATAAGGAATCCAGACCAAGAGATCATGCAACTACTTTACTTAAGATGACGATAACCTCACCTTCAGCACTTTAAATATTCACTTGCTGATAGTAAAATAGATCAGGTTCATGATGTGCATTTGGAAGAAGAAAGAAAGAAAAACAATGACCAGGGTGCATCATGATCTTAACTTTAAGCTTTAGAATGCAGTTCTTTTGATTTACTGTCTAAAAATTAAAAGTTCATTATTACTTATAATGTGACAAGTTATTTCCCAACATGGTAGGGTTGCTACACTCATGAATTCCCAGCAGCTGTGATCACCCATATAAGATCTACATGAGAACATGACAGCATGATATCAAAGGGCTTATAAGTCCTGAGTTACAGCTGAGGGACTATTGACAGCCAATGGCTTCTAGAGGAGGAAGAGTCAGTTTTCTTTAAGGATGTACCACCTTGTCAATTGACCCTGGTCCAATGGCTGGTCCCACCCTCCTGAGTTTATGGATAGCATTAGTCTCAGGGGCTAATAAAAAGAAGAGGATATGAAGTTGAGAGGGAGTGAAGACTGAGGACCGGGAGGAGTTAGAGAAGTGGAGAGTGAATATGAGCAACACATTTTATGAATTTCTCAGAGAATGATTGAAATGTTATACATTTTCAAAGGGAAGGTCAGCACGACTTCGGACTTGTGGCAATTCCTGTTGATTAATTTTTCTGAAAATTTACATGTGTATTATCGTCGGTCAATGTTGACCAGCATTTGCTCTGAGTCTGAATCACTGATATCTATTGAACAGCTTGTGACTGTGCGTGGCCTACATCTATCTGTTTGGTCTTGACCCATTCTTTATCCCCTTTCCCTGATCATTGAGAGTTAGAATGGGTTGCATGTCACTGATTTCTGACTGGATTCAGCCAGCAGGAATCTACCTGCTGATAGCAAAATAATCAGGTTCTTCCTGCTGCCCCATTCCTGAGATAAAGTTCCATTGTCATCATCCTTTGTCTGTCCATTTTAGGGGTCCCTTGGCTGCTTCTGTTAATCCATTGGTCATCTAATGGTTCCCTGTGTGGCTTCTCAGCTTACCTAACGTGTTCTTAAGGAACATGATGTCCTAATATAATGCAGGAGTGACTTCTGTTGTGCTCCTGCCAAGTCTTGCCTAAGTTTCACTTATCAACAAAATATTTTCAAAATAGGCAAAACTTTTATGTAGTACAGTACAACAATATTTCAGTACATACAGAAAGTTCTGTTACTCCAACTCCTCTGAGGGCTTACATACATAAAACTTATCTCTCTATCTGGATAGAACCTCAGCTAAGTCTCACTGCATTTGTAAGTGGGTGGAGAGATACCTTTATAGGTTTTCTGATGGATACCGAACACAAAGCACTCAGCATAATGGTTCCCAAAAGTCAAATATTTTAGTGATGATGTCACTGCATAGGTGCCTCCCTCGTGGCTAGCGTGAGGATGAAATTACATGAAGAGCATTTGAAGATTGCAAGGAGTACTTCAGACATAAGGCTGTATTATGATTATATCATTACTATCACACTCTGAATGTCTTTGAAGAAGCTTAACTATTACTAAATCGATAGCCAGGAGTTTACACAGAATGTTATGGTCTTACGTAGGGACTGGGAGGCACTGTCACAAACAGAAAGCATCTAAAACTGACCACGTGTAGAAACCACATTTCATTTTTTACATATAATGTATGTTTTCTCATGTCATCCTGGTAAAAGGAAAATTTTCTCATCTTTATTGCTTTGTTTTTGTTCTTGGATTAGAGAATCTTATCTTTTATGCAGGCGTACAAACAAAATTAGCTCGAATAAAAGCCATTTTGGATAATTAATTATTCCCAGACTCCATTGCCACAGCTATTTTTAATGGATTTGTTATCAAAGCTTTCCTCCCTGTGAGTGAGTCCATTGCTCATCTTATAATAGAAACTTTTAATGGCATTCATATTGCCATTCATTAGTCAGTGGAATTCATTACTTGCTGTGACTCTTCTAGTGTCTTGTCCAGTTTAATTTTCAGTGACACAAATAATGACATAGTCCCTCTGAGAAATTATTCATTATTTTACAAGGGTTGTGTGTGGAAGCCCCTCTGGGTACATATGCACTAAGTGGCTCTTTCAGTAGCCTGAGACCATGGCACATTTCCTCACTATTAAATCACCCTACAGATATTTTTCCTTCTATCAGTAAAAGGTATGGCTTTCTCATAAATTGTTTTGATTCTCCTAACTGCCAGCCTGCCTACTTGGAGTGGTTTTCCTTAGTGTATATTTAGGTCAGTTGGTTATTCAAATTCTCCCAGGTTATTCTTTAAAGCAGTAACAATAAAACAAAAGTCATATTGGTTTGAATTCTAGGCTGTCATATTATACTCTTCAAACATTTGCCGATAATTTTAGAGACTGCAAACTATTATGACAGATCCTCTGCCAGATGCTAGAGCTCTGTAGCTAATTAAGAAGGGACTAGAGATGTGGAGGTGGGGGTGGCAAAGAGGGGACAGACAGAGAGACCTTTCAGAGATCAAATAGGCAACCCATGAATGGATTTAATATGGAAGATGAGGGATGTACACAAAGGAGGGACAGTTCTAAGCCTCTGTTTTGGCTGACGAGTTATTAACATTGTCAGTGATGAGAAAGCCCATGTAAAGGGGTATATTTGCATATTGAAAGGTGGCATTAAAGTCTAAGGGATAAGCCATGTAATCCAGAAAAGGATATAGGATGGAGCAGACCTCAGCAGCTCCACATTTAGAAAGGGGCATAGGAAATGGCCAGCAAAAGAGATTTCAAAAGGGGCTGCAGTGAATGAAAGCAGGGAGAGGCGGGGCAAGAAAAAGCCAGAGCTTTAATGAGGAAGTGATTAACTTTCTACAGCTTCCGAGAGAGTCCAGCGAGAGGAGGGTGGAAAATTGACCTTGCTGTTTGTCCAAATGGAGCTCATTAGAGGCCTTTGACAAGAATTTTAATGGAGTTTTAAGAGCATAATGCAGTTGGGATGAGTACTCAGTGGTGTATTGTAAAAAATGAAACTGCATAGGAAAGAAAGATGTATTTCAAGTTACTGCACAGGAAAGGAAAGTGTGCTTCAACTTACCTTAAAGTGAAGGCTATACAGGCAGCACAATTTATATCTTCACAATTTCTTTTAACGTTACATTGGCTTGTTTTAATTTTACATGTAACATTTCTTTAAAATTTTCCAGTTATTTGCAGAAAAAAAAAAATCAAGTGGCTTGATCACTTAGTTGATTCTCATTGTTTAAATATGTGGTCAAAGTTGAGGGGATGGCTCAGTCAGAAAAGAGCTTACATTGTGAGCTTGTTCAGCCCTGTAAGCCCACGGAAGTCAGGCATAGTGTCACATGTATATAACCTCAATACTGGGAAGGTAGAAGTGGACGAGCCCCTGGAACTCACTGGCCAGCCAAGAGGACCATACTCGGTGAAATCTAGATCATGGAGAGACCCTATTCCCTCAAACAAACAAACAAACAATCAAACGAACAAACATATAAACCAAAAGATAGACAGTACCCGAGGACCTCTAGCCTCTACATACATGCATACACACCCAAAAATGTGTATACACAGGTGAACACACATACAAAACAAGCAAACACTGTCTTTATTTCTAAGCGCTTTTTATGCCTTACAGTGGCCCAGAAGGACATTTGAATAAACACGTAAGTGGGTCACAGTCTCAGCAAACTGAAGCCTCAAAAGACTTTCCAGAACATTGCATGGATATGCACACAGGGTAGACACAGGCAAACCAAATTGCATTGGGATTTTTCTGGTATCCCACTTTGTACTACTAGCATCTGACAGGTAAGATAAACTGAGCTTCTCAGGAACAAATATCACATATGTCTGTTATTGTAGCACTGTATCATAATCTATTGTTTTGGTTTGGTTTTACCAAACAGATTTTCTGAGAAATGAGCGCCATCAAGTTGGCTTTTTTTCTTGTTCTTCAAAATATAATTAGACTGAAATAGTTAATCCATGTGACCTTCCTTTATGCTTCTAAACTATTTCAGTACCACTACTATGAAATTGGACGACGAGGGCCTATAGTATTATCTTTCTGAGTTCTAGAACAGCATGCAACAGACATCTTGTTTATCATACAGTGAGATCTCATGTAGAAAGCACTGGACACTGAACCAGACCTGAGTTTTTATCACAGTTCACTTGCTTACCTCCTGGGTGACTTGGTCCAATTATTTTAACTCCACTGACTCTCAGTTACATTCATTCACAAAATGACACCATTTTCCCAACCATGCCACAGACTGGTTAGCATGTTCAAATGTGAAATCACTTTATTAAGTGCACATAGGTTGAAATTCTCTGTATTATGGGGAAGTAGCCATACACACACAAACACACACACACCCCACACACTTTTGATGTGAACGCTTGACACATTTTACACATTATCTGATCTTTAAACCTCCATGATTTATTTTGTACCCATCCCCACCACACCCCACCACCAGGTTTTGATTAAAATTTGCTCATTCCTTCATCTAATCCTTGTAGCCTGCCAGACCTGCTATGCCCTTTGTGTTTAACTGTAGCAAAATTAAATCAGATAGAAAAGAAAATGTTGCACATTGACATAGGTCGCAATGATATTCTGAGTTGAAATCTGTTGCTGGGGCTCTTCTGGTTCCCATATTTTCTTCTTGCTCCTGTAACATAAAGCTCTTTTGCACCTTGTATGCATCCAAATCTTCAGTTCCTAGGCAGCACTGCCTTGTGATCCAAAACAAATGCAGCAACATATGGTCGTTTTCACCTTTGGCAACAGAGAGCCCCTTGGTGCATACAGCAGAAGGCTCTCCCTGTCTTCTAGCTGACTGAATCATTTTTGTAAGATTCCATCAGTTGTTTCGGACGCGATGCATAGCTCATGTTTTATAATAATTGCTTTTAACTAAATATTTCCATGCTTAGATTTTACTTAACACATTTTATTTAAAAAAGAAAGAAAGAAGAAAGAAAGAAAAGAAGAAGGAAGAAAGAAAGAAAGAAAGAAAGAAAGAAAGAAAAGAAAGAAAGAAAGAAAGAAAGAAAGAAAGAAAGAAAGAAAAAGAAAGAAAGAAAGAAAGAAGAAGAAGAAAGAAAAGAAAAAAAGCTTTGCTAAACCACAGTGCCAAGAAGGCTGGGTATCCATGGGAGAGAAGAATGGGAACCCTGACGTTTAGTCTAGCAGACGGCAGCAAAGTGCGGTGCCGAGCCAGATTTGTTTGGATATGTTCTTGCACTCCTGCCTCTTCCAGGATGTCACCAGGAGGAAGGCAGCACGCTGTAGGAGACAAGGAGGACACAAGAGAGCATCATGTTTCCACTTCAATAAGGCGTTCCCCTTTCCTCTCTCCTCGGTATTCCATCAAGCCTCGATTGCCCATGCTCAGCAGATTTCACCACAATGAGATTATGTCAGAACTGTCCCCGGTCTCCTCCTTTAGTCCTTCTGTCTGCTGAAAACATGTTCCGAGATTAGGCTGCACAGGAGGTTCTGGTTTTATAACGACAGTTTTAGCTCTAGCTGTAGGAAAGTCATATTTTTTTAATAAAGCTCGTAACAGTCATAATAGCGACTAGATCTGCCGTAAATCTGCACTGTCGGAACCCTGAGAAGCTGGTGACCTTAAGGATGTGGATATTGAGCTGGGAGTGGAGGGTGGGGGCAGGGGAAACAAAACATAATCTGGCCAAAAAGACTGCACTGCACGTTTCCCTTAGGTTTTTTTCCCCAACTCCCTCCGGGGTGGGGGAAGGGGGAGTCTACTTAAAGAAAAAGCACAGCAGAAATTTTCTTTGTTCTCTAAAAATGTGGAGATCTTTTTATAAGTTTACAGGCATCTCCCTCTACACCTCATCCATTTTAAGAATCGGTGGCTCCCTGGAACAGATGCTAAAAATACCGTCTCCATACTGATATCATGGAAGTTCCATTATCACATGAGCTTGCATCCACTTCGTTTTAATCATACTTCCTGATTGTATCAAGCTCACTGCCTAATTACTTTATTTCATCATTTCGTGTGTACCTATAACTAGATTTCGGTGTTGTTTAACAGATTTAGAGTCCGACAGAAATACTGTGCAACACTGTGTTGGGGTGTAGAATATCTTTTGCGTGACTAAATAGGCATTAAAAACAAAAACAAACAAACAAACAAGAATGTTTATTTCTTAAGAACTAGTAACAAGAAGCACTTTGGTAAGCGATGACCTGATTTTGAGAAATTTGTACAAGTCTGGTACATAAACCCCAGAGTGAAAACAGACGGGCAGGCAGGATTTGGTTGAGATAAAGTGTGGGCTTAGCACACAGGAAGCGGAAGCAAGAAGACAGGAAGTTCTGAGAACAGCCTGAGCTACATAGCAAGAGCATCTTTAAAATAATCTGGCTGTCTACCGGCGGGAGGTCTCAAAGTACCTAGGTTATTCTTCTGATATCACTTTTAATCCTCTACGCCTGCAAAGTGGTTTTTGTTAAAACTAGAACCTCTTTTGGGATTGAATGCCAATGAATTTCACTGAAAATTAGCATTAGTCCTTAAGGTAAAAAAATAAAAGTGATACCCTTCACCTTTAAAGAAAGTTCGGGGTGAAAACGGAAACATATAGATGAAATATTTTGAAGTCAGAAAAATAATCTTAATGGAATCGTATAACACAATTATCATTATTAATAATAGGAATATTTTCATTAAATGCAATGATTTCCGTTGGTTTAAGTGACTAAACATAACTTTATTGTTTTTCTCCTTCTTCTAAAACCAAACCAACAGAGAAGAAAATCGCGATATTCTGACCTTGACTTCGAGGTGAGTTCCTATGAATTACTTTATAAGTTTAATTATTGAATTCAAGATCGATTTATAACTACTCAAACACAGCACTGTATGGACCTCTAAAATAAGGATTCTTACTCTACCCATGGCGGAAGGAAACAGTTTAGAGGTCTAATAACTCCTCCAATGCCCAACTGACAATTTCTAGTCAAGTAAAGACCTATTTGATAACTGTTAGCAGTAGACAACTTAGAGTGGAAGCGAATCAGTCGATTCAAGTCAGTGGAGGTAGGAATGCCAATTTCCTGATTTTTTTTTAACCTAAGTCATTATTTTTTCCAGTTTTACTACAGTGATGACCTGTAGAAATCCCAGGGGGATGCTTTGGCTAGTAGGCAAGACATTGTCCGAGACTCGCTTATATTGTGCTGTGATTCTTGTCCTTAGGTTCCCTGGAGTACATTCAGAGTCATTTTTTTTTTTTCACAATAGCTAGTGTTTGGTAAACGTCTTTTCACAGATGTAAACAAGATGAAGATTTTTCATTTTCCAATTTGCCTTGAATTTATATTGATGCTGGTCGTGGTGCTGGAAGTCACAAAAATGACACTGTCTAAGCAGCTTATGCTTAAGCATAAAATTAATGATCTTTAAGTATCACATAAATGCACTTATGCAGCTTGATAATTGGATGTGATTCATAGCCTGCTGACATAATTGGGTGTAATATAGGATAAATTTCGCCAACATACCTGTACCCTTGTGATGCATACATAGAACTCAATAGTCTTAACAGATATTCCTGAAAATATAGAGGCCACCTGGTAGATGGAAACTTGTGACTAAATCACTCCATTTGTGTAAGTGAATGTACGGTTCTACAGTGTACAATGTATATCCATGTGATTTTACCCATGATGAATGGGTACATGCTAAGTTTCCAAGGAAAATGGTTTTGTTTTGTAGTAACTCAGGCTGTGTGCCACAAGTTAATGATCAAAAATCCGGTGTCAATGCTTAAATCACAAATATCCGGGCAGTTCCATGGTCACCACAAAGCTTGGAATTTATATTTCATTGAAGTCTAAATTTTTAACCAAAACTTCCAAATTCATTAAAAAAAAATTAAAACTATTTAGCAGTCTTCACATTTGACATTGTTGATGTCCTTTGAAGAACAAATAGTCCTTTCGTCCTTTAGGTATCAAAAGAGTAAAGGATCAAATTATATCTGTTTGTATGTGTTCTGTACAACGTGAACTTTCTTGTGACCACTTAAAATAAGTTTCGTGTGTGTGTGTATGCTGTGTCTGTGTGTTTGTGTGTGTGTATTTGTGTGTGTATGTGTTTGTGTGTTCATGTGCCCAGCCCTGAAAACAATCTGTTCTATTATCACGACAGAATGAACATACAAATTAACCCACTAGGCCTCGGTAAGGAAATAAAGTAAAAACCTAGATCTAAAACTAAGCCTCACTACAAACAAGTCATTAGTAGCAAAATTAAACATTGAAAAGAAACCCTAGCACCTGGGAGGTGGATCTTTGTGAGTTTGAGGCCAGCCTAGACCACATAGCAATTTCCAGGCTGGCTGAAGTTCCATGGTAAGAACAAACACTGGGAAGAAATCAAATTGCACTATGTCACTGAGAACGTTAGAAGAAATGTGTTCCTTCTCCCAGCTATTCTCTATGGCAACCACTAGCAGCTTCCCTAAGCAGATGCTAGGCCTTGCATTCCACACGAAGAACCACAGTGCTAACAAAGATATCTGTTGGTGGAGAATAGTTGCAATATAGGAGCTGTGTAATTTCCTTACCTCTTTAACTGTTGTAGTCATCACATGAGTTCTGTAGGAGTTGAAGTTTTCGGGGAGAAACACTGAAACATTACTTTTTCCCTATTGACCACTTCATGTTGCTCCCTTTTCAGCATGCATACAGTAATAGGAATCGACAAGTTCTGTTTCCAAAATATAAAAAAAAAATAAAAAAAAGAATTAATGTTTTAAAATTTTCATGATACTACCACACTAACACGTGTATTTGTAATCTTGGATTGACAAGGAGGAGCAAGCTAATTCTCCACCCCCTTTCTAAATACAGGCTCGACTAGTTGAATGTATGTCAAGATGCATGCTACTCTTGTCACTGAGAGGGCTTTCCATATAATGATCACCTTAGATACTTAGCCTTACCAGTCTGCCCTGTGGACTCCTGAAAGCACCGTTTTGTCAAACTTTACAGCCTTACACACTACCTGAGTCTCTTATCCAATTCTAATATTTTATTAATTATTTTTCCTTAAAACATGAGATTTCTAAAAATCAACAAACAAACAAACAAACGGAATTGCCTCATAGCCCAGCTATACCCCTCCTGGGCATCTATCTATAGCATTTCATGTCCTATGTTTCCTCTAGTATTATTCATATTTGCAAGGAAATGGAAGAATCCTCCATATCCATCAACACAAGAATGGACAATGGAAATGTGATACTTAGACGCAATGGAATTTTATTAAGCCATGATAGAAACTGAAATTAGGACTAAAATGAATAGATCCGAAAAATTTACATGAAGTGAGGTGACCTAGACTCGAAAGATTTTTTTTTTTAATTCGTGTGTTGTCTCATATGTGCACATTCTACCTTTAATGTTTTTAAATAGCTGACACACTATTTGAAAGAAATGTTTTGTTCAAAACAGAGTCCTTCCTGGTTTGGCCCTGACCCTCTATAGCAGGTACAAATCATTAAGCAATCAAGGAATATTTACAGGGCATGTTTGAAACGCAAGCACTTTGAGCAATTTAATCTTAGACTGTATCCTCTTTTCCATATCATTAAGTTTAAACTGTTTCAAAAGCATGCATTTATGACCAAATCTGCTCTTGATTGGCACCGGTGAAATGTATCCCTCATTTGGTTTTCTTACACCGCTGCACCCTTTATTTGAAAACCAAGGTACATATTTATCCAATCAACATACTTGGACCACAGATTCTGTGGTCACGGGCATGATTCTAAGGGATACAGGTTATTGACACTCTGGATGTTATGATGCAAACACTGGCCCCTCACAATACTGCTTTCAGAATTAGGCTAACTCCTTCAATGTTCGTCTTCTCTTTGTATCAATATGATAAAAAGGTCACTTTCCAAAAGGCCACTGTAGAGAGAAGAAAGAATGTCCAGAGTGGTAATGAACAAAAACGTTAGTAGGTTTATCCAAGTGCATATAGACAATGGCAGTCTCAATATACAAAACTCTAAGGCTGGAGATAATGATTCACTGAATTTGTTCTGATCCGTGTGAGAACAGGCTCTCCCAGCCCCGTGCCTGAAGTTGAATTAAGAAGGAGTCTCTAAAAAAAAAAAAAAAAAGAAGGAGTCTGACGTTCCCTAACAATTTCTGTCAGTTCAAAGAATCCATTCACACTAGTACCTCTTCTCTTTAGAATTCAGACTTTTTCTCTATAGTTCAAATACAACTCTGTGATTTACACTTCTAAATTCGAAAGTGAAAATCACCAGTTTATTGCAAATCCACTCTTGGTTCCTCGAAACCATTTATGGAAGGGGTGGGAATGCAGAACAGGATGAGAAAAAAGAAGGCAGGGCTTCTGGCTAGAGTCACTGGCACAGATGTCCTTGGAGCTAAAGAGATGGCTCAGCATGCATGACTTACAACCATCCTGTAGCTCCAGTTCCAGGGGGGGTCCATTGCCTCTGGCCTCAGTAGACACCTGGACTCATATACAGTCACACATATATACACACAACTTAAAAATCATTTTTAAAATTTTAAAGTAAATGTTCCTTCCATTGGAGAACTGTTCTTCGTGGATGGGAAGACATGCCTGTGCTATCCTGCTCATCTCTTTTATTCAGTTAGTGTTCAGTAAACAGCTACTAGCTGCCAGAGAGCATGCTAGCTGTCAAGGACTCACAGATGAAGAGATCTCTGTCTATGAGGTATCCTGAGACAAACATGAGCACCACCATTAGAAATACCATTGCGGTACTGCACAGTTGTAGGGACTCACTATCCTGAGTTAGGGACCTACTACAGACGATGCATAACCCCTTCCTAGTTTTTACTTTTCTCCCATCTGCACAGAACATAATTTAAAACCCTGAGCTGTCTATACCAGGATGCTTCCTGAATCTCTCAGATACATCTAAGATAGCACGCTGAGCTGATGTGGGGGCTCAGCTCATCGCTTGTGAGAGCACACTGCCTGCTTCAGCATCAGCCTCCTGGTCAATCAAGTAGAGGTAATTAATGGCTGCCCCCAGGGTTACTGTGAGGCATCGGCAAAACAGCAATGGCTGCCTCCTCTTAAGCAGCACTTATCTGTGTGGTCCAGATATAAGTGCTTTATATCCTTTGTGGAATCTTCCACAATAACCCTATAAGGTTAACCTCAATGTACAGCTAGCTGTAGCTACACAGAGAAGAAAGTTGAAATTGAATTGATAGACGGTCTCTATGTGCAGAGCTATCAGACTTGGCATGCTCCAAGAATTCAAAGGGGCTTTGAAAACATCTTAGGAAACAGTAAGTGCTTAAGACATCAGGTTCCTTTTTAGTTTTATTTAAAAGAACATATCCAGATTATAACGAATGTGCTTTTAACATATCACTATTTCTGTAATAGCAATGATGGATAGGTTTGGAAGACGCCATCTTTTTAATGATAAAGCTTATATATATATGTTGATAGAAAAGATTTTAAAGAGGCTTGCTTGCTGTGTCATTGTTATTACTGTTGTATTGTTTTCAATAAAGATGAAGAAGAACTAAGAAACTAAACTGACGGGAGAGATTAAAACCATGTGGTCAACCTGGTGATCATCTCAGGACAGAGGCTCAGTCATCCTTCAAAACAACGCCTAATAATATTAATTTGAAGGGAAAGGAAATTTACTATGTACTGATTTATTATTGTAAAACACGCCTATAGTATTTGCGATGAAATATGATGAAAGTAACTGAATTATGTATATAGTGCCAAACAGACTATCACTTGGTGTTCTTATACAGAAAATACATGTTAGAGTTTTAAGTCATCATTATTAGATTTTAGAACAACTGAGGTATAAATTGAATGTTTATAAACAATTTCTTTGGGAAACTGGATATTCAGGTCACAAAAGAAATAAAGTAAGCAAATCTTTAAGTTAAGAATAGTCATCAAATTCTCTACAAAGGTACGAAGATGTACTTGAAACTACGAAAAAGAAGGAATTATAAGGGGAAAACCATGCAGCCTGTGTCAGAGATACGAGCTGTTTACTGCAGCTGTAATTGATACCCCTTCCAGAATGCAGGCTATTATTGCTATGGTGATTTCTGGCAGTGCCACAGTGGCCATTTCAATTCAAAATGATTATCTGGCAAGAGGATATATTTGCAACTAATGTTTGCAAGTAGGAAGGGCTCTATATTTTGGGATCCAAATTTTCATTTCCCTTTATATTTATGGCAGGGTATTTTAGCTTCATTATTAGAATACCTTTCACAGAACTATGAAATATTTCAAAATGATCTCTGGTTATATAACATTGGCAGCCACTATAACTTTACATTATCCATTGTATATTTTCAATATGTCCAACCAATCTAATTTTTAAAAATAAAATCCATCAAATTCAGGATCAAGTACTGCTCTGTCAAACAGACTGTATTCATAAAACTTCTAATCAGTTAATCTATCAAGTTTCCCAATGATTTATTTGACCTAGGCTTTGCTTTTCAAACATTCTTTATATAACAAAAGTATTTGATTGTGAGAATCATGGTAAGACTTTCAATAAGACACAAACACACTCCTAAACCCCCCCACACACATACACACACACACACACACACACACACACACACACACACAAAGATTCCTGTTGGAAAAACATGAACTAATTTAGCTCTTAACCAGGGAACAGTAGCAAACTTGATTGATAATCCTAGCAACAGGGGACAAGAGGGCTCACTCAAAGCACAGCCAAAAATTAGCTCACAAGGTAAAGGATAAATAAAGTGACCTGAGAACCATAATCATCAAATGCCTTCAGCAAAACAGAAGTGTTATGCCTTTAGTATCTGGAAGCTTTGAAAGAATTCATTTCTTGTCTTTGAAGAGGGATGGTTTCATTAAGAAGAAATGGAAGACAATGGTTGAAAATTGAGCTAAAAATCAGAATCCTCAGGGGAGGGGGGAGAGACTATAGATGATTAGAACCATAATTAATAATTTTTGATCTAAACATTTGGAGGTTGTCTTATTTGCCTTTCTCTTAGCTTATTTGCATCCCGTCTTAGCATCCTCGTGGGTTTAAGTACGACTATAAATTTCCATTTATTCAAATCACACCACAACTAATTCTGGAGGTCTCCATTAGACCTTGAACGACTCAGAGGCAGTAATTCAGCCATATTTTTTTCCCTCCGTTGTTACTCTAGCACTTAGCACTGTGTGTGGTGTTCATGTGTGTGCACTGAATAATTCAATAGAGTGAGATGATGCTGGTTTGCCATCACTCCGGCATAAAGGAAACGGCTGTGTAGCAATGTTGATTACTATGAAAATGTGATTGCTTTTTAAACACTCCGTGTGTCACAGGACCGGAATTTAATGAGTGCCCTAGGACCTGGTACCACATAGAACTATGTGTCTTCGAATCACAGGATATACTGAATTCCTTTGCCAGCTACCTGGTCCTCAAAATCCCTCCACTGAGTTGCTTATACAAATCCTCACGCTCATAAATCTCCATCAGCCATCACTAGTCAAATTCCGTTTGCCTGGTGTTTCTCTCTAACTCCCGCAAACCTGCTTCATGTACGCTCTTCGAGACTGATGGGAAGTTAATTGCTTGCTATGTTTCATGTCCTATCATAAGTCATGCTGCCCTGTTCTCATCCTCAACCACCTGATTCTTCGACAGCCAAGTCCTAGAGCTCCAGCAGGGAGATGGAAATTGGTTACTGATTGACTTAAAATGGCAGGATTCTCTCACAGGGACATAGGCTATGGAAATAACAGAAGACATTTGCATAACAGTGAATTGCCTAGATACTATTCATTAAGTTAGGAAAATTAAAGTCTACAGAGAAGGGGACAGGCTTTTGTAGCACAAGATTCAGTTTAACTTTCCATTTGTCCTTCCCCCCTCCCTTGTTTGTCCTCCATGTAAGCATCTTTTTAGAAGAAAACTAAAGATTATCAATCTTTCCCCAAAGACATTTTTCCCCCAAAAAATCCTTATATTTGAAAATATTTGCTAATGAAGACAGTGATTGTTAAACAGAAGTTCAAATCAGAGCCCAGACCTAGATCTAACAGGCTCATGAAAATCACAAAAGCAAATGGCATTCAGATGTGTAGGTTGCAAATACTATGAGTTCTTAGGCGGAGTCCTGGAGAATCACCAAACTGCTGACTCGTGGCTTTGGAAAATCAACATTACAGAATAGCACTTGCAGATACAGAGAGTTTGTCCTCTGGCTCTTTTTCTACCAAGGTCCTTTAAATGCTTTGTAATAGAAAAAAAAAAAAATCAGTCCCAAACGCCCAAGATCATTTTTACTTACAAGCCCATTTGTTGGGTTATAATGAAGTTGATAGAAAGGCATGTAACCAGGGAAGAAAGGGATTAATATACTTGTACCTGTGATTTTAATAGCTCATCGGCCACACAATGCTCAAAACTGTGACTGCTAACATTTTGCACCATCCAGTAAACAAGTATATGAAACCTATGGGCCAGATTTCCCTTCTGCAAAACTCAGCTGTTATTCTCAGGGAGAGAGCAAGGTTTTCGATCTCACACATCTTTCAGGCACTTTAGAGCTCTGAATCAGCATTAAAGGCAGGGCCTGGGATTATGCTCCCCCTTTAGTGCAGTGAGCTACACTGTACTGTTTATAGAAGTAAGACATAAAGAAGCAATGTTTCCCATGACAAACATCAAGGACCAAGTGCTTTGCAAAGTCCAAATTTTTAACATTTTTAAATTACTGTAACATTTTTTGTAGAACAGACTCAACTTTTAAGGGCTGAAAAATCTTGCACAAGAATGATGGCTATGTTTTTAATGCACCCACAAGAAGAAAAATGAAGGAAAAAGCTTACTTTTTTTGTAATCTTGTGAGTGGAAAGAGAGAGCCCATTCTTTTTCAGAAAGAACTAGAAATAAAAAAAAAATAAATAAGATTGGGGACATGTCATTTGCATATGTGATGTCTTTGGGGACTACAGGCTCCTGCCAGGCTTAGCTTCCCTCAGTCCGAAACAGTTTTTAAGAAGATGTGAGTTAAATTAGGAATGAGAGCCGCCCTGTTCTCTCTTGCAGAAGGTCATGCACACAAGGAAGAGGCACATGGAATTGTTTCAGGAACTAAATCAGAAGTTTCAAACTTTGGACAGATTTCGGGACATACCAAACACAAGCAGTATGGTGAGTATATTCTGCATCCACAATGCCCCACACCAAGCTGGACCACATCTCAGGTCAGCTGCGCCCTTCACCCTCCAGGACACCCATAGAACAACAAAAACTAGCGCACACAGGAACATTAACAAGCCCAGAAAAGCGCTCGGGAAAGGTGACCAGAGGACTTCCCAGGAATGACCAAACCTTGAAAGTGTTTCATTCTTATTTCGTATGTCCTCCCTGATAAGCTTTAAGTAGGATTAGTTATGTATCAAAAACAGGTTGGCTTCATATGGCCATTGTCCCACCCTCCAGATAAAATCCAAATAATGCAAATCTCTGAACAGTTTGCTCAATTTTTCCATTGTTATCCTAATACCTGCCATTTTAAGGCCACCAAATATAATGCTGGTATCAATATGAAACGTAACTCAAATCCGGATGACATCATTTTATCTCCAGAAGATTCATTTGTTTAGTGATGAGAGTTTTGGATGTATGCCAATATCAGGAACTTGGGTTCTTGGTTGTGGACCATTTCCTTTCATTCATTCATACCACTACCATCGTAGTATAGGATTCCATGAAATTAATTCAGTGCTCGGGACAATCGCAGCTCCAGAGAAGGTTTCACAATGACAGGTAAGTGGACTGTGCTAGGACTCTAGGAGTTTGAACTATGTGAAAACACAGCCTCAAACTGCCTTAATCAAGTCTTGCAGCTCTTTGCTGCTAAAGCCCAACTTCCTCTTCTTACATGGAATGCATAGAGCAACAATGGATGGCGTGTGCACTCGTTTCAGTCCTGGTAACATTACAAAAGCAAAGGTGAGGACACTGAGGTGGGCGTGGTCTGCCGCCCCCCACCAGCTCTTCAACTCACATGTGGTGCTTCTTGCCCAGGCAATGTAGCCTGGGGGCAGTTCTTTACCAGACTGTAATAGATAAATGATCAATGTACAAATGGATGTAATTAGATGAATGAATGATAGATAGATAGATAGATAGATAGATAGATAGATAGATAGATAGATAGACAGATAGTAGATGATAGATACATAGATATATAGATAGATACATAGATATATACATGCATACATATATACATAGATGGTAGATGGATAAACAGATGATAGGTATAAAAGATAGATGATAGATTAATGGATACATACATATATACATACATACATATATACATACATGGATAGAGATGATGGTTAAACAGATTATAGTATGACAGATAAATGATAGATGGAGAGATAGAGAGATAGATGATAGATTAGATAGATGATACATGGATCGATTGATAGATGATAGATAAATCCACAGATAGATGATAGAGACAGATAAAGATAATTGATATAGCTAGGTAAAATGATAGGGGAGTATAGATAGATGAAAGATATAATATTTTACTTATACCTATCCTGTTTCTTATCTCCATACATGTGAATAACATGGAGTTTGATCATCATCTTCTAGTGATTCTTCTATAAGTATCTTATGAGTCTTAGTCCTAGTTAACAAACTGATTAATGAAATTAGTGAATGAAAAGCTAAAGAATGCTATATACATATATCTCATATTTTTTCCTCATCCCTGCCGGTGCTTACACATTACTGGACATGGTAGACTACTTGTAAATGGTAACTATAGGGCTATTTCACAACAATAATAGCTCAGTCCGTGTATTATCTTAACGAAGGTTATTCAAATGGTAAACACTTTAGCTCTTAATTGGAATCTAAATAGTGTATATATCAAATAGTTTCCCCAGCAAAGCAAGAAAAAATTATTTAAAAAAATCTCCAGTATGAGGCTAGACATAGACGATCCTGATACTTAGTGGTTTATGAGTGATCCTTTTACATCTACTCCTCTAAATATGAAATCATCAATTTTCAGCTAGCAGCAAATGGGGATGACACTGCCAAGATTTGACCTAAACACATTAGCTACTCATTTTGGGATATTGAAAGCTGACGCAAAGGAACATCGAAACCTCATTTTTTGTGCATGTGGGGTTTTTTGTTTTCTTTTTAAATAGAGGTTGTGTTTACAAGTCTGATCGGCTTATGCAACAGCTACAGCTGAGTGACTGCTAAATATGATTGTCATTTCCCCTTGTTGTGTGAATTACAACTGGTCTGGGTATTAAATCATTAATGGCACAAATGCCTATATCTCAGCTCCCTAACAACCAAAATAGTCTACTAATTACCCTACATCTTTGCAGTACTTTACCTTTTCTAGAAGAGATTTGTAAATATTTATCATTTGGGAGCTTGGGAGTGGAGAAGATGCAGTCATTATTGCTGCCTGACTCTTGTCCTAAACATCTGAGAATAGAAAAAAAGTGTCCCATTATCCAGCCCTGATTAATAACAAAAATACGAATGAGTTCATTATCCTTAATTCAGTCACATCATTTGTAGGGATACGTTGCTAATGAAAAATTGCATAATTTGGAAGAGACAGATATTTTCTTAGGAAATCTGGTTTTTTGTTTGTTTGTTTTGAGGGAGGGCTGCTACTCTACACCACCTGCCCAATACTGCTAATGATGCTCGTTATGCAAAACAATAAGCAGGGGACTCAAAAGGAGACTGAAATATCACCTAGTCTATTCGCTTCATTCCAGGCAGGGAGATATATACAACACCAAATAAAGCAATGGATGCTTTTTAGATGATCCCCAGAGATGAAATCTAAGACCCTGAGTGGTTTCACAGTTTACTCAAGATCTCTTCCCTCCAAACAGCTTCCAGGAATTCAGGTTGGGAGAATGAAGGAAGCAAAAAGAGAATGATTAAGAACAAAATAGAAAAAAAAAGAGAGAGATAGATAGATAGATGTAGAAAGTGATAATACTACTGGACCTTTAGGCCATTCCTGGCTACATCAGCTATTGGAAGTGTTCAAGCATCCTCCCATGCTTTGGATGGTTCTGAATTCTCTTACTCATCGAATATGACTACCTTTGGAGTGTCCTGAAATTAGCATCTTCACAAGCTTCATGGACATTAGATTACAGTGTCTCTGTAATTACTAGGGTTTTTAACACATATACTTCAGTTTAATTGTCTCCTCCTCATGTACTTGAACTCAGAAGAATAACAGCAACAGCAGAAACTCAAGAACTTATACAAGTCACATCATTTTATATCGTTTAATTCAGGCCTCCACTGAAGCCCTTCCCGGCCTCTATAGCTATCTCTGCAGGCCTCAATGAGTCCTTTTAGCTGTTCTACAGTAACATTCACTTGAGCCAGGGAGTATATGGGGCTCTTCTCTTATGAGAGTCTGTACACTATCCTCATGTTAGAGTTAGACCCAACCCACAGAAAGATGAACATTTTGTAGGCATTGGCTGTGTCCACTGGCCACTAGCTCCATGTCTGATTGTACAAGTCTGTTTCCCTTACAACTCTTCCAAAAGGAAGAACAGGTGACTTCTAGTCAAAGGGACTACTTTCCTTTGGTCTACCACCTTACTTTTATTTGGAACACAGATCTGAAATAGACAGGGAGGAAGGAGAAAACAACAAGTTAACAGAAAGAGCAATTATGATCAATATATATTACTCGCTTAACAGAACCATGCCTTTCTACAATTAATATATGTAAACTCAGAGTAAATAACCTTTATGGTTTCATTTGCTTATACACATTTTCCATAATAAATATACTTACAAAATAATAAACAGATATTCAATTCCTCATTGACACTAAAAATCTCTTTTCAAGTACACAAAGAAGACATTGGTTGACAGGTGGCATCAACTCTTTGTCACAGAAAGCAAAACTTATCTCTGTTTTCAAGTATTCAAATTGAGGGTTTATCTAGAATGAATACATTGCTCAAGGTCACATTCAAATTGTATGTAGGAACTAGTATGTGGACCTGTGTGTATGAGACTTTTAATCTTGGGTTCCCTAGTGGACTGTTCTGCTTTTCCAGATGGGATTTATTATCTCCTCCCCTGAACCTTATATAATAGCCAGTGAAAGGCATGTGTTAAAGAGAATCCATTGAGGGAAAGCAGAAGAAGAAGGAAGGAGACTTGAGGCATGATTTTCTTCAGCATATAAAGCTAGTTAAATGTCTTTGACCTATCCTAAAACTTTACTCTTCGTTGGATCCTATCATTAGCTACTTTGATTTCTTCATAATAAGACTAATTCCTGAAAACATCTAATGTACTCAGGATTTTAGGGTTTATTTTGTAGATATAAATATTTCTGTAGACCATCTCTCTTCTATATGGCTTGAGATGAGGTTTGAAGTAGTGAAATCAATACAAAAACCAAGTAATGGTTTTGTGTTCCACTTAGAAATTGGTTATAATAAACTGAAGACCAGATTTGGAGAGGAGGACAAGACATTTATGACATCTAGAGTATTTTTATTAATCAGAGTCTCCTTTAAACAGAGTGAGAACAAATTTTCAAGCAATCTTGGAGAATGAATTTAAGGGCTAATAGAAATTTAAAAGAGCTAGAAAAAGGAACTAAGAGTATGGAAATTATTTTGTTGAAGCTCTGTTCAACTGTCTCTCATGAATAATGATAAATTTTCATGAGGTTCTATATCAAATTAAAACATGGACTAGTGTAAAAGTGACAACCCTCACTTGACATTTCCTCTTTTGACAACAAATAAATTCAGCTTTAATCAATACTCTACTTAATTTGGCCTCCATCAGACTAACCACTGGTTGTTTCAGCGCTCAGGTTTCATTGTCTCTTAAGGGGTTTTCAGGCAGTATTCCCATTATGTTCTTTTCGGATACTCAACTTATCCTGTGCCATTCAAATGCCCCCACTTACGGAGATCTTTGTAACTGACATTGATTTTAAAACAATAAAATTCACTAGTAAGTCATAGCAGACTACTGGATGAAAGCACTGCTACTAGAGTAGGTTTGTGTACTTAACTGAGTTCTACAAGAGGACTGCTGTGGTGTGAAACATCACTAGGAGAACCCAGAATCTTAAATGATAGGAGATGTGCACACTAACGCTTGCAAGGAACAGTGGAAATACACATTAAAAGTGTTCCCCTGTATTGCTGGATACATTTTCTATACAACTGTGATCTTTAAGAGGAAGGATGATGGATCTGCCACACAACCACATAGAAAGTAAGCATCCAAAAATACCAAACTTGAAAATGTAACAACATATGAATATTCAAATATGCTAATTTGTTGAGGGGAAAATTAATTTAGTGTTTTTTTTTCCCAGTGAAACACTACTAGGTTGAGTGACTACATTAGCATGTACTGGGAATATTTTCAGATTTGTTTACTTCATTAACATTTCTGCCATAATCTTTAGACTTTCCACATTTAATCTTATCAATGACTTAATTCTCCATCTTTCTTGGAATAATCAGCCATAATAACATTTGAATAGATTGTCTGCTTTCACCTCCATGGTACTGTTCACAACTTTCAATTCCTGAAATCTATACAATAACTTAGAGACAGTATAATTCACTTGGTTCAGTGAAAGAAAAGTTAAATTGAAATTACCCTTTGCAACTACCCTTAATTTTAATTCATCTCTGATTCCTATAAACTGTATACTCTCTTCCTGGAAATGCCAGGAAGTAGTAATACTAATCATAAGAAAGAAACAATTCTGTTTTTTTTTTTTCCCCTCAACAGGAAAACCCAGCACCAAACAAGAATCCATGGGACACTTTCAAAACCCCCAGTGAATACCAACATTATACCACAATCAATGTCTTAGACACGGAGGCAAAGGATGCCCTGGAGCTGAGGCCCGCAGAGTGGGAGAAGTGTCTGAATTTGCCTCTGGATGTGCAAGAGGGTGACTTTCAAACAGAAGTGTAACACAATCAAAGAGAACTAAGGTAGAGACACAGTTGAATACACTGACACTGAGACCTGGGAAGCCTGACATTTCCACCTGGACAGTGTGACTTTCCTCTGTTGGGACCGTTCCTGTGCCAACATCAGTGTTTTCTTATGGTAATTTCTCACTGGTCAGGCTAGTGGAGAGACGGCCAAGTGTACAGTTCTCACCACCCCGTGTTGTAAGTACCCGTGGAATGGATTTGTAAGGTAATCTTTATAGATAAACCTCAAGCAACGATTCATGTTGTAACAGCTTCATGTGGTTTAGTTTTCAGAAAACTTCACCATGAAGCACAATGTATATATTTATGCAGTTTTTAAAGTTTATAACAGTCTGTTTGGCCATTACTACACTTTTTACTTTATAATATAAAAGCAAAGTTTTTGTCATTAAATGAATGTTTGTTGAGCTACATTCTTCATTGCTTTAAATGCAATAAAGTAATAATCTCACTTTTATATGAATAATATATTTCACATCTTTATTATTGCAGTTTTCTCTAGAAGGCTCTGAGTAGCTTTCTCTGCTGCAGCTGTGTATAAAATATTTAAAATGTTGTATGGTGTAAATAAACTTTTGTCTACATATCAGTTTTTAGTGCATTTTATTTGGGATTTGTTGAACAGAAATTTACATATTTATAAAGTTTTCTTTTTCCATACAAACATTGAAGATGTATTCAGAGTTTTAACAGCATACCATTATTACTCCTTTGAACCTAATGATTTCTCAGTGTATTAATAGGTTTGTATAGTGCTTCTGTATTTCCTACTTAAATGCCCTTTGGGACAATGTACCATGTAAAGGGGCTTGTCAGAAATCTGTGACTATCATCTTCGTCATCATCATCTTCCTTTCTGTCTTGTGTCAAAACGACCAATGGCAGGAAACACTAGGCTACGCAGCAGAAGATATGCAGGGATATGGTTAGGTGACTCAGTTTGCTGCATATTTTCTAGAAAACAAAGTCTACTGGAGTTCAGTGAACTTCTCTGGGACCTTAAATATCTGATCTGCATACTCCCCAGAAGAAGGAAAAGGATAACACACGTGGTTGTCTCTGGTTTGAAAGTAAGGAACCCGAGATGAGCCAACTGCACAAGCAGTTCCCAGTGCCCTCTCTCATAGGGATGTCTCTCGCTTGCAAAATTTCAAGCTCAACGATGGTCAAAAGGGCTTTTTCTGCAACTGCCAGGGCTTTGGGGTTGTCTGCATGGTATCACGCAGATTGAAGGTAATGCAAAGAAGATTGGAGTGTTCTCATATGTCCCAGAATGCTTAATTGGGTTAGCTTTCAACTAAGCCTGAGCTATGTGGTCTATGTTTGGAATCATGTAGATCAATTTCTTCTGGTGACCATGGGGGACTCTGGCAGGCAGGATGAGTGGAAGAGACCATGGTGCTTCAATCTTCAAGTGTGCCCCTGAACTGGAGCCTTAACCACACAACTCAGGCAGAACCCCCATCCCGTGCCGAAAATGTTCTCAGTGTCAATGTGTTTAAAGTATATTTTTCATCAGATTTTAAAGATAAAAGTGGTATCATTATGCAAAAAAGGAAGAATAATATAACGATTTTTCAATAAATGAAATGCTAATTATGATATAATTATATAGTCTATTGAATTTATGAGACAATTTTTTTTGTGAGAAGAAATATTTGATAAATCATCCCTTTCTCTGACTGTCTCTTATTCTTTTCTTATATCCCCATTCCTGTCTTACATATGTCTGTACAAATGTACACACATGTCTCTTGTGTGTGTCCACACACTTTAAAATCCATAGTTCACAGCTCCATCTCAGAAACCTATAGCTATGAATGAAAACTGTGTAGAAAGCCACTCACTCCAATTCGGAAAACCTTAATGTTTTTGAAAAATTGCACTAGTCAGAACTTTCAAAAATATAAATACAGCAAGTTTGAAAATACATACATTCAATACATTAGATTAATATTTCTTCTAAAAAGTTACTGTCTTAAAATAAACCTTACATATTCTTAGTCTAAACTTCTTTAGTTCTACACAGTCAGTATTGTGTGGCAGTTAAGCAGAAATCATTTACCAAAATATTTGGGACTGGAAGTTTGGGGTTGCTAGGAGGTTTCCAACAACATCTTCAGGGTCATTTTTTTTCTTTTCTTTTCTTTTCTTTTCTTTTTTTTCTTTTCCTTTCCTTTCCTTTCCTTTCCTTCTCTTTTCTTTTCTTTTCTTTTCCTTTCCTTTCCTTTTCTTTTCTTTTCCTTTCCCTTCCTTTCTTTTCTTCTTTCTTTCTTTTCTTTTCTTTTCCTTTTCTTTCTTTCTTTCTTTTCTTTCTTTCTTTTCTTTCCTGCCTGCCCTGCCCTTTCCTTTCTTTCCTTTCTTTCTTTTTTAATTCTTTTGTTTGTTAAAAAGCAGTAAAAAGTACTAAGGAATCTTAAATTCAGGAAACCCTTTCCAATCCCTTCCCTTTCACGTTCTGCCCCACTCTTTCCCAGACCTGTGTGTGCACACACAGACACATCTTCAAGGCTGATTGTATCTGTCTCCTTAGATGGGGATGATTACCCAGTCTTGGACAGTTCCTTCCAGCCTACTGTTCTTGTAACCTTCAAGGGTCTTTGGACCATTACACTAGAAGTTTTCACCATGTCCACATGTCTACATTTTACTTATGTTCAAGTAAAACATGAATTTCATCTTCATGACATTTTCAGAGCTAAAATTAATTTCTCTGGAGAACTCTTTGGACACTGTTTCTGTAGTTCTCTTAAGATCTCTCCAACCTTCTCTCTTGTTACTTATTTCTGACATCCCTGGTAGATTGTCAGTACATAGAGGGCAGAATTCATGTCAGATCCATTTTCTATTTCTTAAGAGACATAACACAATGATTTTCACACAATAACTGTTTGTAAAAATATTTCATATGGCATTTATTTCTTGCAGTTACAGAGCAAAGCACACCTTAATAAGTATTGATGGTGGATTTACTATCATCCACAGCTAGTATTTCATAGGCTCTATGTTTTAGGTAGCTGAGAAATGATGAGAAATATCCAACACTCACAAAAAGCCTTTTTCTTTAAGCATGAGTAATGTCTTATTACCAAGTATCATCTTTTTGTTTGTAGTAATATCATGTGAGTCAGCAAATAATTATCTTATGGAACCAGAGATATGGATCAGCAATTAGGGATACCTTACTGCTCTTTCAGAGGACCCAAGTTCAGCACCTATATCAGGTGGCTCACAACTACCTATAACTCTGTATCTCGGGGACATAATGCTTTTGTCCTCCTCAGGTTCTGCGCATACCTACCCAAGCATTACATCCATATATGCATTGATTATCATAAAGAGATGGAGATGCTAAGTTTCTTCCCCCACTGAAGCTCACCATAAAAAAAAAAAAAATGACATCCAGTACGAGAGCTAAGGTCTCCTAGGCTGTAGCCGTTGTCCTGATAATGTAGAGTTTAATAATAGGATTTTTTAGGTTTAATGTAGGATTTTTATAATGATAATTGTAGGGTTTTCCATGTGGCCCCTTCAGATTATAAATTTCTCAAACATAAGTGTAGATGTTCTGTTGGAATATTTTCAGAGGAGAAACAGAGACCTTAAAATGGAATCCTGCCAGTTGTTGTGGGGTAATAGGACAGGAACTTCTATATCAGAAGTGTGTGTAGCCTATCCAGAGTGGCAGCCAATCCTAAGTAGATCTGTCTGTCATCACAAGTGTGGTTTTGTTTGTACTTGACCTAGGTACAGATGATATCACACTGGTTCTGTTATCACCAATTCATGTGCAATTGGAGGCCGATGAGATATGAACCAACAACATTTGGATTATCTTCAGCCTATCTGTAAAACCAAGCAGTCAAGATTAAAGAGTAAGTTATTAAATCCATGCTTTAGAAAGTTTAATTGCAGATTTTAAATCTACTGTTTCTCAAAAAAAAACGTTGTCAGTCTCTAGTTCTCTGCAATTTCTGTCAGCATCGACTAATGAAATCCTACAAATTCCTCATAGTCCATGAAAGTTACGAAACTAATGTGTCTCTGGTGTTTCAGTCTCCACAAAGGTTTCCATGGTGACAAAATCATCTTGTCCCTGAGATCCTTCTAGAGTTAGATTTGTAGCTATGATAAGTGCAGCAATAAATAGATTTCAGGACCAAAAACATTAGAATGTAGGGATGGACAAAAAAAGAGGGGGGTGGGTCTGGAAATCGATGTGCTTGGCAATCATTTTCACATGTCAAACAACAAGCACAGAGTTAGAAAGAGATTCATTTGAAAATCTCCCAGTGGGAGCAAGGGCATTATTGGAAGGTGAACAGGACAAGCATCTCTGAGGTCAGGCAAAAAGCACTATTCTTTGTGATTACCATGAAAAGGAGAATAAAAAGACAGTGTGTGTGGGAGTGAGGTAAAGAAGTCAGGAAAATCTCTCTCTCTCTCTCTCTCTCTCTCTCTCTCTCTCTCTCTCTCTCTCTCATTTTTTTTTTTTTTTTGTTTTTTTAATGAGGCATCACCTCTGAAAAGGGGGTTTTTCTATCTCCCAGAACTTGAATAAACTTTTCAAAATTTGTTTACACTCAAGGATAATTTAAAGATCAGGGACTGAAGAAAGCACGCTGTCTAACTAAAGTTTGATTAAATACCTCACATATTTTGTAGTAGAAACCAAAAGCTCAATTTCTGAGTTTAAGAATGGACCTGGGAAGGTTTGTGTCTGACCTCATCATGGAAGCTGTAAGCCAGGAGTTCATCCACATGGTCATCTAAGAAATGTGGGGAGGGAGATCTTTGTAATCATTAGTTTCTAGAATACAAACTGGCAATTTCCTGACACATTCTGTTTTCCAAATGCATAGAATTCTAGAACAATCTGGCCCCAATATATGAAATCTGGGGTGTTATAAGACTGAAGAGAGGCAGCTGGATCCATGATTGCACAGAGTACAAATTTGGGAGGAAGTCCCAGAAGCATGACCCTGGGTGTTGGAAAGACCAAGAGGATTTGAGTCAAAAGAAGAGAGAGGGAGATTGGTCAGGACAAAACCGACTTCTTCCCAGCCAAAATGCATCTGCTTTCTCTTACACTAGTACCAGAATCACTCATGGTACTTTTGTACAGCTGCAAAACCCTTACCTTTCTCAATGTTTTGTGTATTTGTAATTTTCTAGCTATCTAACAGGGAAAGACCAGCTCAGGTTACCTGCAGTTAAGCAGTACAGTTATGCCTTACAATGGATGCCACAATGCCAAGATGAATCCATGTACATAGGCTTGTATAAAGTTGAAATTTGTTATAGGGGTAGAAACTCAAGCCCACTGAAAATTAGAGGAATATTTTCAAATTCTCCAGTGTTTGGCCAACAGTGATTATAGAGAATGCATTATTTTAGGTTAGAAAAAAAACAGGCATGGATTTTTAGCAGAACTTGTTCCAAAGTGATGGTGGTAAATACTCCAAGCAAAAGGACAGCACCTGCTTTTGTTTTAAAATATGTGTTGACTTTTATTTTATCTGTATGAATATTTTGCCTCCATTGGTGTTGGTGCATCATGGGTATTCAAGATTCTTTAGGGCAAGAAGCAGGTACAGATTCCTTGGACAGTAACAGACAGTTGTGAGACATTGTGAGGTTGTAGGACACCATGTGCATGCTGGGAATTCAAGCCTGATCTGTTGAAGATCAGCCAGTACTTTTAATCACTGAGCCACTTCATCAGCACCAATGCATGCTGCTAATCTGAGCCTACCAATCACCCCTTGATTGTTGGGTTCTGATTGTTTCCATGTGTTGGGATGCTGTTGCAGACATGTTGAAAAGGTCCAACTATAGTTTATAAGTCAGTTCTTAAAATATCAATGAGAACTTACATGCAAGACAAAGCCAAAAGTCCACTGGGAGCAATACTGCAGTAAGAGAAGTTACAAATCAGTCTGAGCTGATACAAAGGACTGGGATGTTTTAAAGAGCAAGGAAGTAGCTATGACTATATCTGTTAATTTCTTAAGCAACAAAAATGTCCCTTCTATTTTATGTCCAGACATACAAAGCTTAAAGTTGCAGCAATACTCCTACAGAATGAGGCTGCTGCCTCCCTTGGAATCACAAGGTAGACACACATATTCTTCCTTGAATATTACATTTCAAAGGGATGGCTCCAACATCTTCGAGAAAAAAGCCTCTGGCAGGTAAAACTGGCATGAATCTGTTTTAAAATTTTCATATTCCAGAGAGGCAGATAAAGAATTTACAAGTTTTCCAAAGTAAAGACTAGGAGAAAAGTGAGATCAGAACAGTTATACAGAAATGGCTTTTCTAAACTTTAGTCAAGTTGGAGAGAACATTAAGACACTCTTGGTACAAGTCGACTAGTAGAACAGTCCCAGAAAAGGAACTGTAGTCAAGCCTGTTACAAATTCAGTGGTACAAAGCAGTCACCTCTATGCAGCCAGAATATCTGCAGCTCTTCTCCTTCCATATAGAACAGAAGATGCTATGTCAAAACAGTTCTCCTGATAGACACCACCCACGCAGCACAAGAAGACTCTTGGAGAGCCATTGTTGGGTCAATCTGCCTCTGAACTGCACACCCCCAGTAGACACACAGACTTCTAGTCTGTAAGGACTTTCCACAAAAGGAAAGACACTCAATTGAAAATCAGGGTCACCACTTCAATCCATATGCTTTTGGTTTGACAACTCGGAGCTGTGCCCATTTTAGAAAAACAAAAACAAAAAAACCAAAAGTGTCTGAACTGGTATCTGTCTCCCACCTCCTCAGATATCTAGACTTATGCTTTGAAGCTCATGAGACATTTTAAATATGTACTAGAATAAAATGTTACCCCAAATAATAATAATAAACTTCTGCTCTGTTCTGAACTGGTAAGGTGGGTGGCTTAGGAAGATATATCCATTAATTTATTCAGCACATTTACTTCAAACCTGTGGCAGGCAGGCCTCATCCTTAAGAACCAGTGAATCAAATCATGAACAAAAATAACAACCCCTATTTCTAAGAGACTGTCGAGAACACATATACTAACAGAATTTTAATATCAAATTATAGCTGCATAGGAAGGACAAGAAGCCATGAGAACATTGGAAAATGTCCAGGTACATATAAATAAAAATTAGCAAGAAGGAGAATCAAGGTGACAGAGCTACGCCAGCCCTAAAATGTCTGCCTTGAGGTCCTAGACACTGTCTTGGGGCTGTGCCATGTGATGCCTCTAAGCTCCAAGCAACCAGTGCAAATATAGAAACTGCAATTAGCTGTGCAGTTCACAGTGTCTCCAAGATCAACGCCAGCATCTCCTCTGCGAGACAACCAGGAAGAGCCTCCTAAGAACTGTTATGTTCATTCCAGCAGCATTACATCTTTCCAGAGTTTTACAGAGGTACTGTTATATACTGTTTCTTATAGAGTAAGGTGGTCTAGAACTCACACACCAACACAAATACACCATAAACTCGGTGTTCACTTAATCAGCCTAGACATCCCTTTCATGATATTTTTGAAGGTGAGCTTAACATTTAAACTGATGGACTTGGAGTAAAGTAGGTTATTCTCTATAGTGTGGGGAGGCATAATCAAATCAGTTAAAGACCCTAAGAGGAAAACATTGATTTCCCCTTAGAAACAGATTCTTCATCCTGACAGCCTCCAGTCTAGAGCTGTGACACCAGCTTTCTTGAGCTTCCTACCATTAGATTATTCTGCAGATACTGGCCTTGCCACCTCCTGTATTTACTTGATTCACTTCTTAAAAGTAAGCCTCTCCCTTTCCGTGTACACAGATTTTTCTCTTCCTTTGGAGAAACTCCATGTATACAACTAAATGCAGTTGCAAACATTTTCAGTCAAATCAAACATACATTAAGAATATGTCTGGGTAGAAAACAAAACAAATGAAAATAGAAAAATATCTCTATTCCACATTGGGAATTTGTCCATGATCATGGATGCTCAAATCCAAGCTGCCGGAAATAATTAAGCTCCTTCTAAGTGATTATGATTTGTGCACAAATGTTCCCTTAACAATAAAAATTAACCCAATAACACATTTTCTCGTAAAAAAAAAAAAACAACAACTGTAATTTCAGTCAGCTAAATATTGAAAGTTGAGCTGACTGGCAAATGTTTAGGAAGAATGGAATTTTGGCTCTGCTCTGTCGAGCTCTAAGTAAATGAAGAGTAGACAGAAGGATCCTACAGAAGACAATGAACAAACGACCAAGAAGGTCCTCAAGACACAAGTTTGAGTTTGGTTCAAAGTGGGGATACAAATGACAAAGATCCCAAAGTTCTATATAAAATATGAAAAGGCTAATGTTTATTTATAGTATTATCATGTATTCAAAAGCATTTTTTCAAGGGTCAGTATTCAAGATGGATTTAATATTTTATGTGGTCAGGCATTGCTGCGGATGGAACCTATAACCTTGGACATGCTAGGCAATCATTCTCCAACAGAGCCACATTCCCAGTCCAGCATATGACTTTTAAGTGGTGCAATTTTGTACTGATATTTACAGGATAAACTTCAAAATACAATCCAGGGTAATTAGCATTAATTGCTCAATTAGACAAATAGGGCATGAAAATCATGAATTTAATGTTATGTTTGTGATGGTGATTCTGTCAGTGGATAGAGATCTGTTCTACTCACTTTACTTCATAGCTATAAAATCATGTCATAAAGAGAGAAGAATGCTGCAGAAGGTGACTCGCACTTGTCCTGTAAACTGGGAGGGATATGACATAGCCCGTCCATCAAGAAATCATAATAATAAATCATTAATACTGAGAGATGCTATTAGAGTTTGATTTTGTCCCACAGTGAATTACCTGGTATTAACTTGGAAAGTTATCCAAAACTTCAACTCTTGAGGTTTAATTAAGACAACTTATATGGGAGTCAAATAGTCCTAAATAAAAGCACATACTGTCCTGAGGGATGTTTTTATTTATTTGGGGGTTTGCTTCTCCTTGAAGAATTGCTTTTAATGTGTGTTGGTGGGGGGAGAAAATGTAAAAGCAATCAAAGAAAGATGAGCGGTGTGCTCACAGTTCACCAGCATTCCCAACAAATAATTCTCCAAGCCCAGTTGTGACTCTTTTGTTAATGTGATGTTGTTACTGTACCAGGGGTTGAAACAGGACCTTGGTCACACTAAATAAGTGTTCTACCTCTGAGCTGCATCTGCAACCCCTGACACACTTGTGTGTGTGTGGTGTGTGTGTGTGTTCAGATTTTTTAATTGGTTATTTTTTTATTACATTTCAAATGTTATCCACCTTCCCAATTTACCCTCCACAAACTCCCTATCCCCTCCCCTCCCCCGACTTCTATGAGGGTGCTTGCCCACCCATCCACCCACTCCTGCCTCATCTCCCTAGCATTCCCCTACCCACAGTCATCAAGCCTCCATTGATGTCCAATAAGGCCATCTTCGGCTACATATACAGTTGGAGCCATGGGTCCCCCCATGTGTACTCTTTGGTTGGTGGCTTAGTCCCTGGGAGCTTTGGGGAATCTGGTTCTTCCTATGGGGTTGCAAACCTCTTCAGCTCCTTCAGTCTTGCCCTAACTTCTCCATTGGGGTCCCCGAGCTCTGTCCAATGGTTGGCTGCAAGCGTCCGCATCTGTATTGGTAAGGCTCAGGCAGAGCCTCTCAAGGGACAGCCATACCAGGCTCCTGTCAGCAAGTGCTTCTTGGCATCAGCAATAGTGTCTGGGTTTGGTGTCAGCAGTTGGGATGGATCCCTAGGTGGGACAGTCTATGGATGGCCTTTCCTTCAGTGTCTACTCCACTCTTCTTCCTGCATTTCCTTTTGGTAGGAGGAATTCTGAATTAATATTTTTGAGGTTGGTAGGTGGCCCCATCCCTCAACCCAGGACCATGCCTATCCACTGGATATGGTCTCTACAGGTTCTATATCCCCTTTGTTAGGTATTTTGGCATAGTGTCCTCTCTGTTGGGTCCCAGGAACCTCTTGGGTCCCTGGCATCTGGAACTTTCCATTGCCTGCCACACCTTTTTAATGCGATGCTTAGCAACTACTAAGAATTAAGTGGCATTCTCCAAAAGAAAATCTGTGTCAATAACTTTCTTCAACATTAGCCCAGGGAAGTAATTCTGGAGATAAAAATATCAAATTGCTAGGTATATTGGCAGATAAAGTTTTGTATCTTCTATAAAATCATAATTCACAGTTGCCATTTGAGCTTTATAAACAGGGAAAGCGAATGAGTGTAGATTTATTTCTATCCAAACCCTGACTGCCTACTGTCTTTAATTACAACAGCTAAGATTTTTGCCCAGTGAGTTCTGTGCTAGAGTCTGACAAGGATTTTCCAAGGCTGTCCTAGCTCATTTTCTACTTCACTGGAATACAGGGAAACTGAGCACCAAGAGAGCTGACGGAACCTTCCCTAGCAATTCCATCCTCTCAGTGACCCACAGGTCTGAATAACAGAAGAAACACAGAGCCACATCTGTCATTAGCATCCAGTCATCTCATCACTCAGCAGAGAGACCCTGCTTCCATACTTTCCGAAAAACGGGAATATTCTTAGGGATCGTCATCAGCTTCCACTATGAGGCCATTGCTCCGGGAACTATGCCTTTGTTTTAGGATCTTGGAGCGTGGTGAGCATTTAGGCAACTGTTCCTTTTCCTCTATTTTCAAAGTTCTGAAGATCCGATCTCCAGACAGATAAGCCGTACCAGATTCCCCCTTCTGATGAGGTGTTGAATACTGCATCCCTTGATGTAATCTCATCTTTAGACTGCCATCAGATGGCTGAAATCTAGTCCCACTTTTCTTCATGGAGTGGTGCGAGTATTAAGGCGGCCGCTGGTCATGCTTTGGATTGAGATTCTCAAACACTATTATGGGCTCTTAGTTTTACTCACCTGCGGGCTCTCTTGCCAGGAAGCTCATTTAGTCAGCTGCCTTAAAAGAGAGGAAGTGCATATGAAACGGTTCTCGCCACTCACATGAGAAGTGCTTGTGATGGAGCACCAGTCTCAGGACAGGACAAGTGCTTTCCTCATACTGCAGAGAAGCATGGAGAGGGAGGAAGCCAAAACAAATCTCTTCCCCTGCCAAGTCTGGCAGAGAACTAGAGAGCACTTCACAGAAATCCATTCTGGTTCTCCTTAACAGGGACCAGGCAGTGGTTATTAGCATGGTTTGTTTTCGATGAGTTGCAGAATATTTATTTGATGAAAAAATTTAGGCTCTCCAAACATGAATATTAAGTAGAGAGTGGTCTTTCTTATTGACGTTCCTACAGCATCAGATTCTAGAGATCATTTCGTATAGCTTCGTTTAGAAGATAACTCAGTGAAGTAAATATTACCATTCTCTGTAACCACACAGCACACACATTTTTCTCGGGAACTCAAGCAGAGACCCTCACTGTTTGTGCAACATGTTTCTGAGACACCACAGAGCTGATGTTGCACATCTTTCTGTTGAGATCCACATCATGACAGCCATGTGTTTGTGAGCAGGATGCTAGCCCTTGCCTACAACTCCAAAAGCTTTGCTTCAGCACAGCTGTGCAGGGACCTTCCTGGCCCTGTTTTAATTAGTATCATTAACTTCCTATTTTACAGCCCTAGCATCGTAGAGTTTCCAGAATTTATTTGACAGTCAGAAAAATCTCTGAATATTATTTCATCGTTAGAAGAAATTCCATGCTTTATTTGTGCACCCAAAGAAAACTCATAGGCATCCACAGGAACCTATCTTGCTGTATATAATATTCCTGCAAAATCCTATATGCTTACATACTCCCTGGTCAAGCAATGGATAGTCTAGAAATATTTGATGGTTGAGGGTGAAGACTTTTGAGCAGTATACCCCATTTCTTGTTTGTGGCCACAGATTCAAGTATAGATCATTTAGAAATGGGCCCTCTTCTAAGTCCCAAGTTATGTTTACATAATCCTGAGTCTTTATGCTAATAATTTTATTTTAAAACATGATGAAAGATGGTTTCAAAAATGTAAATTAGATCCTAATAAAATCAATTTATCAATCTGCTTGGTAACTGGTGTTTTTGTTTTTATTTCAGCAACATATTCAATAAACATGATCAATATTTTTGGGGACCAATGGATGAAAGACTAGATAGAGAAGGAAAGTCAGAAAGAAAAGAGGAAGTACAGAAAAGAGAATAAGAATAAGAAAGAATTGTCAGCTGATTGAGAGAAACACAAAAGTATATAGAGAAAGCAATTTGGAGATAAAACAACTGTATTCTTCTCTCCTGGCCAGAAGCATGTAAGAGTCTGGGGACTACAAAGCATCCACACTGTGGAGAAACACTGATAAAAGAAAACTCAGGAGGCACTATAGTGCAGGAGAGTAGCAAGGCATGGTGAAACTTTGAAGGGGAAGAAAGGATGGAGATGAGTCACCAGCAGGGATGGTCAACCAAGGGGTTCTTTCAAAGATGGCATCAAGGCTGCTCCAGCTGTGTGCCAGTTGTTATTGTAAGAAATGAATGAAACCCCTCTTTTTCTAACACAGAATTTGCCATCTATATCTTTAGAGAATATTGGTTTTCTAGTACATGGTATAACGTAATTGCAAAAACATTATGGTGCTATAGAAATATCATGAGTTTCTGGGGAAAATCAAGCCATTTTTCAATCTTCTTGAGGTAATGCTTCTATATTTTGCTCAAGTTGCAATCCATATTAAGCACATGATTATTCCTGCTCGATCCTTGATTCCTTGTAAAAACAAGCACTTTATTCCCAGTGGGTTCATGGAATAACTGTTTTGATTAGTTACATACTAGGGATTAAAAGAATCTGTTGGCCAGGGAAATATGAGACACAGAAGGAAAGGAAAGAGAAAGTAAAGAACCCAAGGAGCATGTTTCTGCTCCTAGAGGTGTAGGGAAGTAAGGCACATGAAAGAAAGACAAGATCCTGACTCTGTGGTCTCCTGAGAGTCTAAATTAGAGTCTACATTTATGATGAAAATTGATTCCTAAAGTATATGTACACCATGATTCACTACATTAGAAGGTATATCAAGGGAATGATTATCAGTGAAGAAGTGTGACTGTGTTCCTATAGTAAAAGTTACTAAACCCTAAATCTTATGGGATGCTGCAGTAATGCTGGCCCTGGTTAGAAGGAATGCACACAGCTCTATACCCCTTTCCTAAGGAAAGACATTCATGTGATGTGAACCTCACGTTGCTCTTGGGCAAAACTATTTTTCCTTCACTTGGTAAGTGTTGCTTTTGAATGATAGTGCTTTTAGTTTGTTTGGTTGCTTTGGAGTGGTTTGATTTTGGTTTGGTTTTAATGTTTTGGAATGCTTCAAAATTCTCTCAAAAGGAGATAAAAGTATTTTGTATATCGTTGTATATCATTGATTTTGGTTTGTTTTTAATGTTTCGGAATGCTTCAAACTTCTCTCGAAAGGAGATAAAAGTATTTTGTATATCATGGCAAACTATCATATTACAGGAACCAGCTGGTCATCTATCACTTGGTCATATAACCTAATCAAAGATGGCTGAAATTCTCCTTCTCCTGGAAGAGGATACAGTGTTAAATACAAGAAAAGACTGACCGTCCCCCAGCAGCAGCTACTCATGTCTTTTTCTGAAGAAGGAAACAAGCAAACAAAGCAATCTTCACTCCTTTTCTGACTAAGATAACAAAGCAATAGGAAACCAGTTTTTTTAGAAGTATTTTTAGCTATCAGAGACAGTTCCTGATGTAACCAGAAAGACCAAAAGGGCAGACTAGAGTTTTAATGTGAAAAAAAAAAAATTGAGAAGCAAGCAAGGAGCTTATTGTTCACATTAGTTGGTAATGGGATGACAACCATAAAGAGTATTGTTGCCTTATTCATACAAAAGTTTTACTTCCTTGGGTTCCAGGTCAAATCAGCTAGCTTTCTAAAATGAAGCGATAGCGTTCAATATAAGTTAACTATGCATTGATCAGTTATTAATTTCTGCCTGAGGTCACTTCCCCTGACTTGTGCCCTGCTCCTCCTCTGTAGACCTATCAGGAGTAATGGAAAGCAGCAACAACTGCTAAGCTTGTATTATGCTTGGCCTTATGTGCCTGCCCATACCAACTTTAGGAACATTCTAGAACAGTTTCCCCCCAGCTCCCGACACACATTAAGTTCCCCTCACACAGGAGAACCTTTGCAGTCCTTGCTACAATTGTGTCTGCTTTTTAGCCACAGAGTTTGATCTAATGTTACCAAAAGAAACAGGAGTCCTCTGTTCTTTACAGAAAGAAAAGAACAAAAGGAATCACTTTCCTGGGTTTATTTGAAAAGCCACCTGTAGGTAGGCATATGTACCTTGAAGTAGTAAAGTAACACAACGAATTCTCTTTTAGATACTTACTGTCTATCCCCCAGTGAAAGCCCATACTGAAATTTGAGAAAGTTCCCTAACTACATGATAATAAAGGTTATTGAAATTGGTTCAACATCTCTCAGTAGTCCATGTTGAAACAGGAAATAGCAGGTTTTCTGTTACTCTGAGATGTTTTGAGGAACTTAAAGATTTCAGATAGTGGAATTTTCTTCCTTCCTTCCTTCCTTCCTTCCTTCCTTCCTTCCTTCCTTCCTTCCTTCCTTCCTTCCTTCCTTCCTGTCTGTCTGTCTGTCTGTCTGTTTCTTCTTTCTTTCTTCTTCTTTCTTTCTTTCTTTCTTTCTTTCTTTCTTTCTTTCTTTCTTTCTCTCCTCCTCCTCCTTCTCATCTTCCTCCCCCTCCTCCCCCTTTTGATTCTTCTTCTTTCTTCTTCCTTTCTGTAAACCTAACTAACGCTTATGGCACAGATAAGCGAATCACCCTCCGCACCAGGTGGGTCAGGAGGTGAGCATCTCCACAACCAAGCACCCCAGAGCCAAGCGCTAAGGAAGATGTATACATCTTAGCCCGGGTTCTTGGATGGCTTTGCATCCGCTGTCTGAAATCAGAGCTTAGTGGAAATCACTTTACCACTGTGTTATGATCAGCATAGCCCTGCATTTCATTCTCCAGTTTTCGAGAGAAAAAAAAAATATTTTCATGCGAAGTGCAAAATGGGAGTTGTGCAACTAATTCTGGAACAAAACTTTCTGCAGCACATTTACTACCTCCCCTCGTGATCACTCAAGTCCTTGAAAAATTAAAATAAAGCAAGAAAGAAAACATGCTGACAGGAAAATTGCTTCTGAATTATCATGTACCCCAGACAGGAAGATAGTTAAGAAAACAGTAAAAGAATAATTAAAGGTATTTAAAACAAAGTTTCTAGCAAACTGATTTAAACTTTCGTTCCACTTCAGCTATAGGGCCAACACTGGAAGCTTGAGCCACAGGAAGTAGAGCCCCACAGAACACCGGAAGCCGTGTTTGCTGGACTGCCATGATTCTACTCACACAGAAGCTCTGTCTGCCATGTTGTCAGTGTTCAGGTTCTTGTTGTCTCTGTTGGTTTTTGTTGGGTACAAAGGTCTTGCTTTGTACCCAGAGCTGGCCTCAAACTGTCACTCTCCATAAACCTGGCTGGGATCACTCATAGTGCTGTACCACACCAGACTTTATTAAAATCTGGACGCTCTCCTTTTTATCATGCTAAAACGAGCGGGAGTTACCCAGATGCTACCACAGTGTTTTAACAAGCAGGAGAAGCCTGTGTGCAGCCTCTTCCATTGCCTGTCAAATGAGAGGAACATGTATTTAAGGGTGGGCGATTTAATACAAGTGGTCAATTTTGAAGATTCATTAATGTGATTTATGTGTGAACCTAGCTTTGTGTTGTGTTTTGATTTTCTTTGACTCCTCTCACCCAAGAGTGCTTAGAAGTAAATTACATCACGTAACTTTTACCACCGAGACTCTTATATGGTTAGTGGGTAAATAAGAACAGAGCAGAAAATACAAACACAGTGATAAAGTAGTGTTAACACCAGGATCTGGGAAACACCTGGGGTACAGGCACCACAAACGGAGAACAACTAAGTTGGAAAAAAAAAAAAAGAAAGAAAGAAAAAAAGAAAAGTCATCCTTTACCAGATGATAAAGAGCAAATATACAGTAGAGATCAATTGATTTTATCACTTGCCTTATTAAGATACTGGGAAAATTGAAGGTAATTTAGATAAATGAAGTTACAGTATAACTATTAGGAAAGGTGGAGAAGAGTACATGTATGCTGAACTCTCCTTAAGTGAGAAGAAATAAAGAGGACTTAAGACCAGTTCAACGAAAGGGAAATTACAACTGGTCCTATAAACATAGCCAGTTAGGCAGGCATGCCTAGTGAGATAATGGGTCTAACAGGAGAACCTACTGCTGTCACGTTCCTAAACCACTGTCATTTTAAATTGTTTTTCAAATGCTCATACCCACAGATCCTCAGCTATAGACAAAAAAAAAAAGAGAGAGAGAGAAAGAATGAAGGAAGAATGAAGGAAGAGAGGAAGAGAGGAAGGAAGGAAGGAGGAAGGAAGGAAGGAAGGAAGAAGAAGAAGGAAAAAAAGAAGGAAGGAAGCAAGCTTCTTTTACAGCAGGTAGAGACCATTAAAGGAATCTTCAACTGGTCACAATACAGAATAGAACTGATCATAGGCTGCCCAGACTTCACTGATAACTCTATAATACAGCCTCTACACCTAAGACTTAGGAAAAATTACAGAAGAGGGGGCAGAAAGATGGAAGAACAAAGAACCTAGAAGGCTACCATGAGACTGTGTCTTCTCTACATGAGTGACATCCCAACAATGTGGTCATATGAACAAAACTTCCACAATTTTGAAACAAATGCCAGTGCTGAAGAGGAATTCTCACAGAGCCTCATCCTGGATGATGAGATGCAGACAGTGAAGTATTTCTGAGAGAGGGAGAAAGAATTTTATTTGCCTAGGAGCAAGCCTACTAACTGGTCATCCAATACCAAATGGCCAGCCCTAAAACCATGTGAGCAACACTTAATGTACTCAGCATGCTGTATTTATATATTTATTCATGTATGTGTGTAACCAGATCATGAAGTTGAAAAAGAATGGGAGGGGAGACCACAGGAAAAGTGATGAAGGGAAGGGAAATACTTCTTGACTAAGAGCCAGAGGACCAAGAGATGATGTAAATACAGTACATACATATGAAACAAAAAAGTAGATTTTATTAAAAGAAACTACTTAAGATCTAAAACTAATAAAAGCATCACTTGTTCATAAGGTATAATAAATCCCCAAAGAAACTCTATAGGAGCAAGGACATGTCTTGGCTTTCATTGCTTTTCAATAGTCATGTGTCTTACCTGTCTGTTTATCTCCTGTGCTGCCTTTATCAGATATTGCTCTAGTTTTACTGGTTTCCATGTACACAGCAAGCATCACTGTATGTTTACTCCATGTTATCAGGTCAGCATGGACCACACACAGCTGTCTACTATTCCCTTAGGCCTTTCTTAGAAAGACTCATCTGAGAACTAGTCTGTACCTCTTTCCTATGCCCATAGTTGTCAGACTTTTGCTTTGTTTGTTCTCTATTGCTTCCACTAGAATCAAGCACACTATATATCTTGTTGTTTGCTGTGTTTCTCTGTATTCTCTGTTCTTGTCCTCTCTTACAGAATAGACATCCCACAAATGCAGCGGTTTTTAAATCTACGTTATTATCAATGCACTCCATGTAACTAGTATAGTCCTTGGCAAGTACAGGATACTCAGAAAATACTTTTTGAACATGAGTTCGAATGAACAACAGGAAATAACGACAGAAAGGAGTGAGTGTTATTTCTCATGAGAAACCCTGGAGAACTACCTCACTTCATCTTGTGCATGTATCATCATAATAAGAACAAGGAAAAAATTATAAAAAGAAATGAGAAATTAAATTTTCAAAACTAATAGAAAATATAAATTTGGGAGTGGGAAGAGAAAGGATGAGAAAAAAACAAGGCAGGACAGGAACTGAGAAAGAAACAAAACAAATTGGGGAAAGGCACTGAAAGTGGGGCAGGAGGTAAAAGGTCAAGCCAGGAGCAACCTGACCGGAAGTCCCACAAGGGAACAGGATGGAGCGTACTGGCATAGCTCTGGCTCTTATGACTATTTTAAAAAATTAGGCTTATTGATGCACATATAAAATATATGTGTTTTTTTTTCCTGTCTTCAAATGTAACATTTATTTACAACAGACTTGACTTTTTTGTTCCTCCGTCTTTAAAGGCACTTGACATCAGTAGCCAGAGGGAAAACTGCTGTAAAATCAAACTCATTCTGCCCCAGTTAGAGCTCAGGAAGCTCATTAGCTCATTCCAGTCCAAGTTCTGCCACCACAGACATCAACAACCCCTCATCCTTGGGGCCAGAGTCATAGTAACAGGGCTTGGGGCACTGCCAGGAAAGAGTAATCCTGCTTCATTCTACCTGGATCCCCAAATCCCAGGGGCCCCACTGCCCTTCGTTGGCTAATTCAACCCTGTGCTACTGGCATGATACTTCTACAGCTGCATACTATCCATCAGGCGAGGAGCAGGATACAGGCTGAAGGGTGGGTATTTGGATAGGAGGAGATGCAAAGAGCCTGTTGGAGATGGTGATCCAAAGGAGTAAGTGGAAACCTCATGGGCTTTGGCTTCATTTGAGGTGACCACAGTGTATTGCAAGATGGCCACTGCTTGGTGATCTTACACTTCTCTATTAGAGTAGGCCAGAGAGTTCATTCTCATTTACAGAGGTGGTACCATCTTTTACATCAGTGTAAACATAGTTGTCATTTCAGAGCCTGGGAAGAAGTCAGATAAATTGGGAAGAGTAAATGGTGCTACCTGGAGCTGATGGTCTTGGCAGAGCTGGTGCCTAGGAGAGAGGGAAGCTTATGGGTCTGCCAAGGTATAGACCAAAACCTACAAACTGTGTTTGTGTGTAATTTGGTGAGTTTGAGGACATGCATATGTGTAAAAATGTCACTGTGATCAAGAAAATAAACAGATGTATCACCTCCAAGAATTTTTGTGTGTATGTTTATATGTCTCTTTTTATTGTTAAGGTCAGAAAGACCATTTAGAATGAAATCCATTGTGTTAAATATTTAAATGCAAAATAGGTTACAGTTAGGCATTGCCTCTACAGAAGATCTCTAGAACTTATTCGTCTTGCATAACTGCAGCTTTCTACCCACTGATGACTTTGTGGGAGCTTGGGAATAGGATTTTTGTGGATGAAGGTATATCTACACGGAACACAGGACTTTGCAAACAAAGCAATCACTTGATTATCCTCAGCCATGTAACTCTGTATAGGAAAAACCTTTGCCAGTCCTCCTAGGCTGAATCCTAGAGAATATGACAAATGACAAATGAACTCGTCCTTGCAACCATTCACAGACCCTGATGTTAGGATTGCTTTTGTGTGCTGTGTATTCAGAAGCTGAGTTCTGTGCCCCAAGATCAAGTTGCAGTCTGGATATGGGCATTGTATTGACCAATGTGATATAAAGAATGTTCCCCAGTAATCTCTGATTGGGTAACAAAAGGCTAGAGCCTGTTACAGGGCAGGAGAGAGAGGAAGGCTAAGCTTATATAGAGTTGGGGTCTCAGATAGAGACCAGATGGAGGATGAAAGGAGGCAGAAGAGAGAAAGTCACCATGAGGCACCATGAGCAAATGACCAAGAGATCACCCTGAGGACATACATGGAACAGCATAAGCCAGGACAGACTCAAACAGGCAGGATCATAGGGCCTGTAGCTGGAGTATAGGTTAGAATAATTCAGAAGCTGCTCAGTCTAGGCTTGTTAATAAAAATACCAGGTTACTGTGCCTTTTATTTGGGAGCTATATGAGCTAGACTTGGGGCAAAACCCCACCCACCCCATGAAATTAATACTTGCACCCTGAGAATGAGCTATCAACAGCTCATCCCAGTCCATAAAGATGACAGTTCTCTTCTGCAACCAAAGAGCAAATAAAAAAATATATGGCAAAGAAATGTGAAAATGACCAGTATCAAAATTATACCTGTTTTATTAGAAGGAGGCAGCATCTAACAAAAAGAAAAGAGAAAGTATCAAAGAGAGGAAATGCACCAGAAGTCAAGACTGCACACATATTTGCTGTCACTTGCTTCCCTGTTCAAACAGAAGGGAAAAAGTTAGAGGAAGAAAACAAAGGGGGAATGCACCAGATGCAGCCAAAGAACAGAGAAAGGACAATCTTTAGGGATGAAGCTTACAATCAATTCAATACCAGCAGCTTCCCATGGGCAAATGCATCTTGCTTATGGGTACAAAGTCCACCCCAAACCCATACACATGGTTATAAACGAGCATCAGTCATAAAAAAGTCATTCTCATCATTAATGCATCCAACCATTCCATAGATGGTCATTGGAGTCTCCTGTGTGTTTAAGCTTTGCTGAGAACTAGAGCATGGGTAAGAGGTGAAAGTGGATATGGTTCTAAGCCTTGTGGAGTGTGGGGTATTGTGGAGACTGCAGTTAGCCATGAATTAATGAAATCAATGAGTTCTGTGGAAGAGAGAAGAGCAGTACTCATTGCCATGAGAAAATATCCACAGAGAATTCGACTCCTTTGCAAATTAAAGCTCATGGCCACTGATAGCAATGAATGAGCAGTGGTCTGAAGAGGAATACTTTAGTCTAATATAAAGGCTTAGGGACTGGACAGAAAAAAGAATGACTTGTCCGACAGGACACCCAGAGTTGCTGATGAGTTTGAGGCTTGATAGTGCTCACCCTCAATGAAACATTGCAATTGTATTCCATGTTATAAAATGTTGTCTTTTTTTTTCAGGAAGCAGTGGAGAAACTTTGAAATATTTAAGCTGGAAGTTCTGGTCTACCTTTTAACTGCATTATATTTTAGGCATGAAAAGAATAGACTAGGTAAAAGTAGATGGGAAAGACACGTTAGGGTCTATTGTTAAATAAGAGTTGACTGTCTCTCTAGAAGATATGGTACACATAGAAAGACATGCTCAAATTAAATTGTTATATAAGTAGTCGAATTACCTATACTTGTGGTTGGTTGGCTAGATGGTGGGAGGAAAAAAAAGCTGTGAAATATGACATTGTCTAAATTTGGCAATCATGTGGATGGTGGCAGTAGCCATTATATAGACAACACTTTAACGTTAAGTTTAAAGGCAGTCTGAGGAATGGCAGAACATTAATTTAATTGGGGGTTTGTTAGATGTTTTGAGGAAGATGTAGACAAGGAGATGAGTAAGAATGTAGTCAACAGAAGACATTAATAGTAAGTGTACCCCAGGAAGTCTTGCTTTGGAGAACACATGTGCCATCCATCTGCTCATGAGTAAGAGTCATTGAACCTGAAGAAGAGATGCCATCTACAGAGTAGAGTTCCAGATAATGGAGGAACTGTGACTTCTAAGATACAATAGAGAAGTCAAGGATGGGCACCAGGATTCATTCATAGTCAACCAGACAAGAGTAGAAAGAGAATAGCACAGTAGGGCGCCAGTGGCAGCATCTCATGTAGCAGCTTCTTCAGAAAGAGAAGACTCTCAGCAAGTTTTCCCGGGATTTGTCTGGCAATAAACAGTAGAATTTGCCCTGAGATTTCTAAAGTTGTTCTTCTTTAATAATTTATTCTCAAGGCTTAATTAAATCCAATAGGAATGTGGTACCTACCAGAGACAGTAAGTCATAAATAGCAAAACTGAGAGCAAAAAGCACTCAGCAGCCTCCAATATCCTTGACTTCTGTGAAACACAGAGGAGCTGCACTGAGAAAAGTTGGTACTGACATACTTAAAGAAGCATTCTGTGGTGAGCTCAGAATCATGAATTATGTATTGTAAAGTATAAGACTGTAAAAACATGCACTCAAGTTCAATGGATCAAGGCTGTTTAAAATCAATTATAAATAAATAACATCACTGATAAGTATAATATAAATTCCAGAACAACAAAAAGTTAAAGATAACATTTCTCCTGCTGGAAATCCATTCTTCTTTCCTTCTCAAAGAAAGCCAAGACTTGTAACTATTTATAATGATATCCGACCAAATAATTGCTTGTTCTGATGTCTGTTGCAGCTATACACAGCAATGTGGTATGACTAGAAATCTCGAATGACACCGGAACTTCTAGGAAGTCTCCTTATATAGAGAAGTGGCTTTCTTTTCGCCTTTTTCTCATTCTGTTGGCTGAAATATCCATGTGCCATTGGAGGAGCCACCGAGATCTATGAAGCTAGTCATTATGCTTAAAGAGCAACCAGGAGAGAAGCTTCAGTTACCTCGTGCATCTGAGATGCCACCAGAGAGCTTATCTGTCAGTGGAATCCATTCACTTGTGAGGATAGTAATACTGTCTATCTTATTCCATGGCTTTGATAGGTTCTTACCATACACATCTTTATCTTCAACTTAGGGTATAATACTCCAAGAGGAATTAGTGCAGAGATAAAAACCCACTGAAATTTTATGGATGAGGTTGTGTAATGGGAATCAAAGAGTAATGTTCTAAAGTACTGCTGAGTAAAATGGTTTAAATACACCCATTTTTTGAAAAAAAAATTGACAAACTTTAAATATTAAGTTCAATGTGAGTATGCCAAATAATTTTTGTATTACATATACTTTCCTGATTTTCATAAAATTTAATCATATCTCTCCTTTTTAATAATATAACCTATTTCATAGTACAGACCTAAGAGTTTCTAGTTCTGGGAAAAATATCCAAAATTTAGAAAAAAATCAGAAGAGAGGTGAGAAGATGGGGGACAGATCACCAAATCCCTTTAGAGGAGCACAAACCTGGGAGAGCAGGTGGTTAAAGATACGAAAGACTGAAAGACCGCAGAAGAGAATTTTGAGTTTCTATGTAGTCACGGAAGACCACAGAGCCTGGGAAATGAGCCAGGTATGAGATGGGCAAATGTCCCAGGAATTGTGAAAACCGTAGAAGAGTGAGTTAGCATTCATTTTGAGGAGAACTCTAGACTAGATTTAGTAGATGAATGGTTTATGAGAATTTTAAGGGGCAAAAATATCTTTTGAGGAAGTGACTTGGTGATGTGCCAAAGTGGAATGCTGTGAATATTTTTTGTCCTCTTACTGTTTACTGTCTTCTCCAGGTACTATACCTTACCAGTTTGCAATGGCCTCTCTCTGCTGACTGTACGTTTTCCTCGCTTGAATATCCTATTCATAGTGCAAGTGTAATTAGTCAAGGATAGCCAACAAAACAAAATGGAAAATCACATATGATAGTAAAATATTTTAATGGAATTTATTCAGGGAGTCTTATAGTATGTACACTATAAGCCTGTGGGAGGAACCATTTCCAATTGACACCATTAGGAAGTTAATCTTGCTATGAGGAGGGGAGGGAATATTTTTCAATTCTCAGCTCATGTTCTTCAGTTTTTCTTTCTTCTTTCCCTTGAACTCAATTCAAGGCACATAGTTGGGGGTTAAATTATAGAGGAGAGGAAGAAGGCCAATCATGTGGGAAAGAATCATTAAGTAACGGCTAAAAAACACACATTAAGTATAATACATTTAGAATAAAGGTCTCTGAATGCCACACTTAAATGGCTCTCTGCTAAAACTGAAATTTGATCAATAATGAATGAATTTATGAATAGTACCTTCTGGAATAGGAACAGTAAAAGCTGTAAGTAAAGAAATCATTATCACATTTGATTGAAGAACTTCACCAGCTTCATAATAAAAAAAATGTACATTTATAGATAGGTGAACATTTGAGATCGTTTTATAGAGACTTCCCCTGATTAGGTTGAATCAATTATATTATCCCTTGTTGCCTAGGATGGGTAGCTATTTCACATCATTCTTCTATTATCCTCTTAAACTCCCAATGAACCCCACCCTGGTAGTTGTTATGATTGGGGTTACTCTGGGAAAGCAGATATCTCCTATATGCAGTTCAAACGCTACTGCCCAGAAGGAATAAACCAGGCAAAAAATATTCCCTCCAGATGCTGGCCATCATCTCAGTGCCATCATCTCCATCCATTCTTTCTAATCAAGTTCGACACCTGGAAGTTGCCCACTATCTGACTGTTTCCTTCGTGCCGTTCCCATCAACCATGAGAACTACTGATACCACCTCTAAATTTCCCATCAATCATTTTCATTATCTTCATTCCTGGGTCGCTGCCCTAGTTCAATCTTATTTCTATGGATGTCTGAAGTTATCTATCTAAAATAAAAAGCTAAGTATTTTACAGCCATAATTTAAGAAACCTTCTATTGTTCCACGCTGCCAGTCTCTAACAAAGCTTTCTTTTTTAATATTATTTTTATTGCATATTTTATTTACATTTCAGATGTTATCCCCGTCCCCATTTCCCCCCACCCAGAAACCCCCTACCCCATCCCCCCTCCTCCTGCATCTATAAGGATGTGCTCCCACCTCCCTGTCCTCGAATTCCCCTACACTGGGACATCCAACCTTCACAGGACCAAGGATCTCCTCTCCCACCTATGCTTGACAAGGCCATCCTCCCCTACATACACAGTTAGAGACATGGGTCCCTCCCTATGTGATCCCAAGCTTAGAAGCTGGGAGCTCTGGTTGGTTGGTATTGTTGTTCTTCCCATGGGGCCACAAACCCTTTCAGCTCTTTCAGTCTTCTCTCTAACTCTGTTTAGAATTGAGTTCTGCGTTGTCCAGCCTTATCTTTCTCCTCCTCTCTGGCTCTTTCCCCATCCCTATCTTCACAGAAATAAAAACACACACAAACACACACACACACACAGCCTCTATACTAATCACTAAGCCTTCTAAGTAAAATAATAATAATAATAATAATAATAATAATAATAATAATGCCTTAATACAGAGCCTTCCCTCTGGATGTAGAATTATGTCTTTATATGTACCACTGACACCAGCAATAATGCTACTGCATGTCAGTCTTTGCTCAAATTCTACTACCTTTGCGATGTCTTCTTTAATTCTAAAAGCCAAATTAATAATTGTTGTATTTTCATAACAAGATTGCAATGGTGTATTTGTTGTTATTGTTTTGGTTTTGCTTTTTGCAAAGCAAGGTTTCTTTGTATAGCCCTGGCTGTCCTGGAACTTGCTTTGTAGAACAGGCTAGCCTCAAACCCACACATCTGCCTGTCTCTGCCTTCCAAGTACTGGGATTAAAGGTGTGTGCCATCACTGCCCAGCTGCAGTGTTGTTTTAATTATTATTTTATTGAATGGCTTTAAAATACAAATACTGTTTCCAATGAATTCAGAAGTACAAGGGAAAATACAGGAATAAGACCAGGATGTTTGTTTACAGTGTTTCTGGCTAGGCAGAACACTCCATAAATATCATCTAGAGGCGGAGTAGTAGTATAGACAAGAGGGGGAAAATGGGTTTCCATTGGCTTGGTGCTTAGCTTGTATTTACCATGTGTAGTAGTTAATTTGTGGCTTTGATAGCAATAGAAAAGAAATGCAATGGAATACTCGGAATAATTTGAGGATGTAGAAGAAACTACACTAGAATAAGCATTATGGGAACAATGGAAGCTGTTTAAAAATAACTTGTGTAAATTGAGTTGACTCACATTTAATAGCTAATATTAACTAAAATGATGGTAAATCATTTACAGGAACTGTTATGTTAATGTTCCTGTCAATACTATTAGCATTCTCATTTTACAAATTATGAATCTGAGACATACTCTATAACAGTTGGTAACATAGACAGTAATGAAGGCTCTAATATCTGACCTTGAGGTCACATAATTATTAAGCAAGATTCGTTAACATGAGCCTGTGATAATACATCTTAAACAGCAAAGGTCACACTAAGCTATATTAATGGGCATACAAAATGTGAGTTAGGGAAGAAAATGTCTCAATTGTAATTATTCACTGTATGAGATACTAGAGCCAGATTCCATTTTTCACATTTTAAAAATAAATTTTAATTGAAATAGCATTACATCATTTCCCCTCCCTCCAGCACCAGCACTTGAATTGATAGTCTCTTTATCTTTGATTGCTGCTGTTTTATACACTTATATGTGTATATATGTATGTATATATGTATGTACATACCACATATACATATATACATACATATATAGTATATATGTGTATATAGTATATGTATACATATATATATACAAGTATATAAATACAACCTACAGAGTCTGTTTTTGTTGTCTGTATGTATATTGCTTCAGGGCTGATCACTCTGAATTGGACAACAAACAAAGGTAGAGATATAGTCTCAGAAGACTGTACATAGTACTCAGAAGATAGTAATAAGGAATACATAGGTCTTAAAAAAAAACAGAAATGTGATGAAAAGAAAGACATATAGACTATGATTAACCTATGCTTTACAAATGAATAGAAGGTCAATATAAAATACTCAGGCTTTCTCCATCCAACCAGATGGAAAGAGAACATGTGGATGATGGTGTAGTAAGGGGGGGTGGACACAGAAGAACAAAGTATAATGGCACATATATACAAAGGTGCCATGATGAAACCACCCCTTTTGTGAGCTAACCTAAAAAATAATAATAAACCCTAAGAATTAAAAAAAAGAAAACCAGATACTTAGAAGGAATTGGATTCCTTCAGTACTGCTGTAGTAGGCAAAAATTAGGAATGAAGATTGGAGTAGAGAAACAGCTTTCAACTCAAAATAATAAAGGACAAATAACATTTAGAACTACGAACAAATATGATAGTGCTCACAAAAGAGTAAGCTTCCTGTGGCAGAGGTGCCCAGCCAAGGCACTGGACACAGTCTCAGCAGTTACATAGTAGAAAGGTCTCAAAGGAGTAAGGAGGGGACACCTGGGGTCCTTTCTTGCTACTCTCAGAAATCAAAACTAATTCTTTGCATTGCCTCGTTTGGGACCAGAATTAGGAAACTATCAAGCAGTTAATCTAGTCTGTCTCTCTGGTTAACTTCCTAGATCAGTCTTTAATGTAATAAACATGTAAGTGCTGTGTTCCTGAAGAAAGGGATGTCAGGTAAAAAACTACCAACCAAAGCAGACATGCAAGAAACACCCCACAATATGCTTATTCAACATGTTCTTTTATAGGTGTCCTCTGCATAAGAGGTAATAACAGTCAGTAACTCCACATCCCTGACACTTCTTCCATTACGTTATTGAAGGCTGAAATAAACTTAATAGGGACTAATTACATTACTGGGGCTTTGGGCTTTAAAAAAAAAATAGAGATCAGTATTACATTTGCTTGTTCTTAATCCCTTACTCTTCTCAGGACTTTTCAGAAGATAATTGCTTGTAATTCTGAAAGTTCATGAGTTAATTTGTTTAAGACCCCAGAAACACACATAAGACCAGAGGAAGATCTAGGGAGGCAAACTGTAATCTTTTTCCTAATAGGATTGGTAGAGATTCAATGATTGTGAAGATGCTTCACAAATGAAAGAAAAGAAATTAGGTTCATGGATATATGCAAAAAATCCATAGACAAAATTCTGCATTATTGATTCTAAGTAGCATCTGTTTTAGCATTCATTTTAAAGGGCATGTTTATGTGTTTGGCTTTTTAATTATCTTGTTGTACTGTTAGGTTAGGTGTATATGATGTTTTTGTCTGCATGTATGAAAATGCACCATGAATATGAAGTGTCCATAGAGACCAGAAGAGGGCATCCAGTCTCCTGGAACAAGAATTACAGACACCTTATGAGTGCTGGGAACTGAACCCAGGTCCTCTGCAAGAGCGACCAGTACTCATTACTGCTCAACCATCTTCCCAACTGCATGTTTGTTTAGGTTTGGTTTGGTTTGGTTTGGTTTGGCTTGGCTTGGCTTGGCTTGGCTTGGCTTGGCTTGGCTTGGCTTGGTTTGGTTTGGGCAAAGGGTTTTAGAGAAAAAGATCTCACCCTTTGTTCCATTTACATTAAGTACTTTTTTTTCTAAAATTAACTGCTATGGAAACATGTTTTGACCTTTAAATATGTATGCACTTAGTACTTTTACTATCACAAACAGTAGTTTTGTTTATATTATCTCATTCAGCTTTTGCCTATTTGATATATTTCATGTGCATACAAAAGTATATATCTGTATCACTATATTATTATATGTTGTAGATACTTTGTATTCTCTTTTATATCCCCTTGTGATTTAATTAGAAAATGTTCCCTTTAAAACTCCTCTGTAGAGTGCCTAGCCCCCAGCTGGTAGCATCATTTTGGGGGACAGAGCATAGCTAGAAGAAATGCATAACTCTAAGTATCTTTTTGTCAGTTACATATTGCCTCAAGGCCCTCCTCTCTCTGCTTTCTGGCCCCCCACTAAACAGCCATGCAAACCACAATGGTCTAAGCAATTGTGGATTGAATCTTTAAATTAATATTTCCTTCTTTCAAATTGTTTCTCTTGGGTATTGCTACAATGATGAAAAATTCACTAATACATGGCTGTCAAAAATATATGGCACTAGTACCCTATTAATGAAAATTTAGAATAGCAGGTTTCTGCTCTCATAATTAATATTTATTGAGTATCCTTAGGATTCTGTTTCTGCAAATAGGGAACCCATTTGAAGATAAATTTCTATTAGAATAATTGTTGGATCAAAGGGTACATGTACCTTTAGAATGTGATAACTGTATCATGTACTTTATATTTATGAAGATAAAAATATTAATTTCCAGATGAAATATATACCAAAGTATTAATCTAATATTATTTGAAATAGAGTAGTAGTTATAATTAATAATTTGCTTCTGAAATATAAAGGACCTGAAGATGAATCAATTCATTTTCCCCAAAACAAAGGATATTACATTCATATTTCACAAAATTTGCCCCAAATAATAGGACCTTAAAAACACTTTAAGGAGATACATTCTGAATAGCGTTTCATGTTCACATGTTTTGAAAGCTCTAGAAAGTAAGGAATAACATGGAAAAGGATTATTTTATAAGAGTTAATTACTTAGACCATTTAAAAGATCTCATTCCCAGTGACAAGAGAGCTGTAGCTCCAAATCTGAGTGCCGTGATGCTTGGTAATTGGAGCGTGACACATGGCAGCAATTGCATACATAATAGTTAGTAGAGCATGGGGGCTCCACCTGTGTAGATATTCAGGAAGCATTTCATCGCTGTTATATTCTAAGGTAAAATTTTTTGGACATGCCTAGTCATGCGTGCATGTATGAGCTATGACTCACAGCCAAACTAAATCGCACCCCAACACAAACCAGGAAGTCAAAACCTACAGTAAGTTCATTTTGTATATTATTCTGTTCAAATATTAATTTTTCTACTTGCTCTATTCTCTATGGCCTTTTTCATCCCCTTTTAGTCTAAGAAATTCAGGGAGAAAACTTTCTGACTATTTCTAAGTATATATCAAAAGGTAATCTGGATACCAGATATGAAAAATGAGAGATAGATGCTTGAAATTTTATGTTTAATCACACACATCTCCTTTTAGGATCTTTGGTCTCACTGTCAGAATTGCTTAAATAGCAAGGCACAGGCAACCAGTGATGGATCCCTTGTCAGTCTCAGTGGGCACGAGCAGTCGCTGAAGCTTGCAGTATCAGTTGCTAGGCAACCTGTTCATCTGCTGAGCCTGGTATTCAATTCAGCAGCAGTAAACGTCTTGTTATGTTACGGTCATTTGAAACTACTTTATTACATAATATCTACCAGTATAATAAAGGAGTTCAAATGTTTAGGGGCGTGAGGCTAGCAGGGAAAAATCATTGCAGCTGTGGAGACAAGATAATGTCAAATTAGGCTTTCTGAATATGAGAAAGTATGGAATGATGACATATTTAACACTTGGTTCTTCATAACATAGCCTGTAAAAGCACCATGCCAGCCTATTTACTTGAGAGTATCAAATAAAGTCTTGGTGCCATTTTTAAAAGTTTCTAACTGGCATTGAAATGAAGGTAAAATAGCAATGGCTTTGAGAAGATTTTTTTATTACTGATTATTTTATTTATTTACATTTCAAATGTTGTCCCCTTCCCAGTCTCCCCTCTGCAGCCCCCCATCCCATCTCCTCCCCTTTGCCTCTAAGAGGGTACTCACCAACCCACTCACTCCCACCTCACCCCTCTAATATCCCCCTTTGTTGGGTCAACAAGCCTCCACAGAAACAAGCACCTCCCCTCCCACTGATGACAGATAAGGCAATCCTATGCAACACATGTATTGGGAGTCATGGATCTACCCATGTAAACTCTTTGGTTGGTGACTTAATCCATGGGAGCTCTGAAGGCTCTAGTTAGTTGATATTGTTGTTCTTTCTATGGGGTTACAATCCCCTTTAGCTCCTTCAGTCTTTCATATTGTGGATCTAATAAATGAGAAAAGGGTATCGAACCAAGTTCTGTTCAAAGAGTAACTCTAAAGTACAGAAATGGAGCATCTAAGTCACTTAACTGCCAGTTGCCAATCTTGCCCAAGCAGTTCTTCTAAAGAAATGGCCACACTTCCATAGTCCATCCTTCATCTTTGGATTTTTTTTTTTAAGAAGAAACACATGATCATTACCCTAAGATCTGTTTATATTCTATAAAACAGAATTTGTCTGAATCCATTTGGCTCCTATTTTTAAAAGTACCATAAATTGAATAGCTTATAAACAATAAGTATATTTCTTATTACTGGAAAGTCTGAGTATTCCAAACCTAAGATTCTAGCGGATTCCATGACTCTGATAAAGGTTCACTCTCTTTAGGCAGAGTCTATGCTTGGTTAAAGTCTACTCACATGGTTAATGAAATGGTCCAGCTTCTTAGTCTTCTATCAAAGGATGCTTATTCCAGTCATGAAGGAAGAGACCTTGTGACCTCATCACTTCTCCAAACCCCATTTCTTAATACGACCACACTGGAAGTTACATTTCAACATCTGAATTAGCAGGTAGGCACAAATATTCAGGCCATAGGAAAAGTGTTTTAATTACAATGAGTAGAGTACAATGAATAGGTAAGTAATGATGGGAAAACAGAATTATAGTTTGGGATTCAATAACAAAATGTCAGAAGTCCCAATGTCTTTAGTAACATTGATAGGTTTTTATACTTACATTAAGACTTTCAGAAATCCATTCTCACTTTTGTCTTGCCTCCTGCCATACTCAGTTTCTCTCTCATGGTCACACATGGCCATCAGAACTCCATTGCAGCCAGTCAGAAGCTAAAAGGACACACATCCACTCTCCTTTTCTTCAACTGAAGGTTGTTGTGCTTGGACTTCTGCTCATACCCTATTGGGCAGAGCCATATCACATCTAACTGCAAAGGAAACTGGGAAATGAGGTTGTCAGTAGGAAGAACGCATTTCCGTGCTGCAAAAACTACTGGGAGCCATTACTAAAGAGTAAAGGCATAGATATTGGTAGCTAGCTGTTTTTGGCATAAGAAACAAAAGCAATTCTCAGCAGTGTTGTGCAGAAATCACAAAGTGATTTTCAACTGTAACAATAAGTTTTCCTGTGTACTTTGTAATGGTGCTCCTAGAACCGACTAGGATGGAGGAAATGGAGATAACTGCCAAGACTGAGTTCTGTCTTTTCTGTCAATTCTTTTTCAGGAATGATCTAGTACCCTGGCGAAAATCAGCCTGGAGATCAAAGAGCAATTTGAGGGTAATGGATGTACTCAATCACTTTACTCTGGCCATGGTCTTACCCTTGTGCACATATGTCAAAGTTTAGTGAACTGTAGGTTGTAAATACTTGTAGCTTACTCCCTGTCAGTGACCTTACCTAGGACTTGTTGAAGGGGGCAGCATGGAATATGAACAGAAATGCATATGTCACAGGGTAAATGTCACAGGGAAGAAGCTGTCAGGTGGGTCAAACTGAATAAACCCAAGGCCGTGTTCTCGTCAGGAGAATTCTTCAAGAAAAGCCAAAACGGTAAGCTTTTGCCAGGACCATGGATCATTCCAGTGGAGGATATGAACTGGAAAGGGACCAGTGGAATGTTTTATGTATGCTTGCTGTTAGAGACAAGATAATTGTCGTTAATACAATCTTTTTGGGAATAGGTACAAGACAAAAAAAAAACATTTTTAAAAATAAAATAGGAGATCCAACCTCTAGGTAACAGTTGATGAATAAAAATCAAGACTAAAGCAAACATGTCTTATTTTTTGTAAAGATAAGGCAAAGGAAAAGCTTATATGGAACTGAGACCTTTCCTTACTGGTACTGCCCTGGAGAAGATGCTTATAAAGCAATGAGAATTTGGCTCCAATGCCCATTCTGTAACCTCGGCCATTAATTTACAGCTTTTCAGACCTTGTATTTATTCATTTATTCAAGTACTTTTTGCAGGTCCCAGTTTTATGTCCCTCTTTGCTAATTTCCAGGAACAAAAAGATAAATAAATTCAACTGAAAAGGAAATACAATACAGAAAAGATTGCTGGAAATCAAATATCTCTAGTTCAACTTATTCATTTGTTTCTGAAAACTTATTACTGCGTTGTTGAAGAACATGTGTTGTATATTCCAAGGAAGTCCAGAATGGGTAGAAATGTGACAGAAGATTTTTTCCCCTAAAGCAGAGAATTTCACTTTTGTGCTTATCATCTGGAGGTTTTTTATCCTCAGTTTAGAATACTAAATCAGGTAGTCTTGACCTCTGCTTATCTTTGATATCCTCTCTCTTCATAACTTTGTAACTTAAATAGAAGAACACAGACTGAGGAGCAGTGAAGCATGTGTATGTGTCAAAATTAAATAAACTGAAGCTACACTCTTTATCCTGGTGCCAGGAGGATATTGAAATGTGATGTTGATAAATGGTCCTTAAACTCTACCAGAAAGGTGTTTTGTTTTATATTTCCTGTTATCATCTACTACGTTGCCTTATCTTTTATCTTGTAGCAGTAGACAGATCTGAGATATGATTTACTATAGTGGGCAACTTCTCCAAAAAAAACATTACATCTTTTTTTTTGTTTTTTTTTGTTTTTTTTGTTTTTTTTGTTTTTTTGTTTTTTTTTTTCGAGACAGGGTTTCTCTGTGTAGCCCTGGCTGTCCTGGAACTCACTCTGTAGACCAGGCTGGCCTCGAACTCAGAAATCCGCCTGCCTCTGCCTCCCAAGTGCTGGGATTAAAGGCGTGCGCCACCACCGCCCGGCAAAACATTACATCTTTAAAACTACAATTCCATCATCTTCTGAGAGGGCTGAAAGGTGTTGCCATGAATGAAAGGGGTTACCTTGGGGTTGATATTCTTTTGTTCAGTTGGGCATCAGATCTGAAGTCTCTTTCCTTTTCATACCAGGTGAACATGTGTGCTTATGAACTATGGCAGGGGTAAGCGGAACACCAGGAGAACATCTAAATATAAAGATACTGGAAACAGTCTTATTATCACTCTACTTGGTCTTTAATGAGCCCAAGGCTTCATAACTTGCTTGCTGCACAAGCATGAAAGACTGAGTTTGGATCCTCAGCAATCATCTAAAACACAGGGGATAGGGACACATGTCTGCCACCCTAGTACTGGTGGGCAGAGACTACCAGTTGAATCTACTATGCATATTAAAATAGTTGGCTTTGCACCATTGGGTAAGAGGCACGCTCACATTCCAACAGAACATTGCTAAGCAAGGCAATTGATTATAAAGTTGGGACTATGCTTCTGTAAGGAGGCATCTGATGTTCATCATTACATTTTTCTGGTTCTCCATATTATGGCTGTAAGCAGAACTGCATCCCAGTCTTCTGATTACCAGAGCTACTATTAAAAGCTCATATACTCAAGATACAAGAACATTTGTGAAGATGGAACAGTCCCTGCCGCACCTATCAAAATCTCATCTTTACTACCAAAAGTTTTCATCAAAGGTAACTATAACAAGAAACTAATAGTACAAAACTCCAATGCAAGGATATCACCATGAATAAAGTTTTTTTTTTTCCAAGAAACTGATAACGGATTATCTTAATTTGAAATAATGAATTCCTACCCTCCTCCTGATCTGTGGTTGTTATCTCTCTCAAAACAGCTGGGGATTCATAAAACGAATAATGCCTACAGCTGCTATTTTTCAAGTTCTATACACTTGAATGTGCTTTGTCTTGATTAATTGGGAAGTTTTCTTTTCAAAATTACTGCTTCTCAAGTGCTTGCTCACTCTATATGAAGATGTTGCTGAAGAGCAAACTGGAAAAAGAAAACCTCATTCCCCTGTCTCAGCGCCCCCCTTACCCCCACTTAGGTGTTAATCTCAGCCTTTGGAAATATTGATAGCCAATTTTAATAGGGATGTTTAAAGACAGTTTTTCCATTCCAAGTAAGTAAGCTAAAACATGATTAAGGATGCTGTTTTAGGAGTACCATTAGAGGTGTTGTAATTGAATCAGAGATGACTGTATTATCTAGAGTAAAGAAGATATGTGAACTGAAATTATTATACTTGACTATAGGAAAGAAAGGCACTAGTCTCTGAAACTCAAATCATACTTTATCATTTCTTTGACTCAGCATGGCAAGCATCTTCCACTTACAGCCCATCTAAATTTATAGACACTTTGTTTATCCAACAGAAAATCATTGTGTCATGAATTACGCAAGTTATCAGGGCTTCAATATGTAACATAGAAAATATAGATGTCCAAATTGTGTTTGTAACTTTCTGAAATCCAATGGGAAAGGCATATGAATTTGTAGAGAAGAGTAGCCAGAAAGAAGCCCGAACATGGATGGATAGATAGATAGATAAGATAATAGATAGATTAGATAGATGTAGATAGATAGATAGATAGATAGATAGATGTAGATAGATAGATAGATGTAGATAGATATACATATATACCAAAGATTTACTAAATGTAAGCTTATGCATGTTTCCTTTACTTTCTGTCTGCCCCTAAATTTTCCATATGGATATATGAGTGTATGAGTTTTTTGAATCACATAGTATCTGTTTCTTAAAGCACAGAGACCATGTCTTATTCAATGCAATATTACCTGAGCTCAACCAAGGTTAAATAATGATAAATAATAAAAATATGTTCAGAAACATTTATCTACCACACAAACACTTGTCAAGCAAGATGAGTGTGCATTTTATTATACAAGCTAGTAAAAATGCCATTTATGAAGCATTGTAGATTATATCATGGAGATTAGGAACAAAAAGGACCTTGTAAATTACACCATCCTGTTCTGCTCATAAGTTGTAGTTAGGTAATTTCACAGAGTTGTTCAATTGCCCTGCAGGGGTGCTAGAAGGAACCCACACGCAAGTCACTCTCAACTTAAAGGCCTCCAAGGACAAGGCATTCAAATATACCTTTTAATAGTGTTTGAAGGTGATAAAGCAAAAATGACTGGTTGTTTTTTCAGAGAGAATATCTTTTTCTTTGTAGGATATGGACAAGGACACTGTCAAAATATCAAGTTTTCCCCACTGACAGATTTTGTCTAGAGATACCTGTGTGCTCGAGAAACTAAAATCCAGTCTCTTTTGTATCCCCAGAGTCAGCTAGCTTTTCCAGGAGCTCAAGGATCTTGCTACGAACAGAGGAACCAGAAATAGCTGTTTAAGGACAGATGTCCCCAGCAGAGCATCTTCACATAAGCAGAGTGAGCAGACGGATACAGGATATAAAGAGAGAGGCTAGAGTGATGGTCAGGCACATGGACTGACACGTTGCTGACATGATTGATGGAGTTATTTGTTCTAGCGTCAGTCTCTCCTGTAACTACAAGAAAGATGGCTGTGCTGCTCGCCTACCAAAAGCTGTCAGATGACTTCACTATATCTGCTGGATGGGTACTCAGGTATGTGGTGGCTGCAGTGATTATCAATTTGATAGAATCTAGAATCACCTAGGAGATAGTTGGCAAAGCCTGTAAGGCATCATCTTGATTAGGTTAACTGATACGGGAAGATCCGTCTTAAAAGTACAGGACATCATTTTCTGGGATTCATGCACAGGCTACTTAAAAAGTAGAAAGTGATCCGAGTACAGAAAATCATCATTCTTTGTTTCTTCGGTAAGGATACAATGTGGCCAGTTAGCCTTCTACTCTTGCTGCTGTGCCTCCCCTGCCTGTTGCTTTGACATAATGATCCCCTAAGTCCTTAAGCCAGAATCAATCTTATCTTCCTTAACTTACTTCTTGTTCAGTATTTGGTCACAGTCCTGAAAGAGTAAGTAAAATAAAATGTAGGAGCACAATCATAGACTCTTGCTTCAGGAAACACTGCATGCGGCTATATCACTGAAAGAATCTACATTCATTTACCTTGTCATTACTTTCTCATTATAACACTCAGTTAACTGTGCTACCATTTTAACTTCAGCTAATCTTCACGCCTTCCCTCTAATCTACCTCCTTTCTCCTCTAGCAGAAACCATGAGGCTTTCCTATAGCTAATTTCCTGAAACAACAAGATCCTTTGTCATCAGAAAGAGAAGTACTTTATGACTAAATGTGAGGATGTGGCTTCTCCCTCTCCCTGGATCCAATCACTTATTGAACTAACAACAAGGATCTCTTTGCATATGGGAGGACAATTCTAGTAACAAAATAAAATATGTCAGTGCCACTCATTCTATTTGATGAGACTCTGGTTTATTGTTTCTGCAAATTGCAGAGCTGTGACGTTAAATACTAAATGTAAATGTGTGTACATCTTAAGAGGAAAAACAAGAAATTGAAATCTGAACACCATTCATTGGGCTCAATATTGACATCTTCTTTTCCTTTTCAAGAGGAGGCAAAATACATGGTGCAGTGTATATGATGCTTACTGCCCCACAGTGTCCATCCCCCACTCTTCCTTTGAGAATGATGTATCTCATCAAAAAGGAATATTTCATCAATACTGTATTTTCTGAATTAAAACATGTTGGTAGGTCAAATAAATATGTAGTGTAGATATGTAGATGTTAATGATGGAAAATAATGTATTTATGGAACCTACAGGTGTTGTACAGTAGTATAGTTTTGGCCTAGCATGTTCCAATGACCTGGATTCAATACACAATGTTGTCAACAGCAACAATAAACTCATAAAGATATGTACCATAACCATAGTTAGTGGTCATGGCCAGATGGGTTTTGTGGTTGCTATTGTCATTTGGTTTTGTGATCTGGCCTGAAAAGACCAGAATAAGGCAGACAGAAGAATATGAATCAGGATCAAATAACAATTAAGAAATGGTTCTCAGAATCTAAGCAGGGACTGAAGAGCTGAATTCCAACAAGGTGAGAGATATGTGAAGCCATAGTCAGCGATCCCAGTGAACAACGCCAGGCATTGTTGCCATGTCTAACTCTGCTCTTCTGATTACTGGCTTCATTCTGCTTTCTTATTAGGCAGGGGCATTTTAACACACTGTAAAAAACATAATGGCTGACAGCCTAGCTTAGGAACAAAATCAGTGCTATCAGTGATATATATATATTATCATTACATAGTGTGTGTGTGTGTGTGTGTGTGTGTGTGTGTGTGTGCATCTTTTAGTTTATAACCTAGGATCTAATATGCACATGCATGCGTTCTAGATACAGATTTCAAGGACTGACCATGTGGATTTTGAATACCACATTGATATTCTGATTAAATGAGATACTCTATCCAATCAAATTCAAAGTAACCTTGTCTCAGGCTGGTATTTTCTCCCACACCATCTTATGAAGTCTACCCATGAGTAGTAGAGCAGTTTGGGGATTTCAGGAACTCATTGTTTTCCTTTCTCAAAGCCTTGGTAAATGCATAATCTGTAGACTTTGAGTGATGAACAACTGACAAATAGAGCCAGAGTTTTTGAAGAATTAGTGAACATGTAGGCACACATAAACTCTTGAAAGAAAACCTAATGTAAAATATCTCTAGATATCTACATAGGAGTTTATGTTAGAAGATTATAAATAAGCAATTTTCCTGGGAACGTGAAAGAGCATGAGATATACACTATGGGCACTTACTGTCAAGCTCAAAAAATGTACATTAAGTATACATCATACATATGTTTCTATGCTAATATTACCTCAATAAAGTAGACATGGTATTTTTTTAATTGTGTTTTGCTTTTGTTATGTTTTGTTTTATTTGACCATTAAATAATGTAATAAAGCCAGACAGAGAGTCTTTATAATAGAGGAAAAAATGTTTAGGTTTATAAAAAAATGTACAAAACACCACAGCTATAATTTCAAATCTATTTTCATTAAAGCTAAAAATACTCCAAATGAAGCCAGAGTATAATTCGCATTTCTAAACAAGCTCCTAAGACTTCACATAAAAATCATGGAGTTGTGGTTTTGCCTTATTCACTGAGACCTAGTACACATTCAAAGCACATCTTTCATCTTGACCTAGTATCTAAATAGTAGTGCAGAGTACTTACTGCTCTTTCAGAGGACTGGAATTTGGTTCCTAGTATCTGTTTCTGGTGACTCCCAGTGGCCGGTAAGTCCAGCTCCAGTGGGTATCAATCCCTCTTCTGGCCTCTATGGGCACTCACATGTGGTATGAGCATGAGAGCACACACACACCACACACACACACACAACATACACACAATTATAGTAAAATAAATATTTTAAAATTAAATAACTTTATTCTATTGCCTATCTAGGAAAATTTAGTAAGTTTAACTGGTTGTTTCTCCAAAAATCCTAGCTTATTTTGGTAGGCCGCTGGCTTGTTTTAGTCAACATGATACAAGCTAAAGTCATCTGAGAGGAAGAACCTCAATTATAAAAATGTCTCCATAAGATCAGGTTATAGGCAAACCTGTAAGATGTTGTCCTAATTAGTGATTGATACAGAGATCACAGATGATTGTAGGTGGGGGCCATCCCTGGGCTGGCAGTCCTGGGTTTTATAAGAAAGCAGGCTGAGAAAGCAACGAAAAACAAGCCAGTAAACAGTGGCCCTCTATTGTTTCTGCATCAGCTCCTGCCTCCAGGTTCCCAGTTGAATTTACTATCTTAGTTTCCTTCAGTAGACTATAATTCAGGAACTTACTTTCCTCCCCAAATTGCTTTTGGTCATGGTGTTTCAATACAACAATCTAACCTAAGACAGCTAGAGTGTGTGAGGCCCTGGGTTCAGTCTTCATATCGAAGAAATAAAACAACCACCAAATAAATAGAATGAAAGAAATTTTAACTTCCCCTAATTTTAGCCTGATATTAATTTCAACTAACCAGACTGAATTCATCAGAGTCTGAGAGGAATAATTTTAATTAGTTGTTCCAAGGAAAGGGACTATGGCTGTGCAGAGATTTCTACGCAAACTCACTTAAGTCATTGTCTCGTCACACAGAAGCCAGGGACACAGGAATAATTGTCCTGTGCTCAGAGCAACGATTTAAGAAATTATTCATGGTAGCTGAAGAGAATGCTGTCTTAAAGGGCATAGAGGTGTCAAATAGAGAACAAATTTGGACTTAGGTAAAGAAAGACTTTACTGAAAGGTTATTAGTGCTGTTACAAGTTGGGAAAGCACTGTTACAACATGCCAATATCACTAAATGCCATACCTGGGGCAGGTCATTAGATAGAAAGGACATTCTTTTCCATTGTTTTGAAGCTGAGTTTAGTAGTAGTAGTAGTAGTATTGAAAATTAATATAGATTTTAAGGAGAGGATTAAAGGAGAGAGGTGCTCAGAAGAAAGTGGGAGAGCTAAGGCATCATGAACAGCAGAGTTATCTTTTATAGGAAGTGTAGACATTGCTACACAAACCCCCAGGCAAAAAAAACCCAGTGAAGGAATGAGGAGGAGGCAGGATAAAACAATTGGTCAAAGAGTATTTTGCCCTGAGTTCAGTCAACCTTTACATAGGAGGGCTATCCCAGGAGGAAGTATATGTTGGCTCAGACTGAGGTGAACCGAAGTTCATGGATTAGATAAGGAGAAAGTTTAACTAAAGCATAATCAAGTCTGATTAATGGACTGTATTCTCCAGGTGATGGTTCAGAATAAAGCAATTTAACTGATTCATGTGAGACAAAGAATGGGGACTTTGGGGGCCTTTGGCTTCTCAGAAGTAAATAAAGGCAGTGTCCTTGAACCTGTCCTTGGAGAAGGGTGGTTCTTGCAATAAGCTGTTTCTCAAACCAAAAAAGACAGACCGTTCCTGATATTTAGGTTCACAATGATGTGGGAGACTCAACATGATTAGGATACATAGGAATCAATCAGCATTATCCCATCCCATAAGATATAGGAGGAAACAAAAAAACCTGGAAAAGCTTATCCAGTGAGAGTGTAAGATTTCCCTGAAGTCCCACCCTTAGTGTTCACACGAAGCAGAATTCCCTCCCCATTGGATGTAATCAGGAGAAAGAATATGCCAGGACACTATATGCATGGTTGATGTCACTTATATGGGTGTCAAGGTAAAATAACCACTGGCTTTATAGAGATAAAAGGAGTATATTCTGAGACAAATATGATTGACCCTGGCTCAAAAATAAGGCTTCGAGTTCTTCTAAATGGCATATTCTAACATAAAAAATGTTACAGGACCTTCTATAGTCTCTGAAGATCATTGTTTTTGCAAAGTACAAGTACACTCATCAGCTAGGGTGACTTAGTAAGGGAAGCAAATTATTTCTGTGGGATTTAGATGACGTCTTTAGTTAGGACAGATCTCTTTGTGTGATTCAGGTGTTACCACATCTTAGCTTCAGGGTTAGTAGAGGTTAAAGTTTTGCAAGGTTCTGCAATATAGTCCAATAGTTTTACGTAGGAGTCAGCAAGCATTATGTCTTATATAAGGGCTGATAGCAAGTGGCTATTAGAAGATTCTAAAGATGATTAAGGTAGATAGTTCAAGAGGAAAAAGGGTTAGCAGAAGCCACAAATATAATAAGAATCTGAGTTCAGATCCCCAGTACTCATGTAAAATACTAAGGCTGGTGGTGTATATATGATTCCTAGTGCTGAGAAGGCAGAGACCAGAGGATCTCTAAAGTCTTTCTTGTCATCAGTCTGGCATGTCAGGTTCCATAGAGAATGTTAAGGGTGTGCAGCTTTAATCCAGAGTTGAGGCAGCAGGCGATTTCTATTAGGAGCTGTCAAAGTGGTTCAAACTAAGGCTAAGAGAAATTTCAAACAAAAAGAAAAAAAAAAAAAAAGAAAATGTTGAATTAGTGAGAAATAATTTTTCAGAAGACAATGCTAATCTCTGACTTTTTCGTAACACGTACATAGGCATTCTACTTTCAAATACATAGAAGAGGCAAATATCTGAATGATAATTTTCTCTTTGCTATTCATATGCTAAGAGTTAAGAACAGCATTTTATTTTTATGAAAGAGAAGGCTTACAATTCTCATCTCTTCTAATTTTCCTATCATTTTTCTCATGAATACTTTGATGGTTTGAATCAGAATGGCTCTAATAGGCTTCCACCTATGAGAACTCAAGCATTATGCCTACCTGCCTGCAGCCATGCTTCTCGCCATGATGGCTCTCCAAAACTTTGCCTTGGTCTTGGTGTCTTCTCTCAGCAATAGAACAGTAACTAAGATGAGAATTGATCAGTCTGGTAGACAACTGGAAAGTTTAGATGATTTAGTTGTTAAAGACCTTTAGAATTAGAGAGAGGAAGAGGGAACTCAAGTTAATTTAGACTCTTGGCCACATTTTTATCTCTAAAGAGCATTGCTTTCTAGTCACTAAGGCAAGCATGCTTCAGGCTATTGAAGGCAGAGTTGGATTCTTTAGGGAAGTTAGTTCAGTTTGCACAGGAAAAGGACTTTGAAGACTGGCTTAAGCCTGGTGGTAATCAGTTAGCTATTTTTCAGCAGAAGGCAGGAAACCTTTCTGCCACTCATAATATAAATCTGCACACTACACCATCTGTCAGTATGCAGTGGGAGAAGCACAGTAGAGGCATTCATCCAGTGTTGGGGAAGATACAAATGTAACCAGAAGGTCCAATGTCAAAGAAACTTCATGTGTCACAAGGCAATAAATTGGTGGGATGTGCTTGGTCAACAAACCTCAAGTTCATGAAGTTCAGACAGAATTTTGTTACATTGCTTCTCCAGTCTTTAAATAAGTGAAGAATGTTTTAAGAGCTCTTGACTATGGAGTTACCAAAAATAGGACACAAGAGAACTAGCTGGATGTGATACAACTTTCTGCATAGATGTTCTTCAAAGTCTTCTTCTTGGGGATAGGAACACGACTCAGTGGGTAAAGTCTTTGCTATGAAAGGATAAAGCTGAAGTTAGAATCCTCAGCACCCAGATAAAACCTGAGAGGTTGTCACAGCCTGCCTGTAATTCCAGTACATGAGAGGGCAGATACAGGTGACCCCTAGAGAAAGATGGCTGGTTAAGTTAGCCAAGTCAGTGAGCTTTGGTTTCAAATAACAGACCTTGCCTTGGTGACAAGAGATTGAAAGAGACCCTAGACATCAACTTTGGGTACACACACACACACACACACACACACTATGAAAGATAGTGCTTACAAATTGTGATGTTCTGCAGTACTGTTGCTTACTTTAATATTTGGTTCCAGATCTTGTTTTGCTTTGTTTTTCAAATTTCAGTAGAGGTTTTGATTCCAGTATACATGTAAGATCTTAAAGCATTCAAAGAGTTTCTCTGGAAACAGTTGTACTAGGTAAGAAGATAACTTTTATTTAAGAAAAAGGAAAACGTCCTTTGTTTCAAGTCAGGATTTGTTGGGATGCTAAGGACTTCTGTTCTGTGGTGAGAATAGAGCAAGTCTCATGCTAAAGCTGGATTTAAATGGATTTGATTGTCTTGGCTATCAGGACAAAGTAGATGTAATTCCTCTTATAACTGTAATTTTGAACAATTTGAAGGTATAAAGTAAAATTATAAAATTTGAAAGAGATATTTTCCCATGAAGACTAAGTAAGAAAAACATTCATTTTTATTTCTATCTCATTTGCCTTTCCACTGTGGGCCTAGGAAAGCCTTATTTAATGAATTTGTAGGTTCTGATATTAGCTTTCCTGTCTAATTAAACATATATGTCCATTGTATATCCCAAATGAATGCAGATGTTTTGATATAGATGAGCACTTCCTGAAAATTCTTTGGTTTTTGCACTTTGGTTTAGATAACAACTACTGATAGCTGATTCTTGCTTGGTCACTTAAAGACCAAGAAATTGCTCCTATTAAAAACCATTATCACTGAAGTGTTGGCTTTTCATTTAGTCAAAGGACTTTAGAAATACAGACAAGAGTTTCTAACTTAAAAGTGAGCACCATCACACGAGTAATTTGGGCACCCAGATTTATGGTGCAGTAACTAACAGAGAATTCTCTGAGCCTTTCTGTTTTTGCCATAGAAGCCGTCAGTTGATAATGGTAAATGCCATTAGGGCTTCACCTGAGAACACTCATACCACTCACCGTCTGTACTTAGGGTGAACATCAAAAGAGTACAATGTGACCAGAAAAAGAGAATCCAGTGCTCCTCATAATTCACGAGAATTTTACTGCTTTCATTATTGCATAATTGTACGTATGCATGACATAACATATGATATTCTAGAAACAGAGACCTCAATCCAGGCATCCTGCTTCAGTAATTTCTTGCTTTAAAAAAATGAGATCTATGTGGAGGCAAGCATGATAATTCTCTGGGATGGCAAGGCCTGACAACCTATAATGCCCAAGTTCATTGACTTTGCAGGCACCTTTCTTTAGTTAATATACAATCTCAGAATATTGCATGACCGAGTTTCCGATTGAACCCCTCTTTCTTTTCTCTGTCTGGTGTCTTTTTTATTAAAACAGTTCTTCAATCTCTACTCACATGTGTTCCATTGTCCTCACTACTATAAGCTGATGTTCCCAGCTCATTTTCAACTGTTCCATTAATTTGCTGTTGATGTCTAATCCAGATTCCTAATGTATCTGCTAATGATGACCGTATCTAACAGCAATTGCTGAGTCTCCCTACAGGCTGTTTCTTCCAGCTGGACTGATTCAGTTATCTTCGCAGGGTTTAGTTTGTCAGCTGGATCGCTCTATTCCCAAATGCTCTCCCTCAAGCCCGCTAAGCTCACTTCAGGAAATCAGTTCAATTTCTAAGCTAGTTTATCCGTTATCCTAGCAAACTTCAACCACAGAGCCACTTCCTAGTTGCTTACGAATGGGATACTATTAGCAAAAACAAAACAAAACACTGCAGATAAAATATAATTATTCTTAACCCCCTTTTTTTTTAATATAATGACTTACTCTTTCTCTCTATAAAGACATTTTAGATAGTTATCTCTCCTACAATAAATTCATATGTTTACTTATGGTCTGTGGTTCTACAGAATGATTGTATGTTATGTGAAATTCTTGTCTTTAAGAAATTACCGAAATTGATTTACACGATGTGTTAAAAACACAGATTTGATCTCTCCACTTTATTTTACTATTTTTATGCATTCTTGTTATTTTCCTAAAAGCTATTTTGACAAATTATTTCATGCTCTAAAATCATTCTAAAAACGTGTTTCTACCAATTGACTTAATGAGCACAAACCACTTACTTTACAAAAAAAAATCACAATTATGAGACAATCTTGATTCTCCTTATAAAATTTCTTTCCTCCAAATTGTATGCTAGCCATCAAGATTATGAGTTAATGTTTTAAAATTCCATTTCATTTTTTCAGCAGTACATTAGTTTTCTAATACTAAAGCAAAAAATATTTCAGATAATAAAATTAAAGAAAACATTTTTTTGCTCACAGTTTCAAAAGTTTTGGTCTATAGTTAATTGTTCCAATTGCCTTGGGCTTTTGTTAAGATAGCAAACACATCCTGGTAGGGGATGTGTTGGAACAAGGTGCTTGCTTGGCAGCTGTGTAATAAAACAGCGACAGAGGAAGAAATGGCTCTCACAATACCCTTTGAGGATGTGGCAAACCAGTCTTGGCCCAGAATTAGTACAGCTCTCCAACTCAGTAGAGAAGCTTCTTTGTACAGCGCATAGTGGTTAGTACAGAAACCTACAAATGGTCAAAGCATAGAGAGTCAGTAACTTTGGAGTACTCAGCCACAAATTGGTCATCTTTATCCCAGGATTCAGTGCCATCTTGGAAAAGAATCTGAAAGATTGTAGAAGCCAGAGTTCAAGGACAACCAAAACAAACCAATGTTTTCTGAACCCAACAGGACTGTTGTATTTACAAACTCATAAGCACCTGTGGTTGCCTGCACAAGACCTGCAGAGGATCAAGCCAGCCAGCCTTCCAGCATGGATCCTGAAGGGATTCATGAGCCCCGACCTTTCTGGATGAGGGAGAGTCGGTTTATTTAATGGGGTGACCTTTGGTCAGATAACCACACTCCAGTGGATGACACCACACTGTAAGTGTATTGAAAACACAATAAAAACAGTGAGTTATTGATTTAAAAAAAAAAAAAAAAGCCGAGCACAAAATTGGGAAGAGTAGGGAGGTAGAAAGTAGTGGTTAGAAATCTGAGGTATGGGGATGGCTCTGAGAGGAGTTAACAGCAGGATCTGGCATGAAGACAATCAAAGTACAAGTATGAATTTCTAAATATTAAAACAAGCCATTTGCAGGCAATTTGCCAATAACTTATAATGTCACCTTAGCCCCATCTCTCAAAGTTTTCACGATGTCACAACAGCATCATGTGGCATGAACCAAGCTTTCAGCACATGAACCTGGGGGTCACTCATCTAAAATATAAAAGGAATGATATATAGACTATGATAAAGCAATTCACTGTGCACCAAAGGAAGCATAAGAGATGGAAGAAAGTTTTCATTTAACCATTTTTTGGTAGTACAGTTCTTGGCCTGCTGGGATCAAGACAATAGCCACATTTCTTCAGATGAAATCAGTTCTCCATGTTCCCCGAAATCTCTTCCTTTCTCTCAGATTAGTCTAGAAAAATAAGTCTGTCAATGAGCCTCTCTGAGGGTCCATTTGGATCTACATTCATGTCAACTGTGTTTTGTTGCTATCATTTGATACATTGTCCAACCCATAGCTACAGATAAAAACACCTTGGTTAAGTTGTTACAAACGATATCATTATTAAGGATTCTAATGTTTACACCGAAAATGTACTAAATGTGCATCTTAATATTTTTTTATTTTCTTTCTACATTAAAAACCAACAAGAAGAGATTTTAATGTGTTCATCCTTTCTAATGGCCTCAGAACCAACACAGATTCTCCATTTGATATTATGATGGCTTTGTATGATTTCAGGGCATTCCAAGCACATACTGTTCCTTCATTGCTGTGCAATGTAAGGACTACCTGTAATGGTCATCTGAAATTTTAAAACACTGCTAGCTCTACTAGAGGTTTACTTCTTCATCCTGAAGAGAAGTAAAAGAATTATTCATGCATTGAGGTTTGAGTATGTTGGCCCTGTGTGGTTTCAATTCTAATACTGTGCAAAATAGCATATTCCCAATGTTCCCCTCTCCTTCAGGAAGCTTAATCTAAATGCTGTACAGCTTCTCATTTTCTTCCTTTCTGTACTAAATTCAAGTAGCCCCCACTTTGAGGAACAAAGTTGTGTATTGTTCTCACATGACTGCAGATGTGTACATCACCCAGGAAACCAGAGATGCCATTTTAAAAGGCGCTCCCTAGAGTTTAACAATAGACTCCAAGCCCCAGTGGATCCCAGCACTGAATTGTTCCCACAGCTCTTTGTACACACACTAAATCCATCTATGACTGTGGCAAGACTGGAGGAGCCATGGCCAAGATGAGGGGTGAAGGAGCTCAGTTGGAGCCAATGGAATCTTGTTCTCAGATTTGCAGATTTGTCTAAATTAAACTTGCCACTCAAAAGTACGAACACAGATTGTCTCCTGTTTGTTCAGAGTCTCACAATGGCCTGAACGAGTAAATGACTGCCAAAGGGACAGAGTGACTAGAACAGAACACAAAGTCCCCATCCTACTGCACTTTTTATTCCTAGGAATGCTATTTGGAACCCCAAATACATTTTCTCCTACACTCGGTGTTAAGAATCATGGACAGACCAGCCCACAGAAACCTATTTAGCCAGAGAACAGCTCAACTGGAGTGCTTCTCAAAACACAACGGTAACTCTTCATTTTCCTACAGATTGTTTACTCAAAAAGCAAACACCAGAGTCAAGCAGAACACTGCAGGGACTTAAAAAGGTCGACAGAAAAATGTCTCTAGCTTTCTTTTTAGTTTTATTACAAACCCAGATAAAAAAAAAATTAAAATACAACTTGTAATTCTAGCCTCTCAGATAGCTCTATCATATTAAATAATATAATATTATAATATACTATATTATAGTATAATAAGCGTACCTAGATTTATTCTGTGTAAGGAGGTACATCTCTATCAATGTGTGTAATACTATCTTGAGAAAATATATCTTTAAACAGTGTTTGAAATTCCTACTTATAGTCACTTAGCATATTAATCAAAATCATGGGAGGAATGGGTAGACCAGCATTAAATTGTAATTGTTCATAATACAAGGAGAATTAACTTGATTTTGATTTTGAGCATCGCTGTGGTCAAAATGTGGCCAGAACTCCCTCCTACCTCCACCCCATGTTCATAGATAGAAATCTTAACCTAAAGAGATTGTATCAAGAGGTGAAGACAGGACCCGGGTGCTGGTTAAGCACTTGTGCAAGCCTGAGGATCCAAGTTTGGATTCCCAGGGCATATGTAACTGATGTATAGATATGACACAGCACCCGCACTCAGCGTGCTCCGGAGGCTGAGACAGGGATTCTACTGCACTCCCCCCATTTCGTCCATTCCCAAGCTGCTTAACTAGATTGGCCCAACTGACAAGCCCTTGGTTCAAGTGAGAGACTGCCTAAAAATATAAGGGGAGGAGTGTCTAAATGCCGACCTCTGGACTCCTCACATATGCACATATATGTGCCCACACATACAACAGTGCATACATACCACATACATATAAAGGTGAAGATTTGGAATAGAGGGATGGTTCAGCTTTTTGAATAAACACATGGACCTGAGTGAGATTGGACCCCTAGGTTCCACACAAGAAAACAGGCATAGGACTCCGTGGAAAATTCGGTAAATAAAAACCATCTATATAAGCAGAGTTCAAATTCTCATCATAAAATTTGCTTTGTGCACTTCAAGTAAGTCCCAAACTCAGAACTGATTAAAGTACAAAGATAAGCATCTGTGCTTAACCATAAATGGGGACATTTCTATCTTATCCCCTCTCCCCATAGCCCAGGGACCATTGCAGAAGAAGAAGTAGATTGTAAGGGCCAGAAGAGGAGGACCAAATGGAAACAGTATCATTATACTACGCATTATAGATGGTTCTTTTAGAACCTTTAAGCATTAAGATTTTGAAATATTTGTTTTCCTGTTAGATGTAACTAAGGCCGGTGTCACCTACGTTTATTTGCGTTTGTATCTGAACTTTTCCATTCTGTAGATCTCTTTGTTCTGTTAGCCTGAATGAGGGTGGTGGGACCCTCTGCTACCATTTTCTAGGGCGCTGGGAGAAGGGAAGGGGAAGACAAAAAAAAAAGAGCACTGAGTTGTGCTCCACCTGCAATTAATTTAGTAGAGGAGCATCATGGCAGCGTGGAGGTGGGTTTTCTGGACTTCGCTGAAACATGGCCCTTTTCCCTAAGACACCATCATTAATGTTTTGTAGAAATCCTGAAGCCGGGCGGTGGTGGCGCACACCTTTAATCCCAGCACTTGGGAGGCAGAGGCAGGCGGATTTCTGAGTTCGAGGCCAGCCTGGTCTACAGAGTGAGTTCCAGGACAGCCAGGGCTATACAGAGAAACCCTGTCTCGAAAAACCAAAAAAAAAAAAAAAAAAAAAAAGAAATCCTGAGATGTTTTCCAAAAAACATTACCTTGTGAGGGACCAAGCCCGTAGATGCATCCCCAGCATCCAGGCAACTGCTAACGTTTCCAGGCAGCTTTTATTGGCCCTCAGCCTCTCTTTGCCCCCAGTCTCCCATGGGTCTCAAAGATCCTCTTCTTGCTCCACACAAAATCTTCCAAGATTGACAAGATGTTGAGAGGTTTGTGCGCAGAATTTGGAGCTCCCCCTAGTGTCTTGCTTTTCCTAGAATTCTCCCACTCTGTTGAAATCACAGGGCTACATCTCTCTTCTAAGAAGCAAGGAAAATGGAGTCTTTGTGCCAGGTGCCATGTATTCAGCTAACTGGATATGAGTCAGCTTTGTCTTAGTTATCCTTCAACATATCTTTCTAGAAAGTCTTTTAAAAATTGCTTATTGATACTCACATGTAAATGAGAGATAAATACTTTTGTTTGTCTTTTGCTTGCTTTCCAAGGATTTTTTTAAATTGATTAAGTTATGTATTTACTTTGTATTTTTAACTCAGCTTCGTCTCCCTCCTCTCCTCTCAGTCTCTTCCACTTACCCCCTCCCCCATCCACCCCTCCTCTGCTTATCCTCAGAAAAGGAGAGGCCTCCCATGGCTATCACATCAACTTGCTAGGAGACTAGGAGATAAATATTTTTAATTATTTTCTAACCAGGTTGCAATTTTTGTTGAACTTAACTTAAAAACCTAAATCATCATTTTATTTTTAAAAACAAAAACCCAATACGTTCAAATAAAACATTATTTTAAGACGAGATCTTATTATGTAGCCCAAGCTGAGTTCCAACTCTCAATCCTCCTGCCTCAGCCTTTGGAGTGTGTCCTCCATACCAAGTTTCCATCATGATTGATTTAATTTAATTTTGGATATTATGTATCCTCTTTTTACTTAATAAATTAAGTCAATAATTAAGTTCTGTTAGTGGTAGTCCACATTTCTCCATATCTAATTATAATGTTCTTCTTTGTGTAATAAAATCAAGAAAGTAAGCAGATAAAACACTGTGAATCGATTGCAGCCTGTGAGGAAATGTCTATATTGCTGTAGCAAACAAGGGGTTGTCAAGGGACAGGTTATTTCCTCCATGGCTATCGACAATTTATTTTGTCCTTTAGTATTTAGCTTAAGTTTTGCTTGAGATGCTCACTCATTGTCTGGTGAAAGGACCGAGGTCATATTCAATCCTGACTTTAAGCCTCAGCTACTTCTATTTTAACACAAAATTGGCATCTTTTATAGTAAATGTTAACTGGGCTGGGATTCCGTCTTCTCAGCCAGCAAGAGTTCCATTCCATTTCAAGAGATCCTCTACCTTCTCTGTCAGCAGAGTTTCCTTGGTCCTTCATTTTTCCATGGCATTGTGAAGTTTCAGTTTTGGAGAGGCAAGTGGGAAGAAATGATCTAATGTGATGAGTTTAATAAGGGTAAAAGAGTCACGTACAGCAAAAAACCCATTTCAGTGTGCATGACTCCGGTTAGGGTCAGCGACCTTTCTCTAGGACTGTGATACTTAGGCTGAAGGGTGAAAGATGAAGAGCGTGTGTCTAGTGTAGGAAGGACACGCCCATTTGGTCAGATGACTGGAATGTGATAAGTAAGTGGGGTTGATGACCGAGAGACATCAAGGCAGGTGGGTTGCCGCCTTAATGATCTTAGGTTGTTTAAAGGACACATGAGACCAGGGAAGAATTTTAAACAGGAAATGACTCAGTCAGCTCTGTGTTTTCTGAAATCATGCAAAGTAGAGTTATGGCCTTTACACCGAGTCTTCTCTGCTTCCAGTAATTCTTATTATGAGCTAAGATGTGCCCCGGAATCTTATTTTTAAATATGTGTTTCACTGTGAGCTGCTTTCCTTAACCTGGCCTGCTCCATATCATATCTTGGAAATATTCAGCTTATTCCCAGCACATTTTCCTGTTTCCTAGCTGCTTCTGAGGCATTTTTTCCTTTGATTGAAGATAGACTTTTTTCCGTCACATAATCTACTCTGATTAAAGTTTCCCCTTCCTCTACTCCTTCCGGCCCCCACCGTATTTCCCCACCCATCAGGGTCTAATCCTTTTCTGTCTCTTGATAGAAAACAAACAGGCTTCTACAGAATAATAAATATAATAAAATAAAATGTATTAACATACAATACAAGCTAACACATTGGAAATAGGCAAAATAACCAAACAGAAGGAAAAGAATCCGTGAGAAAGCACAAGAAACAGAGACCAACTTGTTCGAACAGTCAGGAATCTCATAAAAACACTATGCTGGAAGCCATCCTATATACACAAAGGACCTGTAGGATCAGAAAGAGAAGAAAACAAATACAAAAAAAGATAAAACTTAAATTAAAAATAAGATAAAATAAACAAAAAAGGAAGTTCTCTGAGCTGACCCTGTGAGACAAAGAAGTTTTGGAGGTGCTGTCGAGTTCATTTTCTGTTGACTCTCTACGGCTGGGCATGGAGCCTACATTGTAGAGTAGTTTGCTTTCCCAGTGAGGCTCCTTTGGAGGAAGTTCCAATTTTTATTTGCAACTGATTACCAATTGGAATTGGCTTCTGGTTCAGAGATGAGGATATGTGTCCACTTCTCCTTTCAGCTCTAGAACAACAACTGGTGCAGACTTTCGGCAGGCTCTGTGCATGCTGCTTCAGTCTGTGTGACTCACGTGTATGTCAATCATGTTGATGAAGAGGTCTTTGTTTTCAGGATGTCCTCTAACTCCTCTGGCTTTCCACCTCCTCTTCTGTAGGTTTCTCTGAACCCCAGATGAGGGATTTGATGGAGACATCCCATTTAGGTTGAATGTTGCAAGATCTCTCACTCTACATAATGTCTGGCTGTGGGTCTCTGTATTTGTTCCCATCTGTTGCAGGAGGAGCCTTCTCTGATAAAGGCTGACAAAGGCATTGCTCTGTGAGTATAAGAAAATGTCACTAAGAGCCATTTTAATGCTACACACTTTTAAACAGTGACATTTAGTTTTACCCTGTGTCCCTGGGCTAGCTAATCTCAGGTTCTTGATAAACCAAGCAGTATTGAGAATGGGTTCCATCTCGTGGAGTAAGCCTTAAGTCAAATTAAGCATTGGTTGGTTACCCTTACATGCTTTGTGCCCTAGCATATTTTGCAGGCAGGACATCATTGAGCTACATCAAAGGCTATGTTGGTGTTTTCTTTTTCCCATTGGTAGCATGCAGAGTAGCTCTCAGTATCAATGCTGATATCTCTATGTAAGCAGCATCTTGACTTTTCCATGTTCAAGAGTTTTGTAAGTCTTGTCTTAAGCAATGGTGTCTTTCTATCCGTCTGTGAGGAGCAACCTATGAGAGTTCTCCCTTTGTTAAACACCCCACACACTTACTGAGGTGAGAAGAGTGTAAATATATATATATATATATATATATATATATATATATATATGATCTTCATGCTTCCATGTTGAGCTGAGACAGTTTGCTTCCCATATAATTTGATGACTGACTCAGCAGCTAACTGCTTTTTACACTTTTACAAAGGACCCAGGTTTTGTTCCCAGCATCCACATAAGACATCTCATACCTGTCCAGTTCTAGGGAACTCTTCTGATGTCTATGGCATTTCCATATATGTGACATATACTCAAAATAGTACACATATACAAACATGGTTTTTCGAATTCTGGCTCCCCTATGGCCTGACTAGAAGTAGTGAATTTGAAAGGATGACATTTCTAGGAAAGTAACTTCACAGCTATCCTTTCACTGCATGAAATGACAACAAACACTTTTTCATTGTAGGATATGTGGCATTTCTGAGAAAGTACTAGAGACAACCTCAATATATTTTAACAGGAGAAATAATGTCACAACTACACAAATGATCATGGCATAGTTGTGAAAGAAAAAAGAAAACTGTCTACACACTAATGTTGAAGGTCTCTATGGTCAGATTCCAAGATGGAATTTATTATAAAGCACAAAATTCAGAATACCGTAAGGGAACAGATAAAGAAATGGCCATCCTTGTGATTAATAGGTAAACTTTTTGAAATGTATTAATTTGACAGACCACTAGCTTCCACCCACCAGAAAACCTGCATGTCCTGAGATAGCATCCCAGGTCTACAGCAGTGATGCTACACTCTGCTTTAACCCGTCTGTCCTATGATTTCACCAAATTGAAAAATTCCTTAATTTTTACTTACTTTATTCTGTTACTGTAAAAATCTTCATAAGGAGGGAAGGGGGAATTATGTATTTATGGTATGATCTCAAATTTGTTTTTTTAAAAAAAAAACAAAAAACAAAAAACAAATTTGATCAAACTGTTACCATGTTAGTACATGGAATTTGACATAACCTGAATCTATATCCCCAGGATATAGTCACTCATATTTGGCTCTGGAACAAACTTGAAGTGAGGGCTGTGTGTTTCATGTGTGCAGAACAAAATTTGACTCCTACCTTTTAACATTATTCTATTGTTAAACATGTTAAAGCATTCTTCATTCACAACACAAAATTATTATAGATGCTACATACAATTGAAGGCATGAAACAGAAGTTCTTGACTTTTCTTTTTTCAAACATTAAAAAAAAAACAACTCTATCTTTTTAGCAGTGAAACCAATAGACTACTTGATTGTAGTTTGAGTAGGTTTGTGAACAGAAAATTGGCTTTGAAATAAGAGTTTCTAAAAATTCCTTTGAGGTTTTTTTCTGTTCTAGGTTTTTATTAGAGTCATTCAGCCCACCAGTACCTGCACAACTATATTCAGGTCTCAGAAATGCCACAAGGTAAGAAAAAGGGAAACCAGTAGACTTGGGTGACATAGCACAAGGCCACCAATTCCTGGCTCTATGTTTCCTAACAAAGACAATCAATAAGTTTTATCGGCACCTCTGCCAGATGTCACACATTAGAACGAACTTTACAATCAGTTATGCATGCTTGTTATAAACAGCCTCTTCCAGATAGCACAGTGAAATACTGGAATGTAAGCTGTAGCTTGATTCCAAACTGAATAAATTAAAGGATTATTGATCTTAAAATACTGGTATAGTAAACAATTGAAGCTTTTTGCCTGCACTACCACTGCTATTGTTAGAAAATTTGTTTTCATAATGGTCTCCCAAGCAAGCACTTAAACAGTGATGCCCATTTGCTCTTTATGAGATCAACTTTGTTGACTTATTGACAAGTTTTCCTTAAGCATGGAACTCTTTCTGGAGTCTGATTGCTTGCACCGGCAGTGATGAAAAAGCACACCGTATTATACAAACACTCATGTAAAGCAGTTCTAAACACCTGCCTACGAGACGAATGCAGGTGCAAAAGAGACATAGTCTCTTCCTGTCTCTTATGCTTGCATTATGCACACGCTTGTCTGCAGTCAAAAAATAGACTATTCACTGGAGAAATGGTAAGGCACGGTTGCTCCATTACAAATTGCCTTGCTAAACCAGCATCAACAATTTTCTTTGTTGACAATCAAGTTGAAAATAGTCTTCTTTGCATAAGAGACTTTCTGAAGATGCTGTTTTAAACAAAATAAAGTGGGCCGATGTAATAGAATTCCCAAGCAGAAATGGAAACACTCGCCGATTCAAATCACTTAGTTATTAGTAAAGTGGATGGAAGGGTATCAGGGTCTACAAGATGTGGCTATTATTTTGTAACGTGGAGCCGATAAAAAGATTTCTATTGAGGTTGGAAAAATTTGCAGGATGGCCTTTGCAATAGAATGGTTGTTTGTTTCACCCTTCCCACCCCTCAGTTTTACATGCTGAAATTTTATATGCTAATCCCCAAGGAGAGGAGACAGCCTTAAGAGGTAATTAGTTCATGCCACGCTGGATAGCATCCATGTGTGAGGGCACTGCCATTATAATGGAGACCCAGAGAGTACTCTAGACATTTTACCTTTATGTAAGGACACAAGACTTTTGTGCTGCACAACCTGGAATGGAGCTTGAGCCAGAACACCATGAGGCCTTCACCCTGATCTTAGATGTGCAGGCTCTTCCTCTGTGAAAAGGAATTTCTGTTGGCTTATAGGCCATCCAGTCTTCAGAATTTGTTTTAAAGGCTTTAACTAACTGAACTAATAGCTTTCTTTTTAAAGAAAATATCTAAGGCTATAAATAATAATAAAAAAACCAAACAACTAAAATTAAAAACTCCCTGGAGTGTCTGTAACATCACAACTTAATATAGTCATAGACTCCAAATCAAAACTGGGGTCTGAATTTGCCTCTCACTACTTTGTACTCATGGCTATTTCACCACAGTTTTCTTATACAATATAATTCTATCTATCTTACAGAAGAACATATTATCATACATATAAACATTTGAATTGTTTGAAAAGAATACATTATCATGACATTCTGGGATTTTACTTCTCATATTTAAATTACATCCTTATTTTGAAAAGTCAGACACTATGTTGGGAAAAGCCTAATATTCAGCTCTTTGCTTAAAATTACTTGCTTGTATTCACAAAATGTTTGTATAATAGATATCATTCTAGAATTTGGCACTATGTACATAGAAGAAAGCTGAATTCCATACTTTGCAGTTTACCCTAAAATCCCTAGCACCAAGCAAGAGGGCATCCAGCACTGGTCCACCCTTCCTACTGTCAGAGCAGAGTATCAGAAGTAGGATCTGTTCTCTTGTCTCTGCTGAGATCTGATTGTACTTTGAACAGGTTCTCAGAATCCCATGCAGACCAAGTGGAGATGTCCTTCTGTGTTCCATTGCTTCTCTGTGGCTTTGATTTGGTTTTCGGATTCTGTTCATAACCTAACCAGCCCCTCCGTCCAGCCCCCAGTGCTTTGTTGCCCCCTGTCCAAGGTTCATTTCTGTTTCTGTGGTACAATATCATGGCAAAAAATAACTTAAGGGGAAAAAAAGCTTGCTTTAGCTCACAAGTCAAGGTCACAACCTATCACGTTGGAGTAGTTAGTTGGCCAGTCACCTTCTTGGTCAAGAACAGAGAGAGAACGAGTGCACACCTACTTGATACTCAGCTAGACATTTTCATTCCTTTTAGTTCAGGGCTCCAAACCATGAAATAGTGGCACCTGAAATTAACTTGTTCTTCCCATATCAACTGAAGTAGTCAAGATAATCTCCCATAGATATGGCCACAGGCCAAGACAATAGCAATGGAATTCCACTGAGACTCTCTTCTCCAGTGATTCTAGGTTATATTGAATTGACAATTTTACCATTAGAGGTTCTGATAGCTTGTCTAGCATTTACTAATGTCCTCCTCAAAATAAAATACAGACTCAATTCTCTACCAACCTCCCCTGCATTCTATCAAATCACTGAATGGAACCCTAATTGGACCTTAATTAATCTGGAAAAGCTATAACATTACAACTTACCTGTTATTCATTAATTAATCCATTAATTATCTCAAATTAATTTTCAATTGTTGTTCTTACAGACAAAATTGATTAGAATGAATCTTTCAGACCCCTCCATGTACTTTCATGTTTACCTTTTGATTCCTTGCTTCCTACTAAAGATTAATTACCCTGAGCCCATTTAAATCCACCCATCTATGTGAGCACTAGAGTCTAATCCTTCTTTTACATTAAGGACATCATTCAAATAGTTCTCTGAACTCTACCTTATATCATCATCCAGTTTATCTACCAATTAAGTACATTAGAATGAATGGCTATTTCTTGCATACTTAATAAATCTTTCTTTTCCTTCCTGTTTACTGCTATTTAGTTCTCCATTTCATTGATTTCTGTATTGAAAAAAACAAATATTGCTGCTATAGTCAGAGACTTCTCATTTCACTACTCTGACACCAGATACAAGGGTAGGTGTTTTACACACACACACACACACACACACACACACACACACACACCAATTTAGTTCTTCCACCCAAATCCACTGACTTAACATCTATATGAAATAACACTAGCTCTCACATGTTAAGGGATCATCTCTACAAGACTGCCTTCTATTTCAGACATGAGATTTGAACAATAGAGTCCCATTAGATTATCAGTTTGTTACAAAAGGATATCATCCAGGACATTGAGTTGGGAAATAGTCTCACCAGACAAGTTGTGAGGAAGCATCACCAAGCCTTCACAGTTCTACCTAGGCTATGATCTCTACTGACTTCTGCTAGTTCAGCAACCTGGAAGCTCTCTGAACCCAATAAGGACTTTTATGAAAACTTCATCCTGTCAGAACTATGATTTCTTAACTCAGACTCCAGATTCTCTTCCTTTCCTGGAAGATTGAAGAAGGGCTGAAAACTCTGAACTTCTAAACATGTTTTGTTCTCTCTGATAAGCAAATGCCATCTAGAATCCCGATAAATGTCATTTCACGAAAATAAAAGAGGTTCCTATTATGCAGGAAATTCTGGCTGGATTAGGGCCTCTGTGCCAGGAAGCAGAAATGAAGACCAATACATAAGTTCTAATACATAAATACATAATATCACACGTTTTTCTAGAATGAAAAGATGCCTTTAAAGTATTATCTACATTCTGAATCAATTATTCTCCTAATCACTTCTCAGTCTTTGGACTAAGATTAGTCACAGATTACCCCTTACTGATTTAAACACATTCCTCTGTGTCTTTTACTCTCAACTTTACAACAATAAGCTGTTTTAACTAGGTCACTGACCATATCCACCCAGGAAATTTTTATTTCTCCATCCTCTTCTGCCTTGAACCACGGACAGCAGCTGACATGGGTGAGCGCATAATGATAAATTTGGTAACATTCCTTCCCCAATGGGAGAGTCATCTCTTGTCATTAATTCTCAACCCATGAAACTAGTTGGGTCAGCTCAAAAATGTATCCAGGACCTGGCCATACTCACCATCTCCACCGCTAATGTCTAGCTAGAATACCCACTCCCTTTTGAACTGCTCTGTTGATACGTTCCATCACGTTATAATTTCTTCTAAGTAAGACAAGCCAGTTGAGATTTAAGACAGATGATGTAAGTCTGTCAAAGTCACCTTGAGGCTTGCCAGGTACAAGGACTTGCCGGAGGATGAGTTTTTTCTCCTTGAGATATTCTGGCCATTGTTCATGTCCACCTCCAAGTTGCCAAGCAACCACCGAGAGATATCTAAACACTTGCAGAAGTCCAGCTGTAAAGGAGTGATGACATATAATGCTAGCTTCTGTAATATAGGAAGGTCAAAAAGAAAGGGGACAGAATGATACTAAGTCACCCGATCTGTATGATATGCAAAGAAGGGAGGTAATAACTCTGGCTTAGTGGAGAAAAATGGCTCTAGAAAGTAATCATAATTTACTCTGCATGGGATATGAAAAATGAGAAAGGCCACTACTGAATTGCAAAAATCAATAAAATAGCATACAGATTTTATAAGCAAAAAGTCACATTTTCCTTTACTGTTTTTAATGGATACCTGTTAAGGGGAAGTGGGGAATTTAGACTCCAGGTATAACATCTACCCCCAAAAAATGTATACAAGGAACATAAAGTTTCCAAATTGCTGTCATATAACAAATAAAATAGATTATTCCATATACATAGCTATTTAATAATTATGTATAATAATTTAATTTAAACAGTATAATGGATGTATCTTCTGGAACTTTAAAGGTAAAGTGCTGTCTATAAGATGGCCTTTAGAAACATAAACATTCACGTAACTGTCAACTCAGAAATAAGTTATGAAGTTTTCCTTTGAAAATCTGACAGAATTTCAAAATCCCTCCCTAGTGAAAACAGGTTTCGTGCTTACAACAGGGTACGTGAAAAAAGGTATTTGCAATGACCAGCTATCTTAAACACCAAACACGCAGCCACAGACCAATTCTGAGAGCTCTATATTTCCATTGATAGGATGAGGCTCATTCTGCTTCAGATTGCAAGGTCTGAAATCATATATAATGAAAATGAGTTCACGGGATTTGAGGGGAGGTGTTTTTTGTTTTTTATCTATATCATTTTTCCATGACAGTTTGTATAGTTCAATAATTCTAGGACCCAGGAGTACCTTTGATGTGAACCTCCTTTCTGCTCCCTTTCTTCTGAACCCCCATCCTAGTCCTCTGGGGATAGAACCCACCACTGCTGGGATTGGCCACATAGCCATTTTGCTGCAAGATTGTTTCCAGAGCTGTGGTGCTTTCCTTGGAAATAGGTTTGCACTCAACCCAATATTTTCATAATTTTCTCTATCCCAGTGTTCTATACCAGCATTATTCACAATACCTAGCTCGAAATTCTTTCAAATATTCATTTGGCCAGCAAGAGTGGTATAATTTTGTTGCTGTTTTTATAGAGTAAGATGGCAATGTCATTTTTTACTGTCTAGTGTCAACTTTCTGTTGCTGGGATAAACAGTTCTAAGGAAGGCAACTTGAAGAAGAGAGTTTATTTGGCTCACAATGACAGGCCATCCTCACGGGGAAGTCAAGTGGCAAGAACCTGAGCAGCTGGTCACATTGCACCTACATTCAAGGGCAGACAGAAGTAAATGAATGCACAGATGTTAATGCACCAGTTTTCCTCTCCTTTTCGTGCAGCTCCTGATTATCCACTTGCTCAAGACCCTACCTCTCAATAGCATATTTGTTTGACTGTGCACTTAGCACCTCTCAACATTACTAACTCTGGACCAAACCTTTAATAAAAAGCCTTTTGTGAGTTGAGGGTGGGGATGAGGGAAGGGACACCACATATTCAAGTTGTAACACTCCACCATGACTCCCAAAGGGTCCTGTTGATTCCAAAACACAAAATTCATTCAGTCAATCTCCAAGAGATCCCATAGTCTATCTTAACACTTGCAGTGTTGCCAAAAAGTTGAAGCCCCAAGTCTCTTCTGAGATACAAGATAAACAAATAGCACTGAGCCTCCAAAGGGCATGTTACATACTTCTACTGCTGTGGGAAATTCTACCCATCAAGACTTGAGCATATGCTTGAAGCGACAAGAGAAACTCTTTATTCATGTGTAGGCAGAAGCTCATGAGAATGCTTTGGAAATTCCAGCAACTACCTCCCTACCTCCAATTCCTTATAGCTTACGTAGGTCTGCTAAACAGGTGGGTTTTGAATCCTATGCCCACCAAAAGAATTTCTATCACAGTCAGACACTTTTACAGAAACAGAGATCACAGGAATGAACATTCTGCAGACATGTGCTTTTCAGATGGCAATAGAAGTACACAATTATTTGCAAGTAGCAATAAAAAGAATTTCTTTCTTAGCAAAAGAGATTGTACAGTATGACCTTTGTCCAGACAGTTGTAGTAATCACTCCTTCAGGCAGTTTCCGGCAAATGTTTCCCTTTCCAACTTAAGTGTTAGGGACTTTAACAAGTGAGCAGAAATCAGCTCATTTAAGTACAACTTTAACATATTTTACTTTGAAATAGCCTTACAGTTTCTCAGCAAACATGCTTATTAAGCTAATATAACAGAGTAGTAATTTGATTTTGTTAGGTATATATATATATATATATATATATATATATATATATATATATATATGAGGGCAAAATATTTATTCCTATCACTTCCTCCTGGTAACAAAGTAGATACTCTTATTCCAAAAAGGAGGAAAGGAAACACAGTAAGGATGGAGGAAATCAAAGCAAATCAAAACATAAAAGGGCAAATACTAAATAATTATCTCTAAGTATCTGCAGCATGTGGTAGCATCAAGTGAAGTTCAAAGGGCTTGGGCAGCTCCACTTCTATGACATTATCCCTTGTAGTCCACACATCATCTCCCCTCGGATGTCTTCATTTATTGGATGAATCATTCCTTAACAGGCACCCACATTTCTGAGAGTTTTAGACTATAATACACATGGATTTTATTCCAATTCCCATCAGAAACCTTGTGAGTATACTTTCCTATTAGGAGACATTCCTATATAGCACACATTTCTGTTGGGATGTGGGTCTTCTAAGTTCTTGTGAGAACTACCCATCAGCCTCTGCTTGTAGCATGCTAGGTTTCCCATCCCCTAAATCTCTACACTTTTACAGGTTGCTCCTAGAAAGCAACTCCACAGACTTCTGGACTCCATGGTCATGTAGTTCAACAATCCTACATTCTAGTACCAGTTTCCTGTGGGTTTTAACTTCTCAATTTCTGTGTTGTGTGATTCGAAAGGACAATATTAAGGGAGGAAATACTTGTTTTGGATCATAGCTCTTTCTCTATCAATTTCCTCTGAATAGGAACATTCTATTCTGGAAGGAAACTCACTAAGACCCAAGAAGTTCTAAAGGAAAGTTAATTAAGCTTCAGGAAGTAGGGCCTGGAGAGTATTTGTTATTCTTCCAGGGAACTGGAATTCTGATTCCAGGGCCTGTCGTACAAGTTTTGGGTTCTTTAAAAAATCCAGGTATATGAATATGTTTTTGTTTTAATCTCAGGTGTGAGATATGGGTCTGCTTCAGATTGTCCACAGCAGCTAACTATGATTTGTCTTGTGCTCTAGCAGTAATGTGATTCCACCAGCAGAATATAGTTTATATTTGGAATTCTAGGGACTCTTGAGAGAGTATAAAACCCCAGAAGGTGCTGATGACTGCTGCTCCCATTGCTTCTGGTTCATGCTGCTGCTAGTTCCTGCTGCTCTGCTTGCTGTTTCGCAATTTGATGGTTGTTATATTACTGGATTTCTGGTTTGCTGTTTTGCCATTTGCTGGATGCTGTGGCTACTTGCTGGTTGGAGATATCCAGATGATGAAGATTAGACTTGCCCCAAGGATCTTGACACCCCTAATCAGCAGGAAGTAGTCTAAATATATCTCTACCCCTTTTTCATATAACCTTCTTGCTTTCCTTCTCTTTGGGGAGTTGGAAGGAATTAGGGTAGAGAAGGAGCATAGACATAAGAACCCAAAGAAGCCAAAAAGTACAGTTAGAATACAGGCAGCTCATAACAGTCTGAAACTTCAGCTCCAGGCAATTGAACATGGTTTCTGACCTTCAGAGACACCCACACATATTTGACACATGCCCACACAAATACATGTAAACAATAAATTCTCAGGAAGTGAGCAACTGATGAGTCTCAGTAGGTTCCTGAAATTTACAAGATTCACAAGATCCCTCTTTCCCCAAGGTTATATAAGAAGAAAGGACTGCTAAGTATAAGAGACTTTTAAACATGTTGAAGTATATGCAAGCCTTAGAGAGAACTTCTGAGTTCCAGTTTTTGTGACCTGTCAGCATACTGGAGTAGTTTTTCAGTGACAGGCCTACCTTTGAGTCACCTATGCTCCTGTAAGCAACCCCAATAAACATACTGGTTCACTTTGGTAATATTGTTATTTTGGTCTATCATCAACTCCTTATCTGGAATGAGTAGATATTCATTACCATCTGCCCACCAAAATAGTATCACACAACAGTTTCAGATATTTCTGTTTGTGGCGCCATTGCTTTTAGAATATGGTGATATAGAGCATCACAAAGGGGAGTGAGTACATGCTACCAAACAGCTGCCTATCTCATGTTAGCCAAGAAGCAGATGAATACAGACATAGGAAACAGCCTAGGACAACCAGCAACTATCGTTAAAAAGGTAGAAAGACAGCTTGGAACAATACTTATTAGACGAGCCTTATGATACCATTTATTTGTTGTATGTAGGCTATCTTCTCTTTAACGTAGCAACTTCATGATTGTCTTCAGTTATGAAGAAATAAACACACCCAATACACACAACACAACACACAGCATACACACACAACACATACACACAGCTGCAACAAACAGCCCAATTACCTTAATCCCACTTAGCCCTATCCCCTAGTTTCTACCACTTCCCAGTAATGCTATCAACTTTGAATTGGTCCATTGATTAAATCAGAGTCTCTATGACTTAATAATCCTCCCAAATGCCATCAGCTAAGCCTTTGGAAAAACTTTAGTCATTAACCACAACACAGCCCCAGAAAAGACCAAAATGATTCATGTCTTTTTCCAGCTGTCCCCTTTTCGAACTCTGTTGTGTTTAAACAGGCCTGGCACTGTTGAAATGTAATTAGGGTGACAGTATGAAATTCAGTGCTAGGCTATGCAGTACACTTGAAACTTCTGCCTGGACACTCAAGGATTCTTAGGTTTCTTAAGTCTAGGGAAAGTCAGTCACTGTGCCTTGAAGACATCAATTCTACTCAATGGAGACACCCAGGTGTAGGAAGCTGAGGTCTCTGAGAAACAGCCAGCACCAAATTGTCAGTTATACAAATGGTCCACTGTGATGGCTATGCTTAGGTGTCAACTTGACTCTATCTGGAATTAAATCCCCAAAACGGAGGGGCACCCTGGGAGGGAATTGGAAGTATAAAGATCCACGTCTACTTGAGATCTTGAGGTGGGAAGACCCACCTTTAATTCAGTGTTTTAATCTAGATTTAATCTGGGTCATGCCTTCTGCATGAAGGCTATCTAAGGGCATAGAAGAAGGAAGCTTTGCCCTTGGTCTGCTTGTCTTCACCTTGATAGAAAGTCCATTCCTTCACTGGCATTAGAGTCTACTTCATTGGGATTCTAGCATATACTGAAGACTCCCAGACTTATGGACTAAGCAACTTTTGAATCCTTGGCCTTTCCAATCACAGCCAACCACTGTTGGATTAGCTGGACTACAGCTTGTAACTCACTCTAATAAATCCCTCCAGATAGATAGATAGATAGATAGATAGATAGATAGATAGATAGATGCATTGTATAACTTCTATTACTCTAGACAACCCTGACTAATACATACACCTTACAATAGATCTTGTAGTCCCAAGTGAGCCTCACAATGACTACAGCCCAATGGCATATGACTGCAGCTGCACAAGCAGACCTCAAGAGAGACCAGCCTAGCTGAGCCCTTTCCAAACCTTTGACTTATAGAAACCATGACAGATAAAAAAATCAAAATCCTTATTTGTGCATCTCAGCCACTGATTTTTTTGAGTGTTTTCAAAGCAATAGCAGACAACTAATATATATGAAATTTTATAAAAAAAAAATACTGTGAATACTTTCTTGGCAATTTAAATGGCAGAGCTCTGCTTTGGCATTAAGCATTAATGTTTGTGGAAGCATTTTATTTGCTTTTTAAGTTACACTGCACTGTACTTTTTTTTATAAAGAACATAAGCTCCAAGGATATCACCTGGCAATTTGCAAGGAAAAAAAAATAAAGAATCTGATGCTATAACTCATAGAAACTGACAGTTAACATCCCAGACACTAATATATAATTGTTCCTTAGTGGAAACAAATTGTCACAGAAGAGGATCTTTAGAAGACTGTCAAATTTTGAAAAGGATCAGCCTTCTCTGATGATGAATATGGTAAAAATGCTTTGAAAACCTTCCAGGGCCCTCGGAATGAAAAGAACTTTTCATAAGATGGAGAGAATACATCTCACACTCCACAAGGTCTTCTCCATAATAGCACCCACCTTACTCTTTCTGCTCCTATTTTCAATGTAGCCTGCTCAATTAAGATAATAATAGAGGTCTGTGATGACCTAGACCATTTATTGCCCTGATCCCAACACTTCGTTTTTTTATTGGCTGCAACCTTGTCCTTTACAGCTTACCTAAGGGTATTTCATATAGAAGAAAGGCTATCTTGAATATTTTCCTCCATCGCTAATCACTGTGGAAGATCTTTGAACAGTATAGTTGTTTCAAAGAAGAGGGATTTGGGAAACAGAAATCACAGGCACAGAGGAATTATTTGCTTACCACTTTTATTTCACTTGAGATAGGCTACTTCCGTTTTAAGTATATTTAGTTTTGTTTATTTTAAAATCTTCCTGACTAAAACACTGTAAAGTTTACGTTGTTCAAAATGGAGAAGAGAATCCAGAGTTCCACATATTTTATTCATAAAAATAAGACGCTTAGCTTCCAGTTTCAGCTCTCACATGTAAAGAACTTGACTGAAAGTAGTCATCAGGTGTTTATAAGAAACATATAGACCAAATGGAAAGTAGGTTATTGTGAATTCATCAAAGAATTAACCTCACAGTACATGCTATCACCATGAAGTCTGGAAAAACAATCACAGGGACTTTCAGAGGATATGAAGTCAGAGGATACGAGGTTTCTGGAATGGAAGCCCTGGGAGCTACCAACTGATAGATTGGTGTAAGTGGAGTTTTGGATTAATTGTTAGAGGCTCAGTGTAGACCAGCTACAGAATGAGGACTCCTGATACCCTAGTCTTAGGGTGATCTGCAGTCACAAATCTATACATATTCAAATAATAAGACCCTAATAGCTTCAATTACATTTATCAGTATAGATTTATCAATCTTTCCATCATCATCCATCCACCCACCCACCAACCGACCCACCCACATACACTCACCCATCTATCATCTATCTATCTATCTATCTATCTATCTATCTGTCTGTCTGTCTGTCTGTCTGTCTGTCTGTCTGTGTCTGTCTGTGTCTGTCTGTCCATCCGTCTCCTCATCCATCATCATCTATCTATCCACCTATCCATCTATCTATATCTGTTTCTCTCTGTTTCATTGTCTCTTTCTCTTACTCAGCCTCTTATATTCTCTCTCCTCTTCTCCCCTCTCTCTGTGCATGTGAAGAGTACACATGCATGATTGCAAGGGTATAGACAAGATTGTGTGCAAGTGATGCTTGAAGGTGTGCATGGCCTTTGTATGCTGCAAATGCATGTGGAGGCCATAAATTGACATCAGGTATTTTCCTCCATCTCTTATCATATGGGGGGGAGGGCTGGCAGGTTATCTCACTGAACCTGGAACTCACCAGCTTGACTAGGCTGGTTGGCCATTGGGCTCTAGGGACCATCTTCCCAGAAGTTAGATCACATATTCATCAAGATATTAGTTAGTCCATGGTTGCTGGGGATCTAAATCCAAGTCCTCAGGCTTATGCAGCACTTTCCTGACTACGTCATGTTTCAGACACAGTGTAGATATAGCTTACCAGTATCACCTATGAGTTTAGGGCATGTTACTCTTACTGAGAGCAGGTAGTATCGCAGGAGAATAGAAGAGGGATTCAGTACAGTCTCTTCTCTTTTATTTAGATGGTAGTGAAGTCAGCTTATGAAATCTATCGAAATACACACTGCAGCATGCAATTGGGAGTTTAGAGGAATATCAAGGCTCACATGTGGGAACACTGACCATAAATGGACTTTTGATTTTAATTGAGTGAGAAGAAGTTTTGGATGTTTTCAAACTCACTGTTGAATCACAGGATTCTTTTCCAGCTGATTCTAAAGAAACATCTGAAGAAATTGACAAACCATTGTGGCAAACTGCAGAGAGGAGAACAAGAGCATAGTAGGATGAAGATGGACACAGAAACATAAAACAGATGCAAAGTTATATTTGGTTTTAACCAGACAACGTTCTTTGGGCTTAAAACAACAATAATAAAGCTCACTTCTGGGACTTTATGACCACCTAAGGACAATAACCAAAACTACAGGCACAAGTAGACACTACCCTTCATAGATATTTCCTGAGACACTATACTAAGGCCCTGTGTCAAAATGAGTCTCTACCATTTAGGACTGCCAAATGTTAAAACAATATATTGTTATATAAATTATTAATGAGATGCCACCAGCGATCACTGGCACATGGTCATTCATTATTATAATATTATTGGAAATTTGGCTTCTTAATATGTTAAACACCTTTTAAAATATTTTTTTTCTTTGGTGTGGGAAGAGGGGATGAAACATCCAAGGGTCTACATGTGGAAGTCAAAGGACAATTTACAGGAGTCAGTTGTCTCCTTCCACAGACGGGTCCCAGGGATAGAAACTCAGGTTGTCAGGCTTGGGGCAAGCACCTTCACACACACTGTGTCACTTCACTGGCCCATCTTATGAGAAGATTAATATGTTATCACTAAATTAATAATTACAAGCATACACTTTTACTTTCTGAAATGATTCTTAATTCAGAACACAGTAAAAGTTAAAACATCTATTTAAATTTTAATTCGACAATCTTTTACTGATATTAACTTTTACCCCTCTCTAGTACCTGAGATCAAATCTAGGGCCTTGCATGTGTGAAATGCCCTGACAGATACATGTGTTTGAATACCTGGTCTCTACCTGGGGAATTGTTTGGGAATGTTGTAGGACGTTTTAGAACTAGAGCTTTGCTGAAGGAAGTGGGTCACTGAGATTTAGTAACCAGATACATATCTAGTCCACTTTCTGCTTCCTGACTACAGAAGCAATGTGACCTGTTACTTCATAAACCTTTAACTATGTACTCACCATGGGTATGGGCTATTTCCCTTACTGTGAGCCACAAAAACTCCTTCATTGAGTGCTCAAATATTTTGGTCAGAGCAAGAAAGTTGCCCTGGGCTGGAGAGATGACTCAGAGGTCAAGAGCACTGGATGTTCTTCCATAGGACTTAGGTTTGATTTCCAGCACCGGCAGGGTAGGTCACAATTGTTTCTTCTTCTGGCCTTCCTGGCAAGCAGGCAAACACACAGTGCATAGACATACACGCAGGAAAACAATTTGCATGTAAGACAATAAAATACAATTGAAAAAGATAAAGTATTCTTGAATTGTAGCACCAACTCATTATTTCATTCAGTAAAAACGTATAGTACTTCAATTAAAAAAACACAAATTATTTTGTCACATTTTATACTTATAATAGCTATTTTGTAAAACTTACATATGCTCATAGTACCTTGAAATTATACATATCTTTATCAGATCCTTTGTATTTAATAAGTTAATCACATATATTACTATGTCATATGACATTTACTATCTTGATAGTTGTATTCAATATATTTGATTATCTTTATTAACTTAGATGTTAGCTTTAATTGTATCAACAGATTCTATTGTACAAAAAAGACTAAGAATCCATGATACATCTCACTTAATTATTATAATCTTTGACATTGATATTATTTCCTTGCTTTAGAATTAAAAAATAAATAAAACGTGAAAAGTTGAATTTTTGACAAGTTTATGAGATAACGCTCTAGGCTAGGAATAGACTCTAAATGCATAGATTGGATTTATTTGGAGTATGTCCTCTGACCCCTAGCCTATGCTTTCTATTCTGACAGTTGCAAGACTTCACAGAGTCTTGAGGTCCTGTGTGTATTAAACTAGGACATCATGAATAGCAGAGAGGTCACACTCCAGGCACAGCAGTGCCTTGTAGATAACTCGGAATGTCCTTTCAGTTTTTGCTTTAAAAACTTCTGTATTTTAATATTAAAAATAAGGTTCAATTGCCATTCCCATAGTATAACATAATAATATGTAAATCTTAACCATACAATTAACTTAAAATTCAAGCATTGGTAGGATGTTATCATTATCATCCAGATGAGCTAGCTGTGGCTCCAAATAAATCCTTTTATTGACTAACTGTGATCTTTCATGGTCCTACTCTTAAAACAAACTAGGGCCAGGCAGTGGTAGCACATGATTTTAGTCCCAGCACTCAGGCAGATCTCTGTGAGTTCAAGGACAGCCTGGTCTACAGAGCAAGTTGCAGGAGAGTCAGGGATACACAGATATACCCTGTCTCAAGAAGACAAACAAATGACAACACAGGATTTTATAAACAGAATATCCCCAGCCCTCTCTTGGCAAAGTCATCTATAGAACAGAGAAGAATTTCAATATTTATCAGGATTTCTTGTCCCAAGAACCTAAGTTTATTCTAGAAATTTTCATATCTTAAGTGGACTAGTGAATACTCTAAAAATATCTGCTGCTAGCAACATGCTAGTATTCTCTGTTAGATAGTTAACACATATTACTCAACTTGTCTTTGTTTTAAAAGTACTATGCTTTGTTTTATGATTTTCTCTGTGATTTCTGTAAGCTCTATTAAAAAAAACTTCTGAAACTATATAATACATAATTTTAAAATATATGATGCAGATATGTTTAGCAGTATAAAGATAATGTTTAGACATGCTACTATTTTCAACTAAGAAATATTAAGTGAATCACTCAACAGTCTGAGGCAGGATTGCTAAGAGTTCAAGGCCACTCTGGCTTACTGAATGACTTCCAGGCTGGGTTCCAGGCTAACCCAGACTGGACAGAGGTTTCCATCTCAAAAAGATATTAAACAAACAAGCAAAGATTATGTGTGTGATTATGGTTCAAATCAACTTTGTTAAACTTTGGGGGTTTTGTTTTTTATAGGTGTTATCTAAGCTTATAAGGAATAGGGAAGTGTGAGGAGAAGAGAAAGATGTTAAGTCTGGTTTGGCTATGTAAGGAACAGTATGACATGGCTTCCTGCCCCTGAAACAGAGGCAGCAGGGTGTGGGCCTCCATGAGTGTCAATGGTTGATGAAGGTGAAAGGCTTGATTATATAGTAGTGTACATATTTTCACATTCCTCCTTTGAGGAATGCCCTCTCTGCCAAGATTAATGGCTCCATGATAATCAGAGACAGCACAAGTCTGGGAGTTGAGGCCATGTCTATGTCTCTGTAAAATGGTAGAACACTGTGGCCTTTAGGACAGCCCTTAAGGCTGTGGGAAAGAATGCTGAAAACACAAGTTCAAAAACATAATTTTTCAACTATGCAAAATATGAGGATGCAATATAAATTGTATAAGAAGCTTCACAGATCTAAAGTAACAGAGGCAACTGCACTATGTGCCAGCTTGTCAGAAAGATACTAAGGAAGGAAATAAAGAGATTTAGGGAGTGGTGACAGCAAGGGAAGACTCTCCCAGCTAAGATATTTTTATATGTTTGTTTACATGAACAAAAGCAAGTAGATTCCTGAGTTCAAAGTCACCCTGAGACAGAGATAGTTTAGGTCCAGGCATGGTCAGAATGGTAATTTTAGGGCAGAGTTCCACCCTGCTATCTTATTATCTGTTCTTGCGCTTGCTATCTCTTTCTAAGAATCAAGGGGCTTGGGTCATGGGATGCTATTTCATGGAAGAATCAAAAGGAAACCTGGGTAAAGACTGAATTGATATGTAAAAATAAAAGACTGGGCTTTTGATTTGCAAGAGATGAGCAAGCCAGAGACTTTTTAGAATAGTAAGGAAAAGCTGTCTGGAGAGAGCAGAACACAGAGAAAAGCAGCCTGGAAAGCCGACTGGAGCAGAACATAGACTATCAGTTGGGACCCAAGATTTGACTTTGAGTCCTTTGTTTAGCCACTCCCAGACACTCCTTCTCTCTAGAACCCAAACTCCTCTCCAAACAGAGGCCAGTCCTTGGCAGAAAGGCCTTGTTTGACAAATCAGAAGGAAGTTCAGGATGACTAGGGCTGAACCAAAAGTTGAAGTTGATCCAGTCTCTTTGCTTCTGTCATAAACCATCCCAGAGTTCCCAGTACAAATAGTGTTCAGTACAATAAACTTTCACACAACATGTAAAATGTGTCTTTGAATATATGATCCCAGCATCCAAAGATAAAAAGAAATACATGAAAACTGACTAGAGACACGGGAGCTGATAGATGTCATAAGGAATAGGATAAAACTCAAAGGATAATATAATACATCAGGATATGTTAAAACCATAGTCTTGGAGCGTGTCTACCCCCAAAATGCTGTGAGAGATGAACAGAGCATCTCTCTGCAGGATTTTCACTGATCCTGCCTTCTTATGACTGCAACCAGCAGTAAAGCCTTCTTTAATCCCTGACTCGCCATCAGCTTATATATCTGCTTTTGGATGGAGCTCTCATTACTTAGCAATCTCTCCTCTTCACACTCATTCCTGCCAAACAGTGCTCAGAGAATATAAATGATCTCTATAGGTGTGATGTATATTTTTTTGGCACTTTAGGGGATAATTAGCCTTTATGAACTACACACAATTATCATATAAATATAAACAGTAGATTTCCTAAGCACAGCCTTCCTTATCTTTAATAGATTGCCGCTGATCAATAATTGACTTCAGAATGACTAAACTTGTTTTTCACATTTTTCCCATGAAAACATGAGATAAATATTAAAGGAGAGGCAAAATTTAAGCAAACATCCAAGCTATGGTTCCGATAGATGCCACAGGCATGATGGGTGGACAAAGGAGATGGGCAGGACAAGGTCGGATTGCAGTAATGAGACAGAAAAGCAAAAACCCAGGCTTCTCAAGGGAACATGACTGAAGGAAGAACACCTGAGGCCTCCTTCTAAAATAATTAACATCTTGACCTTCTAATGATCGAACTTACCAACTCAGTGCCAACATTTTTCCATTTCTATCATGTCCTTGTCCTATCTCACCAGCACATTTCTCAACCCCAAACTGACAGAGTCAAGTGCATGAACCCACATGCCTTGTTTGCTCTGTTGGCTCCATACCTTAAGGCGGTAGTGACCTACAGCTAGCTCTCAATGTGGGTGTTGAATGAATGAATGAGAATAAATCTCCCTAAGCAGTCATATTTATACAGTATATAAGCCCTACAATCATACATATGAAATAATGTTTAAATGGAGATGCAAGTGGGGAAGGTTTTGAAGATGGCAGTGTTGACTTGAACCCTCATTGAGAGACTTATAAAAAGGAAAAAAATGTGCAAGTAACAGCTGAAATTTCTACTAGTGTAAATAACGTATATATTCTACATGTCTACAGAAGCCATTTCTGATAGGTGGATATAGCAGGGAAGGCTTTGTGGTAAGAATAACAATAGCAGTACTCAATTTTAGACATGTCTTATGCAATTTATCTTATTCAAATCATCTTTTCCTCTTCTCTTGGGTTATATGAACACTTACTAAATCATTTACATAGATGTGTAAAGCAGGGTCAGGCAGATCTGTTCATATTGCTAGCTAGCTTGGCTGAGCTCGGGGACATAAATGCTTACCTATATGTTGAACTTAATGGAATTTAAGCATTTGCTTATCATGAGGTAAGTTCCACTGTGGTTCTCATTTTCCACAATAACAAACTAAGACTGACAGGCCTTGAAGTGACTGCCCAAGTTTCAAAGGTAATAAGCAAGTGAGAAGATAGTTGAACCCAACCTGAGAGTCTCCACACTAGCCTGTGTGCAACAGAGACAAGTGAAACCCCACAGGCAGCTGTGGAGCCTAAACCAGGAGTAGAAGAGAGGACAGTACTTTAAAGTCTACTCTATTTTAACCATTTTAAAGCAACATGAGTTCTCTGAAACTTCTGTCTGATGCAGAATGGACCCTCCCATAGGAAGAAAGTGGGTTTCTGGCTGTTCAACAGAAGAATTATTTGACACGGACTCCACTATTATAAAGATGCCAACATAGAGCTCTGAAATCTGTCCTGGGGGTGGTCACCAAGGAGTTCATTGAAACAATGAATGACAACTAAAAAAAATCTGATGTTCCTTCATGGCATGTGCCAGTGTAGTCCCATTTAAAATAATATATGACAAGTGACCAAAGACACTGTCTAGTCATCAAAAAAATTGGATATAAAGTGAGATTTTTGCCTTTGTTCCTATTGGAAATTGTTCTGCAGTGTTGCTCAGATAAGTGAATTTTGCTAAATTTCTGTTATCAACTGCTTCACAAAAATAGACACGATACCTGGAAATCAGAGTTGATCGAAGAAGTTAAATGAAATGGCATATCCTGGGTACTTTATACAGTGCCTGCCTGGAATAAACAACTGGTAAACAGTATCATGCCAAATATGTGTGAACCATGACAGTGATTATTAACAGTAAACACATCATCAATACTTGCACAATCCACAAATGATGTGGGAGGAATCTCTCTGTTCAATCTATTTAAATATTAGTGCACCTGGAGGCCTGTGATTGGACAGGGAAAAGGGAGGCAGAGTGAAGAGTTGCAGAAAGAGAGAGACACGGAGAGAGGAGAGGGGAGGAGGAGCCAAGAGGGCGGCAGAAGAGCAAGATGATTCAGAACCATCGTGGCTTTAAATAGCCACAGGGAGATATGTTTTTTAATATAGGGATAGAATAATTGGGATAACTTGTCTATTCTAGTGGGTATCTTGTGAATTGAGAATTTATTAATACATAAATCTGACTTGCTAATTATAAACTTCTAGACTTCTGTTTCTATCTGGTGAATGAGTGTTGTGGCAGCTGACTGCAGGGTGGACAGTCGTTGCGAGGGGCTGGCATGGCAGTGAAGGGAACACCGGAGCTCCGGCCCCTGCCAGACAGTTGATGGGCAAAGAATAGCCCAGCAGCACCGCGCCGGGACAGAGAGTGGCTGGCAGTAGTGCTTGAAGTCTGTGGGTTCATTTTTTTAATATTTCCTGCAACCGGTGCCGCCTGCCAAGTGATGAGAATGTTGACCATGGCCCTGTAGATGAGTGCCACGCCTTCTGATGAAGGCTGCATTGATCATGGTGTCAACAGTCACGGGCATACTAGAACAAATAAATAAATAAACAAACCCTCCTGATTAGAGGAAGGAAGGCCCGAAAACATAGTACTGATGAATCATGGAAGACAAGGGCAATGCAAATAAAGCGATGGTCAGAAGAAAACGGACCATTACTAAGTCAAAATTAAGGCATAACAGAAGAGAAATTCACATTGCTGTGGGAGGAAGGATGGAGACGCGACGACGACTGCTGTCTCTTGCAGGAGGATAATCAGGACACCTTGAACCATTATTTGGGGGGAAACAAAGTGACCCCACTGCTACATAATTAATACCTTAGCACCTAATTGTCACCACTGATCTTGGAGAAGTCAACCTCAGGGAAGTCAGGGTGTTTCCATCTCCCGGGAACCCCAATGCCTCTCAAACAAAGGTCTAAGAAGACATATCTGAGCAGTTTTAGAATCAACAGAAAATTTACCTAGCAGGGAAAAGATGTGGGTGATGACAGTTTCTGTGGGGCCCCACTGCTTTGCCAGTACTATTTTTATAATATCCTTAGAGAGTGACAATTTTACATTTTAGAAATGGCTGACAGCAGAGAAACTGCATGGGCGCAGAATCAAAGGAGTCTTCTATACTTCCTGTTCATTTTTTGCCACCTAAAACCACTCAAAGAACTAACTCGAAAACTACTCTGAAAAGTAAAATCTATTTTAAGACAGTCTGATGGTTGGAGTGAGAAAATCCCAATAAGCTCATAGGTTTGAATGCTTGGTCATCAGGGACTGGCACTATTTGAATGAGATTAGGGAGGCGTGGCCTTGTTAGAGAAAGTACGTTAGTGGAGGTGGACTTTGGAGTTTCCAAAGCCCAAACCAGTTTCAGTGTCTCTCTCTTCTTGCTGTCTTCAGATCTGGAAAGAAAACTCTCAGCTACTTCTCTAACACTATGTCTGCCTGCATGCTGCCATGCTTTCTACCATGATGATGATAGACTAAGCCTCTGAACCTATAAGCCAGCCTAAACTATATTCTTTCCTTTATAAGAATTGCTGTGGTCATGCTGTCTCTTCACAGCAATGGAACACTGACTAAGACAGATAGAGCCAATGGAAACTTATGGGGGAGGTGTTTAGATATTATTTCATTGGGGACTACATATAGAAAGATTATTTATTTAATCAACAGTGTCAGGTTTCCCTGTGGTTCACAACACAGAGCAAACCATGTCCTACCAAAGGCAACTGATTTGGCCTTTCTCACTCACTCTAGTGTTACTACAGAGCCAGCTCAAGTTTCTTTTTCCTTTATAATATCACAAAGATTTCTTTAGATTGTTATAACCAGGCAAAGCATGTCCATCTTCCTGTGACATGCCTGCAAGGATCAGCCTTTGCCAATCCAAAAGGGGGAGTCTTTTGTTCTGGATCTTGACCATTTTGTTTGTGTGTTGGTCTAGTTTCAAGAGTGTAAGATAATGTTGCATAACAGTTTCTATAAAATCTGCATCTTAGTGTCAGGATACCCCCAGTGACAAATCTGAAAGGAAGAATACCCTGGAAGTTCATGGAAATCTCCCATCCCTGCCTTCTGACGTTTGCAACTATTCTTTTGAAGTGTATTCTTATAGATCTTCCTACCTACTTTGGTGAACTTTTCACATGGACACTTCAACCTCTCAAAAACAAGACTGACAAAGGATCTCACATTATGCCACATATCTCAGGTCTCAATGACAATGCTGTCATTGATAACTTCTTAATGACCTGACCACCTGTTTTAAAAAGCCATTGAAAAGACTTCCCCCTGTTCTCTGGAAGGGATATGAGAGTTCAACTTGTCAAAATGTCAAATTCTTTGTCAAGACTCATAAAACACAGGCTTAATTTATCCACCTCATCTCCTTTGAGAGCTATGTATCAGATTTTTGGTTCATTCCGGTAACAACATCATACATTGTATCTGAATAAGTAAAAATGGACTTCAAGTGAGGTTTAAAAAAAAAAGGTGATCCTGAAGACTCAGAGCTCTGCACAGCAACTAAGACCCTGAAGTCCATAGCTCCTTCCAACTGAGGGTCAGAGAAGTAAATGAAGTGGTTATTTTATGTCAACTTGCTGGTTTATTTAGTCCAATATCATTCTAGATGTTTCTAAGAGGAAGTTATTTTCACTATGAGATTACCATTCCAATTAGTATATATAAGTGGGGTAGACTGACCTCCTTAATGTACCTTTACTAATAATTTGAATATTTTAGTGGAAGAAAGACTGTCCTTTTCTGAGCAAGAAGGAATTATTTGAAGTGTCATCCTTCAGACATGGGTGAAACATAAGCTCTTCTCTGGGTCTCCAGCCTGTTAGCCTTTCCAACAGAGTTACCATCATCATATAAGCCATATGCTTCTTAACATAACTCACACATATACTGTATAGTAATTTGTCTTGTTGTTTCAACAAAAAGACTCTCACTAAAGGAAAAGTTTACTTTGACTTACAGTTCCAGGTGGTATAGTTCCCATGGCCATGATAATATGGTCACAGAAACAGGAGATGGCTAGTCACACTCTGTCCAAGCAGGAAGTAGGAAGTGTTGAGTGCTCATACTCAGCTCCCATTCTTTCTGTTACTAAGTTCAGGACTCCTACCTATGGACTGTTATTACCCACAGTTAAAATCCATCTTCCAGCTATCTTAATCTAGGTAATCTCTTATAGAAATTCCCAGAGACTTATCTCTTGGGTAATTCTATATCCTATCAATATGACTATAGTAATAATATCTTTCCATCTATCTATCTATCCATCTATCTATCATTGATCCAAATAAAAAGTAATATTAGAGCATACTAAAAGGAATATAAGTATGTTCTTATTTAAATTATGGTATTAGAATGATGGATGTTTGTCAAAGGATGAATTTCATTGTATAAAGTATACATAAATTGAAGTTGGAATAGATATTAAATTTATAGCATAATGGAATCAAGAATTTTTTAAAATCTCCAATTTCTAAAAGAATGTGAAGTTTAACCTAGTTGTATTAATTATAAAAAATTAGTATAAATTCTCAATATCAGCTTCAAATAATAAATTGCTTAGACTCAGGATGGGACTTTAATGACCGCTCCATTAAGAAGCCCTAGTAAAGCTGGAACTGAGCTAGAAGCTTCCTCCCTCTTGGTTGACTTTTATGATGTCAGACAGGATCAAGCAAGGTATGGAGTCAGGGGTGAGGGGTGGGGATGAAGGGTGAGGGGGAAACTTATGAACTATTGTGGATCACCCTGGTCTTGTATTTTGATGCTAACTCCACTTTCATGGGAAGGGCCATAGACAATGAGTGAATCACATATACAGGTGACTTCTTGTGAACCTGCTACCCACCTTAACTTATAAAAATAAAGGCTAGAGTAGAAGGGAAGGTGGAGCTGAAAAGTTTGTGGGAGAAGGAGGAGAAAGAGAGAGGGGTCAACGGAAGAGGAGGAGGTGGCAGGAAAATGGAGCAGAAGCACGTGGCCTGGGGAAACCACAAGTTATAAGGGATCTTACAGATGGGAAATAGAGTATTGCAGTGGTAGATCTGCCCAATCTAGGCATGCAGATTGTATTTATATTAATTGAGTTGTGTGTTCTTTGCCGGGGCTTATTTTGATTGGAGACTTACCGCAACATGACTCAGCTATGAATACTGTAGACTAAAATACTAACCTCTCAAGCAAGATATGCTCACTTATGTTATAGTTTTGTCATGGTTATAAGGGTAGCAAACTGCTTTTTCCCATTAGAGGGAATGTATTCCCAGTAAACCTAGCAAACAACTTACAGTTGGGGAGATCATAGACCCCAGGGGCTTTCTTGCTGCTGTTGTTTAGGTGACATAATGTCAAACTGACTCGTAAACATCTTATAAACAAAGAAATGTTGTTACTCACTTAGTAACAGCCTTAAGCCTTAGTCAGAAAAACTTCTCTTAACAGTGAACAGTGAATATAGAGACTCATAGCCACTCAAAGTACTGAGAGTAAGTGAGTTCTTACTCAAAGTACTGTGTGTTCATCCCCAAATAAGACATTTAAACAAAATCCCGCTAATGGTCAGGGCACATTTCAGATAAGGGGACAGGGAGAATACAAGCCAAAGGACAGGGAGAAAATTAGCAAAATGTCCGTTTCCAGGCATGATGCAGCCATAACAATCACAAATACATAATGTCTATGGTTGTCTGAAGTGGGCATGGACAAGATTGGCCCCATTGGTAGCCAGTCACAGATGAAGGAAATGACTGAGGAGTTCTACCCTTCCCTGCTGAAATGTTAGTTACTGATGGATTCTGGGAGCAGAGGAATCATTACCTTTAGTTCTTGTACCTATTAGTGTTCACTACAGGGTATAATGGATAGTTCCAAAGCTATGGTCACATGGTTGGCCTTAAGTAAACACAATGGGTAGTAAGACAAAGCAAAAAGTTGTGAACGTTGAAAGCAGAGAGAAATATAATGGCATTTGTTTGTGTTTCATTCTTCAAAGTTGCCCGCAATGTATCCTGAAGGGAGGAAAAGGGGTTTTGATTGATAAAAGACTGGTGAAGGTAGAAAATGTAGTCAAAAGGAATAAAATGAATTTATATAATAATGAATATAAAATAATAAATCTGAAATTATCAAGAAAAAATTTGGGGCTGGAGAGATGGCTCAGCGGCTAAGAGCTATGACTGCTCTTCCAGAGGTCCTGAGTTCAATTCCCAGCAACCACATGGTTGCTCACAACCATCTGTAATGGGATCCAATGCACTCTTCTAGTGTGTGTCTGAAGACAGCTGCAGTGTACTCATATAAATGGAAGATAAATAAATCTTTTTTTAAAAGGCTTCAAAAAAAAAGAAAAAATTTTAACTGAAAAAAAAAAAAAAGAAATCCAAGTAACAATTAGAGGGAAAAAAAAGGCTTAAGCATAGACAGCTTTGTAGGCCAGTCAAAGGTGAGGTGCATGCATTAGATTGGAGGACAGCAAAAACTAAACAAAACAAAGAAAACCCCTAAGCAAGAAGAAAATGAATCCGTAGAATGGTGACTCAAACATGCTAGAAGCCTGCAGTGAGACACGGCTGCTGTAAAGCATGTACAGATCTAGATTACAGACATAGTGTGGCACGTCCTCATAAAGAATGATTAAAGAATCCCATTATTCCCTGTCACTAGGGTGGCAAAAATCAAAGAATTCTATTTTCACTAACCTGAGTAGCTTCACTTGAGCAGGGATAAAAAGAGAGCAGACTGGACCCCAATTTCTTAAACTGTGAGTTGTGACCCCAGATGGAGTTATTTGCATATTGGTATAGCAATAAAAGCATGGCAATAATAAAATGATGCCAGGTGTGCTAAAATACTAAAATGTATTAAATACTAAAAATGTATTTAAAACCATATGAGTAATGAAGCAGAGAGAAATATAATGGCATTTGCTTGTGTTTCAGTCTTCAAAGTTGCCTGTGATGCATCCTGATGTCAGAGTTGTTGTGAAGTGTCCTGACATCAGTGTTGCCTGTGATGCGTCCTGACGTCACTGTTGCCTGAGTTACATCCTAATGTCAGTATTGCCTGTGATGCATCCTTGTGTCAGTGCCCCTTGGTTCTGAACACACACGTACATGTTGCAATATGTCAAGCCAAAAATCACTGTCTGAAATCCCTCAAGCAGATTTCAGACGATGATTGTGTGTGCATACAAAGCTTTCTGTTTTATAGTATTATAATGTTTTACTTATGGAAACAAACTGTTAATATTTTCCTTCTGTCTATCAATGGGTAAGCATCAAATTCCATGCTTTGGGACAGTATTATGTTAAATGTATCACTTTAGAAATTGCCATTTCAGTTGCTATTTTTAGTTTTATTTTTTTTTAAATGTTGAATGACTTTTGGATTAGAGTCAGTACAGTCTTCCCTGCAATAGCTGAAATGTCTTGAAACACGTTGTTTGCCATGTTTTTAGTGTGTGTTTATTTGGCATTCTGAGAAGTGATGATTATAAAATAAAAATACTGGAATGGTGGTCAATGTTTTTTTTTCTAGCTGCTACACTTATTTTCTTATTGTGTCTTTACTGGGCTTCATTAAAAGTAAATTGGTAGCACTGTTCCCATTTGATTTTATGGACTAGTTTGAGAAAGTCTGGAGTCAGACACTTCATAATGCTTACCTCTAATAAATCCTTTTTACTCACAGTTTGGTCTTATGCCCAGCACCTTCAAAGGTCCATGGGATCTTGGCAAAAATATCACCAGAAATAAAACATTGGGCTGGAAAATAAAACATTGATGATGTTTTCTGTAAACTCTGTAGAATCAAGTAGACTTCCAAGACTTAAATCTTCTTGTAAAAATAAACGTGCATACAGATTACATTCATATGTAATTTTTGTCTTTAATAAATGGTAAATCATACCTGTATTAAACTATTAACTTAAACTTATATATGATTTATTATTGGTAAAAATTTCATTTATATACTTGTTTTGTGTACCTGGGGTCATGTCAAAGTCTCTTGGGTAAAAGAGATAATGAGTGGGTAAAGTTTAAGATATCCTGGAGTAGACAACCCCAAAAGAGATGCTGAAGAGAATATCTAACTAGGAAAACACTGGGTCTTGGGGTGGCAAGTAGAGCGCAGGTGGTATGTTTACCTCAACCTTCAAGTTATGAAGCGTATGGGTTGTATGTTTACCTGAGTGAACAGGAGTTATATGCAATAGAAGGTAGAAGGTAGTGGAATCACTCAGAAAAACAAGATCAGTAAGTATATTTAACAACGGAAATAATTACCTTTATGACATGAACAGAAGCTTTGGTATTATAAATTGCAGAGTAGGGTCCACTTCTTGCGCCTCTCCTAAGAGAATTATTTATCATGGGATGGGCGGATGTTTTTCTGACCCGCTTTTTGTCACTTCAAGAGTTTTAATTGAGTGATTTTGAGAAAATGTGTTGTATATTGTTATTGCTCAAACTTTAATGCACTTCAAAATTATTTCAAGGTCCTGTTAAAATGAAGATTTGTGTTCGACAGGTCTCCATTGAGGCCTTAAATGTTGTATTTCTTCCAAGTTCCAATGTACTTTTGAAGGTGCTGGGTATCAGACCAAACTTTTGAGTAAGAAGAATTTACATTGGAGATGAAACTTACACAATGTAAGACTCCAGTGATCTTGAACTAGTTCATATAACCAAGAGATATGAATAATATCAATTTATTGTTAATGAAAACAGAAAAAGACACAGTAAGAAAATAAAATTTTAGGTGCTGCGGGGAAAAAAAATAAAGAAGTATCTGGTTTTCTTGAATTTCTCTTCCTTTTTATCCTTTGCAATTAAGTCATTGACACTTTAAATCTCAACTACTTTCTTAACCTGAGTCCTGGTCAAAGATGATATGTAAGGGAGAACCACACCCACTAACAGAAAATAAACATAAGCATATACATAAAGACTATGTGTTACTACAGGAAGGCTACCTATCTATTGCAAGATCCCTATGTGAATAGTCTCATATGTGACATTCCAAAATACTGAAGTTTCATGTCTTTAGTAAATTAGAATTTGCATTTGTGAGTTCTGGCTCACATTATGGGTGAAGATGGTCATGTCTAGGTTAACCAACCACAGTGTATAGTTGATCCATATGCTCCATATGGATCAACAAGCAGCAAACTCACAATGTGCCTACATTCAATTGATAGGTTTGTACATTTGAAAGGTGATGACCAGTTCCAACAGATGTGGTCTAGTAAAGAATAATCAGAGACCTACCCAGCACATGTGCTGTGGAAAGTGTCACAGGAAAGGGATCTAGATTGCCCAAAGAACAGTTTCTCACTCACCATGAATTGATTTGTCTCCCAATTCCTAAAAGTTAAGGGTGGACGACATTCAGTGAATCAGCCAAGGAAGGTGAGGATAAAAACAGAGACTGCATATCAAATCAGGTGCTTGCAAAACACTAAGAAAGTGGATTTAACATTCTCCTGCCACATACAAATATGTGAGTTGAAAGATGGATTAATTTTTTATACCAAAGTGTCCATTGCACTTCCTGTGTGCAATTGAAAAGAATGGAAATTTCAGGTCAGAAGTGAGAAGCTCTTCAGGACTGTAAAAATTATAAAGTTCCATCATGTTCAATGACAAGTAACCCCAGTATTCGGTTAAGGTGGTGGCCACGGGATTTTACAGTTCCTAAAACGTTTAGAAGCAATCATCTTGAATAGATGGGAAAATGGCATTAAAAAATAAGAAGGAAATTGAACTTTCTACAAGAAAGCGTGACAGGAAATTCCCTCCAATTCAGAAGTAGCTGACACATGTAATTCACAGGATAATGATTTTGGCAGAGTAGGGGAAGACAAGGAAGTTGCCAGTTCCATAGTCCAACCGTTGAATTAATGCTATTTTATATTAATTAAACTTATTGCCATAAGTGTCCACTACGCATAGGTTTGCTTTCTCTATAACAGTCTCAGGAGAAGATAAGTGTGAACCAGCAATATCCCATTAAATTGATTTCTGAGAAAAAGAAGTTTGTTAAATTACACTCCAAAGTGGAGATTTTCTTCAGACTTACTCTTTGGATTTTATAGATGGTTTATAAATTAGTTGGAGCAAAAGTAACATGTTTTTAATAAAAATGAATTCCTGTATGAAGTCCATAAACAAAGCCAAAAGATTTAATATTTATTATATTAATAATCAATTCATCTGGTCTATGAAATTTAAGACATCCCCATTTATTAGATACATCATCACTGAAACATGTCATTGATGTATACCCCTTGTTTATTGAAAATGCTACAATTTTCAATAGATTAATTATATATCTTCCTGAGTTGCAATATAATCAAATGATTATGAACCATACATTATGGAATCGGAAAAAATTACCATCCTTCCCTGAAATATGATGATTTACACTTTAAAAATGCTCTAAAAGACCGTTTTTTCCAAATGTTTATGTATATTGTTAAATTTCCTCATTGAAATGTTTTTCATTTTGCAGTGAACATAACTATATGCAGGCTTTTAATGAGCAATTCATTTACATAGGTAGATATATTACTCACTCCCTTGGAAATGAACTCCATATATCAAGAGTAAGTTTCTCCTCACAGTTAAATACATTTTATGTGTCAAACAGTAAACTGCAAATGTCTATAGATATTTAGCCATAATTCACCATCATCAAAGATATAAAAATCAAGAATACAATAGAAAATGTGGTTAAAATAGGCAAAACTCTAAAGGTCAAGTAAATGCTTTATCTTAAAGATTAAAGTCAGGGTGGAGGCACAACAGTTAGCTCTGCTCTTGCAAAGGACCTGAGTTGATTTTCTTGCATGCATGTCCATCAGATCACAACGGACTATAATTCCAGACCTAGGAGTCCTGATACCCACTTCTGGCTTCTAGTCTCTGTGAGCGCCTACAGGGATATGCACATACACACACATACACACACATACACACTCACACAAATGGGTAGTTAAAGATTAAACTCATAGCTCTAAACTTCATTTGTTTTGTTTATTGATTTGCCTGCGTTTTCCTTATTTATTAGATTTTATTATTTTTTTCACTTATTAACACTCAGAAATTTAGGTATAGGGTAGCTTTCTTTACTAGAGAACACAGTGGAGAATCTTGAGTTTTCTAAACATTCTACATAGTGCCCTACCATTTGACTCTTAGCTAAAGTTCACACCAACATAATACTTTAGTGGGCCAAGATTACTATGCTGCAAGAGAAATAATATTTATTTACTTCTCCAGAGAGCCACAAATTTTAATTAATTCTTCGAAAGAGCTTTTGACCTCCTTGAAAATGTACTAGCCTTTCTAATAATGATCTCTATTTTTGGTTTGGTCATATTTTCAAAATCACCTTTAGAATGACTTCCATGGCAGATATTGCAATAAAATGTAAAGTAAATTAAAGTTAAATAAGGCTACTCATTTCTAATGCCCATCTGCATTGCACTGCACATAAGGACATTAGGTCCTGTGACCTTCAACAAAGGCAAAATTGATCCTCAGAATTCCATCCATTTAAAATGAGCCTATTGCCCTGAATTTCTTTTTTGCATTATTCTATATTGCTCAGATTTTCTTACCATCCAACCAATAACAGAAACAGCTGCATTTCAAGGTCTTAAATAGAGATATCCATTATTTCTTAGATAATACTCCATCATGAATTTTACTCTGGATCTCAAATATTTCTGCCTCCCCAAAAGCATTTAAAAATAAAGATATTTGAGAAAAATAGAAGAGAGTATTATTCTATATGTATCTAATACACATATATCTTATGCTGGAAGAAACCATGCCACTGGAGGTGATAATGATCTCCCTAAGAGCCATAGAATAACAAATATGACATTGATGGTTGATAGGCATGGGAACCTTCCTATTGAGATTGTCAGGGGAGTTGAAGAGATTCCCAAAATAATACTGGCCATTGCTGTTGCCTCCCAGAACTTAAAGGTAATAAATGCACTACTGGTGAAGACACTATTGGACACGGGTCTTGGAGGAATAAAACTGGAAATGACTTGGAATCCTTCTTCTTGATGATCAGCTCTCATAACATCTAGGGGTGATTGTAAGCTTCCAAGGAGAAAAGCAATCAGTAGGGCTCCCCATCTGGAAAGCCAATGTACCATAACAATGATCATCCTGGCAAGATACCTCTGAGAAGACAACAGTGGCATTTGTACCTTGGAGGCAACCAACAGCTGTCTAATTGGACTTTAGACCTTATAGATAGGAGGAAACTTATGCCTGGTACTGTAAACCTAAGCAACCACTCATTGCTGATAAGGTCATAGACATTATAGGAGAACCTACTACTGCCATTTTGTTGAAACGGTGTAATATCTAACTCCGTTCTGAACATTTACCCACAGATAAATGTGGCTCTTACCCTTATCAAGGAAGATTATTTTAAAGCAGTAAGAGATCAATACAGGAAGACATAACTGGTCACAATTCAGAGAGCAAGTTACTATGGGGAGTCCCAATCTAAGTTGATACATCTACAGTACATCACCTACACCTAAGACTCAAGAAGGATCACAAAAGAGATATTGGAAACTTGTAGGAAACAGAGAACCAGTACATGTGTTATGAGATGTACACTTCTATACATGACAGAAACTGCACACATGAAAACTCAACAACATGGTCACCTAAACTGCACAGTAATACCATTAGCTAACATGCCAACACAAATGGGGGAACTCTCACAGTGCCCCATCCCTAAATGAAGAGTGTCTTACTTTGTTTTCTATTACTATATAACACATTCTGACCAAAATCAATGTGGAGAAGAAAGGGGTCAATCCTGAGGGCAAGTCAGGGCAAAAACTCACTATAGTTGATCATGAGGGTAAGTCAGATCGGTGACTCGGTATAGGAAACTAGAGGTAGAAACTGAAAAAGATGTCAGGAAGGAACACTAATTGCTGCTGGCTTGTTCTCCAGAATTTTCTTATCTTGCTTTCTTATATCACTAAGACCCACCTGTCCAGGACTGCCATCGCCTCCTGTGGGATGGGCTTTGTGCTGTTTTATGGGTTTTATGTCAACTAGACATAAATTAAAGTCATCTGAGAGGAGGAAACCTTGATTAAGAAAATTCCTCCATGACATAAGGTTGTAGGCAGGCTGGTAGGACACTTTCTTAAATAGTGATTGACAGGCGAGGGCCCAGCCCATGACGGGTAAGGCCATCCTTGGGACGGTGGTCCTGGTTTCTATATAAAATAGCAGGCTGGGAAAGCCATGAGGAGCAAGCCAGTAAGCAGCACCCCTCCAGGGCCTTCAAATCAGCTTCTGCCTCCAGGTTGTGCCCTGTTTGAGTTTCTGTCTTGACATCCTTTAATGATGAAGAACATCAAGTGAAAGGGTAAGCCAAATAAACCGTTGACTCCCCAACTTGCTTTTTGGTCATGGTGTTTCATCGCAGTAATAGAACCCCTAACTCAGACATACCCTCCCATACCATTCATTCATCAAGAAAATTCCACCATAAACTTGTCTATAGGCAATCTGCAGTAAGTGATCTTTCAATTGACATTTCCTCTTCCCAAGTGATTCTAGCTTATGTCACATTGGTAAAATACTAACCAACATAAGCAATAATAATAATAATAATAATAATAATAGTTGTTGAGAGACAGAGAGGGAGAACCAGTCTTCTCCAAGGACCAGCTCCCTGATATGTTATCCAATCCCAAAGGGTCAGCTCTAAACAAATACATGTACGTACAACACAAAATAGTGCAAAACCCAACCAGATAAAGACTTCTTTTCCCAACCCACAAGCTCTTTCATCTCATCCAGTACAATATTCAATTACCAATGTTCACGAAGCCTAATAGCATACATACCTTAGAGACTTTAATGTCAAGTGCTACCCAACCCATGCGTGACTTGCATGTCTAGTCCAAACCCAACATGTCCTCCAGCAGGTTGCTTAGCTAGTGACTGTCTGCCCCTGTTCTTACTCATATCTCCTGGTTAGGTTTTCTGGGTTAGGGACAGGAGAGAAAGAGACAGAGCATTCTAAATTCACAATTCTCTCCTTCATTTTCTTTTCACCTAGAACAGTGGTTGCTTTGTTTGTTACTTCTATAAATTCTCTTTAAGTTCTTTCAGTATTTAATCTATTATTATTATTATTATTATTATTATTATTATTAATCTGTTATCTTTTTATAGTACAGTCCTAATTTTTAGTTATTCTATATTAAAATCTCTCTATACAAATAATTGAAAGCATAACATCTTCTTGATAGCCCTAACTGGTAAAAAGTACTGAATATATTTCCATGTGTATTGGTTATTCTCCTTCTTAGAATCACAGGCAATTAGATAAGTAGCTAGGTGGACAAATGGATGGGTAGATAGACAGATGGATATGCTGCTTTTCTGTGAATGTAAACAGCTCATGGATTTTCTATAGCAATCTTTTACCTTTTCCAAATCTGTGATTTATCTTCACACTTTTGTCTTTTGTCATGGAGAAATAGATCAATATCTTCACTTATGATTTGTGCATTTTGTATCCTATTTAATAAACATTTCATCACCTGGTGTCATAAAAACTGTCCTGTAATTATTTCACCTAAGCTAGAACTGTGCTTTGTGTTTTGTATTTAAGTATACCTGAAATTTTGTGTAAACATCTACAAACTGGAAGTACGATTTTACTCTTTCCATGTGTAGAATGATTCAGTCAGAACACTATAATGAAAACTTACTCCTTAGCAGTTTTAAATAAATGTAAGCCTATTGATGAAGGTTTTTTTCCATTTGACCTAGCCACATGATTCAATATCAATATCCACTTTAACGAAGACCATTTATAAATGTGGAATCCTGTTGGCGTGAAAAGCATGATGCCTCGTCTCATTTGCATCATTGTCGTTTAAGAAACTGTGGATACTCTTTGTCTTCTATTCTTCCATCTGTATGCACCCCAACATTAGTGGTTAGAGCTGCCTTAGAGACCCTGCAGCTCTGTTTGCAGCTTACAGACCATGACACACCTGACCCCTTTCTTTGTGCCATTTGGCTAGTAGCATCTCCATTCCCTGGAACTAACTGTTCACTCCATCCTGTACTGTGGTCAGCAGGGATGCTCAAGAATTTTCAAAGCTTCTATTCTTCCCAGATTAGATAACTTTTCGTTTACTTCATGAAACTTGCAAGGCTTCCCCGCTTACTGGGCAAATGCTTCAATATGAAGAGAACATTGCAAGTTGGATGGATATGCCATACAACACATACACGCAGAGAAACACACACATATATGTACACATTTACATTCACAGATTTAGTCTAAAAAATACTATAACAGTTATCATTAAAGGTACTCTAGCCAGGCTGCACATGGCAAACATGGCTCTGGCAGGCTTTGTACTTTGCCTGATTTTGTCTGCCTTGTTAACAACCATCAGTATATTCTTAAAGGTAGCTAGCAAGGTCTATTCCCTTATTTGGCCACTTCTTCCTCCACCTGAAGCTGACTACCACGGTCCATTTATCAAGTATTGAAGTCCAGCAATCAAAAGCCCCCTTTGGTTCACATAATTAAAATGCCCAATTAAAATTAAACACTTCATCCCAACACTGGGTTTCTCCTTTTATCTCTATAAGCTGCCATCTTCCTATGGGCCCTGTCTGTCTCCTCTCTATCCAGAGGCAATTCTGTGTCCCCCTCCCCCACTCCTCTGGGACAAATACTTCTGCTCTCTCTCCTTTGTTCCCTCCTCCTCTCCCTTGTCCTCTGTCTCCTGTCTTTGTCCCTTATTCCTTACCCTCTGCCTCTTTGAAGCAAATAAATGTTCTCTGTGCTGAGAACTTGGTCTTGGGGATCCTGAGCCAACACAGATCATTTTCAATCACTGCATTGTGAAATTATTAGTAATTTTGTATTCATGTTTGTATATGTCTTCAGTTCTCTAAATTACCCAAATTAAGGCCCTACAAACTCATAAATTTTATAGTAATAAGGATGAATGTTAATATTTCTTTTGAGAGCAAAATGAAAAAGACCTACTTTATAACCATAGGTAACATGAAGTTTATTAATACCCTGCACATGTATGTCTCTGTTGCATGTTCAGAACATAGCCCAAGATCCATGCTTTTCTGTGTAGAGTCCCTCGGAAAAAAATAAAAACTAAGATCATAAGTCATCCTGATATAGCAGGTTTACTTACATTGTCAGTGTGGTGGATACTGGGGAGAGATTTCCCTGCCCTTCCTAACCAGAAATGACTGATGTCAAGTATTCATCTCCACCTGTGTACTCTCATTATGCTGAGCTCCAAAACAATGAGTTCTGTAAAGAAAAAAAAAAAAACATCGCCTTATTAAGCACCGTGTCATCGTGGAAAAGCAATCACTCCTTGATTTTTCCTGTGAGGCTCTCTTAATAACTCACTCAGAGCTGTTATCAGGTAGGAAACATCTAGTTCACAGAGGAAGGCTGTTAAACAATATCAGTCGCGTATCAACGGCACAGGATGGATGTTTCCAGCCATGAATATCTACATTTATTAAAAGTCCATATAAGGTAAAATCTCATTACTAACTCACAAAGAATATTCTACAATATGGTTTCAATGCTTATAGGGTATTTTGTTACATAAGTGCATCGTAATTTAGTAAATACTCTTTTAGTAAATATATAGGCTTTGCCCTTCTAAGTTACATTGTTTATCAACGCAAAATATTTCAAAGTAAAATTAAATTACTTTTGCTATTTGTCTTCCCTACACGGCTTGTCACACCGAAGCTATCTGTCCTTATAACAAAGAAAACTACGGAAAAGCTAATTGGCAAACTCAGACTTTGATTTGTGAGATGGAAGATCTATGAAAAATAATGAATAATTAGAATTTTAGACAAACACCATTGTAACGTCGCCAGACTATAACCCTCTAATGAAGGTGGGGAATTCATTTAATTGCTTCCAGCATGAAATGAGACAAAGAATTTCTTTGGGCAATTACACTGAAATCTTCATTAAAATATAGCTTTTTTTATGGCTGTGGACACTCCACATAGACAAGTACATACACACACACACACACACACACACACAACACACACACGTATCCAAGGAGAATCACCAGTCTGTGCATCCTGGACACATAAGACCACCATTTTTGTTCTTATATTTCTGGTTTTGTTAAACAGACAGTTGTTCACATTGACTCATTGGTAAAAAAACAAACAAAAACAACAAAAACCAATGATATTAAAGTAAAAAACAAACTAGTATCAGCTAGTTCAGAACAACAACCACAAATGAATAACACTATTGGGAAGAAATTTATCAAATTTACCAAAAATTGGCACCTGAAGAACCCTGGTCATGTGTGTTATTGAAATAATTCATACTATTAGCCAGTTCTTGCACATTTGCTGCATTGTACATTTTTAATGCTGATGAGTCACTGAGAAAGGAAAGAAAAGAAATGGAAGACCATGCAAAGAAAATCAGTGGTCTAAGTTGTTTTGTCAGTTCCCTGGTTTGGAAGAGTTTTATTTTCAATGTAGAAATATATTTTTCTTTTCTCAAAGATGTTGGGATGGTGGTTTATGCCAGTCATACCACAGTGTATTTTCTTTTTTTTACCCATTCTTGTGTAACCAATCAGCCACAAGATTCAGTCTCTTAAAACAATAGAATTTAAGATTTTGTGATTTGAATGGGTCAGGAAACCAGGTGTAGTTCATCTGGGTCTCCTCATTTGCTCTCATAGGAGATGATCCAAGTGTTGGCAAACCGCAATCACCTCAGGTCACCTGGGAAAGAGTCCCCTCCATGTGCATGCATGCACACCATCACTGGCTCAGACCGAAGCCTGCTTTCTGCTGGCCATTAAAGAGTCTACACTTGATTTCTTGCCACACTGGCTTTACCCACATGCTTGTTGAAACCAAATGTGCTTTTTAGTTGCTTTGGTTTCCAAATTCAATAGCAAAAATAAATGTGTTTGTGTTTTTTTTTCTTTTCAAATTGCTATGTCTACCACGAGTTGGATGAGTGTGCCCCTGTTTCACAGGATTTCTTTGCTCTGGGATGTACAGTTCTCATTTCAGGTCAAATTCACTAAATACCACAGCCTCAGGGACATGAGAGGAAAACACCCCCAGGGAGTTATATTAACCTCGCTCTTGGGTCTGGATTTGATGCATGAAATCTCGGTAAACTCCCCTAACTGATTCTGATTCACAGTTGTATTGGGAGCCCCTGATTTTCAGTATTAGGTGTGTGGCTATTGCAACCACAGGACTCAGATAAGAAGCAGGAGGTAAGACGCAGTGAAGTGAGACTTCAATTCTCTCCTGTGTGAAATATCTTATGCGACTTATTCATTTGTTGTTAGAAGCTCATGTAATAAATCTTACCTCCATGCCCTGAACATTAGAAGCACCCAGTATAGATGATATGTGACAATGATTGTAAGAGATATTAAAATATTTGCCACCAATGATTCTAGTCAAAGCACAATGTGCAACATTTCCTGCCAACTTGTCTCAGGATTATTTTTAGGATATATTCCTGGGTCATCTTAACGATGTATGTTATAGTACCTTTAAACTTATTCAACAATATAAATATAACGGCTTTTAAAGGTTTTTTTTTTTTTTTTCAGTCAATCACCTGAGACCATTCTAGATGTTGGGGACCTATAAACCCCTAACCTAGAGCAATTTATACTCTACTGTATAAAACAGAAAGACAGACAAACAACCATTATCATATGATAAATAACTCTCTTCCTCTATCCAATTTCTGAGCCAAAGAAATTCAGTATCTCATAGGCTAACACATGATTCAGATAGATTTGTATTGAAATACAGTTTATGGATGTCAGCAAGTGCATTGCTAATTTTGAATACTGGAGATCAATAAGCAGACAGTTTGGCTTCCAGACAGCTTTGTTTTTTTTGTTTTTGGTTTTTCGTTGTTTTTTTTTCCCTGATTCTCCAACTGGCAGAACCCTTCTATGAAGGAATAGAATGCAGTCTGCTACTAGCTCCTCAGAGAAAAGCAGCTGGAGGAGGCAAGCACCACACACTCCAGATACCCAAAGGCAATGCTGCCGACTCCAGCATCTTGCAGGCGCCAGCAAGTCACTGTCCTAGTACTAAATATGGTCTGACATGTTTTTGTACAGTCCATATGTTAAGAGTCATTTGTATATATCTTTTGAAGTTTGGATGGAAAAGAATTAGTGTTTTGTGACATAACAACATTGCATACATTGAAATCCCAAGGTCTATGAAGAACATTTGATTGAAACAAAGCCACATGCATTGCTTTACCTCTTGTCTCTACTTTTCTATATACTACCAATAGCAGAAGAGCAGAACTGTGCCCATGCCTGCACATTTTATTTAATGTCTAAACTTTGTGGAATAATAAGTTTGCCAACCATTTACATAATAGGAAGAACTGGCTTAAGGAAATGTCACTCTCCTTCATGACCTTTGAGACCTAGATTGTTAGCATTTAGTCTAGGCTCCACCCCACAGTTACCTGGCAATAGCCAGGTATGCCTGGTTCATTATAAAATGGGCTGCTTGGTTCTCTCTCTCTCTTCTCTTCTCTCTCTCTCTCTCTCTCTCTCACCTCTTACTCTTGCTCTGTCCTCTCCCTCCTGCTTCCCCTCCCCCCCTCCCCCATGCTCCTGGTCAGCCTCTACTCCTCTACTCTCTGCCTTTCTCTGTCTCTACTACCCTTTCAAAGCCCCTCCCCATTCCCTGAGTAAACTCTATTCTATACTATTCCCTGTGGGTGGTCCCTCAGAGAGAAGGGATGACTCAGCATGGGCCGGGGGGGGGGGGGGGGGGGGGGGGGAATACCCCTTCCCTGACACCTTACTGCACCTCAACCAAACATATCCCTTTTCTCTTTATTTTTATAAGACACAACACAGATTCTCCGGTATTTCTGTCACTGATACAAAACAACCACTCTTTCAATGTCTACCATGTTCTACAAACCCCCTTCCTGCACCCCAGCCAAAATCTGGCAAGCATCTTCTCCTCTCTAGTCATATCTTTGTCTTCGGCTTATTTCTCCCTTAAAATGTGCCTGGCATCGTCTTTGCATTTTTTACCCTCAGTACTTCACCCCAGGATCCTTGAAAGGTTTCCAATTAGACTTTTTGTTTCTGGTCTTCCTCAAGTCTTTTAAATTGAAAATAACTTGAGAGAGTTTCTGCTGGATCCCCTCATTAGTAAAATTAGGAGACTGTTAGCCTGTGAGGCAAACCGTTCACAGATTTGCAAGTCTAATTTGTGACAGGCCAGGTCTGACTCCATTCCTCAACAATCCTTCTACCCTGACCTGCTCTCTGTTCATATAGCTTGACTATGAAGTCCTAATGACTGTCAGTGATCACATTAAATTTATAATACAAGCAAAAGATCAAATTTTATTCTGTACCTGTGTTTCATAAACAAAGTTTGTTGGAAGACAGTTACTATTATTTGCTCTCGCTGTGGCTGCTTTTTCACTCCAGTGACACCTGTGTCATTACACCAGAGACACTCTGGCTGGAAAAGCTTAATGTTTGCTATCAAGTCCTTTGTCTGTGACATTTACTGATCCTTGATCCAGACCTACTCAAACTAACTAGTGGTTAGTCGCTTCCTGTGTCCAATGTTACCTTCTGTGGTAATAAAGACACCATATTTTTAATTGAAGTACATGGAGTCTGGATTGAAGACTATATTTCTCATTTGCCTTTGAATCGTTATATGGACAATATGATCAATGAGATATGAGTAGATTTGTGTATCTAACTTTCAGGAGGCCTCCTTAAAGAAAGGAAGCATGTTCCCTACTCCTACTACCTATTCCTGGACAGAAACTGGCAAAGACATTTTGCATGTAGATAAACTCACACATGGTTGTAGCCTATATGAGAAAGCAAAAGTTGGACAAGTCAGGTCAGAAATCCAACCCTTCCATGTGGCGAAGCTAGAATACATGTGAAAGAGCCTAAGGGTTAAGGCATGAACAAGCCAGGTCCTGAGGTTACAGCTGAAGTCTGCTGTTAGCCTTCTCCAAGTTAGACACAAGGCTTCAGCAAGTTTCTAAGTGCCCTTATAAACATAGTCGGTGTGTACTGCCTGTCAGATGTGCTTGAAAGCAAGTCTTCTTTTATGTGATACACAAGAGTCAGATATTAATTAGTAAATCAGGTCTCCTGCCTGGTGATATTTTGACCCAATGACATGTAGATTGGTGTTGGTGGACCAAGATTGAGTAGCTACAGTGGTGTTTTAATGACCTGTCTTTTTATTGGTTTTTGCCTGGCAGGATGGCTTGTATGTGTCTGTCTTTGATCATATCTCTCTGTCTCTCTGTGTCTCTGTTTCTCTCTTCCCCCTCCAAGATGTTTTGGATGTGTTTGTCTTTGACCCCCTCTTCCTCTTTCTTCCTGTTTCTCCTATCCCTTCTTCTCTCTCCCCACTATTTGTATCTGATACTGTGAGGTAAAATTCCCCTGAAGAAGCCATATCCTACACTGAATTTCCTCCAAAGGCAGAATGACAGATTAAAACATCAGTGATTGTGAAGAGGTTGGAAGGTTGCAGATCCAGAGACAAATGCTTTCAGCCTATTTTAGCCCCCTTAATAGATATTCCTTACCCACCTCTGTACCTGACATATCATGCTAATAGACCACAATGGCTCCCAGTTTCCACCAACCTGAAATCTATGAATGTCCTAAGACAACATCCAAAGCCTATAGCAGAGATTCTTCCACTGTGGTGTAGCCTACCCACCCAATGTTCCCATTCATGTATTTGGAGAGCACGTTGAGTTGTGACTTCCTTTGTTTTGCTACAGTAAAGCCTTTGCGAATACTGGAATACAGAGTCTGAGGTGATCTAAATTTGCATTCCCAGGTATGGTCATCCATATTTGCCACTAGAATAAATGATCTCTTACCTACTCTTATAGGAGCTTAGAGCTCCGTATTTATAGACAATGTTTAATCCTGAGCCCATTTCTTTCAATACCTATTTATCAACCAAGCTGAATTAATACACCTCAAAGAAAGATGGAGTAATTAATGTGTACATAAATTACACCCCCACCCCACCACCAAAAAACAGCTATAAAGGGTTCAGTCTATACCATCCTTGCACCACAGTAGCTCTGAGTTTCTCCATAAGAAATGCAATTCCACATTAAATCAGTCTCTCTTAATTGAGATTGTTCTGTCACTTGCATTTAATCTTAAGTGACATACCTCCCATTACTTTTCCTGTGGACAAGTCATGATCTTTATAGCTTGCTACATGGACTATGCTCACTTGCCCCCACCGCCACCCCCACATTGTTTTGCCCACATACTTAGTACATGTGGGACTACCACTCTCCCTTCTTCTGTTTGGCCACATTTTACTAAATCTTCAAAGCAGCTCAAGTTTTCTTCCAGCCCAGCACGTTTCGCGTGTCTCTACCTAATTAGAGCCTATCAGTATATACATGGCTAACTGATGTTGGTCTATTTATTGCACTATATTCTTTGAGTAGCATATGATGCAGTCCTTCACTACCACTAAAAAATGTACCTTTGAAGAATCAGGAATTTCTTACATTTTAACTTTACTTCTAATATATTCATACGATAGGTGACCACAAAATACCCGGTAAACTTATTTGAATGAATTTGGGCAAAAGCAAGCTAAGCACCCATATGAGCTCACAGGTTTAAACGTCTTACACTCAAAAGTATCTTCCCATGCTTGCCTCATATTGTACAAATCTTCAAAAGAAAGGTCTGTCCCAGAAGAAGTCATTTTACAACTCTGTATGACAGGCATTTAGGCAAAGGACATGCTGCCACATGAAACCATCACAAGGTAATGCACACTTCCACATGTGCAATGGATTGCAAGCCCTGCTCTCTGTTTTAATTTGACTTTGCATTTATGATGAACCACCACAGACTGGATCAACAGGGAAAATTTGGTTCCCACTGGAGGACTCCTATACCTACAACCAAGGTGACATGATATTTGATTTCTGCTAAGGGCTCTTCTCTACTTTGAAGATGTCACCATCCTGTGACACCTTACAGAGAGGAAACAGGCTGTATCCTCAAACTGGGGAAAGCAGAAAGACACAAGACAATGCCCACTTTTCATTGTTTTATTTATGTATATTTTTAATAAAACAGTAACCCATTCTTATGGGTGGATCTCTTATAACTAAATTGCCCCACATCCTTGGGTCTCAGATATCTCAAGGTGGCCTTCAACTTACTATGATGGGCAAGGTTGACCTTGTGCCTCTGACTCTTCTGCTTTATGAAGTACTATGAATCTCACCCAGGGTTTCTTGCAAGTTAAGCAAGCCCACTACTAACCAAACTATAGCCGCTGATCTTTCTTACGTCTTAATACTATCCAACTGGGTGTTAGGATTCCCTGCATGAAATTAGAGAGCCACAAATTCTATGTGTATTCCACATTCAATTTCTTCCTTTATTATTTATGACATGCTTTGTGGGCCTAGAAACTACACAGCCATGTCTTCTCTTAACAGGATATTAGACAGGCATATTTAAAGCAACAAAGAAAAAGCTAATAAGATACTGTTTATATTTGTCTTATGAAGCAAACATCAATGCGCTGGCTTGTCAAGAACTTGAATGTCAGAGTCCAAACACTTCCTGCATCAACATCCAGGCAGCAGCATGTCCCCTGTGGAGTTGCACAACTTATTTATCTACAAGGTATAAGTCTATTTGTATAAGTCCAGCCTGCAGCTTTTAAATAGTGATGTGTAGTCTGTCTACTTCCATTAGCTTACGGAGGGACTCCTGGAGCACTGTTACAAATGAATTGATTTCAGTGTCAGCCAAAAGTCTACCTAGAGACAAGTGCTAGGCATGGCTGAAGAGAAAATTGAGTTAGAGGCATATGGGAACTGATGTTTGTTCCTTGGAGCGTGTGAAGTTGCTCCCAATTCTTCGTGCTTATAATCTGAGGTGGCTGTGAGGACAGTCTCCCCCAGGGAGGCAGACAGTTGCCAATCTGTAGAGAGAAGTGAGATCATGCTGCAACAGAAACTTGTCAGATGGCTCGGGAACAGAGCAGTACACAAGACGTTTTTGTTTATTTCAGTAAAATAGTTTCTGTCCATGTTCCCCCCCAAACCTTACTCTCCCACTGTTTCTGAATATTTTGTTCAAGTTGTCTTGTTTTCTTCTCATTTTTTTTTTGTCAGTTGCTATGAGTTTTCTGACGTCCTTATTGGAAGACTTATTCTTTCTCAGAAAAGGATATGTCATAAAGTGATGTCTGTCTGTAGATTCTAGAACCATCTAACTCCTTCCTTTGCCTCATGCCTTGTGTCTTCGGCCAGCTCTGCTTACTAGGAAGAAAGCCATGACCTGCAAAAAAACATTTTTTTCCCTTTAAACACCATGTATCTCTGAGGATACTAGCGAAAATAAGTGTCTGCTTCTTATTTTAAAATAGTTCTCAAATGTCATGGGTTCTCTAAATATTTATGCATCTATACCTGGGTATTTCAAAATGTCTATCTGACACAATTTTCCTCCCTGTCTTCCTCTGGGCCTTCCTTGTCTATTGAATTCTTATTCAAAGCAAATGCTATTCCCTTGATCATGAACCCTCTCTTCATTGATTATGTTGGGGAAACAAAATAACAAACAAAATCTTCTTGCAATCCACAAAGTTAATAACTGAATAAGCATAAAGCCAGAGTGTGATACTCGTCAACAACTTGCTAAAAGATTGCAAAAAATAGAGCAAGCAATCAGTCTCTCTCTTTTGCAGAGTCAGGTAGTTGTAGGTTTGAATGTACACCATTTCAAGTTGAACAAACAAACAAAAACAGTCTTCAGAAAACTCTGTGCTTAGTTGACACTGTTGGTACCCCTGTGAGCTCCTAGAGACTGAGGCATCAATCAAAGAGCATACATGGGCTAGTTACCGTTCCCCTCCACACATATATGTAGCACAGGGCTGCCTTGTCTGGTCTTAGTGGTAGAGGATGTGCCTGATCCTGCAGAGACTTGAGGCACCAGGATGAGGGGAATACAGGCTGGGGGCTACCCTCTCAGAGGTAAAGGGGGAGAAATTCTGAGAGGAGGGACAGGGAGGAGCAACATTTGGGATATAAATAAATAAATAAATAAATAAATAAATAAATGTAAATAATAAAAAACAAACCTAAAAACTCTGCGCTTGTTCACAACTATTATTCCAGCACCTAGGCGAACAAGAATATCAGGAGTTCAAGAACATGTTTAACTACACTGTGAATTCAACTCCAGCCTGAACATATAGAACTCAGCCTCTTAAATGGGAACAACAGCATTTTGACAGCATGACTGGTCCGAGTGGATCATCCTCAAGAACTGGCTTCATTCAGAGGAAGAAATAAACACATAGCTTTATGAAAACCTGCAGTTATTGCAACTTGGAGCACAGAAACTGGGAATAGAAGCTCTAAGAAAGCACCATGGATTTAGGGCCTGCATGCCAGGTCATAGGCTCAGTGCCCAATGCACACATATCTCAGAACCACTCAGGAATCTTCCTCAGTAGGAGGTAGTATTCCTTCCTCATAGTAATGACTCTGAGATCCTTAAGTAAGATGAGGCAGAGTCACAGGGCTGAGCAAGGCTCAAAACAGGATCTATATGTATGTCAGAGAAGAAGCAAGGGTATCATCTCAAGTCACCTGCACCAAATGGCTTAAGAACGGTGGTCACAGAGAAGATGCCTACCTTAGTGTCCACAAGTAGACCCACTTCTATTTGTGTTTGTTCTTGCAATTTAACCTTGGCATTGCTTTCTGTCTACCGTGTGGATGTATGAGGAACAGGTGTAGAAGAGGGATGGAGGTAAGTCTATGAGAAAGCTATACAAGTGGGGCAGGAGGGACAAATAGGCATGAACTCACTCTGAATCTGGAGGAAACCCCTGAGTTCAAAGATACTTGCTAAAGGTGCCACCGCTGAAACATTTGAACATGATTCTCAAGCACCCCCACCCCTTACACATTTTTGTGGCGTTATATCTAGCTTTCTGGAAAAAAAAATCCTGTTTTAGATAGTTGTGTTGTTTTGTTTGTTGTTTGTTTGTTGTTTGTTGTTTCTTGTTTTTTGTTGGTTTGGTTTGGTTTTGGGGTTTTTTGTTTTCTTTTATTTTTTGAGATTATATTATTTCTCCCTTCCCTTTCCTTGTCCAAACTCTCCTACATACCACTTTGTTCTCTTTTGTGTTTAATTAGTGTGGGTTGAGGGGGTTCCTGAATATGTAAATACCCACAACCTTCTCTGTCTGTATAATGTCCTTGTATATATGCCTTCAAGGTTGACCATTGCTTGGATAACCAATTGGTGTGCACTTCCCTGGGGAGACTGTTTTGCCCACTCTGGGCATTCTTGAGTTGTCTGCAGTTCTTTGTGTAAGGTTGGGGCTTCGTGAGCTTTCCCTTGTTCATGTTGGCATGTCTGTTATTGTCTTCCTTGTTCACCTCACAATTAGGCAGCCATGTTGGTGAAACTGTATAGGCTTAGCATCGGATATTTCTAGAAGACATGATCTCACAGCAAACTCCCTGTTCCTCTGGCTCTTAAAAACTTCTAAAAAAAAAAAAAAAACCTCCTCCAAATGTTTCTGCAGTACAGCCAGGTATGGGAGCTCTGGCTTTAGATCTAACAATGCAAAGTGTTCTCTAGATCTCTCCCTTTCCCCAGAAACTACTCCTAGAGAATTTAACCTAATATAGTACTGGAAATGAAATATTAAAAATATGCAATACTAGTATCTTATAAGCAAATAAATATTCAAGGTCATTCCATTAGAAATATGCCTTGGAAATGGAATTTGAATTCTCCCAGCTGAGGAAGCAGATGGGTTGCTGTAGACACTTCCTCTCTCCTGTACACTGGATCATGGAGCTGAGATTCCAACTATGGCATCTTTGGTCTTCGGATTCTTTTTTAAATGGGTTCAATCCCTGCTACATAATATATATATATATATATATATAATATATAAATATAACATTGTTTGATTCCAGAAAAGAAATAGAGATCGTCAGGTTAGAATAGGCCCCTGAGCTGCAGGAGAAGCAGACAGGGTATTCACAGGTTGTTATCAATGTCTCCAGGAGAGAATGCTTCCAGTAAATGACTGAGGCTTGAGTGGGAACAGGACATCCAAGAATTTCAGAATAAGCTAAACTGATCAGCCTGCTACGATCCCTGTCTTCCTCTGCTACCCTGTCTCCATTTAGACTCGGGTTAGCACATGAAAAGCCAAAGACAGCGCACCGTGTCTGTGGACAGATGACTGGCACTGGTAATTAAGCAGGAAACTTGGTTAAAGCCTTGCCTCCCTGAATCGCATTTGGATCCTCGGGGCTGAGAAAAATATGAATTTCTTAGCACCTGCAGGTAAACTGGAAAGCCTATAAAAGATGTTTTCAAGGTCTCTTGGTAGGTGGGCAGCGCTGTGTGCCAGCAGGACTCTGTCTGAAGAACAGATGCTCTAAAAGTAGTGTCTCGCACACAATAGGGTTGGGTGCAGAGATGCAGAGGCAAGATGAAAGCGAAGGGACGTTTTGATAAAGCAATATAAGTTAATAAATAGCAAAGAGAGAATAAACAGGATACGGTGTCCAGTAAAGGAATTTAAGATGCAAGATGAACTAAAATCATGGATAAAATAAATCATAAAGGATTTGGAGCCCTTCCCGGATATAAATCCTTTGTAACTCTGACTACCAAATAGAAGTATATTCACCATTTATTCCAGAAGAAACAGAATAAATACCAGCTTGCATCACCTTGGAATGAAAATAAAACAAAGGAGCTGGGAGACTGATGCCTATGTACAATGAAATTAAATTTCCTCTAATGGTTACCAGGAAATAGAGATTCACAATTGTATAAAGTGAGGACGTGACCCCTCCAAAGTATGGTTAAAGGGAGATTTCTTATTGTAGAAATGAGGGACAGTATAGCCAGAGGCATTTGAAAGAGTCCAGAGCAAAGAGAGAAGATAGTGGGCCAATAGACTGAGGAGAGTGAGAGAGAGGGAGAGAGAGATGAGAGAGGAAAGAGAGAGAGAGAGAGAGAGAGAGAAATGACTGAAATATTGGGGTTACATAGGAATGAGAAACTGTGGGAAGAGAAGCCTGCAGACTAGGGAAGTCTAGAGTAGGAGCTAGGAGAGAATTTCTGAGAGGAGCCTCAGGTACTGAGTGAGCCTGAAGGCCAGCACGTGCTTTGGTATGCTAACATGCACCACAGTTACCTAGATTGTCCCCATTAGTCTCTTTTGGACCTGTTAACACTAAGTAAATGCCATGAGAAAACCATCATTGGTCAGTGCTCATTGCATACAGTAGGGAGATAGGCAGCTCATGCATATGAGATCAGAAATCCTCCAAAACAATGGCCAAAATAGGATCATTTCTATAGAGTGTGAGTTCTGAGAAATAAGTTGCATAGGTTAGACAACTAAAGAATGACAGCATTAGAATATAAATTGAGGACTCCAAGACAGGGAGCCTTTTGTATCTACCCCATCCCCTGGTTTCCTGTATAGATTTTAAGGACTGTGTTCCCACAGGCTTCATTGTGAGATAGATTCCAATAGCCACGAGATAGAGAAGCACTAAGCAATCTTTCTCATCTAAGCACACCATCTCATGGTCTTTGGCCCTCAGTTATATATGTACAGAGGGTATTCTCTCATTCTGATTTCTAGTTCTCCAGTAGATCAAGTTTCCAAACCTTTCCTGTAATGTTTCCTCATATACCATATCATATATACATATATATATATAATGGTCTCTGTGATTTCATACCAATATGTGCATATTATTTATTATATATGAATATGTGAACATGCAAAATATATTTTTATTGATTGTTATAAATATACCAATATTTATATAGGTATTTATAGGTATAAAATATTTATATTTTATAAGTATATTATAAAATATATTATATATTTTAAATTAAAACTACTTTCAGCATAATTATTGTAATAATTTTATTACTATTGCTATATACTAAATACAGTATGATAAAATCTTTGTCTTTTTTTTAATTAGAATGATAGGTGAGGAGGGAGTCTCCATTCACCCTTTCATTTTTTATTTTTTAAAAAGATTTATTTATTTATTTATTTTATGTATATGAGTACACTGTCCCTCTCTTCAGACACACCAGAAGAGGGCATCAGATCCCATTGTGGATGGTCGTGAGCCACCATGTAGTTACTGGGAATTGAACTCAGGACTTCTAGAAGAACAATCAGTGCTCCAAACTATGTGTATTTTTTAAACTTTTATTTTATATTTTATTTTGCAATAAATGTTTTCTAGATTCAGTGTCTGTTAGTATTCTTTTAATTTGTGGGTTTTCCTAAGGTTTACTTTGAAAATTATGTGTTTGTATAGGTATCTGTGTGTGCTGTGTGCACATCTGAGTGTAAGTGCTTGTGAACGCTAGAAAGGCCCACTCTCCTGGAACTCAAGTTACAGACAGTTGTGGGCTGTCCTACATGGGTACTGGGAACTTAACTCGGGGACTTTGCAAGAGCACTGAGGTGCTCCTCATTGCTTGGCCACCTCCCCAGCTCTAATTTTGATTTTCTTGGGGTCGGACGGTAGAACCCAGCACATCCTTAAACTCGGGGTTGACACTCCTACCTCAGCCTTCTTGGGTGCTAGGATAATAAACATGAACCCCAATATCTGGCTTAGGAGATGAATCTTCTATTTTTTCTGTGACAGTTATTAAACTTGGTAAATAGATTTCCCCTTTGGTATGAGCTTACTAAATTCTGGTACCCTTACATTTTTAACAAACGTGCTTTAAACTTCTGTGTGATATAAAATATTTTAAACAGCTTAAGATTTTCTGTTTCTAATTTTCTTATATATTTTGCACATGACTGTCAATAGAAGACTTACTGATAATAGGGGATACAATCTCCAGATGCCAGTTTTTACTGTAGTCAGTCTGTGGCAGAAAAGGAGGCTAGTTTCTGTCCCTTTGCTACCAAGATAAAATTTGCACATAAATAACTAGGAATCTACCTGGCAGTCCTTTTCTGAGGAGACGACCCTGGCTGGCTTTTACCATCTGGTGTGGCTCACAAAGAGTGCCTGATACAAATAGGGGATCGAATACATTCTGGGAGTGCATACGTGCTTCCTTTGTTAATATTTTGAACTATAGTATCCATGTTAATACGCATTAGACCCACTGTTCATTTACTTAGGTATATACAATTAAAACTAGCTAGTAAAATCGCGAAGCCCGCCTATCCAAAGATGTTGCTGTGTGGCTAAGCCCTGATGAGGCACTGCTGTTGGTCTGTGATGGATTTGGAATAAATCTTGGTAGAGGAAAATGCACTACTTACTGTGTAACACAAGTGGGTGCAAAACAGGGACCATGAGAAGGATTCGGGGCCTATACATGGGTGCCACTTAGCAAAGGCTAATTGCTTACGTTGTGGTGCTTTCTTTTCACCCCAAGATGAGTAAATGCCCGCATTCTTGTCTAGAGACCACGCTAGCTAACTTCCAACTTCACTGACCTTTCTCAAGAGTGACTACAAAATCTCATCTAACACAGAATGTCTCCACTTCTTTCCCTATAAAAGTCAAATTCAGTTACTGCTATTCCTATCTTCAAATATTGAACAGAAAAATGCCAACCATCAAGAAACAACAATGAAGCACTCGATAGGGGGTATAACTGTTTTGGGTTTAAAACAAGGGGAGAAAAAAAATAAAAATACCATTGCCTTAACTCTTGGGCTTCGTAAATTAACAAAAATGGGTGATTTAGTTAGTGAAAGATATAATTTCACTCGTATCAAATATTAAAAAAATATTTTTAAATGTCAACATCCTGGGTAGGTGAGAGAGAAAGAAAGAGACTGTTTTCTGTGGCATTTGGCTATTTCAGAAAACAGACCAAGAATTTAGGAATGCTTATGATATTTTAAAATGATAGCTAATAGTGGTACTTCTAGGAAGAGAAATAACCACAGATGTACATTAAGAGTAGTTTAAGAATTAATGAGGTAAGTACTCAGTAATAATTTGAATACTCAACAGTAGATACTTAAATACATAAATTTCTGTTAATTCAACAGGTATGCAAGCATGTGTATAGTAGAATCTCTATCTGGAGTCACGCATGGAGGTACGCACCCATAGTAACAGTATAGTCGAAGGAAGAAGCAAGAAGATCAGGAGTTCCCAAAATTGTCCCGGGGCCAAATTGTAAGTTAGTGTATCCAGCCTGTAGTATATGAGACCCTGTTTCAAAACAACAACAAAAATTGCAAAATAACAAACAAAAATGAGACTCTGAAAGAATATTTGACAATAAGTATATCCATGCTATGATTTTATGTTTCAAAAGGAACACAATATAAAAGGGGCATATAAAAGGTGATCATATTGTTATAGAAACTAGATTAGATTCTGGAAATTAATAAGGGAGCATGTGTTTTTAACAATGCACAAACCTAGATAATGGAATCACAAGTAGTTTCTATTTAATTTTAATGATTTCTATTTTTAAATATGTATTAATGCATATGAGAACACTCTAGTCACTGTAAATATTTTAAATATAAAGTGCTATTTTGGTGTTTATTTGGCTGCACCCCAGTGACAATTAAAACATAAGACCTTGGCAAGATAAGCTTTATTTTTCACACTTAAAAATGGTCTCAATGTGGTATGGTAATGCCATACCTATCAATGACCCACCTGCACTGGAGGTATAGACTTCGTCCTTGGGGTCATCTCAGAGCTCATCCAAAGAGTATTCCTTGCAGGAAGATTGAAAGCAGTAGGCAGTGCACAGCTGCAAGCAAGAAGAAGGCCTCCTTAAGGAGTACCTCCCAGGCTTGCTCTAAACTTCTCAGCAGCAAGTTGGGAAATTCAAGTTTTTACCCAGAGGTAAGCTACTCTTTTTTTTTTTTTCCAACTTGACACAAATCTGGATATATCTGGGGGAGAGAAAATGTTAATTGAGAAAATGATCCTGTAAGATTGGCCTATAGGGAAGTCTGTGGGGGTATTTTCCTGATTAATGGTGGATATGGAACAGCCCAGCTCACTGTGGGCAATGATATCCCTGAGGTTCCTAGATTGTATAAAAATCAGGCTGATCAAGCCTCTAGGAGCAAACTAGTAAGCATCACTCCCCTATGGCCTCTGCTTCAATTCCTGCCTCCAGTGTTTTTTCCTGAGTTTCTGCCCTGACTTCCCTCAGTGATGGATTATAACCTGTAAAGTAAAATAAGCCTTTTCCTCCCTGAGTTGCTTTTGATCATAGAAACAGTAGGACAAATAGGTAACCAGAAGGTTCTCCAATACTAATATAATATAATAATAATATAATATAATATAATATAATACAATACAATACAATACAATACAATACAATACAATACAATACAATATTATATAACTAACTTCTAAATATTTGAAGTTTTATAAGAATGTTATAATTGTCACAATAGCCACAGCAAAACAGAAGAAGAGAAAAAAATAAGGATAAAATAAAAAGATGAAGATAAGAAAAAAATCACGGAAATGAAAGATTATACTGACCCATAAGAGGAAGAAAAAAAGCCTAGTAGCAGAATCAACTTACAAACATTGCAAGATCCTATTCTACATCCAAACTTCAGTTGCAGAGGACCAGTCAATTGAATAGAGAAACACACAGAGGAGTCGCGATCCCACATGGCATGCTCTCTTCATCCCTTTCCAGGATTCCCAGGAGTTACTGAGAATCTTAGAACAAAGTAAATGATGAACAATTAGCATCTAAATCTCGATCTCCGTGTGTGAAGCAAAAGACAGATACAGTTGATATGGTAACATGCCACACAGACTTCTTCAGTGCCGTTGTAAATTGCTTTTTATGGATTTGATACATAAATAAGATTTAAGTATTATATCTGATTTTTAAGATTATAGATGCGATATGTACTTGAGCTACAATGAACCAGTGCAATAATTTAAAAAGTCTATGAGAATGGTTTTAAAAAGGTATATTTTATAGGGAATTTAACATTGTATACCAGGCAACAGTTTTAGAAAAACTGAATCATAGGAGATAATAGAAACATCTTAGGACTAAGAAAACTGCAAAGGATTATGCTGGTGTACTCCTGCCTATCCCAATGATTCTGGCTTCTTGTAATAAGTGAGAATCAAAAGGTGTCTATTATGTGCAGAAAGACTTGTGTGTAAGGGAAGATAGGAATACAAGCATCTAAAAAGCTGCAGATAAACCTTCCATGCTAAATAGAGTCTCCAGTTAGCCCTCCTAAACATGAGGGGCCGCCTTCCTGTTAGTCATCAGAAGTCCCTCTTCCCAAACGAGTGGTCCTTTGGATGCTAAGCAATCACAGAAAATCATTTTCCCCACTGAATAGCAATAGGCAAGTTTGATTAAGGCAGGGCAGTCCTTTCCAGCAAACGGATCTCAGACCATTGAAAGGCTATAAATTCTTCGGTGGAAATCTTTGAATTTTATCGATACTTTTGTGTTCTACAACTCAACTTGCCTGTGAAAGCAGAGAGCTCCTGTTTTCAAAACTATTCTACTTGATCTTTCAGGATACACACTTGAATAGCATTGATCAGAGCCTTTGGTACATTGTATAATGTAGAAACATTTTCCTAAAACGCCCATATAAATGTGGTTCTTGACCTCTGGAAGCTTCCTTTGTGAAAATTAAGACCTTACTAAAATGTTAAGAAGAAAAAGAAATTTTCACAACCACTATTACTGTGTTGCTCCTCGTCACGAATCATACTGACTGTGTCTGATAACCTGATAAAATTGGGCACCATATTATCTTCATCTTGCAAATGAAGAAACTGGAAACTCATAAATAAAATGATGGGCCAGAGATTACAAAATAACAATACATGATGTGAAAAGCTTAATTGAGCAAAAGGGCCTCAATTTTCTATAAAGGTGGTACCATGTAATACAGCCCCCCCCCCCCCCCCCCTTGGATGGTTGCTTTAAAAAATAATTTTTTAACTTATGAAAACATTTGAAATTATGAAAACTTTGTAACCCGTTAGCAAAAAACCATTGTTTATATTACCCCTAGAAACCAATGAAAATTGTAAAATTTTAAAAACTTCAACTTTTACATCCAAAAATAAGAAAAGGAAAACACCAAAAAAGAAGGAATACAGATTGGGTAATTTCATTTGGAAAAAGCCAGACGGAAGCAAATTTTTTAAGTCAAAAACTCAAAAATTTCTGTTATTAATATTGTTTATTTTTAAAATTGCTAATAAGGGGGGATTGTATTTTGGGAAGGAAGGTTAGAAGTCTAGGATGAGTGTGTAGGAAATGGCTCGGTGCCCTTAAAATGCTCAAAATTTGAAACCCAAAACCTGGGATAAAAAACCCCAGTTTCCCTGAAAAAAAAAAAACAATCCCCCCCTAGAACTTCCCCAGCCCCTGATTTTACCTTCTACCCCAAATAAAATAATAAATAAGTTGTTCCTCATTGTTCAGTAGGAACAAGGGGCACCCACTATGTCAGTTTTTCCCTGTGGGAAAATCTTGCTTTCAATCTTCAATCCCCCACTCATCCCCAGGAAATTAAAATCATTTTAACCCCACAAAAGTCAAAGCCCGCTTCACCCCCCCCCACCCCCCATGGGATAAAAAAGGCCACTCTCCTTAACAGAACCGTCATTCTACACAGGACCAATCCCGGGTTAAAAAAACAAAAAAAAGGTCGAAGATTATCTTAACCCGTAATCAGGACTGGAAAGTAACTAACCAACTATTTCCCATTAGGGCTGGATGCTCCAAGATCCTCATTCGGGGTATGTCTGAATGACAGCGACCTTTGCTGTGCAGAATTTTTTTTTCATTTCATAAAGCCCTATTTATTAAATTATTTTGTTGGTTGGAGAAATAGACCCTCAGTCACCTTTTCCCAGAAAAATTTTTTTCCCGGGGGGCCAAATTGAGTTTAAAGGCTATTCCCCATTTTCCCTCTTTCCCAGGTTCAGTGTACCTGATTTTATGTTGGGAACCCCTTTGACCCAACTTGGACTTGAGTTTTGTACGGGGTAATAAAGATGGATTTTTGGTTTTCTTTTTAAATACACCCTTTTCCAGTTTGGACAGCACCATCTCTTGAAGATGTTGTCTTTTTTTTTGTATTTCTTAGTGTGTTTAGTGTGTTTTCTGGCTACTTTATCAAAAAAAAAAGATGCCCCATACATGTGTGGTTTATGAAAAACCGGGGATGTTCTCCCCCATATTTGGGGGGCCACTATGCCCCCCGGCCGGGAGCTGCTGCTCCCAGTCCAGAGGTCTGGGTCTAGCAAAGAGGGGGAAATTGGGGGGGCAAGGCGGGAAAGGGGAAATGGGAGACAAAAAAATTTCTTTTCCTTTTTTGAATGGAAATCCTGGGGATTTATCCCCTTTACCACGGCCTTGCCCCTTTAGAAAAGCGGGGAACACAATTGAAGGCCCTTTACCACGTGCCTTGCAGCGTGGCAAACCAAAAGAGCCATGCAGCTGGGCCCCTAACAGCAAAAAAAGATATGTGAGAAATCAGAGTGTCCCTCAGTTTGTTGGGGGCTGTTAAAGAAAAAGTTCTTGTCAGGGTATTTGGCTCTAAAAGGGCCCTAACAGATGATAGCCACTTTCTGCTAGGAGTCGGCCCCCAAACTTTATTTATGTCTGTCTTAAATTTTTTATTTTGATCAATGTTTTGGGGTTTCTGTCCCAATTTCCCAATGCTTTTTTTTTTACTTTAATTTGAATTCAACTTGAAATGGGAAATGGTGAGACTTTGAGCAAGTTTCTTTCATTGTTCAGGATTTTTTTAAAGCTTCCTGTTTTTTGTAAAGGTGGTGTGTAGTGTATGTTTTACTCTTGTGAGCCGCACAAAACACACACACACACCCCAACACAACCGTTTCCTTTATAAAGGGCCGAGAATTGCCCTTTTAAGATATGTGAAAAAACTGTGTTGAAATTTTGATAAGTTTTTACACTGTATCTTTTAGATTGCTTTTTATTAGGTTGGTCTTTCCCCATGTCAATTCTACCTACCATGAGCAGGGGGAGATCTTTTTGCCTTCTGCTATCTTTTCGTTTTTTCTTCTTTTTTTAAAGTTTTTATCATAAAATTCTTCCACTTGCTTTGTTAGGAGTTACCCCAAATACTTTATATTTTTTTGGGGAAATTATTTAAAAAGGGTGTGTTTTTTCTGATTTTTTCTTTTTTTTTCTTTGTTTTGTAGGGGGTTAAACTGATTTCCTGGGGTTAACCTTGAAATTCGCTATTTTGTTGAACAGCTTGTCATTGTATGATTTTTCCAATGGAGTCACTAGGGCTTGTGGCTGGGTTGGTGTTTATGTTTCTATCTTGGGGGCCTGCAAAATACTTTCCTGTACCAAAGATGCTAGCATGTAGAGATGAAGGCTCTAACACCAGCTCAACTTCTCAATGAACTGTCTAAGTGTTGTCCTCAGCAATGGGGCCATGCTGTCTGTTTGTGGAGAATGACCTATAGTCTTCACAACAGCCTGGGATGTTTAGGGATTCCCATGGAAACCCTGTGTGGTCAACAACTCAATTAGATGTAATACAGTCTTAGGGCTAAAGTTTTACTTGGTGGAGAGGGCTCTGTCTCCTCTATCATTTGATGATTTAATTTAGAGTACTTTCATTTATGTACATATATTTAGGAAGCTTCTACTTTATTAGGTTTTCATACTACCCCTCTAATGGCCCTTACATTTACTGTCACTGAATTTTCTCAATCAAACCCTCTCCTCTACCCTCTTGATCCCTGGTTTTAACTCCCCCATCTATCTATAACTAACTATCTATTCTATTTCCCATTCTTAATGAGATCTGTCGGCTGTTGTCCTTTACTCTATACTCAATATCTGAGGTTCTACGGATTATAGCTTGATTATCACTGAATTTATAGCTAATATTTACATATAAGTTAATACATACCATATTTGGTTTTCTGGGTCTGGGATAGCTCACTCAGGATTTTTTTTTTTTCTAGTTTCATCTATTTGCCTGAAAATTTAATGATTTCATTTTTTTAGCAGCTAAGTAAGACTCTATTGTGTAAATGTGCCACACACCATACATTCCTCTGTTGAAGGATAACTAGGTTGCTTCAAATTGCTGGCTATTTTGAATAGAATAGCAATGAACATATTTGAATATGTGTTTCTTTGATAGGATAAAGGGTCTTTTGAGTATATGCCCAAAAATGGTGTGGGTAGATTTTGAGGTAGATTGATTCTCATCTTTCCAAAGAGCTGACATACTAATTTTCATATTGGCTGTACAACCTTACCTCCAACAATAAAGGAGTGTTCCCCTTGCTGCACTACCAGTACAAGCTATTGCTTGTGTTATTGATCTTAGCCATGCTGACAGCGTAAGATGGAATCTCAAAGTGGTTTAGATTTGCATTTTCCTTGTGACTAAGGGTGTTGACCATTTCTTTAAGTGTATCTTAGCCATTTGAGATTTGTCTTTTGAGAATTTTCTGCTTCGAACTCTACCTCATTTATTAATTGGGTTCTTTGTTTTCTTGATATCTATCTCTGACTTTTCTGTACGTTTTGGATATTAATCATTTATTGAATATGGAGTGGCAAACACTTTGCTGAAGTATTTGTCAACTGTAGGAGTTTTGGTAGTTTTCCTCACTCTGTAGGCTGTTGCTATGTCTGAATGACAGCGACCTTTGCTGTGCAGAAGTTTTTTTCATTTCATGAAGTCCTATTTATTAATTATTATTGTTGGTTGGAGTACTAGACCCTCAGTCACCTGTTCAGAAAAATCTTTTCCTGTGCCAATGAGTTCAAGGCTATTCCCCACTTTCTCTTCTACCAGGTTCAGTGTACCTGATTTTATGTTGACATCTTTGATCCACTTGGACTTGAGTTTTGTACAGGGTAATACAGATGGATCATTTGGATTCTTGTACATACAGCCTTCCAGTTTGGACAGCACCATCTCTTGAAGATGTTGTCTTTTTTTTGTGTATTTCTTAGTGTGTCTTAGTGTGTATTTCTGGCTACTTTATCAAAAATAAGATGTCCATACATGTGTGGATTTATGTAACCGACTGTTCTGCCCCATATTTGGGGGCCACTATGTCCCGGCCTGAGCTGCTGCTCCAGTCCAGAGGTCTGGGTCTAGCAAGATGGGGATGGAGGGGCAAGAGACAGGAAGAATGGAGACAAGACAGTCTCTTCCTTTATTGAATGGAAATCCTGGGTATTTATACCCTTTACCACGTGCCTTGCCCTCGTAGACAAGCAGGGGAACACAATTGAAGGCACTTTACCACGTGCCTTGCAGCGTGGCTACCACATGAGCCTTGCAGCTGGGACCACTAACAGCAAAACAAGATATGTGAGAAATCAGAGTGTGCTCAGCTGTTGTGGGCTGTTGAAGAACAAGTCTCTTGTCAGGGTATATGGCTCTAGATGGCTGAACAGATGATAGCCACTTTCTGCTAGGAGTCGGCTCCCAACATATTTATGTCTGTCTTCAATTTTATTTTGATCAATGTATCTGGTTTCTGTGCCAATACCATGCTGTTTTTATTACTTTAACTCTGTAGTTCAACTTGAAATGGGAAATGGTGAGACTTTGAGCAGTTTCTTTCATTGTTCAGGATTGTTTTAGCTATCCTGTGTTTGTGAGTGTGTGTGTGAGTGTATGTGTACTCATGTGAGCACGCACACACACACACACACACACACACACACACGTTTCCATATGAAGCCGAGAATTGCCCTTTTAAGATATGTGAAGAACTGTGTTGAAATTTTGATACAGATTACACTGTATCTGTAGATTGCTTTTATTAGGTTGGTCATTCTATGTCAATTCTACCTACCATGAGCACGGGAGATCTTTTTGCCTTCTGCTATCTTCTTCAGTTTCTTTCTTCATTGTTTTAAAGTTTTTATCATACAATCTTTCCACTTGCTTTGTTAGAGTTACCCCAAATACTTTATATTTTTTGAGGATATTTAAAAAGGTGTTGTTGTCTGATTTCTTTCTATTTTTCAGTTGTGTTGTAGGAGGCTTACTGATTTCCTGAGTTAACCTTGTATTCAGCTATTTTGTTGAACATGCTTGTCATCTGTATGAGTTTTCCAATGGAAGTTTATCACCACTTATGATAGTATCATCTATGCAAATAATGATACTTTTGACTTCTTCCTTTCCAATTTGTATCCCTTTGGTCTCCTTCAGTTGTCTTATTGCTCTGGCTAAGACTTCAAGTGTCTATAATGAATAAGTGTGCAGAGAAAGGACAACCTGATTTTAGTGAAGTTACCTTGAATATCTCTCCATTTAATTCTGTTCTGGACATTGGCTTGCTGTACACTGCCTTTATTATGTTTAGGTATGTCCCTGGTATCCCTAATCTCTCCAGTACTTTATCATGAAGGGATGTTGGACTTTGTTAAGGCTTTTCTTCCATCTAATGAGATGATCATGTGTTTCTTTTTTTTACTTTCAGTTTGTTTATATGGTGGATTGCTATTACTGATTTTTGTATATTGAACCATTTCTCTCTCTCTGGGATAAAGCCTACTTGATTGTGGTGGATGATCTTTATGATGTGTTCTTGGATTTGGTTTTCAAGTATTTTACTGAGTATTTTACACCGATGTTCATAATGAAAATAGGTCTATAATTCTGCTTCTTAGTTGGGTTTTTATATGGTTTGGGTATCAGAGTTAAATGCTGGGTGAAATGTTCTGTGAATATTGATTAGGCCCATGTAGTTTGTGATATTAATTAGAGCCAGTATTTCTCTGTTTAGTTTTTGTCTGACTGAGTTACTGGTGAAAGTTGGGTATTGAAGTCTCATACTATCAGTATATGAGGGTCACTATGTGGCTCAAGCTATAGAAGTGTTTTTTGCTTTTTGGTGTTTTTGGTTTGTTTGTTTTGTGAACTTGGATATGTTTGTGTTTGAGGTATAAGCGTTAAGAATTGAAATTTCATCTTGTTCAATTTTTCTCTCGATGAGTACAAAATGTCCTTCCCTATCTCTTCTGATTATTTTTGGTTTAAAATATATTTAGTCAGATATTAAAATGACTATACTAGCTTGTTTCGTAGGTCCATTTGTTTGGAATATCTTTTCCTGTCTTTTTACCTTGATCTGATCCTTGATGTTACTATGTGTTCGTGGATGCAGCAGCAGGTTGGATCCTGTTTTTGTATCATTTCAGTCAGTCATTTTAGTAGAGGAATTAAGTTGAGAGCTATCAATGAGCAGTGTTTGTTGATTCCTGTTTATTTTGCTAACAATTGTGGTGTGTGTGTGTGTGTGTGTGTGTGTGTGTTTCTCCTGTTTTGATTCGCTTATCAAGAATTGCTTATTTCTGCATTCCCCCTGCTGCCCACTCCAGGCTCCTCATGTGACACTTCTGTTCTGGCCATGGCCACATTCAGTGTCCCTCTGAAGCCTAAGCTAAGGTGGATGTGTTTCCTAAAGACCTGTGTAGCAAGGTAAAGAACCTGGTTGGGTACTATTTCCCTAGGATGCCTTCTCAAAAGAGCCAGCTCTCAATGAACCCAACGGGAACAAGCTAAAGGCTGAAATGGACATCCTAGAAACTGATCCAGTCAAAGAGAAAAACACAGGAGTGGCGTATATGTGTGTGAAACAAACAACAGGAGAAGAAAGAGAAGAATGAAAAGAAGAAAGGTAAAGATAAATACAAGTATTTTTCTTATGGCCCAGTAAACTGCAGCAAGGAGATTGTGGTCCTCCTGCTGTGCCTAAAGCCTGAGAATAAGGATGTCACTGAGCAACTTAATCTAGTTGAAACTACAGATACTTCCAATAGAGGAGAAGAATCACTTTGGAGAAACTTTCCAGGAGAAGATGTTTGAGTTGAAGAATGGAAGGGCCCTATTGTAGTAACTATTAATGGGGGTTTTCTATTCCACCTTAGATAATTTAATTCCCAGATAAAAGATACAATGCCTTTTTCATTCATAATAAGCCTTAACAATACTAGAGCTGAGCAGATATCAACCCTCTATGATATTTTATTTACTTCCCTGTCAATAACCTGAGATATCATTTGCCATGTTCTGCCTGGACAATTCTTATTTTAGCCTTCATGGCCTCATGGTTCTCATAGTCCATCTACCCAGTGGCTCCTCTCTTTTTAGTCTCCCTCTCCTCTCAAGATCTGTACTCAGACCCTAAGCCTGGCAACTGAAGCTCTGCCTACCTCACTTCTACCTCCATAGCCAGCTATAAACTGTAGGCATCTTTATTCAATCAATACTTTTAAGTCAAGGAGCAAAATTACATAACATCAGGTGGTATATGTGAGGATCTCCTCATCCCTGGAGGCAACCAGACCTTGAGGATCAGTATTTCACATTATGATACGTAGCAACAGACCAAACCTCGATTACTTCAATACACAAATCCTTGGGTACTTCTCAAAGAGGAGTGATTCAATGACCAAAGCAGCCAAGAAACCTGATGTGGGTGATTATTGGCAACTGGTGCAAAATCTGGATGAGTACTGGGAAATGGGAAGACAGTCATGGAGACCCATATGCTTTTGCTGTGTTTCACTGCATCATGTTGAAGAGCTTTGAGAAGCTCGAGAAGCCCCACGGAGAAAAAAAAAGATCTATTTAGCCCCCTCTTTTATTCTGTGATGGAAATAGTAGAGTACTTCCTGCTCGTCACCAGGAACTCTAGGCTTTACCCAATTTTCTTTCTGTAGGAGTCAAACATAATGAGTATATAGTTGCCCACAGAAAGAAAGAAAGAAAGAAAGAAAGAGAGAGAGAGAGAGAGAGAGAGAGAGAAGAGAAGAGAAAGAGGAAAAAGAAAGAGAAAAAAGAAGAAAAAAGAAAGAGAAAAAAGAAAGGAAAAGAAGCAAAAATAGATTTACATACCTTAAAATGTATGGGTTCATACTCATTAAATCTTCAAAAACAGTGAATCAGTCTGATGAGTCCAATGAGGAATACGCACCTGAAGCATTGTTTTATAGCAGTAGGCAGGAACCAAGGAAACAAGGAGCAGTAACAGCAAACAAATGAAAGAATGCAGGCCCGCTGGTGACCTCTTGTGAAAAGCTAAGAAGACTAACTGCCCACTCCTCCTTGGAGGAGAGTTTCCCATTGCAGTTAAGTACAAGGGTGAATGCCGTGGAGGCCTTTCTGTTCAGATGGGACGTTGTCCTGGGTGTCCTGGGACACAGAAGCCCAGGGACCACACAGCTCTGAAAGGAAGCCTCCTCAGCAGAGGCAGTGCAGCTCCCAAGGGATCCGTATCCCCTGCTGACCTGAGCACTCAGCCACACAGCTCCTCTTCCCTGCTTCTCTTGTTTCATGGCTTCTTCTGATGAGAAAGTCACACCAGGCAGCAAATCTCATGAAAGAGATTTGGATCCAAGGTGTGAAGGAACAAATCAAGCAGTGGCTGCCTATGCTCACAGGAGAGAGCAGACAGCAGCAGTGAATTGGAAAAAGCGCAGTGCTTATAAAGAGGTCCCTGGGGTGGAGCTTTCTTGGATGAGAACTGGTGGGATTTCAAGTCCTGAGATTGGTGGAGTTTCATGTTCAGGGATTAGTGTATTTCTGTGAGAAGTTCAAGGATTGGTGGCTTTTGTTCAGACTTTTCACCTAGAATTAGCGTAATCTGGGGAGGGTCCTATTGAGGAGCTGGAGATGACTTTTGTGACAATTATGATAGTTAGGACAGTCTAGTGTAGGGGCCTAGCTGCTGGAGCCCCTTGGGCTGGGCCATGGCCACTTTCCTGCCTTGAGGGTTTACAATGTTTGAAAAGTCTCCAAAGGGAGCCTAGGCCAGGGAAAGCCTTTACAGTCACTTGAGTTGCATGGATTTCTTACAAATCTTAGTCATTTAGAAAATTTTATTGTATTTTCTTTCCAATCAATAAAGATTTTTCTTAACATGCTTTATATAAAATGAATGTCATTACAAGCCTTGTGAGTGTGTGTGTGTGTGTGTGTGTGTGTGATACATAGATCATAGTAATCACTGTGGTCATGTACCTCAACAGTTGTAGAGTTCATCAGTAAACCTATTTAGGATTCAGGCTCTTGGCCTTTAGATAACCGAAGTGAACTTTTCTAAGACCAGGAATTCATTCTTTGTCATAAATAAAACATTGTATTCACAAACTTACACTTTTCACCTAGCCAACAACTCCTATAAAAGAATGATCTCAACAACAGTCGTCACAATGCTATCAATTTTACATGTTCTTTTCTTCTTCCTGAAGGAGGTAACCCAGACCCAGAAATATTCACTTATAAATGAATATTAGCTCTGAAGTAAAAATCATTCTATAATCCACAAATCTAGGGAAGGCCAATAACAAGTAGGGCTCAAGGGGGGATGTAGAATCTCCTTGTGAAAGAGTATTACAATAGACATCATGGGTGAACAATGGGCAGGGTCTTGATGGGGATGTGCAGATGGAAACAGGAGGGATCAAGTTTGGGGAAGATGAAGGAAGATAATACTGGGAGAGACAACTAGAATTGGGAGAGAGGTGAACCTTAGGGACAAGCTAAAAACCTGGTACAATGAAAACTCCCAGGAATCTAGGGGGTGACCCTACCTAAAACTTCTAGCAATGGGGAATATGGATCCTGAACTGGCTGTCTCCTATAACCAAGCAAGACTTCCATTGGAAGGACTGGGACACAATTTGAAGTCGTCTGGGAACAGTGGACCTCAGTTTAGGCATTGCCTCCTTTAGACTGGCCTATGATCAAGTTTGTGGGTCAATGTTTTGATGGATGATTGATGTAGGAGAGCCCTGCCCACTGTGATCAGTGCTATCCCTTAGCAAGTGGTTCTGGAAAGCAAACTAAGCAAATCAGGAAAGAAAGCCAGTAAGCAATGTTCCTTCGTGTTCTTAACTCTGCTTGACTCCCTACCTGACTTCCATCAGTAATGAACTATGAGCTGGGATATGTAAGGCAAATCAACCCTTTCCTCCCCAATTTGCTTTTGGTCCTTTTTTTTTTCTCAGCAATGGAAAGTAAACAAGGGCAGGCACGAAGGTTCCAGCAAGACCCTATGGGCTCTAAAAGTTTTCAATCCTTCCAGGTCTTCATGTTAATTATTATCCAGAACCTGGTTGTATTTTGCATCCTTAACAACCTTATGTCTATTCGAGAACCAGCCTGAGATCTGGTCCTGGTGTAGATTCTGTACACTTATGAGCAGAGGTGCAACTCAACTTTGATGAGTTCTCTGGCCCTCTTGCTGAGGTCATTGTCTGCTTTCCTTAAGACCATATGAACTGAGAGGCCAAATCTTTTAAGTTCAGATTCCATTTTAGAGAACTTGTCCCAAGTTTGAACTTGGGTAAAATAACAGTCTAGTACCTAGCATTGGTTTCTAAGTTGCCCCCAACAAAACCAGAGCCTAACTCCAGTCTCTAGCCTAATCCCCAACAAGACCAGCATCTCCATGTTATACTCTCAACAAGACCAGTGCCTCCAGGTTATTTCCCCAACAAACCTGTAGCACCAGGTTACCAGTCCACCCCCTATCTAACAACCACCAATGCAGAGGGGAGCAGAAATATTAAGTTTATGGTATGACTCCCAGCACCAGCCGATTATGATAAAGACCACAGTAGCTTTTCAATTAGATGCTTGCCACACTTACTCCCCACTTGTTGCTTACTATAAAGCCTCGCCATGATAGATATTGAGGGCTCCCCCACCACCAAAACTATCCTATGTGATGGCAGTGTATTGGAGGGGCCTGAGATAACTTGGATAGAATAAATATCCTGCTCTGAGTTGCATTAGATTTGCTCCTGTCTGCTTTTGGGGGGATCATTAACACTTCTCTGACACTACAGAACAACCTTTATTTCATTTATCTTCCTTATTGCCATGAATGACATTGCCATTTATACAGTCTCAAACCAGAACTGCTTTTTATTCTATCTTCTTCTTCAACATTCATAAAATCCATCCCCCCATCTTATCAATTCAACTACAAGCTTATCTTGATTCTATTATCTTCTCTGCATCACAACTTACATTGCTATAATAAAACCTATTCTCATCCTTTTCTAAACAACTTTATCTACTTATATCCCTGTCTCCTTTGACCTATCCATTTTCAATACAATAGCTAAAATGATCTTGTAAAAATACAAATCTCTGACACCCTACTAAAAATACTCCACTTATGTCCCATTTTGCATGGGATGAAATAAAAACATCCAAATTCAGTCTACTAGGACCTTGTGTAACAAGCCTATTTGAGCCTGTTTTGTGGTCTACAGGGCCTTCCTTTACTTCACAAAGTAAATTCCTTCCTTCAATCCCTAAGATTCTTCCCTCTGACTGGAATGCTCTCTGAGCAACAGCTTTTTGGACTCCGTGGTGACTTATTACAAGTATCATCTCCTGGAAGAAGCTGATGATTTCAACATTCTGTCTTCTCGACACTTCCTATGTTTCCATACTACCTCTATTTTCCCCTCAGAGCATCTTGCATAACTCACAACACACATCTTTGTTTGCTTACATTTGGTTAATCCTTCTTCAATTAACTAGAACCTCACAGATTCACAAGTGTCATCACTCTGCTTGCCATTGTAAATCTGGAGGCCATTCTTCCATTAAGTTTGCATCTTCTCATTGCACTTGAATCAGAAGCCTGCTCCTAGATGGAAATATTAATGTGAAGTAAGAGAAGTCCACTGGAAAGCTTTCTGTTGTATTAAATGCTCACCACATGCTAAGCTAGTGTCTCTTAAAACTCTTATCTAAAGGAATTAATCAAATGAGATTAAGCAATCTTCTATAGGCATAATCCCAGTTTACATATTTCAGAAGAAATGTGGGTAATTTTTTAGATTTCTGGAAAAGGTAAAGTATAATGCTGGGTGGGACGCTAACAAAGCCTACAAGAAAGAATAAAGCAACTGAAAGTATTTAGTCTTCAGAAATGAAGGTAATGGGGTGACAACTACTTTTATCAAAATACAAAACTTTTATGAGAGGATTATGTTCAAATTTTTCTGTGATGCAATTACTGTTAAAAAAAAAAAAAAAAAAGAAAGATGAGTTTAAATTATAATTTAAAAGAGATTTCCTCTAAAAGTACGGGAGTTTGTTGGGACAGATTATAGCATTCAAGTGAATCACTTGCAGAAATTAACTCAATCTCCAATCTCAGAGTCATAGAATAAGATGCCTGAGAATCTATCTGAAATTGCTTCCTATACCAAAGAAAGTATTTAAGCAGATTGCACTTAAGGGATATCTTGTGAATTTGTATTCCTAGATTAAACTTTACATGAATCTTAAAAAAAATAGTTTTAGCAAATTTGTTAAATTTTCACTTATGTATACAATGTTTCTTGAGCATACCCCATTCACCCCTTCCAGTTAGTTACCCCCAGTTAGTTACCCCCAGGACCAGAAACACAATTGCCTACTTCATATCTGCTTTTTAAATTGTTATTGTTTTCAACCTATTGAGTCTAACTAGTACTGCCCATTGCCATTAGATGTGGGTGTCATCCACTGAGTCATGGGCAGCCTACCCAAGGCCATCGTCTCCCAAAGAAAAGTTAACTCTCCATTTCTCTATAGCTATCAAGTACCAGTAATTCCCTAGCTAGAGGTCAGGGCTAAGTAGCCCCATCCATGTTAGAATTTCCACTGACTTGATCTTATGCAGATAACCACAGCTACTGTAAATTTATGGATATTATCACCATGGCATGCTTAGAAGATGGCATGTGTGCTACAATACTAACCAGCTTGGCAAAATGTGCCCATTATTGCAATAGGGGCAAGACTGTTTATTGGGGTAACCAATTGTTCTCCTGATTGAAATTGAGATATGTATACATATGCGTATACATATATATGGCTGATATTGTAAACAGAGTCAAACCTGTGTCTAGAGGACCTGGAGAGAACTGATGAACAGCTCTCTTCCACTTCCCATTCTCCTCTTTCTGCATTCTTTCTGTCTTCTTTTTCACAGTGTTCCCTGAGTCTTGAAGGAGAGGTGATACAAGTTTTCCTAACTATGGCTGAGAACCTAATGTCTGCATTAACTACTACCTGCATCAATAAGCTTCTCTGACCAATGTTGAGACAAGCAAAAATCTATGGATATAAACAAATATTTAGAAGGCAGTTTGACATTATGATTCTTTTAGCAAAACAACATCAGTTTTCTCCAGGTCTTCTAGACACAGGTTTAACTCTGTTTACAATATCAGCCATATACATATGCGTATACATACCAATGTGTATACATATCCTATGGAGCAGGCATCCCTCAAATTCAATCAGGAGAACAATTGGTTACCCCAACAGTCTTGCCCTTATTGCAATAATGGGCACATTTTGCCAAGCTGGTTTGTATTGTAGCACACAGGGACCAGAATGGGCAAGATCAGTGATGACTTCCCCAGCATCCTGCACAATGCCTTCTAGCTGTATGAAAACAAGCCAATGGAGAGTGTTTCCTAGTCAGTTCAAGACATCTTTCTATAATCAAAATGTATGGTATCTTCAGCGATAGGTTCTTACCCTATAGATTTGGTGAGCAACCAAGAACAATGGCAGTAGCTTATAGTTTTTGGATATCTCTGATGCCTTCTTGACCAGTAGTAGCTTGGAGAGAGGTAACCCATGTCTGGCACTGAGATCTTCATTTAATAGCCCATACCTCCGGGAGGAGCATTATTCCCCACATGGGGTGCCTCTATTCAAACTTTTTTGGAAAACAAGATGTATTTCAACAAAATGTATTACAAGCTAGCGGGTTTCATAAGGCTTCTTCATACATCCTTAATTTTAATTACCTTACTCCCTAGTCCCTCTTTCCTGCACCCCCTTCCTCTGTTCCTCATCTCCTGTCTTCAAACCTAATTACATTTTCAGTGATTCTTTAAAAACTTTACTCTTAATAGTAATTGTGTATCTTCATAGTGTGAGGGATGCTATTTTCAGAAACAAATAATTATTTTCAGAAAGATGATGTAGAGAAAAGGCTGTGTAGTCAAGGCCAAGATAAAGGTAAGTAATCGTTTTTGCAATTGTAGGTCATTTGAAGGCTGTCACATCTCTTTTTCAATACCATGTTCTCCACAGTGCTGAAGGTCAGTCCTGACACAAGATAACACTGAATTCCAAAGTCAGGAGATAGGAGCAGCTATCACTAAATTTAAGCTCTGGGAAAATCTAAAGAGGAAGAATTTCATAAATTAAATATGCCGCAAATATTGCATATTGAGAAATTGTATTCATTAGATGCAGAAGCGTCCCCATTACTAGTCTTAGTTCCCCTCAAGAGTGATAGGGTCAGCCCTATTTCATAGATACAAATGTCACTGTAATCTGAATGATTCTGACACTTTTTCTTTTAGATTAAGTGCATAATGGATCGGCCTCATTCTGACATTTTATATTTCCATGTAAGGGAAACCCAAAATAACATCTATCAATGCAGAAAGCAGTCCTGGAGATTGACCTTCAGCTAGCTCAGGAAGATTATGTAATAACAACGTTCTGAAAGAAAAATCGTATACTTACGAATTGATAAGTCTCTGGTCACAAGGAGCATGTTTCACGTGAAGGCCCTATGGTAGTCAGCTTTCATGACTGTGACAAAATGCCCGAGAAAATTAAAAAGAGGAATAAGGTTCCAAGACCTACTTCAAGGAAACTCTCCCGTTGCCTTTCTCTAATGAGGGCCCCCTCTGGATGGTTTAATCCCCTCCCAATAGCGCCACCTTCTGGCAACTGAGCCTCAAACATATGAACCTTGGACAACATCAAGCGTTTAAGTCATTAGAGAATTATAAGAATCTCTAATAAAAACTGTCTGGGGTAAACATGTTGCCAATTTGCCACATATTTTACCTATTTATGCAGTCAAATTATAACACGAAAAATAAAATAAATTAAATGCATTTAGTTTGTGGGTATATGTACAAAGGCACGTGTGTATATGTGTGCACACTCATCTGTGTAGGGCTAAGGTTGAGGTCTGGTTTCTTTCTCAGTTGCTTTTCACCCTATTTTCTTCACTGAGCCTGGACTGACCTGCCAGGCAGCCCCACGGAACCTCTTATGTCCATTCCCCAGTACTGAGATTTCAGTAGCTTGTCACTGAGACCAGCTTTTCACATGGGCCATAAGGATTTGAACATAGATCCTAATGCTCTTCTTTCAGTAGATGGGAACTAATACAGAGACCCACAACTGGACAATGTGCCGAGAGTGAAAAACTTTGGAACGTTCAATCCTAAATGGGATGACGTCATCAAATCCCTTCCCCCAGGACTCAGTAAACAGAGACTGTGCGGCAGGCACAGGATCTCCAAGCCAGATGGGTCCCAGCACTAAAGGCATAAAGTGCACATAAGCCCTTATCTCTAACCCGGAAACTATCTCCCACTGACAACTGCTCACAAAGGAAAAAATTGTTTTCTCTAATGGAGTCTTACTGAGTAAACAAACCATACTTAAAGGAGGCTCCATACCCATCAGTAGACGCCAACACAAAGGGAACTCAACGGTATTTTGGAGAATGTTTTGTCTCATAATACTTTGTTTGGATATTTTTAAACGTGTCTTTTGCTATCTATTACTGGTTTCCAATTTTTATGGGTTTTTATGGGTTTGTGTGCACATATGTGTGTGTGTTTTTACACGTTGTGTGTCTACATATGTATGTAGACTGCTTTCTAAAGAGATGGTGAAAGAAAGCATGAATTTGAGTGATGTCAGAGACCTGAGAAGAGGGAAGGGAGGAGAAACCATGCTCAGAATATCCTGTGGGGGAAAAATACATATTTTCTATTAGGAAATAAAACATCAGTGTTAAAGTCAAGTTTAATGCAAAGCAAGGACTATCATGCATGGTCATCCTTAGACAAGAAGAGTATACCATTACAGAGTTGTTTATAGCGGCTCATCAGGTTACACTGTGACCTTCGCTGTCACATAATCAGATGGAGAGCTGGTCCTTCCTTAGGAAAACCTAAGCTATCACAACTGTAGATAAAGTTTTATAGGAATGAACAGATGTAACAGTCCTACAATCTCTTCTCTGGAAGATGGCAGATGCAAACAGCCTGGTATTCTGGGAACAGTGGATGGGAAGAATTGGGGTGTGGCTGGAGATGGCTAGGACTGTATACACAATACTCTCCTTCAGACTTACGATGGTGTCTCATTTCTATCCTCTGTGGTACTTTTTGCCCATCAGTCAAGAGCTTTATTGGGTCCATGGCTTAGCAAACAAGCTCCTTGTTTAGTTGAGAAAGTTTTGTAGATGTGAATGAGAACAGGTGAGCAGAGAAGTCTAACAGTTTCTGTATACAGATTTTCAAATGTTCTTCCTGTCTCCTAGCAACATTTTACCCCTACCATCAAATGTTTATGGGTCCACCATTGACAAGGACTGTTGATTAATCAGACAATAATTACTAGTATATCTCTCATCTATCAGTCACCTAGGAAAACACTGCTTTGTCTTGACTGCGTGGATTTGCTGTGGCTGTCATAAAAACTGTCACATACCGAGTGACTTAAGCAATAGACATATATCATCATAGACTTCTGAAATCCAGACGTCTGAAGTCAACATTTGGCTGGATTTGTCCCTCTAGAAGCTGGGGAGAGAACCTACTCCATGCCTCCTGCCTGACCTCAGTTTGTTACTGGTCATCTTTACCATTCCTTGACGTGAAGAAGAATCATCCTGAGCTTGGTCTCACTCCCGCACAGTACTCTTCTGTGTCTTTGTCACTATTTCAAAATTTCTCCTATTTACAAGAATACAATCATATGGATTAGGGCCAACCCTGTCAACTTGATCTTAACTTAATTATTTGGAAATACCTTACTAGCAAATAATGTCCATTCTAAAGTGCTGGCCATTAAGACTTCAATATTTAAACTTAGGGATAAGAGTCTAGGACAGAGGGAGTGAACTTCACTGGCAGGAAGGAGATAACCTGGAGACAGGAAACACTGGTGTTTAACATTGAGTGTGATGGCATCTTAAACAAGACCTCACCTGTTTTATATGAATTATCTCTTACCTCAGCCTTGATCATTTTATTATTTATTTCTTCCATGGTTGACCAAATTATATTATCTTCTGATGAAATAGAAGCACGTGTCTGTGCTCTCTTTCCAGTACTGTTCTACCCCCCCCAAAAATAGATGATTGTTAGATAGATAGATAGATAGATAGATAGATAGATAGATAGATAGATAAATTGTAATGGCCCGTTCTGCCCCACGTTTGGGGGCCTCTTTGTCCCTGCCTGAGCTGCTGCTTTGGTTCCGGGTCAGGGTCTAGCAAGAGAGAGAGAGTGGGAAATGGAAGGGCAAGAGACGCAAAGAATGGAGACAAACCAGGGTATGATCAAGTCTCTCCCCTTTATTGAAAGGAAATTCTAGGTGTATATATAAGCACAATCAGGGGAATGCAGCTGAAGACACTTTACCACATGCACCTTGCAGCTGGGGGCACTAAACAGCAAAACAAGATATGGGAGAAAAACATGATGTTTATCAGAGTGTGCTCAGCTGTTGTAGGCTGTTGACAACAAGTCTCTTGTCAGGGTATATGGCCTGAGATGGCTGCAAAGATGATAGTCGCTTTCTGCTAGGAGTCGACAATCGATAGGACAGATAGGCAGGTAAATGATAGCCAGATAGATAGATAGATAGATAGATAGATAGATAGATAAGATAGGCAGGTAGATGATAGATAGGTAGGTAGATAGATAGATGCCTAGATAGATACATAGATAGATATACAAAGACATAGATAGATAATCCCTAGTTCCTTCAGCTACCCCCTAATTCTAGGACTAGTAAATAGAGCTCTATACAAATAAGCTGTCACATATCCACTAAATTCCTATTCCCAGGCCAGTGCCAGAATAAAAGCATCAATTTTACCAAAGAATTGCTATTATATTCTCCAAAGTAACCATTAGATTTAACAATTACCTTCATTGGAAAGACAGGTGATAGTTTATCATCGTCCTCATCCCAGGAGAATCAGTGGTAATAGTAATAATCTATCTGGAACGTAAGATTCTTTGTTGAGTCCAACTCTGGTTTCATTTTAGTTCTTTAAATAGCTTGCACTATCTTCATACTATGTGTGAATTTTCTTTATATAAGATGTCTAGTATTCATCAAAGTGGTTCAATCCTATAATTCTCATAATATTGAAAGTTAGTGGTGGTGTGTGGTGTGTGTGTGTGTGGTGTGTGTGTAAGTAAATAGAAACAACACAAAAGTAGCTCAAGACCAAAGAAGATTTAAAAGGGAGACACAAAGATGGCCAATTACAAGAAACACCACTTCAAAAAATCACCAGTATATAGTAGTAGGAGATGAAAATATCTACAGAACAGATTGTCTATGTTTATTTCTTTTCTTCACCCTCCCTTGTTTATACCTCAACCTCTCATCTTGCCTTACCTTAAGTTTCATTCTGTCTTCACATAAGACTATAACTCCCTTGCAGTCTCTGATGGATCAATCATATTGTGGAGGTGGTGGTGTTGATGCTGTGGCTGTGGTTTGAAGTATTTTGTTGGTTTTGTTTTGAAGGAAGAGTTCTAAAGATAAGGTTTCTTCTAAGTAACCCAAGCTGGCCTTGAACTTAATCAGTAGTTCAAGTATCCTTCACCTCTCAAGTAGCCAGGATTACAGGTGTGTACTACCACATCTGGCCAGACTCCATTGTCTACAGATATATAGTACATATTCTTCAATACAGCCATATTCTCATCAAAGTCACAGTGGTATAAATTACAATGCAATATGTGTTATGCCTGAACAAAATGCTATGGAAGAGAAAATATAAATAACGAGTTATATCTAGCAGGGTAAGGAAGTGTAATGAAAACTGAGTTTAAAATATCATTAAAATTTGACAGATTTTTTATGGGAAATATCAAAGGATATTCCAAAGTAAAATTTCTATTATGCTCTACACTGCTTAGTCTTATAAGAATTGATACTGTAAATAAAACTATGAGCATCATTCAAAGTAGGGGATGTCGATGACTATGACATCCATTCCAGTCTGTGACATATTGGCTTTCTTGTACTACAGAGTATAGATTAACAGCAAGTAAATCTCCAGGAACCATGTAAAAGACAGCTGTGGCTTGGTAAGGATTCCAAGAACTCACAAGCTAAACAGCCTAATCAAAATGGCAAGCTTAAGATTTAGGAAGAAAGTCTGCCTTGAAAACTACAGTGATATGTCAAAACTAGAGTAATATGTCAAGACTCTTGTTATGTTCTTCTGGCATACACCAAATACACACACACACACACACACACACACACAACACACAAGAGGGGGGAGTTAGGTTATGATTTTTCTATTTTCTGCCAATTCATTGTTAGGTTGCCTGGATAATCCTGCTACAGATGATGTATTGGCAACTGTCTGCTTCATCCTCGGCTCTTTTCTTTGTAGCAATGTCCTTTGTAAGAATAAACAAACATCAGCAAATGAGGGGTGGCTCAGTGGGGAAAGTGCTTGCTGTGTGAACGTGAAGAGCTGAGTTTAGACCTGTTGCACTCACAGGCAAACCCTAGGGCTTGCTGGCCAGGCAGCCTAGCCAAATCAGTGAGTTGCTAGGAGACCATTTCTCAAAAAAAAAAAAAAAAAATAAGATGGAGAAGCAACTGAGGTTGATACTCTGGCCTTCACCTGTGACCAGGTCGGCAAGTGCACATGCACACACATGTATGGGGGGTGGGTGGGAAGGAGGAGGGAGGAAGGAAAGAAGGAAGGATGGACAGTCAATGGGAAGTTTAAAAGCACAAAGAACATGATGCTTATTATATGTTTGGTTGCTTAGCACTAATTAAGCCAAAAGATATCTTTTATGAAAAATTGAGGAAGGAAAGATTTTAAAACATAAAATAGATCATCCATAATGACCCCTTATAGGAGATACTAACATTACGGTAACTATCTCTTTAAAGGAATTTCACACATACATGAAACCCATGTAATCTTAGCCATCGTTCAGATTTTATCCCATAGCCATCACGTAGCTGGAATCACAGGAGCACTCAAACACCAGACTACAAATGGGGTCGACTGAATGTATTCTATTTTAGTGCATCAGGAGGAGGCAGCAATGTCCCAGTTTAGTCAATCCCATTTTCTGTTTGGCAGGTCACACACCAGCCCTCCAGTTCAGGAAGTTTCTCTCTATTTCTGGGATAAAAGCTCCTCTTGCCTGTAGAGCACTTCAACCATGTCAACTCTGTGAGGAGGGAGCTGAGGGGACCGATGTCTCTGCTGGATGTCATGAGCAAGACAGTGCAAAACTGACAAGCTTAAAGATTCAAGAGAAATATTCCAATTAAAGTACAGTTGAAATGCAATGACAGGTCACACTAACAATGTATGCATGTGGGAAGGAGAAATCCATCCATGTGGCCAATGTCACAGAAGAAAGGGCATAGCAAATCTGTTCAGAGGAGGCTTTTAGACACGAAGGAGGTGGTAGATGGCAAGATAAAATAAAAAAAATCACAAATCCTTGAAGCACTCCACTAAAGAAATGCACTAGAGTATTTAGAGAGGAAGTAAGAAATGACTTCTTTATAAAGTGCCTGGTTCTTATCTGCACAATATTTGTTTTCTAAAACTCATCTTCAATAGCCTGTCCAAGTTGTTATACTTCAACTGTATCCATAATGCCACTCTTTCTTTCCTCCTTCATAAGAGTCTACATTTTCTTCTTTTATAATTATTTTATTATTTATTCACTTTATATCCCACTCACTGCCTACCTCCTGGTTGTCCCCTCCCATAATCCTTCTCTCCAATCCCCTTTCACCTTCTCCTCTGAGTAGGTGGGGGTCCCTGGGTATCCCTCCCACCCTGGTACATCAAGTCTCTGCAGGGCTAGGTGGATCCTCTCCCACTGAGGCCAGACAAGGCAGCCGAGCTGGTAGAACATATCCCACATACAGGCAACAGCTTTTAGAATAATCTCCCTGCTTCCATTGTTCAGGAACCACATGAAGACTAAGCTGCACATCTGCTACGTATGTGCAGTGGGTAGGGAAATATGTCAGGCCTGTGTATATACTCTTTGGTTGGTGGTTCAGTCTCTGAGAGCCCCAAGAGCCTGTTGGTCTTCCTTGCAGGTTTCTGTTTACTTCAGGGCCCTCAATCCTTCCCCCAAACTGTTGCATAAGAACACCCAAGATCCATGCACTGTTTGGCTGTCAGTCTCTGCATCCTTCTGAGTCAGCTACTTGGGTAAAGCTTCTTAGAGGACAGCCATGCTAGACTTCTGTCTTTATGCATAACAGTGTCAGGAATTGGTGCTTGCCCATGGAATGGGTCTCAAGTAGAGGCAGTTATTGGTTGGCCATTCCTTCAGTCTCTGTTACATCCCCTGTCCCTGAATTTCTTGTAGAAAGGATACATTTTGGGTCAAAAGTTTTGTGAGTGGGTTGGTGTCCCTACCACTGTACTGGAGTTCCTGCCTGTACAGGAGGTGGCCTCTTCAGGTTCAATATCCCCGATGCTGTGACTCAGAGTTAAGGTCACCTTCATCCATTCTTGGGTGCATCCCCGATCCTAGGTCCATGACACATCCTCGAGATGCCCACCATGTCCACATCTCTATCAGTTGCAGATTTCCATTCACTCTCATGGCCTTCTGGCCATCTCCCCTGTCTTTCTCCACACCTAATCCTGAACCACCTCTTCCATTCCTCTCTCCATCCTTTCTCCTACCCAGTTCCCTCCTTCTATCTGCCTCCTGTGACTATTTTATTTTCCCTTCTAAATGAGATTCAAGCATATTAGTTTGAGCCTTCCTTCTTGTTTAGCTTCCTTGGCTCTGTGGAGTATAGTGTGGGTATCCTGTACTTTCTGGCTAATATCCACTTATAAGTGAGTATATATCATGCATGCCCTTTGGGGACTGGATTACTTCATTCAGGATGATATTCCCAAGTTCTATCCATTTGCCTGCAAAATTTATGATGTCTTTGTTTTTAATACCTGATTACTAGTCCACTGTGTAGATATACCATATTTTCTTTATCCATTCTTCAGTAAAGGAACATCTAGGTTGTTTCCTGTTTCTGGCTATTATGAATAAAGCTGCTATGAACAGCTCGACTTGAACTTGAGTTTTGTGCAGGTAGATATGGTTCTATATGGGATGGTGGAGTATCTTTTGGGTATACTCCCAGGAGTGATTTCACTGGGTCTTAAGGTAGAACTATTCCCAATTTTCTGAGAAACCACCAAATTGATTTCCAAAGTGGTTGTGCAAGTTTTTACTTCTACCAGCAATGGAGGAATGTTCACCTTGGTCCACATCCTCGTCAGCATGTGCTGTCACTTAAGTTTTTGATCTTAGCCATTCTGACTAGTGTAAGATGGAACCTCAGAGTTGTATTGATTTGCATTTCACTGATGAGTAAGAATTTAGAACATTTTCTTTAGATGCTTCTCAACCATTCAATAGTTTTCTGTTGAGAATTCTCTCTTTAGTCCTGTAACACAATTTTTGATAGGGTTATTTGGGTTGTTTGTGTCAAAGTTCTTGAGTTCTTCATAAATTTTGGATATTAGCCCTCTGTCAGATATAGGGATGGTAAAGATCCTTTGTCAAACTGTAGACTGATGGTGTCCTTTTCAGTTTCATAAGGCCCCATTTATCATTTGTTAATCTTAGAGCCTGAGCCATTGGTGTTCCGTTCCGAAAGTTGTTTCCTGTACCAGTGAGTTCAAGGTTATTCCTCACTTTTATTAGATTTAGTATATCCTGTTTTATGTTGAGGTATTTGATCCACTTGGACTTGAGTTTTGTGCAGGTAGATATGGTTCTATTTGCATTTTTCAATGTGCAGATATCCAGTTAGACTAGCACCATTTGTTGAAGATGTTATCTTTATTCCATTGTATGGTTTGGGCTTCTTTATCAAAAAACAAGTGTCCATAGGTGTGTGGGCTTATTTCAGGGGCTTCAATTTAATTCCATCGATCAACCTGACTGTCCTGTACCAATACTGTACCTTAGCAATGTTTCCATTAACAAATATGTGCCCTTTGTTTGGGGCATAGATGTTCAGAAATGAGATATCATCTTGGTAGATTTTTCCTTTGATGAGTATGAAGTGTCCTTCCCTGTCTCTTTTGATTAATTTTAGTTGAAAGTCCATTTTAGGTATTAGAATGGCTACTCCAGCTTGCTTCTTGAGTCCATTTGCTTAAAAAACTTTGTTCCAGCCCTTTACTCTCAGGTAATATCTATATTTATTGTTGAGGTGTGGTTTTTGTATGCAGCACAATGATGGATCCTGGTTTTTTTTTTTAATCCATTCTAATAACCTGTCTTTTTTATTGGAAAATTGAGTCCACTAATGTTGACAAATATTAATGTCCAATGATCGTTACTTGATGTTGGTAGTGTTAGTGTGTGTGTGAATGTGTGTGTGTGTGTGTGTGTGTGTGTGTGTGTGTGTGTGTGTGTGTGTACTTTCCTTGTTTTTGCTGGTATGGATTACTTCTTTCTGTGTTTTGTTTTGTTTTTGATGTAGTCTTCCTTGGGTTGGAGTTTTTCTTTTAGTATTTTCTGTAGGTGCTTAATTTGTGAATAGATATTGCTTAAATTTTGATTTGTCTTGAACTATCTTGTTTTCTCCATCTATGGTGATTGAGAGGTTTTCTTGGTATAGTAATCTAGGTTGGCATCTGTATTTTTTTAGAGGTTGCAAGGCTCTCTGTACAGGCCCTTCTAGCCTTTAGAGACTCTTTTGAGAAGGTGGGTGTAATTCTCGTAGGTCTTCCTTTGTTTGTTACCTGGCCCTTTTCCCTTGCCAGTTTTAATATCTTTTCTTTGTTCTGTAGGTTTTTTGTTTGTTTGTTTGTTTGTTTGTTTTTTGATTATTATGTGGTGGGAGGGGATTTTCTTTTTTGGTCCATAGCTATAAGCTTCTTGTATGTTTATATGCATCTCTCTCTAGGTTGGAAAAGTTTTCTTGTATGATTTTGTTCAAAATATTTTCTAGGCCTTGGATCTGGGACTCTAGCTTCTTCTATTCCTATTATTCTTAGGTTAGGTCTTTTCTTGGTATCCCAGATTTCCTAGATATTCTGTGTCAGGAATTTTTTTAGATTTAACATTTTTTGAAGGATGTTATCAATTTCTTCTATTGTATCTTCAACATCTGAGATTCTCTCTTCAAGGTCCTGTATTTTGTTGGTAATGTTTGCATCTGTTGTTCCTATTCTCTTTCCTAGGTTTTCCATCTCCAGCATTCCCTCCATTTGTGTTTACTTTATTGCTTCTATTTCCATTTTCATGTCTTGAACAGTTTTATTTATTTCCTTCATTTGTTTAATTGTATTTTCCTGTATGTCTTTAGGGGATTTGTTTCTTCTTTAAAGATCTCTACCTGTTTGATTGTATTTTCCTGTATTTCTTTAAGAAATTTATTCATTTCCTCTTTAAAGGCCTCATTATCCTTATAAAGTTGGATTTAAGGTTATTTTCTTGTGCTTTGGTTGTGTTAGGATATCCAGGGTTTGCTGTTGTAGGGTAGCTGTGCTCTAAAGGTGTCATATTGCCTGGGCTTTTGTTGATTCTATTTTTTTCTAGGGCCTTGAGTCATCTGAATGATTTTGTTCCTTGAATGTTCCTGTTGAAGTAGGTATTGGGAGGTGGGTTAACTTCAATGGTCCTGGTGTGGCAGGCCTCTAATGGATATCTTTGGCTGTGTGGTTCCAGATTAGCAGGTCTCTATGATGAAGGTAGGTGGAGAGATGGCAGGAGAATGTGGTTCACTGGAACAGCAGACTGTTTAGGACAGCGTGGAGTGCTCCAGAGGACTAAGAGAACAAAGAAAATGAGTGAGGGAAAGGAAGATAACCTGCATAATTCAGAATTCCCAGGTCTGATCAAGGTGGGCAGAGAGGTGGCAGGTGAATCTACTTTTTCCTATTAATTATTTCTATAACATAAGAAGAAATTGGTGAATGAGTTCAATTTAACAACGTATACACCACATATGACACATGGTCCAAAGAAAGATCCAGAGAAAACAGCAGTAGTGATCAAAGCCCCTGCACTGGGATGACAAAAATGAGTATATCTTAGACAACCAAAGTCACAAATGGAAGCCCTGGGCTGCTTTTGTCACAAGCTAATTTATCTTTGATTTCCATATTGTTATCTCACACATTTAAAAGTTGAACTAGTTAACAAAAGTAACAAACATGAAAATTTTACTTAAAAAATACAATTTCTCATTTGGTTCGGGCATTGTGGTTTATCTACTGGAATAAGTCTGTCTTATTTGGCCTCAAGTTACATTGCCTTTAAAACAGGCATCAAAAAAAAAAAAAAAAATTAAACAAACCAAATAACCTGCTTTATAGAAGCTTCCAAGGATTAAATGACAATTTGACACTGTACTAAAAGAACTTTTAACAGTACCTGGCACTGTATGACTACACAACACATACCCAATATTAATACTGATGATGTCTTCTTGCATTATAAAAATGATATTTGGAATACATATATATATTATGTGTGTGTGTGTGTGTGTGTGTGTTGTATGTATAATTTATAAGTTTATGTTAAAGTAGCAACAATATCTGAACCACATCTGAGAAACTGAGAACCTCAGTCCTTAAGTATGGGTACCTCAGTTGTCCTAGTATGTTCCTGAAATGTTTCTGGAGAGCAATTGGAACTTAGTCCATATAGAAGTTTGGAAACACTGATCTTGATTTCAATGGAGAAATCAGCAGCAGCAGCAGCAAGCAGCAACAAAGTAGATCAACTCCACAGCAGTGGGGAGGCCAAGTGAGCAGAAAGACAAGAGATCTTTCTTCTGCCACATCAAAGGCTGTTTGGTCTTTTAATATTCAACTTTTAAAAAAGAATCTCATATATGACCGCAGTAGCTAACTCACCCCCTCATCATCCCCTCACAAATTCATGATCATGTTATAAAAATGATTATTGTTATATGTGTATAAATGTGTACATCTGTGTATATTTTAGGCTTCTCCAGGGATGAACACCCACATAAGTCATCCCATCCCAAGTGGTCAGTCAAGAAGATGTGTGTGTGTGTGTGTGTGTGTGTGTGTGTGTGTGTGTTTGCAAACACATATGGAACCATTAGAAAATCATCCCTGGAGGAGACTGATTCTCAGTAATTGCTGGTCTCCTGTAACTCTGCATCTGAGAGTACTACTTTATGATAACTGGTGTTGCCATTATGCTGATCTTGTTCTGGTTAAGTATTGATAGTTCATGGGTGCACTTTCCATGCTGTGTATAGGGGATGCAATCTATCTACAGCTCTCCTGGGCCTCTGGGTTTTATAATCTGTCTGTTCCTTCTTCCCTGATTATTCCTGTGCCTTAGGTTTAGTGATTGCATTGCAGATGTATTATTTAGGATTTGGTCCTCATAGTCCCTTGTTCTCCATCTTGTTAAGTTGCAGATCTTTGTCTCCATATATTGCAAAATTAAGCTTCTTTGATGAAGAATGAAAACTAAACTTATCTGTGAATATAAATATTTTAAAAAGAGGTATTGTATTGGTTTAATAAAATGGCAGTAGTTGGTTCTCTTTTCAAGTATACAACCTCTCTAGCCATGAGTAGCTGGCTAGGTTTACAGTAACAGGAATGATTTACTCCAGTTGATCAGGTCCCAAGTCCAATCAATGTTGGTAATCCCTCAGCTAAAAGTGTCACAGTTTCACCATTGTGGTTATCATGCCAGTCCAATCATGGTGATCTGTAGGCATTACAACTGGATAGGATTACCAATTGCTCCTCTTCCTTGGCAATTTGATAACACTTCTGGTTACCATGAAAGCCACTTCTCAGGCAGGAAGCTTCCAGGTCAACTGTGGCATAATTCCCCAAGTCCTGTGTCCTAAATGCATCATAACTACCACTATGAGATATTTGATAAATATCTCAAAAATACACATTGGAGAAAAGACAGCATCTTCAACAAATAGTGCTGGGATAACAGGCTCTCCATGTTTACAAGAATGAAATTATATTTATTACCCTTGCACAAAAATCAATGCCAAATATACATTAAAAGAAACAAAAATCCCAGTGTGAAACATGAAATGCTGAAAATGCTATAGGAAACACAGTCAGTGTCATGCAGGATGTAGGTATACAGAAAGACATTCTGAACTAAACTATTTGCCCAGGAATTGAGCCTAAAAATTTACAAGTAGGTCCTCAAATAACTCAAAAATTTCTGGACAGCAAAAGAAACAAGTAATCAAGTGAAGAGGAAGCCCGCAGAGTGGGAGAGAATCTTTGCCAGCTATACATTTGGCAAAGGATGAATGTCCAGAATACATAATGAGTCAAAAATGAAAGAGTCAAGAAAGCAAGTGACCCAATTTTTAAATTTAGCTAGTGTGTTGGTTAACTTTGTGTCAACTTGACACAAACTGGAGTTTTCTAGCAAAAGAAAACTTCAATTGAAAAAAAAAATGTCCCTACCAGATTGTTGGTTGGCAAGTCTGTGAAACATTTTCTCAAGCGATAACTTGTGGGAGGATCTGGCCTACTGTTGGCAGTGTCATCCCTGGACAGATGGACCTGGGTTGTACAAGAAAACAGGCTGAGCAAACCACAGAGAGCAAGACAGTAAGCAGCATTCCTCTGTGGTCTCTGCTTCCGTTCCCCGAATACTTTCCCTGACTTATCCCAATGATGGGCTAAAGCTATGAGATAAAATTTTCTCTCTAAGTTGCTTTTGGCCTTGAGATTTTGTCACACCCATGATACCCTAAACTAGAAGAGACATGGATCTAAACAAAGAGTTCATAAACAAAGAAATAAGGTTGCCAAGAAAGATCTCAAAAAAGTTTTCAACATCCTAAGCGATTAGAGAAATGCACCTTAAAACTACTTTGAGATTTTATCTGAGCCCACTCACAATGGCTAAGATCAAGAAGACAATACAAAACAAATGCTGGTAAGGATGCAGGGAAAGGTTAGCTACCATTCATTATTGGTGGAATGCAAACTGATTCAGGATTAGTATGGAGAGCAAATAACTTAATGTCCTTTCATCGATGAATGGATAATGGTAATGAGGCACATATACAAAACGGAATTCTATTCACTTTAAGGAAAAATCAAACCATGAGATATGCAGGTAAATAGATGAACTATAACATATTATATTGGTGAAGTGGTTCAAACCCAGAGAGACAAACACCACCTTATTTACTTGTGTTTGTTAGCTCCTTGACGTGAGTATATAAGCTAAATTAACCAAAAGAAGAAATCTCAAATTTCGAAGGCCAAGAAGCACTTAAGGAAAGGTTTGAAGTTCTTAACCATCAAGGAAAGGCAAATCAAAACAACCCTGAGATTTCATCTTACATCCACCAGAATGGCTAAGATAAAAAACTCAAGTGACAGCATATGCTGGATGTGGAGGAAGGGGAACACTCCTCCATCGCTGGTGAGAGTGCAAACTTTTACAAGTACTTTGGAAATCAATTCGGTGGTTTCTCAGAAAACTGGAAATAGTTCTACCTCAAGACCCAGCTATACCACTCCTGGGCACATACCGAAAAGATGCCCCACTATACCACAGGGATACTTGCACAACTGTGTTCATAGCAGCTTCATTTGTAATAGCCAGAAACTGGAAACAATGCAGATGTTCAACTAAAGAATGATTTTTTTTTTTAAATGTCGTACATCTACACAATGGAATAGTATTCAGCTATTAAAAACAAAGAGATCATGAATCTTCAGGCAAATGGATGGAACTTGAGAGTACCATCCTGAGTCAGGTATCCAGATACAAAAGAACATGCATGGTATGTTCTCACTTATAAGAGGATATTACTCATAAAATACAGGTACCATGGTACACTCTACAGACCCATAGAAGCTAAAGAAGACAATGGTGATCACGCTCTTCAAAAGTCATGGACTAACAGTCAGCTCAGTACCATGCATGAGAAATGTCCTCTTGAGTTGCTGGTCAGGTGAATTCCAGAGACTCTCAAAACAATATTGCCTTTGTCCTGGGTTGCCTCACAGAATCTGAAGGTAAGGCCATATTGTTGATGACATGCCATGTGCTTTTTAAAGTCTGGGTTGCTACTAGAAGTTACCATCACCCACCACAATGAGGAAGGTGTCTTTCCCACTTCAAACAAGAAAATCAGAATAGCTCTTCAGGTAAGAACTACTACTACTGATTTGTGAGCACTAATTTGTGGCAAATTGACATTAAAAAAAAAAAACCATAATACTGGCCTTTAGAATCACAAGACAAGCATCAAAATGAACACAGAAACTTGATCTAAAATTGATCAACAAGGTCTGTTTCATGGACTATAAAATAGATGACATGTGTAAGCTTCAACCAGTGCTCATTTTAAGAGGACGTTTTATTTACAAGCTAGCATGAAGACTTGTCTTTGGAGGAATTTTTCAGTCTCAAAGTTGGATATGAATACAAATAATCATCAACAAAGCAGCAGAATTTTCATTTTGAAAGTATGAGTCTTCAGCTCTAAATGGGACATCGTCCTCAACACCCCCATCATTACCAAGTCTCACAGAACATTTTGGAAGAGGAGGTAGAAAATTTAAGACCAGAACTCATACCTGCTGAAGTAACCTATACAAAACCTACATGAGACCAATCCTGTATATGTATGTATATGTACACACACACACACACACACACACACACACACACGTGAGAGAGAAAAATCATTGCTTCAAATGTGTTCCATGGGTATATTTCCCATGTTCAAGGAGCTGCCAATGGCTTTACACCCATAGACATAGCAGCAGCACTAATTGGACATGGTAGATTTTGAAACAGCAGAAAGGGGAGGAGGAAGAGAGGAAAAGGAGGAAGAGGAAGAAGAAAAAGAAAGCATGGGATTGGGAAGGAGCCATGTTAGGAGGGTTAGGGGAAGTTAGAGGGAGAAATGGGGGTAGATAGATATTGTTTCATTGTATACATATATTAAATTCTCAAGAATAAATGTATTTTTTTAATAAAAATAAGATGAAACAGTTTTCTTTAAGATAGTTTTCATGAAAAGGAGAACATGAAGCAACACTGGGAATCACAGTCATTAGCACTCAGCAAGCTCACAGGGAGAGAATCCCAAGATTTACATAAAAATCTAATAAACAGGGCTAGAGAGAAGCTTCTGCAACTGCTGCTCCTGTGCCCACAATAGGTGGCTTGCAACCATCTGTATATCCAATTCTAGGGAAGTCAACAATCTCTTCTGGCCTATGGGGACACATGGCAGACACATGCATACAGAAACACATACAGAAACACACATATGCACAAAATAAATAAATCTTAAATTTTTAACAAACATATTTGTAATGGTTCTATTTGAAACACAGTTAAAAACTCACAATAAGTTAAGGAATGTGCTTTTTGGTTACATTCTTATCTAAAACCCTAAAATAATATAATACATAGGTAACCATCTTACTGTGAGATAAGCCATGCCTGTAAACATACATACTTAAATATCAAGTATAAGTATGATATATATACACACCATTATATTCATATTTATTCATCATATGTATTATCATAGACATATCTCTATTGTATATATATGTATATACATTTACACATATGACATATGAATATATACACTCCTATACTGAAGATACAGGGCACTTTTAATTAATATCCAGTATATTACATGATAACTAAAATATTAAAGTCCTCATTATATAAGGAATATTCATAAATGTTGGATAGAATCTAATATCACAAAATCAAACTGTCATATTTTTAAAATTATAAATATATCAACTAAAACATTTTAGTCATACTACTACGAAATAAATGTAAATTGAACCCTCCAATGGAGTTATGTGTTTCATCCAGAAGTTGGTAGAGACATTAAAATTTAATAGTCAATGTTAATGAGGGGCATAGGAAAGGAAATGCTTGTCCATTATTGGCATTAAACACCATATGAGCTGCTATCAAAGACCATAAAATATGCCTAGTCTTCAATCCAAAATTCCACTCTTCATCTTTCCCCTCAAAATTAGCCATTGAGTGTGGAAAATTTTCATGTATAATTATGTTATTCCCAATACTTATTGTACAAGCAAAATCCTGGACGTAGTGCAAATATTCAAATTAGAAACTCATTAATTATCTTATTAAAAAAATATGAAAGACCATTCTACAGTCTATGATGCTACCAGGGAAAATGAGCTAATAATGCATTCATTTTCTTCTCGGAGCTCATGATTTTCAAATCTCCTAAGATTATTTTGTTAATGGGTTTAACTTTCATTAAGTTTAATGTCATTTTTATAAAATATCATAGCCAAAAATTGCAGAAATATAAGCACAAGTAAAGTTCCATGAAGCAGTTCTAAGAGGAGAGATTTCATGGATTAAGAAAAAAAAATGCTTCAAGCTCACAGCAGGAGTAGGAGAGTACAAACAAGAAACCAGGTATGAATTTTGAATAAATAGTAAGCACCTATCTTTGATACACTTGCTCAGTAATTCAGAAAAAACATTCAAATATTCCACATTTTTCCTTCCAATATTCCCCTCAGTGTGGCAAGCAATACACGCCACATGTACTGTCAAGAGCACCATAGGACTAAGCACTGAAAAGATTGTTTCTTGGGTGAACAGAGAGAGACGCTGTGTTGTTCTTTTGGCATCTCTAATGATAAGGTAAATTGTGTGTGTAATTATTTCCCATACACAATAAACACCTGAAAGGGGAATTTTTACTCTTTCCTGAAGTCTTTGACATCAAATGCCAATGCAGAAAATATTTCTAATGATCAAGAAAAAGAAAGAAATTACATCTCGTAGCCTAGGGAGTCACCAGCCAGCCAGCTTCAATAAGAACAGACATTACCAAGTTTGCCACATGACAGACAGGACAATGGTGGCCTTCCTCTGACTCCATTACTTTAATCTCCAGGTGAGTTGTCTTGAGACCTATTAAATCAGGATCCAGTACCATCGGAACTCAAAACATTTTTTTTTATTGATTCTTTGTGAAATTCATATTTTGCACCCCAGTCTCACTCATTTCCATCAAGTGGAAACTTAAGGATTCTTTGGAAAATTGTTTGGATGGTGTTTTTCTGGGGCAAACATGTGAAGGAACATTTTGTTAAAGTGGACACAGGTGTGAAAGACTAAGGCCGACTCTCGCAGACACATTGAAGCAGACACAGGAGAGAGGATGTTCTGCTAAAGCAAGCATGTGAAAGGACAGTGATGAAGGATTCTTTGCCGGATCTCCATGACACAGCTTTAGATCTGCAGGACTGGCGTCTTCCTGCATTCCCGCAGTTCATAGATGGGGTAGATGTTGAGTTGTGCCAACATAGAGCCCTGGATCTGGCCCTGGATGGAAGCTGAGTTGGTCAGATCCCCAGCTCTCTTGCTTTGCCAAGGCAATGTGCTGGTCCAGATCTCTTGAGTGAGGTAGCCAGTGAGGGGCAGGGCCAGCTCTTCCAGATTCACTTTTCCCAGTTCTCCTGCACCAATCAATGCCACCAGACTCAGCTCTCTCATGTAGCTCAGGCGAGGGAGGGGTCAGTTTAGCACAGATTTCAGGCATCAACAAGGCCTCAGGTAGCAGCCCAGACCACTGCCATCTATATGGCCCTTGGTAACCTGAGCCTCAGCTATCCAAACAGACCCTGGATGCAATAGAATCACAGACCCAGACATGGTCCCCTGAAGCAGCATACACCTGGATGTCACCATGGCCTCAGGTGGCAGCACAGACCAGTCAGAAAAGTATGCCCCAAGTGGCAGCACAGTCTTCAGACATCCACATGGTTTCAGGTGGGAGCCCAGACCACAGACATCCACATGACCTTAGGTGATAACTCAGGCCATGGACACAGACCCCAGTTACAGTAGAACCATGAACCCATACATGGCTCTCAGCAGTAGCCTGAGCCAGGGTGTCACCATGACCTCATGTGACAGCACAGGCCACTCAGAGTACAAACCACTCAGCTTGGCTTTTGCTCCTGTATCTCTGTCTTGAACTCCATCTTTTCTATCTCTTCATCGCATATTTGCTTGTGGTAGTGGTACTCACTGTAGGGCTGGAAGTGGGCACTTGGTTCCCCCCTCTCTATCTCTCTCCCTCCCTCCCTTCCTCCCTCCCTCCTTCCCTTCCCTTTCTCCCTTCCTCCCTATTTCTATTCTTCTCTCTCTCTCTCTCTCTCTCTCTCTCTCTCTCTCTCTCTCCTCTCTCTCTCTCTCTCTCTCTTTACCCTGGGACCTTTCTAATAATGCTTGGTTCTCTTATGCTCTTTCCTCAATATCACACAGTAGATTCCCAAATCATTATTCGACCGAGAATTTAGAGGTCACTAACACAAGGCAAAACACATGATTCTATAGAGCAACCTGAAATGTCTGTATCAGTCAAGGAGAATATATTAGGTGTGACAAGTGAAGAACTCAGGGGAAAATAGATTCTTGCCAGAGATATAAAAGACAAAATATTCTTAGTACCCCAAAAGCTCTTACATACGAAAATAAAGAGAGAGAGAGAGAGAGAAGAGAGAGAGAGAGAGAGAGAGAGAGAGAGAGAATAGCAGTTTAAAATGGCCAAAACATAGCTACAGACTTTTCAAATAAATCCTATATACAATGTTACAGCATATCAGAGAAAAAAAATTTACTCGTAGTCAAATAAATGTGGGCTCCATATTTTACCTCATAGATTTGCAATAAAAACACTTGATAATTTTGTGCTAGGAACAGTGGGCCACTTGTTCACCGACAACTGCATGCACCTATGAAAAAATTAAGGAAGCCAATTGAAAACCAACTTGGTCTAGCACATGCCATTCTAGGACTAACACAGCTGCGTGCTGACAAAAGTAGTTATTCACTAAGACTCTGTTGCTCATCAGTAATAGAATGTTTAGTAAATAATTATATATACAGTTATATAATCCCCAGCCATTTCCCAGAATATGTGTATATACATATATACATATATGTATGCATACATATATGTATACATATATACTTTTAATACAGTTCCTCACTCTGTAGTGACCCCCAACCATAAAATTATTTTCATTGCTACTTCATAACTGTAATGTTGCTACTGTTACAAATTGTAATGTAAATCTTTGTGTTTTCTGATGTCTAATGTGACCCCTGTGAAAAGGTTGTTTGACTCCCAAAATAGTCATGACCCAAGGATTGAGAACTACTGACCTAAACTATAAAATGTTTGTAATAGTTATCATACCCAGGTAAAGACTAAGAAATCTGAGGCATGGACAGATTAAACAATTTACCTACATTCATAATTATAAACTATAAGTCAGACACAATGAAGCTGTCTCCAGACCTGGCATTGTGGACCATGAAGTCCATTGCCTTTGAAACAGGAATCCAGAAATCAAGTTTAGGAAGGACAATTATTTCCTATTATATTCTTTCTACATTTGTCATATACTAAATTTTTCAAAGCTTGCTGGTAAAATTACTCAAAATATCACACAAATTTAAAGCACAGCTATAAAGAAGAGGAAAGATCTCTCAAAATTTTGAATCTGTGTAATGAAGGACTAGTCCCTCTGGGTAGTCCTTCATTTAAAAAGGGAGCTATAAATACAGAAAAAAAAATTAAACAGTAAAGAATTGACAGAAAGAGATGGGGAGTTAGTTCAATCAGCAAGGTTTCTTGCCAAGCTTGGGGACACAAGTTCAGTCCTCAGCACTGCATAAATAGTTACATTCTGCAGCATGCACCTATAATCCTTCAATCTCAGAGCCAGCAAGTCCATCTGAAGCAGTGAGCTCCAGCTTCTGTGAGAGGTGCTGCCTCAAAGAATAAGGTATAAGAAAGAACTAGTAAAGACAACCTAACCGTGCCCTCTGCCATACAACTGAATACACACACACACACACACACACACACACACACACACACAAACGAGCTGACAGAAGTAGAATAATCAATGTAGAGAGGGAAAAAAATCCTTAAAAGCTAATTTTAGGAAACTAAGAACATAACATCTTACAGTGAAATCTTGACAAACTAGGAGAGCTATCCAATTAATGTGACTGGATAAAAACTATTTGGAAGAGCACACATTTGAGATGACATGTAATATCATAGGCAAGCTGTCCTGCAAGCTAAATAGCAAGGAGTGATGTTGACGCTGGGGAAAAAAAAAAAAACAAGAAATACTTTGGAGGACCAGCTACCTCCCTAACAAAGCATACTTGAGGAAACAATCTGGGAGAATAGACTTCAATTTTTGAAGTACCGTATTTTAGACATAATCAGCAGGGACTGGAAATGGCTCAGGAAGTAGAATGATTGCCAGAACACAGATCCACAGAACCAATGCTTTAAAAGACCAGTAGACGAGGTTGGGGTTTGAGGAACTGGAAGGAGGAGAGACAAGGACTGAAATTATATAAATGCTGTGCTGGCTTGCATATGAAATTCTCAACAACAAAAAGCACAGCAGTCATGGTGGCCTGAGTATAACCCAGCACAGAGGAAGCAGGAGCAGAGTACCCTGTGGCAAGCTCCCTAGTTAGACAGACAAAAGAGTGAATTCATGGCTTAGGGAAAAATCCTTGCCTGAATATAAGAAGTGCAGAGCAGATAAGAAAGAAGTCCAGATGCCAACTTCAGGTCTCCACAAGCATGCAAACATAGATAGATATGCAATGTCACACACATGAGCACACATAAACACATGCAGAGAACTTAAAAAAAATACATAATAAACATAAAAACAAGACCATGATCTGGGAGTCATTTTTTTCTAACAAATATAATAAAGAGTTGTTAACATTCTATAGATAGTACAATTAAAAATCAGAAAATAAAGTACCAAGGTATTAAAATGGAACACTGTCCAGGGTGATGAGTTGACCAAAGAGGAAAGCACAAATTACACACAGTTCATTTAATTCTATCTTTGATGTAGATCTCATTATCCTCCCTATTTATAGGTATAAACTGACAACTGGAAAGATTAAGCAGTTTGTCCAGTGAGACATGAACAAAATCCCTTCTTTCCCTCCAGTGGATCTGCTTTTCCTTGACAAACTTATCCCACTTTTTTACACATTGCTGTGTATCTCTGTACCTCAACTCCTCCGTTTATGATGGGAATATGTCAGATTAACCCTCTGTAAGCTGAAAAGAAAGAAAGAAAGAAAGAAGGAAGGAAGGAAGGAAGGAAGGAAGGAAGGAAGGAAGGAAGGAAGGAAGGAAGGAAGGAAGGAAGAAAGCCAAAAATACATTTATCAAGCTCAATCTACTAAAGACACTGTGGCAAAAGAAAGCACCAGGACATCACTGTGCACCATGATGATGGATTGAGAGACCCCTAGAGATACAGCTCCTTGCCTTGCTGCCAGCCAGCTCTACGTGCCGTGCACATCACCTTACTTCCCACTGGCGAAGAAAATATCTAACTGTTGAACTGGAAGTGTGGTGATGCTGCATTCATTTCACTTGCATACCATCTTAAAGACCAAATATTATAACTTAGGCCATTGTAACTTGGCCACTGCACATGAGAATACGTACCATAGCAAGAAAACATGGCACTGTCCACGACAAAATTGAAGGAAGTTTTATTTCACTAGAGTGATGAATTCATATGTGGGATCTCTGAAGTCACTGTATCTAACTGATGCAGGAAACATCCTTAGTAGATTGGCTAGTGAGACAATCTAATCTTATTCAGGTAAGAGTTTGCTCAAGGAGACGGACAAACAAATCTTTATAAATGCATTTCTGGTTAAATTATTTCTATATTCTATATGCAACTTACCAGGAAGCCAGAGGTCAACTAATAAGAAACAGTTAAAGAATTCTCCACTTGCACAAATACAGTTGAGTGTGTATTATTACCAAGAAATGGAAATTATGTTTTAAAAAACTATCAGCGATTTCTAACTCGAAATTTTCATTTGCTTGAATTATTTAAAAGAATCTTATAGCTAAATTAAAGCCTAAGGATATTTCTGCTTAAAAGTTAATACCTATGTTCTGAGTTAAATCTACTTCCTTGCCAGATCATTGGCTTAAAGAGCTATATTATTACTGAAACTGACCAAAGTTGACTGCTAAACAAGAGAGGATAATGTAACCTCGGATAGGAGAGGTTATGTCTAAAGCATTTTATAAATTCTTGCCAAATCCAGGATCTATTTTCATGTTTAGACATCTCAAATGGCCTCCATCTTCCCCTCCCCCAACCCCGTCCACCAATCCAAGCCTCCAGTTCCTTCAGCCTAAAGTTTCCCTCATTGCAGTAACAGTGAGTTTTTCCTGTTCTTTCCTGGATCCTCATGCCATAACGATATATTTTATATTCCCAAATCCATAGGTCATGTTGGAACAGATACCAGGGTTGTTATCTTTAAAAGAGAAGGATTAGCAATGCGACGGTGGGGAGGAAGGGATTCTGGATGGTTAAACTGCATATCCACTGTCACTCAGGGACCTTCATTGTGGGTAAACTCATAAGTGTACAAATAGAAGAACAAGGGGGTATCAGGTGCCAACATTCCATTACAACAATTACCACTGCTGCTAGGTGGCATGCCTTCAAATATCCCCTCATCAAGCAGATGGCTTGCAAATCAATCAGGTGAAAATAGACACTTCTTTAGCATTCATACAATGGATTAGATATCACAGTGTTGAACCTGAAAGTTTATACTGATTTTTAACCCACAATCAGACATCTAGTAGTAAAATTCTGCACATATAAACTATCAATAGTTCACACAGTGAGTCCATTAAACACACACTATGGAAACACACAGTGAAGAAATATGGCAGTGTTTATCACTCTTGAACAAATACACAAACACAACACACTGGAAATAATACTTTCAAAATCCAAATAGAAAGCTATGTCACGCTTACCTCATTCTGGGTACTGAAAACTACAAGGAAAATGAGAAAAATAGAAATGATGGAAGATGTGTATATTTTAATTATTCAATATTAACATTAATATAATTAAAAATATTGATACAACTAAATATTAGTAATATTTAATATGTGTGTATATATTAATTAATTGATTAAAAGTTGTGAATCTGCTGTCTTTTCTCTTGGGGTTTTTAACAGATGACAGCCCAAGTGTTTCTACCACAGTGAATAATAGTGCTTAAAAAAATCAGTATACTGTGGCAGACTTTTTCATTGCTTTCATAGTTATAAGATGTACCATATACATTTACAGCAGTAGTCTTGATGAGAAGGTGACAGGAGCAAAGATGTAGTCACACTGATCTTCTGGGCAGCCTTGGCACAGTCGGTGTCAGATGCAGCAGTCAGTACAACAGCCACCGAGTCAGTGGCAGTTTTCATTTTTATTTTTCTGGTGCATGACTTGTTGTTTGAAATACTGAACACTGTAGAAAACACAAGTGACCACACTGTATGTAAAATAATAAAGCAGATGCTGCCGCCAACCAGTGGAAATGTGCCCAACACATTTGGTCTAAATAACAAGGACCAAAACTCACCTTGAGAAATTGGCAGCTCTGGGATTTCTTATGTTTTAGTGATCATCAAGGCTAACTGGTTTGCATGGTTGCCACACTCTTCCAAGGGAGAGTGTTGAGAGACTTTCATTCTTAATGTGTTAATGTTTGGGATAAATGAGAGAGAAAAAACCAAAGTAGGTAGGTAGATAGATAGATAGATAGATAGATAGATAGATAGATAGATAGATAAGCAGGGAAAGAAATAGGAGCTAAAGTTTGCCATTGTAAAAAGCAATTTTCTTATCGTATAGACTGAATAAAGCAAATGTATTTTTTCTTACACTTAAAAAAAAAGCAATTTTTATATTTAAGTACAGACTTCTGGAAAAAAATCAAACTGTCTGCAAGTAGCAGGAAAAACAGATTTTGGTGGCCTCAGGCATTTTCATTTGCCAAAGGCATTAGTTCCCTATGTTTCACACCAGATATTTTTAAATGTAAGTAAACACATACATGATCTCTCTAATAACCACAGGGGGCACATTATATGGCTTGTTTTTTCTACATGATCTTACCTTAGAGATTGTTTCACGTCAGTACATCAGGAAGAGCTTCTCACTGCATAGTAGTCATTTCTGTCAATGTATATTTGTCAAGTCTCCCTTTCAAGTAGTAGATGTTGTCACTTGTATAGATGTTTAGTTATCAATACTCTCTTTGAAGAATGTTAGCTTGTTTTACATCTGTATTTTATAAAGAAACAGAGTACTGTACAGGGACCTGATTAGATTCTAAACAACACAATTATTTAATAAACTGGTTGAAACAGCAAAGAGGCAAGTTTTCATGCTTGAAGCCATCTTATCTGTTCATTTTACTCCATAAAATCTAGTTCTAATTACCAGGTGTAACAGCAGGCGCTTACTAAACATTAATTATGGATGATGTGCCATATTGAGTTTCATTAAATAAGAAATGGTGTTACCAGTAATCAGAATATTGCTTTCATTTGAGGAGATCTTTGACCTTAATTAGCGAATTCCCCTTGCTTTTCTTTATCTTTTCAGGGTTTGGGGCCAATGATGTAAATCATATTAAATTTTGTTTTGTGTCACCCTTTGTGGTGGCATAAATATGCTTGGCCCAGGGAATGGCACTATTAGGAGGTGTGGCCTTGTTAGAGGAAGTGTGTCACTGTAGGGTGGGGTTTGAGACCCTCTCCTAGCTGCCTGAAAGTCAGTCCTTCTCCTGACTGCGTTTCAATCAAGATGTAGAACTCTTGGGTCCTCCAACACCATGACTGTCTGGATGCTGCCATGCTTCCCACCATGATAATGGACTGAATCTCTGAAACTGTAATCCAGCCTCAAACAAATGTCCTTTATAAGAAGTCATAGTGTCTCTTTGAAGCAGTAAAACCCTAACTAAGACACCAGTTTTTAATTACCCTTCCCCATTTCGGATCTCTTCCAGTATCAGTATTCAGGGCTTATCAACTGTGTCTCTACATAGTTTAGCGACCACAGGGGTCCAACTGAGAAACATATAGGCAGCAAAAGAATTTACTGGAAGTATATCAGAAGCTTACAAAACTGCCCAAAGGACAGGCTTTCTAAACAGAAAGGAATCCAATTGAAAGGTGAATAAAAATCAGAACATCTGAAATCACACTTGGGCTCATTCAATAGTGTAGCCTGTGGCCACAACCCCAAGGACTCTCGAAGTACTCGCCGATGAATCCCCACCAGTCCTCAAGAGAAGGTTTCAGTCATCCTTATCCAAGTGTGCATACACACGTTTAACTGAAGCAATGCAGGTCAGCAAGTAATAATTCCACTGTGCAGCGCACTCTAATATCATGTATTCTCTTCTACCCCATTCTTAAATACCAGTTGCAATCTGTCAAACTGATTTCCAGGCCTGAAATTGGCCAGGAGCTAGAATTTGAAAACACTACTCATGAGCAATTGATTTGGATCATGAGACTATTGCTAGCACGAAAGTAACCACACTCTGAGAAGAAGATTCCTACACTTGGAAAAGGGAAGAAGAGAGAGAAGGGGATTGGAAACACATGTCTGCATCATTTATCACATGAAGGCAGTGTGACCCCAAGCAAAACTGCACCCCAGATCAGTCCATACAGGACACTGCTGAGCACTAACGAGGTATAAACCATGGCTCCTGTGATGGGAAGGGAAGGAAGGAAGACAAAAAGGAAGGACAAGAGGAAAGAACGGGAAAAGCAAGGGAAGGATCTTGGGAACAGAGTTGAAAGCAGAGAGAGGGAGGGCATCGCTTAAAATATAATCTAGCAGCTGGAATTCAACACAATGGCTTTAAAAAAAAATCCCCCTGATCTCAGAGACAAGACTGACTTTTTCTCGTCCTTTTCAGTTTTGCTGAACTTCCTCTTTCCCCCCCCCCCGCCATTTCTTATGCTCCAGACTGGTTATTTGACACATGCTGTCAACATACAAAGAATCACTGAATTAAAAGGAGTCACTTTACAGGATCCAGCTGCCTCCAGACACATTCCACCCAGATCCTAGATGAATTGTTGTTGCATTACATGACAAGGAATAAATCTAAACTCAACCTTGAAGTTAAGCATCGGGGCTCACCATGTTCCTAACCTTGTGTTGAGTTTTGTGATCTGACTGTGATTGGCTGACATCGCCTTCATCCTTGCTCTTCCTGTCATCATGCGGTGGCTCTTTCTCTACTGGGCACGGTAAGCCTTCCTGCAAGATTTCAGCCTTGGCATTTATCCCTCCACAGTTCTATAGTTAGTAGAGAAGTCGAAATATTTCATTTCCTTGATTATGCCTCCACTCTTTTAAATTACTCTCAGGAAATGTCAAAGCCAGAAGAAATATCTTGGAGAATGTGACTGAATTAAAATCGTGCTGAAAAAGTGGCCCATCTTAATGAAATTACCTAGGACAGGCATGTCAGCCGCTTAGTCTTCCATCCTCAGAGAACTCATTTCCTTACTTGATTTCTTCCTCAAGGAATAATCTAACTGTCTTTGTTGTCTGGATGTCTAAAACAGTCCAGGAAAGGCGAGGTGGAATCTCCATGCTAATTAACTGTGTCCTGGGTGGCAGGTGTGCCTCACATTTTCATCAAAGAGTAAAATCCCTGCATTGTACTTCTATTTATAGTTGCATTGTAGCAGACCCCAAATGTTAGCACAACTGACTCCATGATGGAAGAACCAGTCAGGCCTTGGAACCCAGCATGTAGGCAGCAACACCTGCCAAAACCAAACCAAACACCTGATCCATCAAAGTCCACAATACTGGAAAAGTCCCTAAATCTACTAACCTTGACTTTTGGCCTCTGTAGTTCTGTTTATGCCTAAATGTTCTTGCTAACTGAGGTGTGTCAAACTAGGGTGTGCTTCTTGTGTTTAAAATCTCACCCTGGGAAAGGCCCAGGACTGTACTCTGGTCCGGAACCCCCAGCTAATAAAGACATTCTATTAACTTGAACCCATGTCTGAGTAGTCTTCTCTGGTGCATACCCCACAACACTTACAACGATTGCATGAAAAAATAAGTAGCTCCTTGAACTCCTATTATATGTCAGTTAGAGAGAGCAAATATAACTCTGACAGTTACTAACTTAGAGCTAAAGAATTTCTCAGCAGTTTGGTGGTGAGAATTTGCACATTCTGAAAGTGGTCGTTTCCTGGATGCACTGTGTTCACAGAGAAAATGTGAAAAATGGTGTACATATAGAGTTGGCATTCACAGGTGACAATCAGATTCTTGGGAGCCTAATTATAGCAGAATGGATTAACAGCAAAGAGCTGGAACCTAAATTTGGTAGATGAAGGGGCTACGTAGACATTAGGGTAAAGGCTGGAGAGTCAACCATTTTAACAAACCCAAAACTTAACCACATCTGGAGTCAAAAGAAAAACATAAGATAAACGGGAACTTAGCTTCTAAATATTTTTTCAGATTTATTATTGTTCTTTCAAGAGGCAATTTTTATTGTTTCACTGCAGTTATTTGTTGGTTTATGACAGGGTTTCCCTGTATAACCCCAGTTGGCCTATAATTCACTACGTAGATCAGGCTGGCTTTGAACTCACAAAGATCCACAGCCTCAGCCTCCTGAATGCTGAAATTAGTGTGTGTGTGTGTGTGTGTGTGTGTGTGTGTGTGTGTGTGTGATTATGTGTCTGTGTGTGTTTGTGTGTGCATACATGTGTGCATGCACATGTACTCACATGGGTATCTCTTGAGTTAGAAGACAGTATTGCATCTCCTGGATCTAGAACTGCAAGCAGTTGTGAGTGCTGAGGACCAAAATTGGGTCCTGTAGAAGAACAGCAAATGTTCTTAATAGTTGTAGCATCTCTCTCTAGAACCTGATTCTTTTTAAAACCCCAAAGTGCTAAGCCCAGTGTTTCATGCTTTGCTAGTATCTTTCTTTCTTTCTTTCTTTCTTTCTTTCTTTCTTTCTTTCTTTCTTTCTTTCTTTCTTTCTTTCTTTTTTTAAAGATTTGTTTATTTTTATTTATGAGTACACTGTAGCTGTCTTCAGACACACACCAGAAGAGTGCATCAGATCCCATTACAGACGGTGGTGAGCCATCATGTTGTTGCTGGGAATTGAACTTAGGATCTCTAGAAGAGAAGTCAATGTTCTTAACCACTGAGCCATCTCTCCAGCCCCCAGTTTTTGTTTTTTCAATTATTTATTTATTCACTTTACATCCTGATCATAGCCGTCCCTCACTCCTCTTCTCCCAGTCCCACCCTCACATGCGCCCACCATTATTACTCCCTTCCTTTCTCCTCAGAGAAAGGAAAGCCTCCCATGGCACATCAAGTCACAGCAGGACTCAACACATCCTCTCCCACGGAGGCCAAATGAGGCAGCTCAGCTAGAGAAAGGGGATGCCAAGGCAGGCAACACAGTCAGTGACAGCCTCCTCTCCAATTGCTAGGGAACTCACATGAAAACCAGCTACATATCTGCTACAAATATCTGGGGCCTAGGTCCAACAACACAACCTTCAACCAACAATCTATTCTACCTGGATGATGTGCTGGGCAATGAAGGCAAAGAACGTGTGGGAATGGCCAACCAATGACTGGTCTAATTTGAGGTCCACACCAAGAGAGGGAGCCCATGCCCAGCACTACCTTGATGACCAGGAATCGAAGACTGGATAGCCCTGAGACCTAGAATGAGGGGGAAAAAAATCAAGAAAATAATTTCTAATGATATTCTGCTATACTTAAAGACTGGTGCCTAGCCCAGTCATCATCAGAGAGGCTTCCTCTAGCAGCTGATGGCAGATAGAGACTGACAGCCAAACATTAGGTGGAAAGAGAGCCCAAATTGGAGATCTCCAAGAGGCCTCTCCCCTTGAAGCCTTTGGAACCTTGTAGAAGAGGGAGGAACCAGGGTTAAGAACACCAGGAGAACAAGCGCACAGACTCAACAAAGCAAGGTTCATAGGGGCTCACAGAGACTGACCAGCAGCCACAAGCCTACACGCATCTGCATTCAGTCTGTCCTGAGTCCTCTACAAATATGTTATGGTTGTTTGCTTTGGTGTTTTTGTGAAACTCCAAACAGTGGAAGTGGGGGGTGACTCTGACTTCTGCCTGTTCTTCTGACCCTTTTCTTCCTACTGGGTTGCCTTGCCCAGCCTTGATATGAAGGTTTGTGTCTAGTTTTCTTGTGTTATTTTTCCCATTAATTTTTTTCTTTATTCACTTTATATTCCAGCACAGCCCCCTTCTACCAGGCCCCATCTCACACTGCCCCTTCTGTATCTGTCCTCCTTCACCTCTGAAAAGGGGGAGGTCCCCCCCCCAGTTACCAACACACCTTGGTACCTCAAGTCACTGCAGGACTAGACACATCCTATCCTACTGAGGCCTGACAAGGCAGCCCCTTTAGGAGAACAGATCAATAGGCAGGCAACAGAGTTAGGGTAAGCCCCTACTCCAGTTGTTGGAAGCCTGCATGATGACCAAGCTACATATCTGCTACATATGTGGAAGGGAAGGGCACCTAGGTCCAGCCTTATATGCTTTTTGGTTGGTGGTTCAGTCTATGAGCCCCCAAGGGTTCAGGTTGGTTGACTCTGTGGGTCTTCTTATGGAGCCCCTATCTCCTTAGGATTGCACAATTCTTCCCCCAACTCTTCACAAGACTTCATCAGCTCTGTCTAATGTTTGTGGTTCGATGCATCTGTTTTGATCAGCTGCTGGATAGTACCTCTCAAAAGACAGTTATGCTAGGCTCCTGTCTGCAAGCATAACAGAGTATCATTAATAGTCTCAGGGATTGGTGCCTGCCCATGGGATGGATCTCCAGTTGGGCCAGTTATCGGTTGGCCATTCCCTCAGTCTCTGCTCTATCTTTGTCGCTGCACTTCTTGTAGGCAGGACAAATTTTGGGTGAAAGGTTTTGTGCATAGGTTGATGTCCCCTCCCCTCACTGAAAGATGGCCTGATCTATTGTCCTTTTTTTTTTTCCTGGTATCTTACTTAAGTAAATGCCGGTTTTCAGATTTTACTTTAGTAAATTATTTTCAATTAAATAATTCAGTAGGCATGTTCTTAAAGTGTGTCTGAGGATACAACATTGAACCAAAGACATGCTTATAAGCCTATTTAAGGTGAAAATCTTCAGTTCTTGTACCTAATTAAAGCCAATGATTTTTACCATTCAGTAGAAAGCTAAATATTTTTCCTGAAATGGGTGAAGCAGAGGTTTCCAGAATTGTCAGAAGCCAGGAACTATTGAAGAGAGGAGGCTGAAGAAATACTAAAAAAAGAAGAAAAAAAACCTATATGAATCCAGCAACTAAGAAAAACAATTCATAAACATTACTGGTTATAAAAAGAAACAATGAAATTATGAAACTACCAGATGAAAAAGCCAAGTAACCAAAATGGCTGGATTATATAGGGAAGGGCATCAGGGGAAAGGGCAGCCCAGCCACTGGGCTGAGAGTTCAGGAGTAGAGGGTTGGGTATGCCAGCCATGCGCTATAACAGGTAGGGACTGAGGGATGCTGGGAGAACATGGTGTCCAGGTCCACTTTGATATGTTAAGTAATCACCTCAGCCATTTGTCCCAGGATATGAGACTTAACAGTAAAACTTCGTTAATACACATGTCCCTACTGTCCTTCCCAAACCTGATGTCCTGGAATGGCAAACCTCTTGTCTCTTTCCTTCATTTCCTTTATGCTTACTCTTTTAAACCTAGCCAGTTCCTAGAAACAGTGAGGTGAGACCCCAGACAATGGGGAAAAGACAGTCACCACCTGTGTTAGAATAAAACTTAGATGAACTTCCTGCTCCAGTGTGCTTGCTTTCATCAAGGTGTTCTCTTTTGGCAAAAAGAAATTGTCTCATAGAGTTACTTTCTCACCGTTCATGTATTTCTTTGTGTCGTGACAAGAATACTTATTCCAACTCTCTCCACCTAATGTTCTGTAATGAGTACCAGTTTAAATCTTCATTAATTTTATAGAATGATTTGGAGGTTTATTCAGTTTAATAATTAAATAGGGCCAGGAAAAGGTAAACATTTTTAGATAAAATAATATAATTTTCATTAATTAAAAGTGAGAAAATTTAGCGAGTAGTGTGAGAACATTAATAAACTATCATAAAAAAATACAAATATAAATAAACTATCACAGGAAAATACAAATATAAGTCAGAATTTAGCACATAACAATAGAGTTGAAAATCTGTAGGAAAAGATTAGCTCAACAATATTGCTGAAGTAATTATTTGGCTATCTGTTTTTTCTTTACACTCCCATCTAAAATATAAACTAGATGAAATAAGGAGTTAGCAATTTGTGTGTGTCTATGCATGTACTGTGTGCAAGTACCTGCAGGAGCTAGAAGAAAAGGGACATCATGTCCTCCGGATCTGGTTGGTTGTCACCTGACATGGGTGCTGGGAACTGAACTCACGTCCTCTGGAAACATGTGTCCTCTAGAATAGTGGTAAACGCTTGTAACCAATGAACTATACCATTCTTCTCTTAACTAGCATTTAAAGAAAGCATAACATTGCTACAGAATACGTCTACCTCTCCCAGTGTCAACATCTCCAGAGTTAGTTTCGAGAAGAAGAGTTTGGGAAGTTATTTTGCAGATTTAATGTCCATCTCAATATGTTCCATATAGCCATGTCCAGTTAGTAAACTAGAATTGACACATTCCATGAATATCTCCTTCTCTCACTTCCCTACTCCAGCACACTAACTTACCTTCAACATTATATACAGACCTGTTTCCTTGTATACTGCAATGGTGAAGAGGTTGACGAATTCTGCAATATCCCTATGTGAAGCTTTCTTTGTAGATACACACAAATGCATATAAATTTAAAAGTATATTGAAAAGCTAGTGAAATGGGAATATGAGAAGGTTTGGAGCATCTACTATGTGAGTATAGACAGAAGTAGTAGTGTGGTTTGAGGGCATTGTCTAGAGTGGTAGTTCACCACTGTACGTAGCAATGGAGGCTCAATGCAGCAATAAGTGAATCTTGTCTAGTCTGGTTCTGCAGTGCTGACCTGAATGTGTTCCTGACACTTCAGCCTGTAGTTTATTTTTCTAGTCCTTCTGGTGATACAATGTCTCAAATATTTTCCAGCTGAAAATAACTAGAGGAGACATTCTCCAATCTGCAACTAAGATTCTATAGTGTCTACTGTGAGGCTTTGTGTGCCTTTCTTAAATACTATTTAAATGAGGTTTGGAAATTTTCATGTCAGAATGAATACGGATGAGCAAGAAAAACCATTATAAAATCTCAGCCATGAAACTGCAACTTCTTTAACAGGAGATCATCCATTGACAAATTGGAGTTCTCAACTCTGAAGACACAAACACACATAGTGCTTGCTCTAATTGCAGCAATAAAAACCAGATAATTGTAAAACCCCAAGAATAACTGTACTTTGCCTGCATTATCTCATTTTATCTTCAATCAACCTAAAGGGTATAAGTGTCCATATTTCTCTATTAAATTTATGCTTAAAGAGACTTAGAGACTTAACAAGAAATCTGAGCATTGTTCAGAGTGGCATTAAAATTCAAACTCTGACTACAGACCCTGGCACAGTAGCCCAATCTGTAGGTATTCATTCACTCAGTCCGTCAACAGTAATTGACACCAACTCTGGTTAGGCCTGGTGCTACAGATCCTGAGAGTAGTTCAATTCGTGAAAACATGAAGTTGAGAACATGAAGTCATAGCAAGTGACTAAAGGCAGATGTCGGACTTGATACAAATTAAAGACAAGCTTTCATTCCCCAAGCACTCACAGAATTCAGTGGAAATCAATGCTGTTTACTGAGTACCTCTGAGCTCCAGGCTGTCTGCTTGGAGCTGAAGAGATATCATTGGCTGCCAAGTGTTTGCCCTATTCACTCACTGCTATGGTGTCAGGACCAAACTTCAAAAGGTTCATGCAAGTTCAGGGGAGCAATAGGGTAAGTTTTATTCTGGTGTGATGAATAAGAGGACATTGGATAGGGGAAGTCGGAAGGTGAGAAACATTTCAAAGGAGAAATAATGGAGCCTTAAAGAATGAGTAAGACTTTATAATGAGTTTTAGACCAATCTCCCCCTTCACATCCTATTTGGATTTCTTGTCACAACTCTAAATTTTAGGAGTTTCTTAAGGCTATGATTCTATGAATACGATTTAGTCAATGTGAAGGTGAATACTGCTAGATAAATCTTTCAAGGCTGGAAAACCTTATGTGCATATTTCCCATATTGCTCCAATCTTTATAAAATTAGTTGTTGCCTCTTTCAATGCTTGGCCTCTTTCTTTAAGCTTTACGTTTCTGTCTTTAGATAACTATACCTATATATACATGCACACAATATAAATTAACATAGTCATATACATATGCACACATATGATCACTCCAGCTTTAGCACTTTGTAGAAATCACCTTCTCGTCCCCTCTGGCATCAGTACCTCAATCTCGCCCAAACAACTGCCCTTCTCATCCTCTTTGGCCTTCAAATTTTTCCTGTCTCCTCTGCTCATCTGCATCTGAGAGCAAATGATGTCAATAAGTCCATGTCTCAGATGCCATGGTGACAGGTGAGATTAAGTTTCTTCACATACTCACAGAAAGAGCTTCATATTTTCTTGGGAAAATATTATTGAACCGTATTTTCAAAGAGTTCATATCAATATTATATCATAAAACTGAAGAGAAGAGTGTAATGGAATTCATCATATCCCTTCATGGATAATAAAGCCAGGTGGAGAAATCACGCAGAAGATAAAAAATTGAGCATGGAACTCATGTCCTAAACCTTGGATTTTTATTTCTTCCTGTGGTTAAGCACTGGCACTTAAGTTTGGTTAAAGTATGGCTGAGAGGAGTCATATATTATTCACTGAAATAGTACTCTATTTGACAGACACATGTGTTGAACATACTTTTATCCTTTGAACAACGATGCATGAGTGCTATTAGAAATAGGAAAAAGTATAATCTCGAGTATTTTTCCTATTCTAAACTTTTGTGCTGATGTAATGGAATAGTGAGTTTTTTGTTAACGTCAAAAAACCCATTTCTGTTCTTGCTCATAAAATTCTGGTGGTTCTTTGAAAATATATCATGAGGTCTTACTTAATTGTTTTTATGACAGCAATAAAGCATTTCTCAGACATTTGGCCCATCTCACATAAGTGAGTCATATTCTTATGCTAGGACAGGCCATTTGATGTTCCTCCATTATGGCACTTCTGGGTATATGATGACTATATAATTCTATAGGTAGACTTGGTCTGGAAAAGGTCCAAAGATGACAGATGACAGAACAGCTTGGTAATGTCAAAAAGTTTTGCTGCAAAGGTCAACATCCCAGTCTTAATAAGCATTGCACTGCAGTTCATCTACTATTCTTAGCTATGATAAGGGATAGATAGTGAATTTTTTAACCTCACATACTGTATAACTATTCCAGAGTATCACAGACAGGCTGGTTAAAACAGTGTAAATGCATTGTCTCACATTTCTGGAGCCTGAATGTTGAAGATAAATGCTGAACAGGGTTGGTTCCTCTAAGAACAATGAGGAAAAGATCTTTCTCCAGATCCCTCTCCCAGATAATGCAGTTTGATGGCAATCTTTAAGTATTTTGTTTGTTTGTTTGTTTGTTTGTTTGTTTCTGCAATTACCTGGTCTCTGCCTTTCTCACTAGATAGTGTTCTTCTTGTGTTGAATTGCCTCAATGTTCTACAAGCAACACCAGTCATATAGGAGTAGGAGTAGGAGTCCACTCCTTTCCAACATTAGCTGATTTTAACTAATTAACTAATGTATGTATTGACAGTATTCCTGACATAGTTGTGCATTAATCCTAGTTGTGCAGAATACAACCATACCACTAGAAAAAAAATGTTCATTACTTAGGAGTTTCTGGGCAGCCTGTTTCAACTTATAGCATCTAGGTTTAGAACTGCCACTCTGGAAAAATGCTCAGCAGACATTCCTTAAGAAGTCACTATGATTTTCTCTTAATTTCATGAAAGAAGAAAAAACTTTTGGTGCCGAGTCCTGCGTGGCCAGGGAGGGGACAGGGTGATATTGCTCCATCCCTGGAACATGGCCAGAAGGATGTGGGTCTCCACAAGTGCTGATGGTTGTTAGGCATAAGGCTTGTTTGCATAATAATTTATATATGTTTATGCTTCTCCTTCTGGGCATGCTCTCCCTGTTAATATTAATGACTTCATGATAATTAGAAACAGTATGGGTCCAGGAAGTGAGAGTGTGTTCCTCAGCAAAATGGTAAACTCTGTGATCTTTGGGATAGCCCTTAAGGCTGTGGGAAAGAACTCTGAAAAGATGAGTCTAAAAATGTATAATTTTCAACTATGCAAAATGTAAGCATGAAATATGAATTGTGTGAGGGGCTTGACCGACCTAAAAGAACAAAGGCAGCTGCACTAATGAGCCAGCTCATCAGAAACTACAAGGGCAAGAAGATTTCCGAGTTCAAGATCAGCCTGGGACAGAGTGAAGTTTAGGTCCAGGCATGGTGGGAATGGTAATCTTAGGACAGGATTCCCGTCATTGCCCCCCACACACACACCAGGTAAACTTATTGTTTGTGCTTGCAAAGACAGACAGATTTCTGAGTTCATTTACTATGCTAAAAAAAAAAAAATGTACTTGCTGTCTTTTTCTAAGAATTAAAGGGCTAAGATCATAAAATGTTGATTCATGGGTTAAACAAAAGGAAATCTGGGGTAATTATTTAATTGATATGTGAATTAAAGACTAGACTTTGGTCCGAAAGAGCTGAGTTATCTAAACATTCTTTTCAGAGAGCCAGCTCTGGCAGAACACAAAGCTAGCTGTCAGCTTCTACCCACAATTGACTTCAATTCCTTCTTTCACTGCTCCCAAACACCTCTTCCTCCAAGATGAGGCTGGTAGAGTCACATAAAGGAAAAAGCATCCTGTACTCTGATACTTTGGAGGCCCCATGGAAAGACATATGTGGTCTGGTCAAGGTGCTAGCAGATGAAATGGCAAGTAGACAACTTTTGTTGGTATTATCATTACTGTGGATGGAAGGAAGCAAAGCATTACCTTCTGAAATGGTTGATTATCCTTTGCTTGCAAAGATAATTGTTGTTCAGGGAGTAGTAAAGTATCCTGGTAGCATAAAGGAAGTCATTTAAAATTCCCTGGAGCTACTTGTTCTTTTGAAAATGGCGAATGGAGTGGATGAGGCAACTTTCTTATCTCAGTGTTCAGAAAAAGGGATGAATGAGTGAAGCTAAGAGCATTGGTAAGATCCACATTCCCTCCATGAACTTTAGACTTTAAATATACAGCTCTATGTTCATTTTCTGTTGCTATATAACCTGTTGCTATAACTTTGAGGTGTCAAGAATTCTCTTTTTCGACTATGTTGAAACAATTGAATGCAATCTGCTACCAAGGACTGGTCCTGGGCAATAATATGAAGACATTAATTAAAAACGGTGAAATCTGAAAAAAAAAAAAAGAATGTGTCTTGTTTCCTGTGGTTATATATTGTCCTCTTAAAATATATTTACTGTGGAAAAAAAATAAACTTACTGATATATATTCACTGTACATCATCAAAAAATAAAAAAATAAAAAAATAAAAAATAAAAGCTAGAGCCAGTGATTGGGCACTAGAAGGGGAGGCGGAGAAAAAGGCTTAGGGGAGTAGAGAGTGAGAGGAATTCGATATAAAAGGCAGAAGCAAAAGACGTTGACAGGAGAAGGAAGTCAACGGAGGAAGGTTAAGGAGTAGGAAGCTGGCAATGGAGGAGCAGGAGCTGGAGGACAACATGTGGCCTGGATAAACCACAATTATAAGGGATCTCATAGCCAGGGATTAGAGTAGTGCAGTGGTAAATCTGCCCAACCCATAAAAAAAAAAATTCTCTTTTTCCAACAGACCTACTGACTAAAGCTCTGCAAAGTCTTTACAGGATTTTCTGTTCAGGGTCTCATCATACCAAAACTAAGGTATCTCATGACTCTGAAACTAAGATTTAAGCTAAGGTTGCAAGGCATAGCCAGGGTTCATGCCCACTTGTGGGTATCAGATTTATTTCTCAGGCATCTATATAGCCTCCCCCACCTTCAAGTCAGTAAAAACTCTTTGACTAATCACTTTTTTTACCTCCTGTGTTCTTCTTTCTACTTTCTCTGTGGTATTTAAAGATCAAAGGGATTACACTGGACCAAACCATTAAATATAGACTCTTTGTTCCATTTTAATGTCAACTGGTTAGTGATCTTAATTATATCTTGATAACAGCAACCAGGCTAGTTTAGTTGGATAACCCAAGATGCGAAGGGAGACCTCTTCAACATTCTGCCAATCCCATAATCAAAAGATCAAGAGATTCATAGCAATTAAATAATATTTAAGCCTGTTATTTAAGCAAGTACAGAGGGAATAAAACAATAGCCAAAAAAAGCAAAATGCAGATAATCATCCTTCATTATCTTTGACTTGATCTAGTTTACTGACGAAATCAGTGACAGAAGAAAATAAGTTAGAAAATCATAAATCTGGCATTTTACAACTCTGCCTTTCCTGTGGACTTGAAGAAGGTGAACCAGCCTCAGTAATACTAACTTCCCTCCTGTAGTGATTAGCTTTTGTCAACTTTCGACAAGTTGGAGTCATCTGGGAAAAAAGAAACTCAAATGAGAAAATTTCACCATATGGTTGGTTGACCTTTCAGTAAGCTTGTTGGACATGCTTTAAAATTATAATGAAATAGGAGACCGCTGTCCACTGTGGGCAGCGCCAACCCTTACACCATAGTTCTTAGGTAAATAAGAAAGCAAGCTGAGCAAATCAGTAAGCAGCTTCATGGTCTCTGAATTCCTGCCCTGAATTCCATCAAAGATAGACTGGGACCTGGAAGTGTAAGCCAAATAAACTCTTTCCTCTGCATGCCATTTTCTGTCATGATATTTATCATAGCAACAGCAAGGAAACTAAGACCCCTCCCTGGCTTGTAGCATCATCAGATGAAAGTAAATAATATTCAAACTGAGATACTAATGTTATAGGAATCAAATTTGATAACTTCTAGACACTGTTTTGTAAATTAGACACCTTAAAGAAATTATGGTTGTTAAGATTATCACAGAACATCTAAACCAGATTCAGAAATAACCAGTTTTTTTCAATCATTATTTTATTCAGTAAAATAGTAAGCACAGAGGATAAATGAATTTTGTGAACCAAGAAGTACAAATTTATAAACACTTGTCTAACACTCATGTAAGGAGCATTCATGTGCATGATTGAGTGTGTGTGTGCTTGTGTGTGTGTGTGTGTGTGTATGCATGTGTGTGTGTGTGTGCATGTATCTGTGTGTTCATGAACATAGATTGTATTTGCAAGGACTATGTTACAACTGTACTGTGGTAGTTCAATGGACACCAAAATTAGAATCAGAGCCTAAAGTAAAATAAAGATTTTTTTTTTTATGTTACAACAAATTCTGGCGAAAGAGATTTCAGAGCATTAGTAACAGAGCATTAGAAAAGTCTGAGATAGCCTTCCGCCCGGACCCTGATCCTTTTGCCTAGGGCGGACCCTTAGCTGGTCTGCTCCTGTGGAAACACCGGATCCTGAGACATCCTAGAGGGACCCACTGCACCCAGAGCAGAGGGTAAGACACCTTGCCCACTACCCCAAGCCCCAGAGTTATAACAGGAGCCAGGTGGGGCTTAAGGAACTAGCAGGCACCAAAAGCCCGCCCCTCCGGAATATCACTTCCCTTCCGCCTGGACCTCTTGCCTAGGGCAGACCTTTAGCTGGTCTGCTCTGGTGGAAACACCTGATCCTGAGACAACCTAGAGGACCTACTGCATCCAGAGCAGAGGACACTTAGCTGTCTGTGCCTGATCACTACTAGACATCTAGAAGACTACTGACACAGGCATGGATAGAAAGAAACTAGGGAAATCACCTTCCTCACGTAAAATAAACAGAAAAAGAAATGGAAATGAACTAACAAAAGGACACTATATAAAAACTTGAGTGTGAATTAAAAAGCAAGTAAGATCTGTAGACAAAACTCATCATGCATGAAGAGATTAATATAGTAAAATGCCCATCTTGCCAAAGCAATCTATAATCAAATGGCAATCTCCAAAAACAATCTACAATTTTACAAGTCCCTTTAAAAGACAATTCTAAATTTATTTGAAAACAAAAAAACTTCTCAATTTAGGAAAACATAAACAGATAAAAACCATAACATAAATGAACCTCAATCGATACCAGTCACATAATTACTACCTAAGATATTTGTATAGAAAGGCCGGAATTGGTACAGTGAAGACCAGGAAGATCACAAAAGTTAATGACCATAAATTGACACACAGCAAACTATTCATGTGAATCATGACAAAGGCATTTACAAACAAATGGTGGTACAAGGAGCTTTTCAACAAAGGATTGCAACTGAGCCTACTGCAAGAACAAAGTCCATCTATGCCTGTAAAAGCTTACATCATGAAAAGGACACGACATAAAACAGAAATGAAATAATAAAGAGGAAGCTCGGAACTAGCCACAGGAACAGTTCCAGGAAAATACACAATGGCCTATGCCTTGATCAAGAATCAAAATGGACCTAAATGGAAAGTATAATTGCTAAAGTCTGAAAGGAAACTGTCAATGTACAAAATGGACAACAGATTGGAAAAGATCTTACATCTCACATTGGATAAGACTTAAATCCCATTTAAAGAACTAAAAAATAAAAACTCAAGAATTAACCTAACAACAATAACCCTATAAAAAATGGGGATACGGAGCTAAACAAAGAATTCTCAACTGAGAAATGCGAATGGCCGAGAAGCACCTAAAGAAATGTTCAGCATCCTTGGTCATCAGGGAAATGCAAACAAAACAACCCTGAGATTCCACCTCACACCAGTCAGAATGACTAAAATCAAAAAACTCAGGTGATAGCAGATGCGGGCGAGGATGTGGAGAAAGAGGAACACTCCTCCATTGTTGGTGGGATTGCAAGATGGTGCAACCACTATGGAAATCAGTCTGGCGGTTCCTCAGAAATGACATCACTACCTGAGGACCCAGCTATACCACTCCTGGGATATATCCCAGAAGACGCTCTAACACATAACAAGGACATATGCTCCACTATGTTCATAGCAGCTTTATTTATAATAGCCAGAAACTGGAAAGAACCCAGATGCCCTTCAACAGAGGAATGGATACAAAAAATTGGTACATTTATACAATGGAATATTACTCAGCTATTAAAAACAATGAATTTGATAAATTCTTATATAAATGGATGGAACTAGAAAATATCATCCTGAGTGAAGTAACCCAATCACAAAAAAACATACATGGTATTCACTCACTGATTATTGGATTTTAGCCAGAAGCCTGAAATACCCAAGATTCAACTCACAGACCACATAAAGCTCATGAAAATGATGACCAATGGGGGGGCTTCAGTCCTTCTTAGAAGAGTAACAAAATACTCAAGGGTGCAAATATGGAGACACAGTGCAGGACGAAACTGAAGGAAGGGCCGTCTACAGACCATTCCACCTGGATATCCATCCTATGTGCAGTCACCAAAGTAGAGTTGATGTGGATGTCAGGATGTACATGCTGACAGGAGCCTGATATAGCTGTCTCCTTAGAAGTCTGCAAGAGTCTGACATACTCAGATGCAGATGCTCACAGCTAACCATTAAATGATCATGGGGTTCCCAATGGAGAAGATAGAGTGAAGGCTGAAGGAGTTGAGAGGATTCGCGACACCATGAGGAAAGCAACAATCCAACCAACCAGAGCCCCCAGGTCTAAGCCACCAGCCTGGGAGCGCTTAGGGAGGGACCCATGGCTCCAGCTATATATGCAAGGGAGCTATATATAAGTGGGAGAAGAGATCCTTGGTCCCATGAAGGCTGGACAGTCGGGGTGGGGGGGATATTCGAGGGTGGGGAGGTGAGGTACGGGGGAGGGTGGGTGGGGGTACACCAACGTGGAGGCAGGAGGAGGGGGGAAGGGATAGTGAGTTCCTGGGAGGGAGGGGGGGAAATGGGGTAAGGAGAGAACATCTGAAATGTAAATAAATTTCCAATAAAAAAAAAAAAAGAAAGAAAGAAAAAAAGAAAATCTGAGATAATCATCCTGAACCAAGCAGGTAAAGGCAAATCATAACAAAGGAAGAAATGAAGGCAACATCAACCATCAGGAAAATCATCAGCTGTCACACTCACCTGGATGACCTTGACACAACTCCAATCACACAGATGTGGTCAGGCAACTTTCATATCCCACGCATTGCTAGTCACCAGTCTTTTTCTGTGCATACCCTGTTCCCCTTTATTCCAGCTCTAATGTTCTGCACCTAAAAAATTACCATATTTATATACTTAACAAGCACTTGTGTAATATGAATTACGTGCAAAGCACTGTTCTATATTCCTTAATATTAACTTAAAATGATAATCCATCTTCATAACACTCTTATAAAGTTGGAACTGCCATTATCTCTATTTATAGGAAAACATAACTACAGTAATTTGTTTCTGAGTCTTTTTCTCCTTAAACTGTAACTTTATTTGGAACCAAAGCTTCTGTATATAATGTTAACATTATCAAAATCTTTTCTTTTAAAAAATAAAGAGGAATTTTCTCGAAGTGATTTCCTCTGTTTATAGCTTCTACACTTTACGTCAGGAAAGGATTTGAAACGCAGTTGCTGTAGGCTTTATCTTCATGCAAATGACAAAGCAAACTCAGACTCACTTTACAGACAGCTCTGAAGTGCACAGATTACCCTCACATAAAATGAATCCTGATTAGAGGTGACATTGTGATTTTCTAAACAGTGTCAGTCTTAATAAAGGAAAGTTCTTTCTCCACAAAACAAAAGGCGCCAAGTAGTCTCCTTTTTATTCACATGTCTCTTGAACAGCATTCATCTTTTCTCTACTTTAAAAGATCATTCAGTTCAAGATCTTTTGATTTTTTTCTTACTTCCATTTAATAGATATGACTAAAAATCTGTCTTTCTTGAACTCTTAGCAGGAAAAGCGTGTTGTTTCTTGATTTTCTCACATTTTTATTATTCAAATATACATATATTTTTTTTTTCTTATATTTATCTCCATTTATCTACCTCAAGGTCAGGTTAAAATATTAGAAAAATAGTCCAATGTGGTAAATTGCTTCAGTTAGCCTTAGGCGTGATCCTGACTAATCAACCACCCTGGTTTATTCTGAAGCTCATGGGTGCTAGTGATAGACAGCAAAGGCCAGGAGCTGAACTGAATGTACCCTCTTAAGCAGAAAGTTTCTATAAATCTAAATTTCGTTCGGGTGTTTTAATCTTTCAAGTTTCAGAAATGGACCTGATATCTAAAAATGTATATAAAAATATCATAAACATAAACCAGTAGCTGCAAAATACTACTGTAGACTGCAATTAGATGATATTTGGTACTAGATTTTATTTTAATCTATTTTTGATACAGGAAGGGTCCCACAATGTAGCTCTGACTCTCTTAGAATTCACTTGTGTAGACCAGGCTGGCCTTGAGCTCACAAAGATAGTTGACCTTTGCTTCTCAAGTGCTGGGATTAAAAGCACGTGCCACTACACCAAACTTGGACCAGTATACTTGAGAGAGAGAGAGAGAGAGAGAGAGAGAAGAGAGAGAGAGAGAGAGAGAGAAAGGGATTATTTTTATTTTTAATTGGGGTTCTGTGTATGCAGATGAGCAATCCCACCTTGCAGAGGCTAGATAACGGCATTGGATCCCCAGGGCTGGAGTTACAGGCACTCTAAGCTGACTCCCACTGTTGAGAACTGAAGGCCAGTCCTCTACAAGAGCAGAATGGATAGCTGCTAAACCGTCTGTCTATCCCTAGACCAGAATATTTTGAGAAGCCAATCTAACTGGCTGTCTTCGAGTTTCTATTTCTGTGATGAAGCTGTATGACGAAAGCAACTTGTGGAACAAGGAGTCTAATTAGATTTACGATTCAGAGGGTTCAAGGCCATGACCTTCGAGGTGAGGAACATGCCAACAGGCACACAAACATGGCCCTGGAGCAGCTGCTGAGGGATCTCACAACCAGATCCACAAACAGAAAGAAACAGAAGGAGCTAACTGGGAATGACACTAGTCCTATGAAAGCCCAAAGCCAACCACCCATTGACACACCTTCTCCAGCAAGGCCACGCCTCCTAATCTTGCCAAACAATTCCAGCAACTGAGTCCACGTACTCAAAAGTATGGGCCTACGGTACTCAGTCTCCTTCTAACCACCACATTGGTAGATATTTGTATTTGAGAATTCAGGGGAAACAATGTTCACTGAAAGTTAAATGCTCAAAAACATGAAGAGTGTTACCAGTTTGCCTATTACAGTAATGTGTTTGAGGTTGTTCTTTGATAATAGTTAACAGTATTCTCCATCGTGGTCCTAAAGAAATTGTCACTAAGTAATGCAGCCACAAGACCAGACCCATAGTCCACTGTGCTGAAGGCAGTCCTTAATTCCTGATTTGGAAACTCATTCACTAGTGTGAGCAGGCTTCATGCTCTCTTATAGCAGATTGCAAAGAATTTTTCAAACGTAAGTCACTATTTGGGTGGGAGGTGATCTGATCACAGAAATAAAAATAACAGATAACGTTTATTTCATGTTTACCTCTATTTCAAACACTCAAGTACTTTACAACCATTGATTTTATTCTATTTTTTGTCATTCAGATAAGAATTCAATTGAGAGAATTAATAAATAGCTTTAGGCCACATACAGCCATGATGGAGCCCTGCAAGGAAAGAGAACCTTCACTTCCACTAGACAAGGGGAGTTTTTAGCTCTTTAGAACTTTGCGATGAGTACTGATCATCACGTGACTTAGCCTATGGGCCAGATATCACAAAGAAGTCCACCAGATAATAGCCACGTTATAATCAAGGTTGCTTTGGGTCTTAGTACCAGGAGGACTGGACTTGTACAATAGGCAAAAGCAAGCTCCTGGTCCTTAGTTTTTAACTGAGGAGAGAGAAGCTTGGGAAGTTGAGCAAATTGGTCAAAGAGTTAAGTCAGAGCCAGGGTTAGATCCCTGGATATCTATCTAGTCCAACATCTATCTGATAATCACATAAGTCTGAATTGACATCTTATCTCTCACACCTGTCTGAGATTTTCTTTACAGAAAACATATCTCCAAGCCTCACATACGTTATCTATACTAGCCTTTAATAAACAACTTACATTATGTATTTATATTAGCTATGTATAATAATACATACATTGTATGTATAACAATATATATTATATAATGTATGTATAACAATACATGCGTATGTATAATAATACAAGTTTTATCAAAACCTGCTAGCTCGAAAAATAATTGTAATTAGCATTACTCAGTCTCAGAGTGTGATCTATAGGCAGCCTGGTGTGTTGGTTATGCCTCGTGACTCATATACTACCATGCAGTAATGTAGAATCCTGATGGAGGCCAAAAATTTGTCCTCAAGGGGGCAAAGTAATTCCTCTTCCTGAAGCTTCTTAACCATAAATAAGGCAAGATACAGCAAGCCGGGAGCCATGTGGGTTTGGATTTGGTTGTTATTGTTGGTTGTTTGGTTGTTACTTTATTCTGAGGCTTTGAGAATTCTAATTCTCAGAGTTTGAGCACCATGACTTCTGCTTTAATCAAGCCAATTCAGAGAATCCACTAATACAACCCATTCTCAAGAAAAAAAAAAAAAAGTGGTCTGGAACCTCTAAAGAAAGATCCAGAGCTTGTTGGACATATTTTAAAATCATCCGATATTTAATCTAGATTAATTAGAGAAACTTCTGGCTTCACTATCAAACCATCAACAGACTTTAATTTTACCTTTCATTGTCAGAATGTCTTATTTATTTACACCATCTCATGTAAGATAGGGGAAAGTCTGGCCTACGTCATCTTTTCCTATTGTTACCTTGACTCCATTGCAGTGTACCTAGAAATGCTGAGCTGCTCAAGGGTGGACACTGACTAGCTAACCCAGGTTACCATCCCCTGATCTGCAGCTATGATTCACTAAATTCTCTCTCTCATCCTGTATCACACTGACAAACACACAAAGTTTGTTTCAGACTCCAACGGCCAGTGTTTCTCCCTGGATAACTGACTTCCATTTCCACAGGCTCTGGCCTCCAGTGCTCGCCCAGTGTGCTCAGTAGGTTGCTCAGTTTCCTGTCTCTGTCTCCACCACTTCCCTTTCTCCCACTCTAATAGGACTGGCCATCCAGCCCAAGGGAAAGGGTATCAGCCTGCCGCTGCTTATATTTGGTGCTGGATGACTCTGCTGTGAAAGGCCATCCTGCCCTCTGTAGCACACTGAGTGACATGCCTGTCCTCTATTTGTGAGATGCTAACACTTCTCAGTGAAAAATAAAAATGTCTCCATTTATTGCCAAGCAGTCATGTGTCTGTGTGTGTGTGTTTGTGTGTGTGTGTTAAAATTGTTTCAGGTGTGACTTTCTTTTCTTTTCTTTCTTTCATTCTTTCTTTCTTTCTTTCTTTCTTTCTTTCTTTCTTGTATGCATTTATTTATTTATTTACTTACTTACTTACTTATTTATTTATTTATTTTGAGATAGTGTCTCACTAAGTAGCACTGGCTATCCTGGAGCTCACTATGTAAACCAGGCTAGCCTCAAATTCACAGATCTTCCTTCCTGTGCCTCCTCTGCCTCCTCTGCCTCTGTCACTTGAGTACTGGGATTAAAGGCATGTGCCATCATACCAGGTTATTCTTTATTTCTCATGTTAATCTTATTTAGCAGCAGTCATACACCCTCACAAAATATCTTTAAAAATATTAAAATTCACTTACTTTGTATTTGATCAACATGCAGTGCCATCATACCCAGCTTATTCTGTTCTTTATTTTTCATATCAATCTTATCGAGTAGCAGTAATTTACCTACCCTCTCACAAAGACTATCTTATCAAAAATATTAAAATTCACTTACTTTGGATTTGCTCAATATGTGATTGATTCTCTTATCTTTCCTTGACACATGAAGATGCTGGAGCAGAGTTGAAAAATGTATAGTTTTCAGAGCTCCCTGCGCATACACACACACACACACACACACACACACACACACCTTCTCAGGATGTTGCTTTCTTGCACTGGCATTCCCTCCGCAGTGAGTCCCACTGAGCACCAACTGCTAAGAGGAGCCACAGGCTTTTGTAAGCATATCTAGCTCTCTATCAGGAGAACCAATAGAACCTAAAATCTGAAAGAGAGGAAAGATGATGTGAACAGAGGAGCTAGCACTACAGGGTGGAGACAGGTATCCCTCTACCAATATGGCTTGGAGTAAACAGGGCCTAGTGGGGAAGGCAGGAGACTGGGACTAGAGATGTCCAAAGTGGGATGACATCATAGGGAAAGAGAAACAAAGAAGCCTTTCTGTAAGGTGGACAACAGATACACCTAAAACAGAGCTCAGATTTTAGTACTAACTTGGCCCAAGGCCTTGAATGAAATTCGGAAAGCATCTAAGGAAATTGTTGTCACAATTGAAATGTAAGAACGTAATACATTCGATACTCCACAAATAATTGCTTAGTGCCCACTTTGGTATCCAGCGATGTCCTAAGTACACATCCCTACCCCAGCCACTTGACCTTTCCCGAAAGCCTCCAGTAAGTGTCTGCTCACTGCTTTGCCTTGATGAATGAGGTCTTTTCAACTTGACCCCACCCTCCCTTCTTAGCCTGGTCTTTGCCTTTGGTGCACTACATTTCACTAATGGTATTTCCCTGAAATGTCTTTCCTGTCTTTCAACTTTCATTCTCCATTAACGCCCTTGTGCTGGCTAGTTTCATGTCAACCTGACACAAATGAAAGTTATTAGAGAAGAGGGAGCCACAGTTGAGAAAATGCCTCCCTAAGATCAGTCTATAGGCAAACCTGTAGGGTATTCTCTTGATCAGTGATTGATGTGGGTGGACCTAGCACATTGTAGGCAGCGTCATTCCTGGACTGGTGGTCCTTAATTCTATAAGAGAGCAGGTTGAGTAATTCAGTAAGAGAAACCTTCATGTCTTCTGCATCACCCCCTGCCTCTAGTTTTCTCCCTGTTTGAGTTCCTGTCCTGACTTCCTTCAATGATGGACTACAATGTGGAAGTGTAAGCCGAATCACTCCTTTCCTTTTCAACTTGTTCTTGGTCACAATGTTTCATCACAGCAATGGAAATAAGACATCCTCTTCCCAATGTCTTCTCTGTCAAGGCTACCTCTCAAAGCTCAGATGTAATGGAGTAGTTCCTACTCCAAACCTCAGTCTGTAATACCAGCTGTTAATAGTCACTCACAGTAACTTCCTACAGTGTTCATCTGGACTTCTTAGAGCATGGTTCTCAATCTTCCTAATGCAACTATTTAACACAGTTCCTTGTGCTGTGGTGATCCCCAACCAAAACATTCTTTTTGTTTCTATTTTGTAAGTGATTCTGCTATTATGAATCATAATCTAAATAACTGTGTTTTCTGATGGTCTTAGGTGAACCCTGTGAAAGGGTCATTTCACATCCCAAAGGGGTCACAACCCAAAGGCTAAGTCTTAGAGGCACATTTTGTGTTTTCTCTGAGTTTTAATAACTGTTCGAGGTTAACCTAGGACTCAAGTAAACCTCTTAAAAAGATGAAATTTGGACTCACTTTTACCTTACCATTGAAGCTGTGATGGTTGTTCTTGGTTGTCAACTGCACCACTCCTGGAATTAACTAAAACCCAAGTGACTGGCTACATCTGTGAAAAAAAAATTTTTTTCTTAATTAAACCATTTGAAGTGAAAAGACCAACTTTTGATCCAAATCTTTTGAGGTGGGAAGATCCATCTTTAATCTGGGCCACACCTTCTGCTGGCTGCCTATATAAAAGACACGGAAGAAGGAAGAATACTCTCTCTTTGCCTGCTTTCTCTCACTAGCAAGTCCCATCCTTCATTGGCATTAGAGCCTACTTCTTTGGAATTCTGTCATATACTGAAGACCAGCTGAGACATCTAATCTCATGGACTGAACAACTACTGGATGTGTGTACCATCCATGTTGGACTAGCTGGAACACAGACACACACAACACAAACATACACATTTCATTCTATCAGTTCTGTTGCTCTAAAACAAAGACTGAAATGTGCTTAGTAAACTACATTAGAAATTGAGTTTTCAACACTTCAATTTTTAAAGATTAAGCAAAACCTAAGCCAGCATAAGAATCGCCATTTTCTGTGTATGCTGCCAAAATCTTAATAACTTTGGCACTTGTAGAACTTTATTTCATTTCTGAAGTGCTTTATGAATGTTCCCTAATTAACCCTCCAATAGCCCTGGGCTGGTGCGTTGAGTGACTCTCTGTCCCTTGGACTATCGCTCTTATGAAGGTGTGATGCTGGATCTTTTCCAGAGCACAGGCAACGAGGGAAACTGGAAGGATCCAAATGCAGCAGATTGTCAGTCACAGAGAGGGATTGTGGCCGTGGGGACAAACACTCTAAAAGCAAAGATATTTTTTTTTCTGTTCTCTTTGTTACCACCAATAACATTTTATTCTGACTTTTAAATGGTAATTTTTATAAAATAATTCAAATCCTCTGTAGTTAATCTATGTTTTGCTAAAAACAAAAAGTCCAAAGCAATATATCATATATATATCATATATATATATGATGTATGTGTGTGTGTGTGTCTGTGTGTCTGTGTGTCTGTGTGTCTGTGTTTTCAGGGAGAGAGAAAAAAATTGATTAAATGTACTAAAATATCTTTCAGATGCAACAAACTCTAACACAAGCCATTGTGGAAACATATAGGCTTGCTGAATGAGTATGTTAAAAAGTTAATGGTCACACAAACAACATGAATCTGGCTCTGTGTCACAACATTCATTTCACACACACAAAAATGAGCTTCTACATAATGTTTTAGAATTAAATCCTCTAGCTAAATTACACAGAACCATACATAGAAAGCTATACTTAAGAAAGTGCTCCCCTCAGATTTACTACTCTAAAATATTATAAAATTGTGTCTAATTTAATTTTCTCAAACATATTACGAAATTGCTTTTAACACCCACAATGTATTAGGAACCATGCCAATATTAATCATCTATAAAAGCATATCTTGTGCTATAGTTAAGCATGTATAATAGCATTCCTAAGACATTATAGGCAGGTTAACTACAAAGGCATCATTATTAACATATCTCTTGACTTCACACACACTAAAGCACTTAGTGTTTAAATTACATAGCACTTGAGCACTTTTTCTCGTTTAAGCAATGTTAAATTATATCAGAAGATATAATCTAGGGTTCAAATCAAAGAAGCATACAGTATTGATCTCTTTTATTTGGGGAGTAGTTTTCAAGACTCTTGGTGGCTATCTGAGAGCACCAGGAATTGTTGTGAACCAACATATATGCAGTGCAGTGTGGATCCACTGACAGAAAGGATTATTTGTGTCCCAGATAAGACCCACAAGAGCTCACCATCCTACTCAAAAAATTAGAAAGCTTTTTAAACCTTACAGTTATTCCTGAAAGTTGTTATTTTTTCAAACCACAGGCAACTGGAGAAACAGTAAAGAAGAAAATGAAACTACAAATAGGAGGGACTACTTTCTACATTAAGTTGTTCAAAGGAGAGAATTAAGTTCTCCCTTCAAAATTGCTGTGGCAAATACATTACCACTGGGACATATCTTCTGCCTGGCAATGTGTATTCTTGGTGAGACTGAATGTGCTTGGGGTGGCATTGCCACAGATTAGTTTGTAGTCTAGAAATGATATAATGAAGACAGCGTGTCACCTCTGTGGTCACCTCCTAAAAGCGTATAACCTCGATCTAGCACTCAAATACCAGCAGAGAGACATATAATACATTTGACCAATATTCTTCATAGATCTTCATGTCATCAAACAAGTACTGCCACTGCCACATGTTGCCTAAGGAGACATGACATGACAATTACAGGTAATCACATAATAAAAAAAAAAAACAAAAAAAAAACAGGCTGGAGAGATGAATTAGCTGTTAAGAGCACTGGCTACTCTTCCAGGATCCCGATTTCAATTCTTAGCAACCACATGGTGGTTCATGACCATCTGTAATAGTATCTGATGCCCTCTTCTTGTGTGTCTGAAGATAATGACAATGTACTCAAATACAATTGTGGGACTGCATAAGGGTATCCTGGTTCTTGGCTGGTCATGGGCCTAGAACCCCAAGACTCCAAAGGAGAAACGGCAGGAGTTCGGCCACGTCCCCAGAAATCAGGGTCCTAACAAGCAGTCCAATCTCTATAGACCTACATTGTTCAGTCATGTAGGCCATTACAACCCCTCCCAAAGTGCACAGGTAGAGGGTGTGACTACAGACCTCAGGCCCTAGAGATTTACATACTAATGAAGGTCAGAGGGAGGAGCCAACTAAGCATTCCTCCCCAGAACCTCCCCCTTTCTCCCTCCCTACTTAACTCAGGTCTGCCATGAGTTTGGGGGGGTACATCCAGATCCATCCACCATCCGCCATGACAATAAACCCTTTTGGAACCAAGGATTCCTCGTGTCATTGGGGCCTGCCCAGCCTGCCGCCACCGAAGCCTCCAGCCACTGGATCCTGGGACCTTTCTCCAGTATGTTAGACAGGCTGCCTGGAGGCCTCCAGGCAGGTCCCGCAGGTCCTCGCAGGTCCCGGGCCGCTGCCACGTGGGCCTGGGCCTGCTGCGCCCCCCCCCCCCCAGTTTTTCCCACATACAATAAATAAATAAATTTAAAAAAAAATTTTTAAAGCCTTTGTGATCCCTCTGCCTGGTCCTTTCTGCTGGGGCAGACGCCTAGCTGGTCTGCTCCCATGGAGACACTGTGTTGTGACCCATCCCAGAGGATCCTCTGTACTCAGAGCTGTTGGTAAGAACCCTCCCCCACAATGCAAAGTTCAAAGATGCAGCTGGAGCCCAGAGCAATAGAGACCCATCACCCACCAAAACCCTGCCCTTCTGAGTACCACTCCCCTTCTGCCCCCTCCATCTGATCCTTTCTGCTGGAGCAGTGTAGTAGAAAGGATTATTTAAACCCCAAATAAGATCTCCTACCCGAATGAGACCAGTAAAGGAAAACACAACTCAATAATTATGATATAAATTGCACCCCTGGATTGGGAAGATTTACCACTACACTACTCTAATCCCCGGCTATGAGATCCCTTATAACTTGTGGTTTTATCCAGGCTGCATGGTTGTCCAGCTCCATCATTGGCTTCCTTCTACCGCTGGCTTCCTTCTGCTTCAGCTTCCTCCTGCTTCTCCCTCTGCTTCTCTTTCTGTATCTTGTGACGACTCCCTTCTCTTCTGCCTGCTTCTGCTCTACCTTTTATATTGAATTCCTATCACTCTCTCCTCCCCTAAGCCTTTGGGGTTAAATAGAAGGGGAGGCGGAGAAAAAGGCTTAGGGAGGAGAGAGAGAGAGAGGAAGTCACCAGGAGAGCAGAAGGCTACTCACTCTCTCCCTACCTACTCAATATAATACAGAAAGTCTTAGGCAGAGCAATTACACAACAAAAGGAGGTCAAGGGGATACAAATTGGAAAGGAAGAAGTCAAAATATCACTATTTCTAGATGATATGATAGTATAATTATGTGACCCCAAAATTTCCACCAGAGAACTCCTACACCTATAAACAACTTCAGCAAAGTGGCTGGATATAAAATTAGCTCAAACAAATTAGTAGCTTTCATCTACTCAAAGGATAAACAGGTTGAAAAAAAACACCTGGAAAGGACACCTTTCACAATAGTCACAAGTAATATAAAATACCTTGGTGTGAATCTAACCAAGCAAGTGAAAGATCTGTATGACAAGAACATGAAGTCTCTGAAGAAAGAAATTGAAGATCTGAGAAGATGGAAAGATCTCTCATGCTTATGGATTGGCAGGATTAATATAGTAAAAATGGCCACCTTGTTGAAAGCAATTTACAGATTCAATGCATTCCTCATCAAAATCCCAACTCAATTCTTCATAGAGTTAGAAAGAGCAATCTGCAAATTCATTTGGAATAACAAGAAACTCAGGATATCAAAAACCATTCTCAACAATAAAAGAACTTCTGGGGGAATCACCATCCCTGACCTAAAGCTGTACTACAGAGCAATAGTGATTTTTTAAAAAATTGCATGGTATTGGTACATCGCATGGTATAGGCAAGAATTTCAATGGAATAGAATTGAAGACCCAGAAATGAACCCACACACCTATGATCACTTGACCTTTGACAAAGGAGCTAAAACCATCCAGTGGATAAAAGACAGCATTTTCAACAAATGGTGCTGGTTCAACTGGAGGTCAGCATGTAGAAGAATGAAAATTGATGCATTCTTATCTCCTTGTACAAAGCTCAAGTCCAAGTGAATCAAGGACCTTCACATAAAACCAGATACACTGAAATTAATAGAAGAGAAAGTGAAGAAGAGCCTTGAACACTTGGGCACAGGGAAAAGTTCCTGAACAGAACACCAATGGCTTATGCTCTAAGATCAAGAATTGACAAATGGTACCTCGTAAAATTGCAAAGCTTCTGTATGGCAAAGGACAATTGCAATAGGACAAAATGGAAAAAAAAAAAAAAAAAAAACAGATTGGGAAAAGATCTTTACCAATCCTGCATCTGATAGAGGGTTAATATCCAGTATATACAAATAACACTATTAGAAAATAAAGTCCAGAGTTAAACAAAGAATTCTCAATTGAGGAAAGTCAAATGATTGAAAAGCACCTAAAGAAATGTTCAATATCCTTAGTCATCAGGAAAATGCAAATCAAAACAACCCTGAGATTCCACCTCACACCAATCAGAATGGCAAATATCAAAAACTCAGGTGATAGCAGATGCTGGTGAGGATGTGGAGAAAGAGGAAAATTCCTCCATTGTTGGTAGGATTGTAAGTTGGTACAACCACTCTGGAAATCAGTCTGGCGGTTCCTCAAAAAATTGAACATAGTATTACCTGACGACCAAGTTATACCACTCCTGGGCATATATACTCAATAGATGCTCCAACATATAACAAGGACACGTGCTCCACTATGTTCATAGCAGTCTTATAATAGACAGAAGCTGGAAGAACCCAAATATCATTCTACAGAGGAATAGATACAGAAAATGTGGTACATTTACACAATGGAGTACTACTCAGCTATTAAATACAATGAATTCATGAAATTCTTAGGCAAATGGGTGGAACTAGAAAATAACATTCTGAGTGACCCAATCACACAAGAACACACGTGGTATGCACTCACTGATAAGTAGATATTAGCCCAAAAGCTCACAATATCCAAGATACAACTCACAGGCCACATGAAGCTCAAGAAGAAAGAAGATCAAAGTGTGGGTGCTTCAGTCCTTCTCAGAAGGAGTAATAAAATACTCATGGGAGCAAATACGGAAACAAAGTGTGGAGCAGAGACTGAAGGAGGGGCCATACAGAGACTGACCCACCTGGGGATTCATCTCATATACAGTCACCAAATACAGACACTGTTGTGGATGCCAGGAACTGCATGCTGACAGGAGCCTGATATAGCTGTCTCCCGAGAGGCTCTGCCAGAGCCTAACATATACAGAGGCAGATGCTTGCAGCTAACCATTGAACTGATCACTGGGTCCCCAATGGAGGAGTTAGAGAAAAGACTGAAGGAGCTGAAGGGGCTTGTGGCCCCATGAGGAGAGTGACAATACCAACTAACCAGAGTTCCCAGGGTCTAAACCACCAGCCTGAGAACAAACATGGAGGGACCCATGGCTTTAGCTGTATATTTAGTGGAGGATGGCCTTGTCAGGCATCAGAGGAGGTCCTTGGTTCTATGAAAGCTGGATGCCCCAGTGTGGTGGAATTCGAGGATGGGAAGGCTAGAGTGGGTGGATGGGTGGGGGATACACCCTCATAGAAGCAGGAGGAGGAGGAATGGGATAAGAGGTTTCTGGGGAAGGGAATAGGAAAAGGGGATAACATCTGAAATGTAAATAAATAAAATATCTAATTTAAAACAATATCTTCATAAACTAAAAAAGGGGGAGGTATATCTCCATATACCACACATTTATTTAAATTATGTTCTTTTTATCTTAAAGTTTTTAAAAGATTTGGAAGCCAAAGAACTTTCTGCTGAGTGTCTATGGCACCTGAAAACTATGCATACTTATGCTTAGGTGAAAAGGAAGGATCCACTTACTGGCATGATCTCCATCAGGTATTTAACATGGGGACAAGGGCACGTTTGTGTTTTTTCTGCAGGATGTTGAAGGAGCATGTTGGCTGCCAGAGTGATTGGTGACACATGCTGATGCTGGGACAAAGAATATTGCTGACCTGTGAGTTAGCTGAGTGCCCTTAAAATGGTGACTGGGAAGCTGTAGTGGACATATGTTCCTGACCCACCTTTGCTTGACTATATCTCAGATGGATCAAGCTGCCTTGCCTCAAGTTTTTATACCTTGTGGGACAGAGAATCAAAAAGAGAAGTTATAATGACTCTTATATTGTTTTTAAATGTGACAAGTTATTTGGACTCAGTCAAGAAATCAATCCAATATTGGAAATAACAGTCTTCATTTAGAAGGCTGGTTCTGAACATTTTGAGAGACATATTTGGAAGTTAGCTACAGTTCTCTATGATGTTATGTTAGCAAGAGACAGCTTTGGGACAGTATCTGGATTTCAAACAAGTGTTAGTGTATGTGATTAGGGTCTTTTAATTGTCATGTTAAAATTACTTTTGTTTCTTCTACAGTATTTAATGTAAGTTGAATTGATTGTATACTTTCTAATTGTGTTAGTATGTTGAAACCTGACATGTTCATTACGGGAGTCTATCAGCCAGCTTTTTTTCTATTGCCCTGAGTATTACAGGACCTTGATATTCTGAAAAAAGCTAGTAAGTACTGGAAGATATGAGTCAGGTTTAAACAGAAGCAAGGGAGTAGTGGGCTTGATTATTGCTGGTATAACAGTTTTAATTACATTAATTGCTAGCACCACTGTTTCTGCAATTGCTTTGACACAAGAAGTTAAAACAGCTACTTTTGTTTATCATTTAGTAAAAAAAAAAAAAAATATTACTAATGTATTGAGTATACAAAAGGATTTAGATTGGTGTTTGGAACAACAGATTGATGCTCTCTATTCTATTCAAATTATTGGAAGGAGGTTAAGAGTTTAAGAGTAAGGAGCAATCTAGAGTGTCATGCCAAATACCAATGGATTTGTGTTACATCTAAAATTTACAATGATAGTCATTATAATTAGGAAAAAGATTAAAGACACTTGCAGGGTATTTGACATAATTCTAACACCTCTCTGGATGTTTTAACTTTGCATAGTGAGATTATGAATTTAAAGAATGTTGCTCTGCAGAGCTTTGATGTAGCAGATACTGCTGATAAAGTTTCCCATATTGTGAGGTCAGTATTTCCATTTTGGTCAAGCTTCAAGAATGGCATATATATAGCTTGATTGTGAGAGTCTTTTTTTATCCTGGGAACACTTTTATCCCTGCCCATCATGTTAAAGCTTGTCTTTAACAACATCAACATGTTGGCAGCCAAACTATATGGCTTGAAACTGAAAATGGACCCCAGACAGAGTTATTAATTTAATAGGCTGGCAAGCCAAGGACGGGTAAGATTTTGCACAGAGCCTTACTAACCTAAGACATAAGTGCATTGCTTTTGATAATGCATATTATATGATGGGTAAGGAATGCATTCTTGTCAGAACTACCTAAGACAGGCTCAGTCTTGTTTATGAAATAAAAAAGGGGAGATGTGGAGAGCTTTGGGTGCTGCTTGGCAGGAATCTGACATTGCCAAGGACAAGGAAATGAGCTTCAGACAGAAATCTGACATTAGGCTAGAGCAAAGAAGTAATTCAGGAAAATGACTTTGGGCTAGGACAGGGAAGTAGGCTGAGATATTTTGGGCATCCTGATAAGCCCTTAGAAACAGTGATCATGAAAGTGATCACAGATTTTTTTTTTATTGCCTTGCTTGTTCTTTGACTATCTATGTTTATTGTCTTGTTTGTTCCTTGCATCTATTGTATTGCTAGTTCCTCAACCTGGAACTGACCTTAATACTTGCATGTAATTAAAATGGTATAAAAACAGATTGGGAAATTTTTTTTTTTTAATTTACAAAAAAAGATCAATGAATAAAGCAAATCAAAACCTGAAAGAAAAAAAAAAAAAACTAGATTGTTTTCCTGGATCAGCCATTTATTGGATGTATAATCTTGGACAGATATTATTAATGAATTACACTTTAATTTACTTACAAATAAAATGAAAATTAACATTTCCAAAAAAATGCTGGCACAGAAAAGGAACATTAGGTTAAAAAACATAAGAAATATCAGTAAAACACAGACTTCGTTAATATTAATGTATCAGCACTGGTTGGTTCATCAATTATAAGAATGCACCATATAAGTATAGATATTAATAATCATAACAATAATAATAATAAAGGAAAATGGATGTGGGATAATAGGAACTGTTTGCATTATCACTGTAATCCTTTTTCTTTTCAAATTTTAAATAGTTCTAAATAAATGCTCAGCTTAAGATAGTTTGCACCAAAGAACATTTGCAAATACTTATATGCAGGAAAGAACTCATCTATAGAATATATAAAGGCAGCCCTGGTCTGGATAAGTGGCTCGGCACTTAAGAGCACTTGCTGCTCTTACAGAGAACTGAAAGTTACAACCCTAGACCCCAGGTCAAGTAACCCCAGTACCAGGGTATCCAACAGCCTCTCTGGCCTCTTCAGACACTGCACTCACATGCACAGTACACGCGTACACATACAAATACACATGCACTTAAAAAGAGTGTCTTTATTTTAAAAAAAGAACAGATTTGTGTCAGAATATATCTTTTAAGACAACATGTTGAGGAACTATAATCACTTTAACTAAAAAGATATTTACAAAAGAAGCTTTGCCAACAGCCAGATAGAGAAGACAGTGATTAGCATCGTTCACTTATCAAGGAAGATCAAAATAAAACTATAAAAAACTATTCCAATTTCACCCAGATGATTACAGCTTTAATCTTAACAGTGCTAAATTTTGGTGCAAAGAAGGGATGTCAGAGCATTGGTGTTGGGAAGATATATTGGTAAAACTAGCCTGTAAAACTGTTTATTACAATGTATCATTTATATCCCAAAAGTCGCAACAGTAATCATAAGAATCCCAAATCTAAATAACAACAATCTAAATCATACCAACAAAGAAAATATTGTGTGAATGTATAAAATGAGATATTAAACAATAATGAAGAGAGATGTCATTACCACATACAAACAATATAGGTGAATCTCAAAGATATGAACAAATGAGCCAGGTATACAAGAGTCTATCATACAGGCAGAAGAAAACCTGAGCTATAGAATTTAGAGAAATGAATCCTACAGATGACTCATAGACTGTTTCTTGTTTTTACAGACTGCCAATCTATTGTAAAACCTTAGCCTCAGCCTTCATTGCAGAAATTTCCATTTTACAAGTAACAGCATGGCTTAACTCCAAGACAGTATTTCCTTAACTGATAACCAGGGACTTTGAGCAATCTTTAAAAGGAATGAGATATTTGTTAGATGTGAGACAACCAAGAAACATATAGCTGCATCTTGGTATCTGTGCCTCCAGATGGGCAAAATGCCCCTTCACTGCTAAGCATCCTTCAAGCTGGAGATAGGCTGTTCTGATTATATTTTTAAACTAAGACACCAGAGAATGTTCTCCCATGTGTGTACTAATGAACGGTCTATATCCTCAAAAGACCTCAGCTTCATTACAATTTCTTTGCATTGTGGTTTCTGCCTCCCTTCCCACTGCCTGGGCTTTTCTAGAGGATCATGGGAGTCTACAAGGGAAACCCTGACAACCATAACTTAGGAGGGAAAGGGAGTCATTTTTCCTCATGAACATGCCCTTTACTTCATAATTTTTATAAAAACATACCAACTCAAACCACCAAACTGTCAAAACAAATCTTTATAAAACTATAGAGGAAATATGAGTCTTAGATATTTGATATTAGACAGTTATTGTTTTAAACGGGCAGCCCTTGTGTTCTCTTTAATATGAAGTTTTAGTACTTAAGTTTAAAGTTCCATATAAAAGTAAATAGGCAAAATGATACTCAAATCTATTTTACATCCTTGATTTTTCAGGTTAGCACACCAAGTCATGAGTGTTATTAAAGCCTTTATCTTCTCTGTGACATGAATCATTCTTTTCTCTACTCCCATCATTCTTTAGAACCTCTCTTGCTGTTCCCTTAATTCCCAAGCAGCCCTGCCCCTTGCTTTCATTGATGAAGACAGGAGAAAGAACTTCTGACCCATTAGAGCAGGGACCACTAAGGAGCAGCTCTGCTTCTCGCCCTCAAGTTCTGTCTTGGCTAAAGGCAAGAAATAGCCTTGCTTCTACCAGCACTCCGGCCCAGATGGAGACCAGAAAAACCCCAAGTGGTAAGGCACCTTGATTTGTGTTCTTGTTTGTATTTTTCCTTACTGGTGTCCTCATTAGCATTTTATACCCATGATATAAAAAAAAAAAAAACTGCCATGAACAAAAGCACTGGGAGAAAAGTCTTTATTTCTGTTTGCAGAACGTATAACCATTTATCATCAAAAGCAATGAGGGCAAGAATTCCCTTAGGGCAGGAACCTAGAGCCAGGAACTGACGTAGAGACCGTGGAGATGTGCTCTGTTTGCTCTTATAGAACGCAGGAGTACCAGCCCAGAGATGGCGCCATCAAACAACAGGATGGACTTTTTGCCATTGATAACCAGTTACAAAACTGCCTTACAGCCCGATCTTATAAAGTCATTTTCTCAGCTGAGGCTCCCTCCTCTCTGATGTCTCTAGGTCATGTCAAATTGAAGTGAAACTAGCCAGTATACCTGAGAAGGGTGAACTTCAATTGAGAGATTACCTCCATCGGATTGCACTATAGGCCGGTGATGGATGTAAGAGGTCTCGCCCCTTGTAGGTGGCCCTGTGTTTAGAAAAAGCTAGTTGACCAAGCCTTCAGGTACAAACTACTAATGAGCATTCCTCCGTGATTTCTGTCTTTGTTTATGCTTGAGTTCTACCCTTTCAAATCCCTTTGTGATGGACTAGGATCAGGACATGTAAACATGTAAGCCTTTCTTCCACAATTTCTGTTAGCTTTCTAATGGTTATCACAGCTATAGAAAGCAAAGCAGGACACTTTTCTTTCATACAGCTTCGTGGAAGCTCTGGGAGATTGGATGCTTCACTGGCCCTAGAAAGTGTACCTCAAACTCCACTCCTAGCACCTGGGTGGGGAGGCAGATGAACACTCTGAGGGCGTGGCATCTGGACTGACCAGCTCACAGCTACCCTGTGCCTCAACCTACTGATTCTTATTGATGTCTAGATAGGGAACCTCAATGATAGATAGTTCTTCCTACTAAGCTCTTAGCTATAATGAAATTCCTTTCTGATACTTACTCCTCCATTGTCAAAGAAAGTCATTCCTGGAGTTCGTGAGACAAAGTACTGGAAGAAATTGGCCAGGATGGCAGTGATGGTCATTGATTAGTCAAGACCCTAGCGCCGGAATTATGTTATTCTCAAAGCAAGAAAGCCCTCATCCTACTCAAGGAGCACCTCCCCCAATTTCTATACATGCTTCATTACACTTTCTCATCTACGTTTTTACCTTCTAAGAATGTTCCCCTTCCTCATGGTATCATGGTTCTCCCCTTGCAGATGAGTGTGTGCATGTGTGTATGTACATCTATACACACACATACACACACACTTAAGTCTAGATTCTCCATGTAGAGACAATATGAGGCATTTGACATTCTGAACCTGACTTATTTAGCAGTCTTCCATCCATCCATCTTTGTGAAAATGTCACGATTTCATAATTCTTTACAGATGAAAAAAGTCCAGGTCATATTTTCTGTATCAATTCATCTGTTTTGTCATCTTGGATGGTTATACTTCTTGGCTATGATGAGCAGTGTAGCAGTAAACAATAAATATAGGTAAGGGTCTCTGTGGCAAGTCAACCTAAAGTACTTGAATATACACCTGGGAGTGAAATCGACGAATCATGTGTTAGTTCTACTTCTAGGGTTTTGCAGGCTTTCTATACTGATCACTCTATCTTTCATTCCCATTACACTAATTGCTCCTTATTTTCTTGATGATAGGCATTCTGAATGGACAAATTGAATACAAAGAAGTTCTACTCTGCATTTTTCTGAGGCTAAGGCTGTTAAACCTTTTTTTTTTTTTTCAAATACACAATGGCCATTGGAAGTTCTTTTGAAAATCTCATTTATTGATTGTATGACTAGAGGGTGTATTTAGTTGGGTAAATATTTATTTATTTATGCCTGGGTGTTTTGTCTGCCTGTACATCTGTGCACTATGTATATGCCTGGTTCCCAAAACAGCCAAAAGGCAGAATTGGATCCCCCGAACCTGGAGTCACAAATGGTTGTAGACACTTGTGGGTCCTGAGAATCAAATCTGGCCCCTCTGTAAGGGCCATCTCCACATCCCTGAAGGTTTAACTTTTCTGTTTTTTATATATTGTAGATATTAACACTTTGTTTGTTGTATCTCTGGCAAATATTTTTCCTTACTTTTTAAGTTACTACTTTATTTTGGTGGTTGTGTCTTTTGCATTGCAAATACTAATACATTTGTCAGTTTAGGGGATAATTTTCTGTCGTTTTACAATCTTTTCCAATAAGCTCATATATATGTTTGTGTGTGTATATGCATACATATATTTGTGTTTGTATATATGTATATAATGTATTATATATACTTTGATATATACATAATATACATATGTATACATGTGTATAATACATATTCCATAAGCATATAATATATATATAATATACACACATATTTAAGTGTTTTGTCTATGTTTTTATCTAGTAGTTTCACAGTTTGGTGTCTTATATTAAGATTTTCAGTCCATTTAGAATTTATTTTTGAGCAAGATAAGATATATTGATTTAGTTTCTTTTACATGTGAATATATAGTTTTCTCAACATCTTCTGATCGTGACCTTTTCTTCCCAATATACTTTGATACTTTTGTCAAGAATTAGGTGGCTATAACTTTGTGGGTTTATTTCTAAATCTATTAATCTATTCCATTGGTCTCTATGTTTATTTTGTGCCAGTACCTTACAGTTTTTGTTGTTACAGCTCTGTAGTATAGTTCAAGAGTAGATATTTCTCTTTCTGCTTAGGATTACTTTGGTTATCTCAGAGGATTTTGCATTTCTATATGTATTTTAAGGTCGTTTACATGGTGAAGAATGTAATAGGAATTTTGATGGAATTGTATTGAATCTGTAATTTGCTTTCAGCAGGACTGCCAGTTTTACAATACTATCCAATGGCAGCATTTGTTTTTTAAGATATATTCTGAGATAGAGGTAAAATATCATCATGTCCAGGGTCTTTACAAAGCAATCCCACGTAGGAACAGGAAGTTAAGACAAAAAACAGACAGGGGTTACGGCTACAAGTGAATTTCTTACATAATTCTCCAATTTATAGTTTCTTGATATTTATTAAACCAAAGATATTTTAAAATAGGAGTAAAATTTTTCCAACAGAAGAAGTGAAGAAATAGAGAACAGGAAAGTACTCTTGAGGAATTGCAGGCTGAAGTGTCCATTCGTCTGTCCAATATTCAGCTCTACCAACTTCTACAGATAACATTTACCCATTGTTAGATGCTGCAAACTTTAGAACAGTGAAATGGATCATCCTCTCTATTTGCTTGCAGCATTTAATTTTACACATATTTATTTTAAAAAGCCTTCTGATGTAAAATACTACTGTGCTATAACTCACTTTACAGTTACCCAGGAGCAGTTCATAGCCCATGCTAGTCTAAATTCACAAGAATAATTCACCCAAGGAGTTAATTAGCATCCAATTTATTGCTTTTCATATCATCTTAGCTGCTGAAGCAACTAGTTACCTGAAAAAAAAATTATGTATTTTTTTGGAATACTTGTCAAATTTAATTTGGTTGAGTTCTGAGGCAGCATTTTCCTATTTCTCGTGCCTGGAGAGCCACAAGTATATCTGCTACATTTGACTAGAGTAATGTAATCTGCTAGAATATTACTTCTCTAGGCAGCTGTGCAGTCAAAGGCCCCAGAATTTAACATCTCAAAGGACATCCCCGTTGGAACAACTACTGAGGATAACAGCTGTCAACAGCTAATTGCCTGGTAGCATACCTAGTTTTCTTACATCATAGCAACGGATTTGAGACCCAAGCTGGTGTTTGATGTGCTATATCAAGGGCATATTCATTTTAAGAGGGAGGATATTTTAACGCAAAAAAAAAAAAAAAAAAAAAAAAAAATTCAATGCCTCTTCCTTTTCTTCATTAATTTGATAGGAATAAATACGGCTGACCTCACTCTGAGAAAGTAATGTTAGGGGTCTCAGGAATTATATTTGTGTGTTATGTCAAAATACAAATATAAGGGCTGGAAATATAATTCAGTAGTAGAGCAGTTGCCTGGCATGGGCAAGAGACCTGGATTGGAGTCTTAGCAATCTCAAAAATCACTGAAGCTGAGGTATGGTCTTCTGACTTCTCATTCATTTGCATCATTTAAGCAAATAGCAAATGGACATATGACCCCCAGTAAATTTAAACTTCAGTAAGCAATAATAATATTTTCAGTATAAGTACACCCTGTGGATATTTAATATATTTTATGCATATGAAGTGTGTATGCAACCTTCATATATTAATGTTCTTTACCTGATATCTAATACAAATTTAATAATTTGTATTAATTAATTAAAAATTTATTAATTAATGCAAATGTAATGTTGTATCCTGTATTTTGTGTTAACAATCTTAACCCTTCCTTACATCGACACTAGAAACAAAGAGAGTAATTAGTCCCACACAAGAATGGGAAGTTAAGGCAGAAAGCAGACAGGGTTATGGGTAAAAGTTTATTTCTTACATGATTCTCTGATTTGTAATTTCTTGATATTTATTAACCCCACGGGACTTTTAAAATAGGAGTAAATTTTTTCAATAAAAAGAGTGATGGTGGAATGGAGAACAAGAGAGAACTCTTGGGGAATTACTTGAGGAAGTATACATTTCCAGCACTTATGAGTAGATGAGACATTGTACATCATTTTAGTTATTCCGGGCCTTACAAGGATCATGTCTCAAGGGTACCAAGTTAACAGCCAGCCAGCTATACACATTGTTTCAAAACGAATTTCAAGAACAAATCTTCACCCGAGAAGCAAAATCATCAGAAGGAGCACCTCAGTCAATTTGACAGAGAGATTCACTTGGAGAAAGTGGCCCTCACAGTCAAAAGAACTTGACATTCTGTGCAAAGTGTGTTGCTAACTTCCCTCTGTGACTTGGGGGCAACCACAACCTTGCTGAGGAAATCAAAGTAATCGGTAATGAAGAATTTCTTCTCAAATTTTAAACGCATGCAAATTACCTTGGGAACTGAGGGGAATGGAGTCTGCATTTCAAACAAGGTTTCAGTTAATCCCTCTAAGTCTGTACACCTTCTAGTCTGTACACCTCTGTAACAAGCGAGGGACTAGAGTAAAGCAAGACACATAAAAGACCATGGGCAAGCTGTGACACCAAGAGAAGCTGCTACATAACTTGAGTCTTGGGATGCTCAAAATCAAAGTAAGTTACCTGTGCTCCAAGCCAGGAATATATCCAGATTTTCATTAACTAAAATATAATTATGATTAAAAATATGATTATGATGATTAAAAATATAGGGGAGCCACCGCTAACTGTATATATCCCTTGTCCATTGTCTGAGACAGATAAGTAACACGAATAAGAGATCATCACTTGGATGATTAGTGTTTGCGGAAAAAGGGTTAAAAGCAAAACCAATCTGTAATTTTCTCGGGGTCTGAATTAGGTCTGTTGCTTTGAGATCCATATGCCTAACTGGCCCTGGAATAGATTTAGGGATAACACAAAAACCTCTTGACATCGTACAAAATTGGATGCTAATGATGCAAGGCTGATAATTAAAACATTTAATAAGCATATGGCTCAGGTGCAATTCCAACTAGAATGTGTCTGGTCAGTCCAGAGAGCTTCTAACCTCTCTGCCGTCATGGTGAGTCCCAGGTGAGCGTCAAGACCTGCTATTTCCAAAGCTGTTTTAACCTTCATTCAACGGTTAAAGAATTCAGTGGTCCAGACAAAGGCCTGAACCACAGCTGTGAGCAGATTGTCGCAGGTCATGGAAAGTAACACACTTCAGAAACTGAGCACATAGTGCAAATTGCCAAAAGTTATTATTACGTGGTTATCACTGTGTATTTTTCAAAATTGCTTTCACTGAGTTAAATTACAGTTAAATCATCAAGTTTCACTATGGATTAACAAGACAGATTCTCATAAAATTAGTGGTTAAGAGTTTCTTAATTGGTCTGCAAGAATCTGACATATTCAGAGGCAGATGCCCACAGCTAACCATTGAACTGATCATGGGGTTCCCAATGGAGGAGTTAGAGTGAAGACTGAAGGAGTTGAAAGGGTTTGCGACCCCATGAGGAGAGCAACAATACCAACCAACCAAAGCCCCCAGGGTCTAAACCACCAGCATGGGAGCACTTAGGGAGGGACTCATGGCTCCAGCTATATATGCAAGGGAGAGTGGTCCTGTCAGGTATAGGTGGGAGAGGAGATCCTTGGTCCCAAGAAGGCTGGACGCCATGTATGGGGGAATTCGAGAGTGGGGAGGTGGGAATGGGAGGGTGTAGGGGGGCACATCCTCATAAAAGCAGGAGGAGGGGGGATGGGATAGGGGGTTCCTGGGCGGGAGTGGGGGAAATGGGGTAAGGGGAGAACATCTGAAATGTAAATAAAATATCCAATTAAAAAAAGTTAAAAAAAAAAAAAAGAGTCTCTTAATGCCCACACACATGTTATTTCATTGTGTGGTCTATCCAACACAGTTCTAGATCAATTGACTGGAAGTCAATTCAGGGAATGTCTAATTTGAAAGTTGTTGGTGTTTGTTTATTTGTTTGTTTGTTTGTTTTAATCTATTGTTACCATTTGCTGGTTTGAAGTTTGCTTTAAAAAGAATGTTTTGATTCCCTCTTGTCCCAAGTCTCAGATTCAGGCATGGTGGTACACTCCTTTAATCTGGGCCACACATTCTGCTGGAGATCTACATAAGGACATTGGAAGAAGGAAGACTCTCTCTTCTTAGCCTGCTTGCCTTGTGGGACTGAGCAACTGCTAGATCCTTGGACTTCCATTCACAGCTGCTGCTGACCATTGTTGGGGAGTTGAACTACAGACTGTAGGTCATCAACAAATTCCCTTACTATATAGAGACTGCCCATAAGTTCTGTGACTCTAGAGAACCCTGACAAATACAGAAGTAAAACTGGGTGTTATCAGACCCTCCAAGTCATAAAATACGATGTGCACAGCAGAAGTCTATTATCAAATGGAAGTGTTATATACGTAATCAGGTTCAAGCAGGTCCTGAAGGCTCAAGCAAGTTACACGAAGTTGCCCAAATGCCTATGGTTTCTACTCCTATCACAATGTCATCGGCTGCCAAGCATATGCCTATAGCCTCTTGGGGTGTTCCCTATGACCGCCTGACTAAAGAAGAGAAGACTAGGACCTGGTTTACTGATAGCTCTGCATGCTATGTAGGCAACATCCAGAAGTGGACAGCTGCAGCATTACAACCCCTTTCTGAGACAACCCTGAAAGATACAGGTGAAGGATAATCTTCACAGTGGGCAGAACTTTGGGCAGTACACATGGTACTACAGTTTGTTTGGGAGAAGAAATGGTCAGATATTCCCTGATTCATGGACTGTAGCCAGTGGATTGGCTGGATGGTCAGGGACTTGGAAAGATCATGATTGGAAAGTTGGTGAGAAAGACATCTGGAGAAGAATGTGGATAAATCTCTCCAAATGGGCAAAGGATATGAAGATATTTGTGTCCCATTTAAATGCTCACCAAAAACTGACTTCAGCTGACGAGAAGTTCAGTAATCACGTGGATACGATGACCCGTTCTGTGGACAGTCAGCCTCAGCCTCTGTCCCCAGCCGTCCCTCTCATTGCTCAATGGGCACTTGAACAAAGTAGTCATGGTGGCCAAGATGGAGGTTATGCTTGGACTCAACAACACGGATTTTCACTCATCAAGGCTGACCTGGCTATAGCTGCTGCTGAATGCCAGATCTGCCAACAGCAGAGACCAACACCGAGCCTAAGATAAGGCACCATTCCTCAAGGTGACCAGCCAGAGACCTGGTGGCAGGTTGACTACATTGGACCACTTCTTCTATGGAAAGGACAACATTTTGTTCTTACTGGAGTATATACTTATTCTGTTGATGGATTTGCCTTTCCTGCACTTCATGCTTCTGCCAAAATCACTATCCATGGACTTAGAGAATGCCTTATCCATCATCATGTATCCACATAGGACTGCTTCTGACCAAGGAACTCATTTCACTGCCAGAGAAGTGTGACAGTGGGCCCACCATCATGGAATCCACTAGTCTTACCATGTTCCCCATCATCCTGAAGCAGCTGGTCTGATAGAAAGATGGAATGGCCTTTTGAAGATGGAGTTACAGCGCCAATTAGGTGGCAGCAGCATGGAGGGCTGGGGCAGAGTTCTTCAGAAGGCAGTATATGGTTTAAATCAGTGTCTGATATGTAGTAAGGTGTCTCCCATAGCCAAGATCCATGGGCCAGGAATCAAGGGGTGGAAAAGGGAATAGTTCTACTCACTATCACTCCTAGTGATCCTCTGGGAAAATTTTTGCTTTCTGTTCCAACTCTAGAAGTTCTGGTTCCAGAGGGGTAAGTGCTCCTACCAGAAGCCACAACAAACATTCCATTGAACTGGAAGCTCTGACTTCCCCCTGGTCATGTTGGGCTTCTAATACCCTTAAAACAATGGGCTAAGAAAGGAATAACAGTGTTAGGAGGGTGATAGATCAGATTACCATGGAGAAAATGGATTGCCTCTCCACAATGGAGGTAAGAAGGATTATGTACAGTGCAGGAGATCCCTTAGGACGTCTCTTAGTACTACCGTGTCCTGTGATTAAAGTCAATGGGAAACTACAACAGCCTAATCCAAACAGGATAACAAAGGACACAGACTCATCAGGAATTAAGGTATGGGTCACTCCTCCATGAAAAGAGCCAAGACCTGCTGAGGTTCTTGCAGAGGGTAGAAAAAAATACAGAATGGGTAGTAGAGGAAGGTAGTTATAAATACCAGCTAAGGTCATGTAACCAGTTGCAGAAACGAGGGTTATAAAGTAATATGAATGCTTCTGTTTTATTTTGTTAAGAACATATTTGTCTTTCTTTCAATTTCTTTAACATCAATTGGTATTTAAGTTGAAAAACTAAAAGAGTGGACATTGTTTCATTGTAAATTTACAAATGTGTTTGTGATTGTATGAGGAATAATTATATCATGTTAGACTTATTCATGACCTTGTTATTTGTGTCAGGTTGAAAAGGGTGAATTGTAATGGCTATTCCTGGTTGTCAACTTGACTATATCTGGAATGAACTACAATCCACAATTGGAAAGCTCACCTATGATCCTGATCTTGAGGCTGGGAGATAGAAGTTTCTGACCTGGATCTTGGCATGGAGATCTTGAGGCATAAGGGCCTCTGAATCCCAGGAGACTAAGACAAGGAATATCTGAGTTCAAGGTCATCTGGAACAAAGCAAGTCCCAGATCCAGGCATGGTGGTACACACCTTTAATCTGGGCCACACCTTCTGCTGGAGACCTACATAAGGACATTAGAAGGAAGATTTACTCTTCTTCACCTGCTTGCCTTGTGGTACTGAGCAACTGCTAGATCCTTAGACTGCCATTCACAGCTACTGCTGACCATTGTTGGAGAGTTGGACTACAGACTGTAAGTCAACAACAAATTCCCTTATTAGATAGAGACTATCTAATAAGTTCTGTGACTCTAGAGAACCCGGACTAATACACCTCTCTATAACTCTATCATTCTTCTAACTTTGTAGAGAGCTTAGCTATGGCTACCAGAGAGAAAAATACTCAAGTCAAGAGTGGAAGACGGAAGAGCAAGGAGAGGGAAGATGACAGTTCACTTCAACAACAGCAGCAGCAACAACAGCAAACAAAACAAAACAAAAAAACCCCACCTTATCCATCTTTTGAGAAGTAATCCAAGGGCCACCATAATGGTGCATATACCTATAGTTATATACACATACACACACATACACACACATATTATATTATATATATATTATATTATATTATATTATTTATATATATATTATATATTATATTATATATATATTATATATAAACCTATAGTTAACTGTGACTCTCCTTTGAAGGGCCCATACTACCATACTACACACTAGCTTTCTATGATTCTGGAGAACCCACACCTTGCCTATCTAGTATGCCTTACTTCCTTTGTTCAATGACTCTTTCCCTTGAGTTTTAAGCTTAAGCCTGTGCTATCTCCAACTCAGCCTTAGTCACACAAGCTATGCCTATTCCCCCGTCAAAGTCAGGAATCCTGGTTTAGCCTGAATTGAGTCCCTAAAAGTTTAGAGAAGCACTTTAGAATGCTGTGTGACCACTGAGAGCTGTGTCTCTGTCCCCTTCTACTGACAAATGAATCTTGGCAGAGGGAGACTCTAGGCTGAGCTCTAGTGAAGCAGAGATAGAGAAGGGGAGTCAGCCACTTGGGTACTCACACCCTCACTGAGGGCATCAGGCAACCTGCAAGTATCTGCACAACCATAAGAGCATAGCAAAGATACCCAACTCCCAACTCCCAGGGTCTAGTCTACTCAACATGGCTTTTTTTCTTCTGCTCTATGGCCAAGGTTTGGAAGTGCTGTAATCTCCTTGTTCTTTGTTTTCACAAACTCCAAGGCCTAGCTATTTTTTTTTGTTTGTTTGTTTCTTGTGTTTTAATAAACCAATGAAAAGAAACAAAACCCATGAAACAGACAAACAATCAACTCACCTCAGTGCTTCAGGGTGACCTAGTCAACCTTTAAATTAAAAAGCCTGGGTTTCCAACAGTCTGCCTCTGAGTGTTCTGCATGCAGCCTGTCTCCCTGCTGATAGGAGCAATTCAGGAACTTTATCTTAAGAAAGAAAAGTCTGGAACAAAAAAGCAGCAAGGGATACAAGCAAAACACAGCAGACCATGAAAAGAAGCTGAGATTCAGGGAGAGAGGCAGCTGCATCACCTGCGAGGGCAGGAGAACAGCCATCTTTGGAGGGACGTGACTGATTGAGGGTGTTTGTCCATGAATAACAGATGTCCGTTTGACTGCAATTTTTCCATTACAATTTTAAGACGAGAGATGTTGTACATATGATTTTAAAGAGGACTGGGAATACATGGTAGTTGGTCTGTGAATTATAAATGAAAAGGCTCTAAAAAAGAAATTAGGGCAAATTTTTTCATAAACAAAAAAAAAAATGGATGTACTAATGACATTTGAAAATAGTGCTTAAACGCTGAGAAGAATGAGACTAATAATAGCCAATAATATCTTTATGTGAAGAAATCTCATTAAGTCATATTTGATATGGTCAAACTTATTTTTGTACAATTTAGCTCGTAAATCAAAGGTTGGACTGGTCTAGAAGGTGATTCAAAATTCATAATTAAAGCCATCTGGCCCGTTACTATGTAGACAGAATAATCTTTCTTTCACTGCGTAGCTAAAATAAAAGTCCTTGGCCCTGTTTCTCTAAATTCTCTTTGGTGCTATCATGAGTCCTTTTGTTATTTTTATTCTTCAGTCTTGTTATGCTTTTTTTTTTTTTTTGAAAGGTTTCAAATTTTATTACTGGACAAACACCCTAATTTAAGGCGCAAGCAAGTCTCCAGGTTAAAAATGTTGAAATCCATCTGGTAGGCTTGATGGATGACCACATTTCAGTATAAACCCTCCATCTTGCCATTGTGTGAATCCTTACAGAACAGCTTTGCTCTCCTCCAGTGTCTTCTTTTAGAGTTGTACCTGATTTTGTTACCGGTGTTCATCCGATCTGCTGAGGAATAGAACAATCTTGCTTTTGTTTCTTGTCTAGGAATCACTTGATTCTGAAAGTCTTGTGAGAAGACATGGAAAGAAGCTGAATCAGGTGTAGTGCGTACGATGGCGGAGGAAAGTATGATCACCCCAGGACACTGGAAAAGGATGTGCGATTCCCTAGAGCTAGAGGAAAGGACAGTTGTGTCCCTTCTGACATAGGTACCAGGAGCAAAATCTGAACATCCACAAACCACTGAGCATCTTTTAGCCCCTTGTTCCAGGCTTTGTTTGGTTGGTTAGTTGGTTTTTCTGTTTGTTTTTTATCTGATTGTCACTTCTTAGAGTATAAAACAACTTCAGTCTAAAAAGAAAAAGACACCTTTGACCTACAGGTAAATCAGAGAATTCAAGACATACAACATAAAGTTCCTTTCAGTCCACATCAGTATCTCAAAGCTGGCGGAGTCAATCCAAAGCAGAAGGTTATAGGGGAGACTTGTAGGGGAAAAAGAGCAAAGCAAAATGACTCCCCCCAACCCATAACAGCCCACCCCCAAAACACCAAAACAGAAATCATGAAGACCAGCATTTTGTTTTTCTCTGTATTGCCAGCATCAGAAAGGCCACATTACATCCTGGTGTTTTGTTTGTTTTTGATGAGACAGTTTCACTTTGAGATTTTATATTATCCAGGATTTATTTTTATTATGTGTACATACTGTGCCTATGTATGTTGTGTGTGTTCAAGTGGTTATGAGGTTCAGAAGAAGATGTGGAATCCCCTGGAGCCAGAGTTACAGGTCATTGTAGCCGCCCGATGTGGAGAGTAGACACAGGCGAAGTAGGTCTTCAAAGCAAACAAAAAACCAAAAACAAAACATTGTTAACTGCTGAGCCAACTTATGCCCCCTGAGAAATTGCCATCCTTGATATTTCTTTTAGCTTGTTTTAAAATTTATTTGTTTCTGTGAAATGACTTTTTACTTACTACACATGTTTTTTGTTTTTTTGTTTTTTATGATTTATTAAGTTCCTCCCATAAAACACAATCCAGAGTGGCAAGATGAAAAATTAAAAAAAAAAAAATGTTACCAGACATTTAGGGGCAACTAATAGGCTTTGGCAGCCTTAACAAGCTAAGGTTAGCTACCCATCCCCAATATGCCAATTAAAGAGACAAATGACAATAAAAAGAAGAGAAATGACAGCAGTTCCATGTGACTATGTTTAGGTTCATTGACCCCACTCCCAAGTTCATCTTTGTTGCACTAACTTAAGCTTAAGCTTATGGGGGGGGGGGGGGGAGACACATCTTCCTGGTGAAGGAGTGGTCCCACCCATCACTGACAGCATCTGTTATGCAAATTATCAGAGCTGTGTGAAATCTCTCCTAGAAGGTAGGTTGGCTGCTGGATGTAGAGTTGAACATTTTTCTTCTCCCAGTATATGATTTCTGGGAACTTTTTTTATTTTATAGAGTCCATGATATCAACAGTCTTGTCTCAAAAATTTAAAATAGAGGATCTTCTGCCAGGACAGTTGCAGTCCCACTGAGAAAAGCACAAATGACACAGGGTCCTATCGAAAGTTCACAGTTATGGTTAGAATCCAAAAGATGCTGAGGATTTCATTATTTATGGAACTTACATTACATCAGGCTCCTGCTAAACTCCTCTAATTATTTACCCAATTCTCCTGAATAATTCAATGACAGAATTATGTCCATCAGGAAATTACAGTTCAGCAAAGTCGAGCAAACGACTCAGGTGCTGTAGGTGTCACTAAATTGGTTTGAAATTGTGTTTTTTTTTTCCTTATGAAAACAAATTGTGATGGCTAATATGGGTGTCAACTTGACTACATCAGCAGTCAACTTCACTCAAACTATTGGGTGCTCCTAAGAGGGATTTCTTTAATCTGATGTATTTAAAGCATCTACCTTAAATCTGGGCCATATTTTTCAGATAAGAGGACCTGAAAGAAGGAAGTTTTGCTTTTTGCCAGCTTGCCCTCAGGCTTGCTGGCAAGGTCATCAGTCCCGAGGAATGCTTATTCATTCTTTCACTGATATTAGAACAAACTTCTTTAGGATTCCAACCTAGACTGAATGCCAACAGCTCTCCTGGACTCCAGTGCTGGATTGGGACTGTTCAGACAACCTGCCTTGTGGACTGAACAGCTAGTAGATTCTCAGACTTATCAGTATGACATAACTATTGTTGAACTACCCAGACCACAGCATATCCTGTAGACACACACACACACACACACACACACACACACGGATATGTAATGTAAGCATATGAATGGAAATATGAGTAATGCAAAGTTAAAGCAAGAACCAGATTTTGAAAATGCTGCCTAAAGAAGGTTGGCTCTTTTCAAACCCAAATCTATTCAAACCTCTTTCTGTGCTGACCCTTCATTCCAAGGAGGTGGCAGCAGCATTATTCAGATCTCATCTTGCAAGAAAACAACCACCACAAATCTTTAAACCTCTATTTACAAAGGTCATAGAGATGTCAACTGAAGGGTTCTCCTCTAGTATCACGGTGTAGGTTTGACTTCCTCCTACTACTAATTTTATCAAGGAGCATCACTTGGTTGCACCTTAGTTTAGCAATCAGAATAATACAATGCATTAAATTGGACCCACACTTGCATTTTCCTAGAAAACAGAACACATAAAAATAATCACCCCTGCTGCGAACAGCCAGATTCTATGTGCGAAGAGGAAAACTAATGAATTCTTTCTTGATAGACAAATGATAGAAAGTCCAAGCGAGACAACCAAATCCATTCTTTAATTTGCAGCCAAGTAATTAGACAGCAATGAAATGCATCCTAAGTTCCTTGTACAAAACCCAACAAACAACCAGAGAGGGAATGAGCCTGCAATTATTTAAAGACAGTGGAAGTTTGTATATATGCTAATGACATGATAGAAAATAAATCCCTTATCAAAAGGATTCTAACGACTGAGAAAAGTGCACAGCATCCGTATGATGAAAAGAGACAGAAAAATGTCTTTTTCTTAAATTTGCCAGTCTCTAAGTGCCCTTGCCCATCAGGCAGGGAAACCTGGGGATGGAGACTATTCAGCTTTTAATCCCCATGTTCTTTCTTGTTCAGAATCGATCATACTTTGGTATTGTAGAAATAGTTCTTTGAGGATTGAAGAATATTAAAACTTGGGTGTCAAACATCTCATTAAACAAGTTTTACTTGTTTCCAGACAACAGAATAACTTAAAATTGGAACCTGATATTTTTATTACACAACCATGGTCCCATATTTTAAATAAAAAGTAATAAGTGTGTTTGTTTTAATGTGTTCTGTACCAAAAAAAAAAATACTCTAAAGTATTTTACATACTGTAATTATATAGAATTATATGTACTTACTGTTTGAATAATTGTAAATTTTACACAGAAGTAAAGTCAAATTGTAGGCTGGCATTTTAAAATATGTATTATATACAAATTGCAAGTCAAGTAACATAGACTTTTGTATTTACTGAGCTGGGAACTTTTGTATTGCAGACTGGAAATGTATTCCTGTGTCATTAAAGAGAATTCCAAACCCACTGTCAGCTCTTTATTATGATAAATATGATATATATTTATATTAACATTTCCTTTCTGTTTCTAGTTAAGATCTCCTATTCTATTCCTTTAAGATATGCTTAATTCCTTGAGTAGATTAACATTCATTTCTACTCATTTAAAAACAAGGCACTTCGGTGTTGATAATTACATTCACTCATGGGTCACTAATTATCTTTCACTTTGCTCCCTCTGACTCTATGACTATTTTGGTTCTTTTCCTTCATCTGACATTCTGTTTTCATTTCGTGTGTCCCCCTCAGATTAATGAGCACATGGTTATTGTTTTTTGTTGTGTGGTGGTTGGAATGAAAATGGGTCAGGGTGGGCAGGCTCCTGTGTTTGCATGCTTAGTCCCCAGTTGATAAACTGTTGGGAAAGAATTAGGAGGTGTGTCCTTGTAGAAGGAGGTGTGTCCTTATAGAAGAGGTGTGTCCTTATGGAAAGAGGTGTGTCCTTATGGAAGGAGGTGTGTCCTTGTAGAAGTAGGTGTGTCCTTATAGAAGGAGGCGTGCCCTTGTAGAAGTGTGTCCTTGTGGGAGGAGGTGTATTACTGGGGGTGGACTCTAAGATTTCAAAAGTCCATGTCAGGCCCAGTGTCTCTGTCTCTCTTTGTCTCTCTTGGTCCCTCTCCCCCCTCCTCTCCCTTCCTCTCTCTGTATCTCTCTGTCTCTCTCTGTCTCTGTCTCTCTCTCTGTCTCTCTCTGTGTCTCTCTCTCTCTCCCTCTTCTCTCTCTCTGCCAGCTACCTGAGGATCAGGATACAGAGTTCTCAGCTATTACTCTAGAGCCATGCCTGTCTGCATCCAACCACGATGATCATCATGGACTAACCCTCTGAAACTATACACAATCCCTAATTAAATGCTTTCTTTATAACAGTTGCCTTTTTCAGCTTCTCTCTTTAACAGCAATAGAACAATAAATAAGTCATGCTGTTTTGTCAGTAGTGAGAGACAGAGAGCCAACTCTATACTGTCATATTTGGCTGCCTGAAGAGATCCCTAAGTCTTTTGGGACTTTGACTCAAACCCAACCAGGACTCATGGCATTGATGCAGAAAAGAATTACAGACACAGCTAGTTGGATGCAAAGTTGGAGGTTTGATTAAAGATAGTTTCAAGTGATGGTTAGAAGACAGAGAGGCATGCATACAGAAACCAGGGCACACCCAAGTGAGCATGCCAAGAGAAAATAGGAGGAAAGTAGGAAATATCTAAGTGTGAGTGTGGGTTCCTCAAAGGAGAGTCACTATTTGTCATATTACTATTATCCACACACACCATTTTGGGTAGCTCATATGTTGTATTTCTAAAGGTTGCTGTGTGGCTATTCTTGGTTGTCAAGTTGTCTACGTCAAGAATTAACTAAAATACAAAAACAAAGAGAGGAAGTATTTTTGCTTAATGTAAAGTAGGAGAATCCCCTTCTAATCTGGATCTTTGAGGTAGGAAGACTTCATTCCAGATCTTCTGAGATGGGAAGATCCATCTCTAATCTGGGCCACAACTTCTGCTGCAAGCCTATATAGGGACATTGAAAGAGCAAGCTTTTGCTCTCTCTGCCTTCTGGCTCCCACCTTTCTAACAAATCTATTCCTTCACTGGCATTAGAGCCTCCTTCTTTGGGATTCCAGTGTCTACTCAAGACCAGCTGAGACATCTAGCCTCGTAGACTGAGAAACTACTGAATTCTTGGACTTTCCATTTACCACAGCCTGAAAGTCAGTCATATAGTCATATATATATATATATATAATATATATATATATATAATATATATGAATGAGAGACAAGAGAGACAGAGAGATTTACTCTATATGTTCCATTACTGTAGAGAACCCTGACTAATACCAGTTGCTACAAAAATGTGTTTTTTTTTCTTTTACTATCTTCTGTTGATGGAACTAGAGGGTGGTTCTGCAGATGCTTTGAATGGAATTATAATCTGATAACATAAAACCAGGAGACACAAGGCTTACATGGAGGAGGGGAGATAGTTCATGTCCTTTCACTGAAAATGGGATTTCTGGTGGAATTCCTAAAACATTTCCGGTTTATAGCTGAAGGAGCATAAGGCCATACGTGATTACGTGGTTGTTAGTTGTTCTGGGATTCTTGGCTCTTTGCTGGTGAGAGGCTTTTGTTGGATCCTGGGTGAGAAGCTCTACCTCATTCCCTGTGTTCTCACCATGGCTTCTGTTTCACATGTACATCCACCAGTTATAAAAGGGGTTTAAGTCTGGCCAGTAAAATATGATAACCCCAATCCTAAATGCAATATAAAAATTCTTTGATTAGAAGATGAGGATATTTATTATACTAGGGAATATTAATACCTAGAAAAGCAGAATAAATAGACCTTTACATAAATCAATAATAGTTCATTAACTGTACCTAACTTTATCCACCATTGGCTTAAATTTCTCTTCTTTGAGTTTACCAGATGCATCTTCAAGGTGTACCTTAATTTTACAGAGCATTTTTTAGTCACCTTTAATTGAAATTACAGAGGATTTGTTTTATAATTACAGTATTGATCTCTGAACTCATGCATTACAATGTTCCTAGTTAAAAGAAGCTAAGACTTATAATGCTAACTTGACTCCTATGGGCATTAGCAACCAGAAGTAAATAGAAAGGAACATAATTCTACTCCTAGTGTGGGCAGTGAAAGTTTGGAAGGACCTTTGAGGTACCTTATTACTTCTAGTTAATGATTAAACGTTTGAAAATGAATTTGTGGGACTACTTATTAATAGAAATGATATCAATGTTCCACTTAGGTTACTGGCTACCACTTCTGACACTACATAGTCACACCCCAAACAATGCATCTTCAACTCTTGCATGGGAGAAAATGGTCATCCTAGTAAAACAGCCCCGTAAATTTAAACTATTCTGAGATTTAATAATTCCAGACACCTCGTAATATTTTACCACGTGAACTACTTCAAATTTTAAATCCCGAACAAATCTTTTATTCATTTCACTGGGAAGAAATTGATAGAGTGAGTTCACAGCTAAGTATATAAAAGAATCAATATTGAACAGTTCAGCCCTAGGTTAATCAGAACACGTGCTTCTTAAATTTTGTCTCGAAAAACACACAACGCGTGCACACACACATGCATGCACATCCACATGCACACAACATACATATACTCACACACACATACACACCCACACTCACACAAACCACACCCATGACACACACAATTACATGCACACACATACACACACTCATATACACTCACATACACACACAGCCACACGCATTCACATTCACACACACACATTCACACATACACAACTCACACACTCACAAATCACACACACCTGAAACCAGGTTCCCAGTTACCACATCTGAAGTCCCTGCTCTCAACTAACAATATGAATGAAGGATACTGAACTCAATCTTCCATTAATTTCCTCCAGATCTACTTTATCTGCTCGATGTCTCAAGAGCCTCTCTGCTACCCTGAGAAAGGAGGCAGGAAAAAGAATTCAGCAAGTAACTCTCCTATTTGCTTCATCTTACCAAAGGCCTCAGGGCAGTCAGGTTGCAGTGACCACATTTCCTTTGTGACTTCCTGTCTCACTTTAATTCCTCGTGTGTTTGTTCATCTCCAAGGTACTGTCATGGTTGCTTCTCCTCCAGGCTTCTCCTGCCTTGTGATGGTTGACATGGATCTTCCACTTGACAGGATCTAAAATCACCTATGATACAAACCCCTAGTTACATCTCTGAGCTGGTTTTAGATTGAGTCAACTGAGCTGGACACCTAAATTTGGGCATCTCTCTTCAATGAGCTGGAGTTCAGAACTGAGTAAAAGAAGAATGTGATCTGAGTATCTCTCTGCTTCCTGACTGTGGATGAAATGTGCCTAGCCACCTCACATGCTGATGATATCTTTCTTGCTATAATGGGTTGTTTCTTCTAAATTGTAAGCTGATATACTCCCACCCATTCGGATGTATTATCATCTTGGCAGCTTGCTGCTGAGTAAGCTAGCCCTTTCTAGTTCTTTCTGAACTCTGGCTGTCTAGTTCAACTCAGCTTTTCTGGTTCAAAACTCCTCTCCCAATGATTGATTCAAACTGGCCTTCTCTTGGCTTCTCATTGAATTGCTCTGCCTGGAAAAACTGCTTCTGAATTCCATGAACTTCATTGAACTGACTGCATGAACTGAATGGAACTGAATGGAACTGAACTTAAAGGCTTCACCACATTGCCTGAACTCAACTGAACTGTACTCACCTGAACTGCCTCTCTCTGACTCACTCTGTGCCTCCCTTCAGTAGCCTTTCTTTCCTATCTGTTCTCTTAAGAATTAGGCATATCCATCCTATCTCTGACTCATTCTGTCAAACTTTCTCTGATTCATCACTTTGTCTGCCCCTCAGTTAGATGTCACTTTCAAACATGGCTTCTTCCTTCTACAAACTAAGTTTATCTTCAGTTTGGGGGGATTAAAAGTGTGTGCTAAGGGTATGTGTATATTCTAGTCAGGATCACGCAGAGCTAGAAGGTCTTTGAATGTGATTCTTTGTCAGAGCACCATGTTGCTATATTAAAATTCCTCTACACTGATAAATGTCAATATATAAGTTATAGTATGAGGTATAACAGGAAGGTCCCCATTATTTTCACTTGCTTATTCCAAAATGTTTTCTGAGCATTTATGACTAATTAGGCATTGTGCCATGCACTGGAGGGACAGCCATAATCATGATGGAATGGAGCCTTACTAGCATGCAGCTTACATTTCAGTGGGTAGAGCAAAAGAAAAGTTCAACAAACTGTACAGTTTGGTAACTGCTATGAAGAAAATAATTATAATAGCAATGCAGAAAGCAGTTGGAGGCTGAGGGTATGTTGTTTCCAGCATGATCGTCTGCAGAGGTTTCTTTGAAAGCTGTCTTTTGAGTCTAAGATAAAGAAAAGCAGCCGGTGATACAGAGAGGTGATAATGCAGAGCATTCATGTAAAAGCAAGGACTACCAAAGGCCATGAAGGACAGCAGCACTTTTGATGAAAGGAAAGAACATGAATGTGGTTCAAACACAACAGGGAACGAGGAGAGAGAGGTAGATAGAAAAAAATGTATGGGGCTTTCTAATTCTTTAGAAACTGTTAATTCTTTGGCTCCTAGAAACTTTAAGATTCTGTATCGTACTTATTTTAGTTGGGATGAATTTGAAGAAATCGGGGTGAACAGAGTCCAGGGAACACAAATATAAAAGCAAAGGTGAGCCATCATGGATTGAAGGGCCTGTGAGGATTCTGCTACCTGAAATGATTCTTGTTCATTTGCTGACATTTTAGAGTTAGAGAGGACTTGTCCCAATGGTTAACGTCCATGTCTCTGAGCAGTGAGAAAATCTTCAGATGAGTAGAGTATATTCAGACATTTGGAGATGTTTTATTTCTCAAGGGTCCTCTCCAAACCACATAGACAGGTAGTTCACCTATCTCTGCAAACAAATTAGAAGTGCTGATAAATGTTTGTTCAGTTCTATGTTAATTCAGCATCCCTCAACTGGCCAAAAACTTTCTGATAGTTTATTTTTTTTTTTTTTTTTTTTTATGATTCCTGCCATTTGCTTTACTTCAGTTTCTCATTTTCACATTTTAAATTTTCTACTTTTATTTATCCCCAAAGAGGGATGAGCAGCATCCAGTAGTGCTAATATACATATACACATGCGGGCATACACAAGACAGAGAAGAAAACACAGCAAGAGAGAGAGAGAGAGAGAGAGAGAGAGAGAGAGAGAGAGAGAGAGAGAATTTCCTGAAGCACAGGTTGGCAAAGTTGACAGTACTGGAATTCTACATAAGGAAACTTCACTTTTATGGGCAAGGTGTGTTTTAGCGTCACATCAAGGTTACATTCAAATCTCCTGAGACAAATCTTGTTTCCAATTAACTGCAAATCTAAGACTTCCTTTATTCCATACAGTAGTCCTACCTGATTCTGCCATTAGGTCTGCTGGAGATTTTCTGAACCTCTCCAATGCTTGTCTTTGCTGTGCTGCTCATTGGTTTCTGTGAGGCCCATGCACTTGGGCCTTTGCAATGATTCACAGCTGAGCTCAGCTGAGACTGAGATAGAAGTGGCCTCTGGCAGACACCATTCTTAATGAGCAATCCATCACTCCCTTCGTCCCCATTCTGAGACCTGTCTTCTCTCTTTATCTCTCAGCTCTCCATAGTGTCTATTCTCCTTTGCCTTTGCTTTTTCCTCATCCCATCCTTAACTGATCTACTGGAGCATCCTTTCATGCTCTTCACATCACTGACATTTTTAGGTGACCTGCTACATACATTTAGCAGTCCATGCTGCTTGATAGACTCAGTGAATCTATATTCCATGGTGGGAATATATCTCCAGATGAAGGAAGAAGAATGTAAACTGGTATCTTCCTTTTTATATTACATAAGTGATGTATTTGAAGGAACAAGGGTCTTGAGGAAGTTAGAATTACTTTGCTTTAAAATCACATCTAAACTTACTTGCTTTTGTCATTGGTGAATTAAACCTGACATAAATATGAATTATAAAGTTTAAGAGGTTGGGGAGATGGCTCTATTGGTGGAATGGTTGGTGTGCAAACATCAGGACCTGAGCTTGTTGTTCATCCAGTCTAGTCAAATAGGAAGTTACAAGGTCAATGAGAGACCTTGTCTCAAAAAATGAAAATAATAAAATGTGGCAGAGGTCTAGGAGATAGCACAGTAGGTAAAAAAGCGACCCAAGCAACTATGGGTTCAGATCCCTGAAACCTATATAAAAAGCCAGACTGGTCTATGCATCTGTAATCCCAGCACTCCCGGACCCAAGATGGGGACAGAGACAGAAGAGTCCTCTGGAAACTAGCTGGTCAGCTGGAGTGCCAAGCACAGTGACAGAAACAAGAGTGGCTTTCTTTAAATCAAGTAGAAGGCAAGAACTGACTCCCCTGATTAATACACTCACACCATGGCATGCATTCACACACAGTTGTTATAATTACTGTAAATTATTTCTAGTCAAGACAGTTTGTCAGCAGAATAAACAGGGAGCAAACAAAACATAAAAACCAACTGGGTTCAGAAAATGAAGAAGAAGAATGTTTATGTTTTTTCATTTCTTTGGCTAAACTGAGTGTTTGCACTGAAAAAACTACCTGTGCAACCTCAGAGAGAACAACAATATAATTTAATGATGTTAATGAGATCAGAGGGTAAAGAACACACAAGCCTGGGTGTGGTGATTTGAATAGGTATAGCCCTCATGGGCACATGTGTGTTTTAGTGCTTGGCCCACAGGGAGTGGTACTATTAGGAGGTGTGGCCTTGTTGGAGGAAGTGTGTCTTGGAGGGAATGTGCTTGACGTCTCCTATGCTCAACCTATGCCCAGTGTGACAGAGTATCCCTCTGCTCAGATGTAGAATTCTCAGCTCCTTCTCCAGCAACATGTCTGTCTGCAGGCTGCTATACTTTCTACCATAACAATAATGGACTAAACCTCTACAACTGTAAGCCAGCTCTAGGGAGAGTATGTGCCCTTTTACCTTGATTGGTTGACTCTATCTCTAGGGGTCTGACTGATTCTATAATTGGTTAGGGGGTCTGTAGACTTACCAGGGTGGTTACTTCCTCATTCTAGGTACCTATTCTTGCTTCAGGCCAGATAACAAGATGTTCTTGAATTGGCTGTCTGAGGCTGTGGTTGGCCGACCATAGGTTCCTGTGTTAAATGTTTTCTCTGTGAAAATTGCTGTGGCTGAAATGTCGCTTCACTGTGATGGAACCCTAAGACACTTGGTGACTTAGTTGTTTTGTCTGCTTCTCTAAGCTAAACACTCCAAAAAGCAAAGTAGTTTAAATGAGTAAATGGAATGTTTCTCTGGTATTACAAGACACATCTAATAAAATAAGCCCGTGTCCATTTGGAAGAGATGTAACCATTGACTATTTTGCAGGGAGAACATTGTTTTCCTCATGGAAACTTGAGAACATCGGCTGAGAAGAAGCTGATTTTCAAAACAAGTCAACCTCCATCATTTGAAGAGGATCAGTTAGAGTGTAGAGTATGAAATAACAACAACAACAAAACAATAATAATAATCTCTTTGGAAATCACAGGGTATTTATTGTTCCATGGGAGAATGTCTGAATGTCACTGGAGCTTGTTGATACTGAAGAATGGGGGAACAAAAAGTTCATTGCTGCCAGGATCAGTCTCCCTCTCAAAAACATGTATATTATTAAGAGTTTAGATATCAGTTACAGCAGCCACATGCAGATTTCTTGAAAGATATTAATAAGCAAGAACAAAACTTAGAGTTATCATTTTATCACCATCTTAAATGAATGTACGTGACCTTGGATAGCTCGCACAAACACCATCTTCAACAGAAACCCCAGACTCCATAGGTTAAATTCAAGGGAAGTTGAAAACAGAAAACAGTAATCTGGGCCATGTAAACACCTTTCTCCCACTAAAATTTTTTTTCTACACTAAAGTAGAACAAAACCACGGGAGCCCAGAGATAAACACTACCCCAAAAATACATTTGCTGCAAAACCATTTTAGGAAGAAAATAAAAGCTATCCTCAAGGAGACAAAAAGCCAGACAAGGTAACTATTAAATAAGATAAATAAGACAAGCCCAGGGCAAAATAAAAACAAAATGAAATCCATAGCAGAACAAGGGAAGTTACTGGTGGCAGCTAAGAACTGTTTATACTGAAAAGATGCCCGAGAGTGCGGTGGACAAAGTTGGGGAACTAAAGCTAAGCTGTTTTGATCAAAATTGGTTTGGTTACTTATTAATTGTGTGGTAGTGAGAAGAATCCCACAACTTCTCAATTTCTTCATATGTCAAAGGAATTGATAAGAACTATGCCCCTGTACTACTTTGAGGGGTCTGAGGCACAATGCATCATAAAGTATGGTAACATGATCAGGTGAAGTCCTACTTTGAGAAAGGAATATGCCATGTTGCCTATTCTAAGCACACAGCAAACACTCTCACACATGTTAATTAATTATAGCTGAAACTATAAAAGCTCAGACAAGTGAGACCATGAAAGTAACTTCTTTATGGATTACAGTTAGGGTTACACTTCTGCCTTAGTTGGGGTTTTACTGATGTGAAAAGACACCATGACCAAGGCAACTCTTACAAGTTTAACATTTAATTGGGGCTGGCTTACAGGTTCTGAGGTTCAGTCCATTATCATCAAGGCAGGAGTATGGCAGCATCCAGGCAGGCATGGTGCAGAAAGAGCTGAGAGTTCTACATCTTCATCTGAAGGCTGCTAGTGGAAGACAACTTCCAGGCAGCTAGGATGAGGATCTTAAAGCCCACACCCACAGTGAACACATACTAAAGCCACACCTTCTAATAGTGCCACTCCCTGGGCTGAGCATATACAAACCATCACATCTTGATATGTACAGTAAAAACCCTGTAACTCATGGCCTACTCTAGTCCTAAATCTGAGCTGAGGTATTGCAGGCAGTGTTATCAGTGCGCTGATGAGACAGCGTGCAGAATAGAACAAAGCACGTGTGCTGTGTTCTTAGAACCGTGGTAAGCAGTACCAGCGACAACGCCAGAAACTGTCTCATGCCGTTGATGTGGAATTAGTCATTGCCACTGAATGTTTAAGAAACTTTTATGTTGCACTGCATTTTAATGGCTCCACCCCTCCCAATTTGGTTATGCAGTTCAGAGTCCTAGAAGACATTTTGTAAGTCACAAGTGAAGTGTCCCTAAAGCTTTTAGCTATTCTCAACAGCCTATTGTAAGGACTCCTGGTCATTTTTTTTTTTTTTCTAGTTGGAATGGCAACCGAGGGGCTATTTATTCCACTCCAGTCAAGCATGAAAGAAGTCAGGGATTTTACAAACAAGTTAAAAAGCAAGGATTCTTTAAAGTATAAAATGATCTATGTAAACACCGTCAAAGGATTAGAAAATATTAACACTGGGCTTTGACTTACGATGTTAGAACTTAGAAAACAAATATTTACAGGCAATAAATAGATTCATTCATAGCAAGAAGCACACTTGAAGAAATTATCCGCTCTCTTCAGTGTCTGTGTCTTGCTTCCTTCGGTTTCTTTTTTTTTTTTTTTTTTTTTTTGGCTTTTCCAGACAGAGTTTCTCTGTGTAGCCCTGGCTGTCCTGTCCTGGAACTCACTCTGTAGACCAGGCTGGCCTCAGAACTCAGAAATCCGCCGGCCTCTGCCTCCCAAGTGCTGGATTAAAGGCATGCGCCACCACCCCCGTGCTTCCTTCAGTTTCTTAAGCCCCTAAGGCAATCCTGAATACAGCAGTTTCTAGTTTATAAATAAAAAAAATGAATCAAACCTCTTTTCAAAAGAGCCCCTTTATCTAAACATCCAATCCTATATTTCCATTTTTAGTAAGACTTGAAGTCAACATGTTTAAAAGGAAAGTATCTCTGGTTAAAAAGTTAAAAGAGGCTGTGGAGAAAAATATGGCTTCTTTTCCAGAAAGTTGCTATGGAAAAAAAATCTTCTTAAAAGTTTATTTTAAGCTGTTCAGAGAGATAGATCGGAGATACACATTAGCATCAAGCTTGGAGCACTGCCAAAGCCATGGACCTGCCAGTGTGCGCAGAACTTTCATGTCAAACTTCTTACAACTGTATTCAGTTTGGTTGATACGGTGAAGTTTGATATTTCCATGGCATTTCTCACTTTAAATGTCTTCAACCTTTTTAAACTTTCATACATGGAGATCTAGGAGGAAGGTTTTGTTATTAAAAGCTAAAGCAAAAGAGAAGATTTTAGAGCTTCGGTAGCTTGGTGGTTCTCAGAGTCTGGGTCTGGAACTGGCTACCTTAGGTGAAGGAAAAGACTTGGTATGCAGTAGGCTCTCTGAAAGGCCGGAGTTTCCAGGCTTTCAGACACACTCTCCCTCTTTAGTTTTGTTTAGTTTACTTTAGTTTAGTTTAATTTTGTTTAAAACAAAAACAAAAAACCAAAAAACTTTAGTTTTGCTCTGTGATCCTCAGCCGGTTTTGGTTTTCCAGACTAACAAAAGTTATTCTCTTTTATGACTGTCTTCTCTTTTGTCTATTGAAGTTTTTGTTTGGTTTTCGAGACAGGGTTTCTCTGTGTATCTGGAACTCACTATGTAGACTAGGCAGGCCGTGAACTAAAAAGATTCACCTGCCTCTACCTTTCAATTTCTGGAAGGAGACACCACCACCCAGCCACCTGTTGAATTTTTGAGACAGTGTCTCATGTAGCCCAGGATTCTCTCAGCTGGTAATTCTGAGGACAAGTTTGAATATTTAATTACCTCCCTGCTGAGCATGGGGGTTACAGGCATAGGCCACCACATCTGGTTTTTGTGGTGTTGGGGATTGGTCCCAAGGCCCTGTGCATGTTAGGTAAGTACTCTAGCCACTAAGTTACAAACCCAGTTACTATCTAAATATAAAATAAACTATAATATATATATATATATATTATATATATATATATATATATATATATATAATTATTCATCCAATTTAATGATTATTGTAGTAGAATTCAGCTTAAACAATTATATGATATATTAAAGTCACTTAAATTTATTTACATCTTCTTTAGAAGGCCTATTTTGTACCCTAAAATATTTCTGAGGTTTATTTTAATGTATTTGTGTTCTTGCTTCTTTATCAAAGAGAATTCATTATTTTACATGAGCAATTTCGTCCTTTTTTTTTTTTTTTGAATTGAGATTTTTGAAGCCCAGAGAGTGGGAGGGAATCTTTACCAACTCTACACTTGATAGATGATTACCAGCCAGAATATTTAAAGAACTCAAAAAAAAAAAAAAAAAAAAAGGAAAGAGTCAAGAAAACAAGAGATCCAATGTAAAAATGGGCTCTGAACAGAGTTCCATCAGAGTAAAAATGGCTAAGAAATATCTCAGAATGTGTTCAACAGCCTTAGTGGCTAGGGAAGTGCAAACTGAAACTACTTTGAGATCTGCGTTGCCCTAGTCAGAATGCCTCAGATCAAGGAAATGATTGAGCCCGATTACTGGTGAGGCTGTGGGGAAAGGGATCCCTCATTCACTTCTGGGGAGATTGCAGACTAGCGCAGCCACTATAGAAATTAGGATAGAGAATACTCAAAAGATGGTTGTCTTCAGATGTTTCTTAAACCATTTTCTAATTTGCTGTACCGCCTCAAGCAATTGTGTTCTTTCAAGGTTCGAGACAGGATTTCTCTGTGTGGCTGAAACTCACTATGTAGACTAGGAGTCTCTTGTCTTGGAGTCTCTGTCACTATCTACAGACTATCAATACTTGAGTGCCAGTGGTGGGTGAATTGACTGGCACTTCTGTGGGATGGAGCATTCTAGGCATCCAACCATGGGAGAACGTTCCATGTTTGCTTTTTGATGATTTTTCATGCATTCCGAATACAAGTCTTCAAATATCTCCATTCAGATCTCTCGGTCTTGTCATTTTATCTACAACCTTTAAATGGTAGAAATTCTAAATTTGATGAAATATAATTTACAAATCTGTTCCTTTATATTTTGTGTTGTATCTATTGAAAAATTGCCCGAATAGGTTCCCTAAATATTTTTTTAAATTTATTACAAGTTTAAGTTTTGTTGTTATTATTTTACTTTGTTCGTTCTTTGTTTGTTGTGGATTTTTTCCTCTCTCTCTCTCTCTCTCTCTCTCTCTCTCTCTCTCTCTCTCTCTCTTTTTCTTGCTTGTTGCTTGAGACAGTTTTTCTTGTAGCCCAGGTTTGCCTCAACCTCTGTATGTAGCTGAAGCTGGTTTAAAACTCTTGATCCTTTGTCTCCCAAAGTGCTGGTAGTTCAGGCATACACCACATCATGCTCAAAGATAAGGTTTAAGTTCATCTATGACCTATCTTATATTGAATGTCAGTTATGCTACTCCAGCACTGTTTGAGGGATAGATTATCCTTTAGCCAGCACATTGCATTGGAAATAACGTAACCTTGCTGACCACAGATGCTTGGATATATTTCTGTTCATGTCCTGTCTTCGGCACTACTGTTTTATCTCTATGCCAATATGACATGCTTTGAGTTATTTTATCTGGTCTTGAAGAAAAGTTCAGTAAGTTGTAAAGGTTTTATCTCTTATTGTTTTGGTGGAGGGTGGCGGAGAGCCATGGTTTTAATAGTATTAACCCAACAGATCTTGAACCTGGCCCAAGCTCAAGTGATCCTTGCAGATTAGCCTTTGAGTGCCAGGATGACAGTTGAGCATCTTTGTGCTCATTTCCTTGACCCTTTAAAAATAGATTAGAAGTACGCATGCTTTTAATCCTTGGAGGGCTAAAGCAGGCAGATCTCTGAGTTTGAGACCAACCTGGTCTACATGGCAAGTTTCAGACTGGCTAAAGTCAAATAGTAAGACCCTGTCCAAAAAAAAAAAAAAAAAAAAAAAATAGTACTGAGATTTTGATGTTTTCCCGAATCTGCACATTAATTTGGGGGATAATTTGCATCTGAAAATGCAGAGCATTTAAACCCATGACTGTATTTCCATTTATTCATGAGCTTTTCTCAGCAACGTTTTTACAGTTTTCTAAGTCTTGTATATATTTGTCACCTAACTCTTAAGTACTTTTATGTTTTAGTGCTAATGAAAATGATATTATTTAAATTCTGACAGTATACAAGTACGCTACTTGTGTATAAAAAATACAACTGGTGTTTTACATGCCCTTAAACTGTTCAACCTTACTTAATCTACTTTTTCGAGAATTTTGTTTTCATAGATCTTGCTGTGATGCCAGTTTTTCTTCTCTATTTCAATATGCATGCTTTTAATTTCTTCTGATTGCTTTTGAAGCCTTCCCTCTTTGAAGTATGTTGTCGAGATCACAAATGTTTGAAAGGGAGGGAATTTTCCCCTACAAGTTTGGGCATGCTCCTTAATAAGTGTCCCCTCCAATGGAAACTTTTTCTATTTCTAGATACTCTGGCAGCCCTAAATTCTGTCCTTTGATACCTCAGTAAGAGATCCCTTGCTTGGGATTTAATGGTCGTGTGCTCTGCAGGCTAAAGGGGACCCTCTGAGAAATAGTTATCGAAAAGTGGTTTTACTCAATGTACATCTTTACTTTCAAAGCTGAAATTCTGAAATTCCTTCAGATTTCTGCTTGCTTTTGATCATTCTCCAATGCTGTCCTTGTTCTTTTCTTTAAATAGAAAAAAAAAATCCTTTATTTAGAATTTATCATTGTCATACTCAAGAGGGGTGATGAGGCAATTCTCTATGATGCTACTAAACACTTAATAACATATTTTGTCTCAAAATTTGTCACAAGAGTATTTGAAAAGAGTCCTAAACTAAACAGCTTCCTGATCTAATGCATCATGAACAATAAGGTCTTTTATTTTGACCCTAGAGTCTCTATTTTGGTAGTATGTATGGGGCTATGGCAAGTCAACTTGTTATCTTGAAAGTCCAGTAAAGCTCAGACCTTCCATGATCTTGACAATGAACTACTCCTGTGCTCTGTTTTGACCAAAAGTCTGAGCCAGTTTCTTTTTCTTTTATACTAAATATAATATCCCATGGTGTGATGATATGTTAACACATTTAACACAACATTTCCATGTTAATGGACATTAAGTTTGTCTTAGAATTTTCTTGCTAGATCCCTCTGCCACTTTGAATAACATAGCAGTACTTATATCTCTCGTCAAAATTGCGATCTATTTTAGAATGTGTATTTTTCAGTTGCTTAGATTGCCAGGAACATGACTACTCTTTTTATGCTACAATTCTGTGTTTATTATCTTTTCACCGCAAGAAAATTTTACTGTTTGTGAAATCAATTAAATATATTTATGCATGTTCTAACGTATTCTTAGCCATAACAACCAAAGTGACACTAAGTGCCACAGTTGATACTTGGGATACAAATTGTGATTCTAGCTGATAGGAGTCATCCTTGTCCTTCAGCTTCTTCTTGGACATGAGGTGAAGACCTGCAGGTTAGCTTCTGAGAACTCCAGAGTCTTCTCTCTGCCTTCCCAGACCTGATGGTGGGGTGGTAGTAGTACAGGGTGTGGTGGTAGAAGTCTGCCTTATGCAATTCACAGTCTTTGGGTATTTTCAGTGTCTCTGTTGCCCTTTGACCCTCCAACACTGTGTGCCCAACTATCTACGTTAAATGTTCTGTGTCAAGATGATTAGTATATGTCTTGCTTTTCTATGTGCACCCTACTATGCAACTATTTAACATTTTAGAGTCTGGTGGTTGGAAAGGAATAGGCCTCATAGGTTCATATATTTGAATGCTTAGTCATCAGGGGGTGATACTACTTAAAAGAATTAAGAGGTGTGGCCTCTGTGGAGGAAGTATGTCAGTAGGGATGGGCTTTGAGGTCTCAGAAGCCCTATTTAGGCCCAGTGGTTCTCTCCTGTGTGGATCCAAATGTAAAACTCTAACTACCTCTCTAATACCATGTCTGCCTGCATGCCACCATATGTCATGCCATGATGATAATGAACTAAATCTATGAAAGTGTAAGCCAGCCCCAATTAAATGCTTTTTTTTTTTTTTTTTGGCTTTTCGAGACAGGGTTTCTCTGTGTAGCCCTGACTGTCCTGGAACTCACTCTGTAGACCAGGCTGGCCTCGAACTCAGAAATCCGCCTGCCTCTGCCTCCCAGGTGCTGGGATTAAAGGCGTGCGCCACCACTGTCCGGCAAAGGTTTTTTTTTTTGTTGTTGTTGTTGTTGGTTTTTCCTGTCATTGATTGACAGGCACGGGCGGGGATTCGAACTCAGGAGAGACTGACTGATGGACAGCCGCCTCCGACTCCAGAGCGCCACCGCTGGCCAGCTAATTAAATGCTTTTTATTTTTTAAAAATAAGAGTTACTATGGTCATGGTGTCTCTTCACAGCAATAAAAAACTAAGAAATACAGCTAAGTTTTAAAATATATTCCTTAAACAATAGTTTGTGTTTTTCCTTTCTTAGATTTTTCTATAGTATTTAATTTTCTACACATTGAAATCTTTTATATATCTGAAATTAGTTGGGATCATGGTATAAGGAAAATTTTTATTCAAAATGACTATTCATTTAGTGTAGCAAGCATTCTTTTTTTATTGGATATTTTATTTACATTTCAGATGTTATCCCCTCACCCCATCCTCCCTAACCCAGGAACCCCCCCATCCCATCCCCCATTCTCCTGCTTCTATGAGGATGTGCCCCCAACTATCCCCCAACCCCTACCTCCCCACTCTAGAATTCCTCCACACTGGGCATCCAGCCTTCATGGGACCAAGAATCTCCTCTCCCACCTATGCCCTACAAGGCCACCCTCCCCTACATACACAGCTGGAGCCATGGGTCCCTCCCTATGTGCTCCCAGGCTGGTGGTTTAGACCCTGGGAGCTATGGTTGGTTGGTATTGTTGCTCTCCCCATGGAGCTGCAAACTCTTTCAGCTCCTTCAGTCTTCTCTTTCACTCCTCCATTGGGAACCCATGATCAGTTCAATGGTTAGCTGTGAGCATCCGCCTCTGTATATTTCAGGCTCTGGCAGATCTCTAAGGAGACAGCTATATTGGGCTCCTGTCAGCATGCACTTCCTGGCATCCACATCAGCGTCTGTCTTTGATGACTGCATAGGGGATGGATACCCAGGTGGCACAGTCTGCGGATGGCTCCTGCTTCAGTTTCTGTCCCATGCTTTGTCTCCATATTTGCTCCCATGAGTATTTTGTTACTCCTAAGAAGGACTGAAGCATCCACACATTGGTCTTCCTTGTTCATGAGCTTCATGTGGTCTGTGAATTCAATCTTGGGCATTTCAAGCTTCTGGGCTAATATCCAATTATCAGTGAGTGTGTACCATGTGTTTTCTTTTGTGATTGGGTTACCTCACTCAGGATATTTTCTAGTTCCATCCATTTACCTAAGAATTTCTCGAATTCATTGTTTTTAATAGCTGAGTAATACTCTATTGTGTAAATGTACCACATTTTTTGTATCCATTCCTCTGTTGAAGGGCATCTGGGTTCTTTCCAGCTTCTGGTTATTATAAATAAGGCTGCTATGAACATAGTGGAGCATATGTCCTTGTTATATGTTGGATTATCTTCTAGGTATAAACCCAGGAGTTACGGTATAGCTGGGTCCTCAGGTAATGTATAGCAAACATTCTTAACTATCCTCACTGAGTAAGAAAAAAAGTTATATTAAAAAGTCAATACAAAGTTATCTTGCCAATTACCGTACACTAAGATGTGTGTGATTCATGTCTGAAGTCTGACCAATTTTTGATTTCTTCTGTTCTCCCCACCATGAGAAGACAAATAGAATTGTCATTTAGAATATCATGTTATATTTTTCTTTATGTATATGTCACACAAAATTGAGTTTAGTGTTAATATCTTTCTAACATAACTTTTACTGAAAGCATTCAAAAGCCTTTCTTCAATCTTTTCAAAAACTGTACGGTGCATCATCACTGTCTTTAGTCACCCACTGTTATGGTAGACACAGTAGAATGATTCTCGTTTCTCTATCGAATCAATATGGTTCATTTCCCTTTTATGGGACTATGGTGGATGCTCCTTTGAAGTAGCATTTCACATCTTTCAGGTAAACACTCAGGAGTGGGATTGCTAGATCATAGAACAACCGTATCTTTAATTTTTGAGGAAGCTGTACATAGTCTTTCATAGCGGCTGTGCTGGTTTTTATTCAACAACAGAGGACAAGGCTTCCTGCCTCACAGAGTCATTCTTTTAAACATTACCTTTAGTAACACCCTAAAATTACTAGTTAACGAGGCAAATTTGGAGGAATACTTAGAAATCAAGAAAGCCCCTCTGAATATCTTCAGCCTTTCTCCTACATTTTCAGAAGAGATTTCTTTGGTTCAGGACTTAAAACTACTAAATATGTGCACTGAAGACTATCTCCAACACAACATGAGTAACAGACAAGCAAAATTCTTTGCCAATGTATGGTGAGTACCACAATGTGCTAAAGTATTCTAGATCTGCAGCATCTGGATGGGGGATACCCAGCCTGCATCATTAATGTCTAGAAATTCTGTAGTGGGTTTTATTTCTGCTGTCCACTCAGTCGAGAGTTGGTGACTATAAGGTTACTTTTCATGTAAGAGGGCCTTACTTTTCATGTAAGACGGCCTTAGTTTATTGATTTTGTTTGAATTTCCAGTTTCAATAAATTTTATTTAGATTAATGTATATATCTACTTTATAGAATTTACTAGTACTCTTCTTTATGACCCAAATAATATATGATAAATTGTCTTCCACGTGTACTTGAACAAAAGGTATGTTCCCGATTATTCAGATGTAAAGTTCTAAGATAAAGTTCATACACACACACACTCACTCACACACACACACACACACACACACACACATATATATGCCCAGAAATCTGTCTTTTACTCTAGATGATCAAATTTTACATGAAACTATGGTGAAGAATTTCCAAAGAGCCTCTGTATTTCTGTGATATGTCAATGGTACCTCTCCCTTTGAATACATATTTTCTTGAGTCTTGCCTTTTTTTCTATATCTACTGGTTGTCTATTTTATGTTTTTATAGAAGCCACTCTTTGTTCACTGACACTTGTGTTTTGTGGTAGTTGTGTAGTTGTGTTTTGTGGTGTGTAGTCATTTGTTTCTGCGCTCATGTTTTCTTTTCCCGTTCTAGTTCTCTAAGCCACAGCAAGCCCTTTATTGAAGATCATCATGTCTTTTCTGATATAGACATTGAGTGCTATAACCTTACCTCTACGTTCTGCACATATTGTGCCTTGAAGGATTTGGTATGTCATGTCTCCACTTTGATTTCTTTCAGGAAAAGTAAATTTAATTTACTGCTTCAAAGCCAAGCACAGGGGTATATGCCTGTAATCCTTGCTCTAGGGCATTGGAGGCAGGAATATTGCTTGAGGCTAGCATGGGATACAAAGTAAGTTCAAGGCCAGCTTGTTCTATATAGTGAGACTATCTCAACAACAACAACAAAAAATAAAATTAAATTAAACACAGAATTTTTTTGAACCCTTCTTGTAAAGTAGGTTGTACAGAGATAGAGAGAATAATCTGCTTACTGAATGTGAAAACTGATGCTTGAATCCTCAGAGCCTACACAAAGCTGGGCGTGGCAGCATCTTTCTGTCATCCTAAGGCTCCCGTAGTAAAATGAAAGGTAGAGAGAAGAGAATCCCAGGACCTTCCGGCTAGCCTGACTGACCTGTGGAGTTGTGAACAACAAAGACACACTGTCTCAAACAACATGGAAGGTGAGGGCCACTGACTCGACAAAAGGCTTACATGCACACACACTTACCAAGAACACACACAGTCCACACATAGATGCAAAGTAGATTATGTAATTTGTATGCAATTGTATGTGTCTCAGTCTGTGTTCCATTACTGTGAAGAGACACCATGACCAAGGCAAAGAAAAGCATTTAACTGGGGTTGGTTTACAGTTCAGAGGTTTAGTCCATTGTCATCATGGCAAGGAGCATGGCAGCATGCAGGCAGGTGTGGTGCTGAAGAGAAGCTGAGAGTTCTCCATTTGAATCTATAGGCATCAGAAAGAGAGACACTGAGACTGGCTTGGGCTTCTGAAACCTCAACAACCACCAGCCCCCGGCACACTTCCTCCAGCAAGTACCCAGTCCTAAGTAGTGCCCCTCTCTGCTAACTAAGCATTCAAATATTTGAGCCAAATGGGAGTCATTTTTATTCACATCCAGCATTTTTCCCTTGTAACTGATTTCCAGTTTTACTGTAGTGAAGCCAGAAAACAAAGATACTTTCTATGATTTCAGTTTTAAAAAATAATTTAGAATTATTTTGTAGCAAGCCATATGATGTATGAAGGGGAAATGTAGTATGTAGTGATAAGAGAAATATGTAGCAACCAGTGTTGGGATAAAATATTATAGAGATCTCAGGTTCTTGGTTTTTTTTTTCTTCCATCTTTTAGTTTATTCTTCTCTCATACAATACATCCCGACTTCAGCCTCCCCAACCTCCACTCCTTCTAGTGCCCCCAACTTCCTCTCTCCTCAAGATCTACTGCTTCTCTGGTTCCTTTCAGAAAAGAGAAGGCCTCCCAGAGATATCAACTGGACACAGCATAACAAGATATGAAGAGACTAGGCACAAACCTCCATATTAAGGCTAGATGAAGCAACACAGTAGTAGGAAAACGGCCTCATGTTCAGGCAGAAGCATCAGAGGCACGCCCTCCCAACATACACACATAACACACACACACATACACACACATACACACACACACACACACACTCCTACTGTTAGAAGTTCTAAAAGTAAACACCAAGCTAATCACCCATTACATCTATGCAAAGGACCAGCACCTACATGCATGTAGCTTTCTGCTTGGTGGCTGCCTCATGCCCTGGATGTTCTGGATGTTCTAGAACTCACTTTGTAGACAAGGCTGGCCTTGAACTCAGAGATCTGCCTACCTCTGCCTGCCTCCTCAACGCTGGGACCAAAGGCATGTGCCACCACACCATGCTTGGCCTTTTTTATTAAATATTTTTTTTTTATTTTATGTGCATTAATGTTTTATCTGCTTGCATGTCTGTCTGAGGGTGTCTGAGAATAAAAGAATATCCATATAATCAAGCTAGCTTTTGTCTTCTGTAAATAATAATATTATATGTATAGCAAAAGTTATGCTTAAAGTTTATGACTTACTATCAGTAAATGTTTGACTTGTGAACTTATTTTGTTTACATATACCTTGAGTCCCAGGATAGTGGGTAGGTAGGGAGGAAAATATTATGAAACCTCTTCTAGAATACCTGCAGGGAGTTGGAAGGCACCATCATGGTTCAAATGAGTGACTGTCAATCAAATCCAGAATCTCTTTGGAGCAAAGGTCATAAATTATATTCAACCGTCATGATAAGGGATTTTGGTGGTAATGTCTAACTATAACTACCAATGACAGATGAGGAGGAGGCTTTGCCATTTGGACTGTGGTATTATGAGTGACTGGGCCATTCATTCATCAAATCTGGACTTTTCCAAGACCCCATGAGTGAACCTGTGTATGAAATTTGACTTCCTCCAAGCTGAGATTTTTATCTTTCTGCTCCTTTGTCTGGGAATGTCAGCAACACCCAGATTCTGTCATAGAGGAAACTTTATGCTATGCTTCAGTTTGAAGAACTTTGGGGATGTAACTCTCATCTCTTATACTGATTGCTGTTCTCAAGCAAGTATAAAAATTCTACTGCAATTAAAGATTTGTCTGGATTCACTGTCAGTATCTGCTCATTGAAGACTGGATAAGAAATTTTCTAGTCAACATCTGTCTAAAATTGCACAACTTGCAGGCATAGCACACCTATTATATCAGCAACTGTGAGTAGAGACTGTAGGATACTAGGTTTCTGGACCAGCCTAGGATTACAGAAACACAGCTTACCGAAACAAGCAAGCAAGCAAGCAAACAATCAAAAATATTATGACTCTCATATCAATTGTTGAAGTTTCTTTTCACAGAATGCATCTGCTGTACCTTTAATGCCTAAATATTCCCCATAAAGGTAATTTAATCCAGGTATAAGAATAGTTGTGTGTATTTTAGAGGGATGGGTGAAGGAAATCAATGAACAAGCCATTGTTTCCAATATTAACTGTGGGATGGTTGGGTAAAAGTCACCTTGTGAGCAGGTATGCCAATGGTAAAATAATAGGTACTAAATGCCTACTAAACCCAAAGCATCACCCTAGGTCCTTTATGTGGTTCATTCTGAGAGTGAACATGCCCTATGGGGGCACACAGTGGCCAAACACAGCATTGAACTCTGCCAGTCTCTGAAGTTACCCAGGATAAATTGACTTCTCCAGGGTGGAATTGTAGACCAAGGTCCCGGAGCTTCAGCCAACACAAAAAGATTGGAAGAGCAAAAAATTAGACACTGAGGTGAAGAGCTAAGGAAGCTTCCTTATCCCAGGTTTAAATAATCTAGTAAATTCCTGGGAATCTTGATTATTTTTTGTTGTTTGTTTGTTTGTTTGTTTGTTTTTCCCCTCTGATGGTTGTGAAAGTGGCCAGATGTTTAAATACTGTACATAATATTTATCAGTTCCAAAAAAGACAGTCTATATAGAAGGTGCAGCTTTGAAGTTTTAACTTTTATATAGTGAGATCAAAATAGTATTTGTTTGGATTCTGATTGCTTTATATGACCAGTATGGTAGAGGGCAAATTCACGTGTCCATTTAAATATGGTGAGTAAGATCCATTTGTCAACATTACTTTGATGTATATCAGAGAGTACCCAGAACAAGCTGGGCCAAGGAAAAACTCTCCAACACTCCTAAAGGAAACCGTGAGAGTCAGTGAGCTGACTGAGGCTTAGTCAACATGAGAAATTGAAAAAGAATCATGCTGGGAATTGTGGGGTTTCCCTATTCGAATGCTTTTCTTTTTTCTGTTAAACCAACGGGAATTGATAGTTTTGAAAGAGGTGAAATTCCCCTGGAGAAATTACTTCAACTAAATAGAGGGAGATTGAGGTAACTGACAACCATCACGTTTGGAAAGCTACTGGAGGCCATCCATCTTTGATATGCCTGAAACCGTATCTCTTTCACAGAAAATATAGACTCAGAGTAGCAGAGATGAAACATCAGAGGTTCGGCTTTCAAAGCATCAGGAGGAAGAGCAAAGGGATTGTGACTGAGAAGAGTTTTAAAGACAGAAAGCTGGGCAGGGTGGCCTTCCGTGGTCTCAGTTACACAGGAGCTTGAGGGAATAAGACGGTTGCAGCTCAGTAATTTGGGGTCTATTTGGGAAACCTCAAAAGACTTATGCCCCTAGCAAATCAAACGGAGAATATGAAATCTCAAGTCCCCAAAGACAAAAAACTCAATTTGTCATATATTGGTATTATTATGCCTTTAAATTTTCTTGTACATTTGTTCTGGCCATAAAAAGTAATTTTAAAAATTAATTTGTTCACAGCTTTATGGAGGCATAATTAAATTATATATTTTGAAAGTGTACAATGCAATGTTTTGATATATGGAAACATTGAGAAATGATTACCAAAGTCAAAATAATTAGCATATTTCTCACTTCAACAAGTGTTGTGTTGTGAAAATGGCTCGATTCTACTCTTGCAAATTTGAGTACATGTTGTTATTAATTAAAATCCCTAGGTCTATAGAAATTATTCATACTATATATAGTTGAATATTAATATACTTTATCAATAGCAACACTCCGGCTACTGGTCCCCAGTAACCATCTTTCTATTTTGATTTTATGAATTTTACACTTTTAATTCCAATTTTCAGAAAAAATTTCACTGAATAATAAGTATTCTTTGATCACTGTCTTTTTATGCCTTGGATGTCTTTGTAGCCCTTTCTTCTGATCTGTTAGTCACAGGAAATAGTCAACAAATGGGGTGAGGGATATATATGTTTTGTTTTGTGTTTTTTTTCAGCATGAGCTTTGGGTTTTATAGTTGACTTTCTTGACATAGACATCCATTTGAACTCTAGTGATAGAATCTAAGGTCCAGGGCTCAAACCAATAACCTTCTCTGAGCATGTATCACTCAATGTGTATTGGTCTAAGTGGGAAGTGTGGAATTGAATATATCTTACCCCATGGCACAAATGTGTTTCCCTAAGGCTATGCATATGCAGCAATTACTGGAAATGTCAGCCGAGAGCCTAATACGTTCTGGATCCTGCGATTTCTTTTGATAATTTGTGAGTGTTTTACCAAAGAAAATTATAGAAATAAAAATTGCTCCTCTACAACCATCCAGTTACTAAGCATCTCAGGATGGATTTTGACCCAAGGCCTGTCTTTTCTTTCTACTTCTGCTACACTGTGAGCGGCCGCAAGCTTATAGGGTGTGAGAAAACCAAAGTCTATGTACTGAACACAAATTTTAGCCTCCAAAAAGACACCAAATGTTTTATTCAAATTTGCTTTGTTTTTATACTCTGTAGTGATGAAATATGCACAACTTTTTTCTTTATTCTGAAAGGGGAAAAAGCTTTACAAATGTTAAGTTTTCTGACTCAATATGTTCTGTGAAAAGCTGAAAAGAAATCCTTCACATTAAAGCAAGCAGACAAACAAAGCTTAGGAGACAAAGACTATACTGTTGACATTGCTAATCAACCTGAGAGAAATGGGAGAAAGGTATAGAGTGGTCCCTGCTTCCAAATTAAGCACGAAACACTCTGACTGCTTCTTGCATATCATTATCTGAAGTTTTGAAAGCCAGCTTGAAGAAAATCAAATCACTAAACAATAAAAAGGTTTAATATTGAATACTTCTGTTACCAGGTTTTGTTTTGCTTTAAGTTTTAATAATGGCTAGGATTATTAGGAGTTGGTTTAATACCATGCCAGTTTAGCAGAATGGTAATAGTAAGTTCTCCTCTAGAACACAGGACCTCTTTAAACACATCTTCTTAATCCCAATAATATCACCAAGTATGGGTGCCATTGTGTGGAATAGGACTTAAATGCTGTTTTTTTTTTAAAGTAGTTGATTACTTTCATGACATTTGACATGTGTCTCCTTATTGCACCAGTGGGCATGTCTTGGCAAGCTGACCAGTATTGTGGTTTTCAGGATTACACAGTAATACTGAAAATTACTTTTCTCATAGAACTAACTAACGTTCTCTGTCTCTGTCTCTCTGTCTCTGTCTCTCTCTCGGTTATTTTATTTACTTACATGTTGTCCCCCTTCCCAGTATCCCCTCCGCAAACCCCCACCCCATTCCCCCTTCCCTTTGGCTCTAAGAGGGTGCTCCCTCACCCACCCATCCACTCCTGCCTCACCACACTAGCATCCCCCTCTGCTGGGGCATTGAATCTTCACAGAACCAAGGGCCTCCCCTCCCATTGATGCCAGATAAAGCAATCCTCTGCTACACATGCACCTAGAGCCATGGGTCCCTCCATGTGTACTCTTTGGTTGGTGGTCTAGTCCCTGGGAGCTCTGGGGGGTTCCAATTAGTTGATGTTGTTCTTCCCATGGGGTTTCAAACACTATGAAAACCAGTAGTGATGAAGTCATCAGGTCAGTATCAGCTTGATTTCTCTAAGTGCTATGACTCAAGTATATGGTTTCCTTTTCAGTAAAAGGTTCTCATCATGAAATTCTGGAGTGTAACTAAGAGCATTGGCAATAGCCTGTGCTGTTTGGGGGTCTATGGAAAATCATTGGTTAACAAATTCCAAAGAGGTAACCCATTCCTAGCATTGTACTTTTGTTATCCTGTGATGTCTAGTGGGACATTGTTGCTCTGTGATAATATAACTTGATTTAAACACTCCTTCGCCCCCACACTCTCTCATATATGTGTTATAATGGCTATTCCTGGTTGTCCTCTTGACTATATCTGGAATGAACTACAACCCAGAATTGGAGGGCTCATCTGTGATCCTGATCTTGAGGCTGGAAGACACAAGTTTCTGACCTGGATCTTGGCATGGAGTTTTTGAGGCATAGTGACCACATAAAGCTTAGGCCCAGGCAAGGTAGTACACACCTTTAATTCCAGGAGACTGAGGCAAGGAGGTCTTGAGTTCAAGATTAGCCTGGGACAAAGCAAGTTCCAGATCTAGGCGTAGGGATACACACCTTTAATCTGGACTACACCTTCTGCTGGAGGCCTACATAAGGACATTGGAAGAAGGAAGATTCACTCTTTGCCTGTTTGAATTTACTTGCCAGCACATCTTGTTAGAACCTACTTCTACAGAAGAGCAATTGAAACAACTAGCCTTGTGAGACTGAGCAACTACTAGATTCCCAATCACAGCTGACTATTGCTGGGCCAGTTGGACCACAGACTATAAGTCATCACAATAAATTCCCTCAATATAGAGAGACTCCATAAGTTCTGTGACTCTAGAGAACCCTGACTAATTCACATATGTATATATAAATTTTATATATGCACATATATATACACACATACATATGTACATATATGTATGTGTGTATATATACATATGTGTGTGTATATATATACATTACACATATAAAATTTAATGAAGCATCTATGGTGGTCACTTAAGGTCTTTGATATATTACTTAGTTGTCTCCTTATTCCTCCTCATAGATTACTGCATCTCTCAGCCCTCATCCTAGAAACTTTTTGTAATAAAAGGCAATTAAAACAGAGACCCACTGCCGGGCAATGGTGGAGCATGTCTTTAATCCCAGCACTTGGGAGGCAGAGGCAGGTGGATTTCTGAGTTCGAGGCCAGCCTGGTCTACAGAGTGAGTTCAGGACATCCAAGGCTACACAGAGAAACCCTGTCTCGAAAAACCAACCAACCAACCAACCAACCAACCAACCAACCAACCAACCAACCAACCAGAGACCCAGAACTAGTCAACATGCAGACAATAAGAGACTATGAAATGTTCAATCCTAACAGGTACATCCATACTACACCCCTTCCTCTTGAAGCTCAAAAATCATTCTGGAAGAGGCAGCAGAAAGACTGTAAGAGCCAGAAACAGTAGGGGACAGGAGGTGGGCTACAAGAAAACAATGTCTTCTGGACACAGTAGGGCAGTTACACATATGAATTCCCAGGGCTTATGACAGCATGCATGAGACCTGCACAAGCTCAAGCCAAACAACATCCTAGCATGGAGAGAGGAAGGAAGGGTCAGGTATCAGCCCTAGTCAAGAAGCTATTGGGAACTGATGAGGAGAGTCAACTAAGTTTAGCCATTATAAAACAAGGAAAGAACTCATCAGCTACCTTTATAAAACGTATTCTTTGTTTATATCCACAATCCCCCTTTTAATTTTATACTTAAATGTCTACTTAGTGCTTCTTTGCTGAAGCTGGTACTAGCTTTTCTCCCCATCGTGGGTCCTTTTGCCTCTTAGCATTGTGGAACTAATACTATGCGGGAGACATTTACTTTGTGCAAGAACGAAGGTAAGATAAAGCAAGTAAGCAGGAGGAATTCACAGTAGTCTCCAGGAGTTCCTGTTACTGCCTCATTGGATTGCTTTTATGGTCCTTTCCAGCCCTTAACATGGCAATAGGTAAGTGTCCAGGATGGAACTGTAATGAGTTAAGAGTTTGCTTGGGCAATTGAAGTCATCCTAGATCAGATTGGTGAATTAAATGGTCCTAGAAACATCCTGTCCTCAAGTTTGAACAGGTTTATACAGGGGCAAAATCTAGCTAGGCCCTCTAGATGGTACACATGGTAAAAAAACCTACTTTAAGCAACACAATTAATGGGAAAGTATAGCGTTTGGTATGTTATATAATAAACATAACAAATCAAATTAGATATTTTTTATTTTTGAAAAGGGTTGTGAAAGAACAGAAATGAAAAGAGAATATGTGACAAAAAAAAATTCCTGTGTAGCCTACCCAACATAAAAATCCTAACTACTCTCTGCCTTTTCCAGAAAGGGGTGCTAATGCCTAGAATAAAGGAACATTCTCAAATAACAGGTAGAGAGCGGTTCCACTTTCACACTGTAAATGTAAAATCCTTTCCTCTGCTTCCCTAGCAGAGTAACTAACTTAAGAAAGTACTAAATCCAAGTGTACTCATGCGTACTGGTACAGCCTGGACATAGACTGACATTATCTTCTGAATTTTGGCACGAGAAAGTTTGGATCTTAACACACTTGAGCTGAAGATTAGTGTTCATCAATTTCTGATCCCCAATTCCTTCTCAGGCCTAGTTTTGAGGTTGAAATATGGTTGAAGGGGACCATATGTGAGCACCACTTAGGCCCTTCTGCTATGGTGTTACCCATCTCTCTTATTTTTAGGCAGCAACCCCCACATCCCATGCACAAAGCAACATTGGGATTTCCTCATCATTGTCTTTGCCTCTCTTACAGATTCTGCTAAAGATGCTTCTTTCCTTCCACTCAGACAAATGATTGTTTGGAAGTGGGTTGGCACTTGTTATCTCAAGTCTTAGCTCTTCTATAAGTTCAAGAAGTCACCAGATGACATAATATCCCTTTGATGACATTTGTGACACCAAACTGTCTAGTTTTAAGGCTGTCTCTTGATTTCTAACACCTTGAAAGTAGGCACTATTTTGTTTCTATCTCTCTGGTGTATAGATATTTCTGATACACACTAGACATCCAAATATCAATTTGAGTAAATACATTGGTAAATCCATTACCAAAGGCTCTCAGGCTTGATTATACTGTTGAGCTCTTGTATACATGAGGAACATATTTATATTGCTCATAAATTACTCTTATTCGGGAAGGTTGTTCTTTCCTTACATAGACTTAGATCTTTTATGTATAAATATTTACTTACACACACACACATCTGAGGTTTTCAATAGCTTTATGTGGATATACTGAAAATGCTATCAAAATTAATTGTACTTGCTACTGTTCTCATATCTGTGAAAATATCCCGACAAACACAGTGCAATATAAAGAAATGAGGCTACATTTTGGTTTATGGTTTGAGGACACAGTCCATCATAACAGGGAAAGCATGTTGGCAGGGGCTTGAGTCAGCTAATCACATTGCAGCATTAGTTGGTAGCAGAGAAAAATGAATGCCGTGGTCAGTTCTCTTTCTCCTTTTAATTGAGCTTGGGATCCCAGTGTATGGCATGGTGCACTCACATTCAAAGTAGGTCTTTTCTGCTCTGTCAAACCTTTCTAACTGCAACCACACTGAAATACCGAAAGACATGTTTCCATGGTGATTCAAAGTTCCATTTAATTGGCGATGAAGATTAACTATACCAAGTCCACTTCTAGTAGACTCAACAGTACCACTCACATTCAGGATGGATCTTGCCTGCTCTAAATCTTTCTGAAAGCTCTCTCGCACACATACTCAGAAGTGTTTCGAGATCCTAAATCCTATCAAGTTGGCTATGAAGCTTAACCATCACATTGTTCTTGTCATTAAACATTAGAATAAACCACATGACGTAGCCCAAAATATCAGTATATTATAGATGCAAGTCTCATAGTCATCAAATGAACTTTGGTTTCAATAATAAATAAAAACTTTAGTCCAGTTCCATGGGTCACCGAATGGCTTTGTGCATGCTAGGCATACACTGTACTTCTGAGCTGCATGGTTGTCTAAGACCCTTGTGCTGAGTGTGGGAAGGAATGTGCTCTCTGTGCTTCCTCATCTCTCCAAGTGGTAACCTGGTCACCTGATAATCTACTACCAGAAAGAGATGTCTTTTGTATACAAACAGTGCTGCTGTTTCATACATATGTGTTGTAGCACTCAACCTTGACCCCAACCTATTCAGCAGCTTTAGTATTGACCTGGGGTGGAAATAAATGCATAGCGAAACATGTGGAAAACACAAAGCGAGCCATCTTAGCTTGGGCTGCTACTAAAATGCTATCCATAAACTATGGCTTAATATTTATTAGCTTTATTATAAGTTCTATATTCCTTGTCTAATCATCATTAAACATGTTAAGTGCTGGGCAGTGGTGGCGCACGCCTTTAATCCCAGCACTTGGGAGGCAGAGGCAGGCAGATTTCTGAGTTCGAGGCCAGCCTGGTCTACAGAGTGAGTTCCAGGACAGCCAGGGCTACCTACACAGAAAAACCCTGTCTTGAAAAACCAAAAAAAAAAAAAGAACATGTTAAGTGGTTGTAGAGGTGCCTTCATGAGAACTTCCCAATGAGTGGAATAAGATGTCTCTCGCTAAAAATGTGTGTGAGGAAAGGACATTTCCTAAAAAGTGTAGCTTAATCTCCATGTATAAAATACTGAAAATACATAGTCTGGGATTTACTTAACTAATCACTGCTCAATGGCTCATGGCAACACAACTAAGTTTAGTAGATGAGAAATTTGTTCACCTTGAAAGTAGATATTACTGGAGAAGAGAGAATGACTGTCAACTTGCACAAGTGATATATGGATGACTAATTAAAGCATATTTCTAGGTATCTGTGAAGGCACTGTCAGAGAGTCCTGCAATGTAGGGACACCAACTGAAGGGGAAAGCCCCACACTGAATGGTGGCAGTACCATAAAATAGACTTGAGTCTAAGGACAGAACAAAAGCGGAAGGAAAAGAAAAGCCAGGCAGCATGGGTGTGCGTCGTTCTCCCCAATTATATACAACTAGTGTTGCTGTCTGCCTTGCAGATCTCATATCGGTGACTCACAGGGAGCATCCAGGTTTCCAGACTCAGACCACTGTTCTGAGGTCTGAGGGTGATGCTGATGCTGAAGCCTCTCAGACTGAGCAGCTACCAGGCTCTACCCCTCCATCTTCCATGGTCAGCGTTGGATGATCTATCTTCTGGTTATGTAAATCAGCCTAGTAAATCTCCTCTTATATATGTATAGCAATACATCCTTTTCCTCTAGAAAACTTTGAATAATGAGGGGGGAAAATGGCCCTCCCAACTATGTATCTCACATATCTTTAATCCCATACTCATCAAAAACTTGATTAATGGTATCAGAAAAGGATATGTTGGACTTTGAAGACATAAGTATTTCTGATACTGTAATATTTTTATTATAATTCAACTTCAATTTCTACATTAATTCAAGATACCAGGCACAAAGAATTTTAGTGTATATCAATGAGCCCATTTACTGCGAAATATTATGCATTTCCAGACCACGTACTGAAAGGATGGGCCATCCTTTTGATTCCTAGAAATTTCTCAGTGGCCACCATCATATGGAGAATACAAGGGCACAAATGTTTGCTGAATAAAATAAATGAAGTATCATAAACCCAATCTGTTTTGAGAATTCTTGACAGCACCCAGATTTTCCTCAGAGAGCCAACATTCTGCACCCTCATATATACTTTGCTGTTCAAGCTTTAGTCGTCACTTGCTCATTATTCAATGTTTATGTAAGGATTCCTATTGTAATTTCCCTTTGCGTTTTAAGGCCACTGAGAAGAACATAAAGAGACAGGAAAGTACCTGCAGGGAACTGAGCACTGCTATCTCTTGAGTGTAAAAAGCTCATCTATCATCCTTTAGTCCCGTCTGCCAGGAAATTCCAAGACTGATTTACATATAATTTCAATGGACAATTTATCTTCTAATGAAATTTCCCCATAAATAGTATGACTTTTATCTTTAATATATTTGTTACAGGCTTTAAAGTGTTGTTCCTAAATTGATATATTTTAAGTGTCACCTACTGAATTGCTACAATTACTATGATAAAAGCTGTTTGCTTGTTTGGGATGGTACACCCCACCTCCACCTCCTCCTCAAGATCTTTCTTTCTCCCTCCTCTTTCTCCTCCCATCTGCTGCCATTGCTGTATCATCAGTCAGATGCTCGGCTGATCACATTTACCTTCACAATCCTAACACAGTTCAATGAGAGAACACAATCTTTTCTCTGTCTACTTTAGGATTCCAGCTGGGGCTCAGTAACAGAGAAGATTAATAGGAGAAAACCATGCATGTCCACTTAAGTCTTGCACAGCACAGAATCCACATGAAAATGAAGACACAAAGAGTAAGTATACGTGAATGCTTCCATGCTGGACAAAGACCAATGAGTCATGAAAATGGAACTAGACATTAGAAAACTAGACTCTAGAAGATGGCCTTAGGCAAATACTGGTAGATGAGTAGCTAGTAAGATAAGGGTCAGTGGAAAATTTTGTACAGAATATATTTTAGGGGGTGCTGGTGACAAGGATTTTACCTTTTATTTAGTATGGGGCTTTACAGGGGCTCAACTCCTGCTTTTAGAAAGAAAAGATGATTAGACAATATTGAGCATGTTCAGCATGGTATGGCCATAGACAATAATGCACAGTCCATAGTTCAGAGACCCAGAAAGGCAAGCAACAAGGATGGCTCTAAGGGGGACACATGGATCTCCATGAAAAGGGGAAATAGAATAGATTATGCATGTGGACTGGGGACAGATGGAAATGGGAGCAGCAGGGATCTGATGTGGGGAGGATGGAGGGAGAAAGTACATGGAGTGACAATTGGAATTAAAAGGCATTTGGAGGGTGATGTGAAAAACTAGTAGAGTAGAAATTCCCAGGATTCTATCAGGGTAACCCTAGTGAAGACTGCTAGTAATGGAGAATATGAAACCTAAACCAGCCATCTTTTGTAACCAAGCATCTTCCAGTGATAGGGATGGAATACTAATCCAGCAACAAAACTAACCTACAATCTATCCTGCCTACAAGATGTGCTGGGGCAGTGGAGGCATGGAACTTCTGGGAACGGCCAACCAGTGATTGGTTGCCTTAGCTAGGGTTTTACTGCTGTGAACAGACACTATAACCAAAGCAGTTCTCATAAGGGCAACATTTAATTGGGGCTGGCTTATAGGTTCAGAGCCTTAGTCCATTATTATTAATGCAGGAGCATGGCAGTGTCCAGGCTGGAATGGCGTAGGAGGATGTAGGCCTCTACATCTTCATCTGAAGCCTAACCCTTGAAGACTAGCTCTTTTGCACAGGGTGGAGCTTCAAAGACCACCCCATAGTGACATACTTCCTCCAATAAGATCACACCTACTCCAACAATGCCACACCTCCAAACAGTGCCACTCCCTGGGCCAAACATATTCAAACCACCACAATGGTCTAATTTGAAGCCCATGCCAAGGGAGGCAGCCCATGCCCAACACTGCTTCAGTGCCCAGAAAACAGAGGATGGATAGCCCAGAGACCTAGAATGGGGTGGGTGGGGGTGAGGAGTCAATAAAATGACTCCTAATGCTACTCTGCTATACTTATAGATTGGTGACTAGCTCTATCATAATCAAGAGAGGATTCTTCCAGCATCTGATGGCAGATAGAGACTGACAGCTGAACATTAGGTAGAAAGAGAGCCCAAATTGCAGATCTCTATGACTGTCCCCTTGAAACATGGGGAACCTGCTGAAGAGGAGGAGAAATCATAAGGGTTAAGTAAGTCCACAGAATCAACTAAGCAGGGCTCATAGGGACTCACAGGGACTGAAACAGCAAGCACAAGCCTGTATAAGTCTGTCCTAGATCATCTGTAAATACGTTGTAGTTGTTTAGCTTAGTGTTTTCTTGGGACCCCTAAAAGTGGGAGTGGGAGTGTCTCTGACTCTTTTCAACTGTTCTTGGGACCCTTTTTCTCCTACTGAGTTCCATGGCTCAGCTTGATATGAAGGTTTGTGCTTAGTTTTATTGCATATTGTCATGCCATGCCTGCTCAATATCCTTGGGAGGTCTGCTCTGTTTTCAAAGGAAATGGAGGAGCAGTGGATATGAGAGAGAGGGGAGGGAGCATTGGGAGGAGTAAGGGTAATGGAAACTGTGGTCCAGATGTACTATATGAGAGAATATGAGACAGAGAGAGAGAGAGAGAGAGAGAGAGAGAGAGAGAGAGAGAGAGAGAGAGATGCTAATGACATGCAATGCTTAAGAAAATTGAATGGTAAATTAATGCCACATTAAAAAAATAAAAACCTCTAACCTTATAGATTAAGTATAAAAATTAATATTTGCCTTATGCTAAATCCTCTTTTCTGTTCTAAAATGCTTAATGTACAAAACAATAATTATAAATGAATAATTTGCCTATACAACGTGTTAATAATGAATGAAACCAACCTAATGGAGGTGGATTTTGTGAAGTAGTGAAAGACAGACTATGAAGTTTATCAGGCACAATAGCTTACACTCTCTGAAGTAATTGCAGTTGGTTTCCATCTTCAAGCCCGTTGTATGTACTTCTTTTCTAATGTGAAGGTAAATGTCAGTGGATGCTAATTAATACATTCCTTGTATGTTTTCCTGTATCCATACTGCATACTCACACACAGAATAAATATTCAAGTTGTTTTCAAATGATACTGTCCTGAGTATTTAAATATCTTTGGCAAATATGTCAGTATTTAATGAATGAGGGACTACTTGAAAAATCAAGTAAATGAGCTTATATCAACACAGGTAATAATCAATAAGGCCCAAGGACTTGTAACATGAAGTGGAGGAGGAGGAAGAGGAGGATGAGGAGAAGAGGAGGACAAAGAGGAGGGAGAGGAGGAAGAGGAGGGGAAAGAGAAGGGGGAGGAAGAGTAGTGAAGAAGAGGGGGAAAGGAAGAGAAGAAGGGGAAGAAGTTCCCAATGCCCTTGCATTTGCTGTTTTTGAAATACCTTTAGCTCAAAATGATTCTTATATCAATACATTTTAAATGGTATAATTTGTCATACATTAAGATGTGACTAGAAGTAGAATAGTTGACGTCTCTTCCATTTGCTGACAGTTCTACATGACCACTCAATGGCTCTTCCAGCCTAAGGTTCTAAACACTTCTCTAATTTTAGTCAGGTCTGCACAGCAATATTGTACTCTCTGGCTCCACTCTCCTCCTAGTGTGGCTTCCATAGTTGAGATAAACATGATGATCAAAAGTGGCTTGGGAAAAATGATTTACTGTTACATTTCCTTGTAACAGTTCACCACTGAAGGAAGTCAGGGTGGGAACTGAAGCAGGGACCTGGAGGCAGGAACTGAAGCAGAACCGTGAAAGAGTGCTCTTTACTGGTTTGCATGGACTCAGCTTGCTTTTACACAACCCAGGATCCCTTGTCCAGGGGTAACAGGAACCACAGTGTGGGGCCAGACTCTTCCACATTAATCATTAATCATGAAAATGTCCTACAGACTTGCTAGCTGGCTAATCTGATGGAGGCAATTTTCTCAATTGAAGTTCCCTCTTTCTTCCCAGATGTCAAGTTGACAAAATAAATTAACCAGCATACCCTGTGATAGGAAGATGCTAGAATCCTTTCCTCTAAGGCCTTCCCTTTCCCTCTCCTTTCATTGTTTACCAACTATCACCTTATCTGCTTGTTATGGTTCAGATCTTAAGTATTCTCCAAAGTTTTGGTTGCTAGCCTATGGCACTGTTAAGTGACAGTGAAACCTTCAGGAGCTGAGACTTAGCAGAAGGAGTTCAGTTCACGTGGTGTGTGCTCTGGAACGGAATATGGGAACCCCAGCCTCACACGGTCACTGCTACTGGAACACAAGGTAATTTTACCAACTGTCTGATCCCCACCATGCTGTTTGGTCTCTCCAAAATGTGAGGCAAGCAAAACATGGACTGAAACATTTGCAATTGGGAGCCAAAGTAAATCCTCCTTCTAACATGATTTTACTCTTAGGGTTGTTGTTTTGTCATAGTTACAGAAAGATGACAAAGTGACCAAGACCCATACATATTTTCATTGCTATGGCCAACATCAAGTGCTGTGTCTGTAGATTGTTTCTAAATCAGTACATTACTCTAAATATGTAAGACTCATAAGGTCTTAGTAGCATACAAGATAACTATTAGTTTAAGGTTTGTGTGTGGGAGGGCAGGCATAGGCAGGTCAGAGGACAAGTCTCAGGAGCCTGTTCTCTCTGGGTCACCTTGGCAGCCTGAAATAGGACTCAGGTGGGAAGGTCTGTGTACAAACTACCTGCTGATCCATCTTGTAGGTTCATGAAAACATTGTTACATTATTTTCTCTCCCGGAGCTCCTAACCAAGTTTCTTTACCTAGGCAGTAAGTTTTGTTTTGTTAAACTTCCTTTGCTATAGCAGCGCTGAGCTGGCTAGAAGCTGGTTCCAGGTTTCTCATTTCCCTGCTACATGGCTACATAAATTAATCACTTTGAAGTCTGCATGGAGCATGAGGGCCCCGAGTCTTTTGGAAAGTCAGTCCACTGGATGATCTCTCATCTAGGCATTTCTGTGAAGACTTCAAAGGAGATAAACTGTTCATTAGTGGAGGTCGTGACACTTAGAAGTCAGCTTTATGAAAATATAACGTCCAATGCATTCCATTACACCAAGAGGGGGACAAAGTAGCATCTGAATAAGGTAGGCTTCTAAACATGTAGGAAATGAGAGGAGCAAAATATATATTTAAATTTTCTTGTTTAAACAATAAAGAGTAAGCTAAGAAGTTGGTCTAACAACAAAAAAAAATCCTATGGTAAGTATTTAGAATAAATAATCAGGATATTTCTAAACTTATTAGATAGTAAAAAAATCTCAAAAGATAACCTCCTGATATTTTGATGAAAGTATAGTTTACACAGGCTTAACCAATGTAGACATGTTTACAGCTTCAAATGAGCAAATTCACCTATCAGTATTCTCTACATGTATGGAGTACATGTATGGTCGCAGGAACAAAGTTAGAAAACCTTTGCCATGTGCAGGTGCACATGGAGGCAGTCGGTCACCATCAGCTGCCCAGTGTAAGGTCCACACGAACAGCCAAGAGCCAGCATCTTCCCTCCTTGGGTCCTAGAGGAGCAACATAACACTAAGCCCAAGGGTCGATAAACAATTTCCTTAGGGAACAAAGGAAAGGCTGCCTGGGTATTTCGAGCAGAAGGGACCACTTGAGTATGGCTATGAAAAATCATTCATGTAAATGCAGAGGAAATGGCCAAGGGCCCTGAAAGAAAATAAAAACACCAGAAAGGCCTTAAATACCATGCGGGAGCTTACAGGTTTCATTTTAAAATAAGTAAAAAAGCCTTCCACAGCAAAGGAATGAACTAATTCCATTTCTGTTTTAAATGTCAAGAAAAGGCTGAGAGGAGTCAGGACTTGGCAGAACAGCCAGTGAGGACGTTTAGGAGCCAGGGTGTGTTAGTGTGCCTCAGCTGAATAGCAAACACCGCAGACTGAAAGGGTTGTGAAGTGAACATATATTATCCGACAGCCATGGAAGCCGCATGTTGACAGGTAAGGTGCTGGCAGGGCTGGCTTCTTGAGGCCTCTTTCTTTGGCTTATAGATTGCCTTTTTCTGTGTTCTTCCTTGGTTCCTTCCTCATGCTTCCTGCACATCCCACCATGTCTCTATGAGGGATCCACTCGACTGTCTAATTTTACCTAGATTACCTTTCTTAATGGCCTCTAAAGAGTCATATTCTAAGGAAATGGAGTGAGGACTTCAACATGTGACTTCTAGAAGGATGCATTCTAACATGGTAAGTGGCACAAAGAAGAGAGAAGAGTGGACAGAGTAAAGGAAGGCTAGGCAGAAAAAAACAACAACACAACTTCACAATGAGCTTCATATATAAGGCTGTCCTGATTCTTGGTTGGCGCAATCAGGGAGCCTAATACTGACAAACCAGGCTACTCTGGTCTTTGCTATAAACAAACAAACAAACAACAAAGAGAGGCTTAGTGAGCCAGTAATAGGACTGAATTCAACCTGTTGCAAATGAAGCAGTAATGGAGCTTACAGACAAGCCAGAGTACAGGGTCAGGGAAGAGTACTACAGACGGAGGCCAAGGGACTTCTCACCCCAAACACATAAACTAGGATCAGAAGGGATGGAAATCCCAGTGAGTCGTGTAGGAGTGGGAACAGAAGCCAAGTCAACAGGAAGGCTCTAGAAGCTTATCAGATGAGGCAGGAAATCAATCAGAACAGCACATTCTATCAGAACTAGGGCAGAAGATTCAGTTGTGGACAGGCATTAACTCTTACGTCTTCTCCAGAAGCATACAGCTATTTTACTTCAAGCACACCAGTAAATACTTCTGAGTCCTAGTTGATATTAGCAAATGAAGACTTTATTTTCACAGCCCGGAACGCAGTCAGAAAACTCTGTCAAGTCACACAATTTTCATTTTCTTTCACAGGTTTCCAAATACTTTACATGAAAAGCAGCTGAGTATGACGTCATATGTCTTACGAGTAGTAAACTCAACCTTTGGCATTCATTATTCTTGATATTTCCATTTATGATAATCCAAGTTTCAAAGTCTTCTATAAAACATATCTACATATTCTTCTGGTGGCAGCAACACTTCATGGATTAATATCTGAACACTGAAACCTGGAACACATCTTAGAATACCAGAGTCTTAGAATATCAGCTTAACAAGTTTTCATGAACTTTACTTGAGTTAGATTCATAATTTTACGGAAGAAATTGAAAGCAAGCTGCCCATGAGAGTTATACATATCCACAAGCAATACTGTGACATTGTTTAGCCAATCAGAGGAAGATACTTAAAAGTTTCACATTATTCCAGAGACCCTAAGGCACAAGACAAAGTGACTTCTTATGTTTTTAAAAAGCAACAAAGGAAATGTATATTCTGTATGATTTTAATAAATTTAACACTATTATACAATAAAGAAAATCTCCACAAACATTCCCTCACAAACCTGGAAACTTTATATTTACACAGTATTATAGCAATTTTAAATGTTAATCTATGATACAATAATGTTACTTCAGGAAACGTAAAAAATATAGTTCTTTTTAATGGTCATGCTCTCATTTTTTTTTTTTTTTTGATGAAAGCTAGACAGTTCATTTTAATGTTACTTTAAACCTTTGAAAACGCATAACAGACATTCAGCCAGCTTCATTAAGCCCTTAGGACAGAGTCTGTTCACGCGGAGTAGGTGGATGGCTCGTCATCACTTAAGTCCGAATCTTCATCCACTCCTTCTATGACTGACTTCTTCCCCTTACAGCAGGATACAATTAATCCGATCAAGAACACCTATAAATTCAAATAAGCAGTGTTACTAAAATCTAAGCAGTAAGTAACGCAGTGTCAGCCCAGCAGCTGGAGTAGAGTGTGGTGCAATCGCTAAGACTTGTCTCACTCGGGGCAGCTGGCGACTTCCCATAACCTCAGCTCCTGGACCCCTTCTGGGCTCCATGTGTACCTGCACACATGTGGCTTCACTCACAAACATATTAAGGGAACCTTTCAAAACCTTTCAATGTCAGTAATAAGATTCACGCAGAATACTGAGATTCACACAAGCTTAGACACTTAATTGTATAAAGGAAGGCCAAGTCATGCTTGGCTATATAGACTTACCACAAGAAATGCCCAGTTACCAAAGTAGTAGGCAGCGCTGAAGAACCAGAACTTGTGGAGGAATACTATGTTCGGGTAACAGTACATTGATCTAGAAAAGCAAATAAACAATTACGTTAAAGGTGTTTCTTTCATGAACCAATGACTCATTTTGAATCTAAAGGGCTGTTAACCAAAACTATCAGCTAAAAGCTGATGAAAAGACTGTGAATGTCAGAGACAGGTCTGAGTCCTCCCATGATTGCTTTCAATCACAGCCAGCATTAAACTATCAACTATTATGCCATATTAGATGATAAAAATAGTGTCAATATTATAATTTTGATACCAAAAGTAAAAGTTTTATTTATTGGCCAGTTCAGCTTATTTGAAATAGAAAAATAAGTACAATATAGAGTCCCAGACAGAAAACAAGGCTTTCCCATCAAGAAAAACAGAAAGAGTGATCAGATACAGTTAGTAGACATGGCACTTTGTAAGGAAACTGATTCTCAGGACAGCTCACTCTTGAGAGGACTTTATGAGTTCACCAGCCCCTCAGAGCACTCTACTGAAAAATATTATCACTTCTTCTAAAGAAATACCATTATAATTATTTACAGAAAGAAATGGCTCCTGTTAGAAATGTAAACAGCATTATAGCTACAATCAAAAACAATTTATTTATATTTCTCCTTCAAATAAGATGTAACTTAAAGAGAAAGAAGACGGTTACTTGATCACTGAAGATTTTACACTCACATCATCCAAATAAATTATATTCATTATTCCCACGAAGTTATAAGATACAGATGTATAAGTCTTAAGTGAAGTCTGAGGAAATATTTCAAGCTTTTCAGAAAGGCCTCTGCAGCTCAGCAGGATGTAACTATGGGAAACACTGTGTTGCGCAGGTTTTAACAACCTTCTGCACGTCAGGAGGCCTTTAGTCCCCACAACAAAACCAACTTACAATGCAACTTCTTTTTCCATCTATTAAGAAAGACAATATGATTTCTGAATTCTTACATCTGAAACAGGCAAGGGCCAAGCATCCTATACGCAATTAGGAGATATATCCTGCTGCTGATTAAGAAAATATACCTTTAGTTTTTATTTTATGAACTGTGTTCTCTTTATTAATGGTAAGTGCCACTATTTTCTTGAAACAAAATAAAGCAGGGAGTTTTTGTTGTCCAGTTTATTATTATATAAGGAATCTAAAATACTTTTCTAAATTTTATGGCTGATATGCAGTTTTCTGAAAAAAAGTAGAAATTAGGTTATAATTTACGAGAATGCCAGACTCGTCTAGGGATATGTCAAGCAAATATTTAAATAACCTTTACTCTGGCCATTTCTACTGCATTTCAACATGTACTTATGAACTGCCAATACCAATGCTGAGTCAGCAGAGATACAACCTCCTATATCTCCCCTCCCAATCGGTAGTGCTATCAGTGACTTCCCAGGCTCTCCTCATATCCTTCCTACTTTTGTGGGATTTGTGTTTATTTGCTTAGTTTTCAGGCACAGTCTTCCTATATAGTCCAGGCTGATCTCATGATCCTCCTACCTCAGACTCCCGGATGCTGAGATTACAGCTTTGCACCACACCTGGCTCTAAACAGCTCTTTACCCTCCTACCTGTGTCTCTTAAGACCATGGTTTTTTAGGTGCTGGGAGTCAGTGCACCAGAGGAGACTCATGGACTGGAAGTTACTTCATACTTTCCTCTCACTCAATAGTAATTATTCCATAGAAAAAATTCACGGTAATATGATCAACCAGTTTGCTACTTACATCAAATAAGCCTGACTATTCTAAAGTACCCACAGGGCATTCACATGTTGACATATTCAAGATGATGAAATAAAATAAAATTTAGGATGGGGCTGGTGTTACTAAAATTCAGATTACTGAATAGAACATTTTCTCATTTTCTTAAATTAAGACCTGACAAGAGTCTAAGGATGCTAAAACAATACCCTTGAGTGCATCTTCACAATGAAGGATAAATAGCATACTCCGTGTTGTGAATGAGAAGATAGGCACCATAGCCCGAGAGTTACACAACCAACATTACTTAGCCTCTTTGCTATGTAAACTATGGAGCCTGTGTATTGTATAAAATGGTTATCATCCATTCTTCCCAGGGTTACTACATAGACTAAATGAAGTATATCAAAAAACCTGGGCTAAGTGACAGCTACTATTTTTTCTTATTTCTTTGACTAAGGATAATGAAATTCATGATAAAAACAAGTTGCCAGAGCTGCAAAATGAAGCAAACAACTACTCTTAACATTCTCTGTCGATGCCCCACAGTAGTGAGGAAGGGCTCCTCTGGCAGGAGTATCATCACCAGTTTGCACATCTTCATTATTTTTTCTCTACACAGAGTTGAAAGAAAACAGGCTAAGTAAAATTCAGATGTGACCATTTCAGCAACAAAAGACACTGCTAAGAAGTAAACTCCTTTTTAAAATAGGCAACTTGAATGCTTATACTAGAAGAGAGCTACAGGCTGCAACTTAGGAACATTTATTTAAAATCGTGATGTGGAGTATCCCAGGAGAAGATTTCTGGATGTGCATGTGAGATTTGTTTCCAGAGAGAAGGATGTGCTAATTGGATGTGGGCATCATCAACCCCTAGGCTGGTCCCAGAGTGAATAAGGAGGAGACAGGAATCAGCAAGCTGGGCACTGCATTTCTCTGTTTCCTGACTCCAGACACAATGGGGCTAGCCACTATACTGCATTACTTTGATGGAAGGTCTCTCTCTCTCTCTCTCTCTCTCTCTCTCTCTCTCTCTCTCTCTCTCTCTAAATTAAGATTTATTTATTTATTTTATGTATGTGAGTACACTCACTGTAGCTTTCTTCAGACACACCAGAAGAAGACATCAGATCCCATTACTGATGGTTGTGAACCACCATATGGTTGCTGGGAATTGAACTCAGGACCTCTGGAAGAGCAGTCAGTGCTCTTAACCGCTGAGCCATCTCTCCAGCCCAAGACATCTCTTCTTAAACCTAAGCCCAAATAAACCCTTCTCCCCTTCTACTGCCTTTGTCACAGTAAAAAAAAAAAATACATACTAACATAGAATTATTTAAAAACAAGAACAGTATCTTCTCTGGCTAAGTATTACAGGAGCCATATGCGCAAATATAAAACTATTGGGAAATGTCACTTAGAAGCCTCACCGTGAACGGGCAGAGTAAAAAGAAAAGTAGAAGTTCTATTCATTTCCACACTAGAAGACACATGGGAGTTAAGACTTGACTGAATTAGAATCTCAGGGCCAGGAGAGGGATTAGAGGACAGCAGCTGAGCCGGCAGAAGCAAGCACAAGTGAAATCCAATCATTCTTCCCCAGAGGCCTAATAATCCACTCAGTGACATTTGAAACTGGCTTAGACCGGATTACCTGGACCACCACCAAAACTGTATCTTAAATACTTTTCCCAACCGCATTGTTTACGTGTTTCCCATGTTTTAAAAGTGTGCCTTTGATGCAAGCTTCCTAAAATTAAGGTGAAAATATTGTTAGTGTTTGGCTTTGTCGTTAAAAATGAAGCTACCCTAAAAATCCATGCACAAACATACAACAGCATTTGTTATCTTTATATGCCTGCTATATTGAGTTTATTTACATAGAGTGGCATACACTCAGAGAATAATGCTTTTAAACAAGCTCTGTGCTGATATTTCATGCCAAGAGATGATTCCCCACTGAACAAAGGGAGAGAGACCCTTGTTCACCATCTGCCAATGTCCAGCTGCTCACCTGAAGATTGTGCAATGTCCAGATTCTCACCATGAATGAGAGACGCTGCCTCGAATCTCAAACAAGGTGGAAAGTGAAGGCAACACCACATGTTGTCATCACACACACACACACACACACACACACACACACAAACACACACTGAATTGGAGGATGACCAGTGTGGGGTTGTGTTTTAAAATTAGAAGCACTCAGGTGTCTGTGACTGTTGTCATGGAAAATTGCATATAACTACTAAAGACGAAGTGACTAGCATGAGAACTTAAAACTTGCTGTTCTTTCAGAGTATACAAAAGTTAAGAGCTGAGCAAGGGCACCATGAGCACACGAGTAAAATGGAAAGACTTTTTAAGTGTCAAGTTTGCTCCCCTTCCTCCATTGCTTCTCACATGTCATCAGAGAGAAACAGATGTCACAAAACCATTGGGTCAGAGCAAGCTTTATTTTACCTGATAATTTTATTACACATTTGCTGCTTTTCATACCACTAGCTAAGGCATTTTTAAATGTATGTTGACTTCCACTAAAATAGCGCTGATTAATAACTGTAATAACAACACTTTTTATTTTAAGTGCACTTTTAATAAGCAGTGCCAACATACTGCACAGCTAAGAGCATTTCCAGGGTTTCTGGGTAAAAGCAGGTGTAATCACGATTGAGTCATCATGTTAAACTGCGACCAAAAACTAGCTTTTAAATATTTAGACTCTGCATTTGTAATTATTTATCAAGAGATTTTATCAAAAATGTAATTACTTATTAAATGGTTTAAACAAAGAAAATATCACAGGAAAGTGAGGGATAGCCTAAGCAGAGGAGAGGAGAAAGGATCACTGAGGTAGGAAATGAGTACATGTGTGAAACTCAGGGATCTTTACCATACACATGGAGTACATACATCTGAAATAATTTGAGAAACAATATAAACCAGAAATGTGAGGAGGAAGAAGAAAGAAAATAAGCAACAGAAAGTAAAGTTGAACAAACTAATTAAGTTAAAGCTGAACAAACGCTGTATAGCTAAATCAGCATTGCGTTAAATCTCATGGAAGGTCTAGATAAAGGGGAAAGACATGATGGACATAAAAGATAGAAGCCTAAAGAAAATAGTTTTATTACATTTTAAGAATATATGAACCATACTAGGATAACAAAGAGGCTCTGTCAAATGTTTTATGCTGATGAGTAAGTTTTACAATGGCCAGTTTTTAAACTTTCTATTTATTTTTATTTGTATGGGTGTTTCGCCTGCATGTATGTCTGTGGGAGGGTGTCAGATCTTGGAGTTACAGACAGTTGTGAGCTGCCATGTGGTTGCTGGGAATTGATCCTGCATCCTCTGGAAGAACAGTCAGTGCCTTAACAGCTAAGCTAGCTCTCTAGTCCCTCCCGCTGATTATATTTAAGAAGGTTTAAGGTTTAAGTCCATGTGGACTAGGAAATCCCAGAACTAGGGTGTGGAGGCAGGAGGGTCTGTTACACAGAGTGGAGGACAGTCTACGCTACTTTGAATTATCTTAAAACAAAGGATGGGGCTGGAGAGGCTCTTTGAAACATTTACAAGGTGCTAAAATATATGTCTTGCTCCTTTAAGAAAGAATGTTCCCAATTTCATTTATATTACCAACTGATCATACAAAACTTGGCATATCACATTTACATAAACCCAGGGTCTCATTAGACTGCTCACAGGTAGTAAACAGGCTAATATCTTTCTTTTGCTTTCTTCTTCATCTATAAGGTAATATCATAGCATATATGTAACATATATATCACAGTGGTTACTCCTGACAACCTCCGTGTTCTAAAGGATGAAGCAGGATGACTGTGTGAGTTTGAGGCTAGCCTGGGGCCACACCAAGTATTCTGAGGCCAACCTGGGCTACCTACCTTAAAACAAAACAAAAAGTTTAAAGCTACCCTCCCCACCCCTGCCACCAAATCAGTAACAAAACCAAATTTAAATATGTGTACATCATCTCTGGTTAATTTCTCATCTGTCATCTTCTAGAGCCATCAGCAAATTCTACTGCCTCTACATTTATATTACACCCAGGTTTCGACCACTTTGACAATTAGGACCATTGTGTTTCCTTGGATTACTGCAAACCATCTGTCAACATGCCCATGCCCCTGGCTCATCCCAGTCGGCACAAGGACCAGTAGACCATTGCACACGGGGCACATCAGAGGCCCCACCTGTTTCTGTGTTTGGAGAACCAGCTACAGACATCACTATGCCAGGGTCGCTCTCATGATACAGAGGCCAAGCAGAATAATGAGAACACAGTGTGGTCCACAAAACTTTAAAGATCCTGATAAAAAGGCTGCCAGGTTCTGCTCTATCTGAAACAGACAGATCCCTATGGAATTTAAGTCACATTATACCATTCCTCTGCTCACAATCTCCCACCAAATATTTTCCTCTGAATAGAAAAGCTGAAGACCTTAGAGTTATCCATTTGCTGTTACCATCCCTAGCATGCTGTACCCCAGCTATCTTGGCTTATCCCTCATCTCAAGGTGTTTTCAAATGTCATCATGTTGGCAACGATTCCTTCCCATCACACCTAACATCCTGTTCCATTCCTCCTCCGTAGAGGGCCAGTAGTGCTCTCTATGGTTCTCACACCCTATATACTTACAGACTTGTACCTGCCTTGTGCCTGCCTTTTACTTAAAGGATGCTGGGCAGGATTCTGTTCACTATGATACCCCAACATTGACAACACTGGCCCATGACATCAACATGGATCTATGAAATGAAGATGCTAAGGAAATAACCAGAACTTCATGATCATATGAGCTACTCAAAAGGAAAACATTTAGGCTGTGGGTCTGCTCTGCATTAATGAAGAAGATCTGTTTACCTCTCAAACACACTTAAGTGGCAACACACATCCTATTTAGTGTTGCATCTTTCAAGTAAATTAGCACCGTTCTGTTGGAGTTGACTGGTTTTTATCTTACACACTAAATCTTTTAATATTTATTTAATATTTAATATCTTAAAATTCTAATCCCTACCTCTAAATGTAAATTATTGGGAAAAAAGGACCAATATTCTTTCAAAAAATGGCAATATCGCACATCCTTGGTCCAAGGGACTATGTGACTTCTAATATCCTAAAGAGGGTCATCTTGTAATACAAGTTCAAGGAGCTAAAAGAGTATCTTCATTTAATATGTATAAGAGGGTTAAGAGGGTCAGGCTCAAGCCTGACCTTCGCATCAGGACAGCAGGAGTCTCCCAGGAGTCTCCCACCATCTTCAGTCTACATTGTACTGATGGACAGCCCTGGGCACAGGGTGTGCACACACAGTACTGAATCCTGCCACTACAAGGCATCACCATGGCATTTCTGCCAAATTTTAGGTTCTAGAGAAATCCATGTCAATCCTTGTAAAATGGACACTGCTGAAAATAATCATTTATGTAAACATCAAGTGTCAAGTACCGACTAGTGTAGTAAAAGAAGCAAATGGGTAAAACACATTTAATGTCTAAGAAGTTGGTCTTTGGCTTTTTTTTTTTAATTTTTAAATCACACAAATCCATAAGACAATGAATCTGCTTAAGCAGTATTGCCTGGGTGCTGAGGTAGTCAAAATAAATTCCCTGAAAAGGTAGATATTCAAGTATTTAATGTTTTGGAGAAAGATGGTAAAAAGAATTTCATAACAAAATCTTTAGGAAATATCTTTCTCAGCTGTCCACTTTGCAATAAATGCAAAAAGGGGATCTTGCCTCAAAAAACAAAAAGTGTTTCCTGTGTGCCAGAGGCTTGATCTATTTATCCTAAAAATGCTTGCTGTTGTTTCTTTTAAATCATAAGTAATACGATGTGTTTATCTTAAGAGGCACAAAGAAAATATTCAAGTTGACAGATGGAAAACTAGAATGTTATACTTTGCTTCTGTGTAAAGTACTGACTGACAAGTAAGATATATATGTAAATATATCCATGGTCTTCCCCCCTGCCATGATAGGAGCATGTCCTCTCTGTGAAGGCGTGTGAAGGCACGTGACAGTGCCTTCCCCGTGTGAAGGTGTGTGCAGCCAGCGTGCAGCGTTCTCTGTGCTGCTACTTTAAGACTCTCACTGATGGACACTGATGCTGTTTCCTTGTCCTTGTGCTGTGTATCTAATGTTGGGGGAACTTGGAAACTGCTTATTGGAAATGAAAGAACCAAGACCACTCTGCTCAACCCATGACCAGGCACAGCACAGAGCAGGTAAGGAGCAGAGTATACTAGGCTTGAGGATGAAGCTCTCTGGGGCTGACAGGATGAAATGTCCATAAGCGAGCAAGCAGCTAATTAGAAAATAAGAATAGCAACTTGAGACTCTGCATTCTTGATTTTGTCCTTTAAATTATGTAGTGCATTTAACTTCTACATGTTTAACTGTCAATTTCCAAGCACCACTAAAAGCCTGCACTAGTCTAGGGAAGTTCAATTTACCAGACTGACTGCAGTGAAAGGGAACAGATGAAAAATGGAAAGAGACAAAGTTTCAGAGGCTGGCTTGGGCTGAGTCACTTCACTCAAGGTCTTTCAAGGTGGAAAACTAGCATGATGGCTCTAAGCCTATGACCCAATAGTACTAGACTTGGGGTACAAACAAATGGAACGTCTTGAACCAAGTTCTGCTGTGTAATTAATCTTGATAACTAAGCTATTTCAAATATCTCCTAGAGCAAGCAGATAAACATGATTTCTTGTCCCAAGAATTATTTAACACGGTGTATTGAGGTAGTCTTGTACTTTAAGTTGTTGCAACACCACATGAACTACTGTGATCAGAAAACAAGTCCTACACGGGGCTGGAGAGATGGCTCAGTTGCTCTTACAGAAGATCAGGGTTCAATTTCCAGCGTATATGTACTGACTCAAAATGGTTGCAACACCAGATCTAGACAATTCGGTACCCTCTTCTGGTCTCTGCTAGCACCAGGCATATTAGTGGTAAGTAAACATAAATGCAGGCAAATATCCACACAGAAAAAAAAAGGAAAAAAGAACAAAAATAAAAAACCAAGCATTCAAACCAACCAACCCACAAGCTAAAACACCTGCTACAAGCTACAGCTTCCAAAACAAAAATTCCAATTAGAAAATACAAAAGTTTTATTAAAAAAAGATAAGAAATTTAATAAAGTATTAAAACTGTCTATTAAAGTTGGATTGTTATTATCAAAAATGAAACACCATGTCTGCACTTAAATTTGTGAGTTATTAAAAATTATTTAAAAAGTCTTCAGTGTTTTAAGGTACTTGCAAACAAGAGGTTTAATCTCTGAAGTATTAAATATGTTCTATGTAGGTTTAAACTTCTGCATAAGCCTCACAAGGCGCAATCCCTGCAATCTTATTCTACGGAGGGTTCATTGTACATCACTGAATATGCCTATAAATAAGTCAAAGTCCATTTCTCGGTAAACAGAGGGAGCTAAAGGAAGGAGATAAATTCAGCACGGATGTTTAAAATGGCCATAGAGAAAACTATTAATTTAGAGGTTTACATAAAAGTACATGGAGTCTGTGTGTGTGTGTGTGTGAAAGAGAGAGAGGGATAGAGAGAAAGAGAGAGAGAAAGAGAGAGAGAGAGAAGAGAGAGAGAGAGAGAGAGAGAGAGAGAGGAGAGAGAGAGAAAGAGAGAGAGAGAGAGAGGTAGACAGACAGGGATATAGTTTAAATGGAGTAATGCCACATGTGGCATAATCTTACCAAGGGCCACAGACTAATAAAACCTCCCTGAATTTGAAGGTAAGACCCTGTGCTGAAAACATCACACACTTTGGACACAGGGCTTGCAGAATTGAATTGGAGCTGACCTGGCAGCCTCTTATAGGAGGACTAGTTCTCAAAGTATCAGAAAGGGAAAAAGCAACAGTCCTGCCTATAAACAATAGCAGGTGTAAACAATGACTGGAATGACAATATATCCTTAAGGTGCACTAGTAGTACATTTATCTTAGAAATAAACAACAGCTGTCTAATTGGACTTAAGGCCTGCTCAATAGGAAGAAATTAATCCTGGTACCAATAGCTTAATAACTACCTGTGGCTGGAGAGGTCACACATACCAAAGGGAAACCTACTCCTGTCATTTTCCAATTGTATTCTAAATACTTATCCTTACACTAACAGGTAATTGTAGCTCTCGCCCCTAAACCAGTGAAACTTCAGGGTAAGTAACCATGGGGTAGCTAGCTCCAACCGAAGCATCTATAATCCCTTACACCTAAGGAAAGGTGCAGGAGGAACAGGTGCAAAGATGTAAATGCCAAATACTCAGGATGCTTGCTGCTGGATGGTGTCTTCCGGACATGATAGTATGAGATCCCAACAATGAGGCTGTCTAAGTAGGACCTGCATCACGACAATCTGGACTGACACGACAGCATGGCTGAGAAAATTTTACTCCTGGATGAACAGCTTTGGGCAATCATAGCTGCTGAGAGAGGGAGATTCAGTCTTCTCCAGGGATGAGCCCTGATAAGTTATCCAATCCCAAGAAGTCAACCTAAAGACATGTACACACAAGCTACAGTAAATCAGCTCAGTAGATAATACATGTGTGTGTATGCGTGCACATATACATGTATATATAAATGCATATATGTGTAACAGTAATTAAAGAAGAAATGATAAAATTTAAGAGGCAGTATGGGGGATACAAAAGTGTTGGAAGGAAAAATGGAGTAGAAACAACGTAGAGTACTCGGTATGAAATTCTCAAAAAATTAAATAACAGATGTATACCAGAAATGATAGAGAACTATGGGACAAATTATTTCACTGGCAATTAAGAATTAAAAGCAAATAAGACAGATTTAGCTTCTTTTCACAAGGAGTTTATCGTTTTAACTGAAATGGTTCAGGCACTTCAGATAAGTCTTGCACTGGACAACACTTACGCTCATACTAGATCCTGTTATTTTGTAGGGCAAAGCACACTTTGTTAAACCACTGGGCATACCACTTAAACTTACAGAATTTAAGAATATATATATATATAAAGACTTATAAAATATGAAATTAGATTAAAAAAATAACCATGTGTTTAAAACCAAAATGATTCCCAGAGATGTTACCTTTTGCAGTCTCCAATCTCGGTCTACACTTGGTGTATTCTTTAAGGCCGGAGCTCTTAAGGAATACACACTGGCTCTTCCTGTTTTCCTCAACTGTATATCATGAGGTGTGACTGCCTAGTATTTCATCATTTTTGTTGTTGTTCTTTATTTGTGTTTGTTGTTCCAAGACAGGGTCTGACTAGGAAGCTCTGGCTGTCCTGGTTCTCACTCTGTAGACCAGGCTGGTCTCAAACTCACAGAGACCGCCTGCCTCTGCCTCCAGAGTCCTGGGTTAAAGCTGTGTGCTCCACAGGCTACATTTCAACACTTCTAAGGCAGGATATTCTCTATGTAACTAGAGTACAGGAACAAATCCTAGAAATTTAACATCGATGGGACGTGCTCTACCTTGTGTATTTCCCGCCTGTGCCCTATCTCAGTGAGATCCTTCAGGAAGCTCATCTCCACTCTAGGATCCACTTCAGGACCATGGACCACATGGGAGCATGGCTCCTTTATGTTCTCACTTCTGTGACATTTTCTCCCCTTGCCTTTTAAGACACCGACATTCTCAAGTGCCGAGGCTAACTACTGTATCATGCTCTTCGGTCTGGCTTTGGGTCATACTAATCCACTGATTCATGTTAGTCACTGTTGTCGGCCTGTTGTTTCATGAGGCGCACAACGCCCATTTGCTCCTCAGCGATGCTGATTTTGATCTCTTGATGCAGACTTGGTCTGATTCCTCTGAGTTTCAGCTACAATTTTCTTCTTCCTTACAACTTACTCAACATTGCCTTCATTTGAACCACTTTCAATCACTTCAGTTATATTTATTTCAAATTAGAGACATTTATAAATATGCTAGAAATTTATTTGTTTTTAGTTTGTTGTTATCTGCTGGTATTTTGAGCTTGTTTTATTCTTTCCCTCTGTTAGATACTCCACTCTGTGTTGATAATCCCAACATTAAGTCTGGGCAAGTCTTTATCTATACTCACTTTCCTGGCAACAGCTTATTAAAAGTCTCCTTTCTGGTGATTCTGCACTCTGTCAAATTGACAGTTAAAACTAACTAGCACACACATGGAATTAAGAATACATTCATTTTTGCAAAAAGACTCAATAAGAACTGGTTAAATGGCAAGCTTCTAAGTGTCTGTTAGTATGAGTCTGTATTAAGAATTAGATTTACATACAATTATTAAAGCTACTTCAAAGTTGCATTAAGATAGGGAATTTCCTTCATTTTACAATTCCTTTCCTAATTCTCTAATACTGCAGTTTATTATATTCTGCTAGAACAGCACTTTCAAAGGCTCAAGGCTTTCTAATTATCAAGCACTTCTGTCTCAAGCATCTACACTACTGACCAGTGCATCCGGCATTTTCCTGGGTACTCAAATTCTAGTCTTCTGTTCCCTCTCTCATTTCCAATCTGTCTTCTCTAAAGACCTACGTTTACCCTGTGTGTTCTGGTCCTTTATGTTGTCTGCAACTTCCATTACCTCTTTGCTTGGAATGAGCATTCCACTGTATTGAGAAAGCAGCACCAACTTTGTTTTTAAAATGTAAAGGACAGACAATGTTATACTGTTTGATTTCTCTCTTAAAGGAAAACACACAAACACTAAATGTAAAGGAAAAACCTAGAAGAATCTGGCCCCTCGGATGAAAGCTGAAGGCTCACCCTACATAGTTCTTGAGGCCCTTCTCTCAGAGTCCAGTCTGCATCTGCCTCAAGAAGGAGGCAACTATTCAGGTGGCATTTCTAAATGATTTCTTTGCAATATTATGAACTATTTATATTTATATTTAGAACTATTTCCATGACCCCCTAAATATGTGAGTGGGGTAAGTTCTTGAACCCTAACCGGCAGAGTAGCTTAGGTAAATGGTCTTGGGGCCACAGATCACTTGAACTTGCTGGAAGAGAAAATGACTCGGCAAATATTTTATCTGTACAGCCTGGGTTCTTGAGTCATCCTGGATGATGGGCTCATAGCGCAAAGCACAGTGGTCAACTCTTTCTAGGATAAGATGCTGACACACAGCTACTCTCCTAATGTCCTTCAACATTAGCGCTACTCATGGGACATATGTCTCACTTCTCCCTTCCTGTCTCTGACACATAGGCTCATGTCTTCTTCAGCTTTTAATTTAGTTACTTGGCTATTTAATAATTCATGTAGTTGAGATGGCATATCAACTTACAGGTTAGTATTTGAGCGCATAACCCTACAGATTATTTGTTTCCTTGTCAGGCTCCACTCTATCGTGAGCTAATACATTTCAATAGAATGAGTGTGCAAGAATAAGGTTTGCTCTACAGAGAGGGCTACATTTTCAGCTAATCTAATGTCCAAATGAGACAAAAAAAATGTACTTTAAGAACATTGAAAATGACTGAGTATGACGACAGAATAAGAATTTGCAGTTGGGGAATTTCTAATGCTGATATTTAGGAACAAACTATTCTCTGAACTTGCACCTTGCTTTCCATCGTAAATTCAGCCCTCGAGGTCACATGATTCCCCAAACAACTTAATGACAGTTGGAGTCACTCATACCAGTTCTGTTGACTTAAGAAAAGCACAGATTGTTAACTTTGTCTCATTCCTTATGTCTGTTTGTCTGTCTGTCGCTATCTATCTATCTATCTATCTATCTATCTATCTATCTATCTATCTATCTCTATCATTAGCTTATTTTCAGATGAACTCTTTGGGTCCCTTCTATGAACTATCAGAAACCACTACCACTTCCTCCCATTGTTAACTTCATGGTCCAACAAATCCTAGCGGGCAGTTAGGACTTACACTCTATGGAGAACTGACATAATTAGGTATTAATGGTACTTCTCGGCAACTATCAGGTCTCAGTACCTTCATGCTGAGCTGAAACCCGTTTTGTGCATAACTACTGAATTCAACTTTTAGAATAGTAAGCCACAAGATAACTCCCATGTCCGTACTGCAAGCTTTTCCTGGATCTCTTGCCACTTTCAGACCTTGGAGATGCTGTTCCGCTGTCTTGTCTGAGGGTCAAGACCCTTTGAGGTGGAACATCTCTTTCCCAGGTGTCACGTATCAGGTATTTACATTATGATTCACAACAGTAGCAAGATTACAGTTATGAAGTAGCAATGAAGACAGTTATATGGTTGGGGTCACCACAACATGAGGAACTGTATTAAAGATTCATAGTGTTAGGAAGGTTGAGAGCCAATGATCTCATTCCTAATTCTGCAATTTCCTTCCGTCATCACATAACCCTCATGCCTATAATCTAAAAAACGAAATGTCAGAACAGTCATAATGTAAACATCAGTTTTCCGATGGTCTTAGGCAACTCCTGTGAAGGGGTCATTTGACCCCAAAGGGGGCACAACCCACAGATTGAGAACTACTATGTTAAAGTAATGATGTTTAAAACTCTCGAGCATACAACTATGTGCATTTTTCTTTAGCAGGGGTAGCCTGGACTTGATGCACAAACTAAATAATAATAATAATTCTGAAACCTGCTTCGGTATCTCTGATCCGAAGTTCCCTTTGACTATCATTCCACCAGGCTCCAGTAGGTAGAGTTAACCACCCCTTCCCCTGGGTGACCGCACTAAGATCTTATAAGTTATAAATTCTAAGGCAGTTTGACAACAGCTGCTTTACCTTTAGGGGCATCTGCATCGCATCTTTTTGGCACAGCGAGGGTTGAATTGCCTTTATGGGCATCAGACGTTATATTGCTCTGAAAGACAAGAATGTGATTAAAATATAAATACTGTAGTCATAAATGTGTTTGGATTAAGGCAGTCACATTGCCAATTTCATGTTCTACTTTCTACTAATGATGTAGATTAGCCATTAATATTAGACTAATATTAATTTAGAATAAGATTCTAAAAGGTTAATTTAATATAAATTATAAGATAAGAAGTTATGGTACATTTAATATTAAGGTGCTTTTGCAATAATGATTTAGGTCATTTACTGAACAGAAGAACTTTTCAGAAGGAGGTAACATCAAAAAGGAAAAGGCCAAGGCCTTGGAGCTTGGGTTCCATTAGAAATCCCAGCAGTTTGGAGTCTGCAGCAAAACTTCGAGAAAAAAAAAACCCTATTCCAAAAGCACTCTTTGCCACTACTCAAAAGAAACAGAGATGTGGGAGGGGACTGGGCAGGGGCAATAATGGAAGGTGGATGGTGGAGAGAACCGTGGAAAGGGAGGAAGAAATAGGAAAACTATCTTTTCTCAATACAAAAGAATAGTCTTCGTTCCTAGAAGAATATAGAGGGTATCCACTAGGAAAGCAGGTCTGTGGTGAGGCAGGAAAGCAACAGCGTCATGTGATCTAATGATCTAGCATGGTGTTCCCAGACTCCTGTACTACTCATCTGATGTAAGTGACAAGTACTTTGCAAAACAAACGACGTTATTGAGCAAATTCTGTTTTGCTGTTTTTTGTTTTTTTTGTTTTTTTAATTTCATGTATAAATAAACAAAGATTGGGAGAAGTACAGGAGAAAAGAGATCTGGGAAGGCACATAAATTATGGAGGCTCCATTTAAGCAGCGGGTGAAACAGGCGATATGAGGGAATAAACTGTTAGGAAGTGCTGCAGGACGAATTTTATTGAACGAGAGTAAATGAAATGTGGTATTTCGAATGAAAAAGTCCCCTGCGCCATCTTGAATATTTAAATATTTGGCCCTCACTTGATGGCCTCAGTGCAATTTGGGGAGGTTATAAGGTGGCCTTTCTTGAGGAAGGACATCAGGGGGGATGGGCTTTGAGAGTAAGAAGGCTTCCCATCCCCCTCTGCTTTGTGGCTGGAGTTAAGATGTGAGCTGTCAGTTCCTCCCTGCTTCCTCTTCTATCAGGTCCACAGTTGTCTGTCTGTCTCTCACTAAATAACAAGCATCCATGCCTGCCTGCCTTCCCTGCTGTTGTGCACTAACCCTCCCCCTGGAACCACAAGCCAAAATAGACCCTTCCCTTTTATACACTGCCATGTCATGGTGTCTTATCACAACAGTAGACAAACAATGAATATACTAGACAAATGGTGAATCTAATTTGGCTGAGATAAATCCAAACTTGCTACTCAATTAAACCTAAGAAGCACAGTTGTTTTTTATTAGTCACTGATATCAAGAAAACAGAAAAATATAGCAAGGAATCTAAGGATGCTTAAAGAATCCCAATTATTCCCAGATAAAACTATCCAGAAAGTTTCTCTCACCAACTTACAGCAGCAATGTGCAAACATGACATGTTCTCTGAAACTTTTGGGAACACATTATTAAAATTACTTAAGCTGCTATTTTTATAGACGCATTAGGAGTCTTAGTCAATAAGTTACTGAGGAAAAGCACAGTAGCTTAGTGTCACAGGATCCATTTAATGAATAATACAATTATTTTATTTTAAAAAGTATGAAGCTAACAAAATGTTTATAAATTTTGAAAAAAACCCAGTTTTGTCAGAAATAAATTTAGTAAGTAGTAAATAAAAATTGTTTTTTAAGTATCTCTAAAGTTCTTTTCTAAGTTTAATTTTTATTTTTTTAATCATTATCTCTAAACTATAGAAACAGCAGAATTTTCCATTCTGCACTTACCTCTATTAAGTAGTTCTGGCTTCCATACATCACGTACTGAGGAGCCAGACTATAGATCATGTAGCTGGTATGAAGGACAATGAGCAGAAGGATCATGCAGAGGAACAAGAGCGCCTGCGGCCTGGTTCGCCCTCTTCTGATTTTATATAACTGGGGGAAATAACGACAAAGTTTCACCAACGTTATTTTGAAACTTCCAGTCCTTATGCAGACAAGGTGATACAGTTCCACTGTTCCAAAATAAACACAAGTAACTTGAGAATGAAAGAAGAAAAAGACCACGTGTTTCCCTGTAAAGCTTTTAGTGTTAACCTTATGTGGATTCTAAAATACTGTCAGAGCACCTATGTCCAGAGGTTACTACTAAAATATTTCAGAATAAAGTAAAATAAACATGACTCACTCATGATCACCAGGTTATACATCCCTGGCCTGACTTCACTGTGATCTCTTTCAGATATTTACAAAACTAAAAATTGTGAACACAAACTAAGGATTCAGACTATATGTACAGTTCTAGTTTTATTACATTCCCACATAAGTACAGATCTGACAAATTTGTAAGTATTAATTTCTATAAAATAGTCATAATACTCTCATACTAAATTCTACTTAAAAAATTAGTCTTGAAAATGTATGATAATCTGGTTATAGTTGTGACATTGTTATCTGTGCTGAAGCTAAGAGGAATTAAAATGTTAACTGTAATTTTAAAAATGATGTTACTCGCTTCATCTTAATGGTGAACTCCACTTTAACTCTAGTAACTGAAGCATCATTTTCCTGCTATTTTGCCCAGTTACAGTAGAGGCTAACAGAGTTTCTGTTCTGGAGGAGATGATAGCACCGTCACCTAGAAATGAACTTTTCCCATATACCCTTACACCCAGCAGTGGTCACGTAATAAAACATTCCCAATGACTGAGACAGAAAGGATCCCAGCACCATCAGACCTCGTACTTGTAACTTCTAGAGCCTTTCTGCACACAGCAAGAAAACTTTCTTTAGTTCAAATACATATTTACTAGGTTTTCTTTGATTCATATCTAGAAGTAATGTCTATCTGATTCACCTTTGGTTTAGATTCATAATTATTTTAGGATGAATATAGAAAATAAGCACTATTCAGAGCTGTCTTTGATATTGAGAGGGAGGTTCCAGGGTCCACTGTGACAGCAAAATCTGCATAAACTAACTCCAATGTGCGAAAGGCTGTAGGGTTTCCATGTAGTCTCTGCAGGCTCTCGGGTACTCTAAATCATGCCTAGTTACTTATAACTGACATAAGTGGGGTCAATAATTATGTCACACTGTTCAAGGAAAAAGGAAAGGGTACAAGTCTGGCACCTGTAGTCATTTGGTTGGTTCCATGTACAGATGGGGAGTCATGGATACAGAGGGCTAACAGTAGCCAGCCAACTCCTAACAGGGAAGGAAGTCTCTGACTCTGAATGTCCCTGAGCCCACTGAGTTTGTTGTATGTCCAATGCAACTAAACACTAAGCCAGACCACACACTTTCTACCACGGTTTCTCCACTTCAGCAGTGCTGACATTTCCAGTTTGATTAGTCTTTGCTCTGTGCGCTACATCATGTCTAATTAGCAGCGTCACTGATCCCTATCCACTAGATTTCCACAGCAGTCCCTAGCAATTATAACTAAAAAATGTTTCCAAACATCGCTAAATATCTGTGTGTGCATGTGTATGCATGCTTTCTCTCTCTCTCTCTCTCTCTCTCTCTCTCTCTCTCTCTCTCTCTCTCTCGCACACACACACACACACACACACACACACACACACACTCTCTTACTTAACCCTCCTGATCTAGAAAGAAAGCACTTTTGTCTTAACATGAAGCAAAACATTAGTATTCCGATCACGTTTCCTACCAATCTATATGTAGTGTATTCTAAATACAACAGCTGGCTATGGCTGCACACACCTGGCACAGGCAGGAAGATCACAGACTTGAGCTAATCCGGGCTACAGGCTCTTTCTCAAATAACACACAAAACAACAAAGAGAATAAACTGCCACAAGAGAAATAATGTACAAAGTAATGAGAACAAAAACCAGAAAATAACACATACTTACTCGAATCCAAAAGAACCAAATGCCAAATTTCGAATTCCTGCCATCGAAGTAAAAATAAAGTACATAATAATAATTGTTATAAGAATATAATCAAGAGGGAACACCTGAAAAGAGATGAAGATTACATTTAATAATCAAGCTATGAAAGCTCTAGAAATTAAACAAATTAACCAGAAACAATTATTTACATTTGATAATTAAAATATTAATTCCCTTTCAGATTAGGCTAATATAAGAATATCTTAAAAATTTTTTTTCAAATCCCAGCTACTATCAGGTTTTCATACTAAGGAGGAAAAAGTCCTTAAATAAATTACATTATATTTTTGTTTTGAAATAAAGTACTTAATTAAAAATTGAAACCCAAATCCTATTTGGAAGAGTTCTCCTCTGGTAATAGTATGCATCCCATATCAACAGTGTACCAATACACAGATATACAATCATCTATAAACCAACATTGATGCAGAAAGCATCTGCAAATAAAAAAATTGGCCAGAGCTCCAACGCAGGTCTGACTTTTGTAAGTTTGCATAATAACGATTTTAATGGGACAGGATAACACAGTGTTTTGATGTAATGTAAAATGACTGACATGTTACTTACTGTTTGTAACAAAGGCAAAAGCATATTCAGTGGATTGCTCAGGTTAGTTCCAAAGATGATGAAGCCCGAATCTATTCCCGCTGAATGAAGGGCTTTATCCAAACTAAAACAGAGAGTTGGGAAGAATGAATTTACATTACACCATCACATTTCCAGACCAGCTAGAAAGAACATCATTTTAAAACATAAGCGTGCTACTTCTGTTGAGCCATAGGAAACAAATTAAACTTGGCTTAAATATTTCACAGAGATTGTCAATAAGTAAAAAGGAAACACTGTCCATTACGAGACCTTTTAGAGACTCTTGGGTAAATGCTGTATTCAGGTAGAATGTTCAGGTAGAATGGGCTATGCTAATGGAATTCAGCATCAAAATGAATGCTATCAAAGACTTTATCTAAGTGCTTTAGAAAGTATGTCTACTGTACTTACTTTGACAAGAAGAGAGAAATTACAAACAGCAATGCAACTAGGATGAAAAATATTCCCCAAATAATCTAAAATGAAAAATACATTCATTAGAACACAGCTCTCAATGTTGATACTGAAAGCATAAAATCTTTCTACCACATAGTAATGATCTAATGCAAGGCACAGTTTAATTTAGTATAGTCCTAGCATTTGTACTAAAAACTTCACCAGGAGACTGCTTAATAATGCATATGCAAAGAAGCAAAACATTTAAAAGTCTTGTCTAACAAGAAAACTTTGGTTTGATCAAAAACATTCCATTCTATTACCAAAAAGGACATTAAAGAGAAAAGTAACTTCACTCACACATACACACATGCACATGCACAGGTGTGCATGTGCGCGCGCGCACACACACTCACACACACACACACACACACACACACACACACACACACACACAGTGCTAAACACATCTCAAGCCAGAAAAATTCCTTCCAGCTAGAGGAGCTGTCATAGAAAATGTTTCTGTGGCAAATACATCAAGTGTTTGAACTCTCATGCCTTACAATATGAACTTTGTTTTATGGATGCACATAAAAAAGAGGAAACAAAATATTGGAACTAAGTTTCTAAAGAACTGTTTCAAAATGAAAAAGAAATGTATTCTATGGCAGCAAAATCCTGAGGTCTGTTGTTGTTGCTGGTTTTTTTTCTGCTGCTTTTGTTCAAGTTCAAGAAACACCTGAGCCAAGGTAAAGAGCTGGCAAGGCCAGAGGAAAAATGGCCTTGTTCTAAGCACAGGCTAGTTCCGTTTGGCTTCTTCTTTGGAAATGATGGAAGAGATGAATGTGAAATTTCATTTGACATGATACTGAAGTGTCTTTCAGAATGCTGGGGAGGATAAAAGAAATGAATGCTAACATATGATTTTACCTGCCCTAGCAAGATGAGCTTATGAGATCAAATTTGAAAAAGACGGCTAGGCTTGCCTTTTGAGGATTCTCCAGTTCAAACAGCATGCCCTTGGGGCTTGATGAGAAGGAAGGAAGGCGGGCAGCAGCAGAGGGTCAAGAGGACCTTTGTGAGTAACACTACACTACAGGACCTGTCTCATATGCCAGGGCCTTTCTGAGAATTCATTATTAGAAAAGGGTTTCACTGGCAAGGAACTCTTCCAATAAGCAGCACTACAACATGACAGAAATTACAGACCTTGAAGAGATGAAGATTTCCCCTCTGTTACATTTTGACCAAAAAAAAAAAAAAAGTAAGTATAAAACTGCTTAGTTGTCTTACCAGTGTATATATGAGTTAGAACATTTAGCTACTTAAGATCACAGAATAAACATAAGGAATCTAAATACTTTATGATGCTCCCCACCCTGCATGTACACAGAAACTAAAATGAGTAATTGAAGCAGCTATCATAACAGTAGTTAGAAGAGCAAGTTAGTTGACCTAGAAGCGTAGATTATACTTTAGCCAAGATGCCCATTTCTATATGAAGATGAAGCTGCAGACGTGGTACCAGAAAAAGTCCCAGAGTAAGAACTTAGAACGCATTGATTCCCCACAAAGGCACAGAAGAGCTAGCACAAATGACTGGAACGTTGGTCATTTTCCACATTATGGAGATGAGCCAAAAGCAGGTAGCAATGCGGGGCCATTAATTCAAGAAAATGTGGATGAACCTGAGTAGGACTCGGTGAACTTGAGCTTGCCCTGGTTCCGAATCTCCCACACTAATACTATGGTCCTCCTGAAAACAGTCACAGGCCAGCAGTCTGACATAACACAGCACACAAAAGTGGGCTGAAGCTCTTTAAAGCACCATTCCCAGAAAAATGCCATCACTTGATCTGACTGGTGGTTCTCAAGAAAACTACTTATAAAATGGCCCGTACTTGACCTGGATGGGTGTTCACACAGTGCTAAAAGCCTTTGTGACAGCTGCAAACAGTGACAAGCAATCTATGAACCGCATGGCCTCGAGGGTCAGTGAACAGTGTACAAAAATATACTAACCAAAAATCTTTAAAAGAAGGTCTAGGAAATGAGATGTCTGTTGGGAGTTTCAGGTTCTCATTTCCTAGTAATCTAAAATGAGCTGTGTATGCTCAGGGCTATGCGAGCGCTCAGAACAGATGTGAGAAAGCCTAAACTCCTGCTCGAGACTGCACAGGAAGGAAGTACAGCTGCGGCAGAGCTGAGACTGCCAGCTTGTTGCTGCACTACACCGGTACACACAAAGATGCCCAGGCAGAGGCTGTCTCATGGGTTGTCCAGGCAGAGGCTGAGTCTCATGGGTTGTCCAGGCAGGGGCTGAGTCTCATGGGTTGTCCAGGCAGGGGCTGAGTCTCATGGGTTGTCCAGGCAGGGGCTGAGTCTCATGGGTTGTCCGGGCAGGGGGGGGGGGGGGAGTTCAGGGGTTGCCCGGGCAGGGGCTGGTCTCAGGGGTTGGGGCAGGGGCTGAGTCTCAGGGGTTTGTCCGGGCAGGGGTTTTGGGGGTTCTTGGGTTGTCCAGGCGGGGCTGAGTCCCCTGGGTTGTCCAGGAGGGGCTGAGTTAGGGGTTGTCCGGGCGGGGGCTGAGTCTCAGGGTTTTTCCCCAGGCAGAGGGAGGTCTATGGGTTGTCCAGGCAGGGGTGAGTTCTGGGTTGTCCAGGCAGGGCTGAGTCTATGGGTTGTCCAGGCGGGGCTGGTTCAGGGGTTTGTCCAGGCAGGGCTGAGTCTCATGGGTTGTCAGCAGGGTGAGTCTCAGGGGTTGTCCGGGGGGGCTGAGTCTCAGGGGGTTGTCCCGGGGGCTGGTCTCTGGGTTGTCCGGGCAGGGCTGAGTCCTGGGTTGTCCGGCGAGGCTGAGTTCATGGGTTGTCAGGCCAGAGGCTGAGTCCAGGGGTTTCCCAGGCAGGTGAGTTAGGGGTTTTCCCCGGCGGGGGTTTCTGGGTTGTCCAGGCGGGGCTGGCTAGGGGTTTGTCCAGGCAGAGGCTGAGTTCAGGGTTGTCCGGAAGGGCTGATTCATGGTTGTCCAGGCAGAGGTGGTTCAGGGGTTGTCCAGGCGGGGCTGAGTCTAGGGTTGTCCAGGCGGGGGGTGAGTTCAAGGGTTGTTGGGAAAGAGGGGCTGGCTCAGGGGTTTTCCGGGCGGGGGAGCCGGGTTTGCAAAACAGGTTAGAAAACTTCCACTACTTCAACCCCCCTTTGAAGGGCTAAATAAAACATTTAAAAACAAGAAGTGAAAAAACAAAAAAAAAAATTTTAAAAAAAAAGGGGGGGAGGGGGAAGGGGAGGGGGGGGGGGAGAGGGGAGGGAGGGGGAGGTGGGAGGGGAGGGGGAGAGGGGGAGGGAGGAGGGAGGGGGGAGGGGGGGAGGAGGGTAGGGGAGGGAGGGGAGGGATGAGAGGGAGGGAGGGAGGGGGGGGGAGGGGGGGAGGGAGGGGGAGGGAGGGAGGAGGGGGGTGGGGAGGGGGGAGGGAGGGAGGGGGGAGAGGGAGGGAGGGGAGGGGAGGGGGAGGGGGGAGAGAGGGAGGGAGGGAAGAGGGAGGGGGAGGGGGGAGGGAGGGAGGGGGGGGGAGGGGGGGAGGGAGGGGGAGGGAGGGGGGAGGGGGGGGGGGGGGGAAGGGGGGGGGAGGGGGGGGGAGGGGGGGAGGGGAGGGAGGGAGGGGGGGGTGGGGGGGAGGGGAAGGGGGGGGGGGGGGGGGAGGGGGGGGGGGGGGTGGGGGGGGGTGGGAGGGGGAGGGTGGGGGGGAGGGGGGAGGGGGGGGGGGGGAGGGGGAGTGGGGAGGGGGGGGGAGGGAGGGAGGGGGGGAGGGGGGAGGGAGAGAGAGGGTGGGAGGGAGGGAGGGGGGGGGGGAGGGAGGGGGGGAGAGGGAGGGGGGGGGGGGGGAGGGAGGGGGGGGAGAGGGAGGGGGAGGGAGGGGAGAGGGAGGAGGGAGGGGGGGAGGGAGGGGGGGGGGGGGGAGAGGGGGAGGAAGGGGGGGGGGGGAGGGAGGAGGGAGAGGGGAGGGAGAGGGGAGGGGAGGAGGGGGGGAGGGGAGGGGAGGGGAGAGGGAGGGGGAAGGGGGGAGGGGGGGGAGGGGGGAGGGGAGGGGGGGGGGAGGGGAGGGGGGGGGTGGGAGGGGGAGGGGGGGGAGGAGGGAGGGAGGGAGAGGAGGAGAAGGGGGGGGGAGGGAGGGGAGGGATGGGAGAGGGGGAGGGGAGGGAGGGAGGGAGGGAAAAAAAAAAAAAAAAAAAAAAAAAAAAAAAAAAAAAAAAAAAAAAAAAAAAAAAAAAAAAAAAAAAAAAAAAAAAAAAAAAAAAAAAAAAAAAAAAAAAAAAAAAAAAAAAAAAAAAAAAAAAAATTTAAAAAAGGGGAATAAGGAAAAAAATTTAAAAAAGGATCACAGGTTTTGACGCAGGATTAAAGGAAAAAAAGGAACCAAAAAGGAAGGGAAAAGGGGGGGTTTGGGTTTTTAAAAGGATAGGGGAAATCAAAAAAAAAAATAAAAAAAGCGAAAAATTTAAGAAAGAGGAGTTTTTGAAGAAATAATCCCAAATTTTCCCCAAAAGGTTTTTCCCCCTTTAAAGACACACACGACACACACACACAACCCACGACCAATAATTTCCAGTGTGTTTTGGTGTGTGGGGGGGGAGGGGGGGAAGAAAAAAAAAAGGAAACTACTTAGAAAAAAATAAATTTTTGAACTTTATAGCAAAAAATTTTTACCAAAGGGATTTAGATATTTAAAGAAGCTGTTATTGTTAAATGCAATGCACCCCCCTTTGGTTTGGACGCGGGGAAATCCTCACCCCAAGTAAAAGTTTGAGGGGTTGGAGCTGCGGGGGAAAGCTTTTCTCGTTTCCCTAACACTGAAAAACCTTTAAAAAAGTCCTTTATTTTTTTGGGGGACCCCCGGGGACCTTTAACCACTCCTCCTGGCCCCCCCCCCTGCACACATGGGCACAATTTTAGGGAAAAGGTTGTGGTGTGTGGGAAAAATGGCCCCTGGCTCCCCCTAATGCACACTCCCCCGTTTTAAAAAGGGTTGCATCTTATTTGTTTTATTATTTTTGCATAATACACACTGAAGGCTTGGGGGGTTAGGATAGAAAGCCCTTCTTGGCCTGGTCAAAAGCAACTGTTTAAATGAACCACAATTCGCTTAGGAATCGGGGAAATTAAACGTATGACCTTTGCCAGATCTAAATTTGAGTTGTTTTGTAAATTTTAATGAAAAGCCATCTTTTTTATTTTGAATGAACTCAGGATCACACATTTTCTTTGCAATTTCGAAAACCTTAGCTTGGATCAAATCTTTTTAAACCCTCCCCCATAACCTTACATTTTGAACCGGGGGGAATTTTTTATGGTGCCCCAAGTTAAATTCTTTTTCCCACAACTTTTTTTTTTTTTTCAGAAAGGCAAGAGAGTCCTGGAATGAACGTTCAGGGGGCACTACGGGGGGGTTTCAGGTTTTTTACCCACAATTAAGAGGTTCCCGTAAAAGTTCATTTCCCTTCTGTAAAAATTTTCTTTTGTGGTTTTCATACTTAAAATGGAAAATTTTACTCCGCAAATTTTGCCTTTTTTTTAAAACGTTTTTAAGTCCCCCCCAAAAAAAAGGGGGTGTTCCTGCCAAAGGTGTGTTTAACTGTGTGGGTTTTCAAAAAGCTTTTTTTACTGAGCTTTTTTTATAAATTTTTCTCACTAAAAAGAACATAGTGGGATTTTTTTTTAAAGATTTTTTTTATTTATATGACTTTGACTGTCTTCAGAAACCGAAAATTCTCTGGGGCCCCCTTTTTTTTTCTCTTTTTAAGCTGCGTTTTAATGTATCTCTTTTAAATAACATAATTGGATCTTCTTTTGGGGGAAAATTTCAAAATTTTTTCTAAAAGGGTTGAGTTTCAATTTGTTATATTTTTGATAATAACTTAACTGTCTTATTTGGACTTTGTATTGGAGTACTTTTTTATAGTTCTTTATGTACTTAAATGGGTAAACTCTAAAGAAAAAAAATAAAGAGTCATCAAAAAATGGAAATTCCCTTTAAATGGGCGGGTTTTTTTTTTTGGGAAAAAAAAGGGGGAAAGATTTGGATGTATTGTCCGTGCTTAACTGAAAATTAATTAAGTGGAAATTTAAACACGAAACAAGCAAAAGGAAATTAAAATTGCGGTTCATAGGAACTTAAAAATCTACGAAGTAAAAAAAAACCCAAAAAATATGTAAAAAAATGGTCGGGCCCCGTGAATTTTGTTTTTTTAAAATGGCCCCCCGCTCTCCAGAAAAAAGTTAACCAAAGTTCGAACACGGCTGAAAGGAAAAATAGTTTATTTGACTTGTTTTTTTTCAGTCTTGGTTCTGGTCAGCTGGCTCATTTTTTTTATTGGGGAAGGCAATGGATCCCAGGCAAAAAGGAGTAAGTGTCCCTAAGCAGGTGGAAGTACACTTTGGGTCCTAACCCCCCCATGAGTCCCCCTGAGGCAAGAATTCTAACTTTTAAAGGGGTTCCTTGCTCCCGAAGCACAGAGGGGCACTAAGTCTAAAAAATTTTGCGGGAAACTTGTGCAAACAGTCAGTCCTCACAGTAAAGGGAAAAAAAGCGTTTTTTTTTAAAACAAACCAAAAAAAAAAATTTTTAAGGTCTCGTAAATTTAAAATTTTTTATGGGCCGCCAGGTTGCAAAAAGGAAATTTTTAAAAATTTTCAGAGGGAGAAAAATTAAAAAATTAAATCAGTAAAATTTCTATCAGCAAAAAGGGATGCAAACAATTTTTCAAGATGTTTTTTAATGTAAGTGAATCTAAAAAAGACGAGAAATTTAAAAAAATTTAAAAAACATTCCAAATGAAAATCAGAATTTTTAAAACAAAAAGTTTGCCAAATTTTATGATCTTGAAACCCCTACCCAAGTATTTCCAAAGATTTAAGATTTTTGAAGATTAAAAATCTAGGGAAAGCCTGCCCAAAATAAGGTAACCTGGAGAAGGAAGGTGAAGTTGGGAGGTTTGTCGATATGATACAGAGGCAAAATGAAGTTACGTCAATGGTTAATCAATGCAGACCCATCCTGAATGTGAGATAAAACAAAAACCCCCCCTGGAATGTAGGAGAAAACCTAGGAGAGAAAGATTTTTAGAAAATACCCCAATTTGGGAAATTTAAATTTTAATTTTTTAAAAAAAAAGCGCATTTTTTTGAATAAAATGGTAAAATAAAAAGAAAAAATTTGTGTGTATTAGCAATGAAATACTGACAAAGTCCGTTTGGTACCCTTGATGTTCTTGTTCCACTCTCCCAGGGGGGCTGAGGAAAAGGGGGGTCCAACACAGGGACTTCTTGTAACCCCCCCCCAAATTTAAAAAAAGGCAGACCCCTATTGGCGTGGGGGGAAGGTGGGCGAAATTTGGGGGGGAAAGGGGAAGGGGGAAAGGGAGAGAGAAAAGAAGGGGCCAAAGGAGAAAGAACAGAAATCAGTTTTTGCGGCTTTAAAAAGCACAAGTAGCAAAAAATCACGGGCTCTCACTGAGTGGAAGGAAAGGGGGTGGAAGACAAGTCTCTGCCTGCTGAGAATTTCAAGAAGTAATATTCCAAACTCACCTCGAAAGATGGTACCTGAAAGGATGCGTACTGGCTGGTTTTGTGTATCAACTTGACACAGCTAGAGTTATCAGAGGAAAAGAGCCTGTAATGAGGAAATGCCTCCATGAGATCCAGCTGTGAGGCATTTTTTCAATTAGTGATCAAGGGTGGGATGGTTCATTATGGGTGGTGCCATCCCTGGACTGGTAGTCTTGGGTTCTATAAGAAAGCAAGCTGAGCAAGCAGGGGAAGCAAGCCAGTAAGTAACATCCCTCCATGGCCTCTGCATCAGCTTCTGCTTCCTGACCTGAGTTCCAGTCCTGACTTTCTTTGTGATGAACAGCAATGTGGAAGTGTAAGCTGAATAAATGCTTTCTTCCCCAACTTACTTCTTGGTCATAATGAATAAAAACCCTGACTAAGACAGGACGGTTCCCTTGGGGCTTGGAAACACCCACTAAAGGAAGTTCTTTTCTAGGTTGTCACAAAGATACAGAGGCCACTGCATACGTGTTCTGGGGACTGGGCTATAATCTTGAGTTAGCATCAGAAGGAGGTATTGTACTCAAAGTGTCTAATATTAGATGCATCAGTGAGTAGGTTATGAGGCTTATAGCAAGGTTCAGAGAGTCATGGAGCCCAGGTAACATGTAGCAGGGTTGGTGCTTCTGCAGAGAGCCCCTGAGCAAGCTCTTCATGAAGCTGTGAGGGTAAAGCCTAAAGTGGAATGGAAACCTCAGGATACTGGAGATGCCAGAAATGCGATACATCTGCTGGGGAACGCTGTAGATACTGAGTAAAACAGAACCAAAGAAGCCCACATGTGCCACCAGTGACAGAGCCAGAAGAGCAGAGCCATCCCAAGCTTGACACAGATGACGCCACCAGGAGCCCTAGATGCCAAACATGGGACCTCAGGTTTGGTGTCTTGTCCTCCTTCCCTGTATCTCCCTGTTCTTCCTCTTTTACAATGGGAAAGTTCACTCTAGGCCACTGTATGGTGGAACTGCTAACTTTATTACTTTACAGGGTCTCAGAGTGAAGACAGTACACCCCTTTCCTCAAGACTTCTGCATTTTAGCATCATTGGAACTGTTAAAATGCCAGGGACTTTTAACGATAGACTAGCCTAATTCTATAGTATGACATGGGGATAGAATGTTACGGTTACGGTGATCTCTTGGGGCATCTGTTTATAAAAGCTAGACTTTTAATGATTAATTTCATCATGAATTTACTGAACTGAGGAAAGCACGCATAGCCTTGATGAGAGCACTGTGGGGTATGTCCACGAGGACTACTACAGAATTAACTGAGGAAAAACAGACTACCCTTGAATACAGGCAGTACCATCCCGTGGGCTGGGGTCCTTGGACTTAATGAAAAAGGTCAAGGAAGAAAGCCCTTTTCTCTGTGCTGACCCACCCAGATAACAGGCAATCTCCCATTCTGAATCAAGAACTGCTCCAGGTCCTGTCAGGTGGTTGGTTAAGTTGAATAAGGGCACTTGCTGCCAACCTTATGACCTGACATTGGTCTCCGAAACTTACACAGTCAAACAGGATACCTGACTCCCATAAGTTATCCTTTCCTCCTACATGTATGCATGTGCCCCTCGCCCCACCTCTGCCCAGATAACAGATGAAAAGAAAACACAGGTGTTGCTTGGCCATCAGCGTGTGCCCATCTGATGTTAAAGGCCTTCTTGTTGTTAAAAAAAAAAAATTGCACGTCTGTATTATTTAAAGAAGAGGTGAGAAAAAAATTATTATCATGTTTTTAGAAATACATTTACTTCACACATGATTAAATATAACCTTAAACAGCTCAACAAATACCCAAATTTGACTCTAACAGAGGCAATGAAACACATTACACAATCAGAAGGTCTTGGTCATCAGAAAGCAGAGGGTTATTTTTAGCTGTTAAAATATCCACAGAAATTCTCAAACTGCCAGTATCCTATATATTCTCAGAAAATAAAAATTAACATAATTCTTGAAGTATTTGTTGCACAGCATTTAAACAGTGTAAAGGGTTCTAGTTTGCCAGTGTCAGAGGAGCATCCTGAAGGACCACAGAGGCAGGGTGACGTCACGCTTCCAGCGGAGGCAGAGGCTCACCTTTGATCGAATCGACTGCATGTGCTGCTCCACTTCCTCGATGTCCTCCGTGTTCTCCAGGCGTTCGTAGGCAGTGCTTCGAGTGCCTTTGATCAGGTTCAAAGGTAATGCCGACATGCCGTACGCCTGCAACGGGGGCCATGGCAATGTTTGAATAGAGCTGCTCAAAACATCTAATACACAATTCTCAGGTTCAAAAGGGTGTCCCTTCAGAGTAATGGCTGGAAAGTGAGCGTCAGTGAACAAGGAAAGCTGGGCACCAAGCAGCCCATGTGGCCCTCAGCTCACACTCAATCGCCTCAGAACTCTTGTCTTTACTCCAGTTACATGTGTGCAGGTATGTTTTTTAAAACAAATTAGTCAGACTCTATTAAAGTGATAAGTTACAGCTTCAGACTAAGCAAGTTAATATAGTATGAGTTAATACAAAAACTAGCAAAACAATTATTTTTGTAATTTTCTCTAATTACATAGAATAAACCTCTAGAATATACCCCTGATATTTGACTACTAATTCGGAGACTAATTATCTATATACAATTCATTTAATGGTCTGTGTACAAATAAACTTTTTACTAATCTTCAAATACATTTCAACAATTAACTTCCAACATTGAAAATAAACAGACCATTCAGTTCCAAATTCCAACCCCAAATATGTTTTACTATAGCCATCAATGTAAGACTCAATGACATTTGCTATGTAGCCACTATTCAAAGATACACTAACTTTGAGTACTTAAGAAAGCTGACAACTATTACCTAGTGGTTGCAACATCAGACTCTGACTAGATGAAAACCTTCTCAAGCTTGTCATCTAAAATCTTTTTGGTATTTCTTCTAATTATACAATCATGGCACCCCTGGAGTCTCAGTCTCCCCTGGAGTTAGGAAGGAGCATGACAGTGGGTTCCCCACTCTATTTAGGAAAGCTGTAAATTCTTTAACATGTTAACTCCAGTACTGCTTCATGGGGATCTACTGTTTTAGTTAGTATCTGTGACATACTCTGGATTCAGTCTACTGTCCAAGCCCAGGGTGGGTTCATTTTCCTGACTGTTCTGCTGGTCTTAGTCCAAATCCATCTTCAATGCTGCTTCAAAGTGATCTCACTTTAATACCCACATCAGACTATTATCTTCTAATTAGTAAGCTTTCAGATTCTCCAGGAGTCTTGAGATTATCACTCAAAATCCTCTCACAGGACAGGGTTCGGGGAAAGTGCTTCTAGGGTTAATGCAGGAGGTAGGGAGGGAAACAGTACACAGAACCCACAGCTGCTGTAGCCAGAGTGGTTCTACTTAGCCACCCATTCTTAACACACACACACACACACACATATATACTAATATATATATACACACATACATATATGCAAATACATTGTGTATATATATGTATACATACATATATGCATCTAATGTGTATAATATACATATATGTGTGTGTGTATATGTATACATACATATATGTATAGAATATATATATGTGTATATGTACATATCTTCTGAGTACCTCACTTAAGATTGAGTTAAACAGCAATCTTACTAATTGTTTACTGTGGGTCAGGCTGACTGTTCTCGTAGTCATCTTGCATCCCTATCATCTTGTTAACCTCATCTGTCCCCAATTGCTAACCACTCTGAAAACCCTCTAGTGACCCACTTCAAGCTCTGGTGGATCGTTCTTTAATACATGCACTGCCCTCCCAGAATGCCACTGCCTGCCTGCCTCATTAGAAAATTTCAATGCACTTCAAGTCTCCGCTTAATTACACCATGTCTGAGAAACTTCCCCAGATCTGCAAATGTGCCATGCTTATAATAAATAACAGTATGTGGTTAACATTATTGGTCTGCCAGCCTTGGCTAATCAGGCTTCTAGGCTATATGGAATCACAAGAGCAAAGATTGTTTGATGTGCTCAGATTAGGTCCCAATTCTTCTCTCTCCTGTCCTTATTGTAGTACATTTCCTATGCTGGTAATTTGCCTATGAAGATAGTACTTGATTAAAAACCTTTAGGACAAGAGAGCTCTTCATTAACACGGGAGTTATTTTCTTACATATACCAAGGTATTAAATAGAAGAGCTGAAGTGAACTACTCAGTAGCTTCATGTAAAGTACGTTAGAAAAGAGAAATATTTGTGTGGTAACAATCTGTTTTAAGAGGACACCAGGATGCCCACCTCTTGGAAATGTCACTGAAGGTATCGAATACAGGACAATAACCACTGGCCTGCTTAGCCAACTTTGGCTTGTTTCTAAATTGCACGTTTGCATTTCAATGATTATCAAGAAAATTAACTATATGTTTAGATTTTAATAAGCTTGATACAAACATTTTAAAATATTAAGGTTTCTAAATAATCTTTTGAATTTAACTTGATACTTCAGGGAGGGGAAAAATGCATCAAACCACTTTTATTGCTTACTACTGCCCTCCAGTGGATTTCTGGGGAACTGGCAACTCTAATGAGTAAGACTTTCAAAAGCTTCTAGTTTAGCCCTAATTGCCTCCAATTTTTGTTGCTGTTTTGTTTTGCTTCCAAGAATAAATCGCCAACCAAAATGGTTCAAAACATTACGTATAAAGTTCATACACATTTCCATCTTATTTCACTGATGAGTTTAGAATGGAAATTTTTCTATATGTTACTTCCTTACAGAATGATGTTTCTAACTCAAAAATCTTGGATTTTTGCTACAGTTCAACATGAGGCACATATAATACGCAAACATTCCTCATGCGTTTGTAAACCTCTAATTCACCAACACACATGTTGTTACAATTAATGAATCAATTCACTGCACAAGTACTCCAGCCTTCTCCGTAAGAACACATATATTTTCTCAGGTTTGACATCAGGGAAGTCTGACTGTGTCCTGACAGAGCGCAGGTCAGGACGCAGCAGGATCACAAACTCAGTTCTAGCTTTGGAGCAGTCACCTTCCATTGAGTTATGCACACTGCTGGTCTAAAATACTGATCGTACTTGCCTCTTGCATATCTAAGATAGTCTTCGGCACAGCACACAGACAAACAGTCCATGCGGACCAGAGAAGGGAAGAGAAGCGCAGAGAGTAAAGCGCTCTCTTCATAATGACCAGGACAATAAACAAAACTGGGCAGCTGTTTGCAGAATAGCAGTAGAAGGCTCTGTGTTCTTACAAGCCTCACTTAGAAGCTGTTCCACAATTTCTACATAGGTTTATGGAGGTATACATTTTTCTCCTTTCAAGTGGGAAGACAAAAAGCAACACAACAATGAAAATCCACACAATGATGTTCAAAGCTTCAAAGCAGGTCCCAGACATGGTACATTATTAGTTCCCAATAGCATAAAAGGAAATGTTGTACAACATTTATTACTACACATATAATAATAACATATAACAACTAATGGCCACTAATAACTAATCTATAGCAAATGTACATAGAGCAGAGTACTAGATGCTTATAATTTATAAGAACTTTAGAGGACATTTTGACGTTTCCCCGTGAGTGTGCAGTTAGCAAACTTGTCATTAAGCACACCAGTGGCTATATTTTATATGGAAAGATCTTCATTCAATTTCTCCACTTGGTGGCACCAAGAAAATTTACAATATCTGCATAGGTATGATTTTCTCAGAGGTTTCATTTGTAAAATCTGAAAGGTAGCAGATCCCTGTCAACTGAGGCTTAAAACAGTAGACAGATTCAAATTGTTTGTCATTCTCCTAAAACTGAGTGAGATTACCTAGCTAAAACTTGAAACAGAGTACACTGTCAAAAGGGAAGTGAAATTTAAGTGATCAACTAGTTTCTAAACTAAATAATATATACTATATATAGGAAACACGCTTGACTGGTACAGAAATGGCTGTAATCGTAATATAAAAAATTAGCTATAAATTCTATAATTTCCATTTAGCTGATTCTTTAGCTGCAGGGTCAAAGTCCTCCAGATCTTAATTTCCCACTTTGCACTGCAGTGAAAACTAAATGCCTTGCACCCTTATGACTACCTTCCATGCCTCCTTTCAGCACTTACTTCACAAACCCAATTCTTGAAGCTTTTCCATAATCAAAGTGGAAAAACTTTATGTAGCTCAACTGTAAACAAACATAATAATTAGTAATATTAATTACCTATTTACACTAAAGGCAGCCATCTACAAATAGTTTCTTTTTGATTAATTTTCAAAGGAATTCTGTAGCTTTCTGATTAGACTTTAATAATGTTAAGAAATCCCTGGCCCATTGCTATCAGGGAAGCCCATGGTAGACAGCAGATGCTATAGACACACTCAGGCCCCTGACTCGGCTGTACACGCTCTCCTTCTTCCACTGTCAATATCAGTGAGAAACCCGGGGTTAGGTGTGAAAGGTTATCACGTTGTGCTTCGAGCATATTTTCGGTGCTATTTAAATAATATTTATTCTCTTTCTACCCCTCCCAATTCCAACTACCCATCAATTATGAATACATGTCTGACTTGCACATCCTTGAATAATTCATTCCCTCACTCCTCATGATATAATTGCCTTGTGCATGTTTTTACTTTCACAGAGAGAAGAAAGCAGCAGGAATTGCAGTTTGGTTTATATAAAACTAAATATTTAACCAAGTTAACAACGACTATTTCACAAGTAGGCAGCAACTGATTCTTAGACTTACTACACTGCTTAGTTAAACCATCACACTGAGTTTCTGAAGATATTTCATAAAGGCACTGAGATGATGAAGTAGGTTAGGAGATTCTTGAATCTGAGGCCACAGTAAGCTTCTTCATTTTATTGTATGCTCAGCTTAAAGAAAAGCTGTAACTCCTAGGCAGTTTAAACCCACACTACTCCACTTCTTTCTTAGCCTTGGGACGTAGGCAGTCTTTTTCTTTCTATTAGCAGCAACTCTGTGACCTTTGGCTCCCAATCTTAGTATAAGCTCCTCTGGTTATTTTTCAGTATCTTTAAGGTCGTCCTCTGTATTTGAGAAAAATTGCTTTAAGAATATCTCAATTCAGTATGATCATTTTTGGCTTAAATGATTAAATGAAAAAGTTCAAAGTTGAACCACATAAAACATTAGTTAAGAATACTTCTCCATGGGCTGGAGAAATGCTCAGTCAGTAGAGAACACTGGCCACATTTGCAGGGGACCCTTATCTGATTCCCAGCACCCACGGATCAGCTCAGTCATCTAAACTCCAGGGGGTCTGGCTCCCTCTTCTGGCCTCTGCAGGCACCAGCACCCAAGTGCATATACATGCAGGCAAAGCACCCACACACAAAATAAAAGTAATTAATTAATTACAATATTCTCCACATCGGAACACTGCTCACTCAGGAAGCATCTTTCAAATGGTCTTAGTAACTTCACTCATTTTTCTCCTCACTCACAAACTGGAAGCCACCTGAGCCCTTGCCTGCCTCCCTCCCTCCTCTCTCCCTCCCTCCCAGTAGTACCTTTTAAAGGACATAGGTATAGCAAATAGCCCAGGCAGATACAGGTAGCATCTTCCTTTGGGACAAAAGGCAAACATGTTTGCTATCCATGTAAATGATTCAGCTTCCTTGAGTCATAATTCATTCTGTAGGCACCTCACTGTGTGCGTATTTCCTGGGTTCTACTCACAACTGCACATGGAAACTAAACCAGAAACTGAACAGGTCAACAGCAAGATTATGGAGCACTGCTGCTGTGATTAACCAAGGCTCCTGTCTGACTCAGAGAAGTCTGGCATCTTCTTAAGAGGCCACAGACGTGGAGCAGATTCCAATCAGGGTGAGTCCTCGGCCTTTCATAGCTCTCGACAGTGGTGTTACAGGTTGGTTTTCTCTCTTGTTCATTTGTTTCTCCTGACTAATCTTTCAGCCACTGCATACTTCAGTTCCCTGTAATTACCACAGCACTTCTATAAACAATACCTAATGAAGTCACAAACGCCTGTAAAATCTTTCTTTTCACCTAAAGGACACAGACTTGAGAAAGTTAAGAAACAACCTCAAAATCAGCATGGCAGACCAGCAAGAGAACAGCAACTGGAGCCCCAGATCTCACTCTTGATTGGTTTACAATCTGTGACTTCTTTTTAAAGAACAAATAATATGATATGCTGTAACCATATTCTGTGAGACAGATAGCCCCCCCCACCTTATAGCACATGGCAAAGTTCTTATGTACTCATACATTAAAATGCAGACAACTAAAAATGAATAATAAAACTAATACCTAAATAAAACCCTCAAGATATCAAAATGTATGTTTGTGTGTGTGTTTGTGTGTTCTGTTTGTATATGGACATGTATATGGATAACTAGTAGTAGTTGGTTCTCTCCACTAAATGGGTTCTAGAGATCAAACTCTGTGGCAGGATTTTCCCTGTCCAATGTATTTAAATATTAGTGCAGCAGGAGGCCTATGATTGGACAGGGAAAAGAAAGGCGGAGCTAAGAGTTGCAGAGAGAGAGAGAAGAGAATCAAGATGGAAGATGAACGAGATGATTCAGAACCAGTGTGGCTTTAAGTAGCCACAGGTAACTATGAATATCTTATAGGATTAGAATAATTGGGATAACTTATCTAAATTGTATGGGCATCTTGTGTATTGAGAACTTACTGATATATAAATCTGACTGGTTAATGATAAGCTTCAAGAGTTTTGATTCTACGGGTAAATGGGTGTTGTGGTGGCTGACCACGGGGAAGACAGTCGTTGCATGGGACTGGCGTGGCAGCAAAGGGAACACGGGAGCTCCGTCCCCGCCAGAGAGTTGGCAGACCTAGAGTAACCCGGTGGGACCACGCCTGGACAGAGAGGGGCCAGCAGTAGCGCAGGAAGTCTGCTGGTTCATTTCTATATTTCTCACAACAAAACTCAGAGTACCTTCACCCAGTAAGCAATCTTGCCAGCCCAAGGTTCTTTTCATTATGTATGTAATAACACATAAATGAGCATGGAACATAACTTGGTTCTGTTATTATAATAACAGCTCACTTCTTTTATACCTAAAGAAAGCTAGGCAAAAATGTTTCTAAAAGAACAGTATTTTTCATCTTTACAATCAAGAATCTCAAAGGCTTCCAGATAATTTAAATGCTCCTTATACAGCTCAGGGGAAAAGGGTGAGAAAGAGCACCGATTATGGTTTTAATTTCACCAAACCAAAGAGCAGTCTGTACAGGTAGCAGTCATTAATCCATGTCTTGCCACGTCCAGAAAAATGAACAAAGTCAGAAAGTTAGAAAATAGAAAACATAGAGCACAGTCTATACACTATATACTATATATTATAGAGTCTACATATAGAGGAGTGCCAGTGTCTGACTGCACAAGTACATGCCTAGACAGAACAAATCTATGAACTAGTAACTAGAAACTGGCTGGCCAATGGTCCAGGGCTTTGGCATGTACACATTACTAACTCCACATCTGTACAGGATATAATTAGCTGAAACTCACAAGTTATACGATTCATTTCTCAGTCTTAATTCTGCAAACAGGTAAGATAACCAAGTCTCAAAGTAAGAAAAACAGGAAGTAAGAAGTTGAGGAGGGAAGGACAGTACACAGATGCCTGAGATACAAGTTGCTGCCCAGGGTGACTCCCGTTGCACTTACTGTGTAGGTTATGGCTGCCAGCATCCCAATCAAGGTCAGAGAGCTGATGGAAAACGACAGAGCAGCCAGACCTTCTGTGAAACAAAAGACATTGTTAATGTAAGCTTCTCTGAGTCTACTGTTTCTATTTATTACAGCATACAGAATACAGAAGTCAGGCTCCTTTAAGCATATGAAGGAATGAAACAAATAGATATCATGATGTCCTTCAAGTGCTGATTCTATTCCAAGAGGGGAATTTTTAAAGAGTTCTTTATTAGTTGATCTCAAATAATCATTTAGATAGCTAAGATTTCTTTTCCTTCCCCCTTTTAAAATTAGAAAGAAACATCAGTTTAATTATTGGACTTAAAAAGAAATCAGTAAAATATCAGGTGCATGAAGGAGATGATGAAAGAGGGACCTTTTCTTTTGTGACCACGTGTGTGTCGGGGTGTGTGGCCTTATGTACATGTGTGAGCATGTGTGTAAAGGCAGGGTTAGAGGTCAGCACTGTGTGTTTTCCTATTGCTCTTCACTTTTTTCCACCCCCCCCCCGACTCTCTGAAAAGGGTCTTTCAATGATCCAGAAGTTCATAAATTCATCTAGACCCAGTAGCTAACAAGCTTGGGGGATCCTCGACCTGCCTCTGGCCATTTGTGGAAACGTTATAAATCTTTTATGTTGGTGATGTTTAAACAGTAATAGGTTCATGAAGGTTAATAAACTTAAATGATGTATCTTTTAACACATCTCAGTTTTATTTAACATATATAAAGAACATATTAACAAATTCATGAGCCAGACAGGGCCAATACTTAAGCCTTTGTTTTTTACAACTACATTTCAGAGTTAGAAGAGAAAGTGCAGTGGATAAGAGCATCCTTGCTCTTCCTGAGGACTAGTTAGGTTCCCACCATTCACATCCAGTGGTCCACGAGTGCCTCACACTCTAGCTCCAAGGGATCTGCTCTCCTCCCCCGGCTACCACAGGTACCTACACATGCATGTGCACTGGTGCACACGTGGCATCACTACATAAATACACACACACACACACACATACACACAAATAAAAGAAATCTCTTAAAAACTATATTTTATCAAGTCAAAGATATGTCAACCTTATTTTTTTAACTGTCACAGAAGAAACAACAGAACTGTTTATAACATGAAGCCAGGTCTGGCATCCAGCTCACAGCTATCTTAGGGAGCCATTACTTCTAAGATATACGTTGATATCTGAGACAGAAACATGTGAACAGTCTGAGGCTATGGCTTAGGGGCTAAAGTGTCTGGTACATAAACATAGGGACCCGAGTTTCCATCTCCTGTACTCATGTGAACAGAGGATGTGCTGGCAGGCCTCCATAACTTAGCTAGCGAGGGGAGACCAGCAGCTCACAGGGGCTTGCTGGGCCAGCAGACAAGCTGAAATAGTGTGCTCCAGGATTAACTGCCAGACTTTATCCCAAACAATGAAGAGAGCGACCAAAGAAACCATTTGATATCAACCTTAGACCCAAACACACACATAAGCAAGTGCCACAGTCCCATGCACACATGCTTAACCATACACACAAACGACATAAAAACATATCATAGGATTAATAAAATGGAATATTATGCTAACACGTTTAGATTATCAAAAGGTTAGTATTAGTAATAATCCAAATGGTGTGCTCCAAAGAATTCAAAATAAATCTCACACACACACACACACACACACACACACACACTATTTTTAAAAGACAATTACTCCTAACTGACTAAAGGTTAACTAAGCTGGTTGAAGATGCTGCTGATATTTCCTCAATAAAAGTCTGTGATCTGCACATGCACATAAACAGATCCTGACAGAGCGTTGTAGCATATTTGTAGAGTCAATTACTTTGCTACAAGAAAAAAAACCCTACTTGCACAAATTGTTTTAAAGCATTTATTTAGTGAAAGAAGCCAGATACATCTGAAAATCACAATATATTGATATGTTTTTAAACAGGTAAACTGATATATAGGTTGATAAATTATAACATGGAAGGTCATACTAACTAAACGGATTTTTATAGTGTCAGACATGTTCTACACCTTGACTGTATTCAAATATGTACAGTCATATTTATGTAAGATGAATTACATAATATATGTCTGCTTTAGGATACATTAAGTAATATTTTGGAGCAGTCAAATATACTAGATATCTTTTGCATCTAGGAAATAGGAAGCAGGAAATGAGACTAGAAATCAGGAACACTTGAGCTGGAACTGGAGGAAAGGCTCATCAATTAAGAGCACTTCTTGCTCACCCAAAAGACGCAGGTTCAATTCCCAGAACCCATATAACAGCAGCTAATGGCTCTCACAACTCTTGCAGAGAACTGGAGTTCAGTTCCTAGCTACCACGTTGGAGGGCTCACAGACTATAACTGTAACTCCAGGGATCCAACGCCTCTGTCCTCCACAAGGACCTGCAGTATTCTCATGGTCACCTACCTACACCCTCCCCATATGTGAGTGCATGCATGTGTGTTGTGTGTGTGTGTGTGTGTGTGTAATTTATTAACTCAATCAGTATTAACTCAACATAAAACCTTGGTTTTATTTTGTTAGAATTTCAAGAAAAGCAATGCTGACACATTGTGGTACCATAAATCGACAGTAAAACATTACTCAATTCCTATGAAACGTGTAATTTACTTTCTCAATACAGTATGACTTCATCGTTAGTAGCATCATAGAGTACTATCCTATTAAAAATTTAAAATAAAAACCTACGCCCAGCATATTTCTTTAACATATATCATTCTAATTATCATAAGGAATTAAAGATCACATTAAAATAACAAGCCCATTAAAATACTTTGTACATTAAAGCTTCTTTATAACAGGTACCTTTCTGTAGAAGTGAGAAGCTGCCTACATAATGGCTGGAAGGCAGTGTTAACAATCTAAATCTCCTCATTGAAGTACAGAACAATAGAGTAAGGTTCTTAGAAAAGTAAAAACTGGCTAATCTTCATAAATTTCCAAAAACCACAAACTAGGGATTCCTTAAAGAGATGATCTTAACACTTACGACCAGTTCCGAGATCTTCAAACAGGAGCTTCACCTTTTCCCACTCTGTAGAATTGTTGTTGTTGGGCAGATTCAGCGGCACAAAGGCACTACAAAGAGGAAATAACTCTGTCTAAAGGCTTGGGAAGTAAGTTAAAAAAAAAAAAAAAAAAAAAAGGCCCGACACTGAATTGAGGACTTTAAAGGAAAGATCAGTTCTTCCAAATCCTAAATGCGCACCAGACACAGGAGCATGAGGAGTTTCTCACTGACAGACTTACTTTATTGCGTTTTGTTTTGAAGCATGATATTAGAAACTGACTTAGCAGAAAAACACATACAACCACTTCAATACACTGACATGTAAAACTGAAACACAATCTGTCACAATCAGCAGTGAGCATCACATCTCTAGGGCAGAGGAGCACACTAAACACAACCACAAGAGCTCACACATAAGAAATAACGAAAACAGAATGTAGTCGGTTTATTTTCCAGGCCGGAATAATAAACAAAGACATCAAGATATTAAGACTAAAAGGCCAGATGTTCTCAAGATAACATATGGGAAATCACTCTAAAGAGTAACCCATGCTAGTCACGCCTCCTTCCTCAACTCATTTACTACAAGGAAAGCAGTGCGATGTATCAAGTTTTTACAGAAGAAATGATGAATATGGGGCCTGGAGAGATGGCTCAGTGGTTAAGAACACTGACTGCTCTTCCAGAGGTCTTGAGTTCAAATCTCAGCAACCACATGGTGGCTCACAACCATCAGTAATGAGATCTGATGCCCTTTTATGGGGTGTCTGAAGACAGCTACAGTGTACTTACATATAATAAATAAAAAACTTTAAAAAAAAAAAAAGAAATGATGAATATATATTGAATTGAATATACACAAATGAATATATGTTGGTATAGTATAGTATCTGTATTGAAAACATTTTCTAAAGAAAACAATTATTTTGAAAGTTTAAAAAACTTTTACTCCAGTTCTTATAAAAACATGAGTGGAATGCATAGGTCGGGTTATTTAATCCCTAATCAGTGACCTGTAGATAAAGGCCATGGTGCAGAGTTTCTGAAGGTCTGTCGCATACCAAGGCCTCGAGTACAATTGACAGCTTGTGGAAGGCAAGTCTAAGTACTCACATTGCCTTGAGTCTTCTTACTCTTGGAGATAAGCTCTTATCACTTTAAAAATAAAAGTAACTACTCAAAAGCCTAAGCATAAATGTAAAATATTCATTTATGGCCCAGCTGTAAAATCAAACAGAAGCAGTCAAATAGAATAAAGTTTTAAAAATAACTTCTGTATTATTATATATCAATAGTATTAATCATTAATATAACTGCTAAGATTTAATTAACAGTAAAATAAGCAAGAAGGACTATTTATATAATAACCTAGTCTCATTTAAACATAACTTTTTCTTGACAGCCTACAAACAAACTCTTTAGTTTGGAACGTGAATTTAGAAAAAAAATCTTTTATTAAAAAATTAATCTAAAGTATGATTAAAATATATTACAAATACTTAAAAGTAGTATTCATACTCAAAAATTTTACTTTTAGGTAATCAAAAGTACTGTGCTTTGTCAGAATAGACACTCAGCTAACCGTGGCTTAGAGGAATGCCTGACGATCCAGCTTCTGAGGCTGGCTGTTCCACAATTCAGAAGTAACAGAGTAATACAAGAGAAAATGTCAAACGACCCAAATTTTTTAACTAAACTTTAAAAAAAAAAAAAGGATACAAACACTAAGTTGGACTGATTTCAGAGAACTAACTATCTTGATGAAATCCATCAGAGACTGGGCACTCACTAGTTCAGGCAGCACCAGAGCAGAGACTCAAAGCCTCTCCCAACTACATCACCACAGGGATGTGATCATTAATAAACAGAACCCAAATAATTTGATGTAAAGAGAAATATCAATAGGCAGAATGAAAAATAATTCTGTAACTAAATACTAAATCCTAAACAATGGTACACAACTACTTAGTGTAATGTAAGAGGGTAACGGTCAACAATCACCAGTGTAAGATTAACTCTTTTCATGGGGCGAAGGGAAGAGGTCTGGGGAAGCAGATCACAAGCAAGCGCTGCCTCTGGAAACGAGAGGACTGCTGGACTCATGACCTCACTGAAGCTGGGATGGCGGCACAGGCCTTGCACCAGACAAAGCCAGACCAAACCTGAGCACAGCATAGGAAGGGGTTCATGAGCACACTGGTAGGTTGACCATGCTCAAGTGGATGACAGCATATGGAGAAGTGCATGAGAGGCAAACTGGAGTCCATAACTGTTTACATTAATGAGGGAGTTGGGGGGAGGGGGTGAGGATAGACTTGGGAAGAGTTAAAAGAAAGAGTGTGGAGTGAATTTGATCAAAATATACTGGGTGAAATTCTCAAAATGTAATCAAACATTTACTTTAAAAAGGTACTTGAAATCAAATAATGATGTGATACATAACTTTTGAAAAGGCATAAAATAAGTTAATAAGACTATCAGGATTATTAAATGGTGATGATTTAAGGCAAACAAGAGTTAGTTGTAGTTTAAATTCACATCGATACAGTCTTAATTTGTCTTACTCAAGGACAGTGAGTAGAGAGAAGCCCAGTTTCTACAGCCACAATAGCAAACAGATTGGGAACACAGTAAGACTGGAAACCTCCCTCTCCTCATTGAAAAGTTGCTCAATGAAAACATTCTGAAGTCTGATCACTGAGTTAGCTTAATTCAGTGTATCTTTGGGAAGAGGCAAAGAAGAGGCTAACTAATGACTTTCAGGAGATGGGAAATTGAAAGGATAATCCAGCGCAATCAAGATTCTCACCTCCTACCTTATCCACTATGTCACATCCGATCTCTCTTCCCACTGACTCATCTGTCTCCTCTTGCTCTGTGACAAACATCTTTCTGACACTAGCCTCTCACCAGAATTACGAGTGGCTTACCCAGCTGATCTTGCTACCTTTTAATATATCACTTCCCAAACCCAACGTCCAGGAGCCCTGTCCATGCAACCTTTACAGTGCTCTAACTTTATAAGCAAGGTCATATACATTAACTTCCCTGGAGTCACAATCACACATCTCTGGCTCCTGATTGCTAAGCAGGATAAAACTTAGTATTTCTTAAACATCGCACACTAAACTTGGAGTCACATACTTTCCCGTCACTCTTCAGCTGTGTACAGCGCTTCCCATGACACTGACATCTTTGAAAGGAGACAGCAAACAGCTCCCTCCACGTTGCACAGAAAAGGACACAGTAAGAGGCACAACTCTTACCAGAGGTTAACCTTGCCAGTATCTTCATCCCAGGCTTCTTACTTGGGATGAAGCTGTGAAAATTAAATGTCTACCGTTTAAGCCTTCTGGCCTGTGGTACTTTGTTATGGCAGCACCAGCAATCTATTACAGTCTATATGCCATCTGCGTTTTCTCCTTACATAAGCTAACTGATCAATTCAAATTTCAGGTCAATCACTACTCCCTCCTAGTCTTCTGATTCTCTAAGGTACTCCTCAGTACCAATATTTCATGTGTACCTCTCACTGGAGGGCTTAGACACTGTAATTCATTTAATTACATGTGTCCTGGGTGTGGACCTTGAGAGCAGAGACCATCAATTTCCTTTGCTGGCCCCAAGATCTAGCACTGACACAAACCACAAGTGCTCCATACTACTGAGCCCTACAAATATCAAACCTAGACCACAGCCTGGCTATACAAATTACCTACAGATTTATCAGCAAGAAAGTCTTTTCGAAGAAACTAGGGTATTCTGCCTTAAAGATATCCTCAAGCAATTCATTAAATTACATAACTGAAAATGTAAGCCTCATTTAAATATTTACATATGGTAATTAATGAGAAGAGCACTGCCCGGCTAACTGAAACACTACTAGTCTTTAATACCTTAATCTCTTACATGGTGTGTGCACGGATAAGTGGGTTTATTGGTAGTTCTTGGTCTATTCTACATCAAGATCTGCTGCATGCTGACTGTCTGTATTTATGAAAATCCAATAGTTTTACTGTTACTTTTGCTTTATATGTCTATGATTACCTCAGAGCTACAAGGGGACACGACTGACTACACAAGCTAGATGCATTACAACCCTAAAGTATTTGCTTCCTATCTGCCCTTTAATCTTGCTGACCCCGTTTTAAGTAGCAGGCTAACAGACATGTCTTAAATGTCATCAAGAGAAAACTAGCATAAATAAGTCTCTCTGGCCTTCTTTATTAGGAAAGGGGGCTTGTAAAAGCATATTCTGCAGCTATAACAAATAACAAAACCCTAAACTTACAGTCTTTTATGACCCAGGCAGTCAGGCAAGAGACACAGGACAGTAACTAGAACAGGAACCACAAGCTCCACGTTCCTTGGGAGCTACACAGGCCACCATGGGTTCCATTCTCATCACGAAGTACAGCTAATGGATGAAAATTATTTACTAAAATTTAGAACACCAAATCATGGGCTGGAAAGACGGCTAGGGGTTAAAGCCCAGAGGACCCAGGTTCAGTTCCAGCACTCACAGCTCACAACGCTCTATCCCTCCAGATCCAATGCCTTCTTCTGGCCTCTGCGGGCACAAGGGACACCAGACACACATGAAGGCAAAACCACCTTACACATAGAATAAAATTTAAAACTTTGTTTAAAACCTACCAAATTCATTATTAAAAAAATTATTAAAAGGCATGACCACCCAATGTATGTCTTCAAGGGAAGATAGACAAAGGGGCTTGAAGGGATGAAAGAATGGGAAAATGATGTGATTGTGTTATAATATTAACACAATCTTAATTAAAAACACTTAGGAAGCTTGACATTGCCAATAAGGATCATTTTATCACCCTTTCTGCTATAAGTTTTTTTTTAAGGATCAGATCTATTTTAACAAAAACAAAAGTCTCCAACAAACAAGGACAGATGTCAGACTCAGGAATTAATGAATAAAACTTCACTGATACTTCCATTAACATACAGAGAGCTCTACAGACACAGATTCGAGCTTTTCACACACGGGCATCATGCAGATCCATGGAGGAGATCCAGAGCTCTCACACATGAAGCGCTGCCCTCTAAGAGGGCCCTGCCCCATCAGCAGAGATCCACACTCCCAGCCTGGGAAAGACTTCCAGGACATTGCAGCAAGTATTACTATGGGAACATTACCAATAATTGGATAAAATACAACATACAAAACACAAATGCATTCGTGTAAAGTCAGTAATAAGACGGAGGTGCACACAGGAGAGAGAAGTGCAAATGGCTAGAGGGAAGACCAGTATTCACTGTGGCTCCAAACAGTGGTGGCATAAAAAGCCACTTGTTTAGGGGTTTTTCCCCCCTTTATGTTTTGTTTTCCTTGTCTAGATTTTTCTGAATGAACCTTCTGTTATCATTACTCAAATAATCCTTGTTTCCATTGGCACAATGAAATACCAAGACTTACCCAACGAGAAGCAGCAGTGCGCAGATCACAACAAATCCCAAAGTGTACTTGAGCGCCGTTTTAATTTGCTAGAGACCAGAGGGGAGACACGTATCATCTCTTAGCAAGCCTTTACATAAAAAGGTATTGTGACAGCATAATAATACTCTCTTTCATATCGAATGTACATTTCACGTCAAGAGTGCAGAGTTTTAACTGTTGGATAGAAAAGCCTTAAAATTTAAAGAAAACTAAAATCAGTATTCTGCATCTTAGGTGCCTGGAATGGTGAGAACCCTTGAAAAGTACCATGATAAATATATAATTAGCCAATGGGTAGAAATGTCAAAATAAAAAATTATCCCCCCAAACAAGCAACACTCAGCACCTATGGTATTGCTAACTTAAACACTGAAAGCAGTCATAAGAATAAACAATATTCTTTTTGTTTTTATTTTCTCATGACAGGGTTTCTCAGCATATTCCTGGCTGTCCTGAACTCACTCTGCAGACCAGGCTGGCCTCGAACTCAGAGAGATCTATCTGCCTCTGCCTCCCAAGTACTGGAATTAAAGGTGCATGTCACTATGCCTGGCTAAGAATAAGTAATATTCTCATGTATGTACTTATATGTTTATGTTCATAAAATATAAATACATAACAACCATATAAACACTTATATTGTTCATATGTTTTGCTACATATGTAAACATAAATATATATATAATATATATATATATATATAATATATATATATATATATATATTAATATATATATATATAAAAATTACTATGTAGCCTGACTGGCATTCAACTTGGCAATCATCCTACCTCCATCTCCCAAGTGCTGGGATTACAGGTGTGCACCACCCCACCTTACCTGTGTGCATATTTTAAATACACGTACAACATTTGTCATGTCAGGCAGCACCATTCTAAACATTTGACATATGCTAATTCACCAGATTCTCACAGTAAGTGTAAGAGAGATGCTCTAACTTCTATTTTAGAGATAGGGTGCAGAGGCTCAGAGATGAAATAGTTTTTCCTGAGCCACCTAGGTCCTCCAGGTCTAAAGAAGGGCTAGAATACAGTCAGGAGGAGTCATGGCACTCATTGAAAACTGAGGATGTAATCGTGTGAGCTGGGAGGAGCTCCATCTTAAGGCGACTCACGGTGCATTTGCTGGTGTCATCTTCGTCCTTCTCTTCATAGTAGAAGTAGACAAAGGGGATCCAGAAGAACACACAGAACAGAATAACAGAATACAGAGCTGTGGGGAGGAAAAACAAAGGCCCAATCAAATTTATTACACGAATGCCCTATATTTCTAACTGCATACATGTGTCATTCAAACAGCCTTTGTTTTTCCCATTCCAAGAAACCAGCAAGATTAGAATAATACACTCAACTCAAGTTAAGCTTCAGGCAAAGTGTAACAAAGTTAACGATGGTCCCCGTTGAAGCTAACATCCGGTTCTCATTGAGTACACAGTATACAAACCTGTACACTCTCTCAATTCAATTAGCTCTGCACTCATTGCAGCCTAGCATTTACAAGCCACTCTGGCAAGTTAGAGCCAGCTAAAAAAGATACAGTAATTTTTATAGAAATAAATTTCATTTGCTAAATATATAACACAAAGAATTAGCACACTGGTCTTAAATCGAACAAGGTGAAGAAAAGGTAAAAGTAGCAGTAAGTCAGTAAAATGAGATTCAAAGTTATTTGACAGAAATTATTATTCTGCTTTAAGATAATATTAGATTTCAAATATTTTTAGATAGTGAAATATTTAATTCCATACATAGCTTAACCCAGGAGCAAAGATCCAATATAATTATGAATTAAAGAAATCAGCGGAAGTAACTTTGAGAGACTTGAAAAATCCAGGAAACCTGGTTTTTGAAATCTGTGCAAAAGCATCTTCTTGCATACATATAATCAAGAAAGATAATAGCAGTTATATCATCGTCTTAAACCAGTTATGAAGGAGCAGCTATCACATTTCTTCATACAAGGGAGCAATGTGACCAGCTCACACAAGCTAGAGTGACTACTGTGCAGGAGAAAAGAACAGGTTGGCAAGGACACAAAACCTGTGTGCTCCTGTAGCAATGTGAAGTGGTACAGCCACCATGGCAGGAAGTAGGATATGTTCTCAAACACTGAAAGATACAGCTACTCTATAATTAAATGACTATACTTCTGCATATGCATCCAAAAGAATTAAAAATGGTGTTTGAGTTATTTCCATATTCCCCATTTTCAAAGCTGCATATGTATAATAGCGAAAATACGAATAAAACCAGGGTCCAATATAGTAAAGTACAATATGGCATATATGTAAGTGGACTATTATTCAAACATAAAAATGAAATTCCAGCATATACTGTAATATGGATGAATTCTAAAATCGGCACATTAAGTGAAATATAACAGTCACAAAGAAATAAAAACTGTAATTAAAACTTATAGGAAATGATTAAGTAAAACACATAAAGACAAATGGCAGAATGATGGTTGTCAAAACCTCAATATTCAGGAAGAAGTAGTTGACTACACATGAGGTACAGAATATTTAAACATGCTTCTAATCCTGGATCATGATCTCATTTATAAAACAACTTCTGAAAGTGCTGTAGGCTGCTGTCGTACTTATTACCGTAACAAGGCATAAGGCAAACTCTGCAGCTCTAAAGAGAGACAACTCATGCTGTCCCACTGTAGCTGCTGCCCTGAAATCTGTTTCTCTGTTTCATACTATACTATGAAGCACCTTGTTTATCAATAAACCCACATCTTCATCCAAAAATTAGACATGCCACTTTCAAAAGTTAAAAATCAGAGCAAAACCTTAAATAGATACTCTGCTATAGAACATATACAGTGACCAAAAGCACATTTAAAGATGCGTGTTATCGGAATCATCAGGGAAATGTAAAGAAACCCAACAATGAGCTCCAACAAAGCAAGTTAAATTATCTGCAATGATTAAAAACAACCAAAAAGAACAAATGTCCACCAGCAGCTGAATAAACAGACCTGATGATTTCTTTTAAAAAATTTAAATACGTTTACATTTCATATGCCTGTGAATATATACATACATACATACATACACACACATATACATATGAATGAACGAACTAGCAAAACAAGTGAACAGAGAGTTACTGGCAAAGAGCACATGCTAATCCCCCTACACTGTTTTTGGTAGTTACACAAAAAGCAAGCAATCTACATTCTAAATGCTTTGGTCAATAAAGGATAATGCATATGAAATGAACTTAAATACACTAGGCTTCTGAAATATTAAAATTCAACATTCCTGTTTATTATTAACCTTTAAGCAAACCACTACAAGAAAGGAGAAGAGATAGGTTTCTGTGGCATAGACCCACAATCCCAGCTAATGTGGAGGCTGAAGTACCAAGACCATAAATTCAAGCACCCCTTGGATTACAAAACAGTTCAAGGCCACCTGAACAGTTATGAGCCTGTCTCAAACTTGAAATAAAAGAGGGCTAAGGATTTGGCTCAGTGGTGTGGCGCTTGCCTGGCCTGCCAAGGTCAGTTCTTAACACTGGGAATAATTAGTCATTACAAAAACTTAAGTTCTGGAGGGTCAAAGTAGAAAGATACTGTACTACTCTGGCAATAAGAAAAATTCTCCAATTTCTTTTTGCAGCTGAAGAAACCAGGGTCAACACTGAGAGTGCACGGCCAACACCCATCTTCCTTTCAACTTCTTCCTTCATTTCCACCTTCTCCTTTGACCTGCTTCCTGTTTGAAACTAATACAGGATGCCCTAAAATAACTCCAGCACCATTTGGACTTGTTATGATCGTAAGGGACTAAGAGCTGAGGATGAAGGCCAGAGAAGAAATGAACTTCAAACCCTTACAACACAACACAGCAGTCCAGGCCAGCCTATCTGAAGCAGGCACTCCCAACAGCTTCTAAGACAACACCCCATCACACAGCTCTTATGAAGAAGGTTCATCATGAACTACTTGAAAGCGCACTGCCCATAGAGCACTATTCACTAAGGAACAGCAGAGTAAACGGCCTTGTTCCCTTGGTAATTAGTAACATACAAGATGTAGAAGGGAAAGGCAGGCCAAGCTCTGTGGCCTGTGGCATTTTCTAAAAGAGATTTCTCAATTCATTTTATAAAGCTACCTGAGTCTTTGTATTTAAACCCGATAAAACTCAAATAAAGGGAAGGTCACAGTCCTGCATCAATGCAAGTTGACTGAAGAATTCTAAACGAGAGAAGGGCAAAGTAAATCCAGCAAAGTACTGTTTAAAATGACACCATTTTTACCAATTTTGATTTTGGAAAACATGCAAAGTTTGTCTAATAAGAATTAACCTACATAATGTGTATGATTTTTAAGAGAGTTACAAAACCCCTAAAGGGCATGACCTCTTCAAACAGAAAAGGCTCCAGATACGATGCGTTCAGTTATAAGCACTTGGATATGCTTCAGCCTTCGTGAGGGGAGGGAACATACCTAAATCAAAATGCAGAACCCTAATCTCATGAGGTTAGACCGGAATAAAGAAAAGATACAATATCTCAACTCTGGGGACATACTAGTCATTTTATAAGGAGCACATCACCAAAGAATAGAATGTCATCCTGAGATTACAAAAAGACTGTCTTCTGTCTTGAGCACACAGTCCTCCTTTCTCTGAGACTCCAGTTTCCATGGTATATTAGAGCCTACAGAAAAAGCTGTTGTACACAACTCAGGTGGCTGGTCAACAAGCAAGGCGAGCGGGGGTGGGGGTGGGGGTGAGCTAATGCTTCCCTAGCAGAGCTCAGGAGGACCCCAGAACCAACAGATAACTTCCCTGCAACTCTGCAGGGAAGCCCAGCTGAGAAGCATCTAGATTCTTGATGCAGAGAAACTCCACGGAAAGTTTTTTGCTTCAGACAGCCAATTTTCCCATACTTTGTAAAGCGATAACTGAGACAGATTCTGAGAGCACAGTGAAGCCATTCACGTATTCTCCTGCATATGTACTGAGAATACAGAATGGTAAATAAAATTGATGGTGAGCATTAACTTAGAATCTGTACCATGAAGAACAGTCATTCTGTTCATGATTCAGTTGGTGTTGTTTCCATCTTTGTAGTACCTAGTCCACAGTTCAGAGTACAGGATCATTTTTAATAAGAGTAATTGATTAAATAAGATAGTCAAAAAAAAAAAAAAAAAAGATTAGGTATTTCTGGTGCTACTCCTAATTGTCTACCAACTGAGGACCATAACATTTGCTTCAAAGCTACATAAACATTAGCTGAAACAGCAGCAAGCAGAAACACGGTGACCAAGACTACAGACTGCTTTCTCTAGAGGCCATGTTCCATGTGGTAAAGGACCACACTCCAACTCCTAAGCAGTAGGTTCAGTCTTCAGAACTTAGTCTCACTTTTCTTTATGTCATCTGCTAATCAAAATTAAGGGGAAGATTCCAATTATAGAAAATTACATAAAATGATTAAAAGAAAGTTATGTTGTTAGGCTTCATGCTACTATGAATACCTAAAAGATCACAGTTTGGAGAAGTCAGTCAAAGAAGGAAGAGGGCAGAGCTGCCAGAGGCAGGGATAGGGGGCATGGTAAAGCAAACTGCTCACTTCATGGTCAACAGGCAAAGGAGAGGGGAAGACGCCAGGATGTCATATTCCTAGGAGGGCACATGGCAGTGACCGACAGGCCCCCTGGTAGATGCCCTTCTCCGAACTAATGCCACCTGGGATGAATGCCCTCAAATTTCAAGCTATTTAGCAACTATGGTTGACTGTTCACCAATACTTTTCCACAACATCAACAAGTAATTTACTACGACAAAATACATACATTACACATATTGAAGAGAAAGACTTTGGTAAATTTAAAGAACTGTGTAACTATTACCACAGTCCAAATTTAGAGCATTCCCATAAGAAGCTGCCTGTGCCACTCTGCAAGTGATATCACCCCTTCGCAGCCCGAGGCAACCACTGATTTGCAGTTTCTAGCAACCGGGCTTTCCAGGATATCTCACACACACACAGGATTATTCAAGATGATGTTTTTCATCTGGTTTCCCCACTAAGTTCAAGAGTCGTGTGTTTTGCAAATGCTGACGTAATATGTAGTATGCTTTACAGACTGTACAATTGTGTACAAGTGTTCAACTGTGCATTTGCAAGACTGCCAGCAGACACAATGGGCAAGTGAACATCTGGCCAGGTGTAGTTCAGTTCTGGAGTCTTGTTGATCTCTAAGTTAGATTTCTGAATATACAGTCCACTCTATCGGCATGGCATGCATTTTATTTAAGCATTTCAACACCTTTTAGCCTGAGGCTATTGTAAACACATGTGGCTTTGTGTGGGCACTGTTTGTTTCTGTTAGGAAGATTCTAGAAGTGAAACTTGTTGGTATTACCTTTTTATTTTACTTTGCATGAAGGTGTGTCTCTGTATTTTCAATTGTTAATTCTGTATGAGCAGAGAGCTACGTACAAGTTGCAGAATTTTGGTGCTGTCATTTCCATGGCCCATCGGCAGGGTTTTCCCTTTTGTAAATATCCATCTTTCCTCACCTGCCTAAAGGCAATCAAAAAATGTGTCAGATGTTGTCTAGCTACTGATTGGTTGTAATGAAGATCTGGTGGCCCTGAGCTGGAGCAGGAAATCAAAGTGTGGGACCCTCTCAGACCAAAGAATAATGACTCCACAGGCTAGCCAGAGGTTAGCAAGGCTGCATCAAAGAGCTCAAGTGTAGAGGAGGGAACACTGCCCAAGCTTCTCTGTGATAGGATCCACATAGCCTCTGTACAAAGTCCTCTCAGCAGGACTGGAGAAATGTTAACTGTCTTCCCACTGCATCCAGCAGGAAGGACCATGTCCCAGAAGTCCATGCGGCATCAAGCCATGAGCAGCAGCAACTCTGAAGCCCAGGAGAGTTTGCTCAGATATCCTGCACATACTCTAGCTCCTCTTCCTTTCAAAGTGAGAACGTCAATCCTATCCCCATGGCCAATATTATATGTGTTTGTACAAGAGATTGTTTATCTGCTTTCACGGGTCAGAGAATTTTGCCTCAAGATGAGTTATCCTTACAAGTTCAATCTTATCTAATTTATGTGATACTGAAATGAGTCTTTGGACATTGATCTTTAGAGTCTGTGACCTTGGGGAATTACAGGGTAGAATTAATATGCTTTGTATGAGAGAAAAATATGGGGCAAATGAAAGTTGAAGCCCTGCTAATATTTCAGTGGGGACATTTGGGAAGTAAGCAGGATTAGATGATGGGGTAAAGTAGGGGTGTGTGATAGGATTGGTGTCCTGACCCCACTCCCAGCCAAAAGAAAGCAGCAAGAAATAGTACACAAACTCTGCTAAGAGGAACAGTGAGAATTTGCTGTCTGAGAGCCAGGGTGAAGGCCGTCATGAGAAACTTGCTTATGTAAGCCACCAAGTCAGCTGTATTTCAGTAGACGGCCTCGGCTAAGCAGCCATTCCAGCTGAGGCAGTATATCTCTCTAGAAATATAATCTATATTTCTCTAGTGATTAATAATGCTGGCATTTTTATGTATTTATTAGCCCCTCATATATCTGCACTGGCAAGAATGCCTATTTAAATACTTTTCTGATTTCTAGTTCATCAGTTTGTATTATTAATGATTAATAAAAGCTATAAGACCAACGTACACTCCCTTTCATGTGATATACAACTTTGCTCTCTTCCTGTCTGGCAATTATCTTTTTTCCTTTACTGGAGCTTCTCTATGCAATCCAAACTAGTATTTTAAACACATGGGTTCACCAAGTGATCCACCTATCTCAGTCTCCCGAACAGACTGGATTAAAGGTACACACCCCACAACCAGCCAATCAATTATTGTTTGTCTCCTCTGTTCTGAGGGCAATTAATTAATATACACGAAGTTCAATGTAAGTACATTTTGTCTAACCAAAGCTTATCAAGATACTATCTTTCATTTATTTTAAACATTTGATACTTTTATAGGGTAGGGCATATTATAAAATTAGTCCTAAAATTAATAATATATTAATAATAAATACTATTATATCTTTTAGTATAGTAGCCCTCTAACTGCTATGAAAATCTCTTTGTTGTCTCAGGTAATACTTGTCTCAAGGTTCATCCTGTCTGTTACTAATACATTTATTCCAACTGTTACAATTACTATTTACATGGCATCTTTTCCCAATCTTTTGGAATCCATTTTCCAAACTATGACTTGTGCTACTGAAGAGAAGAAGCACCCCATCACAGAGTAAATTGATGAGAAGAGACTTTTTTTAAAACTCCTCTCTGTGAAATCTACAGTGCATGTTAATAGAGTAGTTACATCATTTACATTTAATACAATTTTTAATAAAAATGTATTTACATTGACAGTATGTTATCAAAAGCACGACACCAACTCTAACAATAAAACCAGGATTTGGGAATAATTAAATCTACTTGCTACAGTCACTGAGATTTACAACCTCAACATACATAAAGGTTTCAAAAATTGTGGTGATGTTAACTAACATGTTACAATGCACAGTACTGAATGAATACAAGGCTATATTTTTCAGTGAGTAAATATTTGCTACATGAATACTGGCAAAAATCATGCTCGGGAAGAGGGCCATGCATAGTATAACTGGATAGTGGGTTCTAATAAAATGTTAAATTAAAAGGTAGTGAAGATATAAATTCTTGTCAAAAATTTGAAGGCAATTAATACTCAACATTTTCACTGAGGAAGACACATGAAGCTAACTTAATGAGGGCTTAAGAATTTAAGTCATTTTGCCCATTTCTTCTATGGGAAATAAACTCAGACCTAGCCTATCTCCTAAATCTCCTAAACTGGCATCTACACGAAACCTGATGAGCCCAGGAAAAAGCCCGTAACAGCAGGTCTTTGAAATCAAATATGTCCACAAACTAAATTCTCACTAATTAGGCCTTTGAGCGTATACTAATCTTATAGTTTAGGAAAAAAATGGCTGCCCAATGTTTTGCAAGTAGATTGCTTTTGTGTTGAAAGCACACACTCCAAGACAGGTAAGACAGATCTCAGTGGTTCAGCATTACTGTTTGTAGCCTCAAAAGCTCTCTCCACATATGCACCTGAGGGGTCATATGAAAAGCTACCTACTCACACCATGGTTCCTCAATCTGAGTGCTAAAACCACAGTCAGAATCATTACTTTTTACTAATAATTACCAAGCTGCCTATCACACCCTCTAAGGCAGAATATCTCTGGGACAGTTCTGAGGTAAAGATCCCAGATGATCTTGAAGTTGCCCTAGAGTTTTAATACTACTAATTATACCCATAGGTCATACTCCAAGACTACTGACTAGAAAGCAGTTTGCTTGCTTAACAGCAAACAGCCCCGCTAGGGTTGTACATGTCTCCTTTGGGTACTGCCATGCACTAACAAGATGATCACTGACACCAATGTCTTCACATTGTGTGCAACACAGCACAGCAGTACTGTGAGAAATGGAAGGGGCCACAATGCCTAGAGATTAACAATAAAAGTGTTAATACACCAGGAGGGCTAACAGGGGTTATGAATAAAAGCAGTGCCCTGGCCCCTGCCAAGGGAAATGACCTTCCAGGTGTGTGTACGGAGGTAGGAGCCCACGAGTTATCACACTTCAGCTGGTTACAGGTTCCCGCCGCACACCCCTCGCCCACAACCAGGAAAGTGACTCCCTTTCAAGAAGATAACACTACTCTTGGCAGACTTTCCCCAAATGCTGCTGTGTGTTTGGAAGACTTGTGGCAAGGGTATTGTTGACAGCTGGAATCCTGTTCTCCTATTTCCCTAACTATGACACCTTGGCACTGGACGATTCCACAGCTGGATGTTCATAAGCTTCCTGGATCACAGTGGTATTTGATATGCTCCCAACAACAAGAATGATTAAAAACAATCTAGTGTATATTAATACTATTTAATATCAATAAAATAGTATTAAAGCTAAGCACATTGTTAATTAAATTAATATTTTAAAAAATCAAGTATTAACTAAGACTAAGCACATTTATTTAAAAGAAACCAATGAAGTAAAAACAGTGCCTTGGATGTTTTGAATTTTAAGATCCAAAAGAAAATCTCTTAGGCAAGTTGACAGATCTGACATTTCAGGAAAAACAGCTGGCCTTGGGGTCAGGTAACTATTTTAGAAGCAGCACAGTCCTGTCAGTATGGTAGCCAGAGCCATAATGAGTCAAAGCTGGACACAGCCACAGTGGAGAAGACAAGAATCACCACCATTATCAAGAAAACTTTTCCCATTTAGACTTCATGGTCATTCAAATTTCTTTTTCTAAATGACTGACTCAACTGTCCAAATGTGTGTGTGTGTGTGTGTGTGTGTGTGTGTGTGTCCACACTAGTGATTGGACTCAGGACCTGAGAATCCAGCATGGAATCTGATAGAAAGCTTCAGTCACCAAGACAATTTATGTTTCAGCACAGGCTAACTTTTGCAGCTTCTCAGGCCTCAACCCCTAAGACATCCTACTACTACTACTAATGACAAACGTATTTCCTCCGCATTTCAAATGAGACCCGCACACTTTATCCTTGAGGAAACAGGGAACATCTTTGGAAAGATTCAGAAAAATACACTAAAATCCTTCTCTGTGGGTTGATGGAAGAAAATTAAAAAGTCTGCCTGAAGTAATAAACTGGTTTACAAGTGTCTTGTGATCTTGGTGGCAACAGGTCACTTCTTGGGCCTCTAAGTCCAAGGACAAGATAAGGTCCCCGGACTCAGACTTCCCTAGCAAGTTTGGTTATCTTGTCACATGATCTACAGGCTGGTGTAGATTGTAATATTGTAACAGGTGACAGGCCCAGTCCCTGAAAAGAAACGCTCTCAGAGGTCATTTGTATCATTTCAACTCTAATAAAATGTTCCTCAAGCTTCAAAAAGTAACAATAAATAAAAAATAAATTCTGTAACAATACTAAAAAAAATCTTCTAAAACCTAATTAAAACAAAGGAATTTCATGGTTCTTATGGATCAGGAGAAAAGAAATAGCTTAGAACCAAAATTGCTAAATTTAAAGTTCAATACGCCTCTTTTAAAAAATCATTCCCTTAGTGCTGGCGAGAAGGCTGGAGAGTACTGTCTGCTCTTCTAGGGGTCCTGAGTTCAATTCCCAGCAACCACAAGGTGGCTCACAACCACCTGTAATGGGATCTTCTGCCCTCTTCTGGCGTGCAGGTGTACTACAGATAGAGCACTCATATACATACAATAAATAATTCAAAAAACCCAAACCATTCCCTGAAGGCCAGCAAGACTTGGCCCTAACTGCCTGGCCTGAGTTCAATACCAGGAGGGGAAAGTAAACCACCTCCCACATACTGCCTCTGACCTGACAGGCACTCTGTAACACTCACCTGCCCCAAAACGCAAACATACACACACACAACAAATAAATAAGTGTAGAAAAAAAATAAATGATTCCATCATTAAACATTTCTATGTATTTTTCACTTCCCAATATAATGTTCTACTAAACTCTTGGCCAACATCTTGATTTACTGATTTAAAAAAAGAAAATGACATCTCTTTCCTAAATATATATTTATAATACCCTTTACGAAAGGCTGTCTCCAGGGGCAAATCAAATGAAGGGAAGCATCTAGGCGGCCCTTTCATAATTTACTACTGGAATGGGAGGAAGAAGTGACATAAAGAAATCGAGACACCATGACCCTTGGGTTAACTCAGAGTAGAAGAAAGCTTGCGGTGGAGACTCCCGGGGTGCGGTCTACTCCTGTCAATGATCATTAGCAATCAGCACAGGGATGCTAGAAACCGCAAGTATCTAATCCAGAGCACCAGTGTGGGAATGTGCTGACTTACCACAATACATAGTAACTCCAAACACACCTCAAGAAGTGTTACAAGTGAAACGAAGGCCAAGTAGGTTTAAAATGTTTTAGAATATTAAGAATAAATGCATATTATTTATTCCTGGTGTTCAAACTATAATTTCACACTCAGTATCGATTAAGAGTGTGCCTGTAGTTTTACTTTACATTTGATTGGCAACCAGAGTAGAAAAATGAAGCTGACAGATACTTACTATAGTAGCCATACAGAACGGTGTTCTCAATCTGTACAGTGACGTTGGCATTAGCCCAGTCCTAGGAGAAAAAGGAGACAGTAACTATCTTAGCTTTAGCAACAATTTGCCTCACATGCAGAGTTAAGATTTGGTAGGACTGACTATCATCTCTGGAGCCTGTTAGTACATAATACAAAGTACGGTCTCTACAAGAAATGAAACCAGATAAGCAAACAAATACATGTCAATACATAAATGCTGAGCTGGCAACATGGTTCAGGACAGAACCAGACAATAGGAAAGACTTCCCAAAACTGTCCTAAAATGTGACTCAAGGAATAAATGAGTCCGAAAGTGAAACCATGACAGGAACTCTAGCAAGAACTGGAGCTGAGACCATGGAAGAACCCTACCTACTAGCTTGCTCTTCATGGTTTGCTCAGCCTGCCTTCTAACATACCTCGGGACCAGCTGGGTGTGTGTGTTTGGTGGTGGTGGGGCACCACCCACAGAGGGCTGGGCCCTCCCACACCAATCATTAAAAACAAATGCTCTATGGATTTGCCTATGGGACAACCTGATGCAGGCAATTTCTCAGTTGAGGGTCTCTCTTCCCAGGTGACTCAGCTTTGTGTCAAGTTGACAGAAACTGCTCAGCACAGTGACTGACACAAGTATACTGTACCTTTGTTAAAAAAACACCTAAAAGCTAATTGAAACACCTGTGCATTCATCCTTCATACCTGTTACTTAAACTGTTAAACTTAAAAATGTAATTCAAGTTCATCATTTGTACAGGATAAAATCTGTACACTGCTGAGACAGAACTTAGGTATAATGGCAAGGAGACATTCTAAAAGTCGTTTGACAACAGGCAAACGTCAAGAAAAAAAATTACTACAGAGATAAAGTATCACAATATTATTACAGGAGCCTTCCATCTACCCAGTTCCACAACTTAGCATGCTGGTAATAGCCAGCAGTGAAAACTGTACAGAAAAAATTCTCACATACTAAGCACAAGATAAGTGCATTCTGTGCTAAAGCTGACATAAAGTAATCTGACATACATGACCAACAGTATATACATTATTTAAATGGTGCTGTCCAGTGAATAACTGAATGACTTTAGGACTCTTACTGGATTCTCTGGCCACCAAGAAGCCTAGCTTCCTTTTTCCATCCTGAAGCAGCGGGGTAGGAAATTTCAATTACTCATGGGACCCCAGAATCCAGCTTAAGGTGTTCAGCGATAAGAATATTCTATTACCCCATGAACTGCTTATAATTGCTCAGCTCAAACTAGTTGATACCTAGTTTATCTACTGACAAGACTATTCTGTCTGTCCTAGTGCAAGACAGAAGTTGAGGTCTAGATGAACCTATATCCCAGTGAACTCCAGCCTGCACCTTTGATTTCAATTGAAAAGGGCTCTTTATACCAAAAAATATTCAGTTAACAATAAAAAAGCAACAACAATAACAACAAAAATCTAGAGGTAATCACTGTCCAGAGGAAAGACGAGAAAACACATCATGAATTCTTAACAAAAATACCATGTAAATACTAAAAACCAAGGTCTTTCCAAGAGAACAAAAGCGGCACAGAGTACTTACAGAGGACAAAGGCAGAAGTAAGTCACACCCAAACGCTTAAGTGCACTTAACTTCTATCTTTAAAAACAATGACATGAAAACATCCAAACACAGGGATAGGCGGGAACTGTAAATAGGGCCTGACGCCTACTATGGTGAAGCACAGAAAAGCCTATGGACCAGGAGTGCTTTACCCAGCTGTCCTAAGTACCCACTGCTGCAAGTATCTACTGCTGGGAGCATCCACTGCGGCTCGAAGCACATAGACCCAGTGCTAGAAGTACCCACTGCTGGAGCACCCACTGCTGGAGCACACCCACCTGCTGGAGCACCCAAGTGAAAAATGGACACATTTGTATGTTGGGCCCCATTTCGTTCCTCGTTTGGGCTTTGAGGACAAATCCGAGCCTGGCTCGAGTTTTGAGACGTATCTCAGTCACTTCCTTACGGGGGTTACTTAACAAGACCTGTTTGGCCCTGCCTCTGCCCCACTATTGCTGACCTAGAGCTTTGCCATTGGTCTAGTCAGTCACCCCATATCCTCCATCACCCTTCCTCACCCCCTACGTCATCTCACCCCACCAAAACTCCTCCTCCCTAGTTAGGTGAGGCTGATACATTAAAGTCGAGTTCCTGCTTTGACAAGACTCCCGGCCGGATGTGTTTCTTTGGGCCAATGACACTCACCATCCCACTCAGCTCCAGAGAGACCCGGAGGGACCAAGACCCCTCTCTCCTCTTGCCTGGACCTTAAGGAGTCAACAGTTGTACATGTTGGCTCCTCTGAACTGAGCTCTCTAGAGATTCCTTATACAAGGCAGAAGATTAAAAAGAATTTTAATTAAGATGATCAAATCAGTGAACTAGAGGATGTATTTTTCTCTTTTTGTTACATGTTATACTGTTTCCCAGACAACCCCTGGGAGTAGTGTTGTCCTCAGTGAAAATGACTTAAAGTGAGAACTTGGAAATTCTACAAAAAGCAAATTTCAAAATGTAAACTAAGAATAGAAAATATAAAATTAATTTAAGGCCAAATATGCATTGAAATTTAACATCTTTTAATTTAGTGGGTTCTTCTGTCTGACCAATTTTTAAGACAATAGGCCAAATTGTTCCTTTATAACTACACATTTGTGTAAAATAGATAACAAAGCTCCGAGCTGTCAGTGCATTTGCATTTATGTACTTCCCGGCCCCAGTATCTGATGTTGGAAAGACTTACTTTAGAAAACCTTCCTTCTATGCCCTTATTATGTTTTATATATAAACCCTGGCCTCTCAAAGTAGAAATTAATGGGACCTTTACTTATTTAAACTCCAGAGGACGGGGAACAATCAAGAAGTAGAACTAGAGACTAATAAATTGGAATATTTCAGAAAGGTTATGAATTCCACAGAAAAAAGACAAAGAGGGTTCACACATATATTCCTTGTGCTGTTCTTCACGATGACTTTGGAACCTCTGTGTCTGATCTGAAGCACAACACAACTCTCCCACTCTCAACCACACCTCAGGAAAGGGACTCTAAGCCAGGAGAAATTCCTCTCTCAATGGGCATCTGGCAATGTGAGACATTAGAAGCTGGGGTAGGGCAAGGGGGTGGTGAGATACAGTGCTACAGGCATCCGGTATAAGCGAATCAGAACAATAATGATTATCCAGGGTAAAACAGTCATTTACAGGTAGGTCTCACAGTTTGAATCTAAAATATATAGAGAAATATAAAATTAATATATTTAAACCTGACCTCTATCTGTGTTCAAATTTTAGGCCTATCTTCTTTCAAAGTATCCATACTACCTTATCCTCAACCCTTTTGTTAGAGTAGCAGAAAAAACCCACTAAGGAAAAACTCCTGGTCAAGAGAAGAAGGTCTGGATGGAGACCGAACATCCTAGTTAGGCAGGGGACTGTCCCTAAGACAGGGGGCACCTTAAGCAGACAGAATTATTACTTCTTTGTTGAGATACTTGTGATGGTTTGCATATGTTCAGCCCAGGGAATGGCACTATTAGAAGCTGTGGCCCTGTGGGAATAGGTGTCCTAGCTGCCTGGAAGTCAGTATTCTGCTAGAGCCTTCAGATGAAGATAGAGAATTCTCAGCTCCTCCTGCACCATGCCTGCCTGATGCTGCTATTCCCACCTTGATGACAATGGACTGAACCTCTGAACCTGTAAGCCAGTCCCAATTAAATGTTGTCCTTAGGCAAGAGTTGCTTTGGCCACGGTGTCTGTTCACAGCAGTAAAACCCTCACTAAGACAGAAGCTGGCACCAGGTACTGGGGTATTGCTGTGATAGGCCTGACCATGCTTTTGTTTGGAAGAATGTGTGGATTTGGAAAGCCATGGAATGTTTTAAGTGGGACTTAATGTGCCATCCTAGTAGGAATATGGAAGATTTTGTTGCTAGAAGTGATTTGAACTGTACAGACCTGGCCCAAGAGGTTTCAGTGGAGAAGAACTTCAGGATGTGGCCTAGAGACTGTTTCTGTGGTATTTTAGTGAAGAATGTGGCAGCTTTTTGCCCTGTCCTAAAGAGTCTGCCTGAGGCTAAGGTAAAGAGATTTAGATTAACTGCTTTGAAAAGGAAGTCTCAAACCAGCCTGGGGTAAATTTTGTTGTGTGGTTACTAAGGTTTAAAATTATGAAGAACATTTTAATGAAAAGGAGCAAGCTGAGAAAGGAAAAATACAAAATATATGGCTCAAGTATTAAAGGCACACCAGGAAGTAGAATGGAGCTAAATCCTATGTTCTAGGAGTTAACAGATTAAGGAATGGACTATGGGCAAGATCCTACCCAGCTAAATTAGGTTCAGGCAAGGTGGTACAAACCTTTAATCCCAGGAGAAAAAGCCAAGCAGATCTCTTGAGTTCAAGGCCAGTCTGGGACAAAGCAGGTTGTAGGTGAAGAGAAGCTTAAGTCCAGACAGATAAAGGAAACTAGGATTCAACTCAGAGTCCAAGGTTTGAGACATGCTTGGCCAGAGTTCTGCCACTGACCCACACTCTAGTCAGACAGAACCGGCTTGAACTCCTGCTCAGGAGTATAATGAACTCTCCCAGATTAAACTAACACAAAAGCTAGGGCTGTAGCTGACTGGTAAAACCCTGAGTCCAATGCCTAGCACTGAAAAAAGAAAACAAAAACAAAAGTGGAGAGAATGAATGCAGACTAAATTTTTAAAAAGGGAAATAACTATGATCCTGAAGATGACTAATTTAGGCAGGGTATGAAAAATCAGCAGTATATAAGAAAGTTCATAAGCTCATAAGAACATTTACTTTAGAAATTCAAGATAATGACATTTCCCTGTAACATATAAAAACGCTACATGAAAACCTAAAATCCAATCCAGTTCAAACAATAATTACACAAGAGATAATTGCATTGCTTATAGTGTATCAGAGTACTTGTGCATATTCAATATACATAGATATTAATTTCACAGGTTGCAGAGAGAAAAGCATCCTAGGAGTATATAATCATGTGCTTCCTGGATTTCATTATACTACTTCTAAATAAAAATACTTCAGCATTGCTGATAATGTCAGAATCATCTACTGAGAAACAGATGTATACTCAGACCCAATCAGTAAAAACACAAACTACAGATTAAAGGAAAATAAACGAAGAGAGCTGCAGACCATTGGCTAAACTACTGAAGTGTGTGTTTCTTAAAGGTTCATCTTCCCTCACACAAACACAAAGGAGAAAGGCCTCTGGAGGCAGAAAGCAAAGCTTCAGTGTCTTCACATTTTCAGATAAAACCTCAGGTTTTTGTTTGATTTGATTTTGACCATGAAGCCATGGATAATCTAACTACCTCATAGGGCTGCTTGCAAGTCACAGAAGATAATGTGTGTAAACACTTAACATACACAACACACAGATGCTAACTATCTTTACTTACACTATACCGTTTGGCACACACTAAGACTCCATTAATACTGACTGGGAGTCTGCCCTACAGGAAAAAAGAAATCTTAGTTTCTACAAGTGTCAGAATATATAAATCATTTATTTGTGGTATTAATGGGAATAAAATCAAATATGCTGCCAAGGATTTATAAGAAGCACAAAAATAAAACCTCTTATAACGAAATATTTTTACATTAACAAAATGGCTCCTGATATTGGGTTGTTGGACTGATGAGTCTCGTATAAGGCAGTTGTCTGCATCCTGTCCACCACTGTGTGTATTCATTTCTATACTTATTTAGTCCCTGACACACAAGAAAACCGGCCTGGAGGGACTGCTCGGTGGGTAGAAAGCAGCAAAAGCTGAGCAAAAGCTCAGCAGCCACATGCAAGCCAAGCATGGCCACCCATGCCTACATCCTCAGCCCTGATGTTAAGTGAAACACCTGCTAAGTACCCACAAGGAAGACTAATCACACAGCATGCTACAACTTACCTTGAATGTGCCATTTTGATTTTTCATGTAAGAAACCAAAAATATATCCACTGGCAGGAGTGCTGATGTGATAAGTGCGACGGCCAGTGAAAATATGGCTGTCACGGTGGAGACCACCTCACTTTCTCGCCGACTCTGGTATTTACGAACGTAGACCCAGCAAAAGGCCAAAATAGCCTGAAACACAGCAAAAAGAAATACCTCATTACCTTATACATTCTTGAACACTAGCATCAGTGTGTACTGGAAGTTTATTTGGGCAATAGTTCTTTTTACACGTGTAAGGAAAACCTTTATTAACTTATACAAGATAGAATGCTTAAGCCTATTTATGAATGAAGTACAATTTTACTTCAGTGCACGTATCTTATGAATCACAGAACACAATTCGATAGACCCTCACCAAACATTATTAATAGATACACAATGTCAACCCCCAATATATCTCTCCATTCTAAAGGAAATGTACCTGAAGTTCTTTCCCAGTCTGAAGGCTAAAGCATCACAGATAGAAAATGGATGGAAAGTGATTTCTGCTATGACAACCCACAGATGCCATCCACCTGAAGGGTCACTGCTAATCACCACACAGAAGCTGTAATCCAAATATTAAGGGCATTAAAGAAAAGTCAGCAACCAAGAGTCATGCACTCAAGTTTTCTAGTGAAAACGATGCCCAGAGGTAAAGAAGTTAACATCTCTAGCTAACTGGCACTTCTGGGATCTCTCTAGTTACTAACAAAGATCAGAAGTCATGATTCGACATCATCAGGCAGCACTGGAATCATTCAGAGAGGGTCTACTAAGGCAGGGACCTGGGCCCATCTCCCAAAGGTTCAGAGTTAGAAGCCCAGGTGGGCTTTGAACATCTCCATAATTGATATGATCTCGGCAGTACTGGTCAGGTACTGGATTCTGAGCTCCTATGCCTATTCAACAATAGAAGTTGGGTGTACACTAGTGGTTCTCAGCCCTGACTATGAGGCAAACTTATCTTTAAATACTTTAAGCATTTCAATTCCTATCAAGCTGATCAGTTTGTAAAAATCCTCCAAGCATCATGGCTTTAATCTTAGAGAAGTCTAATCTAAGTGAACAGTAAAGACCAGTGTTCTAAACAAGATCTATTAGAACGCTGAGAAAAATAAAAATAAAAACAAAAACAAAACAAACAAACCATATACCACGCCCCTACACCAACTGTCTACACACCCCTGGGATCTGAACACACACCTCTGGTCGTAACCACCACACCTCTGGGTTCGTAACCACCACCACCCCTGGGTCTGTAACCACCACCACCACCTGGGTTCTGTAACCACCACCACCTGGTCTGTACCACACCCTGGGTCTGTAACCACACCTGAATCGTACACCCTACCTGAGGCTGCAACCACCCACCACCACTGGGGTCTGTAACCAACACCTGGGATTTGTAGCCACCAACACCTGGGATCTGTCCCTACAGTTTCTATCATTTCTAGAGAATCACTGTATATATAAGCTACATCTCAGTTTTTTGAGATGGCTTCTTTCACTTGGCTCAATCCATCTGAAATCCATCAAAGTTACACACTCATCCCACACAATGCTGCCATTTCAACACTGTCATTTACACAAAGGAAGAAAATAATTAAGTTTAAAGAAGCTAGATGCTAGGCCAATAAATACATAAATAAAACCACAACAAACACAAGCCCTAAGCTCGAACTCTGGTTTACATATTCAATTTTTTTGTTTTTAAGAAAGTTATTTCTCATAAAATATTATATTAACGTGTAATGAGTGTTTTAAAGTGAACTCGAAATTCTTGATAAACATTACTCAAGTTTGTTCTAAACTCACTGGATGATGAGACTTATCTATCTATACTTACCAACACTAAGAGCAATTCTCAGTACATTCTACATAGACTTCAAGAAAGAGATTAGCATTTTTACCAAGCTGATGGTGATAGAGGAAGCATGCGTTAACTCAGAGAGACAAGTTACAAGAGAAGCCAGGCAGAATCAACGAGCAAGAGGTTTCACCTTTTACTACTTTAAAACAATCCAAACTTTTCCTTTAGGTTATGCTACAGATGACAACAGTAAGTAACTGTATCACCAAATGAACCAACCTCCCAACAAGAATAAAAGACAAGAATAGAGAACTTTCCTAATGAGGTTTTCAAGATTAACCAAGTTATTGTGTAGTACATTGCTTAGGGGATGGAAACTGCTTAACAAATAGCATTGTTAAATTACCATTAATACTTAATAGCTACAAAGTAACACCTCACAGCATTTTGTTTTCCTTTAAAAAGCTATTATTAAAAATCAAAGAAAGGTTTTAAAGTAGACTACAACTCTTCCCAATTTGGACTTAATGGTTCTGGGCATTTGAATGTTGATATCTCCCTAGGTGGCTTTAATAAGTGGTCAAGGTTACGAACCAATGGGGCATAGGAAAGAATCCTAAAGAGTTTTGTCAAACTAAGATGCAGAGCTGTTTCCAGGGAGCTTGTTAAATGGTAGACTACTTGGGTGGGATGGGGTAAGGCCATAGACTGTGGAGTTCTAACAGATCCATAAGCAATACCCACACTTTAAAGAACACGAGTAAATCTGCTTTACAGATAGGGAATTGCCTCTGTAGTAATGGAAAGGTGAAGTGAGCCAAATTACTGAGGATCTGGGGAACTCGGTAAGGTGCTTACATTTAACATAGTGAAGAGATTAAGAGCATAAGACACCAACTGTAGCTATTCTGTATGTGGCACAGGAAACTAAAGTTCCTATTGTTTGTCAATATCATAAAAAAAAAAAAAAAGAGGGAACAATTATTTCTTAATCTTTTTGTACACTATTGGCATTAGTTCTCAAAGTATTAAGTACCCATACACTATGTGTTTCTAGGACAATTTTTGGATATTCAAAAGTTGAGAACTATTCTCATAATGATGTATCATTTGCATTGTGCTGGCTAACCTTATGTCAACTTGACACACAAATTATGCCTCCATCGGATCCAGTTTTAATGCATGTTCTTAATTAGTGATTGCTGTGGGAGGGCCCAGCCCATCATGGGAGGGACCATCCCTGGGCTGGTTGGTGGTCCTTAGTGCCATAAGAAAGCAGGCTGAGCAAGCCAAGAGGAACAAGCCATGAGGAGCAAGTCAGTAAGCAGCCCCTCCATGGCTTCTGCATCAGCCCTGTCTCCAGGGTCCTGCCCTGCTTGAGTTCCCGTCTTGACTTCCTTCGATGAAGAACATAGCTGTGGAAATGTAAGCTAAATAAACCCTTTCCTCCTCAAGCTGCCTTTTGGTCATGGTATTTCATCACAACAATAGAAACCCTAACTAAGACAGCCATTTTAAAAAGCAGTTCTGACATTTGGGCACATTTATAGGCCACTTCCTGAGGGGTAGGTGGGGGCGGGGGATACACAGGGATTGCTGGCAGATTATCATGAAACAAGACCCTAACTGTCCTGGCTTTTGCATTCTTCACCACTACATACAAATACTAACAACAACACAACTATTATTACTTTGTTTGATGAAACAATAAAAATTCATTTTATTAAATTTCAACCCATAAGTTTTGAACTCTGTTAAGTAAGATTAAAAAGCATGTATAAGGGTCCTGCTATATACCAAAGTGTGACAGTGATAACAGACAAAGCTCCTTAAAACCCTTAGAGCTGAAAGCCAATCTTCCTGACGCAACAGCTTTCTTTATTTGAAAAGCAACTGAAACTAAAGTGACTTACACTTTAGTTTTTAGTGATACTTCTCAAATGAGCAATAAAATATCACTTATAAAACCCACAGAGGGTTTAACCAGCACAGACATTGTAGCCAAAGCTGAGCTTGTCCCTAAGACCCGTAAGTGGAAGGAAGTTGTCCTCGGGCCTCCACCCACACATTATGGTGCACTCTCTCATGCATGAACACATGCACACGAACTTGCACTGACCCCACCCCGGAACCAAGACCAGCAAACATACACACCATACAAATGAATAAGTAAAGTGCAAATTAAAACCTCAAGCTTTTGAGTGACAAAAATTTGGAAAGCTCACAGTAGTGTGAGCTTGACAACTTTTCAATACTTAGAACTTCTCAGGACATTTCTGACAAGATCTGTATTGATTTAATAAGTGTAATATATGATGTTGCATAATTCAGTATATCCATATTTAGGAGATGGACCTCACTAGTTACCACTAGCTCCTGAGTAGTAAACAGAGACCACATAACGAAACCAGGAACCAGCAAAAGATCCACTCAGTATTCAAGTTGGACAAATGGCCTTGAATGTAAGGGAAGAGAAAGTTCACTGTTCCGTTGCTACTGCCACAGAACCTGAAGAAACTGGCACTCTCTGGCTTTTGGTGCAGTCACAAAGAACATCCCCAGCTATCAAAACAGTCCTCTATTTCTGACTATTTTGTATACACACTTCAACCAAAATAACTTTCTTCAAGATGGAACAAAAAGCAGACATGAATACAGCTCCTTTCTAATAAGCAAGCACTAAACAGACTGACAGTAATTTAATTTTTAATAAATCATTTTTTTTTTTTTTGCACCTCGAAAAGGTTACTCCTCGGGGCTGGTGAGATAGTTCAGTGGTTAAAGCACTGACTGCTCTTCCAGAGGTCCGGAGATAAATTCCCAGCAACCACATGGTGGCTCACAACCATCTGTAATGGGGTCTGATGCCCTCTTCTGGTTTGTCTGAAGACAGCTACAGTGTACTCACATACATTAAAAGAAAACGTATTTCTCTACTCTCGGGTTGTTCCTAATGCAATGTCACAAGCTAACCAAAGACTACATTTCCACTGGCACTGGCACTTTCTTTCAACGCTATCCTCTCCTAAGTCCTATTTCTCTTACAAAATCATATTTTCTCTTTCAATGCTTAAAATTGTTTCCTAACTTACAATCAGTTCCCTCTTAAGAAGCCATGTATTATTTTGTTTGTATCCTCCTAGGTAAAACAACTTTATCCATAATAAAACTACTATATCCACAGTAAAATTACTGTGCTTTAAATGCTTTTTCATTAATCAAGATAGTCCAACTATACTTTCCTGCTGGTTATATGATTATTTTTTTTCTAAACGAATGGGCAGGAAAAGCCAGTGAATTCTCCTAGTACAGGCTAGATAACTTTGAGAGGCCACCGATAACCTCTGGGATTTCCCACTCCCTCCGGTCACAAGCACGGCCCAGGGCAATGGGATTTGTGAAAGTGAAGGAGCACGCCAGTATTGAACACTGAAATTTAGGATCCCTGAACATGCTAGGCAAGCGCCGTGTGTGAATCTATGTGTGTGTGTGTCTGTGTATGTTACCTGATGAAAAAGCTGAAAAAAACGTGACTAGCTGAACATACTACTCAAGTGTCTGTCTAGGGAATGTGAAAAAACATCAAACGAGTGTCAAAATGCAAACACTAAGTAACCACAGGACTAAAGTCTCTATAGTATGGGGGGAGGAATTTGACAATATAAAATGTTGTAAGAGAAGCAAACTAAACGAAGTCAGAAGTAATAACCAGGTCACACTGGGCCATTACAGTTAGGTTTTATGCACTCAATGATCAGTGTCTGGAAAAGAAGGCACCTGAGGTCAGACAGGTAGTAACCAACCTCCCGCCTGGCCAAGGTGCTCTACCCCGTTCTAAGTGGAATGTAATACCTAGAACGTGACACTCGCGTCATCAAGACAGAATCGCACGCACAATGGGCGCGGGGAAACCTGAAGGCTTACTACCCCAGGGGCTGGAGCATTAAGGGGGAAAGAGGCATTTAGAAAAACAAACAAGACTATGTCAGCGCCCAGGAGACTGGCTCAGAGGCGGCGAGAACTCCAATCAAAGCCGTCGTCACGCCCTTCTCCACTCTGAGGGTTGCTCGCCCCCAAACCCACCCGCCAGCCACATTCTCAGACCAGAGACAGAAGCTGGCTGAAGTTAGGAGACCTCAGGGGATCAGTTCCTCTCCACCTTCCTCAGGGGACCCTCGCGGACCCAGCAGAGAGCAGGGTGGGCGAGGAGGGTATCCGAACTCGCGAGACCAACGCTGGCCCACCCTCCTCCTCCCACCCCGTCACCCCGGGAGAACTCGGAGCGCCTCCCCTACCAGGAGCAAGAGGCCGAAGATGCACCAGCCGATCACCAGCTCGGCCGCCGCCGCCGCCATCTTCGCTTCCGGTCCCGATAAACCCAAAGTGGAAGGGAGGGAAGGGACGGGACGAAGAGGGACCCGGAACTGCGCAGCCTAAAGGTTAAAGGGGCGGAGGGCCGGAGCGGAGGGTTGCCAAGGAGACCCGGCCCGCGAGCGTCCCCTGGCGACGAGCCGAGCCGGGGCGGGGCGCACCCGACGCACCGTGACGTCACCGCGCTGCCCGCCCACACGCGGATTGCGTTCCGCCTGGTCTGGCTGGCGCTCTAGAAGCCTTACCGTGGCCGGACTCTGTACCTCTGAACGTCGAGTGAAACGTCACTTGCCCAGGTGACTTATAATTTGCTGGTGACCAGGTCACGTCATTGCTTGGCTGGGCACTGCGTTACCATGTGATGTTTTTTTTTTTTTTTCCATCTGCGCGTCCCTGTGAATCTCCATGATGGTTTCATGCAAATAAGACATCCGAGTCTATGAATTGTAGGTGCTAATAATATTCTCAAGTGAACAAAACAGAAATTGTTGTTGTGAAGCTGAGGGAAAACTTGGGATGCTTGCCTGAGTCTCTCGTGGTGTATATTTAAATTGAATAAACAAACCCTGGCGTTATGTTTAGTTTTGATTGTGGACGTTTGTCTGTGGGCTTAATACAATGCAGAACCATCTGGGAAGACTCAATGAATTATTGTCTGGACAACATTGGCCTGTGAGCTTGTGAGGGATTTTTTTTTTTGTTGGGTTAACTGAGTTGAGAAACCCCACCCTGAAAGTGGGTGGTAACATTTCACATTCCTGGATTAGAGCTGAACACTTAGCAACCATGCAGAATCATGATTGTCTGAGCTTGACCTTGGATGTGAGTAGCTACCTCAAGTTTCTGCTGTCTTTAACCTCACCACAACAATGGACTGAAACCTTGAATTGTGAACCCAATAATTAACTCTTCCACCCTTGGGAAACCAAGACACCTAGGATGTAATCAAAACACTTTATGAACTCTATCACTCCATCGTCGCTACAGTTTATTCCACGGTGATATTATTATACACTTTGGTCTTTTTTTCTGACTGGAAGTCTGTAATCATTAAGGGTTGGGTAGAAGAGTAGAAATGAGAAGAAAGTGGAAAAAGAATGAGTTTTATATGAACCAATCTTGTCACAAACTCTCTGGTGGAAGTAGGCACACATCTCTGAGATCTCTTGTGTGTTCCTTAAATTATGCTAAAAGCACTTCCTCGAGCCAATGTCTTTTAACCCTTTTCCGTAGGTTTCCTGGTTAGAGGAGGTATCTAAAACCATCTGAGAGGTATCTAAAACTATCCCCATTGTCTTCAATGGTCTACGTCCTCTTTTGAAAATCATATAATGAATAATTTAGTAAACACAAGCTGTTCCTCGGTGAAGCTGCATCTCCTTAGTTCTGGCTTGGAACAAATCAGGTATTTTTGCATATTTCTATAGATTCAGATCTCATTCCACACTGGGTAGTTTGTTCGGGCCTGAGTCAGACACCACCTTTCTGTATATCTTAGCATTATGTTCATCTTCAAATTCTCTAAATAGGTTCCTTGAGACCTCTTGCATTAGCCAGTTTTCCACCACTAAGGAAAAAGTACTTGAGATAATCAACTTGTAAGTCTTATTATGGTTTCCAGTTTCAGGAGTGACAACCCATGGTTATCTGATCCATTGCTTTGTCTCATGGTCTCTTATATGTTATATTTTATAAGACTGTGTGGTAGAGAAAAACTTTACCTTATGGAGACTGAAAAAAAAAAAAAAAAGAGGAAGAGACTGAGTCCACTTATGGTGTTTTTATAGTTCCAAGTCCTCCATTTCCTCCCTACAGTGTCCAGCACTACTGATGTACACCATGCCCAAAGGTAAGAAGGGGAGCCCAGAACCAGTGGTGTCTACAGGACTCCAGTCTGGCTGGGAGTGTCAAGGAGAAGGCGGCCTTCTCCAAGGATTTTAATGAACAGCTCTCTTAGATGATGTTGGCTTGTGTGCATACTTTATGGACTTGTACACATACACTTTATTCAGGGTGGACAAGAGCTGTATGTGAACCTTGAGGATTGGGAAGAAGTTTTCAGGGTGAGTATAAAACCATTGGCTAGAGTTTAAAGTACTGGGAATGCTCCTTTGCATGGAGAGGCATTTTAGGAATTCCTAGGTACTTGCTAGGCAGGTTCTTATCAGAAAAGAGGAAGCTGGACTTATAGGTCAGCCAAGGACTACTCAACCTTCCCCAGGTAGAAGGTGGGGGCAGGGGACTGGATTCCTCAGACAAGGTCAAAGAAGGGGAAGCCTTGCTGGTTAAGGGAGTCTTCCATTTTGTGCAGAGCTCAGAGGCGGTATCCTGACATGGTAGACTGCTGCATTAATTAGCAGCTTTCCCCACAGGTTTGAATAGGTATGGCCTCAATGAACTCATGTATTTGAATACTTGGCCTATAAGGAGTGACATTATTAGGAGGTGTGGCCTTGTTGGAGTAAATGTGTTATCCTGTGTTGGGAGAGGGGCTTTGAGATCTCCTATGGTCAAGCTACACCCGTTGTGGCACCTCGTCTCTTTTTGCTGCCTGCGAATCAAGATGTAGAACTCTCAGCTCTTCCAGCATTATGTCTGCCTAAGTACGGCCATGCTTCCCATCATGCTGATAATGAACCTCTGAAACTGGAAGCCAGCCTCAATTAAATATTTTCCTGTGTAAGAGTCGCTGTGGTTATGGTTCTCTTCACAGCAATGAAACTCTAAGACACCCTTCAAAGGTCATGCCCTTGGTGGCCTAATTTTCATTAGGACCCACATTCTACTGGTCTTTCCACCTTCCAAAAGCACTGCATTCTGGGGGATTTCATCTCCTTCAATACCCACATGTTTGTCTCATGTTCCAGATCCAAGTTGTAGATATCTGTCATATGAGGTTGCTTCCAACCAGTTGGTTGTTTTTCCACGAATGATTACTACAACACATAAATATGCATCTATGCTCTTAGTCAGCAGCATGGAAGAGTGCATAAGTTAAAATCAAAGCTCTGCATTAGGTTGTAAAGCTGACTGTGAGGGAAATTCCAGGCAAGTAAGGCTGTTTTACAGCTTGTTGTTCTCTCTCTCTAAGATTTATGTATGTATGTATGTATGTATGTATGTATATGAGTATACTGTAGCTGTCTTCAGACATACCAGAAAAGGGTATCAGATCCCATTACGGATGGTTGTGAACCACGATATTGGTTGCTAGGAACTGAACTCAGGACCTTTGGAAGAACAATTAGTGCTCTTAACCCCCGAGCCAATTCTCTAGCCAGCTTGTTGTTCTCTTAAAGGTAGGTTAAACTTACAGAATGATTCGAAAGTAGGATGGTGTATAACTAGCTTGGCTGGAAGGTCTGTTCTGCCAAAGTTCAATTTCTTGAAATATAAGAGATATTTTCATAGAAATCTATGGTTATGGTTAGCCAAAGAGAGAGAGATAAGTGGGAGAGTGGCCTGGAGGGAGGAAAAGTGATATAATTCTGTTTAAATTAAATACAGATAGATAGAGAGTGGCTGGCTCACATACATTAAAATAAATAATAAAATTTAAAAAACATTAAAACTAAAGATAGGTAGATGTGTGTGTGTGTTTGTGTATAAGAGAGACTGTCTCTCAGGTGATTGTAAATATGATCAGATTGACATAATGTGTCAAAAGAATGTAACTTCTGCTGAAGCAGGTTTTACTTTGAATTCCCTTGGCCTAAACAGGACTACTAGAGAAAAAAAAAAACAATTTTTTGATCCTAAAATACTCAAAATATGCACTAGAGAGTGTGTAAAGGACTCAGGAGATATACATATGGGCCCATAAGTGCCTTTTATGAAGTACTTTTGAAAAAAAAAACAAAATTAGATTCTGATTAAATCACATAAACTGGAAGAGAAAAAAAATATATATATATATGAATTAGTAGAAAGAATAAAAGGCATTGAATGTATGAATGAAGAGGAAAGATGGGCAAGGGAGAAGAAAAAGTGATGTCATTTGGATACAAAGTAGAAAATAGAAGAAAGGTCAGACTCGCTGTCTTCAAAAGCTAAGACATGGAACAGAGAGGTTTCTTTGGGCCTGAAGCTGCAAAGTTGAAGTAGGATGACCCATGCCCACTAGAGAGGGGTCTCCAACTTAAAGGATCTCATAGAACTGAGCAGGGGCTTAGTTCTGCACTGAGCCAGGTTAACTGCGTAAAGGGAACTGAAACCTGGATATGATTTGTGCCTGAAATTACAGTTAAGCCACAGTGAAGTTCAGCTATGTGTCCAAATTAACTGTGTACAGTTATATGTCCAAATGAGCTATTTACCGTGTACCTGGATGCTGACATTTTCACTTTTTTTTTTTTTTTTTTTAACTAGGCATTGTTAAGTCAAATTCGTGAGATGCATTACTTTCTTGGCGACTGAAAACACTGGGACTAACTCTAAATAAGCTTTAAACTTTGTCTTTCTGGCTGTCATTTTGTCTCGGAGATAATCCTCCTTTTGAGTGACAAATTCTTTCCTTAGCTTTTTTAATTCTTTCAGCCAGGTCACACTGAAGTTTTGCTGTCTGGTGACTTTGCACATGTCGGTCTTGATTCACAATGTGTTTATAGAGTATTTAGCTCTCTGTGCTCCAGGTTTTCCTTATACTTAATCTTCTGTCCAAAGGATTTAGGAGTGATCTAGGGTGAAGATTGATGTGGGATCGAGGGACTATAGCATGCCCGCCTTTTCTTTCCAATACTATATATCTTTTCCCTCGAAAACTATTCCTCTGCCAACTCCCTAAATTTCTTATCACAGCCCTAGGAAGTTTCTTCTTTTCCTTGAGAAAGGGGCTTGATTGTGTTCATAAGGTCCTCCACACATATGGTTGTGGGACCCATTTGGTTCTAGGAGCACATTTGCTCATTTATATATAAATCAGTTAGGAGCCAGAGGATTTTGCACCAGAGCCAACTTATGAAAAATTACACTTATGTCTACATTTTCCTTTAAGATCAAGATTTCTTTTTCACACCAATGGATAAGGTACATTTCAAACATAGCACATCTATTTCACTGGAGGTGAAAAAAATGGCGAGAAGAAAATGCCACTAAAATGTTAATACCTAGGTGTTTTTTAAATTTAAAAATGCACAGGCAACCTCCCAGCTTGTCACTCTAAATTAGATTGCACACAATATAGTTATGTGGATTGTGACATTACATTTTCGTGTTTCTGCAGTGATGAGCTCTTAGTGGACGCTCTTCATAGACTTTGAGTGGAACAAGTGTTTCCACATGGACTGGCAATGCATGGTAGTGGCCTTAAGAGTTTTCTTCTGCCTAAAAGGGATATGATTTATTCTTAGTTTAGACTTGTTAAAAAATCATTTAATGCCTCTAAGTGTTTTTCATTATCAAATCTCAAACTTGTTACTTGTGTGCCTTAAGATTATATATATATATCCTTAGCATACACACACACTATCTTCTTTTTTTTTTTTTTTTTTTTGGTTTTTGAGACAGGTTTCTCTGTGTAGCCGGGCTGTCCTGGAACTCACTCTGTAGACAGGCTGGCCTCGAACTCAGAAATCGGCCTGCCTCTGCCTCCCAAGTGCTGGTTAAGGCGTGCGCACCACCGCCGGCAACACTATCTTCTTGTATGTACAGTTTACACATGTCAAAGTCAGTTTATAAGTAGACCTCATGATTTTTAAAAACACAGTTTAACTTATGATATTTAAAAGTATCCATAGTGTACGCAGTGATTTTAACAGGAGTAAAATCACTTATTCTTGACTTATTTATGTATTTGGTAACATATGTTGCTCTTTTTCCTAACAGTAGGGTTCCTCTCCTGATGTGAACATCTGTTCTTTTCACAATGCACTTTTGTTTGCTTCATTTTTGCAGAATTTGTTACCTTAAAACTGAATTCAAATTGTAACCTTCTGTATTCAATTTCTGCATGCAAATGGTTTATAGATTACATAGTTTCATGAAAACCTTGTCAGAATTTATGGAGCTAAAGCAGTGGTTCTCAATGTGTGGGTACTGACCACTTTGGGGTTTGAGTGGCCCTTTCACAGGGGTCGCCTAATACTACCAGAAAATGTAGATATTTACATTATGATTGATAATAGTAGCAAATTTACAGTTATAAAGAAGCAACAAAAATAATTTATGGTTTGGGGTCGCCATAACATGAGGAACTGTAGTAAAGCACCCCAGCAATAGGAAGGTTGAGAAGCACTCAGCAAAAGTATCTCATTCTAATTATTCATACTTGCAACTTATGAAGCAATTCAAATATTAATCAACAAATTATAGACATTGTCATCCTTATACTTTTTGAATATCAAATTTTGTAAAATTTTCTAATTATAGAAAGAAACTGTGGATTTCAACTTTTATATTTGAGTCTTAGCTTAATATGTTTAAATTAAATATGTGAAACATTTTTATTAGGGTTAGGAAGGGCTTTTAGGTATAGGTAACATTGTGAAATATTATAAAGGTTGAAAAATGGTTTAGCAGACATACCAGCGAGTAAGTAAACATTCCACTAAGGGAATAGTATGCACAACAACACAATACCATGAAATACCATGTTTGGTACTGGGCAAAGTCAGTATGACTTTAGTCAACTAGAATTTGCCATTTCAAGATTAGATTGCAAATGGATTTACGTATATACTAAGAAACTCAACCTTCACATTGAAAAGGGTGATTTAAGAGTTTAAAGATATTCACAGAGGTGTGAGCAGGATAGAGGTAAACTGGCCCAGGGGTTAGTAGGGTTAGCAAGAATATACTACCATTCCTTAGAAGAGATTCTGTCTTCCTAAATAGGAAATAGCTTTAATAGACAGAATACACACACTTAGAATAGAGTTACCTAGCAGCCGTAGAGAGTATCAATAAATATTTGTTCCCCATCATCTTGTCTTGGGTCAATGCCCCCTTTAAATGAACTTAACAGGAAGACAAAGGGCATGGGGATGTCTTTTGGCTCAAAGTCTTATAATGTTCAACCTCCTGGGGTTCCCAACAGATGAGGAGTGGAAAGTACACCTGGAAACAAACAAAAAGACTCAGAAGAAGAGTTAAGACTTCTTAGAGTCAGAGAGGACACGCAGAGTGCTGTGAAGACAAAGAGTGGATTTCATTTCTCATAGATTCTATGATGAGCAGTAGTGGAAAAAATCTTATTGTATTTTAGGCAGAGTTAATAAGAAACTGGTATTTCTAAATCAGGAAAGCAAGCCCTCTTTAATATAAAAACATTGCTCATTTTTTATTGTGCATAATGAAAACAGGCAATGTTACCTATGGCTTAGAAAAGACTCTAATTTTCTGCAGCATAACTAATTATTTTCATAATGTCTCATCTTCATATTAAAAACCAGATTTAGTATTAACAATACTCTTTATTTAAAACATATAAACAAGTTAGTAGAGTTGGGAGTTTTAATAAAAATCAAAACACTATTAGTTAGGTTTGGACCTGGAAATAATAAGAAACAATGTTAAAACTTTATTTTCTTATATTGTCAGTATTTCAACTTTATTAATATTTATTTTAATTTTTAAATTGTGTGTGTGTGTTTTGTAGTGTGAGTGTGTGTTTGGGGGGTCTGTGCACATGTGGGTGAAAATGTTTGAGGGGCTCACTGGAATTACAGGAGACCATAAACACCAAACTGGTGCTGGGAACCGAACTCTGGCAGTAGACAAGACCAATACACATTGTTAATAATCAGCCCCTTCAACTTAATTTTAATGTTAAAGTTTTATGTATTTAAATTGTTCCACTCTTTACTCCCTGATCTAACTAATCAATCTCAATAGCTCAAATGTCTTCAGTAATGTTTTTCTACATTCGTTGTTTTAAGCTTAATTTTAATAACTTTCAGCTTGAGACAACTAAGGATTTTTAATATTATTCATATGGATGAGACCTTAGTGGGGAAAAAACCCATAACAAACTGGCTATCAAATATTGATTTTTTGTGGTGTGGTTTGTTGTTGTTGTTTTTTTTGTTGTTGTTTTCGAGACAGGGTTTCTCTTTGTAGCCCTGCTGTCCTGGAACTCATCTGTAGACCAGGCTGGCCTTGAACTCAGAAATCTGCCTGCCTCTGCCTCCCAAGTGCTGGGATTAAAGGTGTGTGCCACCACTGCCCGCCAAATATTGATTTTTAAAATATTTTATTCATACATAAACCTGTACATCTGCTATGTGTCATGTTCACAATCGAAGTGCAAAGTAGCTTTAATAGTTAGATGAGATAAAACACCCTGAAGAAATTCCCTTTTATTCCTTTAGGTCATTTTTACTTTTGGTTTATTAAGCCACCACACTAGTCAATATTTCCCAGTACTGGCATGTACCAACTATTGAAGGAAATATGGAATTTTATACAAGTTAGGGAATTACTCAACTTATGATCACAAGTTATTTTCCCTTTGGGCCACATTTATTTTATGACAACTGTATGCAAATGAATATCTTCTATGGATTTAATGGATTTGGAGATGCCACTCAGTCTTGAACATCCACCCAGATCAAATCTATATTTACGAGGCTCTAATTGGCTTGTTACCTGTGTGATTCTGGGACACTTCACTTAATCTGGTCTTGTAGACTAACACAGAGAAACACCAACTGGTCTATAAAAATACAACTAGAATTTGAAAACGTCAGTCTCTTGAGAAGCTGTGGAAAGATAAATGGGGTAGTTGAGCTTCTTAAGGTCCTTTTTAGATTTCAGTTTCGTTTACCCTCATGTCTGCCAGAGTACATTCACCATCACATTAATAAAGCTTCCATTTATGGACCCCACTAATGACAGAGACATTTTTCCTTGTCTTGAAAGGGTCCCTACCACTTTCTCCCAAGATTTCATGAAGGTTTTGCAGTTGACACATTTGCATTTGCTTTAGTCTTTGAGACCCCCGGTACTTCCCACGGAGCTTACCTTTCATGACACTTCTCAAAGGAGCGGCATTTGAGTGGCCACAGACGCTAAGCATCAGGCAATGTTATTTAGCATTAGGAATGCTTTCTAGTTAGCACTAGTGGGGTCTATGCACATGGCTCATAGTTAATCTATTGATGCATATCTAGGTATTGGCTTCCAGAAATATTTTAATATTTTGTTCTCTATTCCAATTTAATTGGCACTATGGAAAAAAAAAAACAAGAAAACAAGGGATGTATTGTGATGGGAATATGTGCCTGATGCTAGAAGTTTCTGGGGGAAAAACCCAAGTTTTGAAAGTATGAAACCAGAATCCAGATGATGCTATTTTTATGAACTTTATGAAGTGGGTGCAGTATTTGTCAGCTGTTAAAATTATCTGCTTTCCCTACCTCATTTTAAATAAATAAAAAAAGTTTTTACTTATATTTTTGTGTGTGTGTATGTATGGGGTGGGTGTATGGTTACCGTAGAGGCCAAATGAGGTCATTGTATACCCTAAAGCTGAAGTTATAGGCTGTTTTGAGCTACCTTGTGGGACTGCGTAAGGGTATCCTGGTTCTTGGCTGGGCATGGGCCTAGAACCCCGAGACTCCAGGGGAGAAACGGCAGGAGTTCAGCCACGTCCCCAGAACTCAGGGTCCTAACAAGCAGTCCAATCTCCATAGACCTACATTGTTCAGTCACGAAGGCCATTACAGCCCCTCCCAAAGTGCACAGGTAGAGGGTGTAACTACAGGCCTCAGGCCCTAGAGATTTACATACTAATGAAGGTCAGAAGGCGGAGCCAATTAAGCATTCCTCCCCAGAGCCTCCCTCTTTCTCCTCCCTACTTAACTCAGGTCTGCCCTGAGTTTGGGGGGGGGTACATCCAGATCCATCTACCATTCGCCATGACAATAAACCCTTTTGGAACCAAGGATTGGGGCCTGCCAAGCCTGCCTTCGCCGAAGCCTCCAGCCACTGGAACCTGGGACCTTCCTCTGATATGAGAGACAGGCTGCCTGGAGGCCTCCAGGCAGTCTCCACCTTGCAGGTCCCGGGCCTGCTGCTGCGGTCTCCCAGATTTACCCACACTACCTGATATGGGTGCTGAGAACTGAACTTAGGTCCTCTCCCAGAACAATAAGCACTCTTAACCACTCTTAACCACTTAATTCCATGAACCTAATTTTGTGTTCACAATATTAAATTGTTTTATTAAAAAAGATTTGTTCAGAGCTGGAGACATGGCTCAGTGACTAAGGGCACTGGCTGCTCTTCAAGAGGTCCTGAGTCTAATTCCCAAATACCACATGGTGGCTCACAACCATCTGTAGTGGGATCTGATGCCCTCTTCTGATGCATCTAAAGACAATGACAGTGTATTTATATACATAAAATAAATAAATATATTTACAACAACAACAAAAAAAGAGTTGATCACATACCAAGTAACGTTTTGGTCTCCATACAGATTTAAAAACAAAAAAAAAAAATCTCTCTTCCCTCTCTGCTTCCTAGAAACACAGCTGGCCAGGCAGGCTTTCCACTCCACACTCCATCTCCTGTGCTTTCTCTTCACATCCTCCACCCCCCTACTGAACTTTATATGCTGCTCCCACTCAAAATACTGCTAAGTAGCTGAATCTTCCTTTTTTCCCCTTGACTGCATTTATTTTGAGCACTAACACTCCAGTTTCTAGTAAAAGACAAATAAAACCCTCCATCTTTTATTTATCATACGATTATACAGTGTTTCTCAGGCTTTTAAAATACCTAGACGCATCCCTTTAAGGAGAGAAATATCATCCCCAGAATTCAATGTCAACGTTATTTTTACATTGTTTAAATATCTATAACTATGAATATGTATACAAAGGCCAGGAGCTTATCAACCTTATATGATCCTAATAAACTAATAAGTTCTAACAAAACTTACAGAGAACATTCGTGGTAATGACATTGCTATGTTATAATGTGATACATGGTGGTACCTTGCTGAAGCAAAGCCATCCATCTCTGGGCTTAGTACTCATGTCTGCTTTTAGAATTAATCTATTTAGGGACTTTGATTTCAATAACACCACTGTAGAAAAGGTTGCTTCCCCTAAGTGTGTGATACAAATGGCAATTTCCAGTCTTTGTTTGCTAATTTAGTATCATGAGACTGTATGGTTAACTAAATCTAGGGAATAAACCTTTGGAGCCAGTTTTAAACCATTGTCTTGATAATTGTGTGAACTCTCTCCCTCATTTTGAGATTTTGTGAAAGTTGGTCGCAGTGAGGCACGCATTAAATTGATCCATTTACAACTACAATTGAAAATAGAACTATTTATTATTGTATATTTTGGTAAGAAAGCATTACAATATGCAATGTAAGATGAGAATATTAAAACCATTTGTTTACAATGTGACTACAACATGGAATAGCCAACAAGATTCTTGGGAGTTAAGAAGTCTTCATGACTAACTATGGGATCTATTATTCTGTTACCATAATTTTCCTTCCAATCAAGGAATTACTTTAAAACATTAGTTTTATTATCTGATCCTTACTTAGTGCAAACAGGACAGAAGTATAACGTTAGAAGGCTGTTCAACTGATGCCTCAAGTGATTAAATATGTGCTTGTAGCTTTGTAAGATTTTTTTAAATGAAATGTAAAATACAGAATAAAAATATGATTTACAGTTTTCTTTGAGAGTTGGCGTAGGACTTTTTATGTAGAACAAGCTGTCTTGAGTTTAGAGATTCACCTGCCTCTCCATCCCAAGTGACAGAATTAAAGGCATGTGCCACCACACCTGGGTTTACTTTCAATTTTTATTTTTGTTTACTAAATAAGTCAATTATGAAAATGCTGTGATAAATTTATCATTAAGTTATGACTGCCATGTTAGTATAACACTTGGCCTAAATATCTTATAGGCTCCCAAAACAACTATTTAAATATATCTCTCTCTCTCTCTCTCTCCTTCTCTCTCTCTCCTTCTCTCTTATATATATATATATATATATATATATATATAATGTTATATATTATTGTATATTATATATGTATATTGTATATTATACTTATATTGTATATTGTATATTTATTATATATTATATACACATTATGCACATAAAGATAGAGTTATTTGAAAAAACAAACATTGATGGTAATAACGTTAATAAATATGTATATATAATATATATTATACACAAAAGGATAGTTATTTGAAAAAAAAAACCAAACATTGAAATATTATGGTACCCATAGGGAAATCACATAAAGTGATATTGTTGGCCTTATGTCAAGAACTTAGAATCTACAAGGTAGACACTTCATTGCTTCTAGTCTCACCTTATAAAGTATCTCCACCCTTTGTGTTGCCAGAACAGTCTTACAGTGGACAGTTTGGGCATTACCTACCTGTAGTATAAGCTTTTGTAAACACTAAGCTTCATATTTGTCTTGGTCAGACCTACTTTCCAATATCCTACTCCAACATCCTACAGCCAGAGGTTTCTAGAATACAACCATAATCCTTTTTGAGAGACGATAGTCAAACACATTGGTAGGCATGGTTTGTTCTTTATGATTATGGCTTCTTGGATTGATAGGGTCCTGGGTAAGTAGAGAGAAGCCAGTCTGTTATGGAATAGTGGAACATGAGAAAAGCCTTAGACCTTTGTCCCATGCTGGAAACAAGGATAAACAATATCTACTCTGGAAGCTTTAAGGAAGGTGCAGTGGGAGTCAATCAGTAAGCAGAGCAGAAGAAAGATAACAAGGAGAACCAGTTGCCAACATCTGACAGCAGAGGTTGAAGGATAGAGTCCCTGAGTAATCCAACACCAGGAGAAAAGAGCAGGACGCACAAGCTATGAATGAGATGGAAGGAGATAAATGAAAATTTAGTCAACAAGGACAGTTATATAAGGAATAAAAATATTATGAGTAGAACAATTGATGAAAGAAAAATAGGTTTTTACATTCCTGAAGTCAATGAAACTCAGTTCTACCAAGGAAGAGTGTAGCTCTTCTTCCGGGGCCTGGTTTGATGCATTTCTTAAATTGGCAGAAAGCTACCATGAATGAGCACAATGTCTGTTTTACTTACTCCCACGTGGAGCCTTTTAATAAACTCCACATGACTTAAGGCATTCTCAGGAACCTCTGTCTTTATAACTAAGAAAAGGGATCTAATTCAAACAGCCTTTTTGTGATTGCCCAGAACTGTACTCATTAGCTGGCATATTTACTTACTGTGACATATTAAAAATGATCTATTTATCAGCTTCGAATATGTATACCTCTAGTCCTCAGGCTCTTCCGTTGCAAGTTTGTTCCTTGCATCCTCAAGATTGTCACATGGGAATTTATCCATAAATTCTTATCAAATGAATGATCAAATAGCCACTTTAAGAAACACTACAAAGCTAGGCATGAGGGACTTGCCTATAATCCCAGCACTAGGAGAGCAGAGACAGAAAGATTTATGGGTCTTCCTGGTTAGCCAGGATAGCCAATCAGGAAGCTCCAGGTTTTATGAGAGACCCTGTCTCACTCTTAAAGGTGGAAAGTAATGGAGAATGACACTTAGATTGAACTCAGGCCTCCACACTTACAGCACACATGTGCATGTGCACCTACTAACACATACATGTATTCACTAATATGCATACATAAACAAGTACAAAAATAAAATTTAAATTTAAAAAATATTTAATAATCATGTGTTGGGAGCCGATTCCTAGCAGAAAGCGGCTATCATCTTTACAGCCATCTCGAGCCATATATCCTGACAAGAGATTTTTTTCAACAGCCCACAACAGCTGAGCACACTCTGATAAACATCATGTTTTTGTCACATATCTTGTTTTGCTGCTTAGTGCCCCCAGTTGCAAGGTGCATGTGTATCCACGCTGCAAGGCACATGACATAGTGCCTTCAGCTGTGTTCCCCTGCTTGTCCACAAGGGCAGGGCACGTGGTAAAGCATATAAATACCCAGGATTTCCTTTCAATAAACAGGAGAGACTTGATCAGACCCTCTGTCTTGTCTCCTTCTTCGGTTTCTTGCCCCTCCATCCCCACTCTCTCTCTTGCTAGACCCTGACCCGTGCACCAGAACAGCAGCTCAGGCCGGGACAAAGTGGCCCCCAAACGTGGGACAGAAGGGGCTGTTATAATCATGAATCTATGAATAGTGACTTCTACAAAATGGAACTTTTAGCATAATAGATACATCAGTCCTGTACATATTTATTTCAAAAAGAGAAGTTACTGCTGCTTGATGTAGTTTCAGAGAGGCAAAACTAAGACATGATCTCAAGCAACTATCATTTTTTTTCTGAAGGCTTTTAGAAGGTCTCCCCTACTTAATCACAACAGAGAAACTAAAGTTCACTGGAGATGGGCATAGGACAATGCCCTTCTTTAACTAGTGATTTCCCAACGTAAAAGGCATCGGGATCCAACAGATGAGTTCTGGAGAGAAGAAACCATCTCATTCATAATAAGTATTCCTTAGACTCCAGGAGAAGCAAGAAACTACTGAAACAAAAATCAGTTTTGAAAAATGAAGTCCCTAAAATAACATTCTGAAGTTCAGCTTTAAGCTTTCAATAGAATTTAACGCACCTTGCACTAGAAGTGACCCCTGCCTGACACTTCCATAGCTGTTAGCCTTGGGATGTATGGACCAAACAAGGGAATTAGACAGACCACCACATCCCCCAATGTGGGCACAAGTGTGACCTTTTACCCTATCTTGAACAAACAAGAAGATCACTGTGGCAATAGACAAGACCCTGAAGCTCCACTACAGGCTAGATCTAAAAACCACAAAGTAACAGGGCAAGAGATGGAGTTGTACACTGTAATTGCTGACAGTCTCTGCTGTTCACGGTTAGAAACAAAGTTAAGGAGCAGAAGAGTTCCATGTCTTGGGTTTTTTTTTCCTCTGGCTGTAATAAAATGTCCTCTCAAGTGCCTTTAAGAGAGAAAAATTTACCTTAGCTAAACAGTTCAAGGTGCAGGCCAGTCATGAGAGAGATGTCCAGGCAGAGCTTGAAGTAGATGCTCTCATGGAGTCCACTGTAAAGAAGCAGAGAGCAAGGGGTAGATGTGTGCTGCTGCTCACTTTCCCTCCTCTGTCTATACAGAGTAGGATACAAGCCAGGTGATGGCACCACCCATAATGGGCAGTCTTCACTCTTCAATTAAAGTAATCGAGAAATCTGCTACAGGCATACAAAGAAGCTCACCTTCCAGAAGATCCAGATTCTGTCAAGTTGATGGCTCACCATCACAGTATGTCCTTGGGGTTATTAGAGGATGGGTGGGTGAAGCAGATGAGGAGTATCTCACTCAGTAATGTGGTAGTAATCTTCCTGATAATGTCACATGAGGTCTCTAACAATTCCCTTTAATTGAAGAGTCATGCTTATCATTTATTCCAATTTGGGAATCTACTGTTTAGACATTTTCCCCATAATTTTTGCTTTTTTACTAATGTATTTTGTTTCATCTTTCCCCTAAAGTGTTTCTTGCTTTACTCTTTTATTTTGGGACTACTTATAAAAGGGAATGCAACTCTTTCGCTGCGATATGCTATCCAGCTTGTACCTCCCACTTGTGTCCTGGGCCTGAGCCAGCCGGCAGCTTTGGTGGCCACTTCCCAATGCATCCTCCTACTCTCCCTTTGTCCATCTGCTCTGCGTGCCTTTTCTGATGGCATCCAATCACCACTTCATACAAAGTCTCTGAGCCATGGTCTGTCTTCCTGTTACCCTTCCTGACCCACAGCTTCTTCAGTTACCACTGAGGACAGTTGGAAATCCTTACTTTGAGAACTACAATCTCCAAAGCCATCCATCCCAAGTGTTGTTCTTATGCGCAGTTTGTTCCATCATCCCATAGTTTTACCTCAGAGGCTGGTGCAAAAGATGGGCCTCAAATATGAATAGCAAAGGCTGTTCTTTCATATTGATATTGGGGGAGGGTTAGATATACTTTCCATGATCTATTATCATTATCTAGTTACATAACATGGATTATAACATTTTTGCTAAATAAAAAATACTCAGAAGGGTAACACAGTGGCTGAGTGAGTCAAGGTGCCTGACACTGAGCTGGCTGATATGAGTTCACTCCCCAGAACCCACGTGGTAGGAGAAATTTAACTCCTTTGACTTCTACTTTAACCTTAGTACAGACACGACACACCACACCACACTCCTCTAACAAAATGAAAAACAATACTTTAAAAAATTAAACCACTCATTAATTCACAACAGTGATTAATTTTACAATTGACGTAGAGTTAACATATATTCCAAATACAAACATGTTATCCACTGTGCCTTAGTTAGGGATTTACTGCTGTGAACAGACACCATGACCAAGGCAACTCTTATAAGGATAACATTTAATTGGGGCTGACTTACAGGTTCAGAAGTTGAGTCCATTATCATCAAGGAGGGAGCATGGCAGCATCCGGCAGGCCAGATGGTGTGTTAGGACGAGGGCTCCTCTAGTTGCTCCTGTGGCGCCCAAGAGATGTGGATACCAAGTTCGATGAGCAGAGGGATGAAGATCTCCTTTGTCCTCAGCTGTAGAATGAGTTCTTCTTTGGACTCATAGAGATAAACCTGGGGAACAGTCATTATGGGGGTACAGAAACCTTGAAAAGGGAGTTTAATGCAGGAACTGGTAATGTTGCACAAGCACACGAGAATGTGTGCGGAAGGGCAAAACGAGGAGGATTTAAGACTCATCCTGGCTGTGGGCATTTGATCAGTGATTTGATTAGGAGTGCAACGTGTTAGAAGAGGTAACAGAGAATCTTGAATCAGAAGGAGGCTCTATGAGCAAAGGGGGAAGAGTAGGGTGAAGAGAGAATGTTTTGTAACTTCTTCGTGGGTAAGGAACCATGAAGTTCTTGCAGTGAGATGTTAATGGGAACAGTTACTAATAGTAGCCAGGAGAGGAAAGTACCTAAAAGCATTGAGAGGAGTTGGAGTGGATGGTTAGAAGGAAGTCAGCTGTGTATTGGAGGTATTGTAGTCAGGAGAGGGTGGCTCAGATTCCCCTCTGTGTTTGATCCGAGTGTTGAAGAATGTTAATGTGGGTAAAGACTGACTTAGAGGCAGGGACAATGTGGAAATGTGGAAATGGCTGGAAATGTGTCGCTCAGCTAAGGGTATTTGGCTTAGTAACATTAGGGGAGACTTACCCATGACTCCCATTCGCCATCATTTTCCCAGGGATTTCTGATTGAAAGTTAAAAATGAGTTTTAAGTTTGAAAAACACGGCGCCACCATAACTGGTTCATTCAATTCAGCATCCCCAACATCTGTGACTTCTATATACAGAGCCCTTCAGGAGGCAGTTGCCGCCAAAAGAAAAGCAGCGAGAAGGGCTGGAGGTAGAGGAGATGAAATCGGGTGGGGGGAGATAATTCCTGGTCCTGCATCCTTCAAGTGGGCAGTCCTGGGTTCCTCCCTATCAAAGAATCTCTTACAAGTCCTGCTGAAACAGCGAAAAAACTCTTCCCCAATGCAATACATTTCTTGACTTTTGCTCTGGGTTAACATATGCTTAAGGTATATAAGCTGATTTAGATTTAATTTAGTAGTCCTTTCTAAAATCTAATGTTTTGTTTTGTTTTTTTTCAGTGGTATGTTGCCTGTTATGTTGACATTTAAGAAAATTTGAAGTCAATAAAGCATCATTTATCCAACCTGCTTAGGGGAAAGCTAAGAAAGGAAATGCCTTCTAACCCATGTGACCTGTGTGCAGAAGCATGGAGAAGTCTAGTTGAGAGGCAACATTTTTGGGGAGAGGCGGTATCAAAAGCCTGTAGCATTTGAAAGCTAACAGAATTCTTATAAAGAGGACTCCTTTTATGTATATGAGACAACAAAGAGATAAAAAGTAATTTTTTTTTTTTTTTTTTTTTTTTTTTTCCTTTAAAATTGACTGCACAAAACTCAGAATCTTGAGCAACTAAGTTCCTGGAATTCATTTGGCTTCCATGAAGGAAATACATTCATTTGAGAGTGCTAACTACTAGGATGTATTATTGGCAGTATTAGTCGTTAGAAAAATTCTGTATGTCATAAGACATGACATAATGCCAATATACAATACTTTTGGAATAGTCAGTAATAGCTTGTCTGTAAAATAAATTGGCTTAAATAAATAGTCTTAGCTCTTGGCTCTATTACATTAATTGAAGACTAAATAATAAAAATAAAACAAAAGAGGGTAAAGCATATCTCTCTATCAATTTTTGTACCAATTTTATATTGCAATAACACATTAGATATATTGATCAATAAAAAAAGAATTGTACTAAAATTAATTTCACCGCTTTTTGTTAACTTTTATTGTGTTGACTGAAAAAAGTAAAATTATGTTTAGTTTACATTTTATTCTTATTAAATGGCATTGCTTAAGAACACAGCGCTTTAATTAGACTGATTGATACTAGAGGCAACCCTATTTATGACAGCATGCCTATAGGAATTTCTCAAGAGAAATATAAAGTAGATTAGAGTCTCAGCAGCTTTTATCAATCATAATTCTGTTTTATTAATTTAGTAATTGTAGATCGCACTAGAAAAATGGTAAATGTATGAGCTGATTGGTTCATTTTACATGGACCTTAGTAATTTTAGTCCCAAATGGCAAAATGGTAGTTTTATATTAACCAACGCATAGTAATCAAAATAACATGAGCATTTTTCAGTCTTTTCTTAAAACAGTTTTGGGTTAAAGTCATGAGCATTCTTTAGTTTGACTGAAAACCTTGAAAAGTCTTCTTCCCTCTATCCAGAGGACTGGATGTATATACATTTAATTTAGTACAATGTAAAATATTGAGACTTGTTGCTTTCTTGGTTTAAAAGAAATAAATATTTTTAAACCATTCATATTTAAGCATTCACTCCTGGCCTAAGGTAGGGGTCTACCTTGCCAGAGCCAGCAGCAAGCTTCAGCTGTCACCTTACGTGCCACTGTTTGGGTTGGGTCACATTTTGTAGAGGATGAAGTATGGACCCCTGGCAGTCTCAGGACTGTGCACTTGAGTCCCCCCCCCCCCCCACCACACACACACAACTATTGCTGTATTTTGGCTCTGCCTGGTAGGAGGGACGGGTGGTCCCAGCTTTATAGCTCTCTGTTTAACCCCTAGATGGTAGACTGGGAAAAGGAAACAGGTACCAAATGGTGGAGTTGTAGTGGTAGGGCTGGGGGTGGGGTCTTGTGAGCCAAAGAGCTGGGCAATGATATGGGAAGCTGACTGCCTGCCATACCTAGGAACAGCTCATTCTTTAGACTGGTAGACTGGAAAGCCTTTGATACCATCTGCAGAAGGACAGATGATTAGGACTGCAGTTATGAAGGATCATCACATCAATGGATCATCATAAGAACATTTGGAGGTTAAGTTTGTGGGATTTATAATTGCTTCTGTTTTAAGAGATAAACTATGCACAATTTTTAGCTTAAAGAGAAAGGGGGAAGATGTAAAGGAGTTTTAATCCAGCAACATGGCTGCCCAGCAAGAGATCATATCCACAGATCTAGGTCTATGTGATCTGACTGGAATGCAGACATGGTCTGGATTACAGTTCCATCTGGCGGGAATATAGACATAGCCTTAGTACATACCTTTAATCCCTAACAATGAACAAAAGGTTAGTTTGTAGAAGGAAGCAGCCATGTTTGAAAGTGACTTCTAGGTTCTTACAGAGGACCCAGGTTCAACTCCCAGAATCACATGGCAACTCAACTCACAACTCCAAGATCTGACACTCTTGCATAGACATACATGCAGGCAAAACACAATGCACATAAAATAAAAATAAATAAATTTTAGAAGATATGAAAGAGATATCCAATTGAAAAGCAGAAAAAGTAACAAATCAGAGAAAGATTTGACAGAATGAGTCAGAGATAAGATATTCCCAATTCTCATGAGAACAGCACAGGAAAGAGAGGCTACCAAAGAGTGTGGGGACAGAGAAGAGGCTAGACACAGGTAGATATGGTGGCAGCAGCGGTGGTGGTGGTGGTGGTGAGTGTGTATGTCAGAGATAGGTTGAAGACAGAACAAGCTACACACAAGTGAAGACAGAATGAGCCAGAGAACGAGAAGGACCCAGAAGATTAGAGCATATTGTCAAATTAGTATGAGACCAAGCAGAGCAATTCAGTCAGAAGCTAAGAGAAGTTGGATTGAATTAGTCAGCTTAGAAGCTTATTGTCCTAGGTCTAATCCTAGGTATATTTAGAATAGAGAAATGCTCTGGACTCAACCCAAGCCATGTATGTACTCAGCTTGGATACAGCTCTCATCTCATCCCACATCTGGGGAAATAAAAATAACACATACAATGTGGATTTGCACACTTGAATGCAGTGCCTCTAGAGGTTAGAATTGAATCTCTGAGCTTATGGAACTGTAGGCACAGGCAGTTATGAACTGTTATGTGGGTTCTGGAAAGTAAACTCAATTATGGTTGGTGCTCTTAACCACTGAGCCATTGCTCAAGCCACAGGTGTACACTCTAATCTCAGAATTTGGGTGAATCATGGGTTCAAAGCCACCCTGGGACAAATATTATATAAAGACCTAAAAAACAAACAAAACAAACAAACAAAAACAACCCCCCCCCCCCACCACCACCACACAAAGTTGAAACAAAATTCTATGAGAAAGAGAAACTGGGGGTGGGGATAAGAGATGGAGAAAAAGGAGAGGGAAGAGGGAAAAAGGAAATAAATCAGAAAAGCAGAAGAGAACTCATCTTCACAGTAAATGTCATTCTTCACGTTTTGTTCTTCTCTAGTTTGCCTGCTCTTATAACTGTCAGAGTCTTCAGGTAATTTTTTTCAAATACTTTACCAAAGTATCTGATATTAACCAATGCTATGATTTAAATATAATGTGCCCCACACAAGGTTATGTATTTGAACAGCATTCAGTGTTTGGAGAAATTCTAAAACCTTTCGGATATGAGGCTTGATGGTGAAATGGAGCCCTGGGGTTACGGCATGGCCCTGCCTGAGAGCCAGTGCTTAGTTTCCTGATCCTCTAAGATGTGGGAAGCCACAACCACATATTCCTACTTCTCCATCCAAAGCCAGTCTGTCCTGCTTTCCCACCAAGATGAACTATGCTAGCCACCATCCAAGTAAATCTTTCCTCCTTCAGATAAGTTTCTTTCCTTAGCAATTTGGTTACAGGGATCAGAGAGATAACTAATATACTCTGGGAGAAATAAGTGTGGTGGACCACTTCATCTGGGATGGCTCTAGAAGTCTCACCTAGCGTGTGAAATGATGCTCTGCTCCCAGATGGTGCAGCATAACTGCCTTATCCCCAAGGACAGGATACAAAACACAAACACGTCCATCTACAGTCATTCAGAGCTGGGAGATACGAATATTTAGTGCATCCCTAGGAACCAAGTGGCCTGACTGACAAGTGTCAAAATGGAATGGTGCCAAAGGCTTCTTTTCTTCTTCTTCCATGACTTCGCAGAGAGCTGACTCTGCAGGTCACTTAGTGCAACTGAAGAACTGTCTGTTACCAGATACCGGTTTCCAAATATTACTCCCTTTTAGCAAGGCCACTCACTCAAATACTGGTTTCTACTATTACACAATAATGCAGATGTCTCCTGACCTTCTTCCTTGCAAATCTATCGAGAGCTGATGAGAGTCTCTCCTGGACTGCCAGAGGGGTGCGTGTAAACTATTTCTGCCTTCTGAGCCAATGAGTTCAGCATGGCCACTATTCTTTTTGTTATTTTTTTTCCTTAATCAGCCCTATTTATATCTGCACATCAGACATAACTGGTATGTGCCTGAGAAAGACATATTTGCATAATGTAGACTGATAAGAGAATTCTTTTGTTCATCTTCTATGAATAACTTAAGTATTTCTTCCACCCAATATTATTTCTATGATGGTATTATTTCTATGATTTCATTAGATCGACTTCCTTCTGATGTTATATTCTCCTGCAAAAGATACTTTTATGCTCATTACCAATGAATGTATCTGTGTAAATTCAACAATAGTCAGCCTCTCCAACAATGTGTTAATATTGAAGACTAAATTCCAAACACATTTCACAAACTACTTAAATAGAAAGCATAGATTTTGCATTTCAGATTTCAATGTAATTAATTTATATGTTTGACTTCTTGGATTCCATTGCATTGTGGTTTATCTGTTAGTCATTGAAATACCAAACACATTGAACTATCAAAACTCTTAACACTTTTAATATCACTTCTAATGGAATTATAATTCCTGTGTCTCATACTTGACATGCTTTTGTGTTAGTTCCACGATAAATTTTGCTGACATTGCTTTTATTTAATTAATAAGCATTAAGCCCTTTAAACTTTAGAAGGAATTTCAGATTCATTTTTTTTTTTATCAAATTAGCCAAGACAGGAAAATCCTGGATGTGAAACCATAATACAAATTTAAATATTTATTTATATCTTTAACTGAGTTCAATGAAACAATCATTCATAAGATACCAAATATGTTTCAAATGTCTTTCAGGCATTGATAGACCAGAGGCTCTGTATACTGTAAGGTCTTTATGATGTAAGGATAAAGGGACAAGTATTCAAATATGAAATGTTCAATAGTGATAAGTACCAAAAGAGCTGTAAAAATGACAATCACAATTTGGAACGTGAACATTTTAACTCTAGCAACTATTTAGTTCAAAGCAATACTCTTTTGATGGTGAGGAAACTAATCTTTGAGAAGCTGAATTGTCAAAAAAACAAAAAAAAAAGGTCATTTATTTCTGGGAACAATGGCAATAAGACTGGCAAGATTTTGAAGAATAAGAAGGATTTCAAGAGATATTATGGAATAGAGCATACAGAAACAGGGAAGGACATGGGCAAATGCAAAGAGGCAAAGAATGTATAGGACAAACAAGGGTCAGAGAGTCAACACTTGTGGGGCACTGTCCTGGCAGCTTGTGGGGTGAGGGTGGCAGAGTCACTGCATTAGCTAGGAAGCAGACTCTGGAGACCAGCATTGGGCGGGATGCAGATCTAGTTTAATATGCAAGTTCGTTGGCAATATACATACATCATCCAGACAACTTGAGCACATCTCACTATCATCCAATGAGCCTGAATATCGCCCACCCACAGCATGTGAGAGTGTGCATGGGAACAGCATGTCCTGGCAGCCTTTCTCTGGACAAAGGACAAGAAGTAGACAACACCCTTGGCTGGGTGCCATTTTGTAGGTCTTTGGAGTGCTGGGACCCCATTATGTATCATCTAGTACACTGGAGACTCAGGTCTGCTCAAGCAGCTGCAGGAGCCATTTGTGCTTCATTGACTTTCTCTTAGAGACACCATCTGCACAGAGACTGTTCGCTCAAACACTGACTGACTTGAGTAATGGCTCCCTACTTTTAAAGTGTGTAAAACTTTCATTTATGTGCTTACTTGTTTTTTTTTTTTGTTTGTTTGTTTGTTTTGTTTTTGGGGGAAGGGTGTTTTTTAGTTTGTTCTAAACAGTTTTATTATTTAGCCAAGGCTATCTCAGATTTGCTTTTGCTATATAATTTAGACTGACCTCAAACTGGTGATTCTCCTTCCTTAGTTCCCCAAGTGCTTGGTACGCCCCACCATGCCTGGTGTACAAGAATGTTTTTAAAACTGAAAATTCTGAGACTCCACCCCTAGAGGTGTTTATATTTCAGTGGATCCGATGCAGAAGTAAGATTGCAGAATACTTAGGTCAATATGCCTCCCAGGAACTTGGGAAACGTAAGTAGCTTCAGGATATCTCTTAGCAAGCACAAACATAGGACCCAAACAGAAAATGAGCTAAGTCCCTATTGTAACACGATATTGTCTCTAACTCTGTTCCAATTTTGGCTTCCATCTCACATTCCCAATGCATAACAGGTGGGCACTCACCAGAAAGACAAATGGGAAACTTTTTGCACTCAATATTTATGACTTCTGTTTGTCTCCACGAACTATCATTAGCCTGGTAAATGTATCAAAATCTTCCAGGCACCAAAGATTCTGCATTCCAAAGTCTACCACCCAATATGACTATCACACACAAAAGGAGCCACGGGGTTACAAAGACTGATCACAGAAAGAGAGGCTTTTTATGGAGTTCATTCGTATCAGAAGCTTAAAAAAGAGAAAGTAGAATATCCTCCATGTGGCCCTGTCCTCAGAAGACAAATTTCAAGATGTCAGAAAAAAAAAAAAAAAAAAACATTATCTATTATAACACTTTTACATAAAGAACCCATGGTGCCATGAAATGCAGGCTCAGGCAAGACTAAGCAATTTCACAGCTGACTGTCCTCCATAAAATCCTACTTAAGAGAAATAATTGGGACAAGGTTGGTAAACTATAATCGAAAATAAGTTACATGGAGATTAGGAATACTTTCTTTTTTCTTTTTCCTTTTTTTTTTTTTGTTTGTTTTGTTTGTTTGTTTGTTTGTTTTTCGAGACAGGGTTTCTCTGTCTAGCTCTGGCTGTCCTGGAACTCTGTAGACCAGGCTGGTCTACAAACTCAGAAATCTGCCTGCCTCTGCCTCCAAGTGCTGGGATTAAAGGCGTGCGCCACCACTGCCCAGCTAGGAATACTTTCAAACCAATTCCCTAACTTCTATTTTAGATCATCTGGTCTGTTACTTTTCTTAAAAAGCTTAAATAATTAATGTCTTTACTACTTAAGGCCATTTGCAGTTCATGATGAAGTGCCTGGCAGGAAGAACCTAAGAGAAGAATTTACTTGAGCTCCCAGTACCAGGGACTGCAGTCCACCACGGTGTTAAGAGCAAGAAACGGAACAAAGTTGGGACACAGTAAGGACTTACTGAGGCAAGATACAATGCCTAAAGAGACCCTTCAATTTCCCCCAACACCCCCCTCCCTGCACAGCTGGGAAATTAACAGTTTGGCATATAGAAAAATAAATTAGGTAGGGGTAAATTGCCCAGTATTTGTGCTAAAGCTGATTTTTAAAAACCCATAGAACTCTGCCTCAATTATTGAGGGGTTGTCTAGGTCATGTTAATAACCAATAGAATCAATAACTAACATTTAAAAATACAATTTACATAACCATCTGACCTACATTTCACCATCTGCCTCTAAAGCCATCATGCTGTAAATCCATGAAGGAGTTAGTTCATGGATTCAGTCAGAACGTTCATCATAGAACCGTCTCAGGAAGTCCCACCTCAAACACACCCGATTTGTGCTTTATTCATCTCCTAGGAATTCCTTAATCCAAGCAACTTAAGCAATAACACTGTGAGGTAGTATAAGAAGGGACTTCCTCCAAAGGTGCCGTTCGTTAAGTTCGTTTTCTCTTGTCCCTCTACTGCTGGGCATACACCTATTCTTAAGAGTAATTTGTTTCCCAAGTGAGACTGCTTTGGAGGAAATTAAATTCTTTTGCAAGTGGTTCACTGTTGGAGAGAGCTTCTGGGTTTAGAATGGGCCATGTATTCACTTCAACTTTCAGCTCTAGGACCCCCAACCTGTACAGCCCTGTGCCGGCCCTGTTCGTGCTTCCCCAGTCTCTGAAGATTTATATGTGTGCCAGTCATGTTGATTAAGAGGTCATTTTTTTTTTCATGATGTCCTCTATTGTGGGTCCCAAGTTCTGTTTCTTTGCCAAGGGCAAAGGGTATTTCCCACCAATACAACTGCAGGGCAAAGTCTGTGGTCAGGAGTCTGCAGTCTATGTTTTTCCCTTTGGGGCCTGAGAGCACCACTGCTAGTCAGACGGGAAGGGGAAGGCAGGGTCTCGGATAAATGCTGTGGTTCCAAGTCTTCTCTTGAGGTACCTGGATGCTACCAGTGTACCGTAGCATCCAGGGAAGAGGAAATCAGGAACGTGGATCCTCGGGCCTTCGTCCTTGGTCTTTGGTCCACGGTCTGCATCTCCCTTCACTGATGTATGCCCGGCCTGAAGGAGAGGGTGGGCCAAGACGAGCAGGATCCAGGATCTTCATCGACTAGGAGCCAGTGCTGAGTATCAGAGGAGCAGAAGAGAGGAAGCTTTCTTTGGGAGTCCTAGTGTCTCAGCTCTTTTAGGTGAAGGCCTTCCCCGTGGGGATCTCTAATGAAGCGACTCACTGAGAGGATCTTAGATTGTTTATATTTCTTTATTAGGGGTGGATGTGAATGCATACAATTTATTTGGGGTGAACCAGGGTTTATATAATTTTGGGGAAAACAACCCTTTTTAACATTGGGTTATTTTCTTGATGTCTACATTTTGAGTTATTTATATATTTTTGGATATTAGCTATTTATTGATGTGTAATAGTAAAACTCTTTTCCCAATCTGTAGGCGGATGCTTTAAGCAAATGGTGGTGTCCTTGTCTCGTAGAAGTTCTTCAGTTTTATAAGGTCACATTTATTAATTGTCGATCTCAGTCCTTATACTAACAGAGTTCTGTTCAAAAAGTCTTTTCTGTTCCAATGAGTTCAAGGTTTCTTTTCTGTCAGGTTCAGTGTTTTTATGCCGAGGTCTTTGATCCATTTGGAGTAGAATTTTATAAGGGTGATAAGCATGGGTCGATCTCTTTGGATTCTTCTACACTCAGCCATCTTCTATGTAAAGGCCAGCATGATTTGCTGAAGATATTCCCTTTTTTCTGGGTGTATTTCTGGCTTCTTTAGGAAAAATAAATCAGATGTGTGTAACTGTGTAGATTTCTGTGAGTTAACTGTGTATCCTCTGCTGAATTAGTTTATCTTCTAGTTTATCACTTATGTATACTATCACATCATCTTCAAATAAAGATACTTTGAGCACCTCCTTTGCTTTCTTTTTTTTTTAAAGTTAGATTAAGTGTTAATGATTTTTATTTATTTATTTATTTTTTATTGGAAATCTTATTTACATTTCAGATGTTCTCTCCTTACCCCATTTCCCCCCTCCCTCCCAGGAACTCACTATCCCTTCCCCCCTCCTCCCGCCTCCACGTTGGTGTACCCCCACCCACCCTCCCCCTTACCTCACCTCCCCACCCTCGAATATCCCCCACCCACGACGTCGCCTTCATGGGACCAAGGATCTCTTCTCCCACTTATATATAGCTCCCTTGCATATATAGCTGGAGCATGGGTCCCTCCCTAAGCACTCCCAGGCTGATGGTTTAGACCCTGGGGGCTCTGGTTGGTTGGGATTGTTGCTTTCCTCACGGTGTCGCAAATCCTCTCAACTCCTTCAGCCTTCACTCTATCTTCTCCTTTTCAATTTGTGTTCACTTGATCTCCTTCTGTTATCTTATTGTTCTAGCTAACACTTTAAATAATATTTTGAACAGGTATGGAGAGAGTAGACAATCTTGTCTTGCTCCTAATTTTAGTGGACTTGCTTTGAGTTTCTCTCCCTTTAAGTTGATTTTGGCTATGGGCTTGCTGTAAACTGCCTTTATTATATTAAAGTATATCCCTTGTATCCCTAATCTCTCCAGGACTTTTATCAATGAAGGGTGTTGGATTTTGTCACAGGCCTTTTCTGTGTCTAATGAGATGATTGTGTGGATTTTGTCTTACAGTTTGTTTATATGATTAATTACATATATTAAATTGCATAATTGAAGCATCCCTGCATCTCTGGGATGAAGCCTACTTGATCATGGTGAATTATTTTTTTTTGATATGTTCCTGGATTTGGTTTGCAAGAATTTTATTGAGAATTTTTACATCTATGTTTATAAGGGAAGTTGGTCTATAATTTTCTTTCTTTGTTGAGTCTTTATATGGTTTGGGTATCAGAGTAATTGTGGTCTCCCAAAATGAATTAGTCAATGCTTCTTTTGTTTCTCTTTTGTGGAGTAAATGGAAGAGTATTGGTGTTAACTCTTTAGAATTCTGTGCTCAAAGTCCTGGACTTTTATTTATTTATTTATTTTGGTTGGGAGACTTTTAATGACTGCTTCTGTTCCATTAAGAGTTACAGGTCTGTTTTATTGCTTGTATGATCTTGATTTAACTTTGACATGTGTGTGGTACCTATTGAGAAAGTTATCCATTTCTTTCAGATTTTTTAGTGGAGAACAGGTCTTTAAAGTATGTCCTTATGATTCTTGAAAGATTTCCTCAGTGTCTGTTGTTATGTTCCCGTTTTCATTTCTAATTTTGTTAATTTGGATATTCTCTCTTCACCTTTTAATTAACTTGGATAAGAATTTGTCGATCTTATTTTTTTTCAAACAAAACCCCCAACTCCTTGTTTCATTGATTTGCTGTATTGTTTGTTTCTATTGTATTGATTTCAGCCCTGCATTTAATTATTTATTGCCATCTGCATCTCTTAGTGTGGTTTCTTCTTTTAGTTCTAGAGCTCTCAGGTGTGCTGTAAGTTTATTAATATGAGATCTCTTCACATTTTTTATGCAGAGACTTAGTGACTTGACCTTGCCTCTTGTGTCCCATAAGATTGGATATGTAATACATTCATTTTCATTGAATTCTATAAAATCTTTAATGTCTTTCTTAATTTTTGTCTTGATTTGTTTTTTTTTTGTTCACCAGTTGTTCAGTTTCCATATGTTTGTAAGTTTTCTATTGTCTCTGTTGTCATTGATATACAGTTTTAGTTCATGGTTGTCCGTTATGATGTGAAATGTTATTTAAATTTTCTTGTATCTGTTGAAACTCACTCTGTGTCTGAGTATGTAGTCAATTTTGGTGAATGTTCCACAAGATGCTGAGAAGTATAAATTTTGGTGTGTTTGGGTGAAATGTTCTGTAAGTATCTGTTAAGACCATTTGGTTTTAGGATCAATTAACTCCAACATAGATTTTGTCTTGATAACCTGTCTATCGGTGAGAGTGGATATGGAAGTCTCCCACTATCACTGTATGTTAGTCAATATATTACTTAAGCTGTGGTTGTGTTTCTTTTAAAAACTTGGGTGCACTTGTGTTGTCTGCATAGATGTTAAGAATTGCAATGTATTCTTAGTGACTGTCTCCTTAGATGAGTATATAGTATCCTTCCCTATCTCTTCTGATCACTTCTGGTTTCAAGTCTATTTTGCCAGATATTAAAATGTCTACACTAGGGGGCTGGAGAGATGGCTCAGAGGTTAAGAGCACTGACTACTCTTTCAGAGGATCTGAGTTCAATTCCTGAGTTTACATGGTGGCTCACAACCATCTGTAATAGGTTCCGATGCCCTCTCCTGGTGTGTGTCTGACAGCTACAGTGTACTCATATATATAAATAAATAAAATAAAATAAAATAAATAAAATAAAATAAAATAATGTCTACACTAGCTTCCTTCTTAGGTCCATTTACTCGGATTATCTTTCCCTGTCCTTCAGATCTCCAAGGTGATGTCTAGCTTTAATGTTAAGCTTTGATTCTTGGATGCAACAGAAGGATGGATCATGCTTTCTGTTTATTCTGTTAGTCTGTATTTTTATTTTTAATGGAATTTAGACCATTGGTTTTGAGATACAATGAGCAGTGTTTGTTATTTTGCAGCCAGATGTTCTCTTTAACTACTGTATTTCTATTGATTCTAAGAAACATGCTCTTCAGAGCATACATAGTGGACATAGTTTACATGTTTTTGAGTCACCTTTCTAGATTAAAAAAATATTTAGCGGCAGTTATATAGCCAAACAAATTTGCTAGCTTGTCACAATCAAATGAGATGAAAATGACTCTATTTTGGAGGAAACTTTTCTGAGTTAATTGCTTTTTTTCAAAAATAATATATTTAACAATTCTTTGCCAAGACCTATAGCTGTATTTTAATTTGGATAACAACTTTAGTTGTTGACATTTAAAGTATTTGCTGGAGCACTAAAAGATAATTTGAAAATAGAACTGTATTATACCTGCCAGTTTCACTAAAATATTCAAAATACCTGGTTTAATTTTTATAGAACTAAGTTTTGCTTTATGTGTATAATCAGTGACTTAAGCTGCCACTGAATTTTCTCCTTGCTGTCTGATAGATGCACTGATTTTTTTGTTCATTTCTTTTTGTTTTTACCTAAAACTCACTCAATAGAACCACAGCCCTAAGCAATCATTTGGAGAAGATTGGAAATATAGTTTCTATTGACACAAACAATAGGAAAGAATCTTAAAGGAATAGAACTGAAATAAGGTGATAAAGAATGACAAATTAGTTTACTGTCTTCAGCGTGCTGCATGGTGAAGGGCATCAGGTAGGGGACCAATTCAACCAACACAAGGACTGGGCAGAGGCTGGCTCTGTTATTACCTTTCTTCGGGTACCATTCCATCTACCTGTAAGTTAGCCCCTGGGAAATGTCATAGTCAAAAGCAGTAAGACCTGCTTAATAAGAAGTCCTTCTTCCAATATTCACAGAACACCAACACCAGTATTAAATATTTTTCTGGAAAAACAAATGCATTTTTAACCACAACAGTAAAGAAAAAAAATGTCCTAGAAGTTTAATTAATTATAGATAGAAAAATTAAAGAATAGAAAAGGAAAAAAGTTCAAGTGGTTAAGTAATTTGTTACATGATGTTACTGTCAGAAAAATGATTCCTTCTCTTTTAATGAGCTATTAAAGTATTTTGAGCTATCACAATGCCACACAAAGTCAAAGCATTATGACTTTAAATCACTGATAACATTTATTTTAGGCAAACTTTTTAAGAAGATTTTCTTTTTGTCAGATTAAAGGCGATAATGCTTAAGGTAACCAATGAGAAATTTAAAAGTTTATGTAAAACATTAATTCCAGGTGGCGGTGGTGGCACACTCCTTTAATCCTAGCACTGAGGAAGCAGAAACAGATGGATCTCTGCAAGGTTGAGGCCAGCCTGGTCTACAGATCATGTTTAAGACAGCCAGGGCTACACAGAAAACTCTGCTGAAAAACAAACAAAAACCAAACCAAACCAAAAAAAAATTAAAAATTTATCATGAATATTATGAAAATTTTTTAAAAGAAAGATTAAGTTGGCCAAGTCAGTCTGTAGACTTGTTCTTTTAAAGATCTTTCTTGGAAAAATGTTTTATTTATTACATGTAGTTCCACGGTCCTGTAGTCTCAGCACTGAATAAGGTGAGTCAGAAAGATCCAACTTCCAGGCTAGTCTCACTATAAAGTCAGGCTCTGTTTCAAAGAACCAACAACAAATAACAATGTTCCCTTCCTTTAACAATTTCTAAGTATTTACATATGCTTAGTAATCTCAACTCAAGGAGTGTCCAAATTAATCAAAACTGTACTGTGTTGGCTAGTTTTTTGTTTTGTTTTCTCAATTTCACACAAGCTAGTGTCCTTTGGGGAGAGGGAAACTCAGTTGAGAAAGGCTTCATCCATTGATTCATAGGCTAGCCTGTGGGCAAGCATTGTCTTAATTAATGATTCATTTGGGAGGGTCTAGCCTAGTATTATGGTGGCCCCCTGAGGAAAGTGGTTGTCGGAGTATTTTCAAACAGCAAACTGAGTAAACCATGGAGAGCAAGTCAGTAAATGATGTTTCTCCTTAGTCTCTGCTTTAGTTTCTGCCTCCAGATCCCTGCCCTGACTTCCCCTCAGTGATGGACTGTTTCCTGGAAATATAAAATTTTCTTTCTAAACTGATTTTGGTCACGATGTTTATCGCAATAATAGGGACATCATTAAGACAGGTACTGTGGTGGTTCGAATAGGTTTGGCCCCCACAGACTCATGTGTTTGAATGCTTGGCCAACCAGGAATGGCACTATTAGGAGGTGGGACCTTTCTGGAGGAAGTGTGACACTGTGGAGCTGGGCTTTGAGGTCTGTGAGGGCTATGAGGTCCTATGCTTAAGCTCTGCCTAGTGTGGAATTAGAGTTTCCTCCTGGCTGTCTGCAGAAGACAATCTCCTTCTGGTTGCCTTCGTATCAAAATGTAGAACTCTCAGTTCCATCTCTAGCACCATGTCTGCCTTCAGACTACCATGCTTCCTGCCATGTTGATAATGGACCAAAAACTATAATGAAACTCTAAGCCACCCCAAATTAAATATTTTCTTTCATAAGAGTGGCCTAGGTCATGGTGTCTCTTCACAGCCTAAAACCCTATCTAAGACAGGTACTATCTTGGTTTCTCCTTTAGTTAGGGTTTCTTTGCTGTGAACGGACTCCATGACCAAAGTAACTCTTATAAAGGACAACATTTAACTGCAGCTGGCTTACAGGTTCAGAGGTTCAGTCCATTAAGGTCAAGGAGGGAGCATGCATTCAGACAGGCATGGTACAGGAGCTGAAGTTCTACATCTTCATCTGAAGGCTGCTAGGAGAAGACTGGCTTCCACACAGCAAGGATGGGTCTTAAAGTCCACACCTACAATGACAAACCTACTCCACAAGGCCCACCTATTCCAACAAGGCCACACCTCTTAATATTGCCACTCCCTGGCCTGTGCATTTAAATACCATTGCTGTTTCAATAGTTATTTTGATAAAATACTGTGACAAAAGCAACATAGAGGAGAAAGACTCCATTTTAGCTCACAGGTCCAGCTTGGGGAGTTGGTCACATAGTATTATCAGTAGTAGAGATCCATGAATGAATGTATGCTTGCTCGGCTAGTTTTCTGTTAATCAATCTAAGCCCAAATCCAGGGATGCTGCATCCCACATTAACCAATAAAATTAAGATAATCCCAACAGACATGCCATACACTAACCTAGTCTAGATAATCCCTCACTGAGACTCCCTTCCCTGGTGATTGTAGATTGTGTGTCAAGTTCACAATTGGAACTACCTCTATGGGTTCTCTATATATTATCTGAAATATGCAATGAGATTGTTAAGCCCAGGAGAAATGAGAGTGACAAGAATATCGTGCATTCTAGGTTATTTTCAGAAAGTTCAAATTAATTTTTTTTTTAAAAAGATCAAGCTTAAAAGTCACTTTTAAAATTAAAATTGTTGATAAGTGAAACATTGTTACCTTTACAAAATGCCAACTTTATTAAACGTTCTATTTTTTTCTGAAATACACTCGAGTGTGTGCACCAAAATTAAACTTATTATAAAGTTACGTGATGAGCCCTGAAAACAGGTCATAATAAACACATCATCTTACACACACAGAAAGCTCGGACGTTGTGATCTGAGTTTATAATAGTGTTTTGTAGCTCACATTTATCTACGGATCATTTATTTTTCATGAGAACCTCTAATTTGTCAGCCGAACAGCATCTGTTTCAGAGAAGGCTGTTTTTCTCCCTTTGTGGGAATAGGAAGGCAACACCTGGAATTTAGAACGTTAATAATTAAAGAATTCAAAACACGAAAGTAAATTTCCACACCCCCCAGAAATTTACTCCATGCTTCTTAGTCAGAAAGGGAACTGCAGTTCTAGTAATCAATACTAGATGGCGCTCTGCGGTTGTCAGTGCTGGACTCTCCAGCCCTCCAGAGCTCCTGAATTAAGGGCTAAGGGAAGGATGTTGTTAGTGAATTTCAGAATCGTCCCATCTCCCCTTTTAGACCTCTTATCTCTTTCCAATATTTGCTTTGTGTTGAGGTTGGAGACATACAGTCATAGCACACTTTTGTGGACTCTGCGTCTCTCCTTCCACTTCTACATGGGTTCCAGAGATCAAATCCAAAGATTGCACTTAGACTTAGACTTAATCCATTTACCAGTCTACCTCGCTCGCCATCCTCCTTTTCCTCTATATTTTTAGTGGACATAAGCATGTTCTCTGTTAATTGTCTTCATTATTCCTTGACTATTTCTCAACCCTACCTGTGATGTCATGTGTTTAGATAATGAAATTAAATCGAAGAGTAATCAATCATACAGGAAGTTGTATTAGGCAGCCAGTAAAATTATTGACCAGATTATGCCCCTGCTCTTTGTCCTGCAAAGCTAGCTACTTTACCCAGAGAGGTGAGACTCTTGTGGCAACTCTGACGAAGTTCATTGCTCCCTACCTACACCTCTGAGGATCTGATGACAGTGAAAAGGAAGGACTGGTAGACAGGGAAAATGCTTTCAGTGAGCACATTGCAGGCACCAGGCACTGGACGAAGAGTATTACACGTTTCTTTACATTCTGAAACGATTGATTGCTTGTGGCGTGAATCAGTGGCCTCTGTTTTACTGTGAAGAATGGGGCGCTTTAAGGAGGACCGCCTCAAAACCAGTGTGTAACTGGTAGGTTTGGCTACATGTCTGCTCACTGCAGTACTAGTGGGGCTTTCGACAATTAAGTTTGAAACATTCAGGAAAACTATTCACAGTTGTTGTATGTATGACATATGAGCAGTATGTATGACTTAGTGCTAGGCTTACACGATACAGTGTCCTTTCCTGTTTATTACCCCACTTAGACTAACAGTAACTCTGCTACACCATAAATGAAAAGTGAAAATTCCAGCTTCAAATTGGCAGTTAGTGCCAGTGTCCAGACAGTAGCCTATGCTCCTTAATAACATATTATTGTTTTAAGGACACAAAAATGATTCATGCATATATCTGTGTTTTTAAAAATTTGTTGTCATGGATATAAACTATTTTAGTTTGTAACTTTCCTAGTCCCCAAGTGATCACAAGCATATGCTGTGACCAGAAAGTAATGCCTCTAAAATGCAAATAACTTTTTAAATTAGTGTATGTTCATTACGACAGTTTCATGTATATATGTCTGTCATGCACTTTGCCCTATGACCTTCTGCTGCCTACACACAGAGGGGGGGGGGAGGGAAGAAGGGATGGAGGGAAGGAGAGAGAGAACAAGCTAGATTCTGCATATAGAGAAATGTGATTTGGCTGGCTTATATGGCTTAGGGAGATGATCTCCATTTCTGTGTAGTTTCTTACACAAAGAACCTTATTCTTTCTTATAGGTAAATAAGACTCCATTGGGTGTTTCCACATTTTTCTTTATCCATTCATTGCTGATAGACATCTAGGCTAGTTCCTTAGTTTGGATCTTGTGAAAGGTTCTCTGGCAGTGGGCATGCAGAGAGCCCTGCTCATGATAATTTGAGTTTCTCTGGGTAGAAACCCAAAAGTGGTATAACTGGATTACAGTGTAACAATCACTTACATTTAAGTTCATTAAGCTTTTTACACTGCCAAGAATAAAAGCAAAGAGAAGGCTTGGTTACTTCCTTCAAGTTCTTGATAGCTTATTGCAGAAGATGTGTATAAACGTTTGTTTCCTGAGTTTTTACCTAAGATTGTTTACAAGACGATCTCAGGTACTCCAGGAGCTAGAAGCATGACTACATCAGGCCCAAGTGTAAGGACAGATGCCTTTGTCTACACATTGAGGTGGTGGTTTGAGTAAGACTGGTCCCCAGAATTTCATATATTTGAATGTTCAGTCACCACTTTCCAGGAAGTGGCACTATTTGAAGGGATTAGAAGGATTAGGAGGTGTGGCCTCGTTGGAGAAGATATTTCAACAAGAGTAGGCTTTGAGATTTTAAAACCCTATCCCAGGTTCAATGTCTCTCTCTCTCTCTCTCTCTCTCTCTCTCTCTGTCTCTGTCTCTCTCTCTGCCTTCAGATCAGGATATAACTCTTCATTATTTCTCCATCTCTAGCACCATGCCTGTTTCCATACTTTCTGCTGCCATGCTCCCTGCCAAGCCCTTGGAACAGGAAGCCGCCCTCTGATTAAATGGTTTCTTTTTTTTTTTTTTTTTTTTTTTTTTTGGTTTTTTTTTTCGAGACAGGGTTTCTCTGTGTAGCCCGGGCTGTCCTGGAACTCACTCTGTAGACCAGGCTAGCCTTGAACTCAGAAATCCGCCTGCCTCTGCCTCCCAAGTGCTGGGATTAAAGGCGTGCGCCACCACCGCCTGGCAAATGGTTTCTTTTATAAGAGTTGCTTTGGTTATGATGTCTTTTCACATCAATAGAACAGTGACTAAAACAAAGGACATGGAAAAAAAAAATCACTTGCCGCTTGGGGAAAATGGCACTGCCATCCTGTCTGGCATATAAAAAATTCACCCAATGCAGATGCAAACTGCTCCCTCCTTAGTCTTTCACCTACTTCTGTCTAGCTTGTATTTTGGAGATTTGAAGGAGGGTGTTTATTTTTGGTGTGTAATTTATCATATTTCATGGCTGAAGTCTTCAGCTTCTTTTTCTGGTTTCTGAATTCTGATTCAATAATTTAGAACCTTAGCAGCAGCACTCTGTGTGACAACTGGTTCTACTCAATGAGACACTTTTTGATGGCTAATTATCTGGACAGCCTTAGTCCTGACCAGTATTTCTTTTCTACTTTGTGAACTTTTTTCATTAGAATGAACTTTACAGTTGACAATTTGTAGTAATTCATTAACTCTCCTCAGTATTTGATTAGAGTATTATCACATAGCTAGGAATAGCACTCCTACTGAAATGGAAAGCTACTGACACTGCATAACTTTGTCAGGGGTGTAATTTTTAATATTTTCATTTTCTATGGTTGGTGCAAATTAGCCCGGGGGCTTAAAGATCAATTTACTTTCGATTATTGCCAGGACAATCTGAAACATAGCTCCACTGGTGACAAGGTCAGTTAACACAAAATATATTTATTTGATGTCTGTTGCTAAAAATTCTTAGCTTTCATGCTCAAAATTTAATCTTCACTGATTACGAATGTGATATACTTGATCACATTAAACCATGACATCCCTGTCGTATTTAGGAAACACTTCAATCCACAACTAATGGTGTCTTTTTCTACGGCTTGTTACCACCCATTGAGAAACACTTGGGCTTTGCACTCAAAAGTGTTTCCTGGTGAAAAGCCCTTCCTGAGCCATTCTGGTTGTGAGCAAATAGGTGGTAGAGAGATGGAAGAGGAAGAGAAGCCAAGTGGTTTATGCACTACGAAGAAAGGCAGAACTGGTGTGGGAAGACGGTTTTTTTCTTGCTCCTTGGGAAATGGTGAATTACATTCTCCATCAATAGAGTCAGTAATAAGCTCAAGTGCCTATGCTTTCTTTCATTGAGAAAACCAACCACTGTGTGACTGGCTGTGATTCCCATGGCAGCATCCTAGCCCAGGAAGAAAATTGGTACCTTCAGAGTGGAGATCCACAACTGACTTGGCATGCCATCTTCTCATCATAGGCTTATCTGCTAACCTCTTGAATTGTTTGTGGTAGCAGTTCAACCATGAGACTGATGACTCCACATTGAATTACAGGGGTATTTTTGTGGTTGTTTGTTTGTTTTGTGCTGTATTTAACTTTGGCAAAGGATTTATTTCCTGTGGAATCTTTGGGTTGGACCAACATTTAATCATCCCACCTTTCAAAGAGGATGTCACTGCTGACTCAGCGTGAGCAGGGAAGAGCAAGGATGTGATGGAGAGATGGGAGGGAAAGAGAAGCAGAATGATTTGTGTGTCATGAAGAGATGGAAATGGAGATAGGGGGGTTATGAAGAACAGCCTCATGGGAGTAGCCTGAGCTGCTACCTGAGGCCACAGTAATGTTCTGGCCCATAGTGCTAACAAGGGGCATGTTTAGACATGATCCTGAAGCAGCAAGGGTCTGTGACCCATATTACCACCAACAACAGGATGTTGTTACAGTAGTTGATCAATCTGCTTTAATCTCCCTGATGGCAGCAGTGCACACTCCTCACTACCCACCCCAATGTTTTGAGTTCCCAAATGAAACACGCAGCCTTATATTTAATATGCCGCAATCAGCTCAATGGTTGAACCACTCCCAAACATACCCACAGCTGGCACACTCTCCCCTCCGATATTCCTGAAATATTACTTACTAAAACCTATATTTCATCCTGGCCACCCCTGACCCAGGCCTGTAGCCTTCCTGGACCACGATCGATCCCTGACTCTTACATGTTGGTGATCTCTCTGTCCTGAACTTCTCAGGCCTGATCTTTTTGTTTTCCTGGCATGGCCGTTTTCATTCTTCCTCGGTCCCCTTGCTCGATCCTAAAGTCTCACATCTGTCTCCCTGTACAGCCATTGGCTGCCAGCAATTTTATTTACCAATGAAAACAGGGCAGGGAACTTCCGCATGTGGGCTTCTCATGTAATTTTGGGAACACAGTTAACCTAATGCAAGCATTAAACCCAATCTACAATGTTCCCTCCTTTCCATCTGTTAAAAAGGACGTTTCTTTCAGATATACATTGAACATAGTTAAAACAGTAATGTAAACTGTAAGGTATGCTATACACTAATAACGTCCAGTCCACCCAATTTTGTCAATATAGGTATATTACTCTAACATCTATCCTAATTTAAAGAATTTACAGTTGTATACTTGAATTTGATTTTTTAAAGTTTTTTATTGGATATTTTATTTACATTTCAAATGTAATCCCCTTTCCCCATTCCCTCCCCCCAGGAACCCCCTATCCCATCCTCCCTCCTCCTGCTTCTATGAAGATATGCCCCCACCCACCATCCACCCTCCCACTCCCACCTCCCCACCCACAATTTCCCCATACTGGGGTGTTCAGCCTTCACTGGACCAAGGACTTCCTCACCTACCTATGCCTGACAATGTCATCCTCCCCTATGTATACAGCTGGGGCCTTGCATTACCATCTGAAAACCATCCTTTTAAATCTACACCATCTGCCTCAATGCTAAACAACTTAAGTTTGATTCTGAGAGTATAGGTAGTCTTCAACACTATCAGAGATCTGAGAATGACTTAAGTTATTATCTGAATATATAGGAAGCACAAACACATAGCTTCTAAAATTTAAACAATTTGTAGACACAGCTTACTCTGTCTTGGCAGAGCTCAGCTGTCAACTGTCTCGCATCTTGTGCTCTTTTTTTGTCTGTAGATAAATTAGGCCAATTCTTTCCCAGTGGCTATCTTACCACAACTGAAGCAACTCTCTATGGAGGTTATGATACTCAATATCTTCTTTGAACCATGAAGGGGGTACTGTCAGGAGTAGACATGTCTCTTAGTCAAAAATCTAATAATAATGAAATGATTATAAATGTGGATTTATAATCTGTGGATTTCTGATGCTTTTGAAGACTATCCATCTATATAAAGTATATCTGAACTATTAAACCTGACTACTCTTAGCTATTTCTATTTGAATAATATTGAAAGCACATTATTACAATTAAATCAGAATCTAATACAGCTATGAGTTTACTATCTGGTTCTTACTTTGCATTACTTAATCATCCTAAACAGTTTGTAACAACAGCTATTAAAAGGACTGGGTCTAAGCCTTGTATTCTTAAATGAGTTGCATAGGCATAATGCCTATTTAACAAATTGAAACTTCAACTTTATATTATTTATAAAGATTTCTACTAATGTAAGATTATGGCTATACAATGCTTTGTTTGAGAATAAGTTTAGTAATCCATCTCATATATCTAATTTCTTGTAATATTACCTTATCCCTCCTTTCCCTTTAACCCTCTTCCTTTTACATAGGAAAGAAAGGATAGAGAAGAAGAAAGGAAAGACAAAGAGCCCTAAGTATAAGCTCTCTATTTAGTTTCCTCCCTATTCAAAATTATGACCATTTGTAAATTATCCCTTAAAATGACAAACTATCTATAATTTATAAAATAACCATAACCAGACACCCAAACCCAAGGGATTGGGATGATGATTCTGTACAACTTCTTCCTATTGAAGTGGGGTAACACTTTTTTTTAAAGGAGTGGGGATGTGGGACTGCATAAGGGTATCCTGGTTCTTGGCTGGGCATGGGCCTAGAACCCCGAGACTCCAAGGGAGAAACAGCAAGAGTTCGGCCACGCCCCCAGAACTCAGAGTCCTGAAAAGCAGTCTAATCTCTATGGACCTACATTATTCAGTCATTACAGCCCCTCCCAAAGTGCACTGGTAAGGGGTGTAACTACAGGCCTCAGGCCCTAGGGATTTACATACTAATGAAGGTCAGAGGGCAAAGCCAATTAAGCATTCCTTCCCTCCCCAGACCCTTCCTACTTCTCCCTCCCTATTTAACTCAGGCCTGCCCTGAGTTTGGGGGGGGTACACCCAGATCCATCCACCATCCGCCATGACAATAAACCCTTTTGGAACCAAGGACTTCCTCGTATCATTGGGGCCTGCCGGGCCTGCCGCCGCTGAAGCCTCCAGCCACTGGAACAAGGGACCTTCCTCCAGTTCGAGACACAGGATGCCTGGAAGCCTCCAGGCAGCCTCCGCCTCACAGGCCCTGGGCCGCTGCCTCATAGGCCTGGGGCCTCCCGCCTGGGCCCACCATTGCTTCCCACATGGGGAAAGGTAGAAAAATTAGAAAAAACTGGCTAGACTTGAGAAAGCTAGCTTTAGCATCTGTTATCTAGTCTCTGTATGTTTAGAAGGTTTAGGTCTTGATTGAAGTTTTGACTGGATCCATCTGAAAGGCTGGATGAATCAAGTTCATCAGGAATCAGCAGCTATTCCTGAAATAAAAGGATGTGTTCCTGAAATAAAAGGGTGTGTTTCTGGGTCCTCAAAAATCCTCTCCACATAAACTGGGGTGAGGCCTTGACACTAATGTATCATTTTTTTTCAGACACTAGCATCAGAATCACCAGCAGAGCTTACTGAATAAGCTAACAGCAGAACAAACCCCAGGATTCTAAGTCTGAGGTGGAACAAGACGAAGTTCATTTCTGTGAAGGCTCATGGTGCTATTGTAACAGCTCAGGAATATGGTTCCTATTAAGCAAAAGGTTTATTATTTGCCTACTTACCTGTTCTTGATTAGAATTTATATGCATGTTCATATATGTAATATATATGTATGTTCCTTTTTCTCCCTTGATGAGAAAGTGGATTAAAAAAATTTAAGATGTTGAAAGCAATGAGAAGCAATCAGGCACAGTAGTGTGTGTTTGTAATCCAGTTCAACATGAAAGAGTTTGGCGTCAGCCTCAGCTACAAAAGAAGGGCAAGATAGGAGGAGGAGGAAGAAGAGGAGGAGGAGGAAGAAGAAGAGGAGGAAGAGGAGGAAAGAAAGAACAATGAATGGACTTTTTTGCTCACACTGAATTTCATACTTCAAAAACATTTTTATTCATTATTTGATCATCTTCTTCCCTTTGTAGAGCTTACTCCAATAGCTCATCCTTCTGTGCTGTACATGTGTAAGATATCACGGCACAGTGAGATCAAATAGCATGCAATAGGGATCATTTAGCTAACGATTGGCAGACATGGAATTGGAACCCAGCATGAGTTTGTTCTCAATGTACTTTATTACTCTTCAGTTTTCAAATGAGACAAGGCTTACTTAAATAGCCTTTGAAATAGCCAGAAATGTGTCCTTTACCTGTTGGAATAGCCAATTAGTGAGATTAATGCTGAGATTATAAAACAGGTCTAGGAACACAATTTGTAGGGCAGTGTATTGCTCAAAGAAGATATACTGTATGGGACTTCTTGTAAAGCCCAGTAAATACCAGTCTAATGTCAGTCTAATGTAAACACCTGGAGATGATTGTGCAGTTTGTTACTTCTGTATCTTTGCTTATGCTGTATTTTTAACCTCTTTTTTTCTTTTAAAAAAAAATCTTTTCTCTGTGGGGAGAATGAGTGTCTCTCTTCTAGACATAGGATGCTGTTTTCAACTCCTATTTTTCTGTCACATCTGACTCTTCCCTCAGAATTACGGTTACCTAAAGACAAAGCCCTGCTTCAATCATCTTATATCCTTTCTCCTGCTCACTTCTGGTGGTGTTGCCTTAGACAACCATGCATACCCCCTGAGATGTACATCGCCAAATGGCTCTAGACCATAAATGACTTGGCTGTTGAAACAGCTATTTGGTTTTGGGCTCAAACTCCCCAAATGGGAGCTCTGAATTCCTCATAGATTTTAGGATTTTCCATTGTCATTTTGGTTATTCCTGAACATCACACCTTGCTTGTGTTTTGATGCATACTTACTAAGATATTTCTTTCTATATTTTTGTGTTAATCTATGTACATAACAAAAGTGGCCAGCCACATGGAATCGATGTTTGAAATATCTATCTATCTATCTATCTATCTCTCTCTCTCTCTCTCTCTCTCTCTCTCTCTCTCTCTTCTATCTATCTTCTATCTATCTATCTATCTATCTATCTATCTATCTATCTATCTAATCTATCCACACATCCATCCATTCATCTATTTATCTATCCATCCATCCATCCATCCATCCATCCACCTACCTAGCTATCACCTATAATTTATCTCATGTCTCTATTTCTGTGTTTCAGCCTGTACCTCTCATCTCAAGTTCTCCATCACCAGTCAGCAGGCTGAATTGTTTACATTTCAATGTTCTATTCATAGCACTACCTCTGCTCTCCTCTCAGTTTTCAATCTTGCTTGAAGCACTCTTACTCTTCCATACGTACCCTTGACTTTGATGAGATTCTGTGTTTTAACTTGTCTACATACCCCGAAAGTTCAAATTTCTCTGCTTTCTGGATTCCTTTTTGTTACTTAGTGTCTCTGTAAAGGACCATTCTGATATCTTTTTCCACTCCAGCTATGCAGTAGTGTTGGCATTACAAAAAATAAGTTGTCTGATAAGTAGCTCCCAAACTTCAAATCTTTCTACTGCTTGCCTTTGACACATTAAAATAAATATAGGAAAAAAAGTTCTTCATACGGAGACATCCATGTCCAATGAAAACAACTGCTCAGATTTATAAACTGTCCCTGAGAAATTTTATTTTTGTACTTTTTCTCAGGGTAAATTTTCCATGTAGTAATTGTCTCTTTTCGACACACATGAAACTTTTCACAGCAATCTTTTTCAGTACTAAAATTCCATTGTCTTTATTCTGCTTGACAATCTTTTCAGATTGACTAGTCATATTTTTTATTCCTATTTTAAATATTTTTCTTATTTCATTCTGTAAGTAGCAAGTGATGATAGGTTCAGTTATCCTGAAGTAAACATTACACAGTGATTACGGTTATTCAACTTTTTCTGTTTTTAATGTTTAATTTCCATTATTAACTTGATTGGATTAAGAAACACCTAGGGCATTAAGGAAGCATGTGTGTGTGTGTGTGTGTGTGTGTGTGTGTGTGTGTGTGCCCAATGAGATTAACTGAGGAGAGAATAAGAGGGAATGTGGATGGTACTGGCCTTCCCCTTTCTCTGCTTTCTTGCTGGCACTGAAGATTTAGCTCTTCATACAACCATGCCTTCCCAGTATGATGGAGCAGAACTCTTTGGAACCGTGAGCCAGAAGAAACCCTTCTTCCCTTAAGTTGTTTTTGCTTGGGGGAATTGTTCATAGCTACAGGAAAAATGCTATACTGTGAAGTTGCTTTAGAAAAACGCATAAATGATTATTTCCAAGGGTTGTGAATAATAATTATCTACTTTTACATGTTAATACATAGATTCATCATGTAGGCACTTCTCTCAGTTAGGGTTACTATTGTTTTGATGAAACACCATGACTTAAGTTATGGAGGGAAAGGTTTATTTCACTTACACATCTATATTACATCTCATCATGGAAAGTAGGTAGGGAAAGAACTCAGTTATAGAAATAACCTGGAGGCAGGAGCTGAAGAGAAGTCATGAAAAGAGTCTGCTTACTGGCTTGCTCCTCATGGCTTGCTCAGCCTGCTTTCCTATAGAACTCAGGTCCATCAGTTCAAGGGTGCCCCCACCCAAAATGAGCTGTGTCCTCCCTGATCAATCACTAATAAAGAAAGTGCTCCTCTGGGGCCCTTAACACTTCCCCCAACTCTGCCATAAGACTCCCTAAGCTCTCTCCAATGTTTAGCTGTGGGTCTGTGCATCTGTTTCAGTCAGCTGCCTGGTGGAGCCTCTCAGAGGACATTTATGCTAGCCTCCTGTCTGCAAGTATAACAGAATATCATTAATAGTGTTAGGGGTTGGTGCTTGCTCATGGTATGGGTTTCAAGTTAGGCCAGTTATTGGTTGGCCATTCCCTCAGTCTCTGCTCCATCTTCATCCCTGCATTACTTGTAGACAGGACAAATTTTGGGTCAGAAGTTTTGAAAATTGGTGCTCTTATCTCGCCACTGGGGGTCATGCCTAGCTGGGGGGTCATGACGACTTCATATTCTATATCCCCATTGTTAGGACTCTCGGATAAAGTCACCCCCATAGACTCCTGGAAGCTTCTCCCATCACAGAACTCTGGCACATCCTAGAATGTCTCATACCTCCTGAGAGACCAGATCTTGAGTTTAGACTCCATCCAGAGAACCTGATCAAAGGTTGAACTCTCTAGCACCAGTTTCCAGGTTACTCCCCAACAAACCTGAGTCTAGCACCAGTTTCCAGATTACTCTCCAATAAACTTGCACCTCTAGGTTTCAAGCCAGCCACTGTCACTTTACTTCCTAACAACTATCAATCAGGAGGAAACCAGAAGTTAAGTACATACATGGTTTGGCTCCCAGCACCACCCCATTATTTTAAAGGGCAACAAAATTCCATAATAGCCCCCCTAATCAGATGTGTGCTAGGCTAGAAACTCCCTCTTTTGCTTGCCATTTCCTATAAACCTAGATCCAATGAGATTTTGGGGCTTCATCTTCCCATCCTGCTGTGACTATGGTGTGGTCCAAGCTTGAGCTTGAACAAAAAGACCTCATGTGATTGTACCAGAGTCAGTTCCTTGGTGGTCTTCTTCAATAGATTTTAAAATGCTTAAAGGACTGGAAAGATAGCTCATTGGTTAAGTGCACATACTGCTTTTTCAGAGAATCCAAGTTTGAGTCCCATGATCCACATAGGATAGCTCACAACAATCTTTAATTCCAGCCCTAAAGGGAACTGGCCATCTTGTGCACATATCCTCACAGACACATGCACACACAGGTAAATGTAAAGAAATCCTTTAAAAACTCTGTTTCCTTGATAAGCAGATCCTGAAGCCACATCACTGAGATCACTAAAGTAGATATTAAAGATGCATTAAATGCAGAATCTACCTTCCCAGAGCTCAATAGTTATATTGAATTTATTTGCTCCTGGAAGCACAGGGTGTGGGGGAAATGTTAATTAAGGCTATTAGGTCATTTATAGGACAGCAAAGAGAAGCCAAGCCCATAGGATTTTCACAAAGTTATGAAGCATTCGATCCAAGTGTATATGTTAGAAATGTTTCCCAAAGCACACACGATTGATTCATCTCTCTCATGGATTCTGGAAATGTTCCTATGTCATCCAGTTCAGTGCCATCATTTCATATGTTTGGAAAGTGAAATCCCCAGAGGTTAGGTAATGATGTATTCAGAGTTGGTAGTAGAGGTGACAGACTATGAATGCAAACCTGGATTTCTATCTCTGTCACCTTTGTATATACCTAAACACTCCTTTTAAATAAATATCCAAAGAGACAAGAGAATGCAAAATAGCGTGGATAGAAATAAATGTTCATGTATTCTTGTTGATGTCGAGTTTTAAATGAAAGTTGATAGTTTAGTGTAAGAGATTAAACTCCATGCAGATGAGGACCTAGGAGAAAGAGTGGTTGAGTCTGCATGGGGAAGACTCCCAGATCAGTGCTCCTTATGCACTGCTGGATGAAGTCTTCTGTGTGGGAGGCTTGAGTCACATCAGAAAAACAGCACATTGAAAAGAGAAAAACAAGCAAGAAAACTATCGATAGCATTTTAGACAAGTAAAAAAAATTTTCATTTTATGCTATTAAACTTATAGTTTTACTTGAAATTATTTCCAGTATTTTGGCTTGGATAAAATCTAGTCCAGTAGATTTATTTGTGGTAAAAAGTTTCAGCACAGTGTTTCATAAATAAATAAGCAAAATTCTTCATTTTTCTATGCTATTTTTTTTTCCTTTTAGAGAAAGCTTGGAATTTGCGGTAACACTAATGTTCCTGCTTCATGTGTGAGCTGCACCGTCAAGGTTTAGCATGTCAACGATGCATAAAAAGAAAGTCCCAACTGATAGTTGGTTTTCATGAAGGAAGACACGCATTTATTGCTATCACACATTGGCATCGGAATTACACGGAGTAAGAAGGACAATGTACAGCTGAGCTAATGAATGCAGATGCTTGGGATTGAGCCTTGAGCCCGAGTCTCTTTAAAATTAGCCTGAAAAAAACAATGCCTTGAAATAACAGAAGGCCCAGTTTCAAGCTTGTTTATTTTTATAATGTTAACATTCTCATATTAAAATTTTGGTGACAGCATACTCAGTCTCTGTTTTATTAAAACTTAGATTTCTTTTGTCATTAAAAATATAAATAGCAGTTGGGGACAGTAAGAACTTTCTATTTTTTGTTCCTAATGAGACTAAAGAGAATTGTTATGCATTGCATGAGACAGACTTAGAAACAGGTCTAGCATATCTAATTTTTAAAACAGTGTCTGTGGTTTGATATTTAATGTGCATGCAACAATAACTTGGTGAATATGTTTAGCCTGTCACAGAAATCAGGCAATGAGACATAATTAGACTAAGCCTCCTTCCCTCAGCACCTCAACATTACAACATATGGTGTATCTTTTAAGATAAACAATATTGGGTGGTGAGAATCAGTGGGTAATGGCTCTTTCTGCACAAGCTACTGACATCTATCTCTGGAACTCACATAAAGATGAAAGAGAAATAACTCCATAAACTTTTGTCTCTATATGCATGTCCTCATGTGTCCCAATGCCCCTCTCACATGCTAATATTTTTGTTAAGATAAAATGTGTTTCTAAAATATTATAACATTTTACAATCGTGTTGGTGATATAGTTATAAACTGGATACCCCATGTGTCTTGGGAAGATGATCTTCCAGGAAGCTATAGCTCGATTTATTTTTATTTTGGTATGTTTTTGAGATTATAATTTAGTTACATTTCTTCCCTCTCTTTTCTCCCTACCTACAAACTCTCCTCTATAGCCCTTCCTTCTCTCCTTTATTCATGGCCTTTTTTTTCTAATTGTGATTTCATGTCTATCTGTATATGTGTGTGTGTGTATATATACATATATAATATTATATTTAAATATACCTAAATATATATAGACATATAAATATACATATATTAATATAATCTGTTCATTTCATAAAATGCTACAGGTATGTATATATTCTTGGCTGACAGTGCCAACTGGGCAACCAATTGATGTGCTCTTCCCTGGAGAAGACCATTTCTCCCACTCCCAGCTTTTCTTAGTTGACTATAATTCTTTGTGTTAAGGCTCTGTGTGCTCTTCTCATCTAATTTGGCATGCTCATTAGTGTCATATTTGTTCAGCTTACATTGGGCAGTCATATTGGTGGAACCTTATGGTAGTAACTTCGGACATTACTAGGAGACATGATGTCACAGCAAACTCCCTGATCCGCTGGTCTTTACCATCTTTCAGGCCCTCTTCTGCAATGTTCCCTGAGTCTTGGACGCAGGAGTGTTTGGTAGATATGTTCACTGGGATTGATTGAGCTCTGCAACTCTGCATTTTGGTTGATTAAGGTTTTCTGAAATGGTCTGTCCATTGCAAAAAAGAAAATTTCTTGATGAGGGGTGAGGACTACATTTATCGGAGAGTATAAGGACAAATTGATTGTCCAGTGCTGGACAATCAGCCCTGAAAATGTACATATAGGTAACATTATACAGGCTGAGTATGTTATATTTAGAAAAATATATGTATATACATACACATATATGCATGCAATATAAGTTAGTGATAAAAGGCAATGACTCTGAAGGAGAGCTGGCAGGGGTTATATGGGAAAGTTTGGAGTGTTAGAACCTAGGTGAAATATTAATGCCTAGATGGAATGTTAAGGTCTAGATAAAATGTTAAGGCTTGGTTACTGTTACCTGGATAACCTGCCATTATAAAAAACTTTCTCATATGTTTCTGCTGTTACTGGGAACCTTTCTAATGCCAAATTGATTCCATATTCTGTTATGTTCTATGCCTTTGGAAGCCAGTCACTATAGAAGTCAGTAGAACTATTTTGTATACTTACTCATAATAAGCTTGGACCCAAACCAATCACCCAACAGCACTTCCTGTACCTATGTATAAAGTTTTATGGTATAAGTTGTCTCTGGGATGAACCCTAACATAGGAGAGACACCTGCACCAATATAAGAAACTATTTGGAATAAGACTTCCATTTTGAGTAGTGGTTGAGTAAAGTTTAAGTTCCCAAAACCTCCCTGGGAACTGACATCCTACTTGGCAGAAAGAGACATATATGTGGGTAACTGACATCCTGGTTGACAATTTAAGGCATGAATGTTACACACAGCCCATCCTTGTAGACAAATTAGGCCATAAATATTAGACAAGGCAAGTCCCCTGCCATAGTTGAATACCCTAACCAATGGGAGCAGGATAAGTGTACATTAAAGACATGTTCCTAAGGAAATGCCTCTATCCATAAATCCTGATTGGTAAAATAACTTGGCGCAGATATTTGTGAATTTGGGGCTTAAAAACCATGCAGAATCTTAACTCAATTATCATGGTTCAGTTCTTGAATCTGGACCATAGCCCTGGTCTATCAGTCCTGGGTGTATGCTCAATAAATTATCCCTGTCTAACTTATATTGGTGTTTGTGTGGTTTGTGAGGCAATTCCTGGATCTTAATAGAAGGAAAGAAAGGGGATAAAAAGAAATGTAATTATATTATAATCTCAAAAATAAAAGTTAATAAATTTCTCTATAGTCTTCTAAGGCTATTATAAAAATGTCCTGGGACAAAAATTTAAACAACCTGTAAATAAATATTACTAAAAGCTTTTAACTCATCTATTGGCCTACTGTTATACATTTTAAATGCAGCTTAGACTTGATGGTATTTTTCTTTTCTTTTTTTAAGTGCAAGAGCAAGACACATGGGAGAATTGGGGAGGCGTGGGTGGCGAATATGATCAAAGTACATTATATGAAGTTCTCAAAAAAGTAATAAGAAACTTGTTTAAATATACCCAAAATGTTCCAGGAAAGGGGCTGAAAAGAGTGTTTCTTGTGGATAAATAGGACACACATCTGTCCATGTCTGCAGCTCCCACCCACCATAATTCCAGCTCCAGGAGACCCAACACCCTCCTCTGGTCTCTGTGGACACCTGCACTTATATGTGTATTTTCCCCATGCAGACATATACAGAAATAATTAAAAAGTTTTAAAGAATATTTAAAGGACCAGGAAAAGAGATAGGTGAGGGCAGATGTCTTTTCTGGAAGAAGGGGTTACAATGTAACAGAAGTCTGTCTCTTCTATTCAGGGATTTATACAGAAATTGAGGAGACATATTCAAGAGGGTTGTCTGTAGTATTATTCTAAGAATGCTGAAAGAAGGCAGTATATCCTGAAGGGGCTGCGTAGGCAAAAGGGCTTATTCTCATTAGACATAAGCAGCAGACACATGCTAGATAATGCATACAAGGTGGGTGCCCTGGTATCAACAATCAGTGTTTGTATACTTACGTACACATGTTGTGTTGAGTTTTAACTATTTTTATTGTCACAAATGAAGGGTAGAATCCATGGGCTGGTTAGTCAATGCATTCCCAAGGACTAGTATGAAGCCAGCATGTTCCTTCTTCCTAGGGTGTTAACAGGATTTACACTCCAATCATGAGCATCTAAAAAAAAAAAAAAAAAGAAAAACCACATACATAAAAGAAATAGAGGAAAAATAACGAGGAATTTTTCAATTGTCTGCTCTTTTACTTAGATTGCCATTTGAAGGGTGAATTTAGCAGTCCCATTCTGTAGCAGGATATTTGATCACACTGGAAACCCCCAAATTGTGTTATTTACAGAAAAAACCTGTTTCTAGTTTTGACGTAGTTCAGCCTTTGCACACATCTTTAATCACTCTTACTGGAAAACAGACACAATCTTAGTTCACATCTTTAATCCCAAACACTGACAGTAAAGTTCGTTTGTAAAAGGAAGCAACCATGTTTACAAATGATGACTACTTGACAGGCAGACAAAGTGACAAATCAAAGATTAGGATTTGACAAAATAGGATGTGCCCAACTCTCACGAGAAGAGAGAAGAAAAAGAAACTACTTAAGAGAAGAGAGGAAAGAGAAAGGGGCAGGTAGTTTTACTGGGACAGTTGTGCAGAGACATGTTGGAGAGAGAGGAGAGAGAGAGAGAGAGAGAGAGAGAGAGAGAGAGAGAGAGAGAGAGAGAGAGAGAGAGAGAGAGAATGATCCAGAAAATGAGAAGGAGCTAGAAGACTAGAACAGATTGCCAACATAAGTATGAAGTCAGGCAGAGCAACTGAGGAGAGACAGAGAGAGAAGCTGGATTGAATCAGTTAGTGTGGAGAAGTTTTGAGCCAGAAAAACTGAGATGACCAGACAGCCAGAGCTCAGAAAGAACAAGAAACATGAGCTTATTCAGCAGCAAGTCTGAGAGGCTAAAAACATTCTAGGACTAGATTAGATTATACAGAGGCTAGAAGCTTCCAGGACCAGGCCTAGGTTAAGAGATGGTGATAGTAAGCTTCTAAGACAATGATTGGGCAGAAAAATAAATGCTACATTAATATTGTTCCACTTTCTAATGTATAGGTGAGTTCAATAATGAAGATTTGATCTGTTATAGAACAAGGAAAGTCATATTACATGCAGATCTAAACTGTGGTTGACATAAATTTTCAGTTCCAAATGCACATGAATCAACTTCAAATGTTAATTCATATTATTAGCCAATTATTTGTCCATATATATTTTTCTGGGATCTCTGTATAACGCTAATACTATTTATGAGAAACGTGAGGCCTATAGCTTTTATTATTACACAAAGAGTGATTGTTTTCATAATGAAATGTGTGCTCACTATATGAATTATTTATTTATTTTAATTGATGTGACCAAACAAGAAGCACCTTATGACAGACAGGTTTGCTTTGGTTTATCATTTAATACAGCCAAGGATGCTGGGAAGACAGCATGGCAGACGTGTGTGTGGAGGGGACCGTTCACAGTGTGTCCTCAATCAGGAAGGAGCGAACAAACAGAAAGGTCTGGACTAATAAGTGTGTGTGCGTGTGTGTGTGTGTGTGTGTGTGTGTGTGTGTGTGTGTGTGTACAAGGCTATGGGCACTTGAGTGCACGTACCTGTGGAGGCCAGGAATGGAGGACATTGGATACTGTGGAGTCTAAGCGTTAGCTGGTTGTGAGCCTCAGAAGAGTAGCAAGGGATCTTAACCACTGCTCTCTCTCCAAAATCACACAGTATATTTTGTGTTGCTGGCTTCATCGTAATTAAAAAAATAATAATGAGTGCATATTAGTAGTCATATGAAGGTAGAAGTTTTGAGTTAAGAGACCGGGAGAAATGTCCTTAAACATGGGAAATTGTACATTACAAGCACATCCGACATGGTTTATACTAAAAATTAGAAACAAACCAGAGGAGATAAATCCTATGTAGTTGTTGAACTTTTATGCAAACATTTTAAATAGAGATCTTAACACTAACTGGGAACTATTTAATGTTCAAATGGAAGAAATGCCAACTTAGTATTTTCATTTGCTATTACATACCTAATAACAATGGCTTATATATACATATGCATGTATATTTAAAATGATACTCATATCAGAATGGAAGGCTGATAGGCACTGTTCTTCTGTTTTCCAAATACAGTGCAGTCAGCAAATGTTCTTAAACGACTAAAGTGTGTAAAGGAAGGGAAATCACCATCTGGCCATGGAGAACTAGATTTCTGCTGACTGTGACATCATCCATCTCCGTGACTTTGGGAAGAAAATCGAACAGCCCAGAATCCTGCAATCCCACTGTCTTCTCTCTATCCTTCTCTCAGGCCAATCTCTCCATTCAATTTTTTTGACTCAAAATTTTCTGTTCTAACATGACACAAGGTTTCCGTTTTGTATTTCTAAGATTCTGTGGAAACAGAAAACTACCCTGAGGTGAGGAGAGTGTTTATAAACAGGAAGATAAGTAAGGAGTCAGTAGTACATTTTAAGGGAGAAGCCAGAGGCCTTGAGGCAGACCAGTGACTCATTGCGATGATCACTTGCAAGTAAAGCTGTTTGGGCAAAAGGGTATACTGTGTGACACACTGCAGCTTCCACAAGGAGATGTTTGCTTGTTTGTTTTATTGTGTTGTGTTTTTTTGAGGGAACAGTTACAAGGGTGGAGGGCAGACTAAGCTTGTGGTATTGGGGTGCATGATATGAATTCACAAAGAATCAAAAGTTGTTTTTTTTTTTTTTTTAAATTTGTAACATGTGTGTATGTTTCAAAAACCATATGAACAACTTCCTTTTAAAACAAAAGGTTAAGTATTCAATATTGCTTAGAATTTTTGGCTTTGTTTTTTTTTTAACCTATTTATAAATTGACATCTATTACAGGTATTTATACATAGGTAAAGCTATATGTGCAGAGTTCAGAAGTAAGTACAATCTCAGGCTTGCTCTGGCGTCTTAGATGAGTCCTTTCTATGTAGATATAGGAAAATTGCTGCATCTAAAATGTTACGAATAGTCTACCATCCTTAATTTGTCTCCTAATTCATTTATGCTTTACTCCTTACTCCCCTTGCTTAAATTATTCAAGCACTTCTGAATTTAATTTCCCATCAACTATGTCTCCTTTTGCTAATCTGTAAAAGTAGATATTCTAGCAAGTCTGTCGAACCTGATGCTTTTGGGCAATATATAGTGAGAGAGGAATATGCCCCAATAAGAAAGTTATTACTTAAAACATTATGAGACTTTATTAAATGCAGTTTGATAACTTGCTTATGTCATTCCTTAGCATAGATGACAATGTCATGGGTAAAGTGGAAGCTTTTGATTGTGCCATGTGATGCAGATTTACGTGATGTTTTGCTGAGGCTGATTCATGTGGTGTTTTCCTGAGGCAAGACCTGTGGAAGGACATGTGATATTTGGAGAAAGAATAAATAGGATTCAACAGACAATAATGAGGTGCTTCCATAGCTAGCCTTGTGAAGCTTGCTTCGTCTCTCATCTTCACTGACCTTCACTTTGTTGAGAGAGACACCGCAGAAAACTTCTCCTGGTGTCCCAGCTAGTTCTGATGGCTCCAGCTGAGTAGTGTCAATTCAGCGGAGGCCTGGCTGTTTCTGCTGGATCATGCCACCACTGCGTATTCATGTTTGGTGTCCTGACACTACTGAACTCGACTTCTGGATATCCTGACAAACGGTGATTTGAATCGCCCTAAAGAAGTATTTCTAAACAGGTCCACATCCCCTTGTACTATTTACCATCTTTTCTCCCTACCTTTGGACAGTGGGCTAGAAGAGTGGTCGAAGTGTTTAAGAACCCTTATTAAAAGTAGGTGTTGTTATTGATCTATTCACCATTTTCTCTTCTTTGGAAAACTCTATCACACAGGTGATACATTTCATTACGTCTCAGATAAGCCTATTTTATCTCAATCAGTCTTCACCAGTGTTTCCAGTGTTCCTTTCTATTGTACACAATTTGCTATTAATTTTCACTTATTCATTCCGTTACCATCAGTCCTTGTGTCTTTGTGTCTGGGTACACTTCTAGAGTTTCCATTCCATTATTGCTTATATAATTCAATTTCTGCTTAAAAAAAAAAAAAGAGTGCTTTATTGTTTCTTGGTTTTATGTTCACAGTTATTTAAACTTTATGATTCTCAACTCCATTACCTCCCAGGACAGCCCCTTCTAGAGGAGTAGAATACAACCTTCCTACTTCCTTGTCCATTAGATAGAGTTCTCTTATTTAACAAGCAACACTGTTCTGCTTTTGCATTTGCTCCTTGAAACATCGTCTTAAAATGTTCATTTGTCTTAGGGTTTCATTACTGTGAAGAGACACCAGAACCATGATAACTTTTTTAAAATGATTTTTTAAAAGGTTTATTTATTTACATTTCAGTCATGCCCCATCACCCACTTCCCCCTTCCACAGTTCCTCATCCCATTCCTCCTCCCCCTTACCTCCTAGAGGGTGCTCCACCCACATCAGATCTTCACCTTCCCTGGGCCCTCAAGTCTCTTGAGGATTAAGCACATCTTCTCCCACTGAGACCTGACCAGGCAGACCCCAGCTATATATGTGCCAGGAGCCTCGGATAAGCCCATGTATGCTCCTGGTTGGTAGCTCAGTCTGTGGGAGCTCCCTGCGGTCTGGGTTAGTTGAGACTGTTGGCCTTCCTATGGGGTCACTCTTCCCTTCAAGCTCCTTCAATCCTTCCCCTAATTCAACCATAGGGCTCTCTACCTTCAGTCCAATGGTTGGGTGTACATATCTGCTTCTGTCTCAGTCAGCTGCCGGTAGGGTCTCTCAGAGGACAGCCATACCAGGCTCCTATCTGTAAGCACAACTTTTGTAAAGGAAGATATTAAATTGGAGATAGCTTACAGTGTCAGAGGTCCATTATCATCATGGCAGGAAGTATGGCAGCCTGCAGGCAAGACATGGTGCTGGAGAAGGAGCCCAGAGTTCCACATGTGCAGGCAACAGGAAGTTGAGCTTCTGAGACCTCAAAGCCACTCCCTAGAGACAAACCTACTCCAACAATGCCACACCTATTAGAACAAGGCCACACCTCCTAATAGTGCCATTCTCTATGACCAAGCATTCAATCACATGAGTTTCTGGAGGCCGTTCCTGTTCAAACTATATTTAAAATTTCATTGAAAATAAAATCTATACTTAAAATTTAATCGAAATAAAATGCTTACTCAAAATTTCCTCCTTTTATAATGCTACTTTTGAGGCTGTTATATAATGTCCCTAATATTGGGCTTTCTGCTAGATGCTATGGGGACATTTTATCTAAATTTAGTATTCAAGGCAGTGCAATTTAGAATAAAAGCTTAATGCCACTTCTGTGTCCTTTGGGCTCTCTTTGTGTTCAATAGGCACTGCTTGAATGAATAAATGAGTTCTTTGGTTAATTGGTTTAGAAATTCAGACAAAGAAACCAAACCCATGGCCCTTCTGGTGAAGCCTAATAGGAAATGGCAATTGGCTGAATTTTGAGATTAGGAAGCTCGAAGGAGATAAGGAAAAGAGAATTATTATAGTTTTCTGGGATAATGATGCATATTAATTATTTGATGAATAATTAATTCTCTGTAAGTCAACATTTAGGGTAAGATTTAAGTTATTTATTTGAAAGTATCAAATCTTGACCTCAAAACCCAACTTTGCTTCTATGTCTTAAGAGCATGTATCTATGATGCTTAAGATTCTAGATATAAAGACTAGATAATAACTAGAATTTCATAACCCTACCTATATTATTATATCTCATTATATGACAGAAAGATTTGTTACTGGAGGTTTAATTGTCCTTCTTTGGTATTTTCTCTCCCCTGGAAGGGAACATCTAATCTTTCACACAAATCCTGACTTCTAATGAGCACATAAATACAGAGTTGTATGCAATTTGGGTTAAGGCCAGTTTCTTCATTTGCTAGGAATAAATTTTAAAATACAAATACCCATATTACATGTACCTAGTTATATGCATATATACTCAGGAAGGAATGTTTTTCCTTCCAATAACAGATAAGCCAGGCACTGTTTCATGTGTCTAGCACCTAAATATATCATGATTTCCAGAACTGGAATAAATGTTCTTGTTTCTCCTTTGAATGACACCCCAGTGAGTGGATATTATCATACCCTTTGCCAAAAAGAAAACTCTGAAAAGTACCAAGGGAAGCTTACTGTATATATGCAATCCCAAAATCCTAAGGATTAGAGTGAAACAGGGTGGAAGGAATGTAACAGGATAAACAGAGCAGAGTGAGCGTTTCTTTCATCACTAACTGGGCTTCTAAGGGAGACTACGCTTTGGCGACCAGCCATCACATAGTCCTTTCCAGTACTGGAACCTTCTCTTAAGTTTGCCATTGCCCACACTCTCCTCTCGAACTTCAGCTATCTCTATACTTTGGTCTCTTTCCTCTCTCATATTTCCTCTCAAATGGTGCTTTCCTGGAAATCTTGCATTGAAAAGAAGCTAGCTCTGCCCTGGCTCACCCTTGGAAGGTCTGCCCACCCCCTACTTAGTTTCTGTTGCTTTTGACACTTTCTGACATGACCAATATCATTCCCCTATTTCTGCAACACTCTCGACCTTGTTCCTTACTAGATAAGCTCCATAAGGGAAGAAAGTTCCTTTTGTTCAGTTCTGCATCTTGAGAACTACAACAGAGCTTGGCACATGGTAGTGTTCCATCAGTGTGTGCTGAAGAAGTCCATGCTGATTGCACATTTAAAACAAGATTTTTTTTTTTTCTTTTGGAGGATTTCAGGTCTTCTGAGCCATTACGAGGTATTTGCTCACAAAAGTTAAATTTGATATTCCAATTAGAACAGAGCATTGGACCATCTAGAAAATCATTATGCTACTTTGCTCAAATACTTTGTTCAAAGTATTGACGAAAGACCTAGAATTATCTCTCTGGAAAAGAGTTTTTCCATCACTGTTTATGATTAAAACATGTAATCTTGTCTGTTCAATTAATGTTTCCAAATAAATAAAATTAAAACTTTTTGAATTGGGGTGTATGATACACACACACACACACACACACAAACACATATATGTATTATATATGTGTATAATATATTATATGTGTAATGCAATAGAACAATACACATAGATGCCAACATACTAGTCCAAGCTTGAAAGCACACAACTTACCAAACAAATATATGTGTATTATAATATATTACACACATATATAATACATATATGTGTTTATGTGTATGGGTGTGTGTGTATCATGCTGTATATAAAGTTCTGTAATATTTGAACCTCTTCAGCAATTATTTGATATAGAGATACTCTATTTTCTCTTGTGCTTCCAATTAAAATAGAAAGTCAAATGCCTCAACCTTGTAAATTACCAAGGTATTAACCAAAGCCAGCTGCAAATTGTAAATGCCCCCCTTTTATAAGAAGCCAGCTTGGGCATGTGTTCTCCTTGGTATTACATGGCATTTGATCTCTCTTGTCTATGCCTTCCAATTTTATTTTAATAGTACACAGTCTTTCTTTATGGGGATTCCTTAAGCCAAACAATGCATTCAAAATTCTTTGAGAGAAAGCATGCACAAACTATCATTCTCAAAGGACATTCTTTTTATACAGAATGTGATAACACAATCTAGGATTGAGGAAATTGGTTTCATTATTTAAAAATACCTACAGTGATAATTAAGTCACTTCCATGGAGGACGCTGTAAAATGATGAAGAAACTGGACAACAGTGTTAAAGACTGTAGTATTACCTTAAATATGCACCAAAGCAGATGCAACAACAGGAGACTCAACTTGGCTTAGAAGACAGTCATGCCTGCAAACGCCCAGGGAGTTATTTTAGAACTGTAAGACACAAAGCCCAGTCAAATGGACACAGGAATGATAATTCCTGGAGATAAAGGGGGCAGACTGATAATATTTGTACAGACTCTCACAGTCCTAGAACAGTCATCAGGGCTCCTGTAGATCCATAGTTACTTATATTCTGAATCTGGTTCTTGGAAATAAGTCCTAAACCTAAAGGTAAGTACAGTAGGTGCTTCTGCCTTTGAACATTTGGTTGGTAAGTTGTGTGCTTTCAAGCTTGGGCTGTTATGTTGGCATCTATGTGTATTGGCCTATTGTGACATTCATAAAGCTTCCTTTGATTCTTGAAAGTGTCCCTGTTCATTCAATCAAGTGAAAAGCATCTTTGTCACAGAAGCAGAACCATCTCAGAGCTTTTTCCCTGTGACCACACCCTTGGAAGGACACAGTAGACAAGATGCACAGAAAGCCGTACACTTAGCTGACTTTAGAGCATTTGAAGTCTGTATCCTGCTGTTTGTAAATAATCTCATAATCACATTTCCATGACTACATATAAACTATCTAAAAAATAAAAAAACAATTTTTTATTTTTTTCCTTGTTTGTACGAACCCCATTGGAATCCTGATGTTAAACGACACATACAAGACACTAATTTTTTTATAACTGGCTTATTTTTCCTTTTTGTCATAAAATAAACCCAGCCTCTCAAAGATTTTGAGATTATTAAATAAATAAAGACATTAGGAAAATGACCTATGTTCCTTCAATGATTACACTAACAATGAAGGCGTTCTGAGTTTTGCACAGGGCAGGAACACTACAGGATCAGTAAAGAAGGTGCCAGACTGTCTAGAAGCTGAGGCCATGAGGATGAAATCAAGAACTAAAAAGTATCTCAGTAGTATTTTTCCAAGTCTTATACAATCAACTTTATTTTTTAAAAAAAATCCCTAAATACTGGATTAGTGTGTTGTTTTAAAGTTGATTTATTTCGCTAAGCCCATAAAACAAATCTAAAACACAAAGCTTAATTTCGTCTTTCATTTCTGTATATCTTCAAGAGTCTCTGGGATGATAATTATGATTCATGAACAGCAAAAATGCTCATTACTTAAGATCTTTTTCTGGAATCCTCCTTGGCTTCTCCCACCATCTCCTTCTCTTGCTTTCATTTGTCCAGTGTGATTAGAAAAGGAATCATTTTGGGCTATTGCAACTCCAGTTGAAGTTCAGCGAACAAGACGAGCTATTAATAGCCTTCTTTCTGTGGGAAAAAAATCTGGTTCCTTTTCAGACCTTATTCCTTCAGTCTGGTTAATATTGGAGAAATTTGTGTGAGTCCTGCTCCCCTTCCTCCCCTGAAACCAACCTCCTCCAGGTATGATAGGGAATCTCTTGAAAGGGTTCTATACTTCCCAATGGTATTCTAAAGCAAACTGTAACATCTAGGCAATCTATCATCTGTCCTTAGATGTTTTCTCCTTTATTCATTTTCCTAAAGTCTAAGAATTGTAAAAACTAACCTTTTATTTAATGTCTGTTGATTAAAATGTTCACAGATGAATGGATAAAGAAAATGTGGTACATTGACACAAAGGGATATTTACTCAGCTGTTTAAAAAATTATGAAATTTGCAGGTAAATTAATGGAGTCAGTGAAAAAAAAATGGCAAATGAGGTAACTCAGACCCAAAAAGGCAAATATGGTATGTAGTCACTTACATGTGGATATTAGCTGTTAGGTCTTCGATAAGAAATCTATATAACCACAAAGGTTATGTATAGATTGAGAGACTACAGAGGAGGCATGGATCACCCTAGGAAGGAAAAATAGAATAGATCCTTGTGGATGGATTGGAGGAGGGGGCTGGAGTTGGAGGATTAAATGGGGATGGGGAGGGAAGAGGTGAGAAAGAAGGAATACAGAAAGCAACAGCTTAAAACTATGGGCCATTTGAGAGGCCAGATGGAAACCTAATACAGTTGAAGCTTCCTAAATTATATACATATACGAAGGAGATCTAAATGGAATAACAGGGAGATGTAGACCCAACTAGCTATCTCTTATTACCAAATGAAGCCTCCAGTTCCAGAGATGGGATTATCTATAATCTATAATGGGAACCCCCAAACAACCAAGGCTATTGGTTGTTCTCTACAAATTAATGGCTAGGTCCTATTGTTGAAGACATCTATGCAACTAAATGAACATGAAGAAGTTAAGCTAGTGCCTACCTAGAATCTTCATTTCTACTGGTTAGTGTTTATGGTACTGAGAGATACTCTGCATGCTACCAGGGGAGAAAGATAATCACCATTTCAGCTACAAACCCTGAAATCTACAGTGATGACCAGCTTTCAAGATGTGCTGGTACAATAGTGGCACAAAACTTGTGGGAGTAACCAACCATGATATGATTGGATTTAATCATATCTACTCCATTTAATCATGTCTACTCCTTGAGATGGATTCATCCATCCCTGGGTAGAAAAGAACCTGAGACTAGTTAGTCTACAGACCTAGAGGAAAACCAAATACGACCGTTATGCTAAAGGAAAGTAGCAATAACATAACTTCTAATGGCATTCTGCTACACTCATAGATCAGGGTCTTGCTCAGTCATCATCAGGGAAGTTACCTCCTGTAGCAGATGGGAACAACTACAGAGACCCACAGCTGAACGATGTGCAGAGAGTGAGAGACCTTGGAACACTCAGTCTTAAATGGATGTCTCCATCAAATCCCTCCCCTCAGGACTCTGGAAATTTTGAAGAAGAGGAGGTAGAAATATTTTAAGAGCCAATGGGGATAGACCATCCAAGGACACAGGTGTCCTGGATATGACAATATGGATACACATGTGAACTTGCTGAGACTGTGGCAGCATGCACAGAACTTCCATGGACCTGGCCAATGTTGAGAAGGAACGTGCACACATGTCTCCATTTCTAATTCAGAAGCTATCTTCAATAGATCACAAAGGAAAATTAGCTTTTTCCAGAGTGTCAGAGGGTAGCCAAACCACTCTTAAGGCCAAGTTTTATGCCCAGTAGTAAATGGACAACACAAATCAAATTCAACGGCAATTTTAGAGGTTGTCAGGCTTTTTTTTTTTTTTTTTTTTTACTTTACAGGTCTTTTGCAAATATATTATTGTTTCTAGTTTTGTGTTCTTATGGGATTTCTTTGTGTGGAACCATGTGTGTCTCTGCATCCATATGTGTTTCTTGTGCCTTTTCTTTGGCTCTTTTTCTTCTGTTCCTAAGCTTAAGTGGCCTCTTAGTCTTCTACTATGTCTCGAATCTCTGTTATCTCTTGAACCAGGTTACTTCACTGAAAGAGAGGCTATTTATCCCAGCAGAATCACTCTTCTTCCAGCCATCTCTCTTCAGATCAGATAGAACTAAGGGTAGCAATTTTAAAGAACCCAGCTGGAAACATCCAAGTCAGCCTAGATGGACGAACCTCAATTATTAGATTCATGGCAGTACTAAATGATTACCATTTTTAACTACTGAGCCTGGAGTTAGTTTATTTACCCTGTAAGGGCTAATAATACACTGGTAGACAGATTGAATGTTTCATGAGACATCAACTACTAATATTCTATGAGTGTTCAATCAGAAACCACTACCATTTGATTGACCTTGATAGAGCAAGTCAGTTTTTTCTCCGAATCTTCAGACACTTTGACTGATGTAGCACAATTCAATCCCTAGATTCTTTAATTAGAAGTTGAGATGTTTCTGAAAGGTTATATGTTAAATGCTTAGTCACCAGCAGTGGTGTTACTGGGAGATGGTAGATGTCTTAGTTAGAGTTTTACTGCTGTGAACAGACACCGTGACCAAGGCAAGTCTTATAAAAGACAACATTTAATTGAAGCTGGCTTACAAGTTCAGAGGTTCAGTCTATTATCATCAAGGCCAGAACATGGCAGCATCCAGGCAGGCATGGTGCAAGAGGAGCTGCAAGTTCTACATCTTCATCTGAAGGCTGCTAGCAGAACACTCACTTCCAGACAGCTAGGACTAGGGTATTAAAGCCCACATCCACAGTAACACAAGGCCACACATCCTAATAGTGCTACTCCCTGGCCCAAGCATATGCAAACCATCAAAGTAGAAAATTCTAGAGGTAGAGCCTAGAAAGAGGCCATAGGTCATGACTAGAGGGATGCTTTCAATGGGCTTTATGTTTCCCAGCCACGGGAAGGTGAGCAGTTTGCTCTATCATGTATCCTCCAGCCATAAAGAACTGTTTGGCCATCTAAAACCAATACAGTCATGGACTAAAGCCAGTATCATTGTAAGCCAAAATAAACCCCCTTTTCTCACTAAGTTTATTATCTTGGATATATATTACAGCAACAGAAAGATGACTATCACACTAGGCAAACAGCAGAAATCTATTTCTCACAATTCTGAATACTGAGACATTCAAGATTAAGGCAAAAGTAGATTCAATATAAAAATCCTGCCTCTTTATAGATAGCTGCTTTCTTGATGTATCTCCACATGATGGAAAGGCCAAGGGTCTCTCTACAGGTTTCTTTTATAAGAGCACTAATATTGCTCAGGAGGGCTCCACTATCACGAACTGATAATTGCTCAAAGGTACTCCTTGTACCATCTTTATTAGAGTTAAAATTTCAGTGTGAATGTGGAAGGGTCACATATACTCAAACTGTCATTTTCTGCTTTGGCAGGTACCAGGCTCCTGAAGTATTCAGCATCCCCAGGGCTGGAGTGATGTCACTATAGCAGAAGCAAATCAACCATGAGCACACTGGAGATAGGATTGTCATGAAGGGATCTGGCAGGCAGTTAGCGAAATAAAGTCTTTGAAACATAATGGGCTTAGGAAATTTTGCCATGGCTACCTGAAACATTAAACAGTATGATGATGTTTTAATTAAGAGTAAAACAGATCTAGGCCAGGTGTGATGGTGCACACCTTTAATTTCAGCACTGGCAGGTGAATCTGTGAGTTCCAGGCCAGCTAGGGCGACATAGTGAGATGATCTACCTTAGAGAACAACCATGTCTCCAACAACAAGGGAGGGCATGTGTGATAAAACAGATCCATATAGAAAAAAATATGTAGTTTTTGACTAACACTTGAAGTGATTTACAACATGTATAGATTTATAAAATCTCATTATTTTTCACTTGAAATGTCCTTAGAAACAAGAAAGTTTATATTTAGGATAGGTAAAAATGAGCTGTGGTAACATAATTTGATAGCAAGAATGTTCTCAAGATTGGAAAAATAGGTAATTCTGTCTTCATCTATGGAGATCAGAGTCTAGTTAAATTTCCTTACTCTATATTAATGCCTTAATGGAATACTCGGCAGAGAGATGTTATTAGCCCAGTTTGGTGTCTCATAATTCTCATTCTCTACTGACAGTTGTCAAGGCATGTTGCAGCATAACAAATGAATAAAGAAAATGATTTTAGCTCCATGTGATGTCCTTCATAGTTTTCATTTCTTTGAGATTAACTCTTGGATCAGGGTGTAGCTCAGTTTGTGGAGTACTTACCTAGAATGTATGGAACCCCGAGTTCAATTCTTAGCCCCCCAGAAAACAGATTTTGGTGGTGCCTGACTGTAATTGCTAGCACTCATCTGGGGACATCAGAAATTCAAGGTCACCACCTTGGTTTAAAACCAGCTTGGGCTCTATGTAAAAAAAACTTAATCCAGGGTTGTATTTTATATATGTGTGTGTGTGTGTGTGTGTGTGTGTGTGTGTGTGTAATCTATTTCTATCTCTACCTCTGCATCTACCTCTAGGTGTACCTCTATGTCTACCTCTATCCCTACCTTTATACCTACACCTATCTAATATTTAGTCAGGAACAAGATGTATCCTTGTCATGGCTAGTGGACCTCTGTTTTTCTTGAGCACCTGTGCATCTACCCTTCTGATGCTCGTAGTAATAAGAGGCAAACAGATGTTCCAAGAAGGCCTGATGGAAGCTGCTAAAGACAAGGTCTTAGTACCTAGTGAAGATGACACTTAATTGTCAAATGAGGTGAGCTGCCTGGGATTTGTTCACAGCCCTAGGCCTGCACTATGGAGCAGGATAGTGGTGCCACTGAAGTGTTACAGGACAAAGAAGGACAGTGTACAAAGCAGTTAGCACCATGAGCAACAATACTTGATGATCTCTCTAGAAACATGATCTTGTTTTTTTTTTAATTTGTATGACTACATTGTAGCTATCTTCAGACACACCAGAAGAGGGCATCAGATCTCATTACAGATGGTTGTGAGCCACCATGTGGTTGCTGGGAATTGAACTCAGGACGTCTAGAAGAGCAGCCAGTGTTCTTAACCTCTGAGCCATCTCTCCAGCCCCACACGATCTTGATTTAATGAGATTCAATGATCAAGCTAAACAAGTTTTGAATGAAAACCCAACGCCTCCTAAGGGACTTTCAGTAAAAATAATCACAATTTTGTGGACACAGTTTGCATAATGTATAAGCAGATTAATCACTTATGATGTTCCAACATTAAATTATTGAAATTATTTTGTAGTAGAACAAGTTGCTTAAGAATGTTCAGGAATCACAACCAAGGTTCATAAGAGATTATTTTATCCTATAAAAGTAATAAGAGATTAAATAGTATTGTGTTCTAGTTTTCATAATGGAAATTAATTTTGAGTTAGGAAGAGAGAAGAGTACATATGATGACAGTTCAGACTAGTGACAGTCTTCTCCTGATGCATTGCCATCCTCACAATCCCTACTTTGGGAGGCTTTTTAAAGTGAGAATAATTTTTATCAGTCCTGTAATATAATTCCCTCAGCTAGAAGGAAAAAACATGGGCCTCTTATTTTCTTCACATACATTGAGACTCCCAGTCCATATTTGCAATTTAAAATTGTATGCCCTTGATTATTTGATCTCTACAGAACTTCCTTCAAGAAATATTTGAAAACTATTTTATGAAGAAGAAGAAGAAGAAGGAAGAAAGAAGAAGAAGAAGAAGAAGAAGAAGAAGAAGAAGAAGAAGAAGAAGAGGAAGAAGAAAGCTTGCTTCATTTTACTGTGAAATACTGGAAATGAGAAGATATAGTTCCAGCCTTTAGGAAGCTTGCAGTCAACCAGACAGGTATGGAAATGTGTGAGAAGTAACACAGATTGTCACTGAAGCAGCACACACTGTCCCCCGATGTACGAGGCAGGGGACAGTGCATGTTGAGCGAACTGGCAGGAAGGGCATTACGTTAACCGTGACACCTAAATAATCCTTGACTGATCAGCGGAATTTCACGTTTCAGCTAGAGGCAGCAGTATGAGTGAACGTTAGACATGCTCTTCTTATGGTTCCAAGTCAATGAATTGGGTTGTGCTGATTGTCTGTCAAGCAGAACACATAAGAGTCGGTTGCGGGGATACAGTTTTAGTACCTCAAATTCCAGGGAAAACTATTTAAATCGGCCGAAAACAAGAAACCCTCTGTTTTATCAAGAGACATGTGCCCTTTGCCCTCTGTTGATGTTTTCAGCAAACATTTTTATTAATAGGATGATAAGTTTAAAACTTTACAAATAAGTTAAGTATTATGTCCCTCCAGGAACTAAGATCATGGGATGATTTGAAGTGTAATTACCTAGATTGACAAAAAAAAAAAAAAAAAAAAAAAAATTGGTCATCTACTAAAATTTTAAGTTCTTGAAGGTTCACAAGTAAAGGTGAAAGGCTTTTCAAAGTCTCTTAGTCTTTTATCTCTGCTCTGCTCATGACACTTTGCATATTCTTTTCATGTTATAAATTACACATGTGAGTGTATGTTCCTGCCAAGTATCAATACTAAGAGAAGTATTTTGATGTAATACTACATCAAACCAAACTTATCTCTGTATACAGAAGCCATTTGAAATGGATGTTAAATGATTTGATGGTTTGATGAATAACCACTTCCTAGGGAATTCACTAGACACAATTTAAATGATTATGCCACATATTGGTTTATATCTGGAATGCTCTTATTGGATTAAAAACAAATACTAGCAAGGCCAATTTCTTGACTCCCTTAAGACCATAGCTTCATTAACAGGCCCAGGATAGAGTAACACACACCATTAATGTTTGTTACTTTTTTATTATAGTAGGGTTACATGTGCACTGTAGAAATGTTATATGCTCCAGAGAAGCAAAGGAAATAAAATCCCTATAAGCCTAACCCAGAAATAACCAGAGTTACTGTTTATGATGCAACTGATACCCACCCCACCCTAGCTATTTTTTTTTTTTTTTTTTTTCATTTTCAGTGTACATGACTAAGTTTCCCTTTAGCAAGATTGAACTATTACATACTTCTCCAGTTGTTGAGAAAGATCTTTGCCTCTGCCAACATCACATACAATAATTAATATTTAATCCAGTCAAAATAGGTGAAGAAAAAATTAATAAATATGTATTTTTTCAAATGCTAATTAAGTTAAATGCTTCATCATGAGTTTATTGAATATTTCGATTCCTGGATAATTTATCTCTCTGTTTTTGTTTTTAAATCTCATGGCTATTTTGTTCTACCAGGGCATGCCACTCTGTCACTATCAAATTGTTCTGAAGAACTTAACGAATGTTACCAAGCTGTCCCGATGACTAGGCCAGTCACTTGTCTTTTTATCATATTTCCGTTTGGTGTCACTGATCCTAGGGAGAGGGACTAAGAAACCAAGAGAAAGATGCAGCTGTGATCCCATCCTGCAGTCATTTGTAAACCGAGTACACATCATGAATTAGCGTCGTCCAGGAAAGGAAGCAAAGAGAGAGGAGAGCCTTGGAATATTAATTTCTGTGTGATGAGAATTTTTCAAAAACAGTGGCAAAAACAGTCCTTAAAATTAGTAGATTTCCCTAGCCTGCTTTGAACTAACTTAAAGCTAATACAAATAAGAACAGCGTACTGTAATGCTGGCCCAGAAAACTGTGTAATGAAAAGTACATTTGAGCAATGGCAAGTCAGATTTAGTAATTACAAGCAACAGTAAGGTCTGTTCACCCACTGTGGATGCATTGAGTCATTTCCATGGGACATGTATGAAAATCATGTATGGCTGTGCCCTAAAACTTCAATAAAGAATGAACACTTTTATGGTTTGGCAACTAAGCAATTAGCTGGGGGCAATGCTGAAATTCTTTCTTCTTGGGGAAAAAAGTGGGATGGGACTATGAAGGAGAAAAAGTAAAAGAAGCGGCAAAGCTGGGAGCCCAGATGTAGAAACTAGAAGAAACTGAAGTGAGTAAGAAGAGAAGTTTAAAAGAAACACATTGTAAATGTAACCTATCCAAATTATCAAGACAGATTGCAATGTCCCCCTAAAGTGTTCAGTTTATGTAAGCCAGGCATACAAATATGAAGCCTTTGAAATACTTCAAATGGAACTTATCTCTCATGTGTCACAAATAGTGAACTGTGTCTTCTATGAAACATACAAGTTGAAAATAGTTTGTGCTTTTAAATCTTATAAAAAAAACAAAAGTATTCAGAGAGTGAGATGGAGGGAGGGGGTAGGAGGGAGGGAGTATGTGGGTAGGAGGGAGGGGGTGGATGAGGGAGGAATCAAGTGACCAGGCTGTTAGAAGTCCCATAAGCTGTGAGAATTTAATCTTTTTAGATTCCTCAGTTACTCTCAGGTACTTTCCTCTCAGAAGTAGCTTCAGAATCAAGGGGATCATTTGACGGAGATAAATGAAAGGTGCTTGGTTTAATGGTGTTTCTACCTGAAGTCACTTTACAATTCAACAAAAAGAATTTGATAAAACCTCAAATCCTACGGACATAACATGTTGGGATCATAAAAGCAGTCTAGATTCAAATCAAAAAAGATTCAAAAAAGAGGAAGGAAGGAAAGAAGGAATGATGGAAGGACTGACAGAAGGAAGGATGGAAGAAAGGAGGAGGGCTGTCCTTACAGATATGTCTAGAACAGAGAGTGTAGCTGATAACAGTTTTAAATTTAATGCATTTCTTTCTCAAGGTATCCAAAAATTTGTCAGTTCAGTGTTGCAAATAACCAAAGGGGAATTGTGACATAGCAACAAAAATGAGCTTAGCTATTTCATGAGCACTGTAAAGGTTATGAAATTATCCAGACAGAGAGTGAGATAGAGGGAGGGGTATTAAAGAGTATTAATCTGATACAAATAGCTGAATTTAGTAGTCTGGACAATAAAGCCTAGACATAAAAGGAGTCTATTAAATATAATTGACAAATGATGAAGCGAATTAAATAAGGACACTTGAGCAAATGCAAAGGGTCACCAGAAGCCCAGTGAAGGCTTAGGAGTCCTGTCTTTAAATGGGCAACTGAGCCACCGGATTCATGTGATACCCTTTTCCTTTGGCCTCTTTCCACAGTCAACCAAAAATTTGTGATGGAAATCTCATGAAGAGGGGAGACATCATATGACTTGAAATTCTGACAGGAACATAGTTCATGGCACTCACTCTGAGAACTCTCAAACTTAAGTGTTCTGTTTTCTTTCCGATGATAGGTAGGTTTTAAACCCACTGGTTGATGCTGTAATGGTCTCCCTCCAAAGAGGTGAAGATGAGCTATTTTAAAATTCTTTCTGAGCATTTTAAAGTCTTTGCCACTGTGGTCTTATCTTCTTTGGATTGTGAACCTCACTATGTAAAACTTGTAGTTCTGAGGTAATATTTCCACGATTTCCATTCTTATGGGTCAATAATACTTATTTTCTCTACAACTGTGGCAACACATGATTAAAAAACATTAAGCATTGTCTAAACCTTGGGTTAATCTTCCAAATTCTAGAATTTAGAAAAAAAGCACACACTATATGTATATAAATATATGTGTATATCTACTATGAATGAATATAAATCTGAAAATACACATATACTTATTGTAGGTGTATATCTAGTGCTATATCCACCCCTCCACATATTGAAAGAGATCTCAAAGAATCAAAAGACTGATATTTATTAAAGCAGTCTATCAAAGCATAACATATTTAACAGTCACAACGTACCTTTACAGATGCAGACACAAACCTACATGCAGGATGACGATTAGAACGCAAGCTGACTTGATTTACTTTAGATAAACTCCAGATATAGAAGTGCAAAATAAAACATAGACGATACTCTTTTTAAAATTATTATTATTTTTAGCTCAACTGTTAAAAAGACAATTATCTACCTGTGAATGTATGCCACGCATCGTACTTTGAGGGCACTTCTTCATAGTCAGAAGTGAGAAAGCGTCTGCCCCCAACTGTCATTGCCTCTATGAAATTGCTATTAAAACAGAAACCTAAAAGACATAGTACCGGGCTCTGTGTGATCAAGGAAAACCTGGGCACGAGTTGGCTGAGGACTGTCTTGCGGAGTCCTCCGTGCTCACCGAGTGGGAGGGTCACACTGAAGGGACGAATAAGGGCAGAGATGCGTCCCGCTTCCACTCGCTGGGAGCTGGCGCGGGCCACTCCGCGGCGGTGCGGCAGCCCTGTCCGGACTCCACCGCGCCTCCCAGGGGCTCTGACACCAACCCAAGGTAAGCTGAGCAGCTCTGCCACCGGCCTTTCTCTTGATGTCGCCCACACAAGCCCGGTCTCTATAATATGCTGTGTTTCTGGTCATTTGCCTGCATCTGCTTTTAAAGAAAATGTCAAAACGGTGCTGCACAAGTGCACACATTTCGGGGGGAAATCTGCCCACCTGCGTTTACGCATTCCCACGCGGAGCCAAGGGGACCGAGTGCATTTGGCCAGATTAGGCCACTTTGACACCCTGCCTTTAATGTGGCTCCTGTTTGTGCGTCCAGGTCACGCGGGCTCGCGCGTTCCACTTTAGTTCTCGGTAGATTTTTTGGGTAGGTTTGGGAAGCAGAAGTGTGTGCGATGCTGATGCGGGTGGAAAGGACGCGAGCTACCGAAGAAGGGGTAAACGCACAGAGCAAGCTACGAATTCTGCCGAGCTGAGGTCTCTGGGGCTGGGATGCTGTACGGGAGAGAGGCGAAAGCCAGGACGCGCAAGCTCGGACGCCCGGGTCCCGGGTGGAGTTACCCACTTCGACCTGCGCTGGGGTCCCCAAGCCAGGCTTCGGCTAGCGCGGAGGAGGATCCTGGTCTGGTCCCCGAGTGCCCGGCCCTATGCCTCCCTCAGCACGCAGAGTGCGCAGCGCGTCCGGCCGGAGTGCAGCCGCTGTCCCCGCTGTCCTCGCAGCCGTGGCCGCCGCGGGGACGTCAGGGTCCGGGCGCAAAGGGACGCCGCCCCGCCTCCGCCCGCGGCCCTCGGCTCTGCGGGAATCCGCGGGCGCCGCAGCCTCCACCGCCTGGAGGAGGGAGGCGGCGCGCATGGTCCTGGAGAAGTTTGTTGGCCCGGAACCAAGCGCGCCACCGCGCAAGCCAGCTCCTTTGAAGCAGGCGGGAGATGAAGCTTAACCTTACCCTAGCTGTGTCGTGGAAGGCTCTGGAAGTAGTTGAGTGGGTGGGCAGGTCACCCACATGGGCCCCATGCCATGAGGGACAGAGAAAAACGCATGGTTGATCTGGGGAACAGTGGACTGGCAGTAGAAAGAATGGGACCAGGTGCTGAAAATGTGTACTTTTAATAGAACCATCCAGAAATTGCGACAGTGGGTGATGTGAGACCTAGCGCGAGGCTGGGAAATGGAAGGGTAACAGAAATAAATTGTGCAGCCTCCACACACCCATCACTGATTCAGAGTCCACTTAGTTCCAATCTCTCCTTGGAGAGGAGTTCTGAGGAGCAAAAAGGATTTGAGGGTGCTAGAGGCGCTTTAGAGGAATATACACCCCCCCCCCCCACACACACATAATGAGCGCTAAGGAAAGCAACACTCCTGTACAAATTAAGGACTACAGTTGTTCTTTAATGAAGTAGGAAGCCTAGCTCAGAAGGGTGGCCTTTAGGTTCTCCCAAATAGGCGAGCAAAGCCGCTGGGCCCTTTCTAAGTAGAGAGCTTTTCACCAGGCGCCTGCAAAAGAGATCCTGGGATACCTCCGTGTTTTCATGATGCAAACTGTAATTTCTCAGCCCCGAGATGAACCGATGGGGTTTTCTGATAGGGATAATACTTCAGGGCAGAAATAGCCGCTAGGAATAGGAAACTCGTTCTCATGAGGGTTTGACCAGAATGATTTCTGTAAGTGTTAAGAAACCTAAGAAAGGTGCCCTAGAAATAAAAACTTGCACCAATAAAATAGAGCAGGAGAGTCGCTCCACATGGGCAGGTAGAAAGGGAAGGGGAGAAAGCCACCTGCAATTATGTTTGCATCTGAATCTTTGTCATCTCCAAGTCCTTCCCAAACAGATGCAAGCCCATGGTACTTTCAGAAATGGAACTTTTTCCATCTTTTTTTTTTTTTTTTTCTGGCCCTGAAGTTTAATCTCTTTTGTTGAAATTTCTGTTCATTTTCTGAGGCATCAGAAACAAGGTGGGTTCTGACTAAATGGCTCTAGAGACGGAAGGAAATGTGGATAGAAACCATAGGAATGGGACTACTGGCATCATAAGTGGAGGTCCGAATGAAGGAGAAGAAGCAAGCAGGGATAAAAGGAAGTGGAGCTATGGATATACCGCTGTTCGGCCCAGAAGTAAAACTGTGGGGTGGAAGATGAAGTGAATGGAATGCGCTGAGTTACTCCAGGCATGCCTTGCTGAGAACTTGTGTCTCAAAGAGACAGAGGATAGGCAGGCTTAGCAGAGGAAAGCAAGCAGGGAACACTAAAGGAAAGGCACGTATGAGGCCTTAAATGGGTCGAGGGGTGAGCTGTCATGTGCCCGGTAAGTCTGAAAGCACAAGCTAGGTGAAGTCTAGGATGAAGGGAGCTTTTCACCTGCGGAGAAAAGACTGGAGAGGGGAGGGTGAGAAGCAGAGGGCGCTGTATGCTGTTGTTGTATAGACCAATAACAAGACAACCCGGTGAGGAGGCCACATACTGAACCTAACAGCAAGATGATGAGAATAGGCCTAGTCTATCCACCTGCAGATGGCAAGTGGAAAACACCCCTCCCATTTGTAAGAAACCAAAGGAAACGATAGTGCAGTTTTAAGAATGTCATATCAGAAAGCCAACAGAGCCATAGCTATCAGTATGAAATTCTAAATGACATTGTACGGTAGGCCCGAATATGCCCATGGAAAACAGAACCAAGGCTTATAATCAGAAAGTAGTGGAGGTCCGCTGCAGTTGTTGAGATTTAGAGTGTCTGAACAGCTAGTGGAGACAGCTGTCATTCAGAGAGGTATGTCAATAAAGCAGAAACACTGTCGAGAATGGAGAAAACTGCTTAGGTATGTCCAGATAGAAACTGGGGCTTGGCATCTTCAGGAAAGTGAGCACTATTTTTGAAATGATGGGAGAATATCTATAGGAACTTGAAGTATTTGGGCAAATTCATCAGTAGTCCAAATGTTAGCAGTCAGGGAGAATTTTTCTGTAGGGGCAAAGACCAACTTTAACACTATTACTATTTTTAAATCTCATTAAATTACATTCACCAAGCTTTCTAGTTATTTTTCTATACTTCCCTACAATTCCTTGTTTCTTTTTTTTTTTTTTTAAGCTTCCCCTTTTATTTTTTTAATTTTTATTTTCAGCAAATCAAAAAAAATTAAAAAGCATTCAAACAGAATAAAATGAAAATAAACAAACAAGCAAAATACCAAGGGTCAGATATACTTATACAAGAATTCTATAGGGCCTTCAAACAAGCAACACTTTTTGAGTTATGTTTAAAAAAATTCAGAACCACAATAAGCTCCTTCACAAAGCAAATAATATTGAAATAGTGAAATCAAGTGTAGACCCAACAAAAATATATAAATTATAGTCCAAATCCCTCATGAATATACATACAAAAATTCTCATTGAAGTAGTTGCAAACTGAATATAAGAGATATAAAAAAAAATAATATTCCATGAATAACTGAACAACTGTTTTTTTTTTGAAGACCGTACTCCATATACAGGCTGCATGTTTTGGGATAGCCCCCACTCCAGATGTTTGAGACCTACATGAAAACCAAGCTGCACATTTACAACATATGTGCAGGGAGGCCTAGGTTCAGCCCATGGAGGTAGATCTGTGTAGACTAGGTATGCTCCACGGTTGGTGATTCAGTCTCTGAGAGCTCCAAGGGTTCAGGTTCGTTTACTCTGTTGATCTTCCTGTGCAGTTCTTATCTCCTTAGGGCCCACAATCCTTCCACCTATTCTTCTTTAAGAGTCCTCAAGCTCCATCCACTGTTTGGCTCTGGATGTCTGTATCTGTCTCAGTCAGCTGCTGGTTACCCAGAAGATATTTCAACATGCAACAGGGCCACATGCTCCACTATGTTTATAGCGGCCTTATTCATAATAGCCAGAAGCTGGAAAGAACCCAGATGTCCTTCAACAGAAGAATGGATACAGAAAATGTGGTACATTTACACAATGGAGTACTACTCAGCCATTAAAAATAATGAGCTCATGAAATTCTTAGACAAATGGATGGAGCTAGAAAATATCATCCTGAGTGAGATGACCCAATCACAAAAGAACATACATGGTATGCACTCACTGATAAGCGGATATTAGCCCCAAAACACACAATACCTAAGATGCAACGCATAAACCTCATGAAACTCAAGAAGAAGGAGGAAGACCAAAGTGAGGGTGTTTTTGTCCTTTTTAGAACGAGTATCAAAAGATTCAACCAGAGCTCCCAGGAGCTAAACCTCCAGCCTGAGAACAGACCGGCAAGCTGTCCTCTGAGAGGCTCTAACCAGCAGCTGACTCAGACAGATACAGATATCCAGAGCCAAACAGTGGATGGAGCTTGAGGACTCTTAAAGAAGAATAGGTGGAAGGATTGAGGGCCCTAAGGAGATAGGAACTGCTCAGGAAGATCAATTCCTTGTTTCATATGTAGCCCTTTGCAAATATTAAACAGCCCAAATCTCACTATATTGGCTAATAGATCTCAATATTTGTTTCACTTTCATTTAAAAAAAAAATCGCCTTAGACTGTATTCATTCCTTCCCCCAACTGGTTGCATAGCTACCTAAGGATGGTAAGTTTATGGGAGACTAATTAATAAAATGTAACAGTTTCTGTTTCTTTAGGAGGATAGGTAGAGTGGAGACAATGTAAGAAAGCTATTACTGCTTATTACAGACTGCAACTGCGAGTAGTTGGAGCTCACTCATTCGGCCTACAAGGCTGTGGATAGTGAACCCTGCCTGGAATGTTGTTCACAGAGTACACAAAAATGGTTTTTGAGCTGAGAGTTGAAGGCAGACCAAGAGTACCCAGATGTTGAGAAAATTAGAGAGATGGTCCAGCAATAAACAAACAAATAAATAAGGTATGTATGTTTCAAAAGTACAATCAGGGCTGCAGTTGCAATTCAGAGGTAGAGTATATGCTTTTGATTCCAGAGTATGCACCCCATCCCCCACACCCCCAAAACCAGGCAGAAGAATAGCATTTGGGGGTATTATTAATAGTTCGATGGAAGAGTTTGGAAAGTAGTAGATAAGCAGAAAGGTGGAGAGATAACTCTCCGCTGTATTAGAGCCTTATGTCTCTTGCTTTCAGTATGCAATGAAATGCCACTGAGGATGCCAGGAGAGCCCTCACAGGACTGGGCCGGTTTTAGAAATAAAGTTATTAGCCAGGACTTCTCACACTTACCTGTAATCTGGCACTCCATTAGGGAGGCTAACACTGGATGATTACCAGTTTGAAGCTGTCCCTGGATACCTAGCAAAGCCTTGTCAGGAGAGGGAGAGGATGAGGCGATCAATTTTCAGCAGCTGGGAGATGGGAATTGGGGAAGGGAGGGTGGATGATAGGAGTCTAGATAGAAGGCTGTTGTAACTTTCAGGACTAGAAATGGCCTCGAATAAATGAACACTTTTCATAGGAAAGTGTGTATGGTTTTAAAAGGCATGTTTTAAAAAAAAAAAAGATAGACTTTCCTCCAAGTCTGAGGTGCATGGGGCAGGGGGAGGAAAAGAAAGATGATGATCTAGAACTTCTTGTGTTCCTGCTTTGGCAATATCTGTAACAAAACCATAAAGGAGAAGAGATTCCTGTGCAGTATGTAAGAGGGTAGAAATCTTGCTTAAGTTGTGGGAGTTTTCTGTGGACTTACTTCAATTTCAATAATAAGACAAATGATGAAATTATAAAGTAACTACACACCTATTCCAAAACAGTTGTGTTTGATTATTAGCTTAGGATTTTAACTGTCTGTGATAGCGTTTTCTTTCCATTCTTTCTTTTTTCCTGGCTTTTTTTCTTCTTCATGAAAGATAGACTCTCAAGATGACAAAAGAACAGATGTGTGGCACCTGTTGTGCATATTTACACAATGCCACACTTCATCACAGCAGAACTAGGCTTTCCTGCTGGAGTTGCAGTCAAGGAAGTCTGATTGAAAAATCAATCATCTACCCTGTCATTTAGCATTCCCTCTGGGAGGAATGCTCTGAAAATTTGGCTTCTTGCAGATGTTTCACAGGTCCAACATTCTTTTGTCTCTCTCTAACAATGAATCCTTTGTTGGAACAAATAAAATTTCTAACAAAAATGATTATTTTTAAGAACAAACTAGGTATATCCATTTGACTTGTGGACTGAGAGATTTGGAGCTGTTTCTAAGTTATTGTGTCATCTTTCTAAGCTACTGATTTGAAAGTTGAGATGTGTTACTTAATGAAACAGTGTACATAAAATGAATCTGTATCTTCTCCCACCACTTTCTCCTTTCATGCTCTTTATATTTGTTTGTTTGTTGTTTTTTTCCTGGTTGATGGCCCTCAGGTAATACGCAGTTTCAAAGTGTCTGGTGACCTTGTAAATGTGAATTGGCACAACAGTAAAAATATCCATATTTGAAAGAGATTTGATAGGATTTACTCAGGCTTTCACTGACAGGCTTCTGAACAATTTCATCTAGTAAAACCCCATCAATCCATCCACTGATCCATCCACTGATCCATCATTCCACCCACAGATCCATGCACTTATCTATCATCCCATCCACTGCTCCATTGCTGTCTTCTTGTTCAGATTTCCCATTCTTCCTCTTGTTTTTTCTTTTCTTTTTTTTTTTTAAAGTATGTTTATTTTGCTCTCCTAGACCACAGAGACACCAGGCACTTATTTACTTATTTATTGTTAGTTTTGTAAATGTGTATTCCATGAGTTTATGTATATAACATGCAAACAGGTACCCATAGAGATCAAATACCCTTAGACTCCCTGGAACTGGATTTACAGCCAGGATGAGCTGCCTAGCATGGATGCTGGGGACCAAACCTGGGTCCTCTCTAAGAACAGCAAGTGCTCCTTATTGCTGAGTCATCTCTTAGCACTGACACCAGTAACTTCCATTTGATTCACTGCTATATCCCCACCCAATTAATTATCCATCATAGGGCCCTTATCTTATCAATGGATTGAAGGAGTAAAGTTTCGTGGACTGGTCAGTGCTGAGTACCCTCATAAGTCGTAAGTATGATACTACATTGTGTGGCACTGGATAGGAACTCTTAGGGTTCTGATTGGGATCATGGTAGGAGTAAATGAATATTTATGAGAAACTGATATATAATCTAAGAATCTGAGGGCTATGCCCCGCACCCTGCTATTAAACAGCACGTGGTAATAACAAAAGCTTTTGATCAAGCAAACCTGAACTTGATCCCAAGGCTCTGGATTAGATTGTTCTAAAGAGCATTCATGTCTATGGAGTGGGACCCTGATTCCTATCTTTATTACAAGGACTGGGGCCTAAAACAAAGCTCTGATCTTCCTTCTTCCACCATGTAGGTTCTGGGAGTGACTCAGCTCCTGAGGCTTGACAATCACCCTTTCTGACTGAACCATCTTGCCAGCCCAAGATATTTGCTTGGGTAAAAGGAAAAAATGTGTGTTTTTAAAATTGATAATTTTAGGTTTTTTTTTTTAAATAATTTTCAAATATTTAGATATATGTTACATGACCTTCTTACTCTGTGTCCTGTCAATGTTAGAAGAACACATAGTTTACCTCTGAGTCACAAATGTTGAAATATATATTTACATAAAATACGTTTTATTTCAGAACGTGAGAATGCATAGAACTAATACTTTCTGTATCATTATTAAAAATGTACTGTAGATATGTGGATACAAGTTTACCAGAAAGCCATTTGAGGATGCTCAGGAACTTCAGCTTCTGAATACATCATCTTAATCACTGAACTGGGAAGGCATTGTAGGCGCCTGTCTTAAAGCTTAACTTCAGCTGTGAAGAACAGCACACCAAGTTGTTTAACAATGGCTTGATTTAATTTATAAAGCTATCTTGCTAATCACCTTACTGAGACCCGAGGGGATAAAGTAGAAAACGGCCTCATTCTGATAAGGGGTTTTGATTAAAGCCAAGAATGAAGAAATCCAAGGGGGGAACCAGTGGGAAACTATGGAACAACCAGGCGCCTGAGCTCCACCTGTGTCTGAGGACAGTGACAGGAAAGAGAGAAAGGACAGATTCAGAAAGCCATGGGGAAGTTCTTCCCATGGCAATTTTATTTGGGACCAATCCAGCAAATAACTTTACTTAGGAAAAAATCTAGAAAATATTGCTAGAGAAATAAAGAAGTGGAAAATGTAAATGAGAGATTCAACTGGATAAGAAACAGACAGGTGGATGGATGGATAGATAGATAATAGATAGATAGATAGATAGATAGATGATTATAGACAAACAGATTGATTGATTTATAGATCATCGATACATAATATAATACATATATATATATATCATAGATAGATGATAGATAGCTATATGATAGATGATAGATAGATGATAAATTATAGACAGACAGATTGATTTATAGATGATAGATACATATATAGATTATAGATAGTTGACAGATGGATAGATAGATAGATAGATAGATAGATAGATAGATAGATAGATGAGAGATTATAGACAGATTAATTTATAGACAATAGATACATATATAGATCATAGATGATAGACAGCTATATGATGGTAGACGATATGTACATAGATGATAGATAGATAGATAGATAGATAAGATAGATAGATAGATAGAGGCAGGAAGAAAACAGACAGAAGAAGTCAAGTAGGAAACAGTAGATCTGAAGGAAGATGAGAAGGGAGTCTAGGTACTGAGAAGTTAAGGAACCAATGAGTGTTTTCAAAGGAGGAAGGCTTGGCTATTGGAAATTCCAGAAGTGATTGAGTTAGGATGGAGAGTGAACAGATTCTTATATGAATTTCTGATGACTTTGTTGAGAGATAGTGATAGAAGGTTCACACTTGAACATTTGATCAACTAAGTCATATAATCTTATGCTGAAAAGACTTTGGATAAAGAAGGTTAATGCTACATTCTGTCATTCTCTGAGCAGCTTAAAGAATTTGTTGGGTGATGTCAAGACTGAATTGATACACTTGCAACTATAGCTTCTGTCGTTCTTTGTTGGCGTAACAGGAGCCAAAGTTTTGAAAAAGTAAATTTCTAAAATCATTTAATACTTTTACTTTTCAGATAGCAAATCAACCTGAGTGGAAGAGACAAGTATAACTGCAAATCAGACTAATTAGTCTATAACAGATATAGCAGCAGACATCTTTAGAGTACATAGTTCATATATATGTACATATAATGTATATATGTATGCAACTTCCATACATTAAAAAAGGCATCTGCACCTGACTTGAAAATGAATAAATCAAGACTTAAAGATGTTCTTAACTTGCATAAAAGTGGCAGAAACCACATAGGAAGCAAAGATTTTAACTATTATGTTTCAGTGCTAATTGATCAACTGAGAGAAAACACAATTATAGGTTTCCTAGAAATTTGAATCAATATTTTGGGTCACAGAATTTATTTAAACTAGAATTCATTTGTTTAACAGTTACTGACATACACAAAATAGTAGCTGTGATCAATTTGCAAGGTCGCATGAGGATCATGAGTATGTTTATAGCTAGAATTCAAAATAAATAAGGCAGAAGACCAGATGTTTCATATTTAGAACTACACATACAGTTTTAACATTGTAATTGCTGCCTCTAGCTATTCATCCAGAAATATCTAAAATCTTGAATTAATTTTAAAATGCTGAACTGAGTATTTGGCATATGTATGTAGAATATCAAAGATGATGAAGTTATTTTCTCTAAAGTGAATCTATTGACAGAAGTTAGACAATTGTTTGATAAGTTCTTACATATTTGGTTCTTCAGTTAAACTGTGGATAGTGGCAAATGAGCAATTTATGGCTCTTGAATGGCAATTTTTAATAAAATTTTAATTGTCAAATAAATGGAGGGATCCATTACGTTTTTCCTTGAAAGTTATTTCCGTTTTAACTAATTTACTACAGTAAAGTTAATTTAAACAATGTTAGAGTTTTTGTAATAGGGATCTAAAAGTATTTTGTTTTATTTATAACATATATATTATATATATATATATATATATATATATATATTGGATATTTTGCTTGCATTATATCCACTTAACAGGCGTGTGCATGTTGCACACAGAGACAAGAACAGGACACCAGATCACCTGGGATTGGAGTGATAGATTACTGTGAGCTGCTTGGTGGGTGCTGGAATCAAACCTTGGTCCTCTGAAAGAGTAGCCAGTCCTCCTAACAACTGAGTCAAATCTCCATCCCCCTAGAGGTTTTGTCTGCTGAATGTTTCATTGTAAGATCTATAAAGTAGGAATATAAATTCATAACGGTGATGATGATGTTAGCAGAACATTATCAAAATGCAAATAAGTATTACAAGTAACAGTTTCCTTTTAAACAGAATGAAGGCTGCAAATGTGCAGTGGTAATTTTAGGAGTGGAACTCAATCCAATAACAAAATAGTTAGCTCATGTAACATATGATGGTGTCAATTAAGGTAGGATATGACAATATAACATTTCCAAAAGGAGTCGTGAATAATCAGATTGTGTTTAAAATTCTGTATCATTGTATTTGATACCAAATGTATGACAATAAGTGAAAAATACAATAAACTTTATTTAAAAGTTTGTGTATGAAAGCATACAGTCAGTATACATATATGGAAACCCATGGTTTCTATTTCTTAGGAGAGAAATTTTGTTCATTATAATCTGATAAGGGTGTTGTAAAAAAATAATTTAAAAAATATTGGCACAGTGTTCCTTTCCACCTTTGACTATTTATGTTCCTTATAAAAGACACACAGAGAGCCTTGTATTTTGATATGCTTTAAGCAGCAGGATAGCTGGGCGGTTGCCTACCCTCCATGCTGTTAGAATCTACCTCTTATCGGTAACTCTTTAATGTCCCATCTTGGCTGCTCATAACTTCAATTAGTCATGCCTCTGGGTCACACTCTCTTGGCCCCCCCCCCCCCCAGCCCAGGGCACTCTCCTTGCTTCTCTATCTCATAGTACCCATCTCCCTTCTCTCTCTTCTTCATGGTCTCTAGCCTGGGAAACCTAAACCCCACCTATCTCTCTTTTCCCCAGCTATTGGGTGCTGGTTTCTTTATTTGCCAATCAGAATTAACTGCGGACAGGGTCCCCAAGGCTATGTGCAGACTCCAAATCTTGGAGCCCAGCACTTAGTTAGCATTAGGTTACAAGCAGCAAGAGGCCAACCCACCACAAAAGGTCAAAATGTAGATGTATGAAGAACACAACCTAACAACCGTAACTGTATTTAAAAAACAGGGAAAGTTTCTGAGTATCATCTCCACAGAAATACAGTGTATCTCTACAGAAATTCACATGTTCACAAGGTACATAAAATATGCTTAATATCACTAATACTCAGGAAAATACGAATCAAAACCACAGTGGACCACCCTCTCATATCGTTAGTATGGTATCAAGAAGAAATGAGGAAAACATCACTGTAACGGAGTGTATGGAGAAATCAGCACACCTGTGCACTGCTAGTGGCAAACGTGACTGTTGTGGGGTTATGGAGAAACTGCATGGTGGTTCCTCAGGAAATTAAGAACATGAGAACCGTGTGGTCCACCCTGTGCATTTCTATGAAAGTCCAAGAGAGTTGTAATTAGGGTCTTAGATTGATGCTTGTACATCTATTCACAGCAGCCGAGAGATAGGAGTAAACAAATGTCCTTTGAGGAACGATGAGCAAAACGGCCTTTGCAAACTGTGAAGTATCATCCAGCTCCAAAAACGAAGAGAAATTCTGACAAATGTCACAGCACTAATGAACTTTTAGGATCTTAAATTTTGGCTGGAAAATGGTTTAGTCGGTAAAGTGCCTGGTGCACAAATGCGGGGGACCAGAGTTAATGCCCAGAACTCATGTAAAAAAAATTGGGCGTGGTGGTGTGAGCTTATAAAACCAGCTCTGGGGAGGACAGCATGCTGGCCAGATAGCCTGCTCTAAGCAAAGTGAAGTGAATGAGAAACCTTGTTTCAAAAAAGGAAGGTGGATGAATCCTCAGGGTGACACCTGGGACTGACCTAGCCTTCCACATATACATATGTGTATGTGCAGCCATAAACACATGAATGTAGTAGGCACCCATTGGGTGCACACACACACACAAACACACATACATGTTATTAAACAAAATAAAGTCACCAAATAAAGAAGATCAAAAGTGGAATGATTCAGCATATTTAAGATGCCCGCCATAGTTAACTTCTAGCAAGGAAAGCACAGTGATATTTGAGGATTTGCCAAAAATGAGATGGAACGTTTTGGTTCATAGGCACGATCATCAGTTCTGTAAACTGACAAGAACCTTAAAGGTGGATGAGGCTGGGGATTGCAAAGCAGTATCAGTGAATTTACTTCCACTGACATGTACACCCCCGAATGGTCAGAATATGAAATTTATATTATATTTTACTGCAATTTTTAAAATAAAAGGAAGCAATCATCTGTGCAGTATGGCTTTAAAATCACTAAAAAGGTGGGAGAATTTTAAATGATACGAAACTGACTTCATGAGTAATTAACTGAGTAATCGACTAAGAAGGAATCTAGAAATATTTCCCGAGCGCTCATAAAGATTAAATGTGTATTGAAACACTCAGTTGCATGTTAGAGTATCATATACACTGACATGTAATTATATAGTATGTGGAAATCGATAGATTTCTCTCTGCTGGTGATGATTTTGTGACTGTGATGGAGAATACCAAACTTCAACTTGAATCTTCTGCCATTACAGATCAGTGGCCATTTGTTCCCATGGTTTCAAGGCACAATGAGGGGCACTGGCTCTTGGAAACTGTGGACCTGGGTGGCCATGTTCCTGCTTCCTGCCTGTACCTGTGTGACAGTCAGAGACAAGCCAGGTATGTGGGTCACCTCTACCTGATTGATAAAATGTTATCTATAGTCCTTAAGTCATTAAAAAAAAAAAAAAAATCCATCGAAGGAAATCTTGTTAAGGTTGGAGAGGCCACAGATTTGATTTACGATATAGACTAGAGAAATCAGTATTTTTCTACTACTGACCTTCATAGTGTGCCCATGATGAACTTTCAAATTTCATGTGCATGTCATTCAACTTTTGTCTGTAATTAAAACTTGTAAATGTGATTATATGCATGTACGCCTATATTCAGATATCTGATATTCTCTCACGTTTCAGCTTTTAAGAATTATTAGTTCATGTTATAAGTCTAAAATCTCACCACTAATTAGGATTAACAAGGACATGTCTACCATTAATTAATAAGAAGTGAAAAACAGACTCTGAAGTGTAAAAAGAAATAGAGTTTAATTGCATGTCAGTTTTGTGGTATCTCAGAGGAGAGAAACAAAAGGTGAATAAATTTTTACAGGTTCCAATAAAATAGTATTTATTTTCAATTATTAAATCTATGAATCATGTCTTAAATATTCCCAAAGGGCTTTCCAGTGATTTGGAGCATTTATATTCAGCACTGATTTTTAAAATTAATTGTGACTGAAAAGATAATTAAACTACACACATTTTATGCTGCAAAATCAGAATGAATATATTAGGGAAGCCATTTGTTAAAGAAGGAGAGAAATTCTCTATCTTCGCTGAGTATCACACGAGATGTATTCAGGTGATAATCACATATGGTCTTGTATCCTGAGACCAAGTCTTGCTGTGTATATTCTGTTGATTACTACATACTAATACTCCTAAGCTGGTTATCTTCTGTTACTTTGTTTTAATCTCTACCTTTAGTAACTTGTTGATTTGTAAGAATACTTGTCATCAACTCTGCCTCTGTTAAAATAATTACTGTCTAAGTAAAGAAAGATAAATAGTATAAACTCTCTCTCAATGAGGCTTTTGAGTTTACTCACACACAGGATAAAAATTGTTACTTATAAGCATTTAACAGATCTTTGAACATCTTGATTATTTTTCAACAGTTTCACAGGACGCCCATTTTCTAAAACAATCCACAAGAATGTTTAAATACTCTATTAATATATTAAGAATACTCGTGGTTGTCACAGTCTTGACAAAAAGCATCTTTTCTTCAGCGAGAAATAAGTCAGCAGCAGCAGCTAACATCTATGGCTATGTTAAAGTAAAAAGAACTTAAGGAGAGTGACTATAATCTGAAAATCTGCTCTCTTAAGTTCATGTTTCTTTAGGAAGAGCAGGGGTTGTGCTTTGCAGTTTAACACCACTGGGTGGGCTTCTTAGAACGGAAGAGAAAGCTTTAGTTAAGTGGTCCAGTATTTTGGCCATGCTAATACGTAGAAAATGGCTTTGAATGGAACCAGGTTTGAAGGAACTACACAGATGGTTCTCTGGTTTTAGTGAGGGAAAGAATCATGCTGGGTACTGATTCCTGACTGCTGTTGATGCCATGGTAAACTCAGTGCTTTACACCTTTGATAAGCCAACCAGTCGAGTCTAATGTAGAATGACTAGGGACTGCACAGGGGGAAATACTCGCTTTTGGGATAATTAAATGCCATTTTATTTTCATTCTGATTTATTCCTAAGCTGGCAATTGTTTGTTATTTTGTATTAATCTCTAGCTTTAGTAACTTGTTTACTGTAAGAAGAACACTTGTCATTATTGTCTTTGCCTGTGTTTAAAAAGAATTACTGTGTAAGTAAAGAGTTGTTAGCCTTATGGCCATTGTCTACCAAATATTTTTAGAATCCATTCATTTTATATAACCGAACTTCCACATTTTGGAATTCCTCTGACTTTGTATTCTCTATATTGAATATCATCATTCTTGGTCAAGTTGTATCATACACACACACACACACATGTATAGTCAAATTTTAGCTCCTAATATTTTACTGAATTAATTTCTTTGAAAGATTTTTTTTCCTAAAAACCTGAGTTGTAATAATTGTTACAAAACATGTTGCACTAAGAAAATTATTAGAGGAAACACTGAGTTTTCTCAAGCGACTTGGTAGAGGGGGTGCCCGTAGAGCAAAAAGCCATGGATATTGCTTCACTTTAAGTATCATTTTCATGAATTGAAAATCAGCACAGCACCGTCACAGGGTCGGTTGGAGAACATGACCCACTGCCACCTGGCTTGCCAGGAGACTCTTCTTGTGTCATGCCTTGTGTGTCTGATTCACAGTGCAAGATTCCCGTTTTAGTCTCCTCATGTGCAGACCTGTGTGTGTGTGGTCACTAACTGTTTACCGGAGGGAAGTGATTACATCTAAAAATAAAGTCTAGCAAATCTGAGGGAGAGGCTAGGGTTTCAGGTCTGGACTTGGTGAGGTTGTCAACAGTTTACAGTTAAAACCAAATGTAAGAAAGGATAACTCAAGTCTCCGTGGCTGTCCTCCACGCTCTGACAACCTCAGTGTTTCCTTGAAGTATTGCTGCAGGTGGCACAGAATTTAAAAATAATATTGAAGAGACTTTAAGCACATAAACTGAAAAATCTTGAATTCAAGCATTTTCGATTCTTTGATCAATCTTACACTATATTCACATTATGGGATAAGATGTGTTTGTGTATTTTCATACTGACAATAATATCCGCTTGATTGTTCCGTAGCTACATCTGCATTGTCAGGGTAGAAAAAAAAAGCATACTAACATATGTACAGTACTGGACAGTCTCCAAACTTGCTTTAATCAGTTGTTTAAAACTGGATCCTCTGTAATAGAAATGTCCACCTCACATGGTTAGTTTCTTTTAGTGTATCCTTAAGCATGTGTACTAAATTATTATAAGAAATCTTACAAAAAAACCTCAGAGTGAAAAGTATAGGTGGAATCAAAGGCAGGATGTCATCTAAAAGAATATTTTTAAACAATTTCCAAACAGCATGTAAACTGTAGCTCCTACTGCAGACTCTCACAGACTTAAGGTTAGACACAGAATCCCTATCAAGTCAATTCTCTATTGACTGCAAGGGAAAGCTTATTCTGAAACATAGCTTATATTTATTGATTAAAAATCTCCATTAACCTCATATAGAAATTTTAATAAATCTTAGTGTTCAGTACAGTACCACCTAAAAATCTTCAAAGCGACACATGCAGTACTTAACTTCTAAATTTGGAGAGTAGAAGAAAAGCATTGTGGTGTCTGCAGAACATGCCTTCTTAGCCAAGTAACTCCTTCGTAATATTTGGATCCAAGCTCACTAGTGAAGGTACTTGTGACCTCTCCCTTAAAATAATTCTGTCTCCTTACCATTTCTCATCTGCCCCTAACCCCTTCATAGTATTTTTGATACATTATAGCCCAGTATGTTTTGTCTACTCTTGTTAGCCACTGATTTCCTCCCAGTATAGAGCAGTACAAATTCAGTTCTCTAATGCTTTGGCAGAGTATAAAGTGTGTGCACAGGGGCTCAGAAACACAGCCAGTAACTATGAGTAAAGAAACCTCCAGACTGCTTCCACCCAATAAGAAAGTCTTGTGAAAGAGTAAGGGGAAAGACTGAGGAACACAGAGGAGATAGGGACTCCACAGGAAGACCAACAGAGTCAACTAATCTGGACCCTTGGAGTTCCCAGAGACTAAACCACCAACCAAAGAACAAACATGGGCTGAACCTAGGCCTTGCAGCACATATGTAGCAGATGTGCAGCTTGGTCTTCATGTGGGTCCTCTAACAATTGGAGATCCCATTCCCTTAACTGGACTACCTCATCTGGCCTCAGTGGGAGAGGATGTACCTGGGCCTGCAATGACTGTAGTTGCCAGCGTGGGTTGGTACCCAGGGGTGATATCCCCTTTCTCAGAGATGAAAGGGAAGGGAGACATGGTTGAGGGGGAGACTGGAGGACTATGATCAGGATGTACAGTGAATAAATTAATTTAAAATAAAGAATTCTGTTTTAGCCTTAAAAAAAATATGTGAGAGATGGCTTACTCAGTGAAAAGCTTGTATTTCAAGCAAAAGGACCTGAGTTCGAGTCCCAGGAGTTACAAAAAGAAGAAGAAGGAGGAGAGGAGGAGGAGGAGGAGGAGGAGGGGAGGAGGAGGAGGAGGAGGGGAAGAGGAAGGAAGGAAGAAAGGAAGGAAGAAAGGAAGAAAGGAAGAAAGAAAGAAAGAAAAGCCAAGTATGGTGGCATAGTCTTATGATTTCAGCTCTAGGGAAGCAGAGGCAGTCAGAGCCCTGAGGCTTGAAGGTCAGCTAGCCTAGATTACATAGTGAGTTCTAGGCCAGTGAGAGAAGCTGTCTCAAAAAAACAATGTGAATGGCTCTTGAAAAATGACATTGGCATGATCCTCTGGTTCCATAGGCATGTGCATACATATGTGCACAAACTCATATACACATGTGCACCTGCACACACACACACACACACACCACACACACAAAATACAGAATACCCAAAAGATCTTTTCCATTCATTTATGCAAACTAAGCAGTTCCACATCTGCAAACAACTGCTGTCTTTACCTTCTCCAACACTTATCTTGAGGAAAAGTGGTATCATAAGTAAAAAAAGTAATTTTCCTTAATGAAGGTTTGAGATGGATAAAAAGGACTATCAAATGAGCTAGATTTCAAATTATAGTTTTATAAGGGAAATTCACTGCATACATTACGTGCTTGTCTGTGGATTTAAAGAAAAGGGAAAATCAAGGCAGATAATCAACAAGGGAAGCTCCGGCCTCTCTTACTCATCTCTTCTTGTCAGACTTTCTGTGTGATCGATCATCTGCCCTCATGCTTCAGAATGAACTATGTCCTTCTTGTTTTGTGTGCTTTGCAGCTTTGATCTGTTTCAGTTTTGTAGATAGTTAGCTTCCTTTCTTTCCTTCTTCCTTTCCTCCTTCCCCCACCATTCTTCCATCCCTCCCTCCTTCTTCTTCCTTCTGTCTCTCCATCTGTCCTCTCTCTCCTTCTCTCCGTTGATACAGATTTTAATTGACATGTAATATTTGTATAATCTCTGGGATGCAATGTAGTTATTCAGTAAACATACACAGGTGTAATGATCAAATGTGGTTAAGAGGATTTATATGTTCTTAAACATTCCTTTGTGTTGGGAAGCCTTTAAATGCCAGTTTTTCTCATTATTTCTAATAATTTATATTACAATAATATAGTAATTCTAATAATTTATAATAAATTATTGTTGACTGTAGTTGTTCCTCTTGTAAGATGGAACATTGAAACCCATTTTCCAACCTCTCCCCCTCTCTTTCTCTGTCCCTTTCCCCCTTCTATTTCTGAGTTTTTGAGACAAAACCCCTAACATAAGGAAAGAAGGGTTTATTTGACCCATACTTTAGGGCTCAGCTTCCAGCATGGCAAGAAAGTCACGGTACCAAAAGATGACTGATCTCATTGCAGCTCAGCCGGGATGCAGAAAGGTGAATCCTGGTGTTTAGCTTGCTTGCTCTCTATTAATCAGTCCAGGCCCCAGCCTGTGGATTGATGCTATCCAGACTTATGATGGGTTTCTTACCTTAATTAACCTAATAGAAGTTCCCTCCTAGATAGACCATGAAGATTGTCTAGTAATCCTGGATCCTTTCAAGTTGACATGAAGTATCACACCTTCAAAGATTCTTTCAACTACTATTCCACCCTCTACTTTGATGAGGTCAACTTTTCTTTTTGTGCATCAATATCTGAACAAGAACAGACAATAGTTTTCTTCCTATGGTAGGCTTATTCTACTTAATATAAGGTCCTCCAGCTATCCTCATGTTTCTACCGATGATAAGACTCCATTCATCTTTAGTATTGAAACTCACCATGTGTGGATATACTACATTCTTTTTGTTTACCTACTTGTCAATACGCATTTTGGTTGATTCCATAACTTGCCTGTTATGAATATTATGTTAATAAATTCATAAACGGATATTTTTGATATAAGAATTTCAGTCCATTTGGGGATATATCTAGTAGTTGGGTAGTTGGAACATGTAATAGTTTCATTCCTGGTTCTCTGAGGAATTTCACAGTATTTTCCACAGAAACCGTAACACGTTGGTATCATCGGTGAACAAGAGAGCTCCTCTTCATCTCCACCATCTTCATCTCTCTCTTGTCTTTTTGATCATTTGAAAAAGAATAAGATGTTCTCACTGAGTTTGGATCTGTATTTCCCTGATGCTGGGTGATGCTGACATTTTCCACATTTTCCCCCTTCCGTCCATTATCCTCTGAGAAATTCAGATCATTTGACTGTTTTTAAATTCATGTCTGTTTTGCTGTCAAGATTTTAGAGTTCCTTCATGTTCTGGTTATTAACCATTGGCCTCTAGTCAGCTGAATAATTTGCAGATGTTTTCTTGCCATCTGTCTGTATATTGTCTCTTTATTGATTGCTTCTTTTGTTATACATAGCTTCCCAGTTTTATACAATCCCCTAATTCATAAACTGCTATGGAGCTATTTGAATTACTTAACATCTCCTCAATCTTTTTTTTTTTTTAAGTTTCAAAAGAATATTTAATCAATAGTTCTGTTGTAATTTCCTTTTGTGTAATGATTTTAATCTATTTTTTTTAATTTTTATTTTCAGCAAATCAAAAAAATTTAAAAAGCATTCAAACAGAATAAAATGAAAAGAAACAAACAAGCAAAATACCAAGGGTCAGATATACTTATACAAGAATTCTATAGAGCCTTCAAACAAGCAATACTTTTTGAGTTATGTTTAAAAAAAATTCAGAACCACAATAAGCTCCTTCACAAAGCAAATAATATTGAAATAGTGAAATCAAGTGTAAACCCAACAAAAATATATAAGTTATAGTCCTAAGGAGATAGGAACTGCACAGGAAGATCAACAGAGTAAACGAACCTGAACCCTTGGAGCTCTCAGAGACTGAATCACCAACCGTGGAGCATACCTAGTCTACACAGATCTACCTCCATGGGCTGAACCTAGGCCTCCCTGCACATATGTTGTAAATGTGCAGCTTGGTTTTCATGTAGGTCTCAAACATCTGGAGTGGGGGCTATCCCAAAACATGCAGCCTGTATATGGAGTATGGTCATCTAAAAAAAAAAAAAACAGTTATTCAGTTATTCATGGAATATTATTTTTTTATATCTCTTGTATTCAGTTTGCAACTACTTCATTGAGAATTTTTGTATGTATATTCATGAGGGATACTGGACTATAACTTATATATTTTTGTTGGGTTTACATCTCCTCAATCTTAACACTTCCAGGACCTTCAACTGATTAATACACATGCTGTCAAACAAACTCTTATTTCTATGAGGAGATTCCAGTGAGACAGACTTTTATCTAGTTAAGCGGAGTAACTGTCCTTTCTCCCTCTAGTCATCCATCCTGTTGATTCTTGTTTCTCATTCTTTCTGCTTTTCCCCATCCCTGCTGCTATGTCTGTAGTCCAGGCTAACATCATCTCTGGCTCACAAAGTGTGGGAAAGCAAATAAAGTAGCCAGATAAAAATCTCAAGGACCAAGCTAAATCTGAAGTTTAGATAAATAATGAATGATGTTTTCATGTATGCCTGGATACTCTAGATATTTTTATCAGGCTTACTTATGTTAAATGTTTCCATTATGTATCTGATATTTGATTATCAATCTCATATTCATTTCCTATATTGGGCAATTCCATATGGTGTAATGGGAAGACACGGATGGGCAAAGAAGGCTGAGCTCATGTAGGCACAGTTAGGTGGAGGTACAAAGGCAATGAGGATAAGACACATGGACATCTGGAAAACAGCCAGCACAAAGATTCTGAGGCAGAGAACTTCTCAGTATAAGGGAGAAACAGTACAAAGAAAGGATAGAAAGAGAAAGAGGGGCAATGAGGTAAAGACACAGGCTACTGTGATTGTAAAAACTCTGATTTCTAAGTCTGCAAAGTCAAAAGCTAGTCCAAAGTCTCTGGCGCATTGACTAGAGCAATGCATAGTGTCCTGTGGGTTCTCCAAGGAAACAGTGTTTCTCTTGCCTGTTCCCAGATAACATAAATTGGTCTATTCTGTATTAGCGACTTAAGTCTCTCCCTTAGAAAGACTCAACTAACAGTTATCTGAGAGCTGTAATAGAGTCATCCCTTCTTATCCACAAGAGCTATGTTGTGGATCCTAGTGGCTGTTGTAAGTTATGGTTAGCACTCAGCCCTATATACACTGTCTTTCCTATCCATACATTACTTACCTGTAATGAAGATCAGCCTATAAATTAGGCTCAGTAAGAGATTAACAACAAAGAAGGCACCAAAAATAGAAAAAAAGGATATTCTGTAATATAAATTTAAATTAAAAATTATTTCTGGAATGTTTTCAATCAATATTTTCATATTTCAGTTGCTCTTAGGTCACTAGGAGCTCATGATGCAAAACTCAGAGCAGAAGGGCTTCTGTGGTATATAATTCACAACACCCTACGGCTAAAAGGCAAACGTGTAGCGATATACACACTTTATTTTTATCTTTGTATTTACATCAGTTTTAGACATATTCATTTTGTTTTATATGTTTGAGTCTCTTGTCTTGTCTACATATGTACCATGTGAGTGTTTGGTGCCTGCAGATTTCAGAAGAGAATACTGGATCTCCTGGAATGAGAGTATCGGGTATTGGTAAGCTACTGTGTGGATGTTAGGAACCCAGTCCTGGTTCTCTGCAAGAACAAGTGTTCTTAACTGATGAGCCATCTGTCTGTACATTTTAGCAGAGTTAAAATATTAATTATATACTCATCCTGAAAGTAACTAATTTTCTTTTCCTGCAATCCTTGAAGTGTTCTGTAAATACTAACACCTTTTAGTAAAATACGAAGAGTCTAATAGAACATGCTTGCCTTTGTTCTTCATGACCCTGAAACCTCAATTTTCCCATTAGCTTGTCATATACACAAGAATGAATTTGCCTCCTGCTTTTTCTAAGCTAGAGTTGCAGAGGCAACTACCTCATATTCAGTGTGAATATCAGTAAACAAACACAAACTGCTTAGGTATTAAATCAATTGAAAAGACAAAACTGAAACAATAGATTTTAGCTGGTCTTAGATATGAGAAGAAAGGGAAACCAACCAACCAAAAAAACTAACAAAAAAACCTGAAGAGATTCCAACATACTGTCAAGTATTCTAGTGAATACTAAATTAAAATGACTTATGTAACTCAGAATGGAAAAATCTAGATAAGAAGAAAGAGCATATATTTAAAGATGAGCAGCTTTTTTTATCTTTCTTTTTAACAAACTGCTGTTTGTCTATTTTTGTTTTCATTTCATGTGTTTTATGGATCATGTCAAAAATTCCTTGGCTATAACCCTATTTTTATATATACATTTAATGTTTCTCTTTATTATCAAAAATACATTTTATGGAGCTGGAAATATGGCTCGATGTTTAAGAGTACTTGCTGATCTTGCAGACCACCTGTGTTCAGTTTCCAGCACCTACATTTCAGGCTCACAACAGCTTGCAACTCCAGTACCAGGGCTTCCAATGCCCTCTTGTGGCCTCTGGGAGTACTTCATGTATGTGATATACAGGCATACACACAGGTAAAACACCAATACATAAAATTTTTTTAAGAAATGTCTTATGAAAAGAAGTACACTATTCTTAAGATTCTAGTAGGCCAAGATTGCTGGTAAAACCAGAAAAGAACTGACAGGTTAGATTGTGTCGTGTGTGTGTGTGTGTGGTGTGTGTGTGTGTGTGAAGTGGAATTCATTTTTTAAGAATACATTTAAAACAAATGGAACAAATGTATTTTATTAAAGAAGAGGGTTTCTTACGTATGTTATTACTTTGTTTAGAATATGTTCTTGAGAGGAGATTTCTTTTTAATAAAGAAGAAGGAAAAGTGGGTTTGCAAGAAATGTGTTTTTATTCTATACTCTACCATTGGGCAGCTGAGTGATTGTATTTCTCTAGGGTGACTGATTTTCAGAAGACGGGGAATAGAGGGTTAAAAGATGTTTTCTTCTTAAAAGGCAATTGAGATAAAGTCATGACATATGCAAAGTTGAGCTAGCTGATTTCCTTTTTGTTTCCGGTGGCTCTTTTCAAGATCCCACCAGCCTCCTAGACAGCCCAGGTCTTTCAAGCCCTGTAAAGAGGAAATTAAGTCTGACAATGATCAGCATTAACGCTTGAGCATGCATCTGCTGAAATGACTCCCATTTGCTTCTGAGAAACTGTTGGGTTCTGCAAGCACTTCATCTTTCTGAGAAGGATGGCATTCATTACTCTTAGAAATACTCCAGAGAGCCTCTGAGGGACAGAGTTGCTGGGCTTGGTCCTGTTTTGACAAATATTGTGACATTTGAGCCTCATGCATAAGTCTAAAGTCACCTTGATATCAAAATGCAGATGTATGTTTGTAAGTTAATATATTAATAAATTAACATATCCAACCGGTGATAGTTACTTACACTGTTTTATATTAAAGTGCATATGTCAATATTTAAATTGATTAGCATATCTAGGTTATGATAGGCATAACTATCATACTGCTTCCTCGATTTTGTTCAGCAAATTCATGAATCTTCATGAATTTATTTTACTGCGCCTTAAATCTTAAAATGCTTAGTTTTAATTTGCTTTGCTCATCTGTTCACAACAAAGCATGTGATCTAAAGGTAAGAAATGTCGCTAATGTTTTATAAACTGAATACTTTTAGTGGAGAAATACATAACTACTTCTGGAAATGTTGAATCCCATTTATTTTCAAAGCAGTGTGTTTATTCCATTGACATCAACATATATTTGCCAGGAAGAATTTAAATGAGATTTACAGTTTCATGCTGGAGACAGGCCACACACCTCCCTCCTCTCTACCAAGTCTCACAGCAGGGAAGCCCTATTGCTGCCCAGAGATTTGTTCCACCAATCACAGACTAAATCTTCCTGTATGTGCACATGGTGTGAAGAATGCAAAGTTCCTCTTACTATTTATTGCCTTATAGATATCTGCAGCCAGTACACATTTTTTTAATAGAGAATTTTTTTTAATTTAAATTTTAGAATTGTTTTTTAGATCAAAATAGTTTCTCTTTTCTTTATTGGATATTTTATTTACATTTCAGATTTTATCCCCTTACCCCATCCCCCACCCCTGCCCAAGAACTCCTTATCCCATGCCCCCTCCTCCTGCTTCTTATGAGGATGTACCCCCACCTAACCCCCACTCCCACCTCCCCACCCTCGAATTCCCCTCCACTGGGCATCCAGCCTTCTTGGGACCAAGGATCTCCTCTCCCACCTATGCCGATAAGGCCATCTTCCCCTACATATACAACTGGAGTCATAGGTCCCTCCAGATGTGCTCCAAGGCTGGTGGTTTAGACTCTGGAAGCTCTGGTTGGTTGGTATTGTTGCTCTCCCCATGAGGCTGCAAACCCTTTAGTCTTCTCTCTAACTCCTCCATTGGGAACCCCTTAATCAGTCAATGGTTAGCTGTGAGCATCTGCCTCTGAATATGTCAGACTCTGGCAGACCTCTAAGGAGACAGCTATATCAGGCTCCTGTCAGCATGCACTTCCTGGCATCCACATCAGAGTCTACCTTTGGTGACTGCACATGAGATGGATACCAGGTGGAATGGTCTTCAGACGGCCCCTCCTTCAGTTTCTGTCCCACACTTTGTCTCCATATTTGCTCCCTCAAGAGAGCTGCTGGGTTTCTCCCTGTGTTGAGATTTTACATATGATGTCAGTAGATGTTAAAAGTACAACACATGAAATTTTTACATGTATCTGTGTACACTTGTGTAATTATTACTCCAGTAAAGTCATAAAACATATCTTGGATTCTGGAAGTTTTCTGTGTACTTTTCCTAGTTATTTTACCTCTAAGGTCAAACAGTTACATGTGTCAAATCAAGTCTTCCTTCCTCCTTCCTCCCTCCCTCCCTCCTCCCTCCCTCCCTCCCTCCCTCCCTCCCTCCCTCCCTCCCTCCCTCCCTCCCTTCCTTCCTTCTTCCTTCCCTCACTCTCCTTCTCTCTCTCCACTTCTTCCTCCTCCTTCCTCTCTTCTCTCTTCTCTCTCTCTCTCTCTCTCTCTCTCTCTCTCTCTCTCTCCAGCTATCTAGGTTTTTCATTGTTTATCACAGTATGACCTCTTGTTGATGAACTTCTAGGTTGTAACTCCCAAGTAACAATAGCATGGACATTCTTATCTAAAAAGGTCTTTTGCAGTCATGTTTGGCTGTTGTATCTCTTGGGTCACTTAGTTTTTCTTACTTAGACTCATACGTCAGTAGCTTCCATAAATACTGTCAGTTTTCTCACATGGCCCTGCCACTTGCCACCACCACACGCCACATAGAAGCTCAGGAAATGTCACCCTTTGTCACACCCTCATCAACACTACAGTGACAGTTCTTTAATTTGAGTCATTTAACAGAATCTTAATAGCTTCCTCTCCATCTCTTGATTAATAATGAAGTGGAATACTTCTGATTATGTGGATTGGTGATTTGGATATTCTGTCTCATGAAGTGCAAAAAGTGTTTTGAAACAAACGTTTTCATGTTTTGCTCATTTGTGGGAGTCAGGGTTTGTTCTGGATACAGTACTTGCTGCATATTTTCTCTGCTTGTGTGGTTTGCCTCCTTTCTTTAAGAGACTTGCATTACAAACACCCCCTATTCGCTGGCTTGTCTTCTACAAATCTAGTCTTTTGATTAACAAGTCTTTTAATTTTAATGGAGCCCCATTTACCAATATTTTCTTTTGACTGTAATGTTTTCGTCTCTTTCAAAACCCTTTGCTTCTCCAGGTTCACAGAGCTTTATACATTACTGAACCTGCTTTAGGTTTCACTTTCACACTTACAATGTATTCCGTTCTGCATGTGGTATAAAAATCAAGATTCAGTGTTCTCTGGTATCAATGTTTAGACACCAGACTCCACTGGTTGAAAAGACCTTCCATTTCCCACTGAATTGCTGTGGTCTTTTTACGGTAAATGAACCTTTATGTAGAAGGGCCTCCTACTCTGTTTGATTGATGTGTTTTTCTATATGTACACCAATGCCATGTTAAAAGAATTTCTGATATCTCATGGTTTGTCTCCAAGATACTGTTCACCTTTGCCTTTAGCTATTTTTTGTTTCTTTGTTCTTCCGTTTAGCTAGAGAATAAGCTTGCTAGTTTTCAAACACCACCCCCCCACACACACACCATAAACACATACACACACCCTGGCTTACAGGAATCGGTATTTCAATCACCATTCAGAAATAATATGTTATATGATGTTTACTTGTTATATTGGCTATCCCTCTTTAAACCTTGGAACCCGTCTAGTTAAATATGATATGCTGAGTTCTTCTCACCAACACTAGTCTGGGTGTATTTGTCAAACAAAGAGTGGAGGCATTCGGTGATTAACTGGAAAATTAGAGGTTTTCACTTGCAGCCAAGCAATGCTCAGTTTGGTCATAACTGGTTTGTTTCCTGTTTGTACTATAAAATTTAAGACATAAAACTCTTTTAGACGTGGAACATTGAACTTGTAACTGACATAAAAAAGTCTAATGTACTTAGATTAGAAGTGTAGCTGTACTGTTGTACAGTCTCTGTGGCATGGTTTGAAAATTGGGCGGCAGCTTTGTCTGCACTCTTTCCTTTGTAGGTTATAGTCTGAATTTGATTTAGATCTATTAGTTCGAAGAATAATGTATGTACACGGATTGCTACATTTGTATCATGTGGTTTTACTGGATATGTAAATTCACTGAATAGAGATTAACTTTATCTTTATCCCTTTGAGTATTATTGACAAACTTATGAAGTATTAACTTTTTTCAATTTTTATCATATGAAAAGATCTCTGTTTTCTAATCATCCGATTACAAAACCTGAATAAAGTTATGATAAAATATAACAACAATTCAATTTTACTGGTTGGATTGGAGAGTTTAATGAAAGCTGTGAACTTTAGCTGATTCATGTCAAATATATAGAAACGTGGATGTTTAAGCAGTAGTGAAAACACTAGTCCACATAAGTGTGTTCTCACCACGGGCCAGGCAATATTCTAAATATTTTATATGACCAAACATTAAATTTTCATAGACACACAGAGGGTAGAGGGCATCATCCGCACTTTACAGAAATCTAATAAAATGGTTCGATTAGTTTTTATTTTCACTTTTATCTTGTTTATGATTTTATGGTAGTAGTCAGCTTTATTTCAGAAAACTATGATGGGAAATTTAGTTAAAATAATTTATGCTTTTTTTTTTTTTTTGGAAATAGAAACAACCTGCCCTATACTGAGAACAGAGAGATATCAAGATGACAGAAGCATCTTGTCAGGTAAGCATTACAATTCTTTGCCAAGTAGCACTTTGTGCAAAGTTATTGCCAGATACACCGTAGTCCAATTTTAGGAGCATCATTATCAGAAATTTTGTGGGGTCCCTTCCTAGTGCCCAGATACTATATGGTTGAGGCCCAGGGAGTGGGGATTCGGGAAGGGTAAAGTACATTATCTCAGTAAAAGAATTCCACCCATCTCTTCAGTTTGGCTTACGGTAAATGCACTGTCCTAGGGTGGCCCTCAAGCAGCTCATTCACCCTGCAGATGGAAAGTTAGGTCTCCACCAAGCCAGAGCTTTTATCCCCTGACGGATGGTGAGCCTTAGTGCTCACTTTATTTTGCCTGCGTTACAGGTTAAGATCACAGCATCCACATAGGAAAGTGAATGCTGTAGGAGAAATACAGACAGCAGGGTTCCATATTGTCTCATCTCAGGGTAGCAAAAGCTGTGTGAAATCACAGGAGTCCTGCCTCCTGTTGTAGTTTTGAAAGAAGAGAAGAATATTTATGAGATGTTTTAGCATCCACATGAGGTCACAATTTCCACACAATTTTGGCATAACGTTTTTATATATTTTTTTCTAGTATTTTTGTTATTAATGTTGTCATTGCTGGTTTTTTTGTTATTGTCATTTTCTTTGTTTGCTAGCTTATTTTCTTTGATTGGGTCATCCCAGGCTGGCCTCAAACTCAGGATCCTCCTGCTTCAGCCTCCAAAGTGTGTTCTAGGTGTGTGCTACTAAGTCCAGCCAACATTCCTGTTCTCCTTCTCATCTTCCTTTCCATTGTCTCTGTTTTGCTCCAACTCTCTCGCATATGTGAGATGATAACACATATGCTGCTTCTGGATTCTAAGCATTTTCACACGTTCCTATGATTCTCCTGACGTATGGTTTTGTAAGAGGCTGTCCAGATTTTAAACCAATGACTACTATTTTTATTCTAATTTTCTGCTTACGAGTTAGAGATGGCACAATGAGCTACTGTAATAATGTGCTTAGGTCAATTCCTATATTAAATAGAAATGGTATTTCATTCCCTGTAAATATCTGTGAGGAGCAAGCATAGTGGTATGCTCGCGCAATCTTAGCACTGAGGAGGCTGGTGTCGGAGGATTGCTTTGCATTCAGACCAGGTGAAGCAAATAAGAACTATATTTATGATCTGTTCTTAAGAAAGATGGCCATACCTTCTGCATGCAAAGAGAATTTTATTCTCCTGTACGATAAAAGGAAAATAAGAAAAAAGAAATGAAGCATATTTGTTGATTTCAAACAGGAGGGTTTTTCATTTTAAATCAATCAACCTGTGGATATGGATAACAAAGAATCCTGCTTAACGATCAATACGTCTGTGAGTTTATTGCTGGTTTTAATAACATGTCACATCTTACAGGCTTTGATCTGGGAGAAAGCTTTGCTCTGAGACATGCATTTTGCGAAGGAGATAAAACCTGTTTCAAGTTGGGAAGCACGCTTCTTATCAGAGACACCGTGTGAGTAATTTGTTTTTCTTTTTCATGTTAACAATGTTACAAAAAATTATTTTCTAAGGATATTCCAAATTATTGCTCAAAAATTAAAAAAACTCAGTAGTGTACCCCAACACTGTAACAAATACACAACTTATGTATTTATTATTGTTAAAACGCTACAATTGAACCCTCTACATGCACAAATAAATTGTCTTTAGAAAATTAAATATATTTTTTGGGATAAATCTTATTAGCATTTAACATAGATATAACCGATATTATATTTTAAAACGTGAACTTTGAAACATAAGGCTCAAAGTAGATTCAGAGAGAAAAGACTGCTACTGTATTTATTCCTGTATAAACTATGCTCTGTGATGCCTTGGGTGCTCTCTTTATATAGGAATAGAGCTTGAAGGAAAGAGAAACTGTTTTGCAGGGCTGTTTGTTTGTTTGTTTGTTTGGTATTTGTATTTTGGGTCAGACTTGAACTGTCCTGTGTGTAAATGCACCAGTTTGGAAAAGCACCATGCTCCCCATGGGCTTAGCATGCACATAGATGTCTTCGTGTGAAAATGACATGTGTGCGTGTTCTCGCTTTCCTCATGTCTTCTTATCTATCCTGAGATTCTTTATATAGCCTAAGCACGTAACTCGTTTTTCTTCCCTCTAGAAATGTTTCTTTTAGGCTTCCTGTTTTGTGACACTTTGGATAACTTAATTTTAGTGACGTTTTTCTATTCATTCACTGATACCGAGGAAGAGCATAATTTGATATGGGGAATATAAGAAGTGAATGTCACGTGGGAGGGGCTTTCATCAGGTGCCGTTCAGGTATAGCTGTTTACAGAGCCTCATGAGCAGGTGCTGAGGGCAGCCCTGCAGTACTTGGTCATGCATATGCTGTAAGAAAAAGCAAGTGCGTGCTTGCGTGCGTGTGTTTGTGTGGTGTGTGTGTGTGTGCCTGTGCGCGCACGCTTATGGCAGGAGAGGCTAACTAGTAGTAGATAACATTTATTAATACATTTAGAACAGGCAGTACATTATGTTCAAAATATCAATGCATTTTTGTCTTCCTTCTTTTTTTCCCCTGTTGATTTAAATCCCAGCAATCCTGGTCGTATGGGAAAAGAATTGATTGGAGTGAATCATTTTAAATCCACTAGACTTTTAGGAAAGCTGATTTGAGCAGTACGTCCACTATTAGGCACTCCTGTTCTCCCTTTGAGTCCACAGGATTATAAATGCTAGGCATGAATTGAAATTTGTTTTCCAACCTTGGCTCTAAACCAGTCCTCAGTCTCTGGACAATCAATGAAAGTGCATTTTCTGTCTCTGCAACCATAACCCTGTTCCTCCACAACAGAAACTGGGGGTGTCTGGTTAATCGACTCCCAAGTGTCAAGTCCTTGACCCATCTCCACGTTCATTTCGCTCGTGGAGCCAAGTGTGCTAGGGTGCTTCTCTTGCATATGCCATTTTGAGTTTTCAATGGGCCTGGAGTAAAGTTGCAGCTATTTATACGTTTGTAAATAAGCTGCCTTGCAGAGTCAGCATGGGAAAAGGTGGATGCTATTTTATATGGAAAATGAAAAATGCTTCCTGTGCCTGAACTTGCTTTTATTGTTCTGCACGTTCCATTTGACATTCACTAGGGAGGAAGCCTCCTGAATGTGGGGATTAGAAACCTCTCTGAGGCTCAATATCTTCACCCTGGCTTCTTGTGAGACACCCAAAAGTTCGTTCAGGCAAGGAATTTCAAGATATCAATACTTAGATCTAACCATCTATATCTTTATTACTGTACATTTAGAGGTATGTTGACTATAGAGTGTCTGAAGAGCTTGCTATGTTTTTCATGATTTGAAATTCCTATTTCTTCAGTGTTTCTTGATCCCACAAAGGGTGGTTATTAGAGATTGGCACTTTAAACGAATCTGGGTGGCATCCTATTTAGTTGTCTGAATTATCTTTTCAGAATAAGTTTGTTTCCCCTCTTAGGGTCTTTTAGACTCATTAATAAAAGTATTTAAGAATGGATTCAAATGGAGTCTTGAGAACAATTGTATTCGTGTTTCAAAGACAAACACTGAGGGTAAATAAGCAGGAAATCTCATCAGCTGCCTAGAGAAGAAGAATGGGAGAGAAAAGAAATCCATGGTTTTTGAGCCAGCCTGGAGGTTAGACACACAGCAGACAAGTAGACACATAGCTAGGAGTAAGGAAGCCCGGTGTGTTAGGGAGGGAAAGCTTGCTTAGCTGAGAGTATAAAGATCCCCATATAGTCGCAAGAAATAAAAGGGAAAGTTACTTTTCTGTGTAATTCTGAAACGTGAGCGGATGTGCTCTATATGGATACTGCTCAGATACACTCTGTAAGACACTGTGCTATGGGGAGGAGTCCAGGGAGGACAGGTACAGTATTTCATCAAAGGAAAACTATTCCACCTATTTCTTTAGCTTGTCTTAAGGGGGATTCTACTTTCCTTGGACCTTAGACAGGCAACTGACCTGGCACAACTGGAATGTTACATCACCTCCTAGGCCAGAGATTCTTTTCTCCTTCCTGGATGGAGTTTTTTCTTCACGAGTCTTTAATTACTACTCTCACAATACAAGAGTGATGGTTTATAAATTTTGAATTTCTATGTATTTGTTGATTCTAAAGTTAGCACTCAGAGCTGGATTGGAAAATAGAGAATAAATTTCAAGACACAGATTTTCTGACTTTTTTTTTTCGGTTTTTCAAGACAGGGTTTCTCTGTATAGCCCTGGCTGTCCTAGAACTTACTCTGTAGGCTAGGCTGGCTTCAAACTCAGAAATCCACCTGCCTCTGCCTCTCAAGTGCTGGGATTAAAGGCGTGCACCGCCACTGCCCAGCGATTTTCTGTCTTATTATTCATTCCAATATGGTAAATCACCCTATCTCTCAGGATATTTATTTATGTATTTATTTAGATAATGGCTGTCTGAAATACCATGCTAAGGTAGATTCTGGAGACATACTGATTGCTGTAGATTTTTAGCATCATGACCCATCAAGGGAAAGAAAATTGTGGGGCACTCAAATGAGTTTCAAACTGCTCTGAATTATGATAATTCTGGAAGACGGTGTTTGCATTTGAAATAACACCTATGAATAAAGGTGAAGGGATGCTATCCATGAAAAATATCCAGCTAATAAGACTGTATGAACTAGGATTACAAACTTTATTTGTTAAGTATTTAACTCAGACATTGGGTATGTTAATGATCTTAACCTTTTGCGATGCTGAAATTATTTACCTAAATGATAAATAATTCTGATTTTTGTTCCCAAATAAATCTCTAGTGAAGGATCGTTTTCTCTGTCTCCTTAATACATTGTCAGTTGCTTTACAAATACAAGGATATAGTTCCAACTTTTAAATGGGGTCAGGAAGATCAATGAGAAGGAAATGGTGGATACAAGAGCAGAAAGGTTACTTTGTACTTTTTTGAAAAAAGCTTTGACCAAAAGTTGAAAGACAGAGTTTATTTTGACTTACTCTTCCAGAGGGAGAGTCCATAATGGCAGAGGTGGTGGTGCTAGTAGCAGGTGGATGCAACGGGACCTGGAGATTACATTTCTAATTGCAGAAAGGAAACAGAAACACCAAATGTAGGCAAGGCTATGCTCTCAAACCTGACCTTCAGAGATTTATTGTTTTAGTAAAGTTGAACCACCCCCACAGACAGCATTGCTCTCTGGGGTCAAAGTGTTCAAATAGTTGAGCCTATGAGAGTATTTTTCTTATTTAAAACTACCATATTTTGGTAGCAATAGTGATGGGGAGGGTGAGTGTAGAAGATGGATATAAGTTACAGTAAGATAGGAGTAAGTCTTGGCTTTAAATTTGTATAGAAGGTTATCATAGATAAGCAAATCTTCAAATGTTCCAAAAAGATGAAGATCTTCAAGTGTCCCAAAGAGTTGATACCATTTGATATAAATGTTTAATTTCAATTAATATCATACAATGCATACATGTGCAAAATTATATGATACCTTACTATGTAATGATTTTAATATTATAGAAAAACTTTAAAGAAAAGACGACAGTTTTACAGGAAAAGTGTTGATCCATACAACTAAAGTGTTGATCAACAATTAAAAAAAGAAAATGTCATATAAATAAAAACTGAGCATGTCTCAAAGGGAGGGGTAATAAGTAGGAGTTTCATTTGTAGATTTTTCTTTTGACTTTTCAGGTCTTATCTTTAAATCTCCTTTTGAAATCACAGTAGACATGGATGTTAGTCAAAATTTCATCTTTCTTCTCTTCTTTGGTGATGGATCTCATGAACATGGCTTTTTTTCACATGGGCTTTTATGCAAAGAGGTCAAGAATATTAGGTCTTCTAGGGAGCACTACAAATTACAGAAAGGTGACTTTTAATCTATATGTATGATTATTTCCAAAAGACTGATGTTTAGAAATAAAAACCATCTTTAGGGGTCTTGATAGAGAGTACTAACCCAGTTCCATCACCTTCATATCCCTGTATATTTCGTATTCTCTGAAGTCTTCTGTAGCATTAGGACCTGTGGTTTTAAATCCATATATGTTGTTTTTTAAACTTAAAACTAATGCAATTACAAAGAGGAATGAGAGTGCTTTCTAACTACATAACTAACATAGATGGTTCTAAATGTTTTTTTTTTTTTTTTTTAGATAAAGAATAAATAAGATGTAGCATTGGTAAGTCCCTGAAATTCATGGAATCAAAGCTTATTTCAGTCAGCAGACTCTGAGTTTCCTTATGACTCAGCTCTAAATGATACTCAGTATTCCACTGGTAAGGGATCTGAGTCTGTCTTTTCTCCCTGGAACCTGTTAGAGAGAAACAGAATACAAGGGAAAGTTACACGTTCCTAAAAATTTCACAGCTCTATCTATTTTCCTACAAATGTCATGATTTCATTTTCCTTTGCAAATGAAAAAGTATCCAGTGTATCACATTTTCTTCTTCTACTCAACTACTGGTAGACAAGCGGGCTGGTTCCATGTCTTAACTATTGCAGGTAATATAGCAATAAAGATGGAAATATTACATCAGATGAAGCATCCCAGACTGATAAGATAATTACCTCTCATATGCATATATAAAATATAAGTATTATATAATAATTAATCTGTTTATATATAACTATGAAATTTAAAAGGGGACTATGAGAAGGGCGAACGTAAAGAAGAAAAATAAAACAGAAGGCACTAGAGATCATATGACATGAGAAAGAGGAGACTTGACTGGGGAGGAAGACTTGCAGGAGCGAGCCAGGAGGATGGAGGAGGGAAGGGGAGGAGGAGGATCAACAGGAAAAAAGGGTATATGAAAATGTCGCAATGAAACTCATAATTTCATATGAAAGAAACAGCAACTAGAGACAGCAGAGATGTTGACTTAGCTGTTAAAAACACTTAGTGCTCTTATGAACAATTGGGTTGGGTTCCCATCAACCGCATCACAACCTCCCACAACTCCAGTTCCAGGAGGACCCAACACTTATGGCCTCTTAAGGTATTTGCCCTCCAATGCACATACCCACTGTGCAAATTAATAATAATAATAAATAAATAAATAAATAAATAAATAAACAATAGCAAATATTAATAGTGAATAATAATAAAAAATAATAACACTATCAACAATAACAACAACAATACAAGTTTTGCTTTCCCTTTGTACTGAACCAAGACCAATCTGAAGCCTTCTGTCTTTCATAGAGCAGCACAGTTCAGCTACAAAGCCCACCTCCTCTGTCACTGAGGCTCAATTTTAAGGATCACTCACGTAAGGGCCAATTTTCAGGATTTTCATTCCTTCCCTCATAAGGGCCTGTTTTCTAATCCACATTTCCCTTCTTTTTTGCTCTTAGTTGGGTACTCTCCAAGTACTCAGAAACAGCTCAATTCTGAGGCATGAAACTGTGCTCAGAGCTCTGACACAAGATTCTAATTCCTGGGTGGGTTGGAAGGAACACTTTGCAGCTCCATTAAGCTTTGGAGAATGATTGTACATCCCCTGGCTTTTCCTTTGGACATTCTTTTGTTTTGAGATAGAAAGCTTCCTATGGCAGGGCCATGTGACTTAGCTAAAACCCCGTCCAGCTGTTTCACGAGACTGACTGTTACACATGATTCTAAATGTCATTGCTGCACTTCCTTAATTATCATCTGGCACGCCAGGAATGCGAGGTGAGTCACTGCTCATACATTCTAAAATGAGAAGGAAAGTCTACTGGGCTCATGGCTATGGAATTGTCTAAGTGAAGCTATTTTAGCAAAATTATTCAATGTTAGATCTGAAAGAGTTTAAAGGTAATCCTTGTAGAAGTTTTAAACAATATGTGGAAATATTTAATTGTTAGTAGTTATAAGAAATTATCTCAGATTTTTCAAGGAAATTCAGGGATTTTTTTTTTAATCAACAATAAGTTACTTAATATAATAATGACTACTAAAATGTAAAAATGATGAGAAACCCTCCAAGTATGTTTGTTTGTTTTGGAGTTTTAGGGATTTTTTCCTCCAAATTTACTTTATAATTGGGTAGGTATAAATAATGAACAGAGATTAAACAACTGATACATGTAACAATTTAGCAGAACCTGATAATATAATTTCAATATTTTTCAAGGTTATTTTTAAGGCTTTCCATCATGGGGCTCTTAAAGAAACCAAGCAACATATGGATACTTCGTATGAATGTCTTATCAACTATCTGTGACATAACTTCTTCTATAATGCAATTTTTGAAGAACCTTCAAGAAACCTTTGAATGTAAAGAAAGTCTTAGTCAAGCACTTAGCCCAATATAAAAGAACATTTTTAATTTGTCAGGTGGAGAGTTCTTTTGCTCTTCATTTTTGAAAACAATGTCACTTAGTTGAATGAACAAAATCACCTAGGGAATATAAGGAAGTATAAATACATGCTACATTGATAAAACATTGATTGTATCTTTGCTAGACTTTCTCTGCTTCTAATACTTCAGAAATGTAGGCATGGCAACTATGAATGTGGTCATGTGGTTATAAAAATCCTGCTTTATGAGTAGGTAAAACATGAAACACATTCTATTTCTTGTCAGTCACCTAGCAGGGCTTAGGAAAGCTTAATATCTTCATTATCAAACTTAAGTTAAGTGGATAGTATTCCTTCAGATTTTACATACTCAGTATTGTTTAGAAGGCTGAATTGCACAAGTAACTGACCATAAAAGTAGAGACATACATTGATATTACCTTCATTCATGGTTCCCTTGATTGTGAACTCAGAGACAAATAATCTTATTCGTTCAGAATCTTTTAAAATTTTGTATCTATTTGTGAATGCTAGTAGACAAAACACTTGGAAACTTTAAGTATTTTATTTCACATGTGTTGTAAATGATGACACAATGGAGAGATTCATTTACATAATATTAGTATATATTTAACATATTGGTAAGATAAGAAGTCTTCATTATCTTCTTCAAAGAGTACAGTCTTAAAAATTAAATTAAAAAAATCACATAAAATGAAAGCAAATGCAAGTCAGATGCTGTGGTTCATTTGCAAGCACGCCTCTTTCTAGATTCAAGTGCAGATCAGCTTTTGAAAGGAAAGTGATTATGCTTCCGATTCTGAGAGAAATGGTGGTTTCCCTCCAGTTGCTACAATGCAGATGAGAATACTAGCATGTAAGGCCCAGCACTTCCTGTACAACAGTCAGTGTATTCTCTTAGTGGAAGGAAAGGGAAGCAATTGAAAACCAGCTTTGCATCTCTGAATAGACAGCTAATGCTTTAAGTATTCAGAGGAAAACAGAAGCCCTGTGTAGGAAGGATATAACTTTGGGGTAGGAGAGAGGGAAAAGAAAGACAGGGAAGGGAAAGGTCGGAAGTGAGAGGAAATGAAGGGCTGGTCCCACCGGTTCTGTCGACTTGACATTAAATCCTGAACTGAGGAAAAGCTGTAGTCAGAACGCCAGTGGGCATGTCTGTGGGGGCATTTCAAACGACACACACACACACACACACACACACACAAAACAGTTGCATAAGTACACTTTCCATTCATCTTTAATCATATTAGGTTCTTAACAATTCTGTGTTAGCCATTAATTGATTGGCAAATGTATTGGTTTTTGTTTACAAATTTTCAAGCAGATAAGAATAACCTTGAATTTATGAGTCAATTTCTTTACATGTTTTTATTTAGTGTGTGCATGCATGTGTGTGTGTGTGTGTGTGTGTGTGTGTGTATACTTGCCATCACATAAAATGTAGAGTCACAGGATAACTTGTGTAATATCTGGCTCTCTCTGCCCAGCAGGTGCCTTCTAGAATTGGACTTGGGTTTTCAGGTTTGGCTACAAGTGCCTTTACCTACTAATCCATGGCCCTAAATGTATGAGTTGATTGAAGAATTGATGGTAGCCATATATGATCTTTTGTTCTATACTTATGAACACATCTATAGCAACTCCACGGACTTTCTTTTTTGTAAGGTGGTAGGAACCTAATTGTCATAAAAAATAGCACTATAACCATAAAATAGTTTTATAATCCTACTTGGATTTCTCAAAGAGTAAGATGTAATCACAATTTCACAGTAAACTTTGAAATGTATGTCAACGAGAATCTGCTCAGACCTGCTCATGTTCAGTCTTCAGGTACCGGAGTTGCCCTGTAGCTTGTGACTGAGTGTTGTGTCTGGGTGCCCGTGCACGTGCACATGCGTGCGCAACCTCCCCCCCCACACACACACACAGTTTAGAGCTGTGTGGCAATGAGCCAGTGCCTCTGATTCTCCTGGTCACTGAGTCAGCACTATGTATCCACACAGCCTCACAGAGTTCTTAGTAAATATAGTCCTACTGACTCCTGGTTCTCCATAGGGCTCAAAAGTTAGAGTTACAAATACAAGCATTTCTCTCTATTACTCTCATGTTGGCTTGCTCCTTTACACACACACACACACACACACACCACACACAGAGAGAGAGAGAGAGAGAGAGAGAGAGAGAGAGAGAGAGAGAGAGAGAGAGAGAGTAAGCATACAAAACCATCTTCAATTAGGAGGGCTACAGAGAAAAGCATTTTATAATATTGGGTCACTATTAAGTTCAGCTTTGATGCCCGTGGGGGGAAAAAAGAAATTGCAACAAAGTATTGCATTCGACTCTCGAATGATCATGCATACTCTCTGTGGGTTGTAAGAGGAAAAGAAGCACAGTCCACGCTTTCGAATTATTTCTGGCTCCAATTACAGAGAGACCAGCAATTAGCCATTATGGAATCAAATGTTGTGTATATGTGGCATACAGGCTGAGATACCAGATGAGGCTCCCTGGAAACAGTTTCACAGAGGATTCAAATAACTGAGGCTTAAAGGGTGAGTGTGCCAGGTGGGCTGGGGGACCGGTGTGTGCAACAGCGTGTGTGCAAAGGCTGTTAAGGGGAGGATCACTGTGATTTTAAAGGTCGAGCAACTGGAGGGACTCTGAGAGACTCCTGTATAGTTAGCGAACACGGATGTCTAGATAGGCAAGACAAGGCAAAGGCAGAATTCATTTGGAGGCCATATGTTCGAGTTTGAACATCGTTCATCTAAAAAGCTAAAGGCACTGGAGCAGTGGCAACCAACCTAAGGGGGTAAAAAAGAAGTAACTGTGTGAACGCCATTGAGAAATCACTTGCAATGGGTCTCTGTTTCTCTGGATCCACTTGCTTAACTCGCCGTTTGGTTCTGGTTTTGCACCGAGGCTGAGTGACATTTGTAGGAGGGCCTGTGTTTAACAGGAAGCCATTTGCAACGCCACAATGAACAAATGCTTACCAGAACAGGCGAGGAATTATTAGAGCATCACCCAAGCTTTGGTTTCCCATTAACAAGCTATGTGTCTGAATCCTCTTAGCAAACACGAAAAGGCTAAGATTTCAGACTCTCTGTGGCTCTGAAACCAAACATTATCCCCAGGCCCGAGGGAAGGCATTTAGACAGACGGACACTCCAGCCCTGCTCGCCAAATTGCTTGTAAGTAGACAGGTGATGTTGAATGTCAGCTGGGAACGAAACGACTTACTATAAACTCCAGGCATCTCTCACTTCACTCTCAGGAAATGTAACTTGTATCATATTTCTCTTCCTGGAAGCTGTTCAGCAAGGCGGAGGCCTCAGTGATACTGGTAAATACGGAAGTTCTTTATAAACCCTGCCTCACACTTATTCAGAATGGAAGAGTTAATTTGGAAGCCTGTTCCTGATATTTAAAAATAGAATCTTTTTCCATGTGGCCATCCATTTGAAAAGAAAAATAAATAAACAAATGTCAGTCTTGTTAAATATGATCTGGAAAGCATGCATTCGGTCTACTGAAATAGCACTTTTTAAAAGGCAACTCCACTTTAGGCTCTGGGCTATGAGAATGGCTGAAGAGTTTGCCTTGGGACCATGGTCTATAATCGACAATTACACTGTTTGAATATGTCACTGTTTGGACATAAATTACACTTGATTTGGGGAATATAATGAATGAAATGAAGATTTTCTAGAAAAATTATGCCCCCTTGTTTGTTCGTTTTCGTTTTTTTTTTTTTTTTTAATGAGCACTGAAAATTTGAAGACATGCGAATCCTTGTTCTTCCCCTTGCCTCAGACCTTTTTATTATATAGTGAGGAAAGAGCCAAAAAAGGGAATAGCAATTAGGAATTTCTTTTTCTTATTAATCTCTTACTCTGCAACTTGATTTTTATCCTTTACGTTGTGTGTGAGACAGAGATGCTGTTTGCCCCCCCACTATGGGTGTGATTCCTTTAGGGATACAGAAAACCACCGGCTTAACCTTTCTATACAATAAAATTACTTATTATACCAAGAAATATAAATTTATGACTTTTCACCATACTCTTTATTTTCCTCATTAGGAATACATCAAGGCTTTTGATGGAGAATAAATCAGTTCGTCTTATACTTCCTTCTTCCCATAAAACAACTGTGTCAATAAGTATTTGTGCGTATTTTAGAAAAGTGATTGCTTTTCAATGTCATTCTTTCTGAATTTGACAAACGTTCAGTGCTTACGCCCTGGAAAAAGGGTGGGAAATGACATCTGTCCCCTTGAGGTTACTCCGTACTAGTTTCTCATTGGCCAGAAACACCTTGTTCAGTTGAAACCTTCCATCCTTGTGAAACAAGGTTCTTTACTTCACCAAGTTAACTTGGTGCATCAGTAGCAACAACAGACCCTGGTTTGGGAATTCAGTGGACAAATGGCGTGGAATAGATAGATATTGATCTGTGTGTGGGACAATGACTCAGGATCTCTGCAAAGTGTTCTTGATCATTATTCAAAACAGTCAGACTTACGATCATTACTTTTACATCTTAAAGAGCTACTCCTCATCTCCCCATGCTCTGGCAATCACACAGATCCAGCGTGTGCTTGGTGCGCTTTAAAGGGAGAGAGAAAATAGCCTTCGCAATGCACAGCAGACCTGCCCCAAAGTGGCTTCTTTGTTGTTCCTAGGAGTGTCATAGCTTGTCAGTGGGAAGGACTTCTATCTATCTATCTATCTATCTATCTATCTATCTATCTATCTATCTATCTATCATCTATCTATCTATCTATCTATCTATCATCTATCTATCTATCTATCATCTATCTATCTATCTATCTATCTATCTATCTATCTATCATCTATCTATCTATCTATCTATCATCTATCTATCTATCTATCTATCTATCTATCATCTATCTATCTATCTATCTATCTACCTATCTATCTATCTATCTATCATCTATCTATCATCTATCTATCATTATCTATCTATCTATCTATCTATCTATCTATCTATCTATCCATGCCACCAATCCTTTTGATGGTTGTCCAGCCAGGCCACCTTTGACGCTTTCACTAAGACGTAGAGCTCACTGAGCCTACGTCTAACATCTCTGGACTATGTTAGACGAGTTCTCTTAGCAGGAACTCACTATCTTGAGAAAACCCAAACCAAGTCTCTGTTCAGATAATCCAGCCTCCAGATATTACTGCCACATAAGGAAGCGCAGTGGGAAAGAAATTATATATATATATATATAATTTTTTTTTAAGAAAAAGAATTATTCATCTTTTTAGTTAAGTACTATTCTATTAGTTTTCCCCCTAAGGTGTTAAAATCCCAACCTAGTGGTTTTCTTTTATAAGACACACAGGCACTTCTCATCAAAATTCTTTAACACTTTTTGTTCCACTGTGTAGCTGTTGATATATATATATATATATATATATATATATATATATATATATATATCCAAAATAAATAAGTACGCTCTAAGACTTATAAGGGAAATATTTCTGATCTTACCCCTTTAGTCTGTATTGCTCCTAGAACACGACAGACTGTACTTAACCCATTTTAAAGATATTGCTGTGTGTTTTGTGATACTTCCTGGTCTGTGCTCAGATAACAGTAGGGAAGGAACTGTAATTATCGACTCCGTGGGGATACCAGGAACCTAGGACGTACAAATGTCACAGTGAATATTTTCCTTGGAGACCAAGTACGATTTGTTGCTGTTGTTGCTAATATTGTTGTGTTATTGTAAACATTGAAATGAATCTTAAGTTCTGTAAAACTAATATATTACTTTACACACTCTCCAATGCTCAGGAAAAGAAGTAGAGACTTCTTTTTTTCATCAGGATCAGAAAAGATTACTTTTAAAAGTCAAGTCAATAATGATGAGGAGAATCTTATTTCTAGCCAAGAGGAAGCAAGCAACTTGATATCCTGGAAAATACTGACCTTGGAATAAAAAGTCACGAGTTCAAGTCCCATCATGATCTCTGCTTGGCAGAGAGACGGAAGGGTGGTCATTTAAGTTCTATGGCTTTGATATTTCACTTAGGAACTAAGGCAGTTGATGTAAATTACTTTCAGGATTTCCTTAAGCTTTAAGAGTACAGTATATGTTTCATATGTTTTCATAGTTCATATGTCTCATAGTTATGACTGCAAGGATTTTTTTTGAAGAATGGAAGAATACTACCAACTAATATTTTGCTGTAATCTTTTTGGAACATCGTTAATGTTTTCTCTACAGTGATCTTAAATCCCTGTGGAGGTCTTACATTTCTCATTGGAAGTGACCATTGGATGGCTGGCCTTGGTTTGTTTGTTTGTTGTTTCTTGTTTTTTTTTTTTTTTTTTTTTGGATGAATCTTCAATATCACTTGGTGTTTAATTGTTCCTGTCATTTTCCTGTTGGATAGACAGTATCCAAAGGTTTAAACAAGTGAACATAGACTTTTTTGCACATTCAGTTCCTAGGACAGGATCACAGGCATCGAGAGTTTCTGCAAATGGTACAGGTTACAGTTCCAGTGGTTGTTTAACAGAAATAGTTTGGCCACAGCCCTGTTTTAATGGAAATCATTTTATGGTAGTTGGCAATAAATGTGTAAGACATTTGAAAACACAGAAGACTAGAAAATAGAGCAAGGTAATGTGTTAGGTAGTGATTGGAGCCAGGGCAACTTTAAGCTTCTTAGAGGACGTAACATTTGAACCCAGACATGAATGAGGAGAAGAATTTGTGTAAATGCAAAGTCTGTAGGCGAAGTCTGGAAAAATGGCCCCATGAGAAGGCACAGAAGACATAATGGGCAAAGGCTTCAATGACCACAGTGTATTCAAAGAATCAAAATCCAGGTTACTGTGGCTAATCATGGCTGCCTCACAAAATCTAGTGTGGAAGACAATGTGTCAGAGGCAGGACTGAGTCAGCTTCCGGCCCAGCATCATAAATGTGCCCTTTACTCTTCAAACTTAAAGATGTGTTCTAAAAGTTTTATGGAACAGAGGTATCTTGTCTGATTTGTAAAGTTTATTCTAGCTACCATGTGCAAGCCAGACTGAAAAAGTCAGGGGACTGTATAATCATGATAGTGTAACAAGAATACACTGGAGAGATACTGACCCCGTGGACTCAGGCAGGATTGTGCAGATGGAGAAGAGAGCATAGAACTGTGGTCTGCTTTGGTGGTGGAAGGAGTAAGACTTGCCAATGGATTGGGTAGATAATGAAGGAAAGGTAAGGATTAAGCTGACTTCTACGAATCTGACTGGAACACCTGGGCTAATGGCTGTGTCTCTATTGAGTTGTAGAATGTTGATAAAGTGAAGTGATTGGTTTGAAAAGCAAGAAGTTAAACAAAAGGATGATTTTGGCCTTCTAGCTGAGATACCTGGTAGAAATACAGGCATGTAAGTCCAGACAAGGTTGGCAAAGGTTATATCTCCCCTTTAGTATCTCCTCTCTCTCTCTCTCTCTCTCTCTCTCTCTCTCTCTCTCTTTCTCTCTGTCTCTTTCTCTCTCTCTCTCCCTCTCTCTTTTCTTCCTTCCTTCCCTTCCCACTTCTGTCTCCCTCTCTCCGTTCCTCTTCTCCTTCCCCTCCCTTCCTTCCCTCTCTTCCTTCCCTCTTCTCTCTTCCTCCCTTCCTTCCTCTTCCCCTTCCCCTCCCTTCCTTTCCCTTCCCCCTCCCTCCATGTCCCCCCTCTTGCCCTCCCTTCCATCCTTCATGGTGACATTTTGAGTACTTATAATAGTGGTATGTTATTTTGGTCTGGCTAACTGAGGGGTATTTTGGACTCCAAATTTGTTCTTCCTTCTGTGTTCTCGACTAAAAGTTTCTTCCTTCATAATAATCCCTGCAGACCTTGACTCCATGCTTTCCAAAGTGAGAATTGATTATTAGATAACCTGGTAGCAACATGTGACTGGTTTTCAAGGATTAATGTTGAGTAAGGTCTAGTGTTAACAGAGTTTGCGTTTTATAAACACAAGCATTACCCAGGGAGGAAGAGAAGCCTAGCAGTGGATATTAGGTGCTTGGGCTTTCTGGGAAAGCAATGCGTAATAAGAGAGGATGCTGGCATCTTCCAACACTTTTTAACCTTGTATCACACCTTTAAATGACTTTGGATGTACAATTCTATTTCACAGTAATTAAAGGTACACAGTGATCAAAATCGTCCTCTGTCTTGACAAGAGCTTTCCTGTATCACACAAACTATCTAAACTATTATCTTATTTGTATTTCCTAATGGCTTTAAATCAATTTTACCTAGCAAGAAATCTCATTAATCAGGAAGGGAAAAATTCACTAGAGAACCTACTTAATGTAAAAGTTGGATAAATAAAGTCTAGTCTAATGTTCTGAACAACAAATTCTTTCATGGGTACATAAAATGCTATTTTTTAAAGGCAGTTTCATGTCTTAGTGTTCTGTCATTAGTTGCTGGATTTTAAATATATGATGAAAATATTCACTCAGGAACATTTTTATCATAGATATTTTCCACCTTTTCTGATGCTTCATTGTTTTTAATTCATATGTAAAATGCGAATTAAAAACGTTAGTGACTTACTTTTTGCCCACCATAATAGAAAAATGTACTTTTTAGTCTACTTATCAGTGTTCAAATAACTTGCCTCTCAACTTACATATCAATACACATGGCCTTTTGGATAATTAGGAAGAGGTGAAAGCATAATCTATATTATCTCTCCATTGGCTAGGTCTCTGAAGAAAACAAGTTAATTTACAGGTCATTTTAAATAAGGCTTAGTATTATTTTTTTCCAAATCAAAAGAGTTGTGGTTTTTAAATTTGTTTTGTTTGTTTCTTTCTTTATTTTTTTTTTCCAAGACAGGGTCTCTCTACATAGTCCTAGCTATCCTGGAACCCACTCTGTAGACCAGGCTGGCCTTGAACTCAAAGATCCGGCATGTATCACTACACTCAGCCCAGCTGTGGTTTTAAAATGATTATTAATAGGATTCATGCTCTTTGAAAAACTGACTAAATATAGAGAATGGAAAGATACAAATAATTTTTCCTCAATTTTGACACCCAAAGAGAAACACTGTAATATTCAGATATTTAGAAAATGTATCTTTTGCTGGGGTCAACCTCCCATTGTTACAAGTTCTCATATTTGATGTCATTTTCTGTCCTCACTGGTTACTTCAAGGAGGTGGGTATTGGATCCTCTAACTCCTCCCCTACAGCTTCAGTCCATTTTTTTCTTCTGTATGATTGAGTTCGGGCTGCTATGTGGAGAACGTCAGAGAAGAGATGAAAACTAAGAGGTTTTTGCAACACTGTAATAAATGACAAATTCAAAGTCATTTAAGACATGTGACTCATGAGACTTTAGAGACACTCTTGATTTCACCTACATTAACTCTGCTCTCAGCAGCCAACACAAAGGGGAAAAGATGGAAGCTGTTCCCATTGACACCACTGGATAATTCAGAATAACTTTAAGTTCACTCTCTATGACTGTTACTCATTTAAATTACTGATTTTATATCTATCATTAATTTGGTATGCCTGTGCCCTCACCTGTCCATAAATATTTAGGTAACGAAAATGAATGTGAAGAACATAGACATAGGAAATACATGGTGGATTAAATTCAAAATTCCATTGAGCCCTCAAGTGTAGGTTAATATTAATGCATTGGAGTAAAATTCATATTGAGAATATTGAACCAGAAGCAATGAATATAAAATAGGGGTGAAGGCATAAAATATTCCATAGATAATTTATAGCATAGTCTATATATATATTCATTTGCATAAAGCTTAACAATATTTTTCTTAATGGAAATATCACTGAATAAGCAACGGATAGGATTTCTTATAGGAAATTACACTCCATTCAAAAACATTCAGGCTGGATATCTTGGACATAGCAAGCTGTCATTATATCTCTCTGGTAGCACACAAGTAATCTAATATGGTCTCTTTTATAATAGAAACTTTGGCAAGGCCCAGAGAAATTATTCTGTATCACATCAAGTGTTTGTGTGTGTGTGTGTGTGTGTATGTCTTATAAGCAAGAAGCCAAGTTGGTAGAGGCAGATATAGTTTTTAACATCTTACTTTTAAATATACAAATTTTTCTTTAAAGCATACATTCTGAGAAGGCAAACAAAACAAGAGGAACAAACATTTGTTTTTGTTTGAAATCAGCTCTTGAAAGCTGATTATAATTTTCTAAAAGGGAAATATAATAATTATAAAGATCTTCATACACTAGGAATGCATACCAGAGACATTTCTTCACTGTATGTTTTGAGAGTGTAATTATTAAATATTAACCATACTAATTAGCTATTTTTGACACAAGAGAAACTTTAAGATATAAAAACATTTTAAACTTTAAAATTAGATTATAAGTTACTGAAAAGAATTATGTTGAACTTTTATGTATGAACTATTAAAGACAGAAGTAAATAATTTAATAAAAATTATGGAAAACTTCAATATCAAATGTAAAGATTAAAAGACCATTAGGTAGAAAATTCTCAAGGAAAACGTGATGCCTCTGAGATAACATGATCTAATAGTTTCTGGAGGACATTTCTTCCTGAAGTAGAAGAATATGTGTGCTTCTCAAATATGCATAGAACATTGTCAAGAATAGGCCATAAAATAAGCTTTAAAAATTCAAGTCTTTCATATATGCAATAAGTATGTTTCCAACCATAAAATGGACTCAGATTAAAAAGTAGCAAAGCATACTTCAATGTATTCAATGTAAACAAGCCTAGAGATGCAGTTGGCAGTGATTTAGGGTCTGAGACATCGAGGCAAGTTATTTTAAAACATATCTCACCACATCCTCATGGCTATGTTCCCTTTGACAGATCGTGGGATAATCTCCAACAGCTACCATATTTCTTTCGCTATTAATAGGAATGTTGAGCTGATTTTACTTTCAACATCAGGTTTTTCATTCATATCGTGTTGTTTTGATTTTAGCACCCTTAACAGTCCCCTAATCTGAAGGGAGGGGGCCTTCTTTATTTCATCTTTTAAAGTTTTACAGTATTTTATAGCAGAAGAGAATTCAGGGGATGTTGGTGTAATTCCAAGTTTACGAACTGCTGGTCACTGCACCGACTTTGTTCTGCTTGTCTCTCGTTAGTCTGGACAGTATTTATGAAAAGTGTGATTGACTGTCAAAATTTAAAACTTGAAGCTTTTTAGGTAAAACTGTAGACTTTTGGCTTCTTTGAGAAATGCTGATGATCTGACAACACTGAGTCTATGATCCCATATGGTACCAGCTGGCTGGCACTAAAGAACAGCTGTCCCCATAGATGGACTGGGCTCTGTTGCCTGCAGTCCTCACATGTGTCCTCGACACAAGGACCCATGTCACTTACTATTATTAACTCACCACTCTGTGTTTCATATAGAAGTATAAGAGGGATGTGAGGAAGTGAATCAAGTTTATATGCACAGCTATATCAAAATGGAGAGAGGCAAGATCGGGGGTCATGTTTTTATCCGAAAATCTGACAAGCTCAGTTCATTTATTAATGTGCTTACATTTATTATCTACCCTTTGCAAACACTTCTGTAGTTGCTAAGGACAAAAAGGTGAGGGGGTTTGGCATAAGCAGCAGAGTTTACGTTTCAACCATCCTGTACCCATAGTGCTATACATTTTGGTTTATATGAACAACAACAGCGAAAGATAACAGTAGTCTTAAAACCTGCACAAAGATTGAGGAGGGTAACTGCAAAGAGAGCAATGGGCTACATGATTGGAATAATGTTAGAATTCAGGAGTGAGTAGTAAGGACTGAAGGGATGGCAAAGATGTAGATATTTGGAGTGTTCATTTTAGTAGTTCGCTGGGTTAACGAGAGTTAGACAGCCAGGTCAAAGGGAGTCAAGAGAAGGCATATATTTGTAAAAGCAAGATTACAAGACCATTTGAAGAGGACACATTAAAAGTTTAAAAGGAGATTTACTCTTGAATAGAAAATTACAATATATTCTGGAAGAGAAAAAGTATTGGACTGTGTGCCTGATTGGTCAACAGCAAAGGACAGGACCTTTGGTGTTGTAGGCAGGGAACATTAGGGAGAAGTGGATCTACCTCAACAGATTCCTAAACCACACAGGATCAAGAGGAATCAGACTATACAGAAACAAACGAGGAGAGTGTGTGTAGGTGTACATACACGAGTTTGTGTGTAGGTGTGCAAATACTCCTGTGTGTATTCATATGTGTCAGATGAGCGGGAGAGTGTGAAGCCCAAGTGACCAACTTACTGCCTTCTTTATCCAACTACAAAGGAGGTGGAGGGTCTTAGAAGCTAAGGAATTTGAACCATAACCATTGCAGACAAAGCTCAACAAGAGAATAAGCATAAGAATGAACCAGGACATCAAAAACTGGGGCAAAAGCAAAATTCAATAGTGAACGTGAGACTCTCACATTACGCCCCTCCTTTACACATCATTTCCATATTTGCAGAATGCTTATAGTTATATGAATATCATTTGCCATGTATAAAACAGAAGTATCCTCTTTGGGAAAAAAGGAATATATCTAGAGAAATAATCACTATATGTTAATATTTAAAGAGTTGATGGAGAAACTGCAGCTAATCATGCTGGGCAGTAAAGTATCCCATTGTCTCACCATGCCAACAAAGACAGTATCTGTCATCACAGTCGTTTTTCAATGTGAATGGCTAGCACAACTTATCAGCAATCCAGTAGCTTTATAACTTCCTGTATGGATCAGAGGGAAAATTATTAGAGAAAACTAATCTACACAAAGGATATTCAAAGATGCAGGAATTAATCAGGTACCTGGAAATGAATATTTTTTTAAGGGAGAATAAAAGAAAATAGCAAGAGAAATATGTTTCTTTTAATTCTTGCTAATATACAGTCCTTGTTGAAAGATGTAAGTCTGTGGTCATGTGATCCTGAACATGTTTGATCTTATCTGAAGAGATACATGGTAAGAAAGAATGATGTCGAATATATAATAGCATTGTCAAATTCTGGAAACTTATCCTAAGAGTTTCAAAATGGAGAGTCGGAAAGAGAGGTAGGACATTGGAAGCAAAAGGGAATATTCAGCTATTGTAACATGTGGTAAAGGGCAAAACACGGGGCTTGGGATTTCCTTCAACTGTAGTTTTTCCATAATTACCTCCAAGTTTCCATTTGGAAGTATGCTTGGTGTTGTCGATCCAATCCTACAAGTACCTATCTTTAAGTCTTAAATAGTCCCAAAGAGAAAATCTAGGCATCTCGGGCCACCTTTTTGTTATGTTTAGCTAAGCCACACTACTTAAAACAATACAGTAATTGTCCCCAGCAGTTTAGTAAAATTTCATTTGATACTGTAGAAATTCTAGAAGATACAATATCTCATTATTGGCATTTATTTGGATGGAATTGATGAAAAAATGTTTTCTGTTGTTACTTCCAGTAGAGCTGAGCAAAATACACAATGCTAGTATTACTGATTAAGTGCATGGTACTTTATCTATATGACACAATTTCAAGTTTTGTTTGTTCTTAAGTGATATGCTTTCTTACTTGAAAAAAAAAGAAGAAGTGAAAAGCAGAGTCATTTCAAGATTACAGAGTTTTATTCAATATTGCAGAATCCTCACATCCAATGAAAAGAAATCAACACTACCTATAATCTAATGGAAATCAAATTCAGGATATGTGGTTATGTATATTGTGAATTTTTGTTTGTTTCCTTGTGTCTTTCCAAGACCAGTATCTTAACATTGAGATTGACATAGACAGAAATTAGGGCCATTCTTTGGCTTCAACTTTCTGCAAAGACTAATTTTCCTAGAAGTATGACAATACAGCCAAATCACATTTAATTTATTATCATCATAACTTACTGGAAATCAATATTAGGAATTTATTTGAAAGACTTAAATATGGTAAAATTTCTTCAGAAAATATTCCTTGATTTATAGTACTTTTAAAAAAGTTCTCCCTGCTTTTTTTCTACCAAAACCATAAAGGAAGGCTCAGTTTTATTCTTCCTAAATCACTGCTGTTCATCCAAAGTCAGTGAATTCTGAGACTCTTCCATGTACTGTAGCCTACACACTTGTTTATATATCCCAAACTTTAAGAACACTATATCAAATTATTATAATAGCAGAGAATGAAAATTAAAATTACATAGAAAATGCAGACACAGCTGATTCCATATTTCTAACAACTGAAAAAAAAATGAATGATAAATTATAAATCCATTGGGAGTAGCTATGACAGAGAGATTGCTGACAGAGCTTTATACTTGAATTTCTTCCCTAGTTACCTTCAGTCTTCTCACAATCCTTATTTGTTTTCTTCCCATAGTAAGATATTTCCCAAAGGCCTTCCAGAGGAATACTCTATAGCCGTGATGTTTCGGGTACGAAGAAGCACCAAAAAGGAGAGGTGGTTTTTATGGAAGATTTTAAACCAGCAGAATATGCCTCAGGTAAGCTACCAACCCACATGATTGGGTAAAGTGGTTCTGTGTACCCAAATCTGGAGGTAGATGTAGTGTCCAAATATTATATTGTTTAGGAGAACTGTCAATAGAAAACTTCAAGCCTTGCTAAGTAGGATATCCTTGATGTGTTGTGAGAATCTAGTGAACGAGAGGTTGGTGTATTGTTTTGTCTTAAAGATTTATTTACTTTTATGTGCATAAATCTTTGCCTGAATGTACGTATGTATGTATGCACACTATGTGTTTGTCTGATGATCAGAGATGTCAAAACTCAATGCTGGATCCCAGGAACTGCAGTTACAATTTTTGCCACCAAGTGGATGCTGAACATTGAAATCTGCTCCTCTGCAAGAACAGCCATTGCTTTTATCGCTGAGCCACACCCTGAACACCCCCTTTTAAACTTAGAGATTGATATTTTATCTGAAGACAGTGGAGCTGCTTTTCTTTCACAGATGCTTTATTGAATGGCTTCACACCTCATTAATTAACTTCACATCCTCTCATATATATTATTCTTAAAGAGATCTATTTCTTTACTTAAAGTTCGATTGTCAATTGAAAGCTGATATTTTAATATTGGATTCATCAATAGAAACAAATATGGACCACATGCTTCGTGCTAGAAGGTGATGGGAAGAAGGAATTTAGGGCTGGGGCAATGGCTCAGTGGGGAAAGCATTTGTCGCGTACAAATGAGGACTGGAGTTCAGATCCTCAGCACATACATAAGTGACAACTGGAGGTGAGCCCACCTGTTAGCACCCACAAAGTGAAAGATGGGATCCCCAGAGCAAGTTAATTAGCATGACTAGCCAAATAAATGAGCTCTCAGTTCAAGGGAGAGACCTGGAGTGTACGTATGTACAGGCAAATATTTATGCACATAAAATAAACATAAATAAATCTTTAAGACAAAAACAAACAAACAAACAAACAAACCAAACTTCTCATTCACCAGATTCTCACATCACCACATTCTCATATCATCAAGGCTAGGAGGAAGATACCCAACATTAATTGGCTGCCACATTCTTGTGTGTACATATGTGCATTATACCTGTATACAAACACACACACACAATGCACACACCCATACACACTCACACGTGTACTCCACATATACCCAAGCATACCACACATTGAAACACATTCCAAAAGAAAATAAAGATTTTAAAAAAGCAGAATTCCTGTTCTTATGGAGCATAAAGTCTAGTGCAAGAACATATATAAGAACACTGACAGCACTGTTATACGCATGTCTAGGTATGTGATTAATATTATCCAGTAGTATAATTCAAAGCCATGACTTTTATACTTCATAACAATGTATGCTCACTTTAAGAATACATAACACAATTATATAATTATAATATAATTGCATTTATAGATGTAAAATAATCAAATATTTATATACACAGACACTTCCTTATATGTTCTTTTTGTAAATGAGCAGACTACTAGAAATGCTTCCTGCCAACATACTTGAATCACAGTACTAGGTTTTTGTACACACCAGTGTATCAGGCACAGGTACCGTCTCACGGTTAGCCAGTTCTTCAGTTATGCTGTTGCACACATGGAGCATTTATTTGTGTGCTTTACTAATTTTGAACTTCAATTTTCAAGCCATACAAAGATGTTCTTCTTATCTGTCTTATTTTTTTTTTCAGATATCCGTAGTGATCGATGGTACAAAGAAGGTGGTAGAATTTATGTTCCGGGGTGCCGAGGGAGATCTACTGAACTATGTTTTTAAGAATCGAGAACTCCGTCCTCTCTTTGATCGTCAATGGCATAAACTTGGCATTGGCGTGCAGTCCCGAGTTCTTTCTCTCTATATGGATTGTAATTTAATTGCAAGTCGACACACAGAAGAAAAGAATTCTGTGGATTTTCAAGGAAGGACAGTTATCGCTGCGCGAGCTTCAGATGGCAAACCTGTGGATGTAAGTCGTATCACTAACAGGGAGCTTCCAACATCCCTGAGTTAAAGCAAAATACCTTACAACAGTGGCTTCCTGGGACTGGGGATGTGGTTCCATATGTAAAGTGCTCACATAGTCTGCATGGCACATGGGGTGTGATCTCCTGTACCAAATAAACCAGGAATGGTGGTGCGTGGTAATATGTGCCTCCAACCCCAGAACCAGAAAGGTACAGACAAAAGCATCAGAAGTTCATGTCAGGACCAATCTCAGCTGCATTGTGAGTTTAGGGTCAGTGGGCTACATAAGACCAAGTATGAGAGGAGGAGAGAGGGAGAGAGAGAGAGGGAAGGAGAGAGAGAGAGAGAGAAGAGTGAGAGGAAGAAGGAGGGAAGGAAGGAGGGAGGGAGAGAGGGAGAGAGGGGGAAGACTGGGAGAGAGGAGGAGGAGGAGAAGGAGGAGGAGGAGGAGGAGGAGGAGGAGGAGGAGGAGGAGGAGAAGAAGAAGAAGAAGAAGAAGAAGAAGAAGAAGAAGAAGAAGAAGAAGAAGAAGAAGAAGAAGAAAGGGGAGGGGAGAAGGAGGAAGAGGGAGGGAAGCCCTTTCTTGTTTTAATGATTACACACACACAAAAGACATCTCTCTCATCAATGTTTATATTGTTGTGTATGAAGAATGTTTATTTTCAACTGTATGTTTCACATATAACTATATTCTGTTTCCCTTATTTTCTAGTCAGCCAATTTAAAATAAATGGATCATGCACTTCAAAACTAAGATTATTAAGAGTAAGTTTTAGTGAGAAATTGAAAATATGACACAAAGGAAGTATAAGCTTAGCCAAGCCTTTATGTTTTGAATAAAAGGGTTAGAAAAAAGATGAACTTTAAATGGTTCCAGACTATCTGATGTTTTCATTCAAGAACAATAGCCAATTCATTCAAGCTCCCTATAGAAATTCAACTGCATTTCCCACAACATATAATGTCTTTTTAGAATTCCTTTGACAGAAATAAAGTCATTAAATCTATCAGTGGGACATTTGGATGAGCAGACATGGCCAGAAAGCCTCTTTTGGATGAAATGTCCTTTAAAAATTGTATTCTGAAGCTAAAATCATATGAATTTACTGTTGATTTCCTTGCAAAATAAGGCCAGCAATCTTTTTAAAGGGGAGAACTAGTTAAATTTAATAGCGAATGTTTTCTTATGAATTAAATGATAAGAAAGTCTCTAAATATCTGTGTGGAGATTTACCAATAATAAATGCCAAAGCTGTAAACATAAAGTGCAGACAATGAAGCTGCACTTCAGAAATAAAGCCTTTGGAGGGCTTGTCCTTCCTAAAGATTGCTTGGAAGAAAAAGCTGTATTGATACAGATACATATTCAAGGAAATATGATTTTAAAGCATTTTTCTCTAGGAGACGTTGTATGAACAGATCAGAGAGACTGTCTGGATTTGGGGTCCTGAATAACCAGGCACAGACGCCGAGCAGAGCAGCCTGTTCTAAGGGTCCATCGGAGCCACAGGGAGAGATGACTGGCTTGAGTCAGAATCCCAGCTTGGATCAGTTAATTTGTTAGTATCTTCAGTTACAAACAGATTCAGTACAGTTGCTTGTAATAGTCTAGGGTTGGGGCTGTGGTTCTTTATCATAATCTGTTCTCTATAAATTAGAACATGTAATCAAACGCAAAAACAACAACAAAAATCCCCATTGCTCTTGCTTTCAAATTCTCCATGCCAGCAGCAGGACTAAAATCTGCACTCATCATGAATACAAATATAAATAAGTAGTACTGGATTGAAAGCCTTTAAAATTGATAATCTACCTTTAATTAAGTAAAATAGCTCTTAGGCAGTGCTGAGCATGGTGCTCTTTCAATACCTGGTGTGTAAATGTGGTGTGTTTGTGTGTGGTGTATTCCTAGGTGCTACATGTGTGTGAGGGTGCAGACAGGTATACTGGGTAAGTACATGTGAGGGCAGGGTAGGATATTGGTTGCCTAGGATTCTTTATCGTTTCCTGCTCTTGAAACTAGATCTCTTGGTGAGCCAGAAGCCCAGTTTTCAGATAGGCCGGCTTGCCAGAGAGCACTCAGAACCACTTGTTGCTATGTCTAACACTTGGGTTATATGAAGACACCCAGATATGTCCCATTCTTGACACAGGAGCAGGGAATTCAAACTCAAAAGATCACAATTGCGGAGCAAGTGCTCTTGCCACTGAGCAATCTTGCCAGCCCCACTTACCCATTATTTTGATAACAATGCTTAGAATAAATTTCTGTATAAGCTGCATTAGTTAATTATAATCTTCATTCTTTATATTGCATAATGTGTATCCTGGCTCCAATACTTTATTTGACTAAGTATTGTACTTAACTCTTCACATGAAAATTCATCTCAATGACCTTGTAAAATTCATATATATATATATCACCAAATCGTGCACATTTTTGTGTTACCCATAGATATGAGGCTGTTAATAAGTCCATAAGTTTTCTGATATGTCTGATACTTTCTATGAGCCAAATTTATTTTGTCAATCTCAGTATAGTGCACATTAGAGGATATCTCCTGGATTTTGTTATGTGTATAGGGTGGGGGTCAAGTTAGAGATTCATAGCTAGCCAGATGTCTGCTTTCTATAACCACAGATGAGCTCTTACAACACATTAATTTGCATTTTCTATATAAAAACATTTATTAACGTCAAAGTAATGCATAACTGAGATCTGTTAAACTGTCAATAAAGAACCATAGAGAAAGGGTCAAGAGAAAGAAGGGAAGGAAGTAGGGACAGAGTAAATCTGATTAATGCTATAAACCAAGTCTAATATCTACTTCTTTGTTATACAACCCTGAATACCCAACAGCAGGCTAAGTTCAGGGTTCCAGTCAATGCTTGCTGTTATACAGTATTATTTAATATTCCAGTAGTTTAGGAGTTGAAGAAGATGATACAAACACTTGTCCTATTGACATTTTATCACTAACAAGCACCGTTTACCATTTCCTAGACAATTGTTCTGATCTTTCCGTTAAAGTTATGGTTATCTTTTCCAATGAAGTCTATTCATCTCATGTCTAAATGATCAAAAAGGAGAATTTTCTGTGAATAGAAGATACTTTTGTAAAAATAAATAAATCCATACATACATAAATAAATAAATAATTGTGAATCCTTTGGTTTTCGTGCTTTTGAGACAGGATTGCTCTAGGTAGTCTAGACTGGTCTGGAACACCACATATAACCCAAGTTAGTGTCAAATTTGCACTCCTCTTGTGTCAAAGTCATGGATGCTAGGACTGTAGACAGGTGCTACTGGGTTTGGCTTTTTGAGTCTTGCTCAGGATCGTATAAAGTCCACAGACTTTCTGAAGACTTCAGGCAAAACCTAATTATCTCCTTTTCCCTTTATCGAGAATGGCACGTTTACTTCATATCTCAAATAGGACTCTTTCTTCACATACTCATACCTTTGACCGTCTCTCTGCAAAGATTTACTTTTGAATGTAATTTTGTAAAGAATTACATTGTATAACAGCAGTATATCTCTAATGAGATATTTGTAGAGGTTTTTTTTTTGTTGTTAGTTCAATATTTCATTCTTATTGCTTGAGATAATCAGCCAAGTTTTGCCATTGTTTTTCATTAACTCATTTCCTCTCTCTAATGACCTTCCTCGGTAGCTGACTGTTTCTCAAGTGATCCTTAAAGCAATGAATCCTAAATTAAAATGAAACATTATAAATATGTATCAGTCATTTATATTAACTTTCCTTTTATTTCCGTTTAAATTGCTGTGGTTAATAATGCCTAAATTTGATTCCCAAAACCAATGATGTGTGTTGCTATTTACTCTTAATAGATTGAACTTCACCAACTTAGAATCTACTGCAACGCAAACTTCCTAGCTGAAGAATCATGTTGTGACTTATCACCTACTAAGGTAAGTTAATTTTCTTACCATGTGAACCACAAATGAGCATGTTATCTTTAATTGGTATTTGTCACCTGTAGATTCTATGTGTAAGGCACTATGAAGTATCTCAGTTGAAGTTGGGTGAGTGATTTATTCTCAGTACGGAGCCCTTCTTAGAACATGCTCACACTTCAACCACAGGATTGCACACTGGAATTTGATGGTGATTTGTGCTCACATTGGCCTCAACCTCGTGAGAACCGGTCTCAATGCACACCTTCCGCCCTGTACCTGTTGTCTTGTCTCAGCTGAGGCCCCAGCTGATTGGAGATGCCGTCAACATTTGTCAGATCTTTCCCCCTTAATGGGCCCCACATCTTAAGATTGGTCAACCCTTGTCTAGTTTTGTTTTGTGACACATTCCATTCCCTTTTATGCCCTGCCATTGCCAAGTACGTTTTACCTTATCCCTAGCTTTCACCCCATCATGCCAACTGCATTTCTAATACATTCTTTTCCTTGTTAGTATCGCCAGAATGAGTCTCTAAATCACTGAATTACATACGTATTTGTTGTCTTCCAGCAAATATTTGTTATTAACCATTGATCTAATAGACACTGCACTAAGGAAAAAACTGACAGACATGAACAGAATCCCAGTCTGGTCATCTTTTTCTCAAAGTCCTAAGTGATTTCTTGTTTGCAACAAAACGTCAATCCAGTGAGTTAGTCTCCCATATTAAATATTCTTCACCCCATTCTACAGCCGTCACACCTGTACCCATGTATTTCATTCCAAGAAAAAAAAAATCCAGTGCTCTCTGTCTCAGTGTAATAGTCTCGAATGCTCTTGCAATTTATGAATATAATTATATTGGCTTTAAATTTATTAAAGTATAAATTGAACAGTGGTGGAAGGATTTACTTTCAAATTCTTTTATATGTAGCACTTTGTTAGTAATAGATTGTCAACACATGCGTTAGTTTGTTTTCTATTGCTGTCATAAAATACCATCCAAAGCTAACTTACAGGAGAAAGAGGGTTTTTTTTGTTGTTGTTGTTTATTATTTTGTTGTTGTTGTTGTTGTTTATGGTTCCAGAGGAATTGTCCATAATGATGGTGGGGGAGGGGAGGCCTGGCAGCAGGCAGCCAGAGCTGGAAGCTGAGAGATCACACCTTCTGTCTCAAACACAAAGTAGAGAGAAGGAAGAGGAAGTAGAGCAAAGCTATGAAGTCTTAAGGTCCTCCCCAGTGACATAAGTCCTCCACCAAGGCACTACCACCTCCTCAAAGGGCACCACATACTAGGGACCAAGTATTAAAGTGTTTGAGCCCCTGGGGATCTTTTTGTCCTTCAACCCACTGCACAGCAGGAGCGCTTTATTTCTTGATTTGTCAACTACAAAACAAAGACTTTCAGTAGGGAATAATAATAATAATAACTTCCCCAAAAGGACATTTGAAAAGCAAAAGTTCAATATTCCATGTTTTGTTTCTTTGGATCTTAATTTCTCCAAACTTCTGCAGTTACTAGGAAATCTATATGAGATTTTTAATCAGCGATTTTTTTTTTTTAAATTTAAAAACTCTTGTGACTTCTCTCAAGCGGTTTGCATAGTAAAGTGAAATCTGGCCAAATAACTCAGAGTCTTTCAAATATTATGCCTTGCTTACATAACTTGGCTGTATAAAGCCTATCTCAAACCCAATTTACGGATCTCATTCCAAGCAAAGTGAAAGTCTGCCAAATATCTTTCTATAAATACCTAAAAAGATAGCTTGAATGCCAGTCTACAGACTTGAAATATGGAGGCTTCCTGAACCTATACCTTTAATCATGAAGGTTTTCTTATTCCAAAAGTTTGTTGTAAGTAATTATGATCATGGTATAGTGAGATTCTTAAAATAACTCTTTCCTTTCACTTAAAAGTAATGTGACGATGTTTTTATATTTGTAAATGTTATGTTCATCATTATTCATTGCCTTATGTTAATAGATTACTATGGACAATGGGTTAAAATAGAAATAGATGAAGAATTGGATGAAGTAGCTTAAGTCTGACATGACTTCACACATTAATAGTCTACTTCACAGTGCTAACCTTAAAATTTAATAAAAAAGTAAATAATGATGTTTACAAGGATTATTTGGAAATCAGCTTCACTGTTGAAAATAAGTTAGGAATTTATTCCAAGTATGTAAAAATAACTAAACATGGTATTTTTCATGCTGATGACCATTTGTGGGGATGACATCACCATTCATTCTGTAATTAAAAGTAAATAGAACTCTGACACATTTTACAAGCAGGAATACATAAATAAGATAATCCTAAAAGCCATTAAATGCAGTTGGTAAATGTTTGAAACCAACTCTCTTTGCTTTCTATTTTTGAAAAAAAGTCTTAAAGGTGGCTAGAGAGATGTCTCAGTGGTGAAGAGTGCTTGTTGCACAACCATGGTGAGTTGAGTTCTTGCTCTTCTTTTAGCCCTGGTACTATAGGTGGGCAAACAACATCCCTGAGGCTTGCCAGCTGCTACCCTCACCCATTACTGCAAGCTCCATGTTTCAGGGAGAGACCCTGCCTCAAAGAATGGGATAGAACATGATAAAGGAGGACAGCTATACCCCCTTAACTTCTGTGGGAGCACACAGGTGCACACATCTACACACATATATATATGCACCACATACACATAAACCACACACATATCAACACCCACAATAAGTGTATTCATAAACATATAAATGTCTAAAGTCAGAAAACGTCATTATGTTTGTACATTTAAATTTTCTATACGTTAATATTAAACCACACATATAATTTTTGTGTTAATATTTTATCAAGTACTTCAAAGGTGAAATTTATTCAAGACTATCTATAGACATGCTCCACTTCTAATAAGTCAGATTTTCAGTCTCTAAAACAGTCAAATTTCACATGACTGAGGATGTAAAGTAGAAAGTACATAGGAAATAATAAATCATCTGGGAAGAATGAACTGTATGTGTAGCAATCTTGTCTCATCTGAATATAATTTTTAGGCTTTTAAATTGAAAATTTATTAAGATGACCCAATGATCATCAAATATAGTGGCAATAAGCATGGAATCCCGAGTGCTAAATACAAGAATCTGGTCTCAGTGTGTCTGGGTATGAAGTGTATTATGCGTCTTATTGTTACTACAAATATTAGAGTGATACCTAGTATTCAAAAGTCATTTATGAATTCTACTTTAGAAAATGCAGGAAGGGAATAAACATCATATACAGAGATAAAAAAAGTATCTACCCTGGGCTCATACCACATTAGCTAACCATTGACTCTTTTATTTTCATAACCTGAATGCAGTTTTCCACTCATGAATAATTTGCAACCAGTGAGGTTTTCTACCTGTTGTTTTGTTTTCATTGAAGCTGCAAATAAAGAGTTAGCCATGGGGAGCAGTGTGGTATGAGTTGTCAAGTAGAGAAGAGGCATTGAACTTCTCTTTAGAATTAATATGTGATACTTCCTCTAAAAATATTTATTTTAAATATATATATGTATACACACACACGTGTGTGTGTATGTGTATGTGTGTGTGTCTGTGTGTGTGTTGATATGTGTGCAGAAGAGACCATCAGAGGCTAGAGTAACAGCTGGAGTAGGTTTCCAGATGTAGGGGCTGAGAACTGAACTTGTGTTCTCCACAAACAAGCCCCAACTTCTAACTGCTTTCTCTCCAGCCTCCTGAATGAAATAGAGGGAGAAAATGTTTGTCTTTTTATAATCATGTTCAGCATGTTCTAAATTCACCAGATTCAGGATCGTCTACTTTTATATCTTTAAAGACCACTGGACTAGAACAGACAATGGTGTGATTAATTAATCATCATCTTAGAGTATAAAATGAAATCATTTCCAGCTTTACTTATAGGTATCACCATCTTGCTGAAGTACCTATATTTTACCAACTAAATTTATATGCTTTTAAACTTTTGTTTGCCACATATTATTCACGTTTTGCTTGTGTGAAGTATTTTATTGCAAGCATGTACTATTATCAATGTACTATACTTATCGTAAGGCCACCTAATGTGGCTTTTTCTCAATAAAATAATAAGTTTTCATATACTCTTTGTGTGTTCTCAGTGTGATTAAGTACACTGCAGGCTTAGTGATAGAGCAAAAATGTAATAAACTTTCATACAAGTATGACAATTCTTGGTTACTAAGGAGGAAGGATGGCAGGCATCCAGACATCTCTGGCTTGATGGGAGCTAACAGCAAAAACTGACATCATTCTGTAAATTCTCTTTGGGGATTTTAGTGTCCAGAGCAAGACGACTTTGGAAGTACCACTTCATCCTGGGTGACCTCTCACACTGGTAAAATATCTTCATATCTGCCAGGAAAGCAGGACCTTAGAGACACATGCCAGTGCATTCCAAACAAGATATGTTAGCTTTCATATGTGCCCACTGAAAGGTCACTCCACACAGTAGCCTGGGCTCCTTGGCTGTAGCTTGTGGTACACAGAAGTTGCCTTGTACCTAATCAAGTCTCAAATACAATACAGTCATAGATAAGGGCCAGAGAAAGGAAATTAAAGATTGCATTTTTTATTTTTATTTTTCTTTCTTTCTTTTTTTTTTTTTTTTTTTTGGTTTTTTGAGACAGGGTTTTTCTGTGTAGGTAGCCCTGGCTGTCCTGGAACTCACTCTGTTGACCAGACTTTATTTTTCTTTCAATGTATTCAAGTTACAGTTAATAAAAAGTTGAGAAGAACTAATGTATGACATGAAAGTACTGTGTACATAGAAATGTTAGTAATGGGTTTCAGTTCAGGAAGTACTGAGTACACAGTACATGCTAGGAATAGGGAACTCAGTTTGGGAACTCAGTCCTAGATGAAAAGTGCCTAATCTTCAACAAAAGCACTCAAAAATAAATAAAATAAATAAATAAATAAATAAATAAATAAATAAATAACAGTGCAAGTATTCCTCCTTTGCTGGTTGATGACTCAATTTGCACAGTATCTGTAAATTTCTACCCAGCTGCTTCTTTCCTATTAATTGATTGTCTCTGTGTGGCGTATACAATTAATGAGCTTCATCTGAACCTATATGATTCTTTGATCAGGGATGCTGGGCCTATGGACATCTAGGAGCATTTTTTATGTTCATAGCACTCATGAAGTCTGTTCTAAAAACAGGCAGTTAGGGAGACAAATGATGGCAGGCAAATAAGATAGGCAGCAGGTAGGTTAGCAGACAGACAATTGATAGATGAATGATAGACAGATGATAGATAGGTAGATAGATAGATAGATAGATAGATAGATAGATAGATAGATACATAGATACATAGATACATAGATACATACATAGATAGATACATAGATAGCTTTAGAGAAATGAAACAGAATGATTTTGACACAGGCATTTATTTTTTTTCCCTCAGGAGGAAGCAGGATTACCAGGAACTCTGAGATCCTTTGGACATAAAGGCGACAAAGGAGAGCCGGTAATGTGCACACAACTGGTACTGTTGGGATGAATAAGTTTGCCCAAAAGTGACTTAAAAAGATTTGTCCACTTCCTGTTTATGATAGATGCATTTCAAAGGCTATCACAGCAGCAGTTGAGGGTTTTACTGAGGCCATGGTGTTAGGAAATTTTGAGAAATCTAGAACAGCCAGTCTTTGTACCTATAAGTTCTAAGCAACTCTATGAAGCAGGCATAAGTCCCAGAGGCTGCCTCATTTTCCTCATCACCCACTTCTCTAGATAACTAAGAAACATATTTCCCTTGTCTGGTGATGTGTCTCCACTGAGGAGAATTTTAATTACTAATCTATGCTAAGTATCTGTGGGAGGTATATTGCTGTATGTTTGAGGAGGAATAAAGAATAGGATAAATTGTTTGTTTCCTAGGATATCACTCCTAAAGAGAGATAGATGGTATAACTGTTAGATCCTATGTGAGAGTTGCAAGCATCCTGAGAAAGCAATCAGGGCAGACTCGGAAGAACTGAATGTGAAGATGTGTGTTCTTGATCACTAAGTGTGCAAAACAGGGCATGACCCATGCATCAAGATTTGTCCTCCCTTTGATGAGGTCCTAACTTAGCTGTAATATTTTCTAGTGTTTTGAATGTGACTTTTAACCAATCAAATTGGGGAGCTAATATAATGAAAGGCACACCCGCTGCTGGAGCCACAGTAAAGCACAAGGTCTGTCCTCATTGTGTGTATAATCTTGCGATGGCGTAAATTACTACAGAATGACAACAGTGGAAAGGGACTAAGAGGAATTAGTAAAGATGACAAATGTTAGAAAATTAATAATAGTAAGGTCCATAAAATATTTTATACCAAGATATATCTTAGAGTTGCAATGTGTTATAAGATTCCCATCAATATGTTGCTTTAAAACATTTAATTTTGTTAGGAATTCCCATATGTAAAATTCATAGTGACAAGAGATTTTGAAGCATACTTCATTAGTAATCTACCACACAAAATAAATAAGTACACTTCTTTTTATTTTTGTCCATGCATAGACTCAAAATCTGTGAATTTGATTAAACCAGGACAGCTACTGCTGTGTAGAAATGGTGTCAGGTGACTGTTGTGGATAGCCTCAGCCTTGTATTTTGATCCTAGTTCCCAGTGGATAGCCTCAGCCTTGTATTTTGATCCTAGTTCCACACTCCTGGGAGGGGCTGCAGAGGAGGATTGAATCTGTACACAGGTGACGTCTTGTAAACCGTCTGTCCAATTATAACCTGTAAAATAAAGACTAGAGCCAGAGATTGGGCAGTAGATGGGGAGGCGGAGAAAAAGGCTTAGGGGAGGAGAGAGTGAGAGGAATTCGATATAAAAGGAGGCAGAAGCAGAAGCAGAGACGGAAGAAGAAGAAGGAGGAGGAGCAGGAGGAAGCAGGCAGAAGGAAGTTGGTGGTGGAAGGAAGCCAATGACGGAGGAGCTGGAGTGAAAGGACAACCATGCGACCTGGATAAAACTTCAAGTTATAAGGGATCTCATAGCCGGGATTAGAATAGTGTAGTGGTAAATCTGCCCAATCCAGGCATGCAATTACACCATAATTATCGAGTTGTATCTTCCTTTACTGGTCTCCATCAGGCAGGAGATCCTACAGTGAACAAATTTGGTGATTTAAATAATTTTTCTACAACAGGTGACCATGACCATGAACACAATCAATGTTTCAGTAACTTGTAATCAACATGAATGTGTGGTTTCATCTTAAGTAGTGATGACATTTTAATATGCAAAATGTAGGCTTTCCTCAGTGCTTGATACCGGTATAAAATTTTCACAGTTCTAACAGGTGCCCGGACTACCTGCATTTTGGAACCATCAAATATTCCTTTAAGATTGGGCAGATTAAATAGTTATTATTATGAAATGACCAGTGTTTTAGGGTCACTCAGGGAAATATGTTACCCTAGAGGTTTGCTTTTGGATCTTTAAATCCAAGAAAGAACGTTCATGGAATTAGCATGGGAGAGCTGGGATGAGAACTGCCTTGGCATTAGAAGTCTTAGCGGGCAGTGGTGGCGCACACCTTTAATCTTAGCACTTGGGAGGCAGAGGCAGGCAGATTTCTGAGTTCAAGGCCAGCCTGGTCTACAGAGTGAGTTCCCGAACAGCCAGGGCTACACAGAGAAACCCTATCTCAAAAAAAAAAAAAAGACCAAGCAAACAAAAAAGAAGTCTTAGGAGAGAATATCTCTTAGTGGCTTTGATTCCTCAATAATATCCAATCAATGGTTGACCATGAAGAAGTACAACATACATACAAATAAATTATAATATAGACATTCAACAGATGTGTGTTTTCCTCTTCTTCCTATTCAGTGGGGTTGAATGAGAGGTGGAATCCAGCCGTTTCAGGGTTTTATGTTCAAGACACAAATCCCCAGTTATGAGGCAATATCTAACAATTTTCAATTGATTGAGAGGCTCAGTGCATAAAAGTTTGGAGTTAGTTTATGTCATTTGATAAATAACAATAGTGCATTAAGTTTCTATCTTCAAATATAGGAATATTGAATTCCATATTTTGTTTCCAATATTATCTGGCCTTTTCTGGATTGTGGTAACTAGTTTATGATTGTTTCCTTGCATTTTAAGGAGATCATAATGAATTTGTAGACATTAGATAAGGAGATCAGAAACCATTTGGACATTTTTACAATTTACATTCTCTTATAAACTACTAGATATAGTTTAGTAGCCTATAATTTTGAATTTTTGAAACAATGATAATTTTTGAAACAATGAGAACAAATTTGAGAAAATGACTTTGAAACACCCTTTCTCAGTATTTGGCAGGGCGATAATCCTACAGGTGTTATTTGAAGGGTCCTTACTGCAATGTCACAACTTAATAAAGGCAAATTCTTATTTTTATTTATGATAAGTCATTAGTAGTTAAATAACAAATCTGAACAAAAATGTAAGCAAATCCGGTCTCACCTGATTCAACGTCTTCTAATGACTCTGTGTCTCTCTGAAGACATTTCCTACCCTCTCACATATACTTCAAGGCATCACATAGTTTTGTAAGGCTGCAGCTAAAACCTTGCTGACTTTCTTATTAAGCATCTCAGGTATCAAATTTTTGCTCATGTTGGCCCCTCATTACCTACCCTGTCATCCCTGTCCCCTCCCACTGCTTCTCTCCTTTCCCAAGAGCCCCTTTTACAAAGCTCCTAAACTTTAATGTTCTTGAACCTACATGGGATCTGAACATTTGGGAAATTAATTTTCCAGTTTACTTTCATATCATTCCTCATTTCCATGGAATTTCCCCAAATTTGCTATGAAAAAAATTGTTTAGCAAATGATACTAGCATAAAATGGTAATATATTAATAAAAATCTCAAGTGATAGAGCCACTCATTTAAAAAGTAACATTACATTCCACTCTTTCAAGGATAAATTTGTTGGACTATCTATTTAATGATGTGGGCAGTATGAGGAAGAATCTGAAGCATATTCTTCCGTGCCCACTTAACAACTCACTTGGGAAATCCTAACTCCCTTTGATGTTAACAATTAATGTACCTTTTATGAATGTCTAATGAATAATTAAAGTATTTTAGTGTATAGTTGGTGGTCAAGTTGAATTTGGCACCACGGGCATTCCTGGAAAAAAAGATATGCTGACTGGCTGTTTGATTAACCTTAGTGCCCATTTTTTATAAAGCTGAGTCAGGCAGGACGGAAAAATGCAGAACTTTTATTTCTTGGGGATTAGTGAACTGTGGCCCATGATAGGGCTGCCAAATATACTCACTGTAAGGTTTTGTAAATGAACTTCCAGAGAAATATGAACTCACTTGCTTTTTTGTTGCTCAAAGCTACCTTTCAGCTACACAAACAGACTAAGGAACTGTGGCAGAGGCTACAGGGCCAGTGATGCCCAAGTATAAACTGCATGGCTTCTGGGAAAGAATGTTTTCTTCAGGAACATAAAAAAAAAAAAAAAAGTCTGTTAACAACCAGGCTTCTTATATTATCAGTTTTATGGCTGATACAGTATCTTAATATTTTAATTTTATTTAATATTATAATTTATATAAAATTCCATAAATTTATATAAAATTCCATAAACTAAATAATTTATTATACTTCTATTTCAGACATTTTATAGCACTGTGTAAGATATATGACTTATAATACAAGAACTATATTTAGATCTACCAATAAAATGATCCAATTTAGTATCTAGATAATAAAATGACTGTTTTTAGATTTCTCTTCTAAATGCGGTAAGGGTTCTTGTAAATAATGACTTCACTCACAGGAGGTTAACTCTGAAATTCACTGTATTACCTGGAGCTAGCATGGTGGTACTCACCACCAACACCAGCATTCAAGATGCTGAAGGAGGAGAAACATCAAATCCTAAGATGACCTGGGCTATGTTGCAAACCCTGTCTCTAAACACCAAGAAAAATGCTCATTTTTTTCATGCAATCTTTATAAAATTTCACATTTGCATGTTAAAATAATTAGCTTATTTTCACTATGTATGTTAGCCCAAAACTAGTTAGTTGTCACCTGTTGATGCTAAAGGAAGTCTCTCTTTAGGAAAATAAGTTTTTGGTGAGGAGGTGAGTCCCTCCCACCTTTTTATCTTTAAGGCCATGACCCTGTGGTATTACTCATATGATGCTGCCACATGCTTAACTGAAGCTGCATTTGCAGGTCAGGTGCCAGGCAGCATATTTTGTTAACGTTCATTGTCTTTGATGTTGCTGTTTTGTTATCTTGGTGACACTGGCAATCAAACCCAAGGTCTGTGCATGCTAGACAATGCTCAACCACTGACCTCTATTTGCAGCACTTGAGACCAGTACTTCTTTTTTTTTTCCCATAAATTTATTTATTTTTTTCACTTACCATCCTGATTGCAGCCCCCACCTCTTCTCCCAGTCTCCCCTTCACATAGCCCCTTCCCCCATCCCGCATCCCTTCTCATCTGAGAAGGGGGAGGAACCCCTTGGTTACCAACCCACCCTGGCACATCAAGTCACTGTAAGACTAGGCATATCCTCTCCCACTGAGGCCAGACATGACATCACAGGATCCGCAGGCAGGCTACAGATACACATACATCCCCTGCTTTAGTTATTGGACTCTCAACAAGACCAAGCTGCACTTCTGTTACATATGTGCAGAGTATGGAGTGGTGGTAGCTAGAACCAGCTCATGTTGATTGGTTGGTTGATTGGTTGTGTTACGAGAAAAAAAAAAAGTCATATTCTTAGAATGGAAGGAACATACAGGGCAAGTTGATGATGCAGCAGAGCAAGTCATCACGGCACAGAGACCAATATTCCTGGGTCTCTGTATTTCAGGTCTTGTTTCTTTCCTAGAGCATGCTCTCAGAGGCAGGATGCTGATTTACCTTATACTCCACTTAAAATACAACTTGAACAAAGGGCAAGGGGATGTGACAGCTGCTTATCAGCTAGTTGAACCAAGTCTTTCTTGGAATTGGGAGTCTGAAAACATGGGACCTATTTGGCCCAAACAGTGGTTGGAGGAGTCTTACACAATCAGTTAATGAGGATCAGGACCTGCTTGGGGCAAGTGTTCTGAGAATTTGAAAAAAAATGTGTTCAAAACCTTGGCAAAACTGTACATCAAACACTCCTCCCTAGAGACTTCAAGCAGTTTGATTTTGCATCCAGGTGGCTTCTGTTGCTCCTAAATGTCTCAAGGGCTATAGATTCATTCAGCTTCCAGTGGAGGTAAATACGGTGTCAGTTTACATTGACTTCTCTGGAGCCAAGTTCATGCAGCTTCAGAGACCTCACTGAGTGGCTACTATCATCCTAGTGCTTAAAGAAACACTTGTCTTTGACCACACCCTCTTCCCAGGATCTGTATCATTGGTGGTGCCGGCTCTGCTCCTAACTTCCCATTATGTAGCTGTGAAAAAAGCATTTAATGCTCACATGTGAAAAAGAACTACCACTCCCAGGGTGTGGTTCTCACTTTCATAATCCAAGGTTTATCATTGATTTAAAATCATGCTCACGAGCATGCGCAAGATAAAATTAACAAGAAAGTCACTGTTATTGTATTGGGTGGTATAGCTGATGTGTATTACAAAGTATTTCACTCTAAGGAAGAAATGTCAATCTTTTAAATTTCAAAAAGTTTAAATCATGATGTAGTTAGTATTTCAGATAAAATACTTCTCTTGCTTGTAATAAAAATACCTTATTTGAATTTTGGTGGTTAGCTTGTGAGCTTAACCTTTCCTTAATGGCTGAGTCATCTCTCCAGACCTGAATTTTTAAAATACAATTCTAAAGAAAATTATTAGTTCACATATCTTATGTGATTAAATGATTAGAGTCACATATGTTAACAGTCCAATATCCCATATTTTCATCTGGTATTTTTTTAATACCAATAATTTATATTTTTTATTCAGTTTACATCCCAATCACAGCCCCCTCCCTCCTCTCTTCCCAGCACCAACCTTACAAATCCTTAACCCCCCATTCCCCCCTTCTCCTAAGAGAAATGGAAGCCCATCTAGGGTACCATCCCACCCTGAGACATCTAGTCCCAGCAGGACTAGGCACATCGTCTTCCACTGAGGCCCAACCATGAGGTTCAGGTAGGAAGAAGCAGATTCAATGTCAGAGAACAGAGTCTGAGATTGTTCCACTCTGCTTTTTAGGGGTTAGTACCACATTAGGACCAATCTGCTAAAAATGTGTACGGGTATCATACATTATAAATATATGGATATCTTCCAGGTCACCTAAAAAACGTCACTGAGCTTAACTAAGTTATAGCCCTTTCGATATTCTTTAAATCTCTCTCTCTCTCTCTCTCCTCTCTCTCTCTCTCTCTCTCTCTTCCTCCCTCCTCCCCCTCCTCTCCTCTCTCTCCCCCATCTCACAATGTGGTGTGTTTGTGTGTGTGTGTGTGTGGTTTGTTGAAACATCTTGGAGCAAGTACGTAGGCAAGCTGCCACAGAACATACATCTCTGACACATTATTCTCAAACGGAGTGTTTTTATATTTAAGCGAGAATCTGATTTATGATCACAGAATGAGCCATATTCTGAGAGCAGTATTAAGTAGAATTTGCATGCTGGTTTCAATTTATATTTTCACACAATATGATACAGTAATTAATTAAATTTTATGCATGCAAATTTTATCATTCTAAAATAAACTTTCACTTTGAAGTTCGGTGAAATGGTAGCCATAATTATTTTTAAGTGAACACTCTAAAGAGAGGAATGGTTCTCCTGGTTGTGCTTTACTTTGGTGACAGAAGCAAAATAATACACTATGGGGCATGGTTTTGTGACAGGCATTTTTGGAAAATGGAGTCATTTGGACTCTAAAGATGAGGAATTAGAGCAACTAATTATATTCTCTTAAAAATTACCCCATCATCCAGTGCAGACTTAGAGTAGGCACTCATCACCATATACACACAGCCTTTCTGTCACACATCACAGGACAGTCACTATCTGCATTACCTACAAGTTGGCCTAAGTTTGATAAACTAACTGCTTACCCCCCATAAGGGAAAATTCCTTTCTAGAAGCAAACACCTGTTTACTTCTGGTAAACTTAGACAGGTAGTGAGGAGCTGCTTCCAATAAAATGAGTAAGTGGAATTGATTAGTTCCCAGGAGAAATGAATGCTTTAATGTGTAGAATCACACTCACACACATACCAACACACATACACACATTCCCACAGACACTTGCACATAATCCATCCCCCCTCCACACACACACACACACCATAAACACGTAGGTACTTTGTCCTTCTGGTCTGCAGTAGGAAAATGGGCTGAGGACCTGAACAGTGGTTGAAATGTCCTTCAAATTGAGCTCTGGAGCCACACTTGGTCTAACTATTGCATGCTTTATTCAAAAATTTGTCTTACTTCTCTCTTTACTGATATGCCAGTGTAATGTGCATTGTTTAGGGGAGGGTTAGATACTTTTTAGAAATATGACTATTTTCCAGTAATGTCTATTCATAAAAATACAACTGAAATCGAGCCTAAATCATGCTAAAGTGATATTTACTTGCTAAATGACTAATTTATTTCCTAAGGAGAACTCCCCGCTTTATGAGACAAGGTCTTACCTTGTAGCCCCGACTGGCTTGGAACTCACTATGTAGACTAGGCTGGCCTCGAACTCAGGGATTCTCTTGTCTCTGTCAGCTGAGTGCTGGCATTAAAGGTGTGCACCACCATGCCAGTCAGGAGGAAGCAGTTAGGAAACTACTTTTGCCCCTTATGGAGTAGGTAGAAAGCTACCACTAGTCCTCAGAAATATGCCTGACAACAAGCAAGCAGAGTCACAGCACCTAGTTCTAGGACACATATCTTTCTCCGTTATCAAATGGGAATTATACTGGACCCACATTAGCTTGATCTTAATGACAGAATGAGAGGTTCATGAAAGAGCCAGCTTAATGACTGGCATAAACGTTTAATAACTAGAAGATTTATTTTAAACACACAACTTGATGATGCTCTTGCTCCGAGCTCTGGATTACTGTGAGAGTAAATCAGCACTCACAGGGAACTTATTTTATTCAAAACTTATTTAGCAGGAAATCTTAAAATAAAACTCAAATATTTTCTAAGTCATTGGCCTCTTTAAAAACAACAACAATGAAATTAATGTTCCTAGCCCAATGGACTCATTCAAAAGATTTACACATAGTATCACAAACTTATATCATGTTGATAAAACAGCCATTTATGCAGTTAATAGTATGTGCTAAGTACTTCCAAGACCCTTCTCCTTTATATTAAACTAATTCAATATTTACAGACCTTTTAGCTCAGATTTGTTTTTATTATTTTTGGTTTAAGAACCTAATATATAAAGATAATTAAAACATCCCTAAATTTCATAGCTAGTAAGGAGTGGAGTTAGGGGTGAAGCTCTGCCCACATCCCCTATTGTTCATGAGCCTTCCTGCCATTGCACCATCTGGGATGCTGCCAAATACCCTGTTTCCCTTTCACACTCAGTTAGAATTAAATCCGTTTTCCTTGCAGCTTAGGGAGAGGATTGTGAAGTTGCCTCTCTAGATTCTGCTGTGTCTCTCATCTTTTAAGTTTATGAAACCTTTTAACACAAGGTCTTCTAACTCCAAAACAGGCAGAAGACTGTATCTATCTCCGAAGGATTACTTTAAACTAGTTCATTCACCAGATGAGAGGGTTTAATAGTTTTACCTCCAGAAATAAACAGACTGAAAATATGATGGTTTAATTTTGTCCATTTTCAAATTCAAAATTAGGTTTGAAATATTCATGAGTGTCCAGAGGTGACTCTAGAGACCTGTAGTCTGCCCTCCATGAGCCATAGCTCAGTCACGGTTGCTCTCTGGGTTGACCTGAACACAAAACATAAGACATTCTACCTTTACATTCTCTACCAAACATGCTTTGATGCACGTGCATGCATCTCTATACATTCAGAGTACTATCAAAGACAATAGCATTAAATTTAGTTACCTAACATTATTAAAATAACCTGTAATGTTAATAACACAATGGGCCAGTCACTAATTTGCCTATCAAAAGAAAACAGCTAGACTGCCCTTAGTATAAGGAACCTTGAAGATAATGGATCTTGTCTCTATAAACTCTGAGCTCCCATTCACTACACTGGATATGCAGAAATGAGACATTCATTCTTCATTGTCTTTGCATTTCTTTTCTTCTGGGGAATAAAATGATGGTGTTTAAATCTTAGTTTTTTTCCTAAAAAGGCATTTGTGAGAACACTCCAGCTCCAGGAAATAAAGGCAGATGTTGTTTCAGTTTATGTATGTGCAGACGAGTCCTGTAGCTGTCGTGAATCCTAATGACTTCTGTTCCAGCCTGGTCCAGATGTGGCGTTAATACCTCAGAGACTAAGAAACTTATAGGCGTTTAGCGAAAATAATTTTTGTTTAAGTCATTTGGCTCCCTCTGTGCATTTCTAGTTTCACCTAATTTTTCCGTGGACAATCAGAATTAAGCACATTTCCACCGTTTCTCCATAAGTTAAGAAAAAATTAATATGTATTTGCGCATAACAATTTATTATTGAAACTAAAACCACTAAATGAGAACATACAACTTTATCCAACAGTAGGAAATATTCTTCTTTTAAATTTAATAGTATAATTACATTTCCTCCTTCCTTTCTTCTCTCCAAGCCATCCACATACCTCTCCTTGCTCTCTTTAAATTCATGGTCTTTTTTTTATTGCTATTGCCTGTATATGTGCATATTCATATACTAATATGTTCATAAGTATAACCTGCTCAGTCTTTGTAATGTTACTTATAGTAATGTTTTTAGGGTTCACCATTTGGTATTAAAAGATAAGCAATTTGTGTGTTTTTCCTCAGGGAAGACTATTCCTCCTGCTCTCAACATCCCTAGTTGCCTGTAGTTCTTTCTGTAGGGTTGAGGGCTCATGTGCTTTCCCCTGTCAACGTTGGCATATCTGATGTTATCATCCTTGTTCAGCTCCTGTTGAACAATATGACATTTTGTGAAGGCTGATAAAATATATGTGAAATTTATGTTAACAAAAAATCATTGTTTGCACGTGTATCAATATTGCCAATTATAAATGTGCTGTCTGTAAGACCAAGACAATGAAATCTCAATGTTTTATTTTACATTTCCACTAAACTAACAACAGTTTGAAGGGCTATCAATTAGCTATATAATCAACTTGTACTTTACAAAAAAGGAATCATCTGAATGTCTGTGTGTTTTTTTAAAAATTTTAATAATGAAGGTCTCATGAAATCTTATAATAAGTAATATTCATAGAAAAGAAATCACAAAATTATAGTTTCATTACTCTACTTTCTATCACTGACTGACATTCCAAGGTTAACACGAATTATCGGTAGAAAACTATGGCTTGATGGGGAGTGTCTTACCATTGCCTTATCAGTCAGTATCTCCTGATACAACACAGCCTTCAAATAAGCAAAAACGTAAGACACACAGAGGTATAGAGGAGCAGGAAAAAGAAACCTGGCCACTCTGCAGCTGACTTTATTTCTCAATGGTTTCCTATTCCCTTCTAATGCCTTCCACTCACATCCCAAGTAGAGCAGTTGGCAGGGAGCACAACAGATGGACGACAAGCTCAGCACATGCAGTGATTCTGGCACCAGGCACTTGACTTTTATTTACCAAATAGTTAGGCGGATCTCAGGAACCCAGTCTGCTAACACCCCTATTTGGTTTAATGTGCCATCAGTATCTAGCACTTAAATATTAAAATATTACCTGGAGAAAGATCCCACACTGATTCTTTACATAGCTCAGTGGCTAACGGTCTTATTCTTGCTGTAGATTACTAACACAGTGCACAGTGGATTTAAACATGTAACTGCTATCTTTTCAGACATCCATGACTATAGATAGTAGTCTCCCTGAAGTGGGTCCATCAGAAGCATCTTTCAGCCAGCCAAGCCTGGTCAGTTGTACCAGGGTATGGTAATGGGTAAAGCTATCAGGTAAAAGTGAGAGAATGAAGATGAATTCAGGTAACTGATATCATGATCCCTCACCAGCATCATCACAGATTACTACCTTCAAAGCTCAGGCATGTTTTTATGAAGCCTTCTGGTCTACCAAGCAAAACCAGAAGCACTTCCATTCTCCTAACTTAGTATTTTGTTTACATCACCAATTTTGTGTGTCTATATGCTTGGGTGCTCCTGGAATAGAAGGAATCATTGTCTCTCATATCTCTGTGAAGCCTATGCTTGGACCAACAGAGGACACTCAGGTTGATAGACTCTTCATAAGTTTAAGCTGAACTGCGCAGAACTCAAGGAAACTTAGCCCCAAAGTACAGGAGGGAAGTAAAAGAGAACTGTTAGACATCTATGTTGAGGGAAGAGTGAGAAAGGTACATTAGTAAGAACTCCCAAGGTTTTATGCAAAGCAGACTTCAGGGAAGTCGTGGGGAGGAGAATCTCTACCTAGCAAAGCTTACAAGTGAGGCTTCCTAGGATGAAATGTAACCAGGGCAGTGTGTAGAGCTTCAGAACTCACTTCCTGTTTCCCCATCACCTGCTCCCCCTGCTTTCTTAAGCAAGCCTTACTGCAGAGATGAAGTTAGGTTAACCAATGGCTTTAGCACAGCTAGGCTCCAGTAGAGGTAACTGATACGGAGTCATGCTCTCAATTACTCATCACGAGGAATAGTCTGAACAGGAAATGGTCTGCAGCGACTGCTATCTTACTGTCCTCAATTAGGAGCTGACTGATGGCACTGTGTTCCATATCTTAAGTCATCTTTCACTTGATGGAGTGCTTGCTGTGGGTGTCAGGAACTACAGGTATCAGATCCGTCAGCAGATGATTTATAGTAAACGTCTTGATTTCCCTACCATGGGTTTTGCAGTTTCAAAATTATTTAGACTGTCTTTAACCTACTCTGGCAATATAATAAGTTCAAACATTTCTTTCTGACAGACCCCCTTTAAGAAGATCATATCAGTTTCATAGGATCCCAGAATTTGGTTAGATTCTACAAAAGTGGCTAAGTCTCCCTAACTTCACTAGGTCTTCAAGAAAACTTTCACCACTCCTCCAAATAATTCCTAAATAGTTTATTTTTTTCTATGCTTAATTTAATTTTCATTTGTCTAATTTGGAGAAGGTTTGGAACTTGCTATTTTTTTCTTTGAAAGAAAATCTTAGTAGTGCTTATACTTGGTTACATACTCAGTATGTATGGTTACTCATTTTTAAGAAGCAATTTACGTTCATAGAAAAAACAAGTTTAGCACCCAAAACAACATGGTGGTGTGTGTGTGTGTGTGTGTGTGTGTGTGTGTGTGTGTGTGTTATGGCTCCACTTTTGTTCTGTTTGGGGCCATTTCTGACATAATATGCTGAATTTTGAAAGCCACATTTTAAGGGACAGGTATACCCAGAGAGCAGAATCATGTATTTTGAGACTCCAAACTATTGCTAATGGTTTAATGAATGGAAGTCTCAATAGTGACCCAAGTGGATATCATGTTTAAGATCCGGAAGACTTTTTTTTTCCTTTAAGACATCAGGAGTAAGACTAATGGAAAATGGTTTAGGTTCAGAAAGCTTTAATTCAGTAAGTGTACATGTGCACTTCTTTCTTTCTTTTAATTTGTTTTCCCCAATGTGAATCAGATAGAAGAATTAATTAGAAGTTTATAATAGTATTTGGTGACAATGGTGAATATAAGACTACAGATATAGTTTATGTATTATTTAATTTGGCGAGTGAGTGTGTGAGAACTGCTCATGGGGAGATCACTGGACGACTTTTGGGAGTCAATTCTCTCCTCCCACCATGTATGTTCCAGGAATTAAAAGGCTTGTAATTGAAAGTATGTCTCCAGAAATGAGTTTTGAAAGGTATGATTTGTTTGAAACCACTGATGGTAATTTTTTTCCAGTTATGAACTAAAACCTTGCTTGGAAGATAGAAGAGAAGCATCTTATGTTTTCTTTAGGACTAGATTGGGGGAAAAAGAAAGCAGAAACTCAGAACACACACACCACACACACACACACACACCACTAAATACATAAAACAGATCAGTTCCTGTTAAGTAGTTTTGGGCAAGTACTGATTTCGTGGGTAGAACTAGGTTTACCCTGATTGCCAGCCTTCCTTTGGGTTTTGCTCCTATATTTCAGAATAAATATTAATGTGACTGATGTTACCAACATAATGTTTTAGATTAAGATTTTATAGAGCCAACAGTTGGCATCAGCATGTTTGGACTATGTCCTTTTAAAGTTTTCATGGTAATTCATACCCCCTCCCTTTTGAGACAGAGATGGGATCCAGTAGGCTCAAACTCCTCTAATGGACTAAAGACAATTAGAAGTGATTATAAACCTCCAAGTAGGGAAAGAGCAGAGATCAGTTAACATTCGCTATAGCGGAAACATAGTATTTTAACTACAGGAATCACAGAATGTCAACTAAAGACACTCCGGTGCCAGCACTCCAGGCACATGGTATGTAAAAGTTGGCTGCTAGCAAAGCTGTCAGCACTCCTTTTTCTCCGAAATGGGTTGTTGGCAGTGTGAATACCGTATCATTGTGCTTTGGAGGATTATATGCTATATCTGGTGATCCTGAGTAACGCAATATGATATAAAATATTATATTGGATCAACTGAGGAAAATAATCTGCTTCTTAGGGACAAGTGGGCATACTTCAGCAGTGAGTAATAGTAGAGGCTCTGTTTCTATAGAAAGGTCTTTGGCATCAGATACTTAATGTGATTTTGTTATCTCTTTATCAAATGTTGCTGCAGCTTTCCACTAGTCTTACCTGGTGCCTCGGGTCCAGAACCATGCTAACTTTCAAGTGATGGAAATGCTTAGTACACTGATAATTATCCTATTTTTGATGCTTCCACATGTAATTATATATCACAACCAAATTTTGCCCATGCTATGATGACAGCAGTTATACTATAGAGTACTCTGCTAGTTTAATCTTAAAAACAAAACAAAACAAAAACAAAAAAAACTAACTCTTAAAATAAAGTGTATGCTTGTATATGGCAGTACACTTCAGATAAAAAAGAAAAATATATACAGTAACACTTTCCAAATATGAATTTGTAATAAAATTAAGATCTCAGTATTTAGGCAGAGTATCTCATTGGTATTTTAAAATGTGAAGATGTGGTGTTTTTCTTTATGTTCTTAAACTTCCTTGAGATAATTCTTAGAAATATCTGTGTTCTAGATAATCCTCAAGAACTGTTATGTTCTAAGTGAATTTTCTAAATATTTTTACAAAAATAGAGCAGATCGTAGCACTATTGGCTTATTTTTGAGCTGCCTGAATCTCGACACTCAGGAGCCAGAGTAAATTCCTAGACCCAAGTAAATGCCTGAGGGTCTATGGTGAATGCATCCACCCTCCCCGGAGTTTCTCTTTCTGGGTGGTGTGCTGTTCACAAAGCAGACTTGTCAGAGCGATGACCAAGAATTCCAGTAATGGAACCTGATAGGCATCTGCTGAAAACATTTATGCCCATGACAGGAGCCAGACAAGTGGAGAGGGAACTGTTTTGTGTAGAATTGCCTCTGGTATGACTTCAGAATTCAGAATTCAACTCAAGAATATCAAGACATGCATATATATATATATATATATATATATATATATATGATATATATTATATATATTATATATAATATTAGGTAAGAAGATACTTAAAAACCACAACTAAATTGGTTGCCACAGACCATGCTGGGAAGCAGGACATTGGCCACAGCTGAAGGACTAGAGTTTGAAGCCCAGTCACTGGGTAACAGTGTATAGAAGATGATTATGAGAACAGTGACTCTCTGATGAGTTTTTTAGCAATGCCTGCACATAAAAAGCATTTACTCATATACACAGAGGTTTTAAAACAAGGAAAAAGGAAGGAAGGAAGGAAAAGTAAGAAAGGAAGGAAGGAAAGGGGAGCAGGGAAGGGAGGGAGGAAGAGAGAAAGGAAAGAAGGAAGAAAAGATTAGATTATCAAAGAGCATGTGGAATACACAGAATGTGAAACCATTGAGCACTTATTTGACATCTCAGGTGATACTACAAGTTGGATAACTCTGGGACTGGTACCTAACATCTCAGAGCCTCCATACACTCCCACATTCCATTACCTTAAAATTTGTGGTGATCGTCCTGAAGTTGTGACATGGAAGAGTTGGAAGACCAGATGCACAAGAGATATCTAGGAGAATGTTAACATTCCTCATACTACAGGGAACACTTTTTTGAGGGTCTTCTTCAGTATCGTTTGTGACTAATGACATTTATTTTGGTTACTTCTTTTAGGGTGAAAATGGCTTACATGGTACTCCAGGCTTACCTGGTCAAAAGGTAATGGTTTTTATAAATGCTTCCAATGAACTAAGCTAATAACCCAGTCTTTCCAAGGAGGACTCAGAACCCTTTCCTTCTTGGAGACCTCTCAAGGAAACATTCGATACATAGCCTTAGCAGCATGCTTCCCCGAGAATCGGTAGTGATGCTTTCTAAGGGCCACGGGAGACTTACAGGGGCACCAGAAACAGTGAACAATGAAAAAGTATTTTCTGCAGTCATTTCCTATTTCTACATGCTGCATTTTTCAGATTGGATTAAGCAAAAATATTTACAGTGACCTAAAATATCCAGCATTACAAGGATGTTATATACACAACTAAGCTCTTCAAAACACACCTTTTTTGCTTGGCCTGGTGGTGCAGATCAATCATCCTAGCTATGTGGAAACAGAAGGAAGAATATTGCAGGTTCACAGCCAGCCAGCCTACAGCGTGAGTCTAAGGCTAGCTTGGACAACTTGGTGAGATCATGTCTCAAAATGAAAAGCAGAAAGAAGGTTGGAAACAGTTCAGTGTGCAGTTCTTGTTTACCCAGTGAGAGGCCATAGATTCAACCCCCTATATGGGAAAGTAAACCTACAGAATGTCACAGTCACAATCCTGATGAACGAGAACTTTTTCCCACCATCCAGGGTGTGTCTCTCAGTGCCTGAGATCTTTCTCATCACCAAAATGAACTTCCTCTGTATCCTTTACTATCTATTCAAGGACTGCTTTCTCTGGGAACAAGCTTGACTGCACCAAGCATTACTGGATGCACAGAAACTAATACAGTCCAGATTCCGAGAGGGAAGAGGTGTCACATTAGGTTGGGCCAGCTGTCATGATACAGTCCAGACAATCCCACCTTGAAGGAGGGCATCATTGATGTAATTTTAGATGTCCCCCAACACCAAACATGTCTGTTTCTATGTTCCAGTGAAGTGTAACTGTTTTTAAAAGCAAAATATCTGAAAGCACTACATAACTAGGTTTTCTTATATGTAGCTGGCAATGTCATTTGAAAAGACACACTTTTATGTGTAGTTACATCAGCTTTTAGGAATGTTTCCTTACATAAGCCCTTAGTGAGAATAAAGTTGGATTGAGAGGCATGAAATGGCATGCTTCTGAATCTCATCATAGCAGTTCTAGACCAAGCCTAGAGGTACAGCATGTGCTGTGTCTGCAAGCTGAGTTGCAAGCCAAGGGATGTGTGGATTTATCTGCTGGGAAATAGTTTTGGACTTTCCAGCAGCTGTTTGTGGTGGCCGCATCCTGGTGATACCGTGGCTGAGGCGCTGGGGGCATTTAGCAGCTTCAGTGTCAGCTTGAATTACCAAATGGAGTTAAATTCTATATTTTAAAGGAAACATGGAAACATTATTAAAAGAGAGGTAGGCCCATGTATCTATGAACGAATCTATTGTTTGCTGATAATGTTTTGAGGCTAAATGAAGCAAAAAGATCATTTAATTGTGTTTCAATACACACATATATTTTTATTTGACTGTATTCATATGCTAATATTCCTCAGAAATTTTATATGTGTACATGTATATAATGTATACATTATAATATATTTATATATATGTGGTCACACTCTTATTTACTTTGGATGTTAATTAAATCAAATCATGTGTCACTTTATGGATGTATTGCAAAAAAGCTGAGATCTGACACTTTTCATCTTTAGCTATGTATCTGGCATATGTCTATTTATTATCCCAGAAAGTAACAGTAATGGAGGTAGGAGGATTTGGAGTTTATGAAAGGCCACTGTGAGCTATTTCATGAGCTCAAGGACAGCCTGGTCTATGTAATATCTTCTCTCAAAAAAGCTTAAATAAAAAAAAAAAGAAAAATATTGGTTTGTTATGTACACTCAGAAGATACTGGCTGGATGCCTTATGCCATGACCCCCAGTGGGTGCACATCAAATATGACCCATCTCTACCACTCACTTGACAGCTATGCAGCCATAGGTCTCTGGCACATAGGAGACTCTTAGCATTTACTAAATGTTTGATTGGAATGTCATCAATCTATTTATGTCAAATTAAATCTGAAAATAAACTTATAAAATTGGAATGGAATCGGCTGAGGAAAAGATGCTTGTACCTTTTAGGTTTAAAGGACAGCACAGGGAATAGATGATCCCTCTCTTTGTGGCTGTGCATCACATGAGCAGAACAGAGAAAAGCCCAAGGCTGCAGGAAGCTGGGCTCAGGACTCCACTCATTATGAACCTCTCGTTAGATGCTCATGTTGTGGAAGGTAGATCTCAAAGAAGTCTGTGTTTCCTGTGTTTAATGAGATGCTAGTTAGGACAAGAATGTAAACTCAGTCTGTGCTGCTTAATCCAATTCTCAAAGCAAATGGCGATGGTACCATCCTCAGATGCTAACTTATAGGATTTATGAAGTGAGATTTTCTAGAAGGTAGGGAAGTATTCAGAAAGCTGTTCCTTTAGTATTTTGTACAACTTAGACTTTGTTTTGTTTAATATTGGCTTAGAGCTTCATATCTCAGGGAATTATTTAAATCAGTGATTATTTACTGTTAGAAATATCACAATTATTATGAAAAGTCCATGAACTGGAAGTACTGTTCCTACTACTATACACCATGCTCTTCTTTTACAGGGAGAACAAGGACTCGAAGGCATCAAAGGAGAAATTGGTGAAAAGGTAACTCTTTCCATATGCATTTGTAAGGACAAATTACCCTCCTGAAATAGCTTAATGTGACAGTTAGCTCCTCATGTTCTATAGGGTATATGCAATAATTTTATAATGATGCTAAAATGTTTGCATCAGTTAGAATAGTCTTAATACATTGGTGATTGACAGAAATAGTTCTAAATGTACTTAGTGGTCAGGCTTCCTTAGTTAAATTATTCCATTTAATGTAAAAGATGCAAAGATTTATTGAGCACTGTATTTTTATGTGATGGTGTCATTGGTTCACTATGGCTGATGACTGACTAAAAGATTCCTAGTATTGACACTGGTCATTGGATTTTTTCCTGAGGGGATTAAGAAATCAAAAGAGCCAAGTATAACAGAAAAGATACTACACAGATTAGAATTATTCCAAAGGTTTAATGGAGGAGCGGTTAAAAGGTATGGGTGACATATAAGAAACTCAAAAGACTTTAAAGTGCTTTCAGTCACATTACAAGAGACATGTTAATGCCATGAGGTTACAGATCCAGAGTCAGAAAAGTGTGGGGAACGCTTTGGGCAGGGGCTGAAGGAAGCACTTTTTCCAAAGCAGTCAGTCTCAAGTATGAACCTTGGCAAGAAGTATTCCATTCTGCCCTGAGCTCCTGTTGGCTAAGCAAGCAGAGCCAGTCAGGTGGATGTACCTCATGACCATGGTACCCTGGGGCTCAAAGGGGGATGCAAACTGATGGACTGTGGTTCTTGAGGGAACAGGCATAGATGTCATCCCTATAACTAAGGATCATCACATCATCCACTCTCAAAATTGAATTCTGCATTTTATACCTTTGAGCAGTGTTTTATTCAATAAATAGGGAATGAATGAATAAATACTAAAGTCATCTGGTAGCCCTCAAAACCCATTTAAACAACCATTCTTTTATAAACATGCAGCTTCAGCAGGTGGAGTAAATGATCTCAAACTAGCTAGTGCTGCTTGCATTATGTTTACCATTCTTGGCAGTGATCAGTTATTTGCTTCTTCTATAAGTATTTATAGAGACAATGAGCATCTTCCATAATTATAGGAAAAATTATACACATTGCAAGCTACATGATAATTACTTTTCCTCACTGAAGTGAGACGGAGAACCAAATAATAACCATGCAATTGAGGAAAAATTCCATTAAAATTATAGCCATTTAAAAAAGGGTCTTTTAGAAATCGCCTGGAATATATATATATATATATATATATATTATTCTTTAGAATAATAGTTATTATCAGGCAGTGACTTTAGGTCTTATTTACATGTATTTTTGGTTCCTTAGTAGTATTATACTTGTAGAACTAAATGAAACTAAGCAATGTATTATATGCTTTCTATAATTTAGTCATCAATACCCTTAAAATTTGGTTATTTTGTTATTCTCTGATTATAGCTGGTGTTCCATGGCAATAAATGGTTTCCCACAGACTGAACATGAATGAATTACATTATGTACATGTATCACAATGCTATAATAAAATTTATTATGTATAGTTAATATGTTAATCAAATGTTAAAAAAAAGAACACACATTCGGTGTATTTTGCTTCTAAGTTTTCCTTTCTGCTTCCTTGTGTCTATTGGCTGTTGCATTCAACCAACCCCTTCTACCATAAAGAGGGAAAATTTATGGAGGCTGCTTTCAATACAGTAGAAGACAATAAGCTTCAAAGAGAAAAGACAGTGGCTCTATTGAGAATCATAGTCCTGATGCATTACAGTCATTAATATTCATGTAACCATGTTTATTTAGAAGGTTCTGCTTTAATTACTATTTACTGTACACTAAAGGTTTGATTCTTTTCAGAATTATAAGCTGAAAAAAACACATGAATTATGCCTCTGTCTGTTCCATGAAACATGTATTTTTCCATAGGTTGAATAAATAAGGTCATGTGATTGACCTGGGTTTTGAGGTAAAGAAAGAACTCTGTAACAGCCCTCAATTTGGTATGAAGAGAGCAACGGGGTCTTGGGAGGCTCACAATGCATTGTTTTCTGAACATAATCAACCAGCTACACTTACATAACTATTCCTTGTGGAAGAATAAGTATATACTTGCTTTAAAAACATTTTTTCTTAAATGTCATCTTTCTTTCTTTCTCTCTTTTTTTTTTTAACTGCATTTAGAAAGTGATGGTTTTGAGGGACCCAATACACTAATTGTAAACTAAACAATTCAGAAAGTTATGTAGAATTTCATGTCTATCAGGGACACACAATTATGGCCAAAATAATATCAATTCTGAAATATAAGATATTATATGTTGATTTCCAAGTGTTATTTCTACAAGCAATAGAAACCAAGTTCAGAATTGGCTATTCATCGTAGCCAGAAAATAAGGCTTCAGCCTAATTTACCTCACTAGGTAAATTTGATCATGAGATTCCTCCAAAGTCAAATTTACAGATGTACTGTTCTTAGTGCTATTATTCTTGAGTGTAACAACGATGTCATGTCTAGAAGACAATAGTTGTAGCATTGGTGGCCAAATGGTGGCCATAGTTGCCATCTAGAAGACAGCATATCACAGAACTCGTCCCCCTTTTCCCTTGTCTCCAGCTCTTACATTCTCTCGATCTCCTCTTCCATGATGTTCCCTGATCCTTGGAGGGCTGGTGATATAGATACTTTCTTAATTAGGGCGAAGCTTTCAAAATCACTTTCCCTTATGAGCACTCATTCTTATGAATCTATGCTTTAACTACTGCCCACTGCAAAGAGAAGCTCCTTTGACCAAAATGGAGAGTAGCCCAGATCTATGGGCTATAAACAAATATACTTAGAAGGCATTTTGACAATATGATTATTTACTGTGACAGTAGTAGTTTTGCTCATGGTTGGAGTGGCTTCCCTCTCCAGCCATGAGCTTTTTCCTGGGTTAACAGTATACTTTATTAATTCATCCCCATTGAACAGGCCTGGAATCCACTCAGAAAGTGGTTGGTGACCTCCCTGTGTCACAGTGCATCAGCAGGATATTTTGCCTCATAGATCCATACTGTAACATTCAGGGTTCAGTGGTAAGACCGCTGACATATTTTTAGCACAGACACATTTTGAACACTGGACCTACATGGCACCTCCAGGTACTAGGAATGCTAGCCACCAGAGACGACGTTTTCTAGTACGTTCAGATTTGATTTCTCTATGTCTTCCAGCCAAAATGTGCAGTGTCTTCAGCACTAGGGTTTACTATAGAATGATGGAGAACCAAGAACATGGCTATCCATTGGTACCCACGTGGTACCATATTGTACGTAGTACAAGCCTAAATTATCTCCTGAGTCTCTATAGGCCCACTGAACAGTAACTCAGAGAGGTATCCCATGCCTATTAATGATAATTTCTTTTCATAATCCATGTCTTCTGTAGCAACATTGTCTACCCACACAGGATACCTTTGTTTGAACTCTTTTTTTTCTTAATTGTATTTTTAATTAGCTTATTTCATTCAGTAAATTTTCCAGTTTGATCCATTTATCTGAAAATTTTATGATTTAGTTTTTTTCTTAACATGTGAATAAAATTCTGTTGAGTGTATGTCTCACATTTTTCCGTATCCATTCATTAGTGAATAGACATCTAGGTTGATTCCGGTTACTAGGTGGCATTGAACAGAGTGTGCAAGTATCTCTGTAGTAGCCTATAAAGTCCTTTGGATACCTGTAAACAGCTACCTTTAATGATAGATAGGAGCCTTGCATGTTATTGAGCCAAGTCATTTCTAAAGGGAAACTTGTCTTAAGGGGTGGTAGTTCTCTCAAAAACAGTTATTTATCAGATAAGATTCTCTAAGAAGACAGCTTCTCTCTTTTAAAATCTACTCTGCCACGTGGTAGCTCATAACTGTAACATCAGTTGTAGAGTCTGTTATCTGACACCTGCAGGTACCAAGCACACATGTGTGGTACATACAGTAAGTACATACATACATACATACATACATACATACATGTAGGCAAGACATCCATACACATAAAGTAAATAAAATGAAATTGAAAGTTTGCCCCACTCAACCCATTGTGAAATCCCATTTCAGACAAAGAAACACAGTTGCGCCCATTTACTGAAGGCATAGTTTTCCTGAAGTGCAGTTGGTTTTGATATATTCATGAGTGTTATTGACCATGGGTCAATATATATATATATATATATATATATATATATATATATATATACTTTGTGTCAATATGTGTCATATATATATGACACAAAGTGTTTCAGCTACTTCAGCATTCTCATTTGGAAAACTAAAGTGAAGAATATTTTCAAATCTTTTAATCTTAGGGATAAAAATTAGTTCTTTTTTTTTTCTGTTTGAGCCAGGGTGTGTTGACAGCAAGCATCCTCCAGCCGTGAGTGTCCATGATGGGCAGGTTATAGAGATGCATGTCTAGGCTTATGGGAATTACCCATTTTTCACTATGCTGTTTATTGGTGTTTTCTCCTACTCAGGGTTAGACTAATAACAATGAAGAAGCTACAAAACTAACAAATGCATATGGCTTACACTGTCTTAAAACCACTGCTGGAAAACTAGACCTTGTAAATGTCTAGTGATGTGATTTTTATTGTCCTGCTACTCCCAGAGACTCTTTATGTGCTGAAATTCCACAAGATACATGTTTGTAAGTCAGAAAATTATGTTTAGCCAACTATTCCTCTGGTTTTATGAACATTGTACGTATTTTTTACTAGAGAGTATCTGCTGGAAAAAAATATTCCATTGAGCCCTATTTCTCGTTGGTTCCTTTAAAGACACCTATTTAATTCTATGAAATGTGTAAAATTCAAATGAGTAAAATTACAAAACCATATTTTATACTCTAGAATTATATGTCTATACATACATGTATACATGTATATGTATACATTCACTTTAATATTAGAAAACTGTATGGCTTAATTTGTAATTAACCCATGTATCAAAACATTCATCATGTTTGATATTTAACCAGCAATCCACATCAGGCAATTTTCAGGTGATATATCAAATTCTCAGGTGCTAGCTTAAAAAGCAAAATGTGTATGTATGTGTTGCGTGTGTATGTGTGCGTGTGCATGTGTTTGAGTGTCTGTGTTCCTATTCTTGATTTTATTAATGTTGAGTTCACTTGCATTGGTCACACATGCAGCAGACTTTTTTTTTTCTTGTGATTGCTTTTGATGTTTCAGTAGGAAAGATTGCCAAAGCTTAATAGAAAATGTCTCTATTCATGTATTTGGATTAGTCACTCATGCTGGGTTTTAGTCAAATGAAAAAGCAGTATTGAATTCATTCTTGCTGTTCTATTGACTAGTATTTGTAGAATTAAATTATAGCAGCATTCACAGGTTTTATTTCCTACATATAATAGTGATATGTAAATGCAAAGCTAGTATGTGGGGTGAGGGATAAAGTTGGTAGAATTTTTTCCATTTATATCTAACAGATTATGACATATTTAACTTGTAACCAAACTTGAAAGATGAGATAATATTTTTATACCAGCACCAGAAATAAATGTCACTCATGAATAAATAGCTCACACATTTACTTTTAACAGTGTATAACATGATTATACCTAATCAGGCAATCAATAGTAATTATTTGCCCCCCCAAAAAAGTGATTAAGACTTAAGTAATCCAGGATCTATTACCCAGAAAGCATGGTCACATTAACCTACTGTTTATATCATTGTTGACATGTTAAAGGCATAAGGAACTCAAGGAATTGAAAGGGTGCCATGAACTTTGGCCACTTCAAATAGAATGAGAAAATGGTCCAAGAGGAAATTTATGCAGTTTATAATCTTTTCTTTGGACATTCTAGGACAGCATTTTAGGTCACTCAACAAGTCTCTTTACCCAGATGGAGAAGTCCACACTAGCTGAGAATATCCTTGTCAGTGTTTGTTGGTGTGTATACCCATGATAACAGTGACTAATTAATTAACCCAACCCACATCAACCACATTTATGTAACAGAACTGGAACATATGCTTCCAACCTACCCAGTAGCATTCCAAAGAGAAACTAGATTGACAACTTCTTGCAGTGCTAATGGCAGCCTGTGACTGTCATAAATGAATCACATGTTCCTGTATGCTGAGTTATAGATCATTGCTGTGCTATCTATGTGAACCTGTGTGTGTTCTTTACCATGGGCTTTTCCTTTATAAGATACTCAATTCCTATTTAATGGGATAGCTGTAGGAATTTTAAATATGCATAATAAATGCATATAAAATATGAATAAAAGATACTCTATAAAAAATGATTCAGCAATAACCAAACTATGAAGTATATACAAAATATTGGTATTTTGGGAGAACAGGCTTGACACAATTAATATCTTTAGTTTTTTTAAATTTTCACAATGGTAACTCCTACCTTTCCTTCTAAACAAGTAAATAAATTATTCAAGAATATTAGCTACATGTACAGAAAACATTACTCCAAACCAGCACTGATGTAAGATAGCATGATTTATTTAGCATGTTTCTGTATGGCTTAGTCTGGTGACTCTTAGTGACTTTGATTCTATCTACTTTGCTCAGATATCACTTTTATGCTAGAATGTTGGCTGAAGATAGCTTATCTATGTTGGATTTTGAAAGTTACTGTGTCTTTATTCTAGATGCACACTACCACAGACTTTTCTCTAGTCAAGGGTCCAAAAAACAACAACCACAAGCAAAACCATGTAAGGATTTTTGAGGCTCTTCCCTCAGACCTAGCAGGCCACGTCTCCACGTGTTCTGTTAGAAAGCAAGTCCTACACCCAGTCCAGGTTTAAGACGTGATGTTAGACCCAATCCACCATTTGGTTGTAGAAAGGATGGATATATGCAGGAATGGGAAGTAGCTGAATTTCATAACAATGTAGCACAGATGAGATAAAATTCTTACCTTTAAAATCAGTGGTTTAGAAAAGTTGATTGATTTAACACTTTGATTGTTCTCATTCTCTCATAACCTGAAGTATATTTGTTGTTCTTAGTTAAGTGTAAAATATATTTCAAACTTGATTGATAGCACTACTTTATATATAAGACCATTGTAGAAAAATAAAACTCATTGTAGTGGTAACAAAAAGATATTCATTAACTCCATCAATGAATTATGTTCTACTTTTATCTATTATCACTGCCTTTTAATTTTAGTTACAAAAAACTTGTTAAAATAAATGGAAAATGCAAGTCAGAAATGAAATGAATTTTTCTGAATTTTACTATTGAATGCTGTTTTGGCAATTATACTTAATATTCAATATTCAAAACTAAGACCGGTTGTGAAATTCTGTTATTACAGTGAGGCACTTTGCTCTTATCACTACAAAGCAACTGTCAACCTGTCACCTTACTTCTTGAGAATCCTCCTGTAGTTCACCTCGTGGAATTCTGCTGAACATTAGCCTGGTATAGAATTATTTCATCTACCCTGATAACATGTGCAAACCTTCGCCAACTTTTAGTCAGGACTCACGTGCTTCACTTGACAGCTGACTTGAAGCACGAAGAGAACAGATGGAGGAGAATAACTATAATTTCAAAAATCAGAGCAATTTATGTGTGGCCGCTGGAAATTGGCATGGGAGTAATCATGCCAACTTTCAATTATTCACGGTGACAGGCATTGGAGCTCAGGAATGGCGGTGCCAAGTCAGAGGCTTAGCATGAGTCAGTGCAGATTGTATGTTATTTCCCCCAATCCTAACAGTGCTGTTGAATAAATACTAACATGGAGTATAGTTAACCTTCTTTTACTCATTAGTAATTACAGAAAATGGAATATTAAAGAGAGATGCATATAAACAAATAAGAGAATGGTTTTCATGAGCATTCCTTGTTTTCAAGTATTATTTCCAATGTCCATATATTGTTTCACTATGTAACTATGTGACTATATCTTATTTTATGTAATAATGCCCTTATTAGAAATATGTCTTTTCCTATGTGTTCTTTGTGATGTTGGCTAAGTAATTTTGGTGTAGAGATTGTTTTGTTGAAGACTAATAACTATAATGTATATATACATACATACATACACAACACACACACACACACACAATATATATATATATTTATATATATATATATATATATATTATATATATATATATATAAAGACTAGGATGTGAAGCATTGTACCAGTAGTACAGGAGCACTGGGTTACTGCAGAAGAGAATGTTTATGCATCAAACATAAAGCATGATCCTTGAAAGAAAATATTCTGAACAAGATATGGGTCAAGAGAAAAAGATGAACGCACTAATAGGAAATCGGAAATATCTTATATGCCCTAAGGACTGTCAGCCTAGAGCCAGTGATATTTCACTTTTAAGGGATTTTCACTAAAATATACAACATGACAAAACCATCACCATTGTTATTTAACAGTACCCTTGAACTTTTCGAGCAGTGTCAATTTTACTTCTAAACTACGTATAACTCAAATCAACCCATTTGTCTTCATCTGCCTGAACATCACTTAACCCTGAGGACTCAGGGTCACCTCTTGTTCATGCATGAACTCTCCAAAACTGTGGCCACATGAGTCTTTAAAAACCAATTGCATGGCTCTCGTTTTTAAATATTCTCGAGGTTTTCCCACTAGGCTGAGGTCCAACCTAATGCATCATATAAAGCCTTGTGACGTCTGACCTGCACTTTTCCCTAGAAACCTTCTCCCCTCACACCCACATGTTGCCTTTTATTCTTTTGGTTCTTTGACTTCACCAGACTTTTCTGTCCACTGTTGTTTTTGTTTCCATTGCTGTGAGAAAATTCTCTGACAAAATAAACGTAGGAGAAAAGGGGTTTATTTGGCTCAAAATTCCAGGTTCTGTCTGTCTTAGAGTTTCTATTCCTGCACAAACATCATGACCAAGAAGCAAGTTAGGGAGGAAAGGGGTTATTCAGCTTGTATTTCCACACTGCTGTTCATCACCAAAGGACTAGACCTTAAGCAAGTCAAAAAGCAGGAGCTTGCTTGCTCCCCTGGCTTGCTCAACTTGCTTTCTTATAGAACCCAAAACTACCAGCTCAGGGATGGCACCACCCACAGTGGGCCCTCCCCCCCTTGATCACTAATTGAAAAAATGCCTTACAGCTGAATCTCATGGAGGCATTTCCTCAACTGAAGCTCTTTCGCTGTGATAACTCCAGCTTGTGTCAAAGTTGACACACAAAACCAGCCAGCACAACATCTATTGTCAAGACAGTCAGAACTTGAAGCAGCCAGTCACATCACATCCACATTCAAGAGCAGACAGCAGTGAATAATGTGACATGCTCATACCACTCTTGCCTTTACATTATGATCAGATTTCCTGTGTAGGGAATGAGTCGCTCATGAGGGCCAGGTCTCTCCACCTCAATCAATACAATCGAATGAACCCTCCATAGACATGCCCACAAGCCAACTTGATTCACACACTCTCCAATTGTGATTCCTTCTCCAGGTTATTCAGTCATTACACTTTGAAAGTTACTTTTCCTGCTGTCATAATTTATAATTAAACCTTTAACATTATAACTCACTTGTGGTTACTTATCACATTTACAATTAGAAGTTCCTGGCATATGATTTTTTTTCCCTTTATGTTCATTTCCCTCAGTCAAATAGAAATTCTATGACAGAGGATATCAGCCTACAGTTTTTTTTCTTCTCTAACTCCTAATATAATGCTTAGCACATAAAAGAACTTAATCAATTCATTCATTACCACCAGGAAATAGATGGACAAGGTTTAGGGTTTCTTTTCATCTTCTCAAAGTATTTGATCAAGCACTCAATATCTTGTTTTTCAAACTTCTGCTATTAGACTTATGAGGTAGAGGTACATGTATATGTTACATATACATCATATATATGTATATGCACTTACTCTATTATTTTAATTCTCCATGTATTACTGTAATTACACCTCAATGAAGATATAAAACATTAATATATTCAGCAGTATACTAAAATATGCACAGAGTAAATTGATTTAAAATAATTCAACTTTTATTATTTACAAATTACATATGGCAGGAACAACAATCCAGCTCTATATTATCTGTCAAAACTATAGGATGCATTTAATACCAGATATGACACTGTCTTTTAAATTTAATGGTAATACTAATAGTTATCTACTGAGTCTTGTGCTGTCATATTGAGTTATAATTATGGCAGAATTGTTAGCTGTTTACTGTAGTGACCTTAAAATGCTTTTATTAAAGAAATTTATTCACTTATTATTTTATGCAATGAGGACAAAGAGATATGGAAATTTGGGGGTACCTTAACAAAGGTCAAGCAGAAGAACCTGGACCTCATTTATAGATTAAAAGGGTTTGGTAAATCTAGTGGTTTCCCTCACATTTTGACTTTCATTCTAGTGAGCCCAGCTCTTTCCTCAGGCTCTGAGCTACACAGGTTTCCTCCTCCTACTCCAGCTTCCGGTTCTTCTTGCTCTGGCCATCCTGTGCTACACCCCCTGTCTGCTCTCTGCTGCCTCTTATTGCTTCAGCTTTCTCATTTATTTTTTGACCTCTGCCCCTTTCTCCACACCTGTTTTACTTCCCTGCCCTTCCTTTACACCCCTCTCTGAGTTTCCCTCAGATATTTTCACCTTTAGCAACTCTAAGAAGAGATCGTTTCTAATATAAATGTATGAGTTCCTTAGCAGGTGACTTGACAGTATATTCACATCAAGGAAAAGGATCTGTTCCACAGTCCGGCCCCTATTACCACCCCTGAGCGGTTTTGCATCTGAGAAGACTGAATCTAGGGCTCTGCACATTCTGGGGATTTACTCTATCACTCAATTGTTTCCCAAGTCCCTATTTTTGAACATTTCTGAATAAGATCATGTTCTATATGAAGAGTGAGGTCAAGGTTGTTTTAGTTTGATGTCAAAGTTCTAGTATATAAAACAAAAAAATATGTGATTTAAAATGTGGAAGTAGAATGGGTTAAAAATTATCTAACCTTGTAATTTTCTCAGTCCAGAAGTATACATTATTAACAGAATTTTGGGGGCATTTCAGATGCTAGAAGAGAAACCTGTGTCACAAAATGCTAGTTGAAAGGTGCATTGTTCTTATTTAAAAGCCACTGCCATGTAAACTTCTTTCATAATAATTGTATGAACAATTCACAGTATAGCAATTGCTGAATGGATGTGTCTCAACAGGATAGCAGAATTCCTGTACAGTAGGCAGAGACGCGGATGTAGCTGCCGCGCCACAGGCTTGTGCAGTGGCTGGCTGTGTGAAGCTTATAATCCAGGCTTATGACCAGCCTTCGCTTCTTATTCTAATATCCTCAAGAAACTATCTTCAGCTTCTCCTTGTCCCCGATCATCCTCACAATCCCCTTTAAGCCATACAGCTTTAATAGGAGAGGAGGCTTAATGAAACAAGACACAGAAATCCATTAATATCCTCTTCCATTTTCTGTCCTTTTTTTTCATTGTCTCTCACTGTCTGTCTGCTGGTGACCACACTGCACAGTGAGACACAAGGACAAAAATGATACAACGGCGATGCCTGGGCAAGAATTTCATAGAGGTTTATTTTATATACCTGCAAGAGTCCAGCCTGGGGACTGCAGCAATGCACCTGGTGTTAGCTGGCTGTATTCCAGGAGCTCAATGAAAGGGATATTGCCTCCCACTTAAGGTTTACTTATATGTACTGATGATTCATGAGGATAGCATCTTGGTAACAGTTGTGGCAAGGACACATGGCAGCACCCAGTCAGCACAGGTTGAATCAACGTTTCTTTCTTAGTTAACAGGAAATTAGATGATCATGTACATTGGTTTCCACTGTTTATTCAGATTTTGTTTGATAGTCCCCGAGGACTTTCTCATTAAAGCACCCTCATAGAAGCAAGAGAACTGGGGATGGGATAGGGAGTTTCTTGGGGGAGGAAATGGGGAAAGGGGATAACATCTAAAATGTAAATAAATAAAATATCCAATAAAAAAAGCTGATAGAAGATAAATTTTTTTGCTCTAAGTCAAAATGTCTTATTTTGATTATCCCACCTGAGTTCTAAAAATCCTTAGAGAGTTCAAGCCAGCTGCTGAACTTTCTGGTACATGGTTAATGTCTCAGTATTGTGTTGTGCTTCATTGATAAACCTACAGGTTCCTAATATTTCTTGTGGCTGCCTTCTAATGCTGCTGTACCTTGTCAGATGCTGATGCATTTCAGAAATGGCTCTAATTATTCTTTTGTGTATGTGTGTGTGTACGTGTGCATGCATGCATATGTGTGTGCATGTGTGAATGTGTTTGTGTGTGTGTGTGCCGCGTGTGGCATGTGTGTGCACTAAATCACCTAGGCAGTATAATACATGAACAGGGGCCCAATTCAGTTCCAACTCCAGCTCATTTCATGGCTGTCTTCACCTGGGCAAATAGAGAGTGAGGTGTATTCCCTCATCCAGAGTCACAAGTGACCTGACATAGACTCTCAAAATATGGAGATCTTACTGTCATTATGCTCTTGAACCAAAATATAAGCATTTATATTTATAGGTGTTCATGTCTAGTTTTGAACCTGTGGCCCTCTAGTCCCCTTGTATGTCATTGACGCTGCTCTATTACAGTTAGCCACCTTTTTAGCATTGTAATGGTTGTGAATTTCATACATATGAATTCTGGTGACCTGAGTCTGATATGAGTACTGAATTAAAAAAAAAAAAAAAAAAAAAAAAAAAAGACTTGCCACTGTCGCTGAATCCTTTTTCTGGGAAACAGCCAGACATGTCTGAGGATAAACAGGTATAGCTGTTTGACCATTTCTTACCTCACTGGCATTTAACACATGCCTCTCAACAATTCTTTGTTGAATGTTTGACTCAACTAAGAAACTGAAATACAACACAGACGTTTTGTTTTAGAGATCATCTTATTCCTTATAAATTCCTTACCACTTTGAAAATAATCCAATCTAGATATGTGCCAAAAATCATTATTAAAATACCTTTCATATGTGTATATTTTAAAATGAAGATATATCATTGTATCACAGAGCTACCTCACCTTCAAGATTCTCAGAGACTTCATGCCAGTCAACTCTGTTGTCTGTCCTTCAACTGTGCTCTCTAGCTTGATGTCTGCCTTGGTCTCAGGGGTCTCCAGCTACAATCGTTAATTAAAAGGCCTTCGATTTCTTTTACAACCTGTTTGATGTCAATGAAACTCAGTAAAATACAGAATTCTTTCAAGACACATGCCGGGTTTTCGAACAAATGTGTTTGTTCAATCACCCATTTATTTGATCATTTAAGACCTACTCCAGACTAGATACTGTGTTCAACGTTAAGGTAACATGAAAGGGATGGAACCTCCTCTCAAGGAATATGTACGATGTGATTGATGATGGCTTGTATAGGATGCATTGAAAAGGAAGAGAACGGAGCACACACTGCCTTGGATGGAGGTAAAGTTAGATCAATTTTATTCGTTAGTGAATCCTGAAGGAATGTAAATTTTTCCGAGCTAGGAAGAGGCAGACAAGTTCACAAACTCAGTGCAATACATTTGGGTATATAGAGAACCTGATGGAGTGTATTGTGTGTCAAAACGGAAAACGGTGGCCATTGTAAGAGAAATAAAAGCTCTTCAGAAAATAATTGAAGCACAGCTTCAGGCTGAACATCCAAAGATGGTGGAGGGAGAAATACAAAGAAATAACATCAGAGGGTCACTTGGAGCATTTGGTTTCTGACATCTTTAGCTTCCTTTCTACAGTAAAGGTACTATCAGACCACCAAGCAACTAACCACTTTGGTAAGGAAGCTGAATGATTCTGGGGAACCTCTCATGGGAACACCCACCTGAAGCTTCCAGAGAGATGATTAGAAGCTAAAAGCCCTTCAGAAGCTTCAGAGCAGCATAAGAAGGACTTTTGTTAAGCTCTCAATTTCTTCTCAAAATGCATAAAAACTGAACAGTTTAGTCTAGTGAGGAGGGCAAATCTGACCTAGTTTATTCTCCTAGGCAAAATCTTAAGGTAATGATATAAAAGATATAAATCCAATCATTTAATTATCCCTTTGGAGAAGAGAGAGAGAGAGAAGAGAGAGAGAGAGAAAAAAAGAAGAAGAAGAAGAAGAAGAAGAGAGAGAGAAGAGAGAAGAAGAGAAGAAGAAGAAGAAGAAGAAGAAGAAGAAGAAGAAGAGAAGGAGAGAGAAGAAGGAGAGAAGAGAGAAGAGAGAAAGAAGAAGAGAAAGATCAGTCACTTCTTTTATGAATCAAACACAGTTTGGTTTTGTTTGTCAAGTGTTGTGGTGAGTTACTGATTTTACCTGCTAACAAGCACATACAGTCGCTAACAAAAACAACAAGAAGACGACGTCATTTTCAACAATCTTCTGGCTAGGTGTCTAATCTCTACCCTCAGTCTTGCTCTTCTGTCAGAGAAACGTCAGGATTCTGTGTTACCTCTAGGAATTGGTCAACATGTCATTCACAAGTTTCTTTGCTAGGATTTCATCTTGCTTTTGAGAAGTAAAAGATTTCAGGTATATTGGATTTAGCAAGCTAAGAGGAGAGGAGGGAGGGAGGGAGGGAGGGAGGGGAGGGAGGAGGGAGGGAGGAGGGAGGGACAAAGACAGAGACCAAGAGATGAGCGAAGAAGAGACAGAGAGAGAGAGACAGAGACAGAGAAGGAGACAGGGAGAGAGGCCAAGGGAAGAGAAGGATCAGCAGAACTGTGGGGCGGGGGTACAAGCTAGAACATGGAAAGTAAGGAGGAAGAACAGAGGGGGAAAAGTCTGTTCTACCCTTTATCTGACACATGTTTTTTGGTGTGTGTGTCTGAGTGTAAGTGTGTGTGTATGTGTGTGTGTGTGTTTTGTTGTGTATGTAGTGTGTGTGTCCCTGACACATATTCATGTGTGTGGTAAAGATATACCACAGTCCTATGTGGAGACTAGAGGCCAGCCTTCGGTGTCAGCTCATCTCTTCCACCATATTTGAGACCATCTCTTGTTCAGTGCTGTGTATGAGGGTTCCTGTCCCTTGAGTTTCTGGGGATGTTTCTGCATCTGCATCCCATCTCTCTTAAGGAGTATTCCTATTTCCGATGTGCTCTATTACATCTCCTTCACATGGGTCTGCGGGTGTGAAATCAGGTACTCCTGTTTGCGTGGCAAGCACTTTACCCCATGAGCCACTTTTCTAGCACCTAATACATTTCCTTTTTCTTTTCTCTCTCTCTTTTTTTTTGTTTTTGTTTTTTAGCAATTACATGACATATATAAAACTTTACGTTTCAAATACAAAGAGTTAAGATTAAATGTAGAGATTTTGTAAAAAAAAAAAAAAAAAAAATCCTATACCTAGTAATAAAATGTGGAAATACAGAAAACACTGATCAGAAAATAGAGCAATTGAAGTAAAGTTTATAAAAATCAATGATTAGGAAAATATCCACAAACCCGTGGGGCAGATCCAAAGCTGCAATGAGGGTGCATTAACACAGAATAAACATCGAGTTTAAAGAATTAAACACAAAATGAAGGAAAAAGTAAAATAGAAATAAAAAGAATAAAATAAAAAGAAATGAAATAGAAACAAAAAAGCAGCTTTAAAATAAATTAGAAACAGGAAATTAATAAACACGGTCGGTAAAACCCATGAAACAATAACCATAGACTTTTAGAAATGGAAAAATGCATTAAAAGCAGGTTTAATATGTGAGCAATAAAATGAATGAATAAAATTCAAGTAAACAGACAGAAAGTAGGAAAAAGAAATCAGACAAATTAGGAACAGAAGAGGTGACCACAATCAGTAGATGGACCACGAGTATGGGACACTAACATGCAACCTGAAAGAGCAAACTGGATACCCTGAAGGATGTGTGAAAACATAATCACTAACAACTGGGAAAGGTGGCAATGTTAAAAGCTATGGAGGAAATTGGAGAGGTGCTGAAAACACACCAGGAAATAATGGAGTTTCTGAGTTGGACTTTATGGACCCACATTTAAATTGTTTAAATATTAAAATGTTCTACGATAAAGAAAAGATAATTTCTCAGAAGTTGGCATATTTCAACCTCACAAATAATGAGAAATGAACTACAACTAGATTTTATTCACAAGCACACATAGAGATGTATTAAATAAGATGTCAGCAATAGAACTGAACTGTTCAGCAAAACCCGGGTAGGGCAAGATTAGGGTGTCCACGGAGATTCCTGTTAAGGAATTACCAAGTGCACTACATTGACCAATTAAAGTATTGAAATTGAGTTGTCCTATTGACATAGACTCAAGCTTTGAATAACATGAAGTAGTCACTGTTAATTAAATTCCTGGGTAATAGGATCTGATAAAATATCTTTACTGAAATCCAACTCTAAATATTGCTTGTAAAAAAGATAAAAACTAGCCAGGTGGTGGTGGTGCACACCTTTAATCCCAGCACTTGGGAGGCAGAGGCAGGAGGGTTTCTGAGTTCGAGGCCAGTCTGGTCTACAGAGTGAGTTCCAGGACAGCCCGGGCTACACAGAGAAACCCTGTTTCGAAAAAACAAAACAAACAAACAAAAAACCAAAAAGATAAAAACTGTATTAGAAATCAAACAAGCGAAAGTTAACTCCTAAAGGTAAAATTTTCATCACATGAAAATTAAATAACATAAATTGGAAAAGAAGACATTAACCTCCTCACTGCAATGTGAGTTTTAAGAAAATTTCGGAGAATTTGTTAGAAAAATATTTTAGTTATTTATAAGAGAAGTTAGTTCACTAACTATATTGAAAATTGATGTATTTTATCCAAAGTCAACTTACATAAAATGATAAATAAGTTATCAAAAATTAAAATCAATAATAATTAGGAGAAATTTTAAGAAAAAACAGAACACTTGTTAACACACTACAAGTATAGAATAAACTCTAAAGGAATACATATTGGAACTACTCTCCAAAATTACAATAAAATAGTCCAATGATTCAAAATCAATTCACAAACTTAACACAATAAAAATAGCAATTCCAAAATGTTTTCAATTATTTTTTAAACTTGGATATTATATCCTGAAGTTTATATGCATAGTTAACAAATGAACATAGCCATTTGTTTTTTTGCAGGGGCAGGAGAGAAGAGAAATGTTTGTTTTATAAGGCATCATCATTATGGCATTATTTTTCTTTATAAAACTTCAAGAGCATTGTTTATTCTTATTGGGATGGGTGGCACCCTGTGAGCTTATTAGTATTACTAAGGATGGGTGGAACCTTGTGGAGGTCAGGAAAATCTGTCAGGTTCTGTTTTCTTCTTCCACCACAGGTCCCATGGACTGAGCTCAGATCCAGTCAGGCTTGCACACAAGGGTCTCTGCCCACTAGGATAATTTACCAGTCAAAGATACACAGCATTCTTCATTTCATCTTAGGCAAAGGCTGAGAAGCACATCATACTAACATTCCATAAGATTTCTGCATCACTGTAAATATTATATCACATACAGGAGCAAGATGCAGAGCCTAGGGACCTGACCTCTCTATTCTATGAACGAAATAACTCTGATGTTTCAATCAAGTCTTCTGTGAAGACTTCAGAACTATTGAAGTTGTTCATATGAAAGATACCTTACCCTAACAAAAATAAATTCCAAATGGATGAAAGAGTTAAGGCAAAAAAAAAGCAGAGCAAATATAGTGTATTTGTGAAAACTAAGAACAGGGTATGTGTACCAAAATATAAAAAGAAAATATGGGAAAATTTTGTTTATTGATGCATATAAAAATTGAACATTGCAATGGTACAGGATGATGTTAAGCAAAATCAAGTAAAACTATTAACATAGTAATAATTAACATCTGCAATTTCCAGGGGATTTTAAAATTTTGAGGCAAGAAGACCCCACGTAATTCAGTTTTTTAAATGTGTAAGATGTATGAACAAGCAGTCACTAAATAGCAACTTCACAATGTTAACACAGTAAAGCTAGAGCTTAATGGTAGTCTGTGATGTTAATTTAAAGCAATTATGAGACGTGACTTAACACCCATTTGACACCTGTTGCTGAATGGAATTCAAGGGCAAAGACATGCCCATGCCCTGCTGGTGGTATGCACAGAGCTATATTCTCTCTGGGAAAGCAATTTGGCAACACCTGTTCAGAAATGAAAAATGCATAATCCATTTACCTAGCAATCACCATCTTGAGAATCCTACTACTGTGAAGTATGTCACAGCCAAATGATGGTGTTTATGGCTTTAAGGAAGCATAAAGCTTTAATACAGGTCCTAATGGAGCCAGCCGAAGTTCAACCATTTATTAAGATCTGTACAGTTGGCCCACAGATGTCATAATATAAGTATCACCTATTACGTATACAGTACAAACTGTATAGAGAGCTTCCTTGTGGGAAATACATTTGTGTTTATTGCAGTGTTACTTGTGATGACACAAAACTGGAAAGTCAGTGTTCTTAACAGGAAATAATTGAATACATTATGATATAGCTCTATTATAGAATATTATAAAATTATATTATATAATATATTATGTATTATATATTTATTTTTCTATAGACATATTTATATACATATAAATATATCATATATTTATATATTGATTTAATATTATTTATATACTACATTTAAAAATATTTTATATATTCAATATATTATTATATAACATGTTATGTAAAATACATATATATTTTATATATAATTAATTATATTTAATAATAAATAATATATTTATAAAATTATATATATTATATATTATAGATATATTAAAGAAAATAGACTATTGAATATAATTTAATAATAAATATAATATATCATATAATAATATTGAATAGAGAATATAAAAACATATAAAACAGTATGTATTTAATGGCCATTCATAATTAATAATTTATTTAATGATAACAGGCAATCAAACATAAAGTCCTTGTTCATGGTAGCCAAGCAGTCTACTTCTGAACTAAATCTCTTTCCTGGGAAGTTTTTAATTAAAAGTATATCACACAAATATGTATTAACAAATGGAAAACAGCTTAGATAACTGCTAATGATCAATAATAAAATGGAAGCACAGCTGTGAGAACAGTAATGGCAATGCCCCAGTGACAGTGGGACAGGGAGGTGGCAGACACTAAAGCGACTGGGAATGGAAATGACACAGAAAGGTGAAATGAAGGAAAAAGTCTCCAATCTGAGCCTCAGGCCAACTTATCTTCCATTCTTGTAACAATATGACCCTGCACAGGTAACACACCGCCAGTGAGCATTCAGCAAGAAACACGCATGTCTCTAGCTCTTTAAGGTGTCTTGGTCAAAGTAGTGTCTTAGAATTTGTGTATCAATTTCAAAATTAATTGTCAGTGTGAGCTTTCACATACAACCTGCTGAGATACTAAATGAGTTATTACTTTTTAGTATGTAAGTCAATTGGAATTTATCTTACAATATTAAATCATCCAATTTACAATATACATACTTAGATTTTTCTTGTCTTAGAGTTTATTTAGTTAGTGTATGTATTGTGTTTGTGGGTATGAGTACATGAGTGCTGTTGTTGAGAGAGGTCAGAGACACGGGTTCCCTGGAGCTGGGTGACAGGCAGTTATCAGCTGTCCACAGTGGGTGCTGGGAATCAAATTCTGGTCCTCTGCAGCAAAAAGTATGACTTTCTGTGTGCTAAGCCTATGAGCCATATTGCAGCCCAGGCTTCTGTGTGTGTGCATACGTGTGTGTGCCATGTGTGTGTGTGTGTGTGTGTGTGTGTACCAGGTGCATAAGTAGAGGCCAGAGATTAATGAAGTGAAGTGATAAAGGATGTCTTCCTTCATATCTCTCCACCTTATTTTTGAGACAAGGTCTGAGACTTTGTAGGTCACTATGTGTCATAAATAGTTCCAATTATTTACCTTAAATCTTGGTAGACAAAACCTCAACTGAAAAATTGTTGAGGCAGTTTGGCCCACGTCCTCTGAGTATGTCTGTTAAGGGTTTTTAATTGCTAACTGAGAGTACCAACTCAGTAAGCAGAGGTCTTTTATGGTCTCAGTTTCAGTTTTGCCACCAGATTCCTACCTTGAGTTACTACCTTGGCTTTCTCCCATGGTGGACTGTAACTTGGAAGCCAAATAAATGGCTTTATTCCACCAGGGTGTACTTGGTCAGAATCCTTTCTCAGAGCCACTGAAAGGCAAACTAGAGTATCATGCCATAAGAACAAACACTTCTAGAATTCCATTCAAGTTCCTATTTCTTAGATTTCCTTCTTGCCACTATGCAAAACAGTGTATGTATTGAAGTCTTTGGGAAAGGGTTAAGTGTAGATCTTTGCAAGTTTTCTACAGCCAAGGAGGAAGAATTTAATATTTAATATTCTTCATTCACAGGGTTCAAAACATAAAGTACACCCCAACACAGAACTTTTGGTGAAGAATTGTTTTCATCAGCATTGCAAATCTAATTCCTTAGTGTTGAAATCCTTATAGTAAAAAGTTCAGAGTTACAGTCAGCCTAAGTTCTATAGCTGGGGAGTGTTCTGGTCTTCATCTGTAACACCCCACGTTCTCAAGTGGCAAGTTACAACTTGTGCAGAAGCTTACCTCACAAGAATTGGTGAGAAATGACTGATGCCAAGCATGAGGCAATATGAACATTCCTCTGTGGTCCCGAGTTATGTGGCCCAAGAGTGACCTTGCCTCTGTTGGAATAGTAAAGAAGGCCGAGGGGCAACTCTAAGGTCTCATTTAGACCCATTTGTGAGTGACCTGGTCAGAAAAACTAAGAGTACTTACAAGTGAATGGTCAGACTGGAAACGGGAGCCATGACTGTAACATTCAAGTACAGTCCTTAAGGAATAGTTCAGGATAAGCTCTAATAACGTGAATCCTGAAACAAAGATCCATTTATTATTTATGAACATTTTCAAATGTTAAGCTTACATTGCTTTGTTCGCAAAATTGTAGGAATTCCTTTATTTCAACAGCTCACTAAAAAATAAATCTCCCTTGAGAGTCTTTGAAAGTTTGGATCACTTAAAAGGCATATTATTAATTTTACTGAGTTAATAACCATTATGGTCTAGTAGTGAGGATAATATTTATCATGGGACATCTTAAAATGCATATTATCATAAAATGCATAATAAGGACTTTCCACCTATATAAATTGAATTTAATAGGTTGTAAGAGCTCAAGTGGCCCCAGTAGGGTCTTTTGAAAACCAGGTTTAGAACCTTGTTAAAACGTGTATTCCTTTCACATCATATTTTAGAGATTTTGCTCTACCTGTATTCAAACTTGAATATGTTTGTTTTGCTTACTTATGCAAAGATTAAAAATAGAAAAATAATTTTTCCAGACATTAGTCTACTAAAGAAGAAAAAGAGATGTTTTATGGTTCATCTTTTTGGTTTTAGTTTTAAATAATACACATAGAAAAATGTCTATTAAAATTAATAGTTTCTGTACAAAACATTTTATGACATATTGCCATGCACTGAGAAAATCCCTTTTTTTTTTTGCATGTCACAGTGTGAGAAAGTATGTGTTTCTGTTTAAGCCTTAGTTATTGTTAATTACCAATGAATATACTTTAATGAGGAGCACCAGATATAAATTATACTCAACGTCTTTCATAATATGGCTTGCAGACTGCCTACATTGAAACCTCCTGGTCCACTAGATCAGAAGCAGCCATATGCCTTAGACATTTGCATTGTAAGAAGTACCCTCAGAGATCCTTTCAGAACAACAAAAGGTTGAAGACCAGTGGTTATTTTTTATCTATAATTATATATATATACACACACACACACACACACACACACACACACACACACATACATGCAATGCAGGGAATACCTGGGGTTACATCTATAATAAACAATGCTCGCTCCCATTAGGCTATATGCTTCCACTCACTTCACAGTGTATGTAACACATCTATAAACATTCCCTAGGAAAATATTATCACACCAGGCCTAGTATCAGTTTTCTGCAGCCAAGGAGCCATGCCCCCTTTGGCATACACGAGAAGTCACCCAGCTTTGTGACTCACTACAAATTTGAACACAATTATCTTCTACATATTCTCTTCAAGATTCAGGGTCTTTTGCAAACTCTGTTTTGATGAAGCAAATTAAAACCTAACGCCTATGTCCACTCAAATCCTATGGACTTACAGTGACTATATCTGAATTATCATTCTATGCCAACATACACATACAAACAAATCACAAGAAGTCCAAACCCTCTTCTGTTCCTTCATTCTGCAAAACTTCTCAAAAATGGAATTAAAACTGTCAAACTATGTGATGTAGTAGTTATCTATAATTTTTTATTCTTTCTCATAGTAAAAATGTACACAATACCTCCAACCCAATTCAATAAAGTGTGTACTTTTCTGTGGCCAAGACACAAGACTCCACTGGAGCTATTCATTTGCTCCTAAAAAGTTTAACTTCTGACTCTCCAACTAAAACGCAGCCATGAGTCATGCACCTCCACAAATCAGGTAATACAGTCAGAACATAAAGTAGAATTTTATGTATGAATTATCAAGATAAGATCTGTTTCCACAGTAAAGTTGTTGGAAACTGACCTTTCTCTGATAGATCCAAGAAGAAAAAGTAGTAGAATAAACTATCCTTACAAAGACAAAGTAAAAGCTAGTCTGGACCATTTGAAAAATGTACTTCTTTTGTGAAGATGCCTGATATTTCTTAGACCTCTTTGCAAATGCAAGAAGTTTTCTGAGTCCCATGCTATAGGATCAAAGGAAAAAAAAAGAAGAAACAGATACCAGCATGTGTGAATGAGCACAAACCATTGCTTAGAAGGAAAGAAACCATCTTTGTCTCCCACGAATGTTGTACTGGCTGGTTTTGTGTGTCAATTTGACACAAGCTAGAGTCATCAGAGAAAACAGAGCCTCAGTTAAGGAACTGTCTCCATGAGATCCAGCTGTAAGGCATTTTCTCAATTAGTGATCAATGGTGGAGGGCCCCTTCCATTGTGAGTGATCTCATTCCAGGCTGGTAGTTTTGGGCTCTATAACAAAACAGGCTGAGCAAATCATAAGAAGTAAGCCAGTAAGCCATGTACCCCTCCTCTGCATCAGCTCCTGCCTCCATGTTCCTGCTCTGCTTGAGTTCCTGTTCTGACTTCTTCCACTGATGAACAGTGCTGGTGAAATATAAACTAAAAAAAACCCACCTTTCCTCCACAACTTGTTTTTTGGGTCATAGTGGGTTTTTTTTTTTTTTTTTTTTTGGTCTTGTTTTTTGTTTTGTTTTACTATTATTGAAAATAGATATTTCTCTAATGCAATACATCCAGATCACAAGTTCCGCTTCCTCCCACCACACCTTTCTCCCCCAGATCTCCCCAACCCTTTCTCTTTAAGAGTGCGGACCTCCAAGAGACAGCAATCAAACATGACAAAACAAAACACAATAAGACAAGGCAAAAGCCCTCACATTCTTTGCCCTGTTTTTCCTTCTTTTGAAAACTTTTTATTCAAATCCTGAGTCCATATTTTGAGGGCATCATTCCTTAGCTTGATTCTTTTTAAATTTTAGTTCTTTTATAATATTCTGGATATTAATCCTCTGTCAGATGTGTAGCTAGTAATGATTCCCTTTCTGTGGGCTTTTTCTTCACCCTATTGATTGCTTCTTTAGATGTGCAGAAGATTTTTAATTTTATGAAGTCCCTCTTGTCAATTGTTGACCTAATTCTTAGACAAATGGAGTCCAATTTGGCAAGTCTCTTTCTAAAACTTTGTTATATATAGTGCTGTCTATGTTTTCTTCTGACAATTTCAATGTTTCAAGTTTTATGTTTAGGTCTTTGATCCATTTGATGTTAAGTTTTTGTCTTTGCAATGAGAGAGATATCGTCTAACTTTTTATTATTACTTTTTTCATATTGCTGCCTAATTTCATCTTCTGAGTGTGGCTATCCAGTTTTCCCACCTCCATATGTTGAAGATGCTTCTTTTTTTCAGTGTATGTTTTTGGTGTCATCATCAACTATTAGGTGGCTGAGTTAAATGTCCTCATTTTGAGTCATTTGCTTTGTTCTTTTGATCTACATGTGTTTTGTGTGTGTGCCTGCCATATTGTTTTATTACTGTGACTCTAGAACAATACTTCTCAACCTGTAGGTTGTAACCCCTTTGGTGGTTGATTGATCTTCTCACAGGGATCACTGAAGACCATTGGAAAACACAGATCTTTATATCAGGATTCATAACAATAGCAAAATTACAGCTATGAGTAGCAATGAAAACAAATGAGGAAAAGTATTAAAGGGTCACAACATTAGGAAGATTGAGAACCACTGTTCTATAATATAGCTTAAGTCTGGAATGGCAATCCCTCAAGCATTTTGATTTTTGTTCAGGATAGTTTTGGCTATCTAGTGTCCTTTGTTGCTCCATATAAGTTTTAGGGTAGTTTTAATGTCTGTGTGGAAAAAAATGAGAAGGAGGTTATTATTGGAATTGCATTGAATCTATAAAGAGCTATGGTAGAATGGTCATTTTCACAATGTTATTCTACCAATTCATGAACATGGGATGTCTTTCCATTTTTCTAATATCTTTCTTAGCTCTCTCTTCATTATAGAGATATCTTACTACCTTTATTAGGTTCATTCCTAAATATTTTATTTTCCTTGAGGTTATTGCTAGTGGGAGTTACTCATGATCTCCATCTCTATATGATTGTCGTTGGTGTATAAACTAGTTATTGATTTATGCAAGTTGATTCTATATTCTGCCACATCGCTGAATTTGTTTAACATATCTAGAAGTTCTCAGGAAGATCTTTGGGATCTCTTACACACAAATATCATGTCACCTGCAAATAGAAATAGTTCATCTTCTTCCTTCCTCATTTGAATCACTTTAATTTCCTACTCTTGTCTTATTGCTCAAGCTAGTACTTCAATACAGTATTGAAATGGAGTGGGGATACTTGACATCCTTGACATGTTCTTGACTTCAATGGGATTGTTTGAAGGTTTCTTTATTTAGGATGAGGTTGGTTGTGAATTTTTCCTATATAGCTTTTATTATGTTCCCTCTAGCCCTACCTTCTGTAGGACTTTAAAATGAAGTCATGTCTAAGTATTTTTTCTAGGTCTATTGAGATGATCATGTGTTTATTTTTCTTAAGTCTATTTATGTTATTACATGTATTGACTTGTCTGAGTTGGAATCATCCCTCCATTTCAGAAATAAAGCCAACTTGGACATGATGTATAATCTTTTTTATGTATATATGCAATCTGTTTGTAAGACTTTATTGAGCATTTTTGAGTCTACATTCGCCACAGATATTGGTTTGTGGTTTTATTTTTTGTGTGTCTTTACCTTATTTGGATATCAAAGGAGATTGGGAGTGCTCCTTCTGTTTCTTTTTCTTCTCTCTCTCTCTCTCTCTCTCTCTCTCTCTCTCTCTCTCTCTCTTTCTTTCTTTTGGGATAGTTTAAGAAAGATCAGCTGTAGATATCCTTTGAAAATCAGGTAATTCTGCTGTGAATCCATCTAATACTGGACTGTTTTTTTAAAACCTGGAATAACTTTTTTTATACTATATTCAACCTCGTTTGTTAAAGCATGTTTGGTTGTCATTCTGCTGATTTAATTTTTTGTTTTGTAGAATTCATATCTTATTCTTTAATAGGAGGTACTTTATTCCCCCCCCCCCCCCCCCCCCCCCCCCTGGCTATTATAAATAAAGCTGCTATGAACATAGTGGAGCATATGTCCTTGTTATGTGTTAAAACCAATATGATCAAATGTAACTATATAATGGTATATCACTCAGATTATTGGATATTTAGCCTAGAGCCTGAAATACCCAAGTCAAATACAGATCACTCACTAGATTTACCAACTAATACAAGATCACTCAGAATAATGCTATGATATTTCCAAGTAGTGGGGGCTTCAGTCCTTTAGAAGGAGTAACAAAATACTCAAGGATGCAAATATGGAGACACAGTGCAGGACAGAAACTGAAGGAGGGACCGTCTACAGACCATTCCACCTGGATATCCATCCTATGTGCAATCACCAAAGGTAGAGGTTGATGTGGATGTCAGGATGTACATGCTGACAGGAGCCTGATATAGCTGTCTCCATAAAAGTCTGCAAGAGTCTGACATACTCAGAGGCAGAAGTTCACAGCTAACCATTAAACTGAGCATGGGGTTCCCAATGAAGAAGATAGAGTGAAGGCTGAAGGAGTTGAGAGCATTCGCGACACCATGAGGAAAGCAACAATCCCAACCAACCAGAGCCCCCAGGGTCTAAACCACCAGCCTGGGAGCACTTAGGGAGGGACCCAAGGCTCCAGCTATATATGCAAGGGAGCTATATATATAAGTGAGAGAAGAGATCCTTGGTCCCATGAAGGCTGGACATTGGGGGGAGGATATTCGAGGGTGGGGAGGTGAGGTACGGGGGAGGGTGGGTGGGGGTACACCAATGTGGAGGCAGGAGGATGGGGGAAGGGATAGTGAGTTCCTGGGAGGGAGAGGAGGAAATGGGGTAAGGGGAGAATATCTGAAATGTAAAAAAAAAAATTCCAATAAAAAAAAACTGGAATAACTTTTATTACTATTTCAACCTCGTTTGTTATGGCATGTTTAGGTTGTCACTTCTGCTTGGTTTAATTTTAGTGGTTTAGCTGATTCTAGAAATTCATTCATTTCTTTTAGATTTTCTTGTTTAACAGAGTAAAGGTTTGACAGTATTACCTTATAATATTCTAAATTTCTTTGGTATCTGTTGTATTGTTTCCCTGTTTATTTTTGATTCTGTCAATTTGGCTCTGCTCTTTCTTTAGTTATGTGTTTGTGTCTATTTCATTGACCTTTGTGCTCAGATTTTTATCACTTCTTGACATTGGCTGGAACTAGATTTGGTTTACTCTTCTTTTTCCAAATTTTTGAGTTGCATTTTTCCCCTGTGGGCAGTTTAAATCCCCCTTATAGCAATTCATCCAGTGTGGTTCAGTGGTTTTTTCATGTCATGTATTCATCTAAATTTAGGTCCAGAAAATTGTTTTCTTTCTTGATTTCTTCTTTGATACATTCATTACTCAGTAATGAGTTGTTTTATCTCCACGAGTGTGTATATTTACTACAGATTTGGTTTTTGCCATTTTAAATTGTGTTACCTTGTGGTCAGATAGGGTACATGGAGCCGTTTCTGTCTTCGTGAATTTTTAAAGATTTGCTTTGTGTCCCAGGATGTGGTCTACTTTAAAAAGTGTTCATGTACTGGTGATAGAGTCTGTGCTCTTTGGTGTTTGGGTAGAGTATTCTGTAGATATCTGTTAAGTCTATTTGAAATATGATGTCACTTAATCCTATTTATCCATCTATTTCTTGTCTGGATGATCCATTGAGAATGTGAGGTATCAGAATCACCTATTATTAATAAATGGTTGATGCTGGATCTGTATCTTTAGTTCCAGCAGTAGATAATTTTCTTAATGAAACTTGGGCACCCTGAGTTGGTATATATAAATTTAGTATAGTTATGTCTTCTTGGTTAACTCTACCCACAGTTAGAATGAAGTGTCTGTGTTTGTCTCTTCTGATTAGTTTTAGTTTGAAATCTATTTTTCAGATACTAGATAACGATGCCTTGCTTCCTGGTTCCATTTGATTGGAGTACATTCGCCTATCTTTTACTATGAGGCAATACCTTTCTTTAAAAAAGATGTATTCTTGAAAAAAACTACATAGACGATTGTTTCTTAACTCATTCAACCAGCTGTGTCTTTTGGTTGGAGAACTGAGGCTACTGATATTCAAAGTAATTATTGAAATATGTGTGTAAGCCCCACTCCCCATGATGTTGAATTTTGGTGCTCATGTGTTCTCAGTGGAATTTCGTGCTTTAATAATTATGAATTCATATTTTCCCAGTTTCCCAGCTATGCTTATTCCTTATTCATCCTGATATATTGCTTCCTTTGTTTTTCTTTAGGGTTAGTTTGGTGGATATAAACTCTGTAAGGCTGTCTATATCATGGAAACTTTCTGATTCAATTATAGCATATAGTTTTGTGGGGTACTTTAGTCTAGGCTGTCTGTCACAGTCTTTTAGGATGTGGAATCCGTTGCTTGAGGCTCTTCTGGCTTTCAAAATTTCCATTGGAAAAATCTGATATTCTGATGGGTTTTCCTTTATACATAACTTGTGGTTTTTTTTCTCTTGTAACTCTCACTATACTTTCTTTGTTGTGTATAGTTAATATTTTAACTATTACAGTGCCATGGGAATTTCCTTTTCTGGTTTTGTCTATTTGATCTATGTGTTTCATGTATCCATGTAGGATTTCTTTCTTTGATTTGGGGGAACTTTACTTCTGTATTATTGGTAAAGATCTGGTCTATGCCATTGGCTTGGGATTCTTCTCACTCATCTGTGCCTATAATTCAAAGGTTTGGTGTTCTATGATTCCTTCATTTTTCTTTCCCTTGGAGGGTTTTATTTTTATTCTTCTTTCATATTTCTGGCTATTTGGTCTAGATCTTCTACTTTAGGTACAGTTCTGATGTACCTTAGGTAGAGATCTTGCTTAATTCACTCAGCTTCTTAGGTTGTCCTTTGAGTTTTCTAGCTGGTAGTCTTATATGGTCATGTGTCATTGTTGTTTGTCATGTGTGTATGTGTGTGTGTGTGTGTGTGTGTGTGTGTGTGTGTGTGTGTGTGTGTGCAGGTGTAATTTCATGGGGAGCCTAGAGGACAAATTTAGGCGTCCTCCTCAAGTCCTCGCCACCTTATGTTTTGAGACAAGGTGACTCACTGAAGCTGGAGTTCACTGGTTAGGCTAGGCTGGCTGACCAGTGGGCCCTGGAATCTACCAATTTATGCCTCACCAACTCTTAGGCCAAGGACATGCACCCCACCTAGGGCTTTGATATTCATTTTTTAATTATGGGTACTAGGAGTCTGAACTTGGCTCCTCATGCTTGTATAGATGAAGTATCTCTCAAGTCACTTTGAAATACCCTTTTCTGTGTGTAAAAGTCATTTTATCACCAATATCTAGACACGTTCATTCTATGAGGGCAGCAAAAATGGTGATATTTGAACTTTATTATTCTCCCAATTTTATTAGCTCTAATATTTCTGGAAGAAGAAACTTTCTTGGATCAACTCCCTGATTACCCCATGTTGTACATCAGTAAGAAGGTTTTGTTAAATATTTTCCTCTTTATATAGTTTTCAAAACTGAGAGTTCGAGTCTGTAAATGGTTACCAATTATATTTTATTGTTTGGGTTTGGTATAATAGATCTGCTTTAATTCATTGACCTTGTCCTCATTGATACTAAAATTGTCCCTGTTTGATTAGTAAAAGAAATTTCACCTAGCCCCTGGGTCTTTTTGTCAGAGCCATTCATCTTTGTGAGCTACAGCTGGTTGGATGACAGATCATTCAGGTTTTAATGTACTGCAGGGGCTAACTTAGCTTTTGTCTGCAACATAAACGTTCCCCGAGCATGACTACGTTTAGTGCTTTCTATACTCTTGAATTCATGTGGCTTTCAATATTGTGGTTTCCCTTGCAAATTGCCACAGATTACTCTTCCCCAAATAGCAATAATGAGCTCTTCTATCTGCAGTGCTTAGTACAAGCCTTTGTATAAAATTGGGATGCTATCAATTTGTTTGACTGTTTAACACTTCACAGCTTAAGTGGGCTTATCATTATAGAAATGTTTCCAAAGTTCAGTAGAGGTACCCCTGCTTGCATAATATAGCAATTACAAACTGATTTAGTTGAAAATATTTTCCAATCTCGAATGTATAGTTGAGTAGGTTTCTTCAATCCAGGTCCAGTGATGAGAATTAAGCCACACAATTTATAATAATAGCAATAAGATAAACTCTTTAAAACAGTATATTTGGAAACTAATTAAAATGTATAAATGTAAAGCACAGATAAAATAGTCAGAGGTAGCACAGAAAAATATTCACATTTTTCTAAATGATTGAATGATAATAAGCTATTAAAGTATCACCTTCTCTTGACATACCAAGAGTACTTGTTTCTGTGATTAAGGATGCCATCTCATTTTCCTATAGGTTATGTGACTCTTCTAGGAGACCTGAGCAAGTGTTTGTTCATCATGGGAATGGGACAGATCATAGAACAACGAAATGATTGCATCCAATCTAGCTTGGTAACAATGATTTTTGGAGGTCCCTTACAGGAAAATGGTAACTCAAAGACAGAAAGACTAATCCACCATGAGAGAAGTCTCGAGAAAGCTTCCAGTGAAGGATCTTTAGTCCTCAGCTGCTGTTCAGATAAGCTTAGGGAGCAGCTTTGAGACTGTAACTTTTCTGGCTTCCTGAGTCTTATAAGTTTTGTTAGCTTTTTGAGTCTGAATGAACTTTGAAGGAATGTTTCAACCCAGAGGATGAGCTACACAGATCATACTACTGTTTTCAGTATCACAAATTTATAGTAATGGATGTTTCTATTTTGACAAAAAAAACCAAACAAACAATTTATGGGCAATTCATAAACACCTTTCACAAGACGTTAGTTCAAAATAAGCCAGGAGTGAGATGATACCCTTAGCTCAAGTTTATGGATAAAGAAACTACAGCTCAGGGGAAAAAGTCATGATGTTTTTTCTATCATAAAAGTCTTTATGCTCAGCATCTTGTTAATTCTAAGAGAGTGGCAATTCATTTTAAAAATGTATTTTAGAAACTTTCATTCTCAAACCAGCAAAGAAAAAAAAAATTCTGTAATGCATTCATCCTAGTTAGACAAGAAATGAGTTAGAGACAGAGAAGAGAGCAATGGCTCCCGGACCCAGTTGAAATTGGCCCACGATGATTATGGAGAATTCCCTGGATCTGTCATTCTGTCTGGATACCAGGCAGCAGCTGCAGAAGACTGAATTGCTTCTCTCAAATGTGTATCGAGTTTCATTTCCTTTCCGCATCAGCAAAATAAAATGAAATGGGGAATTTTGGAAATGGTCTGAAATATTATTGCTGACATCGCTGTAATTTGGAAATGGTCAGACCATTACACAGATGATTTGGCAGTTTGGGGAATTTACTCTGCATGTGGCACCAGGCCTGAGTCAGTCTGAAACTGTCATTTCAAATTCCATAGTTTTCCTCAGGATTCTCTGTGATCTTCATCAAAGAGTTGTTTGTGGGAGACCTACTCTGTGACTCTGTCCTTGTGTACATCTGAAAGCCAAGTCAGTCCAGATTAGTAGCTTTGAAAAATGGCCCTTTTAATGTTTTATTTGATGTCTTGTTTTTGCCCATCATCTATCTCCTCTCTTAGACCTTTGGACCTGGCTTTCCCCAAAGCAACATTCTCTTGATCTCTTCCACTAGCTAGGATTTATCACTATGCTGCCTCCACCTGTAAAAACCAGCCACCTCTCCTGCACTCCCTTCTGCTTCTCTGCTCCATTCCCATTGTCTTTCTAATTTCTAGAGGACTCGCTTCTTACTATTTGTCATTCATCACCTAGAAACTGCAGTTGTACATGATTGGAAGGGTTAGGTTGTAATGTGCAGTTTGCTAATTTCCTGCACTGTCATGTTTCCCATGGTGCACTGGTTAACTGCAGCCTGTCACCATCAGAAGTTATGGGAACAATTCTGAAAAATGCTTCTTTTGTCTCTATTCTAAAAATTTGGGTTTCAGGAACCTGGAAATTCTGAGACTGTAATAGTGAACATGAGTGACTATTGCCTAGATGTATTTTTCCCAAAAGCTGACTCTAAAAGAGTCTTGAATTTAGCAGTGCTCATATAAATGTCAACTGGGCAGTTTTTCTCCTGCAGCAATTAGCAGAGTTAAGTGCTACCCATGACTCTGGAAACAATAATAGGCTTTAGGTTAAACTGTTTCTTAAATGGAACTGTCTACTGTTTGAGTCAGCAAATCATCACAAAGGCTAGTCTTTCTGGATCTGATGTTGTTGTTGTTTGTTTTTGGATAGTCCTGGCTGGCTGGCTTTCAACTCAAGTTTGTAAATCCAGCTAAGCCCATTCTTCAATCTCAAGCATCGGGATGAAAGGCCTGTGCACCACTCCCAGTCGCTTTGAATGTCAATGAGTAGAGAAAAATTTTAGCTAGACATACATTTTTGTGTTTCAATAATAGACCTTACATTTAGTCCTTAGGGTATTTTGAAGAACCTCACTGAACGTGTCTCTTGAAAGGTTTATTCTTCAAATACAGAATAGGAAACAGATCTCAAGAAACAGGGCTGTAGGAAGAAGGAGAGTGTGATAGGACTTAAGGGGGAATATTGGTTGTTGTTGAGTTACTTCTACTGAGGGCACCTAGGCAAATGCTGCTGAGGTTGCCTCAGGAAATCCCGAAGATGATGGCTTGGAATTGTCCCTCTCTTTAAGCTGACATGCTAATGGGCTAACTCTCGTCATCTTTGATACTCAGGAACATCAATTCCTCACCTCTCTATCCGTCTTTGCCAGGGTCAAATTAATTTATTGGCTTCAGAACAATTCCAGAAATGTAAAATTAAAGAAAACGGCGAGGATCCAGTTTGAAACACGTGTTGGCATTAGTGGTGTGCACAAGTTTATAGGAGCTGTCCGTCAGCTGCAGCTGAAAATCAATGAAAGCGCCAGGCCTGTGGACAAAGGAAACTTAAACCAAATGAGTTTGTACTTTTACGGAACAAGTCACTTGGAATGGTGGAAGTTCTTTGAGCATGGAAGTTACTTAGAGTCTCTGAGCCAGTAGGGATGAAAATACTAACAAAAGTTCCTTCTAAGAGAATTGAATGCAGCTCTTATGGAGCTGGAGAAATGGATCGATGGTTAAGGACATGTATTCATTTACATTTCTATCCTGACAAGCACCAGAGCCAAAACAACTTACAAAAGAAAGCATTTAATTGGGCGTATATTTTCAGAGAGTTAGAGTCTACGATGGGACAGCAAAGACATAGTGGCAGGAACAGCTAAGAGTTCCCATCTCTATCCACACAGGTAGGAAGTCAGTGAAAGGCATACTGGGAATAGTCTTTTGAAATCCACCCTCCAGACTCACCCTCAGTGATGCACTTCCTCCACCAAGGTCCTACCTCCTAATCTTTCCAAACAATACCACCAACTGGGATCCAAGTATCTGAGACATGAGTGGATGGGGGCCATTCTCATTCCAACTGCTCCGGAGCATATTTTTGCAGAGGACCAAAGTTTGGTTCCCAACCCCTGTGTTGGGTGATTTGCAGCTACCTTTTATTCCAGTCCTGTGAAGATCCAACATCTGAGGCCGCACTGCAGGCACCTGCTCTCATATGCACAGACACATTCAAAAAATAATCTGTCCTGCGTAAAGCACAGATCCTGGTAGGGGAAGTATGTGCTCTTATGTTATTGATGATATCTACAGAAATGTACAACACTGATGTTAATAACTATCTGTTCATACAGACACTTTAGGGTTAATGGATAACACTGTAAAAAGGACTTTGCTACTTGATTACACGATCTAATCTTAACATTTGTCTCAGGAAAGAACTGACAGCGGGAAAGTCACCAGGGATACTTAACTCCCACGTGTCCTCCCTAATTTGGTTAAAATTGATTAGAATTCTTTCGGTTAGAATTGATTTTAGGTTTCCATAAGTCTAATTTTCCAGGGTTTTATTTTTAAAACTATTTTCAGACACTCTGTGTCTTTTAAAAAATATTTTGTCTTTTAAAACCAAGTCAAATACCAAGAAACAACCTCTGCTCCCTCTGCTTGCTAATTTCCTCTGATGTCCAAGTAAGTGCTTCTTAAATCTGAGATGAAACTTTGAATGCTATAGTTTTTTTTTTTTTTTTTCCCATGCTCATTTCCCTCCAGTGGAGAGAAAGAAGCAGCTGGTTACTATTTTCAACTTTCTTTTGTTTGAGATGTATTAAATATGCAACACATGAATGTATGGGTTTTTTTTTTTTCCTTGTCTGGATTTAAAACCCATCACTTCTTTTTTGCAAACAATGATAGAATTTAAAACAGAGAAGTGATCGAGATTATCTGCTTCCAGGGTAGGACCTGACGAGTTGATTCCACTTAAAACAAGTTTGGCATATAACATCTATGCTCTTCTTTGGTGTTTTTGCCCCTACATACTTAGCCTGCCTACCAGTTAGAATATACTTCTTTCTTTAATGAATAATGAAAATTCTCCCTGTTAATTATTTTAATTAATCTGCCAGCAAATATTCTAATTTATTCTTGATTTAGATGATAGTAATCTCATTAGTTTGTTAATAATTTATCAAACATGTTACTTTTTCTGTATTATGGAAATCTTGTTCCATGCTTGGGGATGCACTGTCTGCTCTGAGCCCTGGCTGCATTCAACCACCCATCCTTTTCATCCTTTAATACTTACAAGGTAGCTGTGGCTGTTTGATCAACCCAGAATTAAGTGCCAGGCTGCACAGTCCATTCCTTCTTTTCGTTCTTTTATTGCAACATAATTCTGATCACTGAAATGCTTCATATCATGAATATATCACATATGTACACTATATATGCAATAAACATATCAATGGTGTTCTTCACTGGAATTAGTGTTGCCCTCTAAGGGGATATTTAGAAATGCCTGTAGACATTCTTATTTGCTATTACTGAGGAGACATGGAGTAGAAGACAGCCTGGCTTCTGGCCTGTAGTTAAAAGAGGCCTGGGATGGTGCTGAACACCCAGTGTAGGGGACACCCTAAAGCGGAGAGTTGCCAAGAGTTCTGAGGTTAGACCACACAGAGGACAGGTAGATAGGTATGTAGGTAGCGAGTAAACTGACCTTTACTATGTACCATGACTCTACCAATTGCACACCCTTCGATAAAAACACTGACCAGCCAACTTTTCTTTGTAAAAAGTATTTATTTGTTTAGTGTGTCAGGAAGTGTGTGTGTGTGTGTGCACGCACACGCACACATACACATGCACACGCTCACACATTCACAGGCACATGTGTGTTTGTCCATGAAGACCAAAGCAAGCATAGCCCCTAAGAGCTGGTGTTGCGGGCAGCTATGAGGCATCCATGTCAGTGCTGGGCACAACACTCAGCATTCTGGAAGAGCAGCAAGCTCTCTGGACCACCAAGCTGTCTCTCCAGCCCCGGCGTGCCTCCTGGGACCCACACTATGAACATTTTAAGCAACTTTGCCTCTTTCTTTGAAGAGATCCAGATGCTGCGTCTCAGCCTCATAATGATTTTGTGTTTTGCAACAAATGAATTTAATACGTTTAGAATGCTGGCTTTAAGTCAGGGTGCCTGAGCTGAATTAGGGACCTTGGAATATGACTTAAAATCTCTTGTCTTTGGTTTACTCCCATGTAGAATGTTGGTGCTTATTGTAGATTAAATTTTTTGTTAACTCGAGATCACTTTGAAGTGGTACATGCTGCTTCTTTGGCTTTCTGTTACAATGCACCCTCTTACCCTACAGGATTAACTTTATCAGACTATCTGTTTACTGCGGCATCACAGTCGCTACATCAGCATCAGTGGCATTACTGCCACCATGACATCAACATCCTCACCCTCACGATCACCATCCTCCCCATCACCATCCTCACCATCATTACATCACCACAAATGCTCATCTCCCTTTGCCCATCTTGAACCCAGTGCCAAGTTTTCCAATGTCCTATAAGAATATACGCTTTTAACTCTATTTTGAGGTCCTAGAAGTTGGACCCCAGATTTCTCACAACTTATGCTAGGCATATAATATGCTATAGAACTGAATTACTGTTTGAATTATTTCAAACTCGAGATTGCGTTTGTGGTCAAATACATTTTAAATATTGATGATGGTTCCCATGAAATCCTATTGTCTTCCTGTGACAGAAATGTCACTCCACTTTTACAAACAACTGTTACGTGCCTTATGGACAACATTTTTCATAAGTAGATAAGTATTTTCTTCTCTGTCAATGGGATTCTTTTTTAGAGTTTATCTTTTGCATATGGGTGTTTTGCCTGCATGTATGCCTGTATAACACACATATGTGCCTAGTACCTTTGGAAGCCAGAAGAGAATGTCAGATCCTCTGGGACTAGAGTTACAGACAGATTTGAATTCCCATGTAGGTGCTAGGAAACAAAGCTGAGACCTCTGGAAGAGCAGCCAGTGTTCTAGATTGACAAATCATCTCTTCAACCCCGTGAATAGGACTCTTGTCATTAGAATCTACAGATTTTTAAGGTCCGTTTGCACACCCCGTTAGCCCCATGTTATAGTGCAAGACTCACAACTCCTAAGCTTTCTGTCATAGGTAACAGTCTCTGTCTAGATCATCACTGTCTAGGCGCATGTTCTGTGACATGACAGAAAATGTGTGGAGCTCAATGAAATGAGATCCCTTTAAATGTGTCTAGGACAATTGAGAGACGATTCTTAAAATTAGGTTCACTCATGGTGTTTTGTTTTGGGTTTGGAGAGTGGTGGCAGAAAAGACCTGCATGCTGTCCCACACAGTGGGAATCAGAGGACAGCTCAGGGGGTTAATTCCCTCCTGCACTATGTGGGATGAAGAGATTGATCTCCTGTCCCACAGCTTAGTGCCCTTACCCACTGAGCCATCTCATTGGATAGAGAATCAATTTTTAACTTTTTAGAAAGATATTAATCCAAAGAGACACATGTGGCCAGTGGCCACTGAGACTCTAGAGTAACCCCTCACCTGATTATTTAAGTTTAAAATCCTCACTGCATTTCGAGTCTCTATGTGATATGAAAATTGGGGTTGTTCATTTTATTTTACGTGTGTGTATGTGTGTGTGGGTGTGGGTGTATGTATTGCACAGAATTTATTGCAAAGGTCATGTATACTTCATTTCATAAGATGTTAATAAGCTTATAATTTCTTAAAATTAGGTGCTTAATTTAATATTTTTGCAAGAAAAATAACAATGCTCATCAAAAAATGTTTCAAAGAATATAAGTGAAAAAAAATCACCTCTGTGATGCCAAGCAGATATAGCACAACCTGTTCATACCTGACACACATACAACATACACTACATACACAGCACACTATACACACACATACTCACACACACTAAACACACGCACACACTATACCTGCACACTCTCCACACTCAACACACATTCTATACACAACACATTCTACACAAAATACTGAAGTCCAATCTGAAGTGAAACATTCATAACCACAAAAAATGCATCAACTATCCACCTTAATTGTTTTGATTTGTTTTTTTCTGCTATTATTCCCAAGACCCGTTGAAAGTTGATATGTAAGTAATTAGGTAAATGGATAAACAAACTAGCATTTTTTAAAAAAGAAATTGAATTGCGCTATATGTTTACATGCTATGCCAATAAGTATATATCTACTTTCAGACAGAAATCAAGCAAAAATATTATCTCACTATTGTCATGTAACATACACAATGATATTGATGATCATCTTGAACAATTGTGACTTAATAAGAACATATGCCATCTGCCAGAAGCCCTTATTAATGGCGGACCCTATGAGGTATCTCCACCATCTTTGCCAGGGTTTTGACTGCCTTGGTCTTGTGCTGGTAACTACGGGTGCTATACATTAGCAAGTATGTCTTGTCCAGCAGACACTTCACAGACTCCTCTGCCTCCTTCTCTTTCTGCCTCCTTCCCCCCCAAAGTTCCCTAAGCTTTGGTGGGGGATGGGTGTAATAAAGATGTCCCAATTGGAATGAAGACTCAATGTCTAAAAAAATAATAAAAGAGTGCATATTGGTTGAGATGTATACATTGGTTATTTCAATTTGTTCTTTGAGTTCTACTGTTTAGATACCAATAACTTTGTAGTATGAAATAAGCATAACATGACTTTTGTAGCTGCACCATAGTCCATTTATCTATGTGTGATAATTTATTGGGTCGGGTCCTTATTCCTGGGCATGTGGAATGTTTCTCGTAAATACCACTGTGATTGCTATAAGGTGCCTTACGCTTTTCATCTGGTTATTTCCTTAGGATACATTCTTAAAGTAAAAATCACAGGGCCAGGTGGAAGGAACTGATTTAAGAGCCTTGATATATATTACCAAATTGCCCTCCGGAAAGTTCTTCCTTGCTTATAGAAGAGAAGAAATAATCCGTCTTCTGAGTCTACCCTGATCATTTTTATGTAGTGTTCCTTTGAACCTTTGAACTTCTCTGGTTTTTTAGGGCTCAGAATTGCTTATTTTGAAATACATGTTTCTTTCAGGGGATTAGCAAATTAATCACTTTGTTACATATATAACCAAATGACATAGCTCTCTTGATTTTTCTTAGTAAAGGTTTTGAAATACCACATTTTTGTTTGATCATTTAAATTATTTCTTTCCAGGGTGAACCAGGAGCCAAAGGAGACACTGGGCTGGCTGGCCTTAATGGACAAGACGTAAGTCTAATTCTCTTTCTAATAATGTTCTGTTTAGATTTTACCACTGCCATATTCTTTCTAATGCAATTAAACCCGGATGTCCTTGGCAGAGCCAGCCACAGTCAAACAAAAGGAAAGATGGAGGCAGGTTTTTACACAGCTATTTTACAGCAGTGATTTAGATTCATTACTGGGCTCTCCAAGGCTTCATTTGTCTCATGAATGTCTTTTCTTCGTCTTTATTTCTTGCTGATTTTTTTTTTTTAAAAAGCCTTACTTTCACTATCAATTTCTTCTTTCATATGTTCAGCCGTGACCTGTGTTCCCAGCTGGTGTTCACAGTCCATGTCACCCAGGTCTCCCTCTAGAAACAGGCTGTGTCTGTAGGATTGCATTTATGTGAGAGAGGAAGGAGAAGAGGGAGGCTGTGTACTAGTCCATATGCTTCGAGTGCAATGACCCCTTCACCACCCCATTCAAGAGTAGAGTGCTTCAAGTTAAACATGCTACAGCCTTTGACATGTTTAAATCCAATTCATGTCTTCCCCTTTCTCTAGAGAGCTATTGCCCCTTCTTACATAATGCTACATAAGCTAATTTTCCATTTTTTAAATGTACTTTATTCAAACCAATGGCCACCACTTTCTGTTGAAATCAGACTGAACCGGGAACTTTCAGTGACAATCCTTATCCTCCGTTCATAGTCTCATTTATACATGCACTGCTTACGAGGCTTAAAGGGCCACATTACCTATTTTATGAATCAAGTATAAAGAAATACTACCCAGGGTTCTCTTGGTTCAGTTCCATAATGCCTGGAAGCCTTTGAAATCCTTGGCACACCTACAGGTATTGTGAAATCCATCCTGTGTGCAGTAGACCTTCACAACAGGCAGGCTGAAGACCAATCTTTGGGGACTATGGAGGAAGTAAGAGGGTTCGTAAGAGATTTGCCTCCAAAAGAGAAATGCCAAAGGAGTCACCCCTGGCACAAGTTTCTTTGTGCCACCCATGGCTTTAACTCCTTGCATATTTCCCAAGAGTATCCATTCACTTTGTTACAGTGACACTGGTCCTTCTTGCTGTCCGCCGTTGCAGTGAGTTTCCCAGACTGCGTTAGGCACTGGAACCAGTGGCTTCCAGCTGAGGAGTTCATACATACTCTCATCGACTTCCCTTGCTATATCAGGATGCTGATCTGTTTGTTTAAATGCAGCATCTCACCTACTTGATAACACTGCACAATGGTACTCCATTCAGTGGTAAGAGTTCTGCAGCCTAAGCAAAAGCCCCTATTTTGCCCTACCTGTTCCATTCATTGACTAAGGCCATTGAATTATATTCATTGAATAATATGGAGAGTGCACTTGTGGGGAGATAAGCATTCCTCCTGAATGGGATTATCCTGCAGCAGTCAGGTACAACTCCAGTAAGAAAGGTTCTATTCCTTTCATCCTGTAACTCCTTAAGACTACTGAGTATGACACCAAGAAAGAAACAGCCCATTAATTTGCTCAGCAAGTCACCTGCCATAATCCCTCTATCTAGTATGCCAAAAAGCTAGCAGAAGACTGATTCAAATTTCTAATAAAAGTAGCTTCTGAAAAAGAATGTTTTAATGGCCATAGTATCTTCACAGCTAATAAGACTAAAGAAAGCAAGCTCTCATTACTTGCTCCTATTTCTTGGTCATGGTTCCTGAATATCTCGGGAAAATCAAGGAAGAAAAACATCATCTACATATCAACTACAGAAATAGTAAAGTCATTCTTTAATTCCAAATGCTTGACAGAAAGGTCTCATTTTCCCACTAAATCATGCATGCCCCTCATCACTGCCTGTTCTTCAGGGCTAAACACCTGACTGAAAGCCAAACCATTTCAGCACTGTGACAATTCATGCTGACCTTGTAATTACAGGCATACCTTTTAGGGGATATATGGTATGTTAATGGTGATTTTAAATCTCACTAAAGCCGAGTCACTATAGGGATTTTTCGCTTCCAGAATATTCAGTTAGAATGTAAGTGAGCAAATTCAATATACCAAGCTTGCCACCTTCTAAGCTACTTTCTACATTACAGTGACTTGTAATGATTTAATATTTCCACTAAATGAATTCAAACAGGCCTGTCCTGATGGCTTTCACTGTTGCATATTGGATTTAGTATGATGTGATGTATTGTATAATATATCTTTCTGTGCCAACTTTTTCACGAAATAGCTAGTTTAGAAAAAGGAAGCACACAGTGGTTCATTCTTTTTCAGCTGGGCACTGTGAGTTTTGGGATCTCTGCCATGTGAGATTATATATATATGTACATACATATATATGATAACATATATATATATATATATATATATATATATATGATAACATTTAATTTAAAAGAGGCCATGGATTTGAAAGAGAGCAAGGAAAGATGTGTGGGAGAGTTGAGAGGGAGGAAAAGGCAAGGAGAAATGTTGTAATTATATTAGAAGCTCTAAAATAGAAAAAGTAAAGCAGAATATTTTGTGTCCTCAAGGTTCTTGAGTAATATTAAATAGCCTTTATTCATTGAGACAGCAAAAATTCTGTGTGTGTGTTTGTGTGTGTGTGAGTGCCTGTGTGAACTTGTATGAACTTTGGGTTTAAATTCTAAAGTTTTAATAAACATATTTCCACTGCAGTACAAGAGATGGATACTAAGCAATATAGAAATTGTAAAATTTTTAAATTTCTACAATTTACCTTTCAAAACATAAGATCTTCTTTTATTGGATAGTTAAGTGATTCCGATTGTTATCTACCAGGAAATGAGTTCAACAATAGTATCTTAGAACAGACGTGAGATACTATGTAAGTATCCTATTGTAACCATTGAAACCAGACTGTCTGGTTTGAATCCCAGCTCTTCCAGTAGGTCACATTACTCTATTTATCCTCCTAGTTTCTTTATGCGCACAATGGGAAAATCAGACTATTAGTATTTGCCGATGTCCTGGGAGAATCAAGGGAGTTTTCATGCATGCGGCAGTAGAAGGGTGCTCAGCACACATAAAAATTGTGTGAGCAATCATTCTTTGTTGCCAAAAGCTTTTACATGTGACATATTATCTTTAATAGATACCTCTTTCATTAATTCCTTTCCATTCGACCTCAGAAGAGTAGGTTTCATTCATTCAGCTTAGTCTCCTCTTTATGTTTATTTTGATCTTGGAAACATCCTACAACAAAATCACCGTAACTGACATTGCATGATTTATCATACAAATCTCCATACACCAGTGTGAGCTGTACTGCTAATTAGAAAAACCTTGAAATCTCAAAACCAGAAAGTATCATCTGGTGGCAGCTATTGCCATTGCTAGGAAACAAGATTAGATCAGTAAATAGGACAAGAGTTAATTGGTAGCTTACATTTTTAAATAAATAATATTTTATACTATCTGATTTTTAAAAATGCTATATTATATGCACAATAGATTTTCCCCAATAAAAACTCTGCAGTCTATTTGCTTTATGTATCAACATCCCTCGTCTCTTAGTTTGCCTTTAGGGAAAACTTCCCAGCTCACATTACTTGCAGATGCAACTACCATGCTTCAGGGAACATTATTACTGAGATCCCTAATACTAGATACCCATCCACGTCTCAAGTTTAAAGTCCACATCATTTGATGTTTTGTGCTTTTTAACTTAAAGTTTTATAGATTAAAAAAAAAAAAAAAAAACTTTCCTAGGTGAATACTGTGTTTGCAATATTTCTCCTTCTTCCAACTCTCCATCTAACTCCTCCCATATTTCCACACCACTCCCGAGTTCATGACCTCTTCTATAATTTCTCTACACACACACTAACACACACACACACACACACACACACACACTCACACATGCATGCACACATGCACACATGCAGGACCAACTGAGCCCATTTTATGATGTCTTAATGTACATGTGTTTAGAGCTGATAACTTTTTAAGGATTGGATAACCCATGCCTGGGCACATCCCTTGGGGGAGAAGATGCCTTTCTTAAGGCCATTTGATTGCCAATAGCTCTCCATCTGGAGATGGGGCCTTGTGAAATTTCTCTGACCTACACTGGCTAGTCAACTGGTGTTGCCATTATGCAGGTCTTGTCTAGGCAACCATATTGTCAAGGTTTCGTGGCCTTGACTCTGCTATCTAGAAGGCACAGCTCAGGCATTAAAGACTAACACTCACATTTCTAAACATGTTTTATTCTTTGTGCTGTGTCTTTTTTCTCCCCTCGGGCACTCAGTAACATTGATAGCTGCAACAGCATGACAGGAGGAGAAATATCGTACTTACAGAAAGCATTACCGAGCTGCTTTTCGGAGACTATTACAAACCCATTGCCTTAACATCAGGGTACTTTGTCACAAGGGACATGAGTTACATGGTCTACTTCCATGGCCATAGTGGTAGGAGCTTGATGGATACAATGCTTCTCCGTTGCATTTTATTCTCTATGTCTAAAAGCACAGTTGTTCTAAAAAAGGACAAAAACACCCTCACTTTGGTCTTCCTCCTTCTTCTTGAGTTTCATGAGGTTTATGCGTTGCATCTTAGGTATTGTGTGTTTTGGGGCTAATATCCGCTTATCAGTGAGTGCATACCATGTGTGTTCTTTTGTGATTGGGTCATCTCACTCAGGATGATATTTTCTAGCTCCATCCATTTGTCTAAGAATTTCATGAGCTCATTATTTTTAATGGCTGAGTAGTACGAGTATCAAAAGATTCAACCAGAGCTCCCAGGAGCTAAACCTCCAGCCTGAGAACAGACCGGCAAGCTGTCCTCTGAGAGGCTCTAACCAGCAGCTGACTCAGACAGATACAGACATCCAGAGCCAAACAGTGGATGGAGCTTGAGGACTCTTAAAGAAGAATAGGTGGAAGGATTGAGGGCCCTAAGGAGATAGGAACTGCACAGGAAGATCAACAGAGTAAACGAACCTGAACCCTTGGAGCTCTCAGAGACTGAATCACCAACCGTGGAGCATACCTAGTCTACACAGATCTACCTCCATGGGCTGAACCTAGGCCTCCCTGCACATATGTTGTAAATGTGCAGCATGGTTTTCATGTAGGTCTCAAACATCTGGAGTGGGGGCTATCCCAAAACATGCAGCCTGTATATGGAGTATGGTCTTCTAAAAAAAAAAAAAAAACAGTTGTTCAGTTATTCATGGAATATTATTTTTTTTATATCTCTTGTATTCAGTTTGCAACTACTTCAATGAGAATTTTTGTATGTATATTCATGAGGGATATTGGACTATAATTTATATATTTTTGTTGGGTCTACACTTGATTTCACTATTTCAATATTATTTGCTTTGTGAAGGAGCTTATTGTGGTTCTGAATTTTTTTAAACATAACTCAAAAAGTGTTGCTTGTTTGAAGGCCCTATAGAATTCTTGTATAAGTATATCTGACCCTTGGTAAAAAAAAAAAAAAAAAAAAAAAAAAAAAAAAAAAAAAAAAAAAATTAAAGCACAGTTGTTACATATCTGTCAACCTGAGTGTGAAACACCACAAAAAGCACTATTAATTATCCCTTACTTGCCCTAAAAAATAATACATAACCTTTGTTGAGAGACAGCCATCTACTAACTGTTCTTACAACTATGATTCTGAGCATCTCTTCAAAATAACTATTGTGCATACTATTTTTTTGCAGATACCCTGACTACCTAGAATTATGCAGTAAACACTATTCTTGTCCTGACTCCCAAATGCCATATTGCAAAGTCTTGAGCACATCTAATAGATCTGATGCTAGTAACATTGAAGTGGCCTCCCACTGAATTAAAAAAAAATCCTTCCCATATCTATATGCTTTGACCTCTGACTGTCCTTGACTTCATGCCACATGTCATAAGACGCTACCTTAGCGACTTTTCTACTTGCTGTTTACATCACCTGTACACATTTCCCTAGGACTGTTCTGGGACTGAAACTGCTGTTCTAAGAGAGCAGCATCCTTCATGCAGAGGTGGTTTCTAACCATCCCACCTGAGGCAGCTCTCTCCAGAATTTCTCTCGTCAGGTCTACTGAAATGTTATTGTCCATCGACAAGTCTTATAAATAGCAAGAATCTTAACTTTGTGGAAGAAAAATACCTGCATTTATTTATTTATTTATTTGAAAGCAAGGAAGACTTTTTATTCAATACAGCTGTAACAGGGAGTTGCAGTAAGAGACTGGTCAGGCGCATCTCCAGATACAAGGAAGACCCAGTTGAAGTTGCAGACAGCAGCATAGAGGAGACAATGTGGAGGAATTACTATAGGGAAATATCAAGTACAGCACAGTTCTGGTCTAGAGGAATTCTTTTTAAAGACACCCAAGAACTAGATGTCAAAGGGAGGAGACGAAGAACAGATTCAATTAATCCTGAATTTGCTGGAGAAAAACCAATTCCACCATAAGGGCCAAATTTAAAGTAAACTTTATTTAATAGTAACTACTGACCGAGAGATGGACTTTTGTCATGTCCATTTCCTGGAACTTCCCCAATAAAAATGGCCCCAAGCCATGAGCTGTAAGGTTTATATGGACAAATCTATAGGCCACTATACTTTCCCATGAGGCTTTATTATTTTTCAAGAACTACAACTTCCAGCATTTCAGGAAGTTACCTAGTCCTTGTGCAGGGGTTGGGGGAGGGCTTATGGGTTAATTTAGGGTATTGCAGTTCCAAGGATGGAAGAGCTTTGCAAGCTGACTTAGCAATATTTTTAGATAACCAAGTTGAACAAGCCAAGGGCAAGGGAAGGGCATGGTCCAGACTTATGAAGAGGGCTCAGAGGGGTCTGATTAGCATTAGATAATAGAGGTAACTTTTGTTACCAGCTTCTTCTCTTGTGTCTGATTCCCAAAGTGGTGCAGAAATATAGAGAAAGCTACAAACTCAAGACAAAAGTAAATATGTTACGGTTTCAATTAGCCATGGTGAAGAAAAGTATAAGAAACTGGCAAAATTACTTTTACTAATATATATATATTACTTGATGTATTATTGCCAACATTGTCATTTGAATGAATAGTATAAAATGTATTAGTGAACTATCTAACATTATTTTCTTATACTACACATTATAAATCAAACTGGAAGTACAGCTCAGCAGTAAAGAACTTGATGGTATGAGCAAGGCTCTGGGCTCAGTCCTTATCACCGAGAAGAATGAGGTTAGAGAAGAGCAACCAGCGTGCAACTTCTTTATCAGACAGTATAGGTCTAGGATAGTGAGTGACCACAAGGTACCTGGAAGGAAGGTATGTGGTGACCATGTGGATAAATGACTGATTGAAATCCATTCTCAGAAACGGCACTTGTCTCCCCATAAGAGGTTAGGATATTCTTCTGCCAGGTTTTACTCTCAAGTGTCTACTGTTTTAGAAAGGAATAGATAGATATTCCAAATAATATTCCAAATAAGGTGTAGTAGAACACTACATTTTAAATATTATTTATCACACACTAAATATTGATTAAAATATACTAAGGTATTTATTCGTTTCAAAGTTGGTTTGTTTGTTTGGTTTTTCAAGTTGAAGGATGTTTTATCCATCCTTGGTTCTTGTTGATGTCTGACATGGTTTTCACATTCTCTGGGCAGCAACACTGTTTCCTCTAATTATTTTTATTACTTTGGTTTGTTCTTGGAGTCTATATTGAATACCTGTGGGTGCTGCGGTGTGCATTATTTATTCACCACAAAACTCCTAGGCAGTGACAGCTAGATCCCTCAGGTAGGAACAGCAAGATGTGTAAACTTACTGTATGTAATATCACTCCCAAATGCTTCCTTTTCCATCATTATTTTTCCCTCATCCCATGTGTTTAAAATGAAGGACAGTATCGTCCCTATTAACACACAGTCAGGATGTATCCATCCGACTCACCTTCAGTTTCCACAGTGAACATGTTCACCTGAAAAATTGATGTGGCCATCACCAACCAAGTACCCAGAAACACCCAAGAATCAGGAGGATTTGTGAAAAAACCTATCTGACAAATTTTCTCTCTCATGTAGTTCCATTTGATATCTTTATAAATCCAGGTTGTTGTTTTTTTTTAAAGTAAAATAATTTAAAAAACTGAAACATAGTTTCAAATGGACAAGATACATTTTCCCTCCTGCCCAGTGACCAAAGAAGAACGAAGTCTCTGTAGCCCTCCTCCCAGTAATTAAATTTCTTGATAGAGACGTGAACATGTTTTCTGATGTAACTCATGAATTTCTTGGCAAGCTTTATAAAGGCTAAATCAATGCTAAATCAGAGGTATTTACAACATCCACAAATTTAATCCAAAGAGGATATTTCAAAGCTCATATAGATCTAAATGATGGTCCCCCAGATGGCGAATTAATGTAATTTTAGCAGGAAGCAAAGTTGCACAAATATGCAATATTGAGGCCCCGCGCTGGTGTAATGTATCTGAAGCCACCACAGCGCAGATGGTGCTTATCACAGTGGTGCCAGTTGCCTGTTTCCGTACTAGAAAGGAAAGAATGGGATTTGGGAGTTCAGGGGAGCATGAATCAATTGCTCTGTTACTAATAATCTGTCAGTAATTGAAGCTTCTGGTGACTCTTCCATAGAAAATTATTTTTGTTATGTTCTTTTCAGGGTTTGAAAGGTGACTTGGGTCCTGAAGGTCCGCCTGGCCCAAAAGGAGAAAAGGTACTGTAGCTCCTCAAAAGTTCCGCCCCTCACACACACACACACACACACACACACACACACACACACACACACACACAAATACAAGCACGCCTTAAAGTGCGCAACTTCTTGTAGATCCTATCTGGTAATACAAACATTCTGACTGTGGCCAAAGGCTGTTGTGTAAAAAGCTTCTGGGTGAGGAAAGCCTTTTGGTTGCCTCAGTGTGAGAGACTGTGTGTGCAGTCACTAGTTGACATTAACACAGGAGTGAAACCTCCTGTTTCTCACCTTTGCTTGACAGCATGAGTGTTCCATCATCAGCACATTAGCAAAGGTGTCCTATGTCAGGAAACTCAGCCAACACCACCAAGGTGTCACCTTAATGATCAGCCAGGTGGTGTTAGGGGAAAGGAAACTAGCTCACTCTGTGTCTCCACTTTAGAGCAAATGAGCCATTTCTTGTGTTCTCCCCCGGAACCATTTCATAATGGCATTTTGGAAGTGGCCTCTCAGTGAGAGCTAAGGAATATTAAATTCAAGGGTTGTATTGCGTGAGGTAATCAGGCAATCCTGATTTCATATCTACATTTTATTCTTCATGCTGAACGCATATAGAATTCCTTGCCTATCTTAAATATTCATCTCTGTGCTAGAGTTGATCTCATAGAGCAATCCTTAGTAACTGATTTAAGTTCCTTAACAACTGCTACTTTAATGCCCTTGTCCCCAAAAGAATGGATATACAATGCTAAGTCTTAAAGCTTCAGATAACAAAATTTAATGAGAAAAAGAGAAAATCCTAGATATACTTAGCATGACAACCGCATAGCATATGCCACAGACACACGGACTCTATAATGTTCAAGGCAACAAAAGCATAGCAAGCATACTCAGTCCTGATGACTGTGGAGTTCTCATTAAATGACTAGAGCTCCTGAGATGGAAAATCACCAGGGTGACATATCATGAACTTTGGATACTTTTTCAAAGACTGTTTTTTAAAGATATGGTCTTATTGGGTAACCCTGGCTGGTCTGGAACTTGCAATGTCCATGAGGCTGGCTGTAAAATCATAGAGATCCACTTGCCTCTGCCTTCTAGGTGCTGGCATTTAAAGTGTATACCACAGTGTCCAGCATTTTTAAGGACTTTTTAATAGTCAAGATACACACACCTGGAAACCTGTATTCACATAGGTCAGCAAAGCAATTCTAGTACTGGAAAATACACAGACAGAGGAAGCTTTCTGAAAGCTGGAGGCACAAGCAATGCCCAATCAGCAGAGCCTAGGAGAGGCAGTGGGAACTGTTCCTTGCAGCTGGAAGGCATGGAGTGGGGTGGGGGTTGGGGGATCCACTTATTATTTCTGCTGATCCTCATACAAACTTTGTCAGAAACATTATCTGTCACCATGACGCTTCCCAGCTGCTCCGTTGGCAAGTAACCATATTTGGAAAGATAATATTTTTTTCTAATTTTGGATTCATAGTCAAAAGAATAAAAAAAAATTTGAGATTATTTTAGTTTTTCAAAACACGCCTTGCTGTTGCAGAAAGCATGAGGGCACACAAGGCAATTTTTTTATCATAAGTCTCAAAGGGAACATGATACAGCTCTCATTGTGCAGAAAATTTTGATCAAGAAAAATTCTATTTTTATGTCCTTTCAAATTACTAATCTGCTGGTAGGGAAATTGGGAAGGGTTTGGGAAGAATTGGAAAACAGGGGAAGAATATGATCAAACTATATCGTGAAGTTGTCAAAGAATAGATGAAAACCTAAAAATAAGATTTATTTTTTTATATTGCTTCTCTCTATAACCTCTTAAATAATGTACAGAAAGGTGCTGCTGTTAACTGCAACTTTTCTTTCATCCATTTTAGGGTGATATGGGACCTCCAGGGCCACCAGCCTTAACTGTAAGTCATTTTAAAGAAAAAAAAATCAAAATTGAAATGTTCTATTTGCTATTCATACTACATCATGATATATACAATTTAAGCCACACAAGTATTACAAGAATTGATAATGAACTTTGAAGATGCCTTGCAAACTTTTCCCTTTTAAAGAGGATTTCCTGCCCTGAGCTATGTCATACTTGACCCAAAGTCTTAGGGGTATTATTATTATAAATGTCTGTAATCAATATCAACTCCATGTAAATTTCTACAGCCTTACCATGCTTCATAATCATGTCTTTGTGGTTGATTAGGTGTTAGTTTTTAAATAAAATATATATTATGAGTAAATGAAAGTGGACAGCTCCACTTGGCCTAAAAAAATTGTAAAAGTGACATTAGCTATAAACATCCAATAGGGAAAAGTTCTTTTTCCCTCCTCTCCTCTTGCCTCTTCTCCTTTCCCCTCCCCTTCACTTCCACTCCCCTCTCCTCTCTAGTCTGGCTTTGAACTCACAGAGACCCACTGGACTCTGCCTCCCAAGTATTGGGACTAAAGGTGTGGACCACCACACTCAGACAAGAGATATGCTTTCACAGTGATTGTCACTTTGCTTGCAAACCTACCAGAGACTATTTTCCCATGATTTACTTATAAGATTTGCAAATGATAAAATGGCAGGAGATTTGTGAGAAAAGCTAATAATGTGCACATGATAGGATAGTTGCCAGGTAAATGTTTCACCCTTTCTTAAGTATCTAATCATAATCTAATCATAAATCACCTACTACTATAAATTTTCTGCATAGAGCATTAAAAATTCTCATTTAACTTTAAAAAAGATTCTAAGCTTAATGAAAAAGAAAAAAGTTTAAGGTCAAGTGTGGCCTGAGGTCTGTCATCTTTCATGGTGATATTATCAATGCCATAAATGAGGCATGAAGTCATTAATATTCAAAGACCCATGATGATGGTAGAGGTGAAGTCAAAGATGTCTGCCAGTACTCGAGATGGGGCATTGCTGGACATAGAATTTAGAGATTCTAAGGGCTGTGATTTTATATATGTGTATTTTTCCTAGAACTTGAATACCCCAAATAGTTTGAAAATATTGTCATGTTCACATCATTTTCCAAATGGTATTTAAAGGAGACAAATATTTCTTGGTTATATAGGAAACCCAAGAATCAAAACAAGGGACTTTACTTTAGAAGAGCAAAAAATCTTTAAGGTTTATATTTTCAAAGTTGGATGAAATAATTTTGAAAGAAATGTTTACCTTTATACCTTTCATTTTATATATTTTTGGAATTAAAATTTTATTTGGTGGGACTTGGAGTTAGACTTTCTCATCTTGTGCAAGACCCATAGCTGTTTCTTCAGCTCAGTCACATATCTAACTACCTCACTTAATCTTTTGATTCCCTAAGTCATTTTCAGCTCCTGTGTGAAGGCCGATAGTTTGTTTGTTATTTCACTTGAAATGAAATTTGGGACCCGCAACCAAGAAATTGTATTGGACTCTAAATATACTATGAATGGTTCATAGCAGCTGATTCCTTTCTTCTAAGGATCCTCCCATGGTGGTTTCTATGCCAGTTATTCAGGACACAATACAGAGACAAAGTTAAGATATTTTGCTTCGTGGTGTCTAAAGATATTGTTAGTATTCTGTCTAAACTCCACCTCCACAGTTACCTGGCAACAGCCAGGTAGGCCTGCCCACTATAAAAGGGGCTGCTTGCCCCCTCCTCTCTCTTGCTCTCTTAATCTCTTGATCTCTTTCCTGTAGCTTCTCTCGCCCCTCCCCCTTTCCTTCCCCCTCTCTCCACGTGGTCATGGCCAGCCTCTACCTCTCTGCTCTCTCTCTCTCTCTCTCTCTCTCTCTCTCTCTCTCTTCTCTCTCTCACTACTACCCTCCTGGCTCCCCTCCCCATGCCCTGAATAAACTCTATTCTATTCTATACATACCCTCCCATCAGATATGATAAATCCAAATTCTAAGAAAAAGGCATTGCACTTTATTTTATAAAATGAAATGATAATAACATGTGGGCGTTATTATTTGATATACTTGCCACTAGTTTGTTTCCTTCTGTACACAATCAGCCATCATCTAAAAATAGGGTGTGCACTAAATATTTAATTGATCTCATAATGCATGTTAATATTTTATTAATTGAAGTAAATGATATGAGTCTTCCGGAAGCCAAAATGACTAACTGCTCTGTAATATATTAAACAAGACAATGATAAATCAGAGAGCACATCCACAGTAGTTCTTAAAACTAGCTTTCCACTAAAATCCATTGGCAGGCTTTAGAAAGTACCAGCCTTGGGCATCCATCCCACCAAATTCTACTTTAATAGGCTGAATGTGGGACCAGCACATTTTTTAAGTCCCATAAGTAGTGTGTGGAAAACTATTGTTTATTGAAACTGGTGAAACAAGCTTTCTTCCTGTCCCAATTTTTAAAAAAAAAAATTTTTTTAAAGTGCTCTGGGTTTCATTTGAGGTCCAACTTCATGAACAGCAATAAAGAAATATCTCTATCTTTGGGGAGGCATACTGGTAAAAATCAAGATAGAAGACTGCTTAGTTAAGTAGAGGGGATTATGGATAGGAATGTCTTTCCATTACAACCTTAACCCGGCCACTTGAGTATGCCTGCTGGACTAGATGCCTTAATGCTTCTAAAATTTAAAGTGCATAGGAGCCACCCAGGGAATCTTATTCATGTGCATAATTGTATTCTGGAGGTGTAGGGTTGAGAATAGAAATTATACATTCTCAGAGGTAGCCATTAGGAAGCTGACAGTACTCTGGCCCATGGATCAAACAGGGCTTAACACTCTAGCTCACTGCCTCATTTCATAAGTCAGTCGATCCCCATCTTTACTCCATATTCAAATTAACACAGGTACTTTTTAAAAAATATGTAACGTTTAGGTTGTAGTGTTTGCAATTGACATCAGAATCTCTGGAAAACCCATGTAGCAGTCAGTTTACATTTTTCTGAGGCAACTTTTACACAGTTTGAGATCCATTAGCTTGAAGTCCCAGCTAATAATTTTTCTCTACAGCTTCCTCTTGAAGCCCTTGAACAAACGTTTTGAGATCATTCACCAGTCTGTATTTGTATCACAAAACCCCAGCATGTTAACTTGCAGGACTTCTAGGCGAGACTAGACCCTCTGGTTATACCTAATATGTGATTCCTGATTACTTCACTGAGAAGGATGAATTTCATCTGTACATATTTACAACCCACCAGCAGGTCCAACAATCGTGTTTCTTTTTCTCAAGCAAGCTCACAGCACTGGCAACTACAAGACATAAGAGTCCTAAAGGCTATCGAAGTTTACACAGCTGAGCTGAGTAAAGAGTGACCAGGCTAGACACCTTTCCTCATCTAAATCACAGTACTTATTTATCTTAATTGGATAAAAAGCTTTGTTCAACAGTGAATGCAGAGAAACAATAATTAACGATGTCTTCTCATGAAGTATGTTTTGTGGTGGTTGAGTTTGTTGTGGTTATTTCTCTATATTCCTGTAAATCACCATGCTTTGGCCATTGGTTTACATTTTAAAACTAAAGTAAACCCACACTGTAAGTAATCCAATATTGGATACCAATCCAATAGGTATCTTCCCTAAATACACCATGTCCGAAGAAAAGTGGTTCTTTCTCCCTCAGCAGCAATCACTCATCAGCTAGGTCTAGAGTCCCTCTTTTCCATGCTAGAAAAAAAAAATGAGATTATAATATAATTACATTATTTGTCCCCTTCCCTTTCCTCCCTCCAAATCGTTTCTTCCATATACATATCCTTTCTTTCACCGCCCATTTTCATTAAGTATTATTTTTGTTTCTTATTTGTACTTTCTAAGTTCTCATCTATGATTAGACCTCAGTGAAGGAAGTAGATAAAGGAGTAAAAGAAGCCAATTTTCTAGGACTAAAGAGAAGGAAAGTTGGTGAAATGTCATGAAGTACAGAACCCCCGAAGCAGGCTTACCAGAGGATCTTGATCGTGGCAGTTCTTGCCCTCCCTGCCAACTCACAACCATGACTGATTCTTCCCCCTTGTACAGGAAGCCTTAGAAAACCAACAAAGAGAAGAGGGCTAGCAGGAAGATTGACAATGGTGCTGTAGTTTAAAAGCACTCTGTATTAAATGCCCTTTTGACTGATGAAAATAGTTCATGTTCAGATTCCAGAGCTGAATCCCTTTGATAACATTTGGATCCTTCTGTATATTCACCTTCATGGGTTATATATACAGAACACCAAAGGGACCAAATGAGGGGGTGGAAATAAAAAATTAAATGAACAGAAAAGGAGCTGAGAGAAAAAGAAGAAACAGCAAGAATGGAAGGAAAAGGGAGAAAAGGAAGAAATACAGGATGGATGGGAGGGAGGGAGAAAGAAAGAGGAATACTTTGGGGACTGAAGATATAGACGTGGATGTTAGTTACACCTCTGCCTCTTCTATCTTTAGCTTTAACTATTCTGTCGGTCTACTTGACTTGAAAAATCTGAATGATAACTTTTGACATTGTGTGAATAAAGTTGCAATCTTCCCAGTCGCCTTCTTTAAAGCTTTTCCAGATTGTTTCAATATTAACACATTAAGAAATATCCTAAAGAACAACCCTGTGAATCTGGGCATGAAACACAGTCTACAAAACCTCACCCAACAATCTTTCCTAAATATGTCAAACTCAAAGAAAAGTGGCTCTTCCTCTCTCAGCAACTGTCAAAAATCAGCTAGGTCTAGAGTCCCTCTTCCATGCTAGAAAAAATTGAGATGATAATATAATGACATCATTTGTCCCCTTCCCTTTTCTCCCTACAAACCATCATATATATATATATATATATATATATATATATATATATATATATATATATATATATATTTGCCACCTTCCCTCCTTTCCTTCCTCCAAATCCTTCCATATACACATCCTTATTTTCACCATATATATATATTTTTTTCACCATATACATATATAACCCTGCTTTCTTTCAAATTAATGGTCTCTTTGTTGTTACATGTATATAACATAGATATATGTATGTATACTAACTATATAAATATAACCTGCCCAAGGTAAACAATAGAGGCTAACATGGAGAGGGGGATCTCCTGAGGCCTCTATCCTACACAAAGAACTACAGGCAACTAAGGAATTATGAGAGTACGAGAAACGGTCTCCACCAGAAAAGAGCACATCAATTGGTTGTCCAATATCAAATGGCCAACCTTGAAAATATGCTAGAGTTTTTAGCTGCCTCCATCTCATTCAGGATTTGTGAAGGTAAACATGGCCGCTGTGATTTTATGTATGCAATAGCCATACTATATCCAGAGGACCACATTTCACAGCACCCACCCGTATCTTCCAGTTCTTAGATTTTTTTCTTAATATTTTCTAAGATGTTTCCTTAGCCTATGGAAAGGGTTATTGATATAGATGTCCAATCTACAGTCAAGCACTTGGTCTCTTAATCTTAACACTCTGAACAACAATGCTCCTCTATATTAGCCACTACCTCCTGCAATAACAAATTTCTCTGATGGAGGATTTAAGAATAGCAATATAAATATTCTGAAGGCAGTTTGATAACATGACCACTCAGACAATCGTCATCAATAGGCCTATGGATTCTCTATCTTTGGTTCTTCACTATGTTTAAAGTACCAGTCATGAATCCCTTCCTGTAGAGCAAGTTTCAAATCCAGAGGAGTGATTGGTTACCTCCACCAACATTTCACTACTATTGTACCAGTAGAAACATCTTGACTTGCAAGTCAGTATTACAGCATGCAGTATCTGGTACTGAGCAAGACTATTGCTGTCTTTATTCACTCAGCAGCCTACATAGCACTTGTAACACTGTGAAAGACAGCCAGCAGGCAGAGTTTCTTGCTTAGTTTAAGACTAATTCTTCTGTATCCTACAACCAACATGTGTGGTGTCTTCAGCAATAGTGTTTTACTGTCTAGTTAAAGAAGATAACCAAAAGCAATGTCGATAGACTTCATGGCTTCCAGTATCTCTTGGGCCTCTCTGGCCAATAATTTGTAGGGAAATAACTGCTACCCACTAAACAAAGGAGCTTCTATGGCCAAGTATGAGAGCGGCAGAACTCTATGGATACAAATCAATATTTAATAAGCAGTTTGACAACATGACCATTTAGGAAACAATAATAATAGACTCTTATCTATGGCCTGTGATCTCTTCAGACACAGGCTTTTGTCCAGGTTACAATAGCAGGCATGAATTCTCTCCTGTTTAATGAAGAATATAGAACATAATGGATACTGCATTTATTATTTAATATAAACAAGTATTAATAACCTATATTACTGCTTTAGACATTTTTAAACAAAGAAAATATCATTAGATGTCTACTTTTCTCTCTTTCATTCTAAAGAAATGACAAAATAAATATGACTCCTGATTACTACATATCTATGTTATAGGCACGTATTTAATATCATGTTAGACTATACCTTCTCATACATGGTATTCTTCTGGGGTAAGAATTTTCTGTATGCTATTTCTTATCAGCTTTTGAGCACTTCCCATGTGGATGTTATAGATTATATTTAGTTTTTTTCAACTGACTTTATCTTCTTCCGATAGGCAAAAGCTTTCTCACCATTAAATATAGGAGACTTTTCCTGTTGCTGATATTTTCTTTTACTAATAATGCACAATGGATCAATTTGTGCTTATCTCTCATGAACACAAGCGGTTTTTTCGTTATATACATATGAGTAAAGCCATTGCATGATAAAGAATGTCTTTTGTCCAATGTAACAATATACTGTCTAATTTCCTTCTTCAAAGTAGCTATATGAATGATTGGCCTCTGTCAATTTATGAGAATTCTAAAGGCAACTACATCTTAACATTGTTAAAAGTTTTGGTTTAAGAACTTTCAAAGTCCTGAAACACATTCAAATGCTTATGGAGCTTTGGGATATAATATGGAAAACATTACAAATCAACAAGGGAAAGAGCAGACCACTCCAAATATTACACTGAAACAGCAGCTTTTCCAAGAGACAGAAAAAATACACTATTCTCTAATAATATTCCTTTTTAATGTTGACATGTATTTATAGCCTTAGTAAAGAATCAAATTTGTTTGTATGGTCTCATGTATGTACTTATAGCTAACCATACTGCCCTCATATTATGACAATTTTCTCTTCTTTCTTCTTCAAGTATGGAAGCACATAAGTTTCATATTAAATGTGATCTTTCTGTTTCTTGTTTTCTGCTTGGTTTGATGTTGTAGATTGTTGTAGTTGCCAATTAATCTCTTCCCTCATGGACCAGGTGGCTGCTACGAGTTCCTTGCTACCTGCTCCAATATTCTGGGTTCCTGAAAGACACACACACACACACACACACACAACTTATATTTTAATATGCCTTGAACAGCTCAGTGACTGGGTCACTCCCAAACCTCTATGTAGCTAACACCTCCCCTCTGATATTCCTGAGATATTACTTACTAAAATCTATATTTCATTTTTGCTGCCTAGACCCAGTTGGGAGATCTGCGTGGCTGTGGCTGTGGCTGTGCGGCTGGTGGCTGTGGGATGTGGCTATGTGGGTGGGATTGGGGGATGGGGATGGAGGATGGGAGGATGGGATGGATGGGGATGGGGATGGGGGATGGGACCACTCTTCCCCAGCTCTTGTATGATTGCTATACTTGCTCTTCTGCACCTCTCAGGCCTGGTCTTTACTCCTTTCCCTGCTTGGTGTCTCTATCTTCTTCCTCATCCCCTGTCCCTTGCCCAGGAATCCTAAAGTCCCGCCTCTGTCTCCCTGCCCTGCCATTGGCCACTAGCAATTTAATATATCAATCAAAATCAACTGGGGGCAGGGAATCTCAGCATTTTACATGCAGATTCTCGTGCAATTTTGGGGAGCCTATTAACATAATACAAACATTAGACTAAATCCTCAACAGTAGATGTTGTTGTCGTCATCACTGTTGTTGTTTTTAGTGGTACCTTAAATAACCTTGGATTAAGAAATTAATGGAACCTTCTCTTTGAATCTACCTGTGCCAGAGTTTACATTAAACTAAAGAAATTTCTTTCTGGTTTTATTTGGCAGACTTTTTAAGAAGTCCAGATGTTGAATTTATGGTTTTTTTCTGCAAGCATTAAAGTAGACATGTACTCTTTTTTCTCTTCAACCCCTTAATATGATAAAATAGCTTATATATTTTCTGAGTGTGTGCCTGGGAGAGTAAGCCCTACTTGGCCATGTTGTGTATTTGTACCTTATTAATGAAGGATGTGGGCTTCAGTCTGATCACTCAACAGTTCTCTTCTCTCTTCTAGGCTCTATTATTTCTGATAGAAACTCACCAATCAAAATGTCTCATTGTTCATAGGCTGCCTTCATTATTTCCAATCACTTTTAGGTCTTTAATAATGATGCAACTAGATGTATATATGTTTAACTTTGTCCTAATGAGTTTCACGAATATTTCAATTTATATCTTTCACATACTTTGAGAGAATTAGATCATTTCCTGACCAGCTTCACTTTTCCTCTTTGGAGATGTCAACTTCATATTTTTAAATTTTTAAATAATATTTTGTCTATTAATCTCTGTTATGTTTTTTATATCCCTTCTTTAGAAGGGACCATTTCTAACATACTGCTGTCAGGCTCAGTAATGTAACAATACATTACTGGTTCACTGTTAAGTTCATCATATGAGTTTTCTAATATAGACAATATTTTTAGTTGGTGAATTTCTTTCTAGAGCCTATTGCTTTGCTAATATTTCTATGTTATTATTTATTACATGTTTATGTTCCTTTAGTTCTTGAAATTTTTGATTTGTTTTTGAGTGTTAATAGATATTTTAGAACAGTTCTCTGGCAAATCTATCATGAGTAATGTCAAGCTGGTTTCCTGATCATGCTGTTTATAGAATGAGATATATTTATTCACTTACTTGAATGTCAAATAATTTTCTCTTATATTTACCAGTGAATTAGAGAAGCTCTGCCATAACTTGCTTTCTGTTGCTGTGACAAACACCATACCAAAGGCACGCTGGGGAGGAAAGTGTTTATTCCACCTTACAACATATGACTATGAATGGAAGTCAGGGCAGGAACTCAGAGGCCTGGAGGCAGGAACTGAAGCAGAGGACATGGAGGAAGGCATCTAACTGTTTTGTTCCCAATGCTTTCTCAGCTTGCTTTCTTATGTACCACATTTAAGGCCCATCTGCTAATGGGTGACACTGCCCACAGTGTCCTGGACTCTCAGACACCAATAATCAATCAAGAGACTTTCCAACAGACACAGCTAGTAGACAATCCGATGGAGGCAATTCCGGTTGAGATTCCTTTTTCTCAGATACGATTTGATTTGTGTTAAGTTGACACAAACTAAGCAGCACAAATCCTGTATTATGTTGTATTTCTTTGGAGATCAATAATACAGTTTTAATGAGTTACATTAGCTGATTCATATTACAAAACTCTTTTTCTTCTAATTGGCACTAGTTCAAACCCTCTTTTTAAATTTTTCCCCGACACTAGACAAATCAGCCAGAGATCTGAACAATATTTGGATTCAGAATTTGGAACAAACTTTTCTCCAGGGCTTTGTAAACCCCACCCATTTACTTTCCAGGGATGACCTTTGACCTAAATTAGTGGTTCTCAACATGTGGGCCATGACCTCTTTGAGGATCTAATGGCCCTTTCACAGGATGTGCATATCAGATATCCTGCATATCAGATATTTATATTATAACTCATAACAGTGACAAAATTGCAGTTATAAAATAACAACACAAAAATAATTTTATGGTTGGGGCTCACCACAACATGAGGAACTGTATTAAAGGGCTGCTGAGTTAGGAAGGTTGGAAACCACTGCTCTAAACTCTAAATCTTTCAATCCATCTTTTCCTGCAGGCTTTTCCTTAGCTACTCAATTAAGACCTTGTGCTCAGTCTAAAGCTCTTATAAACAGTAAAATGGTTCTGTGCTGTTTAAGTTTTCCAAATTTTGACTCCAGTCCAGTATTTGCCAAATATTGTTACATTTCCATGACATTTATTACATTCCCAGTGTCTTCAGGTATTTGTTAGTGCACACACACACACAGACACATACACACACACATGCATATATCCTACTTTGTGTAGCAATACAATTTACATATTAGATAAAACTATAATAGAGTGCTTTGATGTTTCAAACAGGAGAAAATGATGAAATTTTCAGATTACAGAACCCCCCCACTAGATTAAAAATAAATAAAACACCTTTTAAACGAGAGTCGATGTATCAGCTGCATTCAGTGACTCGCCATATCTAACTCCTAGTGTAGTAATGCTCAGTGGAATTAAAATAGAAAGCCCACCTTCCACAAGTGTTCTCAAAGGAATATGCATGATTGATTCTTTTAGAATCCCCAAATGGAAAGTTGAATTCATATAGCCCCAAGAAAAGACAAAGAAAAACTATGATGAAGTTGAAACTAGAAAAAAAAAAAAAAAAAAAAAAAAACCTTTATATCACCTTTCCTAACCCATGTGACCTTTTGCCTACACTCCACTCTTCATTGTTCTGTCTTTATATTTAGTCCATAGTTGATAATTATCTGTGTTGTTGGCCCAGCAGGAACTTATGATCCATTTTTATGTAATACTGAATTGCACATAATTGTCTTAGTTGTATTGCTTTTGTAAACATGAGTATATAAACTTACTTCTCCCATTAGCCTTACCTTTGACACTTCCCTGGGATCTGACTGCTTCTCATAGTCTCTTCCACTCCCACTCACTCACAGTTAGTACCATGTGTCTCTTGGTTATTTCAGTGACTAATCTGCCATCTCTCTACTCCTTCTGTCCCCTCTGAGACTTCTTCTTTCTACTAGGGATTGAACCAACGGCTTTGCACATATTAGAAAAACCTCTACCACTGAGACTTTATCCCTGAGCCTTTTCTGAATACAGAAACCAGAAAATCCCTGTTACTATTCTGCTCAAAGTCACCAATGTCTTCTTCTGCTTTGATTTTTAAACTGACATCCAAATCAATACAATGGCCTGCAAAGTCTTACAGAATTAAATTCTTACTGAGCTTCTTAAGCTGTCTGTTATTATTTCTTGCTGACAGTGTCATAACCTCTCTCTCTCTCTCTCTCTCCTCTCTCTCCTCTCTCTCTCTCTCTCTTTTCTCTGTTTCTCTGTCTCTCTCTCCCTCTTTCTCTGTCTCTCTGTTTCTCTCTGTCTGTTTCTGTCTATGTCTCTTTTTCTATCTGTCTCTCTTTTCTCTCTCCCCTCTCTCTATCTCTCTCTCTCCCCTCTCTTTGTTTCTCTGTCTCTTTCTGTTTCTCTATCTCTGTCTGTTTGTCTCTGTCTTTCTCTCTTTGTCTCTCTTTGTCTCTCTCTCTCTCTCTTCTCTCTCTCTCTCCTCTCTCTCTCTCTCTCTCTCTCTCTTTCTGTCTCTCTCTCTCTCTCTCCCTCTCTGTTCCCTCACCTCCAGGCACACTCCCATCATAGAAGCTGCACATTTCCTCTTTGCTCTTCCTAATGCATCCTTCCCTGTAGATAATAATCTCTGCTCACTCATCACCCTCTTAATGAGCACACAGGCTACCCTTCTGTTGTAAAGGCACATTAGAGTGTCTAATGTCCATCAGACAGTCTATGCTTTCTTACTGCACTTGCCTTCTCATGTTCTCATGTACTTGGGACTTCTGTTTACTACTTTGTTTTCCCTTTCCTTCTCCATCTGAATGTTAACCACACGAAGGCAAGAGTCATTGATGGCTCTGCTCATTGCCTATGAACATAACAGGGATTAGACATATAAAGACACTAAATGCAGTGATCAGACTGACCCACTTAAAAACACATTTATTTTCGTTGAATTTCCAGCATATTTAACAGTGCTGGAGGCATTGTTTGCCCTCAAGAAATAACTGGTGTTTAGTGAATAATTTCTTTCTTAACTTTGTAATATTATATTAGCTTCAGCAATTTAGCTTACTGGATTCCTCTACTCTAACAGTTTGTCTATCAATAATTTGGATGAAACTGATATGAAGTGGGTTTTTAAAGGCTTTTCCACCACTGATTCCATTTTTTTACATCTCTCCAAGGTCATTTGTTTACTGCTTCTTAAGTCACTTTCTCAAAGAGTCACTCACTCGCTGTTCAGCTTTTTCAAAGCAGAATAATGACCATCTGTAACGTATGCTGTGCCTCTGCACATTGATTCTGCTTAATGTTCTCAATTTTCTGATGAAGGGAAGGGTGGGTGACTGTTGAATTCTTATCCCTGTGATATGTCTAGTAATTATTAAAGTATACACCAGATAAGTCTTTGACTTACAGTTTATAGAAACTTTACCTAGGGTTTATAGTAAATCCTAACTGTATCCATTCGTCCATTTTTGAGCACATTGTTGATCTCTTGGAAGGTAGATGTAGCACTTCATCTCTCAAAATATCAAATAAACTGTCAATTGGATGCTTTTGCTTTTATTAGCCCAAATTTCAATAGCACCACAATTCCAGCTGAAATTCTCTTGAATAGATTACTAGCTACACAGAATAGCTCCATATCAAGATATTCTATATAAAGACAAGTACCTTTAAACAATGAGATAATGAGTTTAAGAATTGTGACTAAATCATACTTTTCCTAAACTTGTCTGGTCACCACTATAACAGAAATGAAGATATGTCTAATATCACTGCCAAATACTGAGACAAAATAGATATCATTTAGGTGAAAGAGTTCTGAATACCCTAATAAATAATAGCTTATGAGTTACAACATAGTATATTGAGACAACTCTTTTCAGAATCAGCTTGTTTCTAACATACCATACCCAGATAAGTGGCAAACTACATCCTTCATGTCAAGTCGTTTTAAAGAACAAATTACTACTACGTTTAAAGTGTCTCTTCTGTTGATATTATAATATATAAAGAAAGTAACATCAGTTCTAAACAAGAAGAACATTTATTATTATATGTATTAAGATTTTCTTGATTGTGATGTGATTTATCTAAGATTAGAGTACAGGGGAAGAAAATTAATCAGTTTCCCTTTTACAAAAAGAGATTTCCATTGTTATGAATTAAGGATTTACTGAAATACCTACCCAACAGTGGCTTCAGAAACATGATAAAGGCTACAGCTTAAATAATAGAATTGGCTGGACCTCTCCTTCCCTGCTCTCATCCTTCTAGCCTTTGCATGTCATGTCAGAAGAAAGACAGGTGCGGAAGGCACAGGACTGCTATTTCTTTCATTCTATATATATATATATATTCTTATTTTAGTTCCCAGCAATATGACTGTGTTGCTCTGGCCCCATCTCACCGGGAAGTTATTAAATACTCAGCCACAAGGCACCAAGTGTTTACACAGAGGCCAAAGGTTAAGACAGTCAGCAGCACAGGGGGCTTATCCATGCTCACTAAATGATACCTAAGGACCATCTCTTTGGGGCCCAGATAAACCCTGCTTATATGAAAATGAGGCACTGAGTGAGAGAGAGCATGCTGTCACTCTAAGAAATCTACCCTAAATGCTGCCGGTAATGGAGGGAAAGCTTCAGCTCAGCTGGTCATCTATAAATCAAATGGCACTCAGTTAACAGATGGCCCTCACGCACAGGAGTGCATGATGTGCACACACTGTAGCAGCCTTGAAATAATTCTTCCTCAGTATGTACAAAGACAATGCTTCAGCAAACATGATATGACATTGTATCTTCCCACCTTCCTCTCATTTCAATTTTTACCATGTGCAGACACTGTGGGGAACACAGGGAATACTGAGGTAAATGGCGCTGGCTTTGCCTTCGACTAGTGTAATCCATCACTTACTGAAGGTTGGTTGGTCCCTTTTAAACTGATCATTTACAGTTAGTATGCAAATAGTCTACAAACATTTGCTTAACTAGAATTAGTTAGTGCTGTACATAGACATTTAGTTAATTCCAAAGAAATTGTTATTCATTTTTTTACTTTGTAATATAAGAAGTTTTTACATTACAGTCACAGACTCACCTACTTAATAATGTTTTCTTATTAAAACCCCCAAAAAGCTATAGGCAGTTCGTTTTAGGTAAATAAAAATAGAAAAAAATGTGCACATAAATTTCTACTATATATGTATATACATACATATACACATGTACACATACACACATTTACATATATACATATACACATACATACACATACATATACGTATACATAAAGTGATTCAACTTAAGATTATTTTGAATTCTTGATATATTGATCTAGGTTATTCACATGCTTTTTCAATGACTTACATAACATTTCTCTTAAAATCCAACTCAACATTGGAACTTTTAAAGCACCTGTAAGCTGTTGAGAGACATATGTAGAGATGCTTTAACATGTTTTTTTGTTTGTTTGTTTGTTTACTTTTGGTTTTTAAATCAGTGCTTTGTAGGGGCTGCACAGATGGTTCTGAACATAGTTAAGAGCATAGCTGCTCTTCCAGAGAACCCAGATTCAGTTCCCAGCACCCACATGACAGCTTAAACTATTCTTATCTCTATTTCCAGGGTATCTGATACCCTCTCTAGCCTCCACACAGAGGCTGTATATACATGAGGTGTACAGACATATAAACACCTATAAATATAAAATAAGAGTTAAAGACAATCTTTAATATTCTGGGGTTTTGTTGTTGTTGTTGTTGTTTGTTTGTTTGTTTCTCTGTGTAGCCCTGGCTGTCCTGAAACTTGCTCTGTAGTCCAGACTGGCTTTGAAATTACAGAGCACCTGCCTCTGCCTCCCAAGTGCAGAGGGATTAAAGACAGGTACCACTAAACACCAGAAAACTATAATCTTTAAAAAAAAAAAAAAGGAAAGAAAGAAAGAGAGAGAGAGAGAGGAGAGAGAGAGAGAGAGAGAGAAAGAGGAAGGAAGGAAGGAAGGAAGGAAGGAAGGAAGGAAGGAAGGAAGGAAGGAAGGAAGGAAGAGAAGAAAACAAAAATGATGCTTTTAAAGTTTGTGAACAGAGGCTTAGATAAAGGAATTAGTTGATGAGGGCAGAAGCGGATGGGGTGAGTGAGAGGGACACATGGAAATGTCGCAAATGCAGTCCTTCTGTATAAAAAAATCACAAAATGTAAACAAAAATAGGAGCTACTTATATGATGTAAAACTATATTTATATATTTTGCAGAAATACTGTCGAGTCAATGCTTATAGGCTTTGAGCGATTTTTGCTTTGGCCTCAGAAAAGATTTATGTTTTAGAAAAATAGTCAGCCTGCTTCACACAGCTGTGATTTCCTTGTCTTTTAGTAGATGGATGAGCTAACTTGAGAAGAGCCTGCTCTGCCATCCTGCTTATATTTGGCTTCTTTCTCACTCATTTTGAATTGTTCTCACCGAACATCTAAATTATACATTTTAAATCTCAACAATTAAACTTTACTAAAGATGAAATAAATTAGCAATGTGGGACTTTTATGATCAGCTTATTTCATTTTATGTTCAAGAAATACTGGACTATCTTGGAAAATAAAGGAAAATACACTTCAGGTGCATTAGAGAATTATAACATGGACAGATCTTTTAAATTTTTATGTGCACCAAGGAATATAATTCAAGCCATAAAGCTACATCAAAATTGGTCTAATTTCATTTCATTCTGTCTAAGCACTTTGAAAATCTGTGTATATGTGTAGCTGAGCCTCATGTTGATTGATAAAATGGGACTTTATTAATGTTTACACTCTCACAGGATTTGAATCATTCACTCGGATTACCTATATCACCCTTTTGTAACACAACAGGAACCCCTGCAGTGCAATTTAGTCAATATACCAGCATGTATTTGAGCTGGCCACATGCCCTGATCATCTATGCATTAGTTCCATTATCTACAAAATGTGATTATTTTTGTGCTTTACAATTTAAATGAGGTATATACTACCTTATATACTATAAACACTTTAGAATAATAACTGGCTCCTAATAACCACCATCCGACACCTATTTATTGTTGTTATTGTTATTATGCCAATATGGTTACAAATAAATATCAGTTCATGTGAAGCTAGAAGAAAGACTTTTATGAAATAATCGTTAAAATGTTTAAGGCAGTTCTTATGGTATGAGCTCTAAGAGGGCAAGCATGGTCTTTGTCTATTTAATTTACAACTGTGTACTCCAAGATTAACAGTAATTAGTGCACTTGAGATACTCGGTACTATTTCTTTGTAGGTAAAGAAAACAAAGACATTTCACTGCACTAATATATTGTTATATCATCTGTTCCCGTATTTAAAAGATAAACTTTGAAGAATATTGTCTTGAGCATCCCATAAGTAGCTCCCTTCTTTATAGCTCTAACTTGAGGACATGAGATCAACTTGCCCTGTTCTGAACCTTTCCAGGAATAACAATGCTGGTGGCAGCTATTTCCACAATTGTGTCTGGTTGACTCGAAAGTCACGTTTTAAAGTAAGTGGCATAATCTCCTTGATTGGAAAAATCTTATCACCTGTTCAATATCCTGCATATACAATCAGAGTTTAATGTGTTCTAACTATTAATATAGTCATCTCTTGAGGAAAAAGTTAAAGGAGCAGTGTGCATCCGGTCAATAACAGACTCTATCATGAAATATGCCTTTTCTTTTATTCATTTCTACTCCTGGTATGTCACTTATTAAAATGTAGGGATTAAACCAAAGATTATAAATATAATTTCTAAGTATAAAATTTTATTATAGTTTCCTTTACCATTGTCTCTGGAAATTTACATTTCTTTAGCTACAGAGCTAGGGCTAACTCAGTACTAGACACGTGCCTAACATTCATAAGACTCAAATCCCAATACTACAAGGTTCAATTCTCAATACCACACCAATAAATAAATAAATAAATAAATAAATAAATAAATAAATAAATCAAACACACAACAATAAAACAGTTCAAGCACTTTTTAACTACATACCTTAATATCTATCCTTTAATAATATATTTTATTTAAGATGTCTCGTCATCACTCGATGTATAAAGGAAGGAATAGCTTAACTATAGACTCAACATAAAGAATCACCAGTGTCAAAAACTATGGAAGGTATGACATAGTCTTCTACTGAGGGGTAATTAGCCTGTTAGCAACCTTGTCGCAAAGCCTCAAAGCGCCTGGCTCTGAGCGAACCGTTGTACCTGCTTGAGCACACTTGCTTAGATTAAGCTCGGTGAGCTTGCTGTTTTCTCAGCCTCTTTCATCTCAATGCATTACACAGCCATTTGGGTGCTCCACCTGCTGTGGATTTATCAAGGCTAAGCAACTTCAAAATTAGGGAACCCAAATACTTTATAACGGACTTCAAGGAAGGTTTCTCTTTGTCCAGAGAGAGGGTTAATCTCTGATATTCCAAATAATAAGCACCTTTCGCGTTGCTGGGGGGAAAGTGTTTTATAAAAAGAGTCTGCCCAGGTGTGGCGGTGAATGCCTGAAATCCCAGCACTTGAGAAGTCGCAGCAGGATTGGAGTTGGAAGTCAAGCAGTCCTCAGCACCATGGGGAGAAATGCAGAGCAAGGCAAAAGGACAGTTAAAATCTGTCTCACAAGGCATGCAGAAAAGACCCACACTTCTCTATGTCATTCCTCCTTTCTATCCCATCTTGGTTTCTGGCCAGTTTTCCTGCGAGAGCACTCGCAGGAAATAATCAACTGCTTGCCTCTAAGCTCAGAGAAGGATGCCGGGACTAAAACTGTGCGGTTTATCTCACATGGTATTTAATAAAAGGTACTGACGACAGGATTCCAAGCAGGTAACTGAGGAAAAGTCAGTATTTCTGGGGACCCCAACATCGAACCAATAGAACAAATCCTGTAAGTGATCGAACCCCTTCTTAAAAGGCTGTGTGATATTCTCCGTGTTTCTGTATTGAAATTTCTTCTTGACTGAATACATTAATCCAGAACCATCAGTGACATGCACAAGTCTTTGTAAGATTTAGAGATTCATTCTGTCTACTTTGACGTAGATGAACTACCAGGAGAAAACTAGTGGGTTGCTTTTTTAGATAACATCTTTTGCTTTCTTTTTTCTTAATCTATTTATTATTTCACTTTATATCCTGATTACAGTCTCCCCCCTTCTCGTCCAGTCCTGCCTTCACAAACGACTCCCCCCCCATTACCCTTCATAAAAGGGTAAGCCCTCCATGGGTTCCAACTTACCCTAGCACATCAAATCATTAAGGGCATATCAGGATCAAGAATATTCAGGTAACCAATCCAAAACTGTTTCAATCTTTGTGGCTTCCTTTTGTCCAGACCTCTATTTGAAAAGTCTAGTAGAGGATTAAACTGCTGTGCTCATTATATTTTTGTCAACTCAAAACAAACTACAATGACCTTGGAAGGAGAACCCTCACTTGAGGAACTGCCTCCATCAGATTGACCTGTGGCCATGCATTTCGGGGCATCTACTTAATTGTTAATTGATATGGAAGAGCCAAGACCTCTGTGGCCAGTACCAACGCTAGGCAGTAGGATTGAGAAGAGCTGTCTGTGTACGAAAAGCAACTGAACAAGTCTGAGGAAGCAAGCCAGTAAGAGTGCTCCTCCATGGTCTCTGCTTCAGTTCTTGCCTTCAGCACCTGCTCTGGCTTCCTTTAGTGACTGATTGTAACCAGTTACAAGTTACTTTGTTTTATCATAGAAATGTAAACGGAGCTAGGACAGCCACTCACTAACAGGACAAATGAAAATGTGTGAGCTTATAGAGCTGTAGACATAACCAGGTCTTTGTGTTGCATTTCTTTTAAACAAGACCTAGGGAAGGGTTGTTCTGTCCTCTCCCCCACCACTGCTAATTGTATTGGGGAATCAATCAACTTCTAAACAGCTCTGATCCTTGAGTGCTTTTTCTCTGATACTTTGCTATCCTTCTTTCTCTTTATTATGAGGTGTTAATTTTTCATTCCTTTTGTTGTAGAATATCATCCAATTTTACAGTGCCCTTCCAAATATAACATATTCTAGAAGGCTTAGCACTTTCATGAATCAAGAATGTCAAGAGTTCTCTCATTATTAAGTCTGACAATAGTGACCTGAACGTTCCTTAGCACATTAAAATGAAGCATATCCAAATACTTCTTAGTTTCCAAAGGTTTCCTTGAAAGTAGAAGTTGAATATATTAGAAATACAATAGTTTTGATGTCAGATATATTTGAGTGATGAGCTAATCTTCACCATTTATTCATAGAATTATATTTAGAAAATGTCTTTATATATAAGTAAAAGGAATTAATTTTATTTTTGAGAGTTAAAGTTAAATAAAATCATGCATGTAAAATTACTAAAACCACTACCACATAAATCAGTACTCAATTAAATCTCCATTCTCTGTCCTCTTTCCAGTTTATAGTCTGAATGTGTAGAGATCATGCAAAGACATGTTTTTTTGGTTCCATGCGAAGAAGAGTCTTATTTGCTTGTTTGTTTCCTTTTACTGAAAATAGACTTTTTTCTCTTGTAATATATCTTGATGATGGATTCTCTCCCTTGACTCCTCCCAGTCCCTCCCCACCTCCACTCCCATCTGAATCCACCTCTTTTCTTTCTCTCACTAGAAAGCAGGCTTCTAAGATAATATAATTAATAAAAAAATAATTATAATATAAACTAATACATCAGAGTAGGAAAAACAAACAAGGAAAAGAACCTGAGAAAAGGTAGAAACAAACAGATACTGGTGAACTCAGGAATCCCATAAAAACACTAAACTAAAGCCACAAAATATACACAATGACAATCATTCCTTCTCCTCATTCCCTTTGGGGAGGGTTTTAATAGAGAAATTCTGTTTAGGGCTAAGTTTTCCAGAATCTCTCATTCTCTACATAATGTCTGGTTGAGGATCTTTGTATTTGCTCCATCTGCTGTAGGAGGAAGCTTCTCTAAAGATACAGGGCAAGAGACTGTTCTGTGAGTATAGCAGAATATCATTAGGAATCATTTTATTGCTATATTTTCTTTGTTCATTTGTTTGTTTTGCAACAGTAATATTTGGTTTTACCCTAGGTCCCTGGCTATTTTGTCTCAGGTTTTCGGTGCCATGTATAGGTTCCATCGTCTCATAAACCTATAAGGAGTAAGTAACTAAGACCTTAAGTTAAATGAGATTTTGGCTGGTAACTTCCACAAGCTTTGTGCCACCATTGCATTAGCATATCTTGAAGGCAGGACACCATTGTAGATTAAAAGATTTGCAGATGAATTGTTTATGATTCTCCATTGGTAGTGTGCAGAGTTGTTCCCTGTACCAAAGATGCTAGCATCTAGAGATGAAGGCTCTATGTAGGTACCAGCTTGACTTCTCCACGTTCAGTGAGTTGTGTGGGCACTATCATCAGCAATGGGGACTTTCCATCAGTTTGTAGAGAGCAACATATAGGCAACAGCCTGGGTTGTTTGGGAACCCTTTGCCCAATAACTATATTATATGTAATCTAATTCCAGTCCTTTCTGTTATATTTTGAAAAGAGGTGGGAAGTTGGGGCTCTGTCCACCTCAATTTTTTTGGTGGTTTTATCAAGATTGCCTTTATATGTGTATGTATTTTAGGAAAATTCTACTGTTTTAGATTTCCATACCACACTACTAATGGGTCTTAAGTCTCTTTCCATATTTTGTTCCTCATCCCATTCTTCTCTCTATCCCTCCTATTCCAGACCCCCATCCATCCATAACTATTTGTTCTATCTCCCTTTCCTAATGAGATTTATCTGCCAGTCCAGTCTCTTACACTACACCTACCCTCTGTAGTTCTATGAGTTATAGCTTTGTTATCATTTCCTAAACAGCAAATACCCACATATAAGAAAATATACATCATATTTATCTGAGTTTCCTCCCTCCAAAAAGAAACCGGAGAGAGCATGCACTAGCAGCTGGACAGCACACCTGAAAGCTCTAGAACAAAAAGAAGCAAACACACCAAAGAGGAGTAGACAGGAGGAAATAATCAAAATCAGGGCTGAAATCAACCAAGTAGAAACAAAAAGAACTATACAAAGAATCAATAAAACCAGGAGCTGGTTCTTTGAGAAAATCAACAAGACAGATAAACCCTTAGCCGGACTAACCGGAGGGCATAGAGATAGTATCCAAATTAATAAAATCAGAAATGAAAAGGGAGACATAACAACAGAAACCAAGGAAATTCAAAAAATCATCAGATCCTACTACAAAAGCCTATACTCAACCAAATTTGAAAATCTGGATGAAATGAACAATTTTCTAGACAGATACTAGGTGCCAAAGTTAAATCAGGATCAGATAGACCATCTAAACAGTCTCATAATCCCTAAAGAAATAGAAGCAGTCATTAAAAGTCTCCCAACCAAAAAAAAAAAAAAAAAAAAAAAATCCCAGGACCAGATTGATTTAATGCAGAGTTCTATTAGACCTTCAAAGAAGACCTAATACCATTAGTCTTTAAACTATTCCACAAATAGAAACTGAAGGAACACTACCCAATTTGTTCTAGAAAGCCACAATTACACTTATACCTAAAGACCAACAAAGAAAGAGAACTTCAGACCAATTTTCCTTATGAACATCGATGCAAAAATAATCAATAAAATTTTTTCATTCTCTTTTTTAATGAGATGACCATGTGGGTTTGGTCTCTTGGCTTGTTTGTTCATATGGTAGATACTTATCCCTATTTTCCAATTTAAACTGTTGATCCATCCTGCATCTCTGGATGAGGCTTACCTGATCATGGGGATAATTTTGATGTGTTCTTGGATTCTGTTTATAAGTATTGTATTGACAATTTTTACATCTCTATTCATAAGGGAAATTGGTCTGTAGAGATAAATGGGGAAATATACAAACAGATAATAAGGAAATTCATAGAATCATAAGGACATACTTTAAAAACATATACTCCAACAGATTGGAAAATCTAAAAGAAAGGAATATTTTTCTCCATATACACTATTTACCAAAATCTTCACCATTTTTTTAACCAGAAGTGATGTCTGTCCTTCATATTAAGGTTTTTGACTTGGATACATAAAAGGATGGATCCTGTTTATACATCCATACTGTTAGTCCTGCTAGTCTGCATCTCTTTATTGGGGAATTGAGACAGAGACCACTGGTGTTGAGTTATATCAATGAGCAGTATTTATAGATTCCTGTTAGTTTGCTGTTGTGGTGTGTGTGTGTGTGTGTGTGTGTGTGTGTGTGTGTGTGTGTGTGTGTGTCTGTGTGTGTGTGTGTTCCCCTCTTTTTATTTTCTGGTCTGGGATTATTTAATTTAATCTATGTGTTTTCTAGGGTGTGGTTAATCACTTCAGGTTGGAGATTTCTTTTTCTAGCACCTTCTGTAGGGCTGGATTTGTAAATAGATATTGCTTAAATTTGGTTTTATCACAGAATGTCTTATTTTCTCCATCTATTGTGATTGAAAGTTTTGCTGGGTTTAGTAATCTGAGTCGGTTTTTTTATGAAGGTCTGTAGAAAATATGTCCAGGCCCTTCTCACTTTCAGAGTTCCCACTGAGAAGTCAGGTGTTATTCTAAAAGGTCTGCCTTTATGTGTCACTTGGTCTTTTTCCCCTGAGTCTTTTATTCTTTCTTGTTCCATTCATTTAGTAATTTATTATGTGATGAGGAAACTTTCTGTCCTAGTCTAGACTATTTAATGTTCTATATGCTTCTTGTACCTTGATAGGTAAATCCTTCGTGAGATCAGAAAATATGTCTTCTATGAATTTATTGAAACTATTTTCTGTGTCTTTGGCATGGGTTTCTTCTCCTTTACTCCTATAATTTCTTAGGTTTTTGTCTTTTCATACCATCCCAGAATGCCTGGATATTTTATACTAGAGACTTTTTAGATGTAACATTTTCTTTGACCTATGGATCCACTTGTCATGTCATTAGTGCCTGAAATTCTCTTCCATCACCTGTATTTTGTTGGTGAGGCTTGACTCTGAGGCCCCTGTGAGTTTATTTCCAGATTTCCCTCAGTTTGTATTTTCTTTGATTCTATTTCCACTTTCAGCTCTTGAACTTTTTACTCATTTCCTTCCACTGTTTGTGTTTTCATCAATTTCTTTGAGGGATTTATCCATTTCCTTGTTAAGGATCTCTATCATCTTTTGTAGAGGCTCTTTTCAGGTCAACTATATTTCAATTCTCAGGGTCTACAGTGGTATATTTGGGGGCTCTGTTGTAGACATATGTTATTCTGGATGCTATCAATTGTCTTTGTAGACTAGCATCTAAATTTCTAGGTTTTGGAAGATTTTAATTCTAGGTAGTCATGTATGTGTTTGCCATTATTGCCATTATTGTTTTGTTTCTTAGTTTCTTCTGTTGCTCTCTCTCTGATATTAGAGTATGGTAGCTATGGATTTCCTGATAGTAAATTCTTCTGGGATCCTTGTAGGTGTGGCTACTGGAGGTTGATGATAAAATGTGTTTCTAGGTATTGGGAACTGACACTCAGCATTGGGGATGGGCTGGGTGGGTCCCTGAAGAGGACCATAGGAGAAAGAAGAACAGGGAACTCTGCCCATATCTGCTTAGTCCCCTGGGAATGGGGGCACAGAATGACTAGAGGACATAAGTAATTTGTTACAGAACTGGGGATGAGACTGGGAGATTGGATATGGAGGAGAGCAGGGTAAGTGAAGATCTGAAGCATGCCTACCTGCTTTGTTGCCCTATCTGTTTCTCTCACAGGCTTGCCTGGCTGTTCCCAGCAAATGCCTGCTGAACCTGGGAGCTAAGATAAAGCAATGAGTTGGAGGCAGAAAGTTTGGAGGGGAAGGTGGGGGAGGGCTACAGATGGGTGGTCTGCTACAAGGCTGGGGATGAGACTCGGGAAGATTTGGAGGAGAGGGGCAAGAGGTAGGAACAGTAGCTAGTCTTTCTGCATCCCTGGCTGGAGTGGCTAGTAGGTTCCCAGGGACTTCCTACTGGTGTAGCAGGCTGAGATGATGAAGTGAGTTAGGAAAGGAAGTTTGGAGGAAAAGGTCCATATGATTGATGCAAGGAAAGTTTTTACAAGCTGTGCTTGTTTTCCTCTTCCTCAATGTTGTGGACTTGCTTGTGATGCTCTGTGTTTTCTTGACTTCGGAGTGTCCTGACTCTCAAGTCCTCTTGATGTACACACTAGACACACTGCTTATCTTTCAAAAGCATGAGAATAACTTTCTGATTGCTTTGTTTCATCAAGTTATTATAAAGCACAAATTATAATCTACTTTGACGCAACTTCCTAGGGTTTTGCAAATTGAAAATTAAGTGGCTTTGATAGCCTCATAGTCTTTGGAGAGCACACACCCCACCCATGTATCCTAATAAACTGAAAAAGTGGCTCCAGATATGCTCTGGCCTCTGTGGAACACACTATGATCAATCTCATCGCTGCTGCTAACTCTGGCATTAGAGAGGCACAGCCTTCATCTGTCAGCCTGGAAAATAGATACAGTTACATAGTCGGATAGCTTGACGCTTGTTTCTAAAAGGCAAAGTTCAAAGAAATATTTGTCCCTAAGTATTTGCCTGTTGATCTGAAATATAATTTCCACCAATAACAATTGTGGCTTTTGGTTGTCTCCTGGATTCATTCGTCACAGTAACATTATCAAGGGGCAGACTTTTTTTCTCAGTATGAAAACGGCTTTGACACATTTTCCTACTTAGCACCACAAAAGGGCAAAACCATAAGCAATGCGGCCAGTTTTTACAAGTACACAAATTATGAAAATTCACCCAATCATGTAAATTCACAGAGTTCTTGGGGAATCTTGTAAATAAAAAGTAACTCTTAGGAAGCCCTTTTAGCATCTGTCTCTGTGGCATCCTTTATTATGTGCATTGATTCAACCTGTAAAACACATTTCTACAGTCCTGGCACCATGAAGTACAAATTGAATCTATTGAGAAGATGATAATTAAGCACATATTCTACATTACAATAATAGCCATTTTGTATTATCCAAATGAGTAGGTTGTTGCAGTGTAGGCATCACTTTGACCCACGAGAGTAGTTTGTCTTGCATGTGCTTTAGGGTAGTTGCCAGATATGAAAGTCAAAGCGCTGCTTTACCCTTCCAAGTGGCAAGTTTGATTCTGCACATCGTACCTTTCTTAGTTAGGCTTTTATTGCTGTGAAGAGACACCATGACCACAGGAGCTGTAATAAAGGAAAACCTTTCATTGGGGCTGGCATACAGTTTCTGAGGTTTAGTCCATTATTGTCATCGTGGGAAGCATGGCAGCATGCAGGCAGACATGGTACTGAAGGAGCTGAGAGTTCTACATCCTGAACCACAGGCAGCAGGAGAGACATTTAGCCACTGAGCTTGGGCTTGACCTTCTAAAACCTCAAAGACCACCCCCCAGTGGCACACGTCCTCCAACAAGAAGACCACACCTACTCCAACCAGGCCACACCTCTTATAATGTCATGCTGTATAAGTTTATGGAGTCACTTTTACTCAAGCCACCATAATACCTTTGAGAATTGGTTTTATTAATTTTACTGCATTCAGTGTTTTAAATAAAAATCAAGTTCCTCCCAAATCAATACATTTACAGAGCTGAAAGTCAAGTAGCACCTTGATTGACTTAATGTGAGCATTTTAATAAATGGGTGGGGGCTAACTCTATAGCATTTTAGGAAATCAAAGGATTCCCAACCTACATGTCAATACAAGTATAAAATAAATCAAGGCTTTAAAGGTAGAAAACTGAACCAGAAAGTTTTATAGAAATGTTGGATGTTTAATAGTACCAAATGGACTTTTTGCACTTATTTCTTCATGTGTAAGCAGAGGCTGTGTAAGAGTGCTGGGGCATGCTTGTGGATGTCAGAGGACAGCTGCAGGGAGTCAGTTCTTTCCTTCTACCTTGTACATTCCAGAGTTGGAACTCAGGTTGTCAAGGTTGACATGTGCCTTTATCCACTGAGACAGCTTACTGGCCCAAGAAATGCATTTTAATTATCAAAACACAGAAGTATAATTGGGAGGAGCACATTTAATTATATGAATAAATAACTATCTTTTAAAAAGATATACTGTGAAATTGCCAAATGGAAAGGATTCATTATTTATAATAAGGAATTAAATTTCCTAAAATATGGGAAGTCAATAGAAAATCAAAATTCAGTTAAATAAATTAGTTAATGATGTGAACTCCGTTCTTAGAAGATAAAGATTAAGTTGGTTCCTTAAATATAAGGTGGCTCTTACAGATACCAAAAGTACCTGTGTTCACTCATCAGAGGAAGAAACTAAAACCCTTCAAAGATAGTTTAAAACCCCTGAAGATTTATTACATTGACAAAGGTAGAGACACACATTCACCCATTGTACGAGAAATATGTTGAATACAGTCTCTGTGGGATTGACAATTTGACACTATCACACACACACACACACACACACACACACAAAAAAACTCACATTGGCTTTGAACTTGAAACTAAAGTAGTGGGTAGTCTCCTCATCCACAGCATCATGCAGACACTAGAAATGATATACATGTCCAGCTAGAGGGAAGGGTGAACAATGGCAGTGCTACTTTCTAAAAAATATTATTTTTTTAATCGTTTTTTACAGTATAGTCATTATCCCCCTCCCAGTCCACCCTCATCCCACACCTCCTCCCCCCATCCAAGAGGATGTCCCCACCCTCCCCAACCTAACCTCCCCACTCCCTGTCACCTCAAGTCTCTTGAGGGTTAGGTGCTTCTTCTCTCATTGAGGCCAGACTAGTAAGTCCTCTGCTGGATGTGTTAGGGGCTTCATATCAGCTGGTGTATGCTGCCTGGTTGGTGGCTCAGTTTCTGAGAGATCTTGGAAGTCCAGTTCAGTTGAGACTGCTGGTCTTACAATGGGGCTGCCTTCCTCCTCAGCTTCTTCTAGCTCTTTTCTGATTCAACCACAGGGGTCCCTGGCTTCTGTTCCATTGTTTGAGTATAAGTATTTGCATCTGACTCTCTCAGCTGCTTCTTAGGCCTCTAGGAGGGCAGCCATGCTAGGCTCCTGTCTGTAAGCACACTATAGCATCATAATAGTATCAGGCCTTGGAGCCTCCCCTTGAGCTGGATCCCAATTTGGGCCTGTCCCTGGACTTCCTTTTTCTCTCAGGCTCTTCTCCATTTTTGTCCCTGCAGTTCTTTTAAACAGGCACAATTCTGGGTCAGAGTTTTTGACTGTGGGATGGCAACCCCATCCCTTCATTTGATGCCATGTCTTTCTGCTGGAGGTGGACTCTACAAGTTCCCTTTCCCCACTTTGGGATTTCATCTAAGGTCCCTCCCTTTGAGTCCTGAGAGTATCTCACCTCTCTGGTACATTCTAGAGGGCCCCCCAACCCTCCTACCCTTGAGGTTGCCTGTTTTCATTCTTTCTGCTGGCCCTTGGGGCATCAGTCCTGTTCCCCCCTAATATATGATCATTTCCCCCTCTTCCCTGTTCCCTATTTCATTTTATTTTTGAGACACTTCCATGATTATGAATGTGTTATTTACAGAGTGTACTTTGTTTTTATGTCTTCCTTTGTGTAGTTATATCTTTTCAAAAATTATGCAAAAAATGTGAAATGCACATTTGCCTAGGATTTATGATATCTCAGACTTTATTTTCTACTCATATACTTGAGTGACAGTTTCTGCTGAAGGAAACAGAAGGAAAAGACACTTTCTACATCTGTGCTTTCTGATAGGGTATAACTACCCTCGTACCTCCTTCTTCTGCACCAGGCTATTCATAGTTTACCAGAGATACATGAGCACATACTCTGAGATGTAGGAAGGAAACACGCTATTCTTAGAAAAATTCTTATTTTACAAGGATAACTTTCTAAACTCCTGCCCTAGGTTGATTAAACAACCCTTTCATTGTTATAAAAGGCAAACATTGATTCTTCCCATCATCTTTATTTAGTCATCTCTCATCTTTATTATAATCCTAATCCTCCCTAGGAATATGGCTTCCTTTGACAGAAAGGAAGAGGACCAGTAGAAAGAATATAAAAGGGAACACGTCTTCAAACATGTCAATACTTTTTAAAATGTCTCTAACATAGCACAAAACACTTTTCGCTCTTAAATGCTTGGTTTTATCACCATAATCAGTTGCAACATACTAATCCTGATATTATTTAAACCACCTTCACTGTCATCTGCAGTGTAGGGAGATTTTTCTCATGGAGTAAAACATATCAATACTAATTTCATTTTAATTCTGAAATTTCAGAGTGCTTGATACGGTCTACTCACTTACTCTAAAAAGCCCTAATTAACACAAGTTGCTAATGATATTAAAGTAATTTTCTACCATATAAGCAATTCTTTGAAGATATTTTAAGGCAGCATATGTCTACATTATTATCTCTGACTACAGTCTTTATTCAGCCAGTGAGGCATGGAAAAGCAAACCCCAAACCCCAGACTATTACCCTAATTAGATTAATTAGAATGGAACCTGCCATGAGTCATGGGGTGGCACACACCCATAATTATGGCACATGGGAGTTGGAGGCAGAAGGATTGTGAGTTCAAGACCAGCTTTGAACATAGCAAGACCCTGTCTCATGGAAACACACACACACACACACACACATAACACAAATAAGTAAAAAATACAAATGAAAAGGGAGAATTGTTGAAGTTGCCATAGGCCCCTCACTGATGTCATTGAAACAGATGATACAAGTGGATATGACAGACTATAGCCTACTAGATTTGTCAACATATCATTGAGTTAACCACAATCAAGTGATTTCTTTCATTAGATTATTGGTCAAAATAAATAAATATAAATAGCATTTATGTTAGCCAGGGGCCAGAAGGGATGTACTCTGGTTAAGAGCACTTGAGGCGCTTCCACAGGACACAAGTTAAATTTCCAGCACCCACACCATTCATATCGTGAATTACAACCACCTGTAACTCCAGGTAGATCTAACACCCTTTTGGCCTTCCAGGCACCTGTGCACACGTGCACACATGCATGCCCATCAAATTGCATAGGAAAGGATAATCCAAAGGTGAAATTACCACCATATCAACATGAAATACATAAATAAATAAATAAATAAGAATTTAAAAGTTATTACCAATGCAAAGCTATGCTTGATATTTAAATTTATTTATTTATTTATTTATTTATTTACTTATTTATTTATGTGTATATAGATGTGTTGGTCTAAGTATGTGTACTTACAGATAAATACATGAATGTATGATTGTGTACAAAAACCAGGCAGCAACCTTAAGTGTCATTTCTTGGGATCCATCCAACTTATTTTTGGGCCAAGGTATTTTATATTATTTGTGACTATTGGGAAGGGTGTCATTTCCCTCATTTCTTCCTTAGCCTGTTTATTCTTTGAGTAGAGGAAGGCTACTAATTTTGTTTGAGTTAATTTTATATCCAGTCACTTTGCTGAAGTTGTTTATCAGGTTTAGGAGTTTGTTGGTGGAAGTTTGGGGGTCACTATCATATTATCTGCAAATAGTGATATTTTGACTTCTTCCTTTCCAATTTGTATCCCTTTCACCTCCTTTTGTTGTCTAATTGCTCTGGCTAGGACTTTGAGTACTATATTGAATAGGTAGGGAGAGAGATTCTACCTCACACCAGTCAGAATGGCTAAGATCAAAAACTCAGAGGATAGCAGATGCTGTTGAGGATGTGGAGAAAGAGGAACACTCCTCCATTATTGGTGGGATTGCAAGCTGGTACAATCACTCTGGAAATCAGTCTGGCGGTTCCTCAGAAAATTGGACATAGTATTACCTGAAGACCCAGTTATGCCACTCCTGGGCATATACCCAAAAGATTCTCCAACATATAATAAGGACATATGCTCCACTATGTTCATAGCAGCCTTATTTATAATAGCCCGAAGCTGGAAAGATACAGAAAGTGTGGTACCTTTACACAATGGAGTACTACTCAGCTATTAAAAACAATTAATTTATGCAATTCTTAGGCAAATGGATAGAACTAGGAAATATCATCCTGAGTGAGGTAACCCAATCACAAAAAAGAACACACATGGTATGCACTTACTGATATGTGGATATTAGCCCAAAAGTTCAGCATACCCAAGACACAACTCACAGACCACATGATACTCAAGAAGAGGGAAGACCAAAGTGTGGGTGCTTCAGTCCTTCTTAGGAGTAACAAAATACTCACAGGAGCAAACATGGAGACAAATCATGGAGCAGAGACTGGAGGAGCGGCCATCTGGAGACTGCTCCACCTGGGGATCCATCTCATGTGCAGTCACCAAATGCAGACACTGTTGTGGATGCCAGAAAGTGCATGCTGACAGGATCCTGATACAGCTGTCTCCTGAGAGGCTCTGCCAAAGTCTGACAGATACAGAGGCAGATGCTCGCAGCTAACTATTGAGCTGATCATGGGTCCCCAATGGAGGAGTTAGAGAGAACACTGAAGCGGGTAAAGGTGTTTGTGACCCATGGAGAAAGCAACAATACCAACCACACAGAGTCCAGAGTTTAAACTGCCAGCCTGGGAACACACATGGAGGGAATCATGGCTCCAGTGGAGGATGGCCTTGTCAGGCATTGGTGGGAGAGGAGGTCCTTGATCCCTTAAAGGCTGGATGCCCCAGTGTGGGGGAATTCAGAAGGCGGGGAGGAGAGAGGTAGTGGTGGGTGGGGGCTAATCCTCATAGAAGCAGCAGGATCGGATAAGGGGTTAAGGGGATAAGAGGGAGGGATAAGGGGCTTCCAGAAGTGGGGTTGGGAAAGGGGATAACATCTGAAATGTAAATAAATAAAATAACCAATAAAAAAGAAAAGAAAATTAGGATGAATAGGACAATTGTTTGCTTGAGAGAGGGTCTTGCTTTGTTCGTGAACTCACAATCTTCAACTTCTGTGTGCCATAATTATGGGTGTGTGACACCATGCCTAGGGACAAGTGCCATTTTAATTAATCGAATTAAGATAATTCTAAATACACGCAATAATGTCTTGTCTTTATATGGGTGCTGGAGGTAGAACTTCTGTCCTCATGTTTGCAAAGCAAGTATTTTATCAACTGAGCTATCACCCCAGCTCCACAGACAGGTATTTTAAATAACTTTATAGGTTCTGCTTCTTAATTTGCATAGATACTTTGATTCCTTTGTGTTTCCTATTTTTCAAAACTAAATACTTTTATTAGTTCTATTTATTTATTTATTTATCACTCTAGATTTTATTCCCCCCATCCACCCTCCGACTATTCCATATTTCATATCTCCAACCCACCCCTTTGTCTCCACAAACCTGTCCCCAGCTGGCTTCCCCAAACCCATGTGACCTCTAAACTCCCTGGGGCCTCCAGTCTCCTGAGGGTTAGGTGCATCATCTTTGATTGAACACAGACCCGTCAGTCCTCTGCTGTGTATGTATTGGGGCCTCATATCCACTAGTGTATGCTGCCTTTTTGGTGGTCCAGTGTTTGAGAGATCTCAGGGGTTCAGATTCATTGAGACTGCTTGTCCTCCTACAAGGTCACCCTCCTTCTCAGCTTCTCATGGACTGATCTTCCAAAGGTCCCGAGTTCAATTCCCAGCACACAACCAAATCTTTGTGTCGGTGGTATAGTGGTGAGCATAGCTGCCTTCCAAAAGTAAATACTTTAAAAATAAATTCATAGCATTATGAGACAAATTAAAGAATACACATTAGATTTCTTCCTGTAAAAAAGGCAAGCTTCAAGTGGGAAACTAGTGTCTACTTTCACTCTTAGTCAATGTGAAGTAAAAACCAGTTTGTATTATTTTGACATCAAGCAGGATTTGTAGGTGAATTATGTAATTTTCTAAGTTGGGTTTTCTGTATCTACAACAATCAATGTTCTCATTGATCCTTACTACACAAATAATTGAGTCATCTAAAGAATTAGAATCTGAATAGCCATTCATCCATTCATACATAACAGACTCGGGATGCAGTGCCGGACAATGTATAAACAGAGAGGGAACTGAGGATGTGTATACCACACCCAGGTAGAGGACAGCCATACTGTAAGACAAACATCAGTGTTGGAGGGATGCTTGCAGGCAATATAGATGTTTCTATTTCCAAATTCAAAGCCAAGTTTTGTTTTCTTAAGCTATAGTATTTCTAGTTTTATCAAATGTATCAGTGACAACTAAGAATAGCTATTTCAGAATCCATAACATAAAGGATTATGTTTTCTGAATTCAGGTAAACATAAACTGAACTCACTTTGGAAATGTACCTCTGAAACCGCAGGAGTGGTTGTCACTCACATGGGTTGTTTCTGAGGCTTCTGGGGCTTATTTGAATGGCTACATTTTTAAAGCAGGGTACATGACTGCGGTCTTACATGGTTGATGGTAAGAAACAGTTGGTCATTCAGTTAGGAAACTTACTTAGAGAAGCTGATAACCAAATCTTTACTTACATATACTGAAATTTAGAAGAAATATTCCGGAAGTCATAGATTAAAAAAAAACGGTTCTCATGTTCTTGTTACTAGGAAGGTTATTTATAAGGGCCTTTTAATTTGTGGGAGGGGCTATATTGCTCTTCATTTTAGAGACACTGACATTTTAGAGACAATTAATATGCACTGAAAACTATTTATAATAAAACCATAGACTTTTGATATAAACAAGTTCATTTTGAACATATATTCTAAGAAAATTATGTGTGTGTCAATCTAATTCTTGAATATAATATAAACTAATGATTCCTTTAAATCATTTATATAATTTTTATTTCACTTTTCATAACTAATATGTAACTATTGCCTGTGATTGGAATATATATTTATATATATATACACATATACATATATATATACATATATAGAGAGATATGTATACATGTGCATATTATATATATATATATATATCTTGATGTTTTCTGTAGTCACTTTGTCTTGAATAAAACAGATTACCTATCAAAAAATAACTACTTTTTAAAGAAGCAACAATACTTAGAAGAAACAAATTCATTTCAATACATGCAATTTAGGAAAATTTGTTTTTGTTTTCATACTAATAATAAGAATTATTCACATTGACAGATAAACTACTCTCAATTTTATTAGTATGTATTAGTATGTACTAGTAGCATTTTGAAATGTATGCAGATGCTGCTTAATTTTATGTTTTAGGCCTATGAAGCATATTATAATGCAATAATCGTAACAGAACATTTTAAAGTATACTTTCCATGTAACATTTTAGTCAAAATAGCTATCATGTACACTTTGGCATTCCTGGCAAAGGGATGCAGACAATACTTCAAAAAAGAAAACTCCTTTGATTTAATTCAGCTTCTTTCTTTGATTGAGAAGTTATGAACATATCTTGCCTCTTTTCATAATATGTTCAACTGCAATTAGTCTATCCTATTAACTTTACTAAACATCTGCTACATTTGCTAAACATTTCAAAATGCTGTTCTGAACCACTTTATGCTAAGAAATTTCTCAGCTAAATATTTACACCAGCTTCCATAATGATAAGCCCTACTGTGTCTTAAATAATCAGCCGATTGTCCTGAGAGCTGTAACACATTGTAATAACTACTCACGGGAACTTGAAATGTGTTAGCTGGCTAAGACCACATTTTGCATATTTTTGTTTCTAGCCAAAAGATGTAGCAGTCTTATGAATTTCATTTTTGTCAACGTTTTTAATATCCAGAGCTCCATTGACAATGGATGCCAATATAGATGCTTAGATCATGCAAATGCTAAAATACAATCTCAAGAGTCTCTTTCACAAGAGTAAGTTTGTGTATCTGTAACAGTGTAGAAAAAAATAGCTATTGTATTTTTACAACATATTAAATAAATAGAAAAAATAGATTAAAAGGATAGGCACTACTTACCAAATTAAATCATAGAGACTATATAGAAAGTAAATAAATGTATCATGTGTCCAAACAGTTAATACAAAACTCTAAAAACTATACACAAGTATGGGGAAGTAATCTAAGATTTTTACCAAATTTAATAATAGAGATAGAATTCAGTCATGTGATTCATTAGTAAATGAACCATAAGACAGACTCGGACATCAGCCCAATGATCACTTTAGAATGAGAAAGAACTGAGAGTTAAATATCTTGATCTATTAAAGAAATATGACTGTAAATCCATATGTGCTGAACACTGATATACCCAGGCTACGTAAAACAAATGCTACTGAGCACAGAAGGGCAGACAGTTCCAGACGCAATAATATTGAGTGATTTCAATACCCAACTTCCGCCAATAGCTATCCAAACAAATTTCAGCAAAGGATCTTCTCTGCTAAACCCTATAACAGATCAAATGAACCTCACAAGCATTAACGGAATGTTCTGTCCAACAGCTGCAGAACACACATTCATCTTAACAGCCCATGGAACTTTATCCAAAACGGACTACATTTTAGACCATAAAACAAGCCTTAACAAATATAACAGTATGTCAAAAATATTTTTTATTAATCAAATGGTAATAGAATGAAGTTAGAAATCAATAGAAAGAGAAAATTTAGAAACTGTACAAATACATGGAGATTACACACTGTACTACTAAATGATTATTTGGGGGGACTTTTTTAATTCCTAGAATAGAAGAAAGTGGGGAAAGTTAATTTACAGAATATTTGGAAGTCAAAAAAAAATACAGTCCTAAAAACTTATAGGCATGAATGTTCCATTTAAAAAAATCATAGAGTTTTCACATAAATAAATTAAGACTGTTAACACTGCGTGGTTTCAGAAAAGCAAGGAAAAAGCCATACCCATTATTCATGACAAGAAGGAAGAAAGACCAGAATGGCATTTAACGGAAAGCCTTAGAATGGTGCAAAGAAATAATGGAGCACAGTTATTTCTTTGAAAGCATAGGCAAAATTAACAAATCTTTGCCTAAGTTGGCCAAAGAAAGAAAAAGACCCAAATTAAAATTGAGTCCAAAAAGGAGTCACTGGAACGGGAAAGATGGTTCAGAGCTATAAAGTGCTTACTGCTCTTGTCGAGAACCTGAGTTTGTATCCATGTTTGGGGGTTCACAGCCACCTTCAACTCCAACTCCAGGATGATCTCACTGCTCTGGCCTTCATGGGCACACCTGTCTCTGTATATACATCCTTGATATACAATAATAATAACAGCTTATTATTTTGGAATTTTGTATTTAATTCATACAATGCATTTGATCAAGTCAACCCTCCATTCCCTTCTACCCAATTTTTCATTCTATTTTCTGCATTTCTCAATCCCTGTGTTCCTTTTTTTTTTTTTTTAATAAAAAAGCTACTGAGTCCACTTAATGTTCCCAGTATGCGAATGGACTCAGGGATGTTTATTGGAACTTAGATGCTCACTCAGAGGTTGCATTTCTGAGGGAAAAAGAAAAAAGGAAAACTCGTTCTTCCACTCCCAGCATACAGAGTGCCAACAGCTCCTCAGCTAGTGGTGAACTTTCTCGCCACCAGTCCCGAATGCTGGATGTTGTATGGTTTGATCATGTGCAGATCTTGTGCATGCAGTGACTGCTGCTGAGTTGTATGTACATGTGTCCTGTTGTCCAGAAAACTACACTTCACTGTAGTCATCTACCTCCTCTGACCCTTAAAAACTTCTCTGTCTTCTTCTGTGATGATCCTTGATCATGGGAGGAGAGGGTGTGACACTGATGTCCCATTTGAGTCTGGACATTCCACACAGGTTATTTTCTGCATTGACTTGTTTTCAAGTCTCTGTGTTAATTACCATAATTATAAAAGCAAGCTTTTCTGATGAGATTTGAGAGATATGACAATCTATATGGGTGATGAGAAGTCATTAGGTCTTAAAGTTTAGGAATTGGTTTAATACTGTGACCCATTTGTGAAGTACTTCTTATGGGGCAGGCTTTAATTCAGAGCAGGGGGGATAGGGAAGAGAAATGGTTATTCCTAAAACATTCAAGCCACGTTTGCACCAGATGCCCATCTTACCTGCCTGGCCATTATTGTAGCTCACAGTTTATTTCTTGGTATGACTGATGATTGCTCTTCTCCTCAAGTTGGGTACATAACATTTCCAGCATTACAAAAGCTAGCCAGTAATCATAAAGCTTCCAGGTCAGTTATTGTACCAACTTGATTTCTTCATGTTCTAAGATTCAAACAAAAAGAATCTTTAGCAATAGGGTCTTACCAGCAACTTCTGAAGGATAATCTAAATTAGTCTGTCATATGCTTTCTCTCACTTGTAGAATGCAGTATTAAATGTTCTGGAGCAGAGAAGGTTGCTCAGTGGCGGGATATCACATGTAGCTGCATGAATCCTGAGTTTGATAGCCAGCCAGTAAGTCAGAAGCAAAATTTCTGAACATTTGAGCTAAGATTAGATATAAGATGTCATGGGTGATTTTAATAAAAAGCTATTTGTTAACGATTAAATAGAACTTACTAAAATTTTATTAATCTGTTATATGGCTTCTGAGACACACTTTGGGGTTTATGCACGTACCTAGGTATCATTATCTTCCCAGTTAGACACACACACACACACAAAAACCCTCTCATATTTCTTAATATGTTGAACTCATTTTGAACAAAATGTACTATATTGCATTATATAGACTTTAAAATATAATTTTCCTTACTTGTAGAGGTATTAGATTTTTAATTTTGTTTCCAAGAATTAAGCACACTCCTTTGATGACAATGTGTGCATGTGAATGCATGTATGTGCATGCATGTGAGCATGTGCATATGCATGTGTGTGTTTTAGAAACTCATGTTTAAAATCATTGAAGGAGTTGACAGCATTTGGATGAATACCAAAAATGTTGTGTATTGGTTTGACTATTAGTTTTCCCAAGGGCAAAGACAAAGGTTTAATCTAGAGCCAAGACTGTGTTCGTCTTGCATAAAATAGCATGTCTGCATAATTACACTGTAATTAATGTTGCTATATTTTAATTTTAACATTTGGTTTACTTACAAACATTAGGAATTTGTCATCTTTGAGTTAGCCTAATTATCCAACTTTCCTTGATATCATTTTGTAAGCGGTTTTAAAATTACAGGCAAAACTGATCAATTTCTCAGTCCCCAAGAGTTATTCCTGCCTAAGTTAGTAAAATACAGGCTCACTATACCTTTGTACCATTACTTTTCCAAAATGAGATAAAATAATGAAAATGATAAATATATGCTTTTATTCAGTTATGATGAAGAACCCAAATATTTGTTCATTAGGATTATGCTAATTATGCAGAAATTTTGTACTCATGTTCAAAACTCTGTTAAAATTATTTATATGGAATTCTTATATCTTTACTCAAACATGAATGAAACTTTAAAGGAAACTATGTGAATGAAAATATAAAATATATTATCAAATGATTGTTAAAAATAAACGTTCAGATGGTAAAGTCATATGTGTAGGCATCTTATCACTGGTTGGGATTTGGGCTACGTGTTTCCAAACATAAACCAACAGGCCTCTTAATCCACAGAACTGAAATAATGGCTCACACAATTGTAGAGTAGAAAGGGGATATTATTCAAAGCAAAATTACAGTACAGACTATTTAAAAATGTGCTGTCAAGCACGGCAGCAGACCACATGAGTGAAGGTATTCAAAGGCCCTGATTACTGAATGAGTTGGAATTCAAGAAGAAAGACTTTGGTCACAAATGACAATAGTACCAGCAATTTTCTGTTTTGATTGGCAGGCTTAGATTCTGTAAACATATGCATACCCAATTATTCATAGACATAGAAGGTAGACATAGAGGTAAAAGTGCACTCAGAAAACAGTTTGTCTTATACCACATGTAGCCCATTGTAGTTAAGGCTATTTCACTTCCTATCCTTGTACTAAAGACATAACTATAATATTAATGAATAGAATATCTCTGGACTTTATGGTCATTAAGGGAAAGAAAAAATATATTCTACTGTCTAAAGTAGGATGTGCCTGTAGCTGAATTCAGGTGAGATATTCCATTGCCAGTGTGTTGATATATGTACTGTTCAGAGAGGACTGGGTGTAAGTAGTACCAGTGGGTGAGAGCCTCAGGCTTCCAGATGCAAAGGAGAACGTACATAGTCCAAACCAAGTGGAGTCCCTGAGTGCTGAGCTATTAACCTGTGTTTGCCTGACTTATATCCTTTAAAAAAAATTATTACCTGTGAGAAAAAATAGAAATGACCATATGCATAAAAAGTATTTATGGGTCATCACAAAAATATCCAGTGTTTAGTTAAAGAAGATCATATTATAAAAAGGAAACCAGGGAGGCTAGCAGTGTAGGTCAGTGGAAGAGCGTATGCTTAGCATCCAAGAGGCTCTGAGTTCCATTTAGACACAGCACCAAAAAATCCTAGGCTGTCTTGCTTCTCTATAGAATGAGTTTAGATTTACTTATATTGCTTGTTTATATCAAATACTTTTATGCATTTGATATATAATAATTTAATAAGTTAATCATAAGTATTAGAGAACCTAATGTCTTCATTCATTTTTTTCACCATAGTGGATTGATTCCCCCAGCAACAGTTGGTTTTCTTAGCCAGTAACACTCACATTCCCTGTTGAATAAGATAGATCTCACTCACAGGCAAGTCAGAAGAGAGACCAAAGCTGGGTTTTCTCAAGACTGGCTGGCTGGTGACAAAATCATCAGGAAGCTTGCCAGTCAGGCAGGAAATGATTATCTGAAAGCAGTTAGAATGGAGTGAAATAGATTCAAATAAAAAAATCTAATCAGGCTTGGTAATTATATGTGAGCAATGAGTTCGAAAGAGGGGAGTGTCAGGTGTGGGTTTGATTTCTAGACCGAGCAACAAGACAGTGTGCTGTGAGGGTTGACTGTGGTGGGGATTGCAGAAAAGGAGTTAGGGAGGGTTCTGCACTCAGTACTTGATGAGCCAAATTTGAGCTGCCTGCTGATATCCAAGTGGGGTGTCAAACAGGCAGTTGGCTGTTCAATCTGCGTATGTATAAACTAAGGCTAGTTTATATCTGTAAGTCTAGATCCCATCTGTGTGAAGGATCTGAAGCACACAGTGGAAGAGGTCAGGTAGAGAATGTCAACTATGAAGACGAGTGTAAAATCCCACCTACAGCCCGTTTGAAGGTTCAAAGGAGATGGAAGAAGCAATAGGAAAGACCTGGAATAACCAGGAATGATTGCTGAAGAGGAAAAGATAACAATATAGTCTGAGGTTGATATAGTCTGAGTCTCAACCTGATAGGCTGAGAAGGAATTCTTGCAATAACAAATACCTGTAACACCTAACAGACTTGTCTTTCAAATCGATAACATCTAGGAATCCCTGGACTCTTTTATAATCTGAATTTTAAGTGAAAAAAGAAATGGCTTTCCCTCATCACTTGATGAGAATAAGAGAAATTATTCAATACTATATGATACTACAAGGTACATGTCATAAACAGACATAGCTAAAGCCAATGACATAATCATGTGCTTTCTAAAATGATACAAAGCTACTCTCAACAAAGTTGTAACTTGTTTATAGAACTTAAGTATGTAAAAGGTACCTTTTCTGCTTGCAGTTATGGTTACTATCCACGTGTGATACTTTAGCAATTATGGGATTTCAGTCATAAGAGGGTTTTCTTTTTTTTTTAATAATCTCTCTCACCTGCCTCAGAACTTCCCTCTACTCATTTTCTAGAAACAGATTCAAGGACAAACAAGACAACAAACAGCCATTTCTAATCATTAATATATTGCTAAACTTAACCTTGGGAGGTCTCAAATGACTTAACCTTGTTTTGTTTAGTCACTGAAATGAGGGTCAGACATCACTACATTCCTTCGTGGCAGATACACTAGAGTGTTAACACGTGTTCCTTTCTCCCACAGGACTCCATAGGGATACAAGGCCCCCAAGGTCCACCTGGCAAAGAAGGTCAAAGGGTGAGTAAAGTTGAAGCAGCTGGCAGAGTTTGCCAACACAGAAGATAATTATTTTTGAGCATTAAAAAATAAAATAAATAAATAGCAAACAGGTGGGCATAGGGTACCAACTACCAGAGACAGAAATAGAAGGTTAGTGATTTTGACAAAGTTTTAACATCAGAAAAGTCCACATGTTTTCAAAAATCAGCAGCACAAATGTATGGACCATTATTTGCATAAAGCCAATTTAGCCCAATTTGGTCTAGAATACTTTGGCCAGAGTTTCCATTCTTGAGAGAAGTTTAGTGAGCACTGTGGTGGAAGTCCAGCCTAGACACACATTCTCTCAAAACTGTGGATAGTAACTAGGCTCTTGACCCAAATTAACTGACATTAGAGACTCTTTGAAACTTGCATTTCACTACTATTTGTTGATTTTAACCAAGATGAAACAGGCAATAAACGAATCTCAGTTTTAGTTGGAAATCCCACAATTGCTATCTCTAGCCAGAGCTGAGTGGACTTTTCTTGTGTCTCCAATGAAAGGAAGCCCTGAAGGGTTCTGGCTACTGGTCTGCTTCCCTGGGACTCTTGACACGCCATCCTTGGGTCATTCTGTTACTATTTTCAGTTGACTCTGGAGTACCATGTGCTTTTATACACTTTCTCATATGATTGTTCATGGAGGCCTTGTGCTACAGAAAGCAGGCATTACATCCTCAACTCTACAAGAATGTGGATGAAGCTCCTATAACAGGATTTTAAATGACTTGACTTGGCTGCTGAAATAGAAGTCATGCTTTCTTTCGTTGTCCAGGTGTATTATAAATCATTCTCATTTGCTCATATCAATCTCATTTCTACCCTCTGTGAAGTAAATCCAAATATATCAGTGTATCTCAAATATTTGAAGACAGTTTGCGAAGGCTTGCCTTTGCAGGGCTAATAAAGAACCAATGTTCTTAATTTTTCTTTTCTTCATTTTATGGGATCCTGGGCCCACTGTAGCCTAGTAGTTTGTCCAAGGAGACATTAATGGACGTCCTACAGGCATCAAGAAAAAGATTTAAAATGTGTAGTCTTATTTGGGTACAGTTCAATATGGCAAGTAGGCAGGCCATCTACCATGGGCAATAGACTTCCAATGCAGCCCAAGATTCTTCTTGTCTAGAAGGAAGTTTTGCGTTGTCATGTGTGTGTGCTCAACCAAACACCACCCTCTTTTGTTTTAATGAAAACATCTAATGAAAGAAAGTCGTGTCTTTCCTTGTGTATGGTTGTCTTCTTATATTGCAGTGTGGGAACAATCCACGCTACCTTTCATCTTCTGGATCTTAGTCTCTAATATTTTATCATTTGAGCATTATTTGCTTGGGGTTTTGTTGTCGTTTTGATGTATATGAATCCTGTTGCCCAAACAGCACCCATCTTTATACTAATGAAATCATTAATAAATTCTAAACAGAAAAGGAGTCAACAACCAGATACCAATAGCTTGTATTTTGTCATGGGCTTGAGACTTGCTAATCAAAGTATGTACAAATGTATGTTAACTCTACTTCCTCCTCACCCACATTTCTTAATTTGGTTTGTAAGATAATTATGAGAGACCTGTCAGACAGTTACTGAAATGAGAAAGTATTCAAATGAGAATTTTTTAAAAATACACTTCAAATTGAAATTGTACCTTATCAAAGCTTGTATTTCAGAAGATAGGTCAAAGGATAAAGGAAGCTGATGTTTTCATAATTGCAGAGGCAATTGTTTGAACTATATAACTCAATCACCATTTTAATGCAAATATATTCTGCTTATAAATGTGTGTTGTCTAGAATATACTTTTATTTTATTTTCTGTAAAGAGTATCCACGTCAGGCAGTGATATAACTGATTGCACACTCACTGTTGCGTATAATTTGTCCTTGTTGCTGTCTCTCAAAAATACCATGTATTTCAAAGAAAATAACCATATTAGATATGAGTCACATTAGCCATATTTAAAAATATTTCTGAATATGTTCAATTATGTCTCTCCTACCATACAAGCTACTTAAACAGGATGTGAATTAATGTAAGGAATGCACTCTTGTAGATTTGTGTTCATGTCCCTAAGTGTTATATTTCTCTTCTTCATGAGCACCAGGTCTGAGTGCAACCTTAAAACACATTAACTATATGGATGGATAAGATATAGATATGTCTGAATGCATGTGTACACACACATACACACATATACATACATGCATACACACACACACATCACACACATACACATACATTAACACACATACAGATACATTCACACCTTCAGGAATAGATCAATAATTATTCCATTTCATTGAATTTTAAAATAGAATATTATAGAAAAATCCATGACTGTAAAAATGCATTGATCCACTGTCAACAAACATGTAAATTTTGATTGCATGTGTTTGACTCTTGTTAAGATTGTTAAAAAGGAACATAAAACATGTGGCCAGTCCCTAAGACTTAACTTCCAGGCACAATGTCTTTAGTGGAAGACATTTAATGGTAGATAAATCTTTACCTTCTTCTACTTCCTCCATGATTACACATAACAATGCTCACAATTAAGATGAGTTTATAACACAGATCTCACATAAAGGCATACTTTAAAAAATACCAAACATTGCAGAAGCATGCAAGTATTGCTACAGTTATTTTTAACACAAAAAATTTCTGGTTGAGAAAAAACACACACACACACACACACACACACACACACGATAAAAAGATTTCCATCTATTCAGAGAACACTGCTTTTATGGGGACTTAAACAGAATTTTGTCTGAATTTTTAATTAGTTGATTTTATTTGTCTCTGAAAGCTGTTAAACATTAGCTTACAAATTATTCATTTAATAAATTATAAAGTTAATGTTCTTAGATTAAAAAATTTATCATAACTTCAAGAATAATCTATGGCAGTGTGTATCTGAGATTTATGGGCATGTTTTCTTGACTTGATTTTCATCTCTGTTTTATGCCACTAAATGTTTAACCTTACCTTTTTGAAATCTTGTAAGTAAAATATTTGACTGGAACTTTTAATATTTCTTTGAAGGGAGGGAGCTGTGAAGCCAGGATTTCTTTTTGTAGCCCTGACTGTCCTGGAACTTCCTCTGTAGACCATGTTGACCACAACTCACAAAGATCTGCCTGCCACTCCCTCCACAATACTGGGATTAAAGATGTTTGCCACTGCCACCCAGTAGTACTTTTAATCTTCTACACTTTATTAATCAGTGCAAGCTTTAGAATTTAGCTAATAATAAATATTTGTCTTATACTATGGATACAGTGTGTTTGACAGTGATGAGGGAGGGCAACTGATGTGGACGCCTGGAGAGTGTTCAGCCCAGGATGAGAACAGAATAGGAAGCAGGAAGGTACTCAGGACCCAGCAGGGCCAGGACACCAAGAGGAGAGTGCTTTAACAGCTATGGAGAACTCAGTAGGAGTAAACTCCTATCAGGGGCTACAAACTCCTATCAGTGGCAGTTGTTAATAGGGGGTATTATTCACTTACATATCCCCTATTTTACACTTACAGGAATCCCTTACTTTGTTCCCAGGACCTCCAGGGTGGCTCACCAAAGTGCAGTTCCAGCTCAGGGGTTTGTTCTCTAGGGACTCCTGGACACACATGGTACATAAACAAGTTATATGAGTGTGTGCACAATCACACACACATGCACCTACATATAAACACACAGATACACACAGGCACACACATGCACACACACAGAAGCAACAAAGTCAGCAGAAAGACATTTGTTAAAAGAGGCCAGCAGAAGTAGTGTTGAGAAGGACATTTTAATTGATCAATGGGCAAGGCATTAGAAGAGAAAATGAGAGAAAATGAGGGGCTAAGAAATTAGACAGCTAATGGTAATGGGCCAGAAGCAGCAACAGAAACCAAATGGAAGCCCAGAAAAGTGTCCTAGGAAGTGACATAGTTCGGGAGAGATGACATTGATGAAGATCCTTCTGAGACAGAGATTCCCTGTGGATCTCCTTAAAATGGAATATTTCAAAGTTTACAGAGAATAATTATTTAATGTAACCTTCTACTTTTCTTATACATACATTGAATTCATGTCTGAACAATATTAGTTTAAATGTGAAACTAGCATTTTTTTTTAATCAAAGGAATCATCGCAGCTCTCCTTAAAAAATAATGATGATGAATGTTTATTAGTGAGTCATCTGGTTACCCCACTTAAAATGCACTTTGCATGGATAGACAAAGATCTGATTCTTATTCTCTGCTACTAGAATCTAATTTTAATATTGGGCAGAAATACTCTTTTAAATTCTCTACACTCTTCTTCATATCCCCTTTAGTCATAACCTCAGGTTATCCTGTGTACCTGTGCCTCACCTCACACTTGGAAACCTTTGTCTTGATTGTTTCCCTTGACACTGTAGTGCGTACAGATTTGACTTTTCCTCATAGTGCTAAATCCTAGCTCTGTCTGGCCTTGGGATTCCTTGCATTCTACAGAGAACTGGAGCTGCTCAGCAACACCCATCAGGTGGTAGCCCATTGCACTTGTCCAGATTTGATGGCAAGGGAACACGATCATATTTCCTCTGTGATGGTGATGCTGAAGCCAACAAAATGGGAAGACAGGGCAAGTAGGATGTCTGCCTGCTTCTCATGCCACAGGCAAGACACTGCTCAGTGGAGAGGTTGTCACCTGGACTCTAAGTCCAAATTGATGGAATTGAAATCCCAGCTTTGCCACTAACGATCTGTGTGGTCATGAGTGAGTTCCTCTGCCTCTCTGTGTCTGTTACCTCCTAGAAAATATAGATTATAATACATACTATCCACCAAGGGTTGCTCATAGGATGGATTAGATGAGTGGCAGAGATCAATATCATTTTCACCTCCATTCTGCTGATGCAGGGATGCTGGTGAAAGGTGAGGCAGGGCACCACACTTGACTAGAGACACTGCATAACTGATGGAGAGAAGCCATTCAAGACAGTGACTTTTCAGTGCTACTCCACCGAACCCATTTTCCTTCACATTCACTTGAATTCTTCCTTTCTCTGGATGTCGGTGCCAATGTTGTATGCCCCATGATAAAGAGCAGCATTTATGTAGCTTGATAATAAAATTGGGTGGTTCAGAGACCTTTACAAATATGAAAGAGATGACTTTCTTCCCCTTGAAGGGGAGGACATGAAGACTAATGTCCTCATTGTAGGGGAGCTGAGGTCTCAGACTTTATTTCAGTGGGTAAATGGTATTATGTATAAATTTACTAGGATTTTCATGGCAAACACTTTGCTTTCATTCCTTGCCTGATCTGGCTTTTATGCCTTACTGAAGATAACATAAATAAGACATACAATGTTCTGATAATTACTGGGCTTATTGATCCCACTAGGACAAAGGCCACTAAAATCACTGCTAACAGGAAACCAACAGATAGTGCAAAACTCATTCAGGCAAGCTTTTCCTCAATCACACTTGCTTAAGTTTGCAAGACTTAAATATCAACTCAATGTAAACGACCACATCTGCACACATCCATTTTATTTTTTCAGAATTCCATAGCAGTCTTTTGGCATTTAGCATCCCCCAAATATGCATCAAACAGAGATGCTGAAGCAATGGGTTAGGACAGGAAGGCAGAAAAATGCTTCATGTCTGTTAATATCAAGTAAATGTCGGCAAGGGTAGAGTTGGGTCTCAGCAGTAAACATCCTCTGGTTTTGTTTCTCTCTCTTTGCCTGATGGGAACTATAAATCCAACAAACAAGATGTAGGCAGACAATCTCTAGCTCAGTCTAATTGAAGTCAGGTGAAAGGAGACAACACAAAGCATGGACTGGACTTTGCGATAAAGGCCATCCTGTAGATCAAGTTAAATGTCACAGCTAGTTAATGGCAATGTGTCTGTGGGCCATTGTGGTAAAATTTACTCTAATTAGTGGAGCCTGACATGAATTAAAGGCAAGAAAGACAAAATGTTCCAGAAGGGCTGGCAGTGAGGAGGAAAAATTATTGTAGCCTATGGTGACAACCCAATACTTATGTAGACAGCAGAGGCACAATGGGCCAAGTTTCTCACATCCATTTAAATGAAGGGACAAGTGACATGATTTGTAGTACAATAAAATGACTATAAATTATCTCCATTTGGTGATTAGCAAAGAAGAACCATTAGATAGTTTCTGAATGGGATACTGCCTATGAATGGCGTGGTTATGAGGATCCATGTAAGAGCTGTTCTAGGTCATAAAAAAACCACATCATCCATGATCCTTCAAACTGAAGGCATCCTGTCTCCAATGTCCAGAGATTCTGAAAGCTTCAGATGGATTAGACTGGTAGAAGGGTAGCAGTTCCAGAATATCAAATCACCAAACGTAGAGGGAACATTAAAGTTAGAGGGGAAAAAAATGGCGAGGTCATTCCTGCCCATCAAATGAAACTGAAGCCATAGAAATTCAACAATGCTCTAAATGAGGCCACAGAACAAGTTATATATTTTTACATAAGAAAAAAATACTATCTATTCTGTGGTCCCATATTACAAAAAAGAAGAGGAGGAAGAGGAGGAGGAGGAGAAGGAGGAGGAGAAGGAGGAGGAGGAGAGAGAAGGAGAAGGAGAAGGAGAAGGAGAAGGAGAAGGAGAAGGAGAAGGAGAAGGAGAAGAGAGAAGGAGAAGGAGAAGGAGAAGGAGAAGGAGAAAGAAGAAGAAGAAGAAGAAGAAGAAGAAGAAGAAGAAGAAGAAGAAGAAGAAGAAGAAGAAGAGAAGAAAGAGAAGAAGAAAAACTACCACCACCTAGATTTGCCTATCTTTAAAATAGAGACTAGGCGACTATTGGGAATTTTACTAAAGCACTAACTGAAGATCCACTTTAAATTTCATTCTTAAGACCACACATCAAAAGGGACAATGGTGTCATTGATCTCTTCTGGTCTCCATGCAGAGAAAAGTGCACACCTTCTCCCCATGACCCGCTTATCTTGTCAGCAGTTGATAACCAGAATTGCCTGGTCAGTGGGAAGGAAGGATGGGTGGCTGTCAGAGTCAACCTCTTCCAGCTGTGGGATTACTTTAACTCATAACTTCAGGCAAACTGCTTCAAATTCTAATGTAAATTGGTTTTATCACAATTTAGCTCTCAGGTCTATTACAGAATTAAGCCGGAGGCACCAGAGAATGTTCTCTGGTGACAAGTGTGTCCTGAAGCATCCTATAAATGTTACCTGCTTAGCCACAGAAGCACTTAAGGGGAACTGGAAAGAGAAGAAGCACTTTCTTTGCAGAGAGCTGTGCTAACTAACCTTCGGGCGCCACTGCCTTTACTGCATCTAAGCTACACTGAACACCTCTGCTAGTTTTGCCAAGGGAAATGTCAAGCAGAAAGTTTTTAGCTATTTGAGAGGCTGTGAATATGGATGTGGATGGCTGCCAACACCAAAAAGAATGCAGGAACTACAAAGAGAATTTTAAAAATGCAAAACATGAGAAACATGGGACATGTTTTATGGCCTAATGATTTAAAAGGCAGAAAGTTGCAGTTCAAACCCCTCAGCTTTCTAAAACTCTAGCATCTTACGTAACCTTCGGAAACAAGGGAATTTTGAAAGTGAGTTTAATGCTTTTATCATTTGCAACAGATCATGCTAAAATTCTTAAGAGACAGCAGTAGTTGCAAAATAAATGTGCTAACGCAACGGTTGAAAGACAATTGGATATTTCCTTCCCACATGATGCATGGTGCTCCTGGTCAGTTTTGAATTCTACAGAAAAAGCTAATGACCTATCTTTTCTTGTTTTCCTTGTAAATAGCTAACTTCTGAACTTTTCTCATTAGAAATAATAGATAGCCACTTGATATTTTTAATTGGTTCAATGCAAACACACCCACGACTGTTTGTACTTATGTGACTGTGTTCATTGTGGTAGTCTTTATAGTCACTACAGTAGGAGAGAGATGCTATATTTGTGATTCCAGAATTGAAACTACATGCTAGGCAGCTTCCATCCTGAGCACTAGCAAAGGTTGCTACTTATATTGCTTTTATCAATGATGCTAAGCATCTATTTATGGGATTATGAAACCATGACTAATGAGTATCTATAGAAACACATAATGTTTGAATGAACATGAAATTATTAAAATATATATTCCCATAAGTAATAAGTATATGCTCAATGATAATGACACTTTAAGAAAAATAATGCTTGGGGTGTAGAGTTGGCTCAGCTAGGGTCACAGCCAAAATGTCAAGACAAGTAACTGACCGTTGATCAAAATGATTGTATGATTCTAATCATGTCTTCACACTTTCCCTTGGCATGTTTTGTGAAGTGTTCCATAGAAAACATTTTTATACCTTAACCCATGTATTTGACCATGTTAATAGGTTTTTATCTTTAGCATATTTGAAAGTATTCTTATAAAATAAGCAAAACTAAAGTCTGTACACCAAGGATGGGAAAGAGCTAGTTAACAAAGAGAAAGAAGAAGATGGGGATGAGACACTTAAATTGCTGTTTTGTGTGACATGCCATGGAAGTTAGTTGGCCTGGGGTTCCTTAAAAGCAGAGATGTGAGCTATCCTTATTCAAGTCATTGGCTAAAGAAACGTGTGTGCAACTGAAGCACATAGAGAAAGCAAGAAATAGAGAAACATGTTATTCAAGAACAGTCGAGGAACAGTCTGCTTCCACATGGATCACAAGGGCTCAAAGACCTTATCCCACATTGAGGTAAAGGGTTGTGCTTCCTCTCTCTGGGTTGAATAAGGACAATAATTTCCCAGGTATCTCCCAACAGGCAGCTCATCGAAACTAAAGAGACCTCTGGGGAAAGGTTCAGATAGAAGCAAGTAGTAGCCAAATCCTACCAATCAGGCCTGGCTCTGTACTATGAGGGAAAAATGCAGAGGCAGTGTCAGTAGAGCAGAATTGGATGGCCTCTGAGCAGAAGCAGACACTATGGTAAATTTGATAATCACAGTTTCGTACAAAGACAGAGGAAGAGGACCCTATAAATATTTTTAGATAAGGTAGGTGACAGAGCATAATTATTACATAAGCAGGTGAAATAGCCAAATGCTACAAACATTCAAAGAGCCAATGAACAGAGAGAGACACGATACAACGGACTTAAATACTAGTAGGTATTCAGGGGTGAAAATGTCTAAATTTATTATATAAAAATATAATAAATAGAGCTGACTCTAGAGATCCTATCTCCACCTTCAGAGGCTAGGGTTACTGACCCACAAGGCACTTATATGCATTTGAGGATCAAAAGTCTAGTCCCTGTGCTTGCAAGGTATGTGCATTAACTAGTATATCAGCTCACTTGCCCATAACTGGAATTTAAAGAAAAATGGCTCAAAGCCACATTGGGGGGACAAGGAGAAGATTTTCTCTTGTATTTTAATGACACTCATAAACAAAGGAAGAAACCACTGAACAGGGAGAAATAAAGATGTAAGCCTCCTAAAACAACAGTATAAATCCTGTAGGTGTCCAAGGAAGTTGGCAAAGCATAAGTGCCAGGCAGGACCTTCATTTGGAGGACCCCCAAGAAAGTGGAGAACAGCAGATCTCAACCTTCCTAACACTGTGACCCTATAATGCTTCAAGTTGTGGTAACCCCCAACCATAAACTTATTTTTATTGCTACCTCATTACTATAATTTGCTGCTGCTATGAGTAATAATGTAAATATCTGATGTTCAGGATATCTGATATATGATCCCCATGAAAGGACTGTTTGAACACAAAAGAATCACAGCCCAGACTTGGGAACCACTGGTACTTAGGGATGTGAGCATTCATTTTGGGAACAAGAAAGAACCAAAGCAAATTTCATCTTCATGTTATATATGTATGTTTGTCTCCTATAGAAAAAGAAATCAGAAGAGATGAGACCTACAAAAGTCTCGGCTATTTATGAGGCAGTTTTATCATGATTGTTAAGATAGCTACTGCCTATTTCATTCATAAACAAGCCCAAGTCAGTGAAGAAAAAGCAGAGAAATATATAGATGTTGAGAAAGCCAAGGTAAGAAACCAGAGAAAGGCTGGTCACTGGGGAGGAAAAGATCTGTGACATCGTTTCAGAGTATTTCTAGGTTCTCCAGGCTTTAGTGAAGTCCAGGTACTCCATCTTAATCATCCCATGTATGCTTTCCTACATAAATCACCAGTGATAACTACTGTAAAAATCGCTTTTATCAGCTATCTTAGAAGAAAACATTGGTTTTGTTTTATACATCTGGTTTGCTAAGAGACAATTCTAGTTGTCTAGAAAATTTTATTGATAAAATACAAATTAGGTAAGGGTAAAAGACTGTGAGAATTAAATTATTCTTATATTGATGGCTTCTGGGAATTTCCACATCTTATATCGCTGAGCACATTCTTTAAACTCTCATTTTCCTGAATTCTATGAAATATCTGAAGCATACAGATGGTCTTAACCATGCTAGGAAAACCCAGGAGACCAGTTTACATCCCAGGGAGTACTTCTGATTTGTTAGAACAATGCATTTTTGAAGTTATGACTATAAATTTGTATGTGCTATGGTGCTCATTTATTATACACTAAAGTCCTTTTCCATGAGAGCTGATTGGATAAATATTGTGTACTCCTTTGCAGTTCTTGATATAAAGCTAAAATTTTTTTCAGAATTAAATAGCAATGAAATAAAATTTCCTAATCCTCTAATGTAAGACATAAAAGGTGTACTGTTTGCTTTATTTTATTTTGTCAAAATTGTGTCAGTTGGGTGTGCCTAATTTACTTGTATTAAACAATTTCTCATATAATGAAAACAGAAGCAATCTATATCATTTGTAGAAAGAAACTTTTAATTTTAATCTTTTATTCTTAGACAACATTCTTATTATTCCCCCATACACTTCTATACTCTTTTATATTTTGCTACTCAATTCCAAATATAATTATAATCAGTTTTCTTTAAAACTAGCTTTCTGACACATCATTTTCAAAAGTTAAGTAGATTTTCTGGCATCGACATAATTTGAAAAATAAAGATGAACAAATCATGAAAGTTTCTCAGATCTTGTAATTTATGATCGGATTTAGGGAGTGTGGTAGACTTCCTGTAAGAACTCAAACCATAACAGACAGAAAATATATGATTTGGAACCATTTCGTTCAGTATCTTCAGTATGATTCTATTAGGAAACGTTCTATATCATCACCTTCTAGAGATACTGGCATGAGTCACATCAGCACTAAGACTAATAATTAATTAAACAGGAAAGAAATGCCCAATGGTATAATGGTGATCATGGAGGTTGTGCCTTCAACATGGCACCAATGGGATCGTGCATCAGTCAGCTTTCTCATTTCTGTATCAGAACACCTGACACAAACAATTTAAAGGGAAGAAGGGCTTATTTTGACTTGTAGATTCAGAGGGTTCGATTAATAGCCTTTGGTTCTATTGATTCTGGGTCCAATGAGGAGGGATGTGTGACATTATTCCTGGGAAGGCATGTTTCATGTGAAGACACTGTTCATGAGAATGCATAAATGTGAGCTCACCCCAGGATAGGAAAATGAGGACAGACAAAAAACAAATAGCACCGAAGTCCAACTTGGTGAATCAATGAGTTTTATTTGGGTTACTTACAGGACACATGCACAATTTACAGGCAGTTCAATAAGATGGAGACTATCCTTTCCAGGAGACTCCATTGGTCCCAGCCTTTTTCAGGCAGCTCTGCTTCCCTGAGAGAATAGCTTTCTCTGCTTTCTTATGTTGCCTTCCAACATCTATATTTTCTTCACTTTTTCTTCACTGGCTTGGGCTTGCCTATGAATGAAATAGGCAGTAGCTATCTTAACAATCACGATAAAAATACCTCTTAAAAGAGCAAAGACTTTTGTAGGTCCCATTTCTTTTGATTTTTTTTCTATGTGTGAAGACAGATTACACATATAATATAAAGATGAAATTTGCTTTGGTTCCATCTTGTCCCAGGAAGTTGTCCTCCAAGATGGATGGTTTTAATCTTGGGAAAACAGCTACAAGACAGGGTGGCAGAACATCCTAGCAGTAGGAACATGTGGAAGTGTCACCTATCCCATCACAGGCAGGAAGTAGAGAAAAAGAGGAGAGAAGTCGTACTAGGTATATATAACATTCATAGGTAAGTCTCTGGGTCTTGTGTCTTCCAGCTTCCTAAAATAGCATGACCAGGAAACAAGCAATGTATTCGTGCTTGGAGGATACTTAGATGTAACTATAACAGACAACATAAGAGAAAAGAGACAAGAACAGATCTTTTTTTCTGCATTTCCTTAAAGTTAGCCCTGTGTTTGCTTTCTTCAAAGCCAGGTTGTTGTCTGCCTAGTCCAAAGGAAATAAGAAAATTAATAAAAGACTCCTTCCTTTCTCAAGTGACAGGAGCTGGGAAACCATCCTTGAAGTGTAAGCAAAGCTGTTGAAGTGTGGTGCTTAGGAACCCAGAAGCAAGCTGTGATGTGTACAGAAGTTGAATATGCTTGTTTGGAACCTTTAATAACAATTGACTATTAAGTGTATAGTCTCATCCTGTGATCACTGGAGTCTCCTAGTAACAATCCTTCAAGGAGTAGCATTGAATTCATGGAGAGTTACAGCTTCTGTTGGCTTCCTCTGAGTCATAAACAGTAGGTCCACAACTTGTAGCTTTTATTAAAGTGAAGGATTAAGATTGCATCCCCAGATAAAAAATATGATCATTTGTTTTTGCAGATATTTATGTTTTATATCTTATTTAGTTTATTTACATATTTAAATTATTAGTCTATCTTTCATTATATATCTTGTACTCATGTTAATGTGGAAAGTGTATTTTAATACTAACTTACAACAAGACAATTTTCATTAAATTTCTTTACATCTCATTAGTAGAAATATGTAAATGAGAACCTTGCAAAAAAAAAAAAAAGTCTAAAGAAATCTAGACCAAAGTAGTTAAGTCTAGTTTTCCCAGGCAGTATGATTAAACATACACTGAGTCTGTTAATTGATGGAGAAGCATTAAATCACAGCATGCTGTCTGCAGTTGTGCACTGGGTAATGAGGCAGTAGATTCATAAAAATATTAACAACATGTATGCATAAAGCTTAAATATAAATGCAAAGCCAAAAAGATTTCTGGGAAAACAAATACTGATTTTAAAAAGCCAATTAAAGCAAATGTACACTATTTCAAACACAAACATTAGTATTTTCTTCGATAATTTTTTTTTTGTATCGCTGCAACGACAAAAGAAACATACAATTTGCTGAGGCAATTGCGAACAAAGGCATCAAAGATGTTGCAGACAACTATGATAGACTACACTGTCGGAAAATACAATTAGGAGCTTTATTCTTGCACAGGACTTTGTTCTGACAGTGCAGCTGTGGGGATGCATAGACTTCTAAAGTTGTTCCCAAGTTCGGTTCCTAACAACCAACCATATCGGGTGGCTACAAGTACACGTAATTCCATCTTTAGACGACTCAACATGCTCCCTAGCCTACACACACATATGTACACAGAGACATAACACATATGTACACAAAGACATATACACACATAAATAATAAAAGGCTTTTAAAATCTTTACATTTTTAAATTTTATTCTTACATTTTCATAAATGAAATGTAAACATCTAGAAATACAAACGTGCCTTCTTGCTTGCTATTTTCCATCTTAATATCAATATTCCCATGTAAATAAATAGTGTAATGTGACTCTCAGTGGCAGAAAAACCAATTATCAAATAGTGTGTAAATCATGGTGTTTTATATCAGTCAAACATTATTACCAAATGTACTTAAAATGTGATCAATTGCCTTAAATTTTACATGTCTCACCAAAAGTAGTTTTGCATGTAAACATTCCAGATAGCAAAATTCATTTATGTGTGGGGGATAAAATTTTATTGAAGTACACTCTCACAATAGGGTAGATTCCTAGAACTGGCTACTAATGAAACTCTGAAGATGAATTTTGAAAATGCAATATCACTTTCCCAGGTTTGCAAAAGTGTAACTTATGAAGATGACTATGAGCTTGTGAAAGTTAGTTTGAAATTTCTTTTTCCATCCCCTTCGAAATTGTTTTCATTTAAAAATGAGCTTGTTTTGTGATTTCTATCATTTTCAGACCAAGTTGAATGGACAGTGCTGCTTCTAGGGAGCTCCTATCACTGTTTTAGCGTGATGAATATGTGATTGTACTCGTGAATTCATGAACTGAGTAACATTGGCTGAAGGGATAACTGTTTTTGTTTAAGTGTACACATAGATATGTGATATTGGAAATAAGTGTTTCACTCATAATTAAAATAAACTTACTGGCATATATTTATTGCACACATTGTTGAGTTTTATGTAGACATTTTCATTCAAGACTTTCATTCAAGATATTTTTCAATCATGTTCTTTGACTATATTCCCCTCCTTATATCACCCTTTCCAACTCTTCTTTCATTCATTCTTCCAGAGGCCCTGCCCCTTCTTCTTCTATGATGCGTGTGCATGCACATTCATGTGTGTGATTTTATATAATTTATATAAATCTAAGATCCACAAATTTACAATGTGTTTGCCTTTCTGATTCTTCTGTGTCTCTTAATATGACATCTCTGCTTCTGCCCATTTGTCTACAGATTATTTAATTTTATTCTGCTGTATAGCTACATAAAACTCCGCTGTGTAAATGTACAACCTTCCCTGTATCCACTCATCTGTTTAAAGACATCAAGGCTGATTCTACAATTGCTACTGTAAATAGTGCTGTAATAAACATGGGTCAATCGTGGAAGTTATGTTCCCAGAAATGAGTCCTATGATAAGCATCCTTTTTAGCTTTTAGGAGACTGTCCAAACTGATTTTCATAGAAGCAGCACCAATTCCTGTTCTTACCAGCCATGTACAGGCTTCCCTTTCTATAGACCCAGCATTTGCTGCTATTTGTTTTCTTTATGATAACCATACTGAATGAGAGGAGATGATATCTCAATGTAGGATTTGTAGATTGCTGTCTGTACGCAAGTGAGGTAAAGTAAAATATAAGGCTAGAGCCTGTGATTGGGCAACGGAAAAGGAAGGCGAGGCTAAGAGTTTTTGAGAGAGAGGACGGGACAGACGGGAGAAGGACAGAGAAAGATGGAGGAAGGGGATAAACAGCACTGCATGACTTGAAATAGCCACAGGTAGCTATGGCTATCACAGAAGAGCAATAGAATAATATAGGGCAAGTTGTCCAATCTAGGTGGGCAGCTTGTATCAATATCAATTGAGGTTTGAGTTCTTCTGTGTAGTCATTTTAGGGATTGAGAATTTATTGTTATAAATCTGACTGATAAATTATAAGGGGGGAATGTGGGTGAACACCATTTGAGCACAGCCATGGGGGCGGGCAGATCGCCGATGTTGGCATGCAGCTGGTGATATTGTAGATTGATTTTTAATAATTACATGCAACAAGGTTTAATTTGCATTTCCAGTGGCTAAGAATGTTGATCATTTTTTTCCTGTTTCTTGCCTATGAATACATCATCTTTTGACAACTGGTCATTTCATTAGCTTGTTTATTAATTGAGTTGCCTGGATTTTTTCATAATTAGTTTTCTAGTTCTTTACATGTTCTAGATATTAGTCCTCTGTCAGACATGAAGTTAACAAGGATTTCCTCCCATTTAGGATGCTGTCTTTTCACTCAGTTAATTATCTCCTCCACTGGGCAGTGGTGCTCTATTTTGTTGTTGTTGTTGTTGTTTTTCTAATGTCATCCAAATCCATTTGTCAACTCTTAGTTTTATTTCCTAAGCTATTAGAGTCCATTCCAGAAAAGTCTGACCCCATATTTTCAAGTATTTTCCATATTTTGTCATCTAAAAATTTCAGAGTTTTTGGTGATACAGAAAGAATTCTGACTTCAGACAGGCGAGAAATGGGGTCTTAAGCTTTATTTTTCTACACGTGGCTATGCTGAATTTCCAGCACCATTTGTTGAAGATTCTGCTTTTTCTCCAATATACATCCTTAATGTCTTTATCAAAAATTAGGTGGGTATATGCATTTAGGCTTTTTTGTATATATACTACAATCTATACAATTTAGTTTTGTAATAACAAAGAGAAATGTCTACATAGCCAGGTCATCTCTCAGAATTAACAAATAGAACATGCATTGGACTGTTAGCTGTGTCGTAGGTTAATAGGACTTAGGATGTCAACAGCTGTATCCTCAAAGCAAGGCTAGCCTGTTTTATTACCATTCTTGTTTATTCTGGGTAATTCAGAATAATTCCCTTAGATTATCTATGCAGGGCAAAGCAACCAGTGGGTCTAAATGTGGTGTTTAAATGGAATCTCCCAAATGATATTTTAAGAGGAAATAGCCATTAACTCCTTCACTCTTTGAGGTGTTTTCCCCTGAAAGGTAGAACATAAATGACCCAGAACAGGTGAGGTGTGAATAGTCTGACTTCTTTTTATGAAATCTGAGGATACGTCTTACAGAAAGAGCTTCAAGAGATGATTTACTGTGTGATCTCCCAGAACTGAAACACCTCAAAGCTCAGTAGAAAGTCTGGATGTGTCAGGTGTAATGCAAACAGGCAGGAACTTACAGCCTCCAAGGCATCCTGGGAAGGATTTATTTGGGGAATTAACTCAAAGGAAGAGTTTAGATTTATGTTGACAGGTTATTTTTAAGGTAGGGTGGACATATCTGAGTTTGGAATAGGTAAATCTGACTAAATCATAAAACTGAAATTTTCCGACCACTTCATTGATGCTAATAACACACGCTACATCAGAGCAATAAAAACAGCATTCACAACATATAATTCTGCATCTCCCTATATTATCCCACAAGGAGTGTTATCCCTTAGCAGAAACTCCTCTGTGATGACGGTTATTATTTCCATTTTTAATTTGAAAACACTGAAATGTAAAGAAGTTACAATACTGTGTTTGGGATCCCAGAGCAAGCCAGGAGTCAACTTATAACCGATTCCTCCTGACCTATTCTGTTCTCACAACAGCTAGGATTATCAGGATGTTTTAATATGAATAAATCACAAATCAATCCATGGTCTATTAAGACACCATTGGAGATATAGAACACAGCAGGATATTTTAAAAGTGTAGAAACACAAAGAAAAGTGAGTTATAAAAAGTCACACGTGGTATTAGAACACTATTCTCTATTTACTTGCCTCTGCCTAGCCACTTTGGAGAGAGCCTGATTCATTCTCCTACTGACCCTTTAGAACTACCTTCCTGCTTTCCCTCCCCTTCCCTCCCTCCCTCCCTCCCTCCTCCCTCCCTCCCTCCCTCCCCTCCCTCCAACTAGCCATCTTTCCTTTCCTCCTTTCTAAATTTTGGTATTGTAGAACAAACATAGGGTCTCATGCATACTAAATATATGTACACTGTACCACTGAAACACAGGCACAGGCACGCACACAAACACACACACAAAATCTTTGACACTTTTTCTCTCTCCTTACCTGGAGTTTAAGTCCTTATAGTGAGTGATTGGTTGGAGAAGAAATTTTCCCTACTATATGCCAAGTGGCTTTGTTGGAGCCCCTCCCCAGCCTCAAACCTTACCAATAGAAATCATTCATTTCATTACTTAGTGTTTTCTACAGAAATTTGGTTCCTCGAATTTTTTTACTAATAAAACATTAACTTATGTCCCAATGTCAATCCAAAATGGCATAGATTCTCAAGGCATACAGACCTGGGGTAAGTGCAGCTTCCAGGAACAGGTAACATCTCCTATCCTCCTACTCTGTCAAGGTTTCAGTCTTAAAATTATTATAAAACCCAAAACATACTAATAATACTAAGCCTGGAGCTATGACTGGGAATGAATAGATGATATAGTAAGATATAGATATAGATATAGATATGATATAGATATAGATATAGATATAGATATAGATATAGATATAGATATAGATATAGATATTATAGATAGATAGCACATATATATACACACACACATATATGTATATACACACACACATATATATGCTAGCTATTATATCAGAATTACTACATTTACTACTAACTTGAGTACAGTGAAATTCTATAGCATGAATTCCAGGGAAGTTCAGTGGCTCATATAAACTCCCAGAGATATTTCTGGATTTGTTGCTTAGCACATTTGCCCAGGTTACTCTATGCAGAAGTGTCACTAACCACCAGATAGTTAGGAGGTTTGAATCTAGCCAACAGTGGCCCTCGGGGTAGTGCTAAAGCTAAAGGAAGAAGGCATTTTTCCCCTAAACCCAGTAGCTCTATCTCTGATCCCTTGTGCCCCTGGCTCCTGATTCATTAAGACAGTTCACACTACCCTATGGAAACTTACAGGTGCTGTTGGGTGGATTTTTCCCCTTATCAGAGTGCTAAAAAGCATTTACCATCATCAGTTACCCCGGAAAACCAAAGCTTTACTTTTAAAGCTCTTACAGAAAACCTTTGACTCTTCTTTTTGTCATCAGACAGACACTTGTAAGAAGAGCAGCATACCAGGACTAGGCTATTTATAACACAGGATGACATGGAATTTTCAGGAATGTTTTATGGACCACAAATGCTTCATCCAGACTCTTCATTCTTCTTTCCATGCCTTGATGTTATAAATATGTCAGGAGGAATTTGTAAGGTCACCATATCTCAAACCTCTTAGAACTATATCCTATTTCAAACCTACAAGGCACAGACTTTATCAGTTGGCCTAGATTTAATTTCAGCTTGCTCCATTTGTACTTAGATATAATTTTAAAATGTTCACCATTATTTTGGCTGTTAGAAGTACCATATGATACTTGGTTTGTGTTTTCAAAACAAGTGGATAAATTAAAATATTGGAAATGGGGTATCCTGTTGGAATATTTAACATAAAATTAACATTACAAGATAAGGTTTTTCTTGCAGAGGATAATGGAATGTTGCTAAATTCTCTTATCTCTTAATATGTTAGTTCTTTTATTGAATAAAAGGTTTGATATTCTTAATGTATCTAAATATGGACAACTTCAAAAGCTACTTTAAACTTTCACTTATAATATAAGAAAAAAATAACTTCTGTATTCCTTTACTTAAGGATAATGTTTTTTTTTTTAATTTTGTCTACTGTCAATGGAGCACTGGCAGTACTTTAGAATACTGAAACACAAGGATAAATATTAAACTATGATACATACTATGTATTACAAATGGCATATTTACATTAATCCCAAAGAGTACCAAGGACCAGAAGAATAATATGAAACGTGTAAGACTAGTTACCCATAGGCAGAGGTAAGGGAAATAACTCTTGATTTGAAAAGGATTCCCAAACAGGCTTGGTGGACGTATTGCAATCCCAGCTGGGACAGTAAAGATCTGATATTCAAAGTATCTGATAATGAGGTTGAGGCCACCACAGGCTTCAGAGTGAAACTTTGTTGCAAATAAACAACAACAAATAATTTCCTTTTAAAGTGAGGATGTTTTTATTTTAAAAGAGATTTAAGAACTATTCTGAAATTATCACTATTTATTAATTCTATGCCTATGGAAATTTTATCATTTGTTATGTTATTCATTTTGAAAAAGCTATGTTTTTAAATTCCTCTGTCTTGGCAAGATAATTTCAAGAAAATTTACCAAGGTTTGTATTTACTACAACATTAACAAAAATAGCAACATAAACATCTACATATCCTAAAGACATTTCAAGATCTAATTAATCTCACAGCTTTGATGTTGATGCTTGTCTATAAAGTATAATAATGAATGCAATCACAGCTTTCCTCATTAGTAGAAGCTCATCATTCAGAAAGCTATATTCACTTCTATTTTCCTTATTAGCTCAGTCCAAAAGCAAAAACAAATAGTTAATGAACGCCAATTACGTTCCCAGACATTACAGCTAAAGCAACAAACACAAGAGTCCTTAACATTTTGCTGATGACTTTTGTGAATAAAGTTTTATTGGAACACGTCAATGCCCTGTTTTGTTCATGTAGCCTTTTTGGTTGCCCAACAGTAGAGATGAATAAGTAGGTGAAAGCGTATGACTCTCGAAGGCACTAGTTCTCAATCGCTCTGATAATATTGATGTTTAATATAGTTGTTCTTGTTGCTGTGACCCCCAACTATAAAATTATTCCACTGCTACTTTATAACTATAATTTGGCTACTGTTGTGTAGCTAACTATCTGGTATTCAGGAAATCTGATATGTGACCCCCAAAGGGGTTTTGACTCACAGCTTGAGAACCCACTGCTTAAAGGCGAAAATACTCTCCTTTCATCTAGAACAGATGCTCTCAACCTCTGGGATATACAAAAGTCTTTGTCCTTCTGGGTGCCCATTCTAACACAGTCACAAAATAAGTTTTGTGTGTGTAACAATAAGAAACAAAGTATAACAAAACAGCCAGAGGAGACAGTGAATATTGGGAAGGAGGTATCAGAGAAAGTGCCCCGGCAGAGATAACTGTTGGTCAAATATCTCGCAGAAGCAAGGGAACAGACTCTGAGGAGATCTGGGGATATCTCTTCAGCAGAAGGAACAGATGTAAAGTTTGGAGGCTTCTGTTGAAGTGATAACGTTCTTTACTAAAATATAACCACAATCAATAAGCATACCACATATCAAAAGTATGTCAGTGTGGGGCCATAGCTACTCTAGCCATTCCTGTTGCTGTAAATGATGATGGACAACTGGGCATTTTTGTGGGTTTCCTTAATTTACTTACCTACACAGGGAAAAAGCATACAGCACTAAGGAAAATACACATCACGATTACAAATGTATCAGGGACTGGATCTATGTATAAATTTATATTTCATCTCCAATAACTGGCATATATTCTTCATTTAGTAAATACACAAATATTGGTCATTTATACAATATTTTCTTCCTTCTTTCCCTACTCCTTTGTGTTTTTCATTACCAGACTGTTTCTCACTGACGTAGTAAACAAATCTGTAATTTTGACTGTTTCTCACATTAGCTTTTATGGTTTTCATTACTAATGATCTCAAAAGAATTAGATTTCTACTTCAAGAGCCCAAATTTCTACATGAACATGAAAATATAACCATGTAATTCTAGAGACTTTCACAGACAACACACTGAATTTCCCTTTTTGTGTGTGAGATTGTAACACCAAATAGATTTCACTTGCCTGTGCTTTGATTGCATTTAAGTCAGATTAATTTTTTTCTCACTATTAATAACCAATCATTTTTATTTATGAGTGGTAATTTATGTTCTAGATGAAACTACAATCTGTTTAACCATACAGTCATTGCAGAACATCTCTGTTATTTCCACTTTGGGGCTGCTATGCACAAATCTGCTTTAAATAATTTTTTAACGTTGAACATTATGTATCTGCTCTTTGAGAAATTCATGCACATTGATCTGGTAGACACAACCCCCAACTTATCTACTGGACGCCTGCACGGTACATACACAAGATCATATCAGCCAATACTCAGCGTGGTCAGGGGAGGAGACACAGGGAGGCACTCTAGCTGAGTGCTATTGTCAGTGGGTGGCAGCTGGGGAAGGCCAAGTCAGTTTTCTTCAGGAATGTGGCCTCTGGTAGGTTTCCCGTGATCCAGTGGATGTCCTATATGGACAGCTCTCACTGGCCTCAGTGTTCATAAAGAACATGAAATTGAAAGAGGATAAATCAGGTTCCATGAAAGTGACTTTGCAGAATAGTGGTGTAATATTATGTCAGGGAAAGATAGTGGCATAGTTTTCTTTAAATCCTCTTTTTCCTCACTGATTGGTTTCCCCAGACATGATCCAATGTGGAGGGCTATCTCTATCACTAACCTCTCGGAATTCTCATTTGTAACTTCACTGAGACCTCTAGCCATCACAAAGCATCTGTCTCCTGAAAGAGGATGTTGCTTCCCTCTAAGTTTCTAAATTACGGGCTAGTTGTAATGCAAATGAGATGATAAACTACACCTTCACATTCTCTATGTCTGAGCTGAAGCGTCCTTTTCCCTCCATAAGGTCTTTCTATTTTGTTAGGCCAGCCAACTGACATATTGCTCATTAATCATACATATTAACTGGAGTAGTTAACGGTTTGAAATCCAACTTCCCACTCTGTCCACAGGGACTAGATCTTGTTTTCTCAATGTGATGACACATGCTTCAGACCCTGCTAATTAGGACTTTCCCTTGGAAATTCATCCTGACATGTTTCAAGAACCATTCTTCCCCCCGGAGTTCAAGTTCATTAAATTATTAATACCCTTGTCTAAGTCTTGTAGGATCACTAACATAATAAAACTTTCTCTATTTTAAAAACCATAGTTCATTTGGAAGAGAAAATTTGATCTCTCTTCCTCATACCTCTTCTGAGGAGCAAATAAGAGAGATCATAATTAATAGCATACAACGTTGAATATATGGTAAAATTATTTTACTATAATTAGGTCCTAAGCAGTTACACAAATGTAAGGAGGTATCATTCTAAACAATCCAACGCAGATAACCTAAAATGAGGTCTATGAAATTGCTGTTAAGTGGTGAGAGTGTAGCAGGTTTACTGTGGAAGCTATCCTCTATCTACACAGGTGCCTGTATCATCTTCTTCGCTATATGGCCCTTTAAAGGCAAAAACTCTTCGGCTCCCAATGACAATCAACAAGTGCAGCTCAGAGGCCTAACTAGGATGTAATTTGCAAAGCCCAGCATAATCCGGCCACTCTGCCACTCACTCTACACCAGCCAGCTGTTTCTCACTATTCCTTGAGCAAGCCCCACTCTGCATCTCTCCCTCCTCCACTGAGGGTTCATCAGACTTTTAATGGCTTCTAGACCTGCTCCTTTCCAATCTCTTCTGGAGCTTTCCAGATTATTCTAAACAGTTCACCTTCCTACATAAATTTTGCTTCCTTGTCTTGTTATATTCTTTTCTATAATTTTTGTCCCTATCCAATATTTATATATTAACATTTATTTATTACATATGGAAATAAATCTAGCAGTAAATATTAGTGTTGGCCCAGACAGGAAACTTGGATTCAAGTCCTAAATCTGTTGTTCATTAGTCAACCTTTGATAAACTGCTGTGTCCTACATTCGTCTCACTGATAAAATGGGATCATATTGAAAGGAATTATTAAATGAATATGTAATTGCTTTTAATGGTAAATTGCCTGTGCTAAGGTCTTGTGTTATCTCTTGCTTCCATTGCCCACAGTGGAATGTAAGCTTCATGAGAACAGGATTCAAGGTATTTCCAAAGCTTAAGTGTTTCTTGGATGGCTAATAAATGACTAAGGATATATGAACTCAAGATGAAGAAAATGTCTACACAATAGTGACGAGGTATCAGGCAAGCTAAGGAGAGGCTTAACGGACAGGGTAGATACTTCGTGTAATTGAGAAAGCTGATTTTGTTACATTTGATTTTAGGATATGTATGACTACATGTAGCATTAGTAGATGCTGGGAACAAGGAACTTCCCTAAGGGGAACAGAGCAAGAGTCAACAGAGAACACAAGAGGAGCCTGGGAAGTGGTCCAGGGGATTTGCAGCAGAACCTGCCTTACTAGGAAGTCTCACTTTTATTCTGGAAACTAGAACTGATAAGAGAGCGTAGAGGAGGCAGATTGATAAGGACAGAGTCTAAATTACTTTTACCCACTTGTACTCTCAACTGACAGTCTATGTTAAGTTTAAGGGAGCAAAAAGTAACATTCAAATAAAAGAAAATGCACCCACAGTATCTGCACCATGGTGTGACCCAAGTGTTTGGGGTTTGAATACCATCAATATATTTTCCTGATACTTAATCAACTGTGCAAAAAAAGGGGGGGAGGGGTGTAGGGCTAAGGGATGCTTATAGAACACTCATGATCCAAAGCTTTGTGGTAGGGGCCAGAAATGAGAACTACAGGTGGCACACACAACCCAGGTATGCTGCTCAAAGCCACTCCCATGAGACGTTTCCTGTCCCATCTTGTCACTAAGGGTATATATTCAACTTGAAGTTTGCTTTGAAAAACATCATTAGTTTCTAGTGAAGCCCATTTAAAGAAAAGAAAGGGAAGCTAACAAGTTGATTTAGCAGGTAAAGGCACTTATCACCTGGCCTGAAGATCCAAGTTCAAAGCCTGGGACCAACCTAATGGAAGAGGAACACTGACTTCTCTGGAAGTTGTCCTCTGATTTCCATACATGTACCGTGGCATGTGCATGTACACACATATGCACATGGACATATGCACACAAACAAGCATACATGTACACACATGCACATGTACAAACAACACACACACACACACACACACACACGAGGACTGGTAAATGAGAGAGACAGAGAGTGAGAAAAAGAAAGGAATGATTTGAAAGATGTAAGATCCTGTTGCAAGTGGAGGAGGCAGCGGTATGGATTCTTCTTTCCACAGTTCTAAACTTATGTCAGGTCTCTTATTCATACTGAGTTACATCCTCTCCCCAGTCCTTACAAGAGCCACTTGTCTGATCCCTGAGGTAACAAGACCTCTATGACTGGTGTCATTGCTGTCATAGATGTATTTTTAAATATCTGCTAAGATACGAAATGCACTTGGGATATTACACATTCCTTACACAAGAATTCATTCATTTATCGTTTTCACAATTATCATTGATTTTGAAACTTGGTAACTCTTTACAACATTGGTCACAAATCTTATTTCCATCCACAAAGGTAAAAAAAGAAATTCAAACATCACAGATAGACAGTAATGTTTTCCTGTGTAATAAACACCTCATTCACAGTTGCGTGTGCCAGTCAAGACCATGTCTAATCTCCCTTAACATTTCTCTGATACCTGCTCAGGCTGAGCCGATGTCTCAGACTGTGTGAAAAAAACAGTCAGGAAAACAAGAAATCGTTAAAAAGAGCCACCTTTTCTGTCAGCAATCCCAAAGCAGACACAGTTGGACATATATTTCGGCTTGTGGGTCTGGTGTGTCTTTATCACCCTTGATTTAAATCTAATTGCTGCTGTAACTCCTTCTCTGTCCTCATAACGCTTGCCAAAAACCCAAAACACCTGTCATATAAGGACAAGTAGTCCATTATTTGCATTCTTTTCTTCATAACGCTGATGGAGGGCGAAGTGTTTATAAATCAAGTGTCTAATTTAAGATGCACGTGCGCTCTTACTGCTAGTCATCCTGGAAGGATCCGGTTATGTTTTACCGTTGCAAGTTTGCAGATGCCATTCATTTAAATAGCCCAGCTTGCTTGCTTGCTGATTGTAGTAACCCTCTGCCAGCATTTTTATTTTTTTATTTTTGCAAATACTGATGGATTGACAGTATATCCTATAAGTTTATTGCATTGTGAGAATATCATGGTCTCATTTTTAAGGTTTATTAAAATGTACATTAAAATATATATATCACTAGTGTGTAGCTTTGGTACTTTATTTTTCACCAAATGAAACACATTCATGTAAGCATCACTCTGTTAAAGAAGTAGAGCACAAGGACATTCCTCTCGTGGTTTCCCCCATAAATACCCACATCCACACTGGGTAGTTCATTGTACCACCTAAATGCATACGCTAATTCTCCCTGCTTGATCTTCCATATAAACTGATCAACATTAAGCTTTCAATTTTTCAGATGTGTTTTACTTTTTAACTGTGGGGAAGACAGGGATGACCATAGATATGTATGTGCACATGAGTTCAGGGGCCCATGGAGACATGTAGGGGCATCAGATTCCCTGGTGTTATAGATGGTTGTGCTAACCAGTAGCCATTTCTCCAGCCCCAACATTACGCTTCTAAGGAAGATGTATATTGCTCTATGTAGTTTAAGCTCAGTCATTTTTAAATGTTAAATAAAATGTTATTTTATTTAGAATCTTATGGGCATTTGACTGTTAACATTTTTTTAAAATAAATCTACTTACATAGCTCAGAGTGGATTGCCCACATTTAAAACCATATTACTTATTTTTGTTATATGTAGAAAGCGTAGGTGGGCGTTGTTGGCACGTACATACTACAGCACACAGGTGATGATCAAAGGATCATCTGTCTGAAGCCCATTCTTCCCTTCCACCTCTATGGGGATTAATATTATCAAACTCAAGTCGTCAGGCTTGTGCCCAAGTTCCTTACCCACTGAGCCATCTTGCCAGTTCCGATCACAATTTTGTAAAGGATTTCTCTTGCATTCTTTAGAAACTTTCCTTGCAACATTACAAATATTTTCATATGGCAAACTGAATATTTGGATAGAGTAGTAAAAAAAAAAATAGAGGATGAAAGAAATTGGCATTTTTTTTTTGGTTGCTACCACATTCTGAAGATTCTAGCACATAGCATAATATCTCCACCATTCCCATTTTTAAGTATATGGTATGTCTGCATTGTTGCAAAACAGACTTCCACCATTTTTTCTTCCTCCTAACTGAAATTCCCCTTTAAGCAGTCCCCCTCTTCTAGCCCTCTCAGCTCTGGGAAGCAACCATCCTTCTCTCTGTGAATTTGAGTATTTCCCTACCCATAGAAAAGAAGTCACAAAGTTTTCAAAGTTTTGCCATGATTTGATTAGTTTATTTCAGAGTCATGTGACCAAGTTCCCCCCACACACACTCCGCATGCTGTACCACATGACAAAATGTCCTTCCTGTTAGACTGAGGACAAACCTACTGTATGTGTGCATCACACTCTGTACAGCCATCTCTCCATGACTGCAGAGCTTCCATCTCATGCTGATGAGAATACTGTCACAATGAACTTTGTGTCACCAGAGTCCTAGGACAGAGACCTGACTGTGGGGGACTCAAGAGACTAAGGCCAGTTACCCAGCACCATGAATTTCTAATCAAAGACATAACTCGAGGGTAGAAACAGCAAAATAATTTTTCAGTGAAGTCACACTAAGAAGACAGCAGGTCTAGTGACTTCCTCACGTCATTCATGGTACTGATTATAGAAGCAGAAAAGGCTTGGGACTAGGAGGTACACACAGTTAAGCACCCTTGCACAGAGTATGGTTTGATTGATTGCCATCTCAACTCTGGCTCTGCTAGGTTTCCTGGCACGGGGGAGATGACTGGCTGGCTACAAAGCTCGTTCTTCCTGGACCTTGAGGTTAAGTTGGAAAGGAGGAATAGAATACATGCTGGAGTGAAATAAAGTCTGTCGGGCCATGACTACTGGGTCTTCTGTCAGGTTCAGGGCAATGACTGGAGACTTGTGGTACTGTTTTGGTGGTCTAGAGCAGGTATTGTTAAGTCGGGCAGTCATGTGCCATTAGTTGTGATGGTCTTCTAAGTCAAGAAAAGTCTGGCTCTTACCTTAGTGTCTTTAGCCTCAGAACGGGAGAATATTAATTAGGTTAATTTGGAAGCCTTCTATTAGGAGTTGTAGACAGACCTCTTTAAATGATGAGCATGTCTACGTGAATCATTGAACAGAAAGACAAAGATGAGTTAGCAAAGGAGACAGGCAGAGATCACAAGCTTTCCCCTTGTCAGGAGTTACCTGTGAGCTCAAGTGCAGGGTTGGCACCAGAAGTATGTACTGGGTGTATTCCCAGAAGTTTACATGGCAGTTCTCCTTTTAATTTATTGAGAAGTTCCATATACAATGATGGCACTATTTAGCAATTCTACAAGCAGTCTATAAAAGCTCCTTTTTTCTGCATCCTTGTCAACACTTGTTATTTCCTTTTTTTTTTATTTTTATTTTTGTTTTTATTTGATAAGTAGCCTTTCTACTCATTGTGCAAGGTGGGAAATTTATAAGTAATCTCTTTTGTAGGTGTCAACAAACCAGTGTCTGTGTACAAACACCATTTTATAGCAACAAAACTTGAACACACACACACAATTTTTTCTCTAAGAAAAGAGACAGCTAGCCCAGCCTACCTGCTCTGAACTTGACAATGATTATCTTCTGTTTCAAAAAAAAAAAACCAGCTAACCAGTTGAACTTCTTGGTTTGGGTTACATTTATGAGACTTGTGTGCTCTATTGGACTTGTTAGAAATGCTAATTCACAATTCTGAGAACCTCAGCTTTGGAAACTCTGGAGTAGGGCAAGGACCATGCATGTAACTGACTTTCTGGGTTTGAGCATATACTGGGCTTTGATCGTTAGGCAGAAGTCTAAATTGTAGTTCAAAATCTCTTTACTGTTGCCAAACAGAAAACCGCTCTCAGGTTTCCAGGGAAACAGTTTTGAGTTCATCTCTGATTTTATACTTTCTACCTTGGTTTTCAGGAACACATTAGATTAGCTTGATCATAAGGCAAGAGCGGTAGATCTCTCTGTGCTGGGAAGTTTGTGAAATGAGATTTATCAAAGTTGCTTCTGAACAAATAGCCCCCTGAGAGCAGCCACCCTACCTAGGGCAGCCCTTCCTAGATCAGCAGTCATCTGAGATAGCTGCAGGATATCCCTCGTGAAAATCCAAGCTCCCGCTTTTTGCCTTGCTTTACAGTGGGCCTGCAATGAGCCTTGAGATGAACAAACAGAAACAAGAGCAATCAGGCACGGAGGCAGACATGTAAGAAGCCAACATGACAGACTTCTCCCCGACCCTCCATCTACAGCCCCCACCTCCAAGACCCCGTGTCCCCAGCCAGTGCTGCAGAGCTTGGTGAACAAAAACACAACTTAGAGGTGACACTTTGCTCTAGATCAGTGGTTCCCAACCTTCCTAACCCTGCAGCCCTTTAATACAGTCCCGCATATTGTGGGGGCCCCCTAACCACGAAGTTATTTTCATTGCTGCTTCTTAACTGCAATTTTGCTACTGTTAGGAATCGTTCTGTAAATATCTTTGTTTTCCGATGGTCACAGAAGCAACCTCTGTGAAAGAGCCATTTCACACCCAAAGGGGTCATGCATGACCCACAGATTAAGAGCCACTGCTCTAGAGAAGAGAGAGGAATCTGATTTTAGTCATCATACAACAAAGAAGGGTTTGTGCCTGTTGTGGTAGCTAAATTATTAGCAATAAAGTACTCCTTGTATTGTCCTCCAAACAATACGATTTACAGCACACACAAAAAAAAATTCTTTTTCTTAGCTCTGAGGTACACTCTCTTCTTTCCTTAATGGTTTAAAATGCAAAGGAAGACCTCGTAGAAGGGCAGAAATTGGTGCAGCCATCGCTGGTGTGGGTGCAGCCAGAGCCTTACAGGGCAAACATAACAGAGAATCACTGGGGCTTCTGGGAGGAAGAAAGACAATGTCTGGAACAGAAACTATTAATGGCCATAGAAATTATGGCTCCAATGTCTCTCACACTCTAAAACTTCCCTCACGATTCTGTCTGCCTTGTGCCAGAGTGCCCTCTGCAGGGCAATGCGACCTGAAATCCCAAGGTCTTGCCGCTCCCTGTGCTATACGTACGACAGCTTAAAGTGAAAAAGAAAAAAAAGTGTTGCTCTGTAAAGCACACACTTAAAATTGTTCAAATATGCTTCTGGTAGTTACCAGACACTCAGGCCTTAAGCTGAAAATATGCGTTGGCTGAAGTCACCCTCACAAATATGTTCCTTCACGTTTATAACCCTCGCAAATAATCTTACTTGCTTGTCCACGCTTGGGAAGGATGTATGAGCCATTCGGCCCGCTCTGACTCTAACAGCAAGCACAGCGGGGCTCTGACAAGGCTGGTGTAACAGATCATGTAAATTGGAGGAGAAATGAGGGAGTCTGGATGCTTTCCTTCCATACAGAGCACGGAAGCTTTTTGCTCCCTATCAGTGTTGTGTTATGGCATCTGACACTTGCCTTGTCTTAACATAAACTCTGTGATAAAAATTGATCAATAGCCTGACTTCCCTGTTTCCAGCCCAAACAGAACTTTATTTCTCGTTTGAAGAAAGGAGAATGCAAACAAACCTGAGCCTGTAGTTTTAAGGCAACCTAATGCATGATTAAGGAAGGAATGGATCATCTGCTTGGGTGATGCCTTTTGTTTCATTTCTAGGATTCTTGTGATTTAAGAAACTACAATGCTTCTGTTTCTAAGTAAACTCTTTAGCCTTGCTTAGTCCTCAAAGGCAACCTGTGGCAGGACCTTTTCTGCCCATTGTATTTGCAGTGTAGCTCTGTCATTGGATAGAGAAGAGGTAGGCGGAGCTAGGAGTGGAGAGGAGGAAGGAACGAGAGAGGAGGAGAAAGAACGAGAGGCAAGAAGGCAGATGTTACCCTCGTGTCTCTAGCAGTTATTCATATCAAGGTTAGATATTTTGTGCTAACAATTCTAATTGTGTGGGCATCTGTGTATTGAGTATTTGTTGATATATAAATCTATTTGGTTAATCTTTAGCATTAAGTCTTATTTCTACTGGCTACTGGAAGTTTTATCTCTACTGAATAGGGGTGGCAGAGTTGGCCCAGGGAGCCATGATTAGGACCGTGGACTCCATGGAGCTGATTGGTGGAGGCAAGAGCCACGCCAACGTCTCTCGTGGATCCCAGGCTAGCGCCATTAGCGGGGAAAACTTAGAGCAGGAACATGGCTAGAGGCCCGGAGGTAGCCAGACCAGTCGCTTCCTCTAATACCTCCCGCAATAGCAACTGACTTGCATTTAGTAAAATTAAATATATTTATTTCCAGAAACATATACTGCAAGACTAGAAGATGTATGTACAGATAATCCGTATTAAATACATAGACTATAAGATTACATATATATTTTATATATATGTAATATATATATATTCTAATCTTACAGTCCCTTAAAGAAAGCCAGAGTTGATATTGCTTAAATAGGCAGCATATGAAAACAACACTAACTGTATGACTTTTATAATTTAATTTTTTGTCGTTGTTCTACAAGTGTGAATTTGGGAGTATTTATGGGAAGGGTAGGTTTTATTTATTCTCTGACAATTTCATACATGACTGTAATATATTTCTGATCATGTTTTCTATCATTATGTTTTCTCCTCCCCTCCTTCAGAAACTAATTTTTCCCAACCAATCCTTCTCCTACTTTCATCTCTTAGAAAGAAAAAAAGATAGCAAGAAAGAAAGAGAGAGAGAGAGAGAAGAGAGACAGAGAGAGGAGAGAGAGGAGAGAGAAAGAGGGAGAGGGAGAAGAGAGAGAGAAGAAAGAGAGAGGGAGAGGAGAAAGACAAAAGAGAGGGAGAGGGAGGAGAGGGAGAGAGGGAGAGGGGAGGGGGAGGGGGAGGGGGAGAGGGAGGGGGAGGGGGAGAGGGAGAGGGAGAGGGAAAGATGTGATCCACTGTGCTTGGTTAGGGTTGTTTGTATGCATATGGGACAAGCATGGGAGTGGAAGTATTGACAATTTACCAATGGCCACATCACTGAGGGACTCTTACTCCCCCAGCATCCATTAAGTGTCCCCTTTAGGGCTGGGACCTCCAGAGGTCTTTTCCTATTCATAACAGAATGTTGACAGCTAAATGTTGTACAGATATAAGCAAATACTCATAACTGCTTGAGTTCATGAGTGACACAGCTATTTGAAACAGAAGTCCTTAACAGTTTGAGCTTTATTTATCTCCCACAGCAATGGGCACATTTATCTCCCAAACCACAACGTAATATTTGTTTGCTTACCTACAGATCCATCTGGCATTTAAACTTCCTACCCATCTTCAAGCCTAAATAAAATTAGTGAATGAAACGGGCTTTTCCATATGACTTAGTCAGGGTTTTATTGCTGTGAAGAGACACCGTAACCAAGGTAACCCTTATAAAAGAAAATATTTAATTGGGGCTGGCTTACCGTTTCAGAGGTTCAGTCCATTATCAGCATGGCAGGAAGGAAGCATGGCAGCATCCAGGAAGACATGGTGCTAGAGAAGCTGAGAGTACTACATCTTCTGAAGGCAAACGTCTCTCTTCCGAACTCTAAGGGCTTATCAGGATGACCAAAATATCTGAGCCTATTTCCCTGTCCTAGCCCAGATGGGACAAGCTGCCTTGCCTCAAGCTTTTTAAACCTTGTGGTACAGAGAATCAAAAAGAGAAGTTATAATAACTCTTGCATTTTTCTTAAATGTGACCAGTTATTTGGACTCAATCATGCAGTGGTCTAGAAATCAATCCAATATTAGAAATAACAGTCTTCATTTGGAAGGCTGGTTCTGGACAGTTTCAGAGACATATTTGGAAGTTAGCTGCAGTTCTCTATGATGTTATGTTAGCAAGAGATAAAGTTGGGACAGGACCTGGATTTCAAATAGGTGTTAGTGCATGTGTTAAGGCTTTTTTTTAATTGTCAAGCTACAGTATTTGATGTAAGTTGCATTGATTGTACACTTTGTAATTGTTTTAGTGTGTTGAAACCTGGCATGTCTATTTCGGAGGTCTATCAACCAGCTTTTGTCTTCTTGCTCTGAGTATTACAGAACCTTGGTATTCTGAGCTACCCATTTTAAGAGGTCATGTATGTGCTAGAAACTGGACCTGGGTTTTCTCAAAGAGCAGCCAGGGCTCATAACCATCGAACCATCCCTCCAACCACTGAAAAACATTGATTATTTCACCAAATTACACTTTTTATTTGAGCTGAAACTGCAGTAACCATACAAAATGGCGGTCTTAAGTTATCTTTTACGTACTGTCCTCATATTGCTGGAGTGTCAAGATAGTCTGCACGGGTCAAGAGCAGTTAGGATCAGCTGATCGCAGGGAGTGTATTTCCCACTGTGGTGGTGTAAAACTGGCCCACAGCTTCAGAATTCATTGATATCAAAGAGACATGTGCACTTGGAGTTGTTTCTTAACATTTTCTTGTTGTCTTCCATATTCCTGCTATCTATTGTTGTGTTAAAATGAAATTAGATCCCAATACTTATAATCTATTTTCTTTTGGTTTCAAGGGAAGACGAGGGAAAACAGGACCCCCAGGAAATCCAGGACCCCCAGGACCGCCCGTGAGTAAATAAGCCATAGTCTCTTCTGCCTCTTTCATTTTATTTCCCTTTACCTGTGAAAGTGGGTTGGGCTATCAGAAGTGTGTTGGTGTTGATTAATATCGATTACAAAACAAACAAACAAACAAACAAATAAGCCCAAGAGGGCCTGAATGGAATTGGGCAGGTATCAGCTTTCCTGCTTTTTTTTGCAAACACTTTATAAAATTTTCAGTAATTATTTTATGTTTTGAAGAAATTAAATGAGGGCACACTAACAGGCAAAGGGAATCCTTTCTGTCATTTCTAAACATTTGACATGGCTTCAAGACAAGTGTCTCTGAGAAGGAATTTAAATGATGAAGGCATGTAAAGTTGGCCAAATGCCTGGAACAAATACGCTGGAATCTGGAGTAACTCCCAAGTACTGATAGATATCCTTTCTGAAGAGCCAGAAGATTAAGAAATAGGTGACCACTAGAAAGGGTTTAGAGTTCTCGGCTCCACAGGTTTCAGTTTATTGCTAACGTGTTTGGGGGAGGGATGGGCATATTTCAAGGATTAGCATTTAAACTCAGCTATGCTTCTGATTCAGAGTGCTCATTAAATCTTGTATTGGGAGTAAAGATGGTTTATGAACTTTTTAATATAATAAATATCCAATTTGTTAGACTAAGAAAAAAGAAAAAAATGACATAGACTGTAAAAGGGTTTATACATAGATCAGCATTTGCCTAAGGAAAAACAGTGGTTGAGCCACTGGTTCATTTCGGCTTGGTAATTGTGATTTGTGGAAACTTTGATTCCCCCAAATGACTAAAAATCTTTCCTTTCATACAAACACCATCCGAAGCTCATCCTGGGATACAGTCAGTTTTCAACAGTTTGAGGGTTTTCTCATCATAAGATAAATTGACGCCTGTACTTACTCACTCACCATCTAGTTAGGAACAACATTGGAGAGAAAAGTAAGTCCTGTAATTGGTTCCCTGTGCTTCTCTGTCAACGAACATATTCTTTTTCTACAATATAAGGTCCTTCCGAAAGAGAACTGCTATTTCCCAAAGGACTAGAAATGAAGAGAGTTATTCACAGCGTATCTTTTCAAGGTCACCATAACTAACACTTTGAACAAATATCTCATCAAAGAAAAAAAAAATCTAATTGTACCCATTTCACACTGTTCGAGGGTTTCACAAACATCTATTTGGGGGTCTTACTAAATGCTTAACTGGAACTGGACTTGAAAAACTGAATAAGACCCTGCCCTTGCTTTTCTTTTGGAGATTTGAGTTCAGATCAGAGAAATGTGGGGTGAAGAAGAGAATACAATGAAGATAACACAGTTGGTTTCCTGCTGGAATTCATGGCAAAGGATAAAGGTTGAGACTTTAGAGACTGAGAAATAAACCAAATAGAACAGGGAAAGGAGCAAGCTGGCTATCTCTCCCCCTACACACACACCACCATACACACACACCACAGCCCATCTCCATTCCACCTTATACCCCTACACCCCCTGACATGGCACACCTCACACCCCCCACCCACAGCACACATACCCACCCCTTCCCACCCATATCCCACCCCTCCCCCCCCCACCCATACACACCCACACTCTGTTTCCATTCCACAGGCACACCCATCCCACCCCACTCCTGTCCCCCAGGAAGAAGACTGTGTGAAGAAACACCCAGAATGTAAAGCCTCTGATGGGTAGAGGTGGATGCCCTGCCACAGACAGCTGAGGCACATCTAGAGGCCAACGGGGATGCAGTCAAACCTTTCCAGGGTCCTGGCAAACCCCGTGGAAAGCTAGGAAAGTAAACAGAGGGCCTACACCAGGGAGGGCCTGGGCCAGATTTCACTGATGGTCACTCTAGCAACATTAGTGAAAGCAGATGGCTGAAAGCAAGCAAGAGCAACTCTAGCTATTTATTGCTTCTGAAGTCTCTGCAGGGTATCTGTGATCGCTACTTGGCTGTCCCGTGGAGCTAATTTGTATTTGATTTCCATATAGAGTGCAAGGTAGACAGGAACAGTCTAGTCTATTTTTAATTTTTTTTTCTGTCTTTTCCAGCATGAAACCATGCTTTACATGAGCCCTACTTCATGACAGGGAATAAGGCAGCTAAGAGAAAGGGTGGTCGGGCACTAAAATTCTTCTGTTTGAGATTAGAGATGGTATGCGAATCACTCCAGTTGTCTCAGCTTGTGCCGTTCCTAAAGCAAGCATGTGAAGGAAGGGTTCACGACAACTTTAAATATAGAAAGTAAAAATAACAAATAAAAAAATTAACTTTACCTCTTATGAAATAGTGTTTGAATGATAGATCCCTCAAATGAATGAAAAGCTGAAACATTTATAACATTATATTTAGATGGTTATTTTAAAAAATACATTAGACAATTTGATTTTCGAAGATCCCAGGAATGGAAGTCTTCAGGGGTCTTTAGGCAATCCTTTGATAGTGGAGTACTTGACTCAATGTCCTCTTGAGAACATTCTTCTCTTTGAGGGTTTAGGGGTGTTCTCTCAGTCAAAGGCAGTGTTGTTCTTTATTGGAAAGTCAGTGAAGACAAAGGAGTAGAGACTGAGGTAAAGTCTCTGAGGACCTGAGGCAACTCAATGTAATTGAACTGCTTTAGTCCATCCTTGACCTGAGATTCTTTGTTCCAGGGCCAAAACTTATTCTCACTTCTCTAAATTGTTATATCAAAAGACAAGTCATTTTGAATGAATAATTTTCTACAACTTTAGAGTCAGCTAATGAACTGTGTGTTTACATTTGTGTGTAGGTGGGTGTGTGCATGTGCACTTGCAAGAGAATGTACCTGGAAAGAATGGATTATATCCAAAAATCATAATAACTAACATTTTAAGAAAATTAAATATCCTGGGTGAAGGGAACCAAATTCAAGAAGGAGATATTGACTATTCATATTCGCTTTTCTGTTATTGTGATAAGTCACTCTAACTAAAGGCATCTTGGGAAAGGGTTTATTTGGTTTACACATCCAGGTCACAATCAAAGAAAAGTCAGGGTATGAACTCAAGCAGAAACTTCTTATTGACTCAAGCACTGGCTTGCTCAGATAGCATTTCTTTACAGCCCAGACTCACCTGCCTAGGAAGGCCACCTACAGTGGGCTTGGACCTTCCCATGTCAATCACCAATCAAAACAATCTCTCAAAGACATGAGCATGGCCAATAGAAGTGAAGCCATTCTTCATTTAAGGTTCTCCATTCCCAGGTGATTCTAGGTTGTGTCTAGTTGATAGTAACAACTAACCAGGGTGTTTACTAAATCTGATGAAGTAATGATTCTAAATTATGAGTCACTGGATCATGAATGTCATATCCATTACTACAGATTAGTTCACCATGTTTTAATTATATCATCTGGAAAATTTATCTTTTCAGGGAAGACTTACTTGTCATTCATACATGTAATTTGCAGTTGGTTGCCAAGGCTAACTATGTTCCTTTCTGTTGAATACATTTTTAAAAATGATTTTGTACAGTTTCCTGTCAAACAGCAGATCTATCAATATAGAGGTAAATGCTTCCAAATTTCCTAAATGACTTTTGCCAACTTATCCTTTAATTGTTTTAGATTAATATATCATTTTCCTCTTCCCTTTCCTTCCTTTTAAACTCTCCCATAAGCCCCTCCCTGCTCTCTTTCAAATACCTGGTTTTTCCTTGTTGTGGTTTTTCTTTGTTGTTATTATTTGGAGGGTTTGCTATACCCTCTTGTTTCTTCTAGTAGTTGTTACACCTCTTAGACCATAGAGTTCCCAAATGAAAGACACAAAAATCTTTAGATTTATAGTAAGCCTTAAAGCATCAGAGCTGGGCAGATATCAACACTTGGCATGTTCTGCGTGGGCCACTTCCTCTCCCACAGGCTGGTCCTCATGGCCATGAGCTCCAGTCCACCTACCCCATGGCGACTTCTTCCTTCTTCCTCTCTCTCTCCCTCATCGTGGTTCCTGCTTGAGATCCCAAGCCCGGGAACCTTCACTCTGCCCCGTCTCTTCTGTCCAGCCCAGGCTGTAGGCATCTTTACTAACCAATCAGGGGAACAAAAGCTGGTATACATAAGAATCTACATGTATTGGATCAACTGAATCTTGGGATACATAATTTAGTATTTGAATACAAGCAGCACCAGATCAACCCTCTACAGTTTTTCATTAATTATTGTTATATACACATATACATATGTACATGTATATTATATACATACATATATACATATATACAATATATACATATATACAGTCATAAATATAACTGCTTGGTCTCTATAATGATACTTCCTATGTATACTTTCAGAGCTGATCCTTTGGTATTGGATAACCAATCGGTGTGCTCTTCACCAGAGAAAGCTTTTTTTTTTTTTTTTTTTTTTTTTTTTTTGTCAGCATTCCTTTGTAGTGTGTAGTTCTGTGTTGAGGGCTGTGTTCTTTTCCTGTCCAAGTTGACATGTCTATTGTTGCTATGTGTCCTAATTCAGCTCATGCATGCTTCAGCAGCTGTGTAGTGTGCAGTGAGACTTTATGGGTGTAGTTTCTGATATTCCTCAAAGAAACAGTCTCCCTACAGACTCTTCTTCTGGCTCATGCAGTCTTTCCAACTCCTTTTCACGATGATCCCTGAGACTTACTTATGGGAGTTGTCCTGTTTACATATCTAATGGGACTGGGCTCCACAACTCTACACTTTGATCAGTGGTGGTTTTCTCTAATAGTCTCCATCTGTTGCAAAGAGAAGTTTCCGTGTTGAGGCGTAAGGGCTACACTTATCAGCTGAGATGCTGGAAAAGGATGCTCGGTACTCATCTAGGTGGAGGGGATGTAGTTAAGGGTTTGAGTTTTTACCATGTCGTGGACCTGGAACCTGTAAAATCCAAGAGCAGAGTAGAGCCATTTGACAAGAGTTCTTGAACAGTGGCATAGTACAGGCACCCGGATTTTCTACTGCTTCTAACAAAAGCCACTGATCATCTCGTGAGAACCTCACTCTCATGGTCCCACCTGATAGTAATTACATCCTCAAAATGCCAGCCATCTCCAAATACTGTTAACTATGAATTTAGTGATTACATTTCCAGTACATAAAATTTAGAGGGCCCATTAAACAATAGCAGAAAGAAACCATAAGCAAAGATATCTGAAGTGAGTAAAACCTTGAGATGGGCTAAGATTATAATCGAAAACAGTTTCCCAAAGAGACAAAGTAGAAGAACTCTAAACTCCCACATGAAAGAAATAAGTCCAATAGAAAAAGAAAGAGATGCAATAAAACCAAGAAGGTTTATTACAGCACTAGCTTTGTGTTAGAAGCCACTTCCAGTGTCTTATGAAATCTTAGAACTACCTCAAGAAGCTGAAATTGCCCTCCTTTTACAACAGGATAGTGGTCCTTACAAACATCCTGCAACTTTCCAAAAGCCAGAAGTATATGATGGGGACCCCGAATTCAGACTCGAGATTTGAGTCCCAAACTTACCTTCATTGTGCTTGAGGACTTCCAGGTTGTGATCTGATACAGACTGGCCTTACTTAAAGATCACATACAAGAATTGTTTGACTTTTCTATGGGGATCTATGGCACCCACATCATAGGAAAGCAAGGTAGCACAGGGTGTGTGGGATGCCATCCTCCCAGGCAGCCTTTCTGGACGGTGCATGTGACACTGCTCTCTCTGTAAATATGAAATCATAGCACGTGCCCCACCTACTTCTAGAGGTGACTAGCAGGACCAGCTGTCATGTACGTATAGGAACTTTCTGCTGTATGTACATAAATCTGTTAGTATTGCTCTGAAAATCCATTTTCAATGTCGGTAGAAGAGATTGCCCTACATTAGAATGGTTTCCCATTTTTGTTCAGTCAACAAAAATGTAACATCTACCTTTGACTTGCTTAAATGATCACTCTACGTGTTGGATACTTATTCTATATAAGTAAATTCAATCTTGAAGAGACAGAGAAATTATTTCCAAGTCACAGCTAAAATGAGGAATTCGAGGGTATGCTTTCTCCCCCACCCCTTCACAGTTGCGTTCTGGCTTATGGAGCTGGTTTGCCCACGACTGAGACATTGTATTTTATTACTTGTGATCTCCTTAGAGTCTCACCCACTGCTCCTTAGACTCCAACAAAAACATCTTTCCAAAACAGCTTTCTGGTGATCTTATCTGCGTATGCAATGGAAAATACTGACCTTATGTTACTATAACAAAACTTGGGAAGCCAGAACGTTCTGGAAGCCTTAGTTTGTCTGTAAGAATTTTAGTTCTTAGTTTCCTTCAGAATGATTGGAAAGCTGTGGAAATACGCTGGAGTAGGAGGGAAAGCCAGAGAAGTTAATGAGCCATTAAGGGAAGCATGTAACAGCCCACCCCTGTGACGTTAGCTTTGCTTCTCATTTATCATCTCTGTAAGGAGCGTTGATTAAAAGCCGCGTTAACTCTAAAATGTGTTATTATTCTTTCTATCGCAGGAATGCGTTTAAACCATCTTTATTCTCTTTCTGGCATTGTTTCTGTGCACTGTTTTATTATTGTGGTGTGAGAATTCATCAGTGGGCTCAAATATGTCACATTTGAATGCAGAGCAATTGAGTTTGGAAAAAAAAAAAAAAATTTCAAGAAATATGTAATGTGGGCCAGCAGCGCCCTCTACTGCTCCCACTGGAAAATTTTCTAGGCAAAGATGCTTCTCAGAGTGCAGATGTGGACATTGTTTTTACACGTTTGTGGTTTAATTATGAGTGAAGTTTTGAAGTTTCATTCAAATGCGAATTTCATGTGGCACTTTAGGCTTTTATTTTACTTTAAATATAAATGCCATCCCATCAACAATAGCTTTTAACGTCAACTTCATACATTCTTCAGTTGAAAATTCAGCCCTAGCTCTGGGTTCTCTAGAATGCCCGTATATGGTAAAACACTGAGGTTAACTATTAACTTTGTGGAGCTCACTGAAAAAAAAAATGCCTATTTTCCAGGCCAACAATCTGGTTTTAAATATTTAAGTCCATCTCATTTATGCTTTAATTTAACATCACTGTAAAATAATTTCTTTTACCCTTAAAGCAAGAATCATCATATGGTGGTAAAGTGCGTGACTGATTTAACATCAGGTGAAGCAATTACATGGGAAAATTTAGGGTGCGAATTTTAACTCATTTTCAGCAGTAATCTCTTAGCTGTGATTTCATTCTCTGTGGTTTCGGTAACCTGTGTTGAACCATGGCCCAGAAATGTGAAGCAAATTCCAGAAATAATTTATTTACAAGTTTTCAGTTATACCCCCAATTTTAATGAAATCTCACAGTGTCTCATTCTGCCTTCTTTGGGGTTGGAAATCACCTCCTTACCCCCTGAATCCAGTTTCTATATAGCACCTACCCAGGAGTCATTGCACTAGCAGATTGACCACCATAGTATCACAAAGTGATATTCCAACAACACTCCCTTTACTTAACGACAGCCTCAGAATCTCAATGATGGTGAAGCTGCTTCTAAAATGCCAAAGAGAAATTGAATGCCCAGATTTCTAGGATTTACGGTAAAAACAAAACAAATCTTCTATTTTATTTTTTTTATCATAAAAAGAAACAAATACTTCTCACTCTGCTTTGTAGTTCATTGTAGTTCAGACTTCCAAGGCATGTATGCAGGGTGAACATTTAGCTTATACGGGACACTAGTTAAACAGTTTGTTTAAATGGGACAAGTGTTAAGTTATAATTTCCCTGACCTTAATGGTTGCTTGGCATGGACTAAGTTTCTCAGGTTTATTCTCTGCAGGTAACGAGGGATTAATGTAATTATCTTCTAAGCACTACCACATACAATGTATATACAGAGATTCAAAACATCAATGTAGCACACTGCAGAGGTCTCTGCCTTAATCGTTGTATGTACTCTATTGTAGTGAAGGGAGCATATAGCAGGAGTTACTAAAAATTAAATAAGAAACAAAACAATTTCAGCATAATGTGTAGATCTCTATGGGAATAGAGTGATTAATGGGATAAGAAATAAAAGAGGTATTCTTCTGGTCAGGGTAGCCTGAGTTGGTATCTCTCTGATCAATGACAGGATTCAAGAAGGAACTAGCCATAGGAGGTCAATAGACAAGAACTTTCCAAAGAGAAAGCCGGATGTGTTCAGTAAATATAATGGAACTGAAAACACAGTTTCAGAAAAGGATTGGGGTGGGAGCCTTTATCACGTAAAGGACTTATAAGAGTGAGAGTTGGCAGGTGGAAATGAGAGAAGGTGGGTGGTCACTGTTCCCTTCTGTTAAATCCTGTGTGTGTGTGTGTGGTTTTATCTGCAGTAGTTAGCTTTCTGCTTGGTTTTGTTGTTGTTGTTGGTGGTGGTGGTGGTGGTTGGTTGGTTGTTTTAATGTGATGAAATGATTCAAATAATTATTATAAAGATGACTTCCTCTTTAGCTTGTCATTTTTAGTCTTTAAATAGACAGACCATAGACTTGTTTGCTAAGAGGGAGAAAAAATTTTTGATTGTAGACTGCTCAATTTCAACTATGCTGTGAACACAAGAATACTTTTTTTTTTTTCATTGAAGATGGAAATTCTATCACATATAATTCAGTCCTTTTTTCACCTACCTCTAACCCTGGTGTTTTTCTTCTAATAGGCTACAGGTTAGGTCAGATAACAGTTATATCAGGCAAATGACCAACCTCAAAACATCACAGAAACTTACAACTACTGCGTTTGGCTCCTCTTGTCTATCCTGGTTCTTCCCTTGTATCTCTCCATCTCTCATTCTGTTACAAAGAGCAAAAGATGCCACTGTGTGCAATATAAAGCATGATCACCTCTCAAAGGAAGTTGCTACCTAAAGCACACTTGAACTGTTGAATGAAGCCAATGACAAGACATTTCACTGCAGCACTATTCCCTGTTAAAATATCCCATGTATGACTGTGCATTCCAAGGCTCATGATGTTTCAGTGGGAACCTGGTTCACTTACAAGCCTTGAACTCATCAACGCTTTTCCAAATGTTCATTTCTGCAGTGAACCCTGGCCTCGTCTGTCTATCAACTGACTAGAGGCCATGCACTCTAATGACAATATCAAAGAGAAAATAAACCTAACCATCTATTTGAGCCAACGGGATAGCAATTTCATTTCTTATTGAAAAATATGATGACATCTGTGAATTTAAACACACACACACATACACACGTTATGGAGAGAGAGAGAGAGAGACAGAGAGAGAGACACAGAGAGAGAGAGAGAGACAGAGAGGGAGAGAGACAGAGAGAGAGAGAGAGACCTGACCCATTAATTATTTTTACTGCCACTTGTGCATTATTGGGGTCATGATTCCAGACAAAACAGCTGTCGTCAACATTGCTAAAATTCCAGTGTCACCTTGTGGCCACAGAACAAGTAGGCATGAGTGTGAAGCAGCTGGTTATCAGACTGAGATTTCAAACACCAGCATTCAGATCCGTTTTCTTACCTTCTTTTCTCTCTATGAGCAGCAGTAGTAGTGGTACATTATTAACACTTTTCTCACTGCTAAGCCTTTCCTGGTTATAGCTAAATAATGGTGGAAGAGGTTTCATCTTTATCTGCCACCAACTGCATCTCCATCTCGGCTCATTAGTGACTCTTTGGACTGACCTATGTTCTTTTTATCGACAGTGAAACAGCTTTTTTAAATCCTTGATACATAAGGGCTAAGTTTATAATTAGTTGAGTCAGTGCATGAATTTATCATGACTCCATCATGTTGGGGAAATGTTAAGGTTTAAGGAAGCAAAGTCCAATCAGATTTATTTGAACCTTTTTTGTTCAAAAATGGAACTTGTTTCTGAAATAATTTTATAATACACATTTGGCTCAATAGCTTCAAAAAAGATTCCAAATCAAATGGCTATTTAGTTATATATTATATATATATATATATATATATATATATATATATACATGTATGTATGTATGTATGTATATATCAGCAAGAAAATACCATCTGCCTATGACATCAGCTTTTGTCTGCACGACACCTATGGTTTCATTTAACAGAAAGAAAGACCAAGAGGCATTTTGTAAGTAGAGATAGTACTGTCTTGGGGGTTTGAAACTGAAGGAAATATATAGAAAATGAGATATGAAGCAATTTCTGCCATGTCTACTGATTTTGTTGACTGGGAAAAATATCTAGCAAATATGGTGGATGGTTTATATTTGATTACAATATTAGGTTGGGCCCTCCTGAGATATTTGAGTACACTTTATTACTTCTTTGAGAACTCATGTACTCTGATCATATTCAACTCTGACTCCTGCTCCTCACTCCTTCCTGTCCCCAACCACCTCTCAAATAAGTGTGTCCCTTTTTTTAATCCAAGTACAATTTATACTATCCATATATTCATGGGTGTTGGGCCATCCACTGGTATATGAACCTACAAAAGGCTACATGCCTAATTTTCTCACATCTGTCAATTGCCCATTGCTCCTAAGTTAGGAATGGGGGCCTATAACCCCACTACTCCCAAATTCATAAGGCTTTATCATTTTATTTTCTGTACCATTTAGAATTATTAAAATATTTCAAATTCATTTTTAATAAAAGGAAACCCACTCTACAGACTTGATAAAGGTCACTGTCACTAATCATGTCACTTATTCCCAAGGTCATCAGTGCTCTATCTTCCAGAACTCCTTTGTGCATTGGAGCTAAGTAAATAAGCTAACATCATCAGGTACTAGAACTACCCCTAGTACACTTACTTGTATGTCACTTTGAGGTTCATTTGACCCACAGTTGTCATTTGCAGATCTATCATTAGTACGATATGGAAATGAGAGAAAACAGTATCATATTTGAGTTGGAAGTCAAGACTTAATCTCCCTATATATGAAGCCTGCAATTTTCCATTGTCTACAGCAGTCCACAGTATTCCCAGATATTCAAATTTAGCACATGCTCATCGCCTCTGTATTACTTGGCTGTGTAAGCACCGCCAGCGTCAGACTGGTTATCTTGAGCCTCAGCAGTGTACCTTAGAATTGCATTTTCTCTGCACAGGAAGCCTTGTTATTTTCTCAATGCTTTGAAAGGAAGTGAATGTTATCACTTAATTACAGTAAATGGTAGCACAGAGGACTGATAGGTAGACGCTGCCTCTGTAGCCTCTGGGAACCAACTTTATTTCTGCTTGGGTGGTATGTGGAGAGGTTTCAGGGGGCAGAGAAGATGGAGGGACAGCTGCTCCCAAGGTGAGGCTTCTCTTGGTGATGATCTTTTGGAGACATCACATTATTTTCGCACATCCCCATACTTGCTAGCTTTCATGTCCCCTGGTTTTTGTCATCTTGCACTGGATCATTGATGCTGCTTCTGGGGGTGGTAAGGACTTGAAAGATTCCCTGCTGCTCCTCATATCTCAGGGAGCTGACAGATAATATCTTTGTCCTTTTTTCGGGACCTACTACAGAGAGATGAGTCTGGAACATTTTGTGGATGGATAAGCAGAATGGTGTATTAGGAGAGGAATCATTCATGTTTTCTAAACTTAGAAGTTATGGGTATCAGTCAACAAGTACTGCTGTATCAATAGTGCAATGAGGCTTAGAGGAATCAGATTGATCTCTGGGGGAAACGTGCACCTTCCAAAATGGCTGCTTTCTTGCCTTTGGGCTGTAAAGGGTTAAAAATGTTTGCAATTCATAGCATAATTTAGAAAATCTGTTTTCACAAAATGGATTAATTATACCCATTGAACGCGTTCACTGTCACAGCCCTATCCTCCCACTGCCTCTCCAAAATGACAAGTGAAACCGGGGACTTGGTAATTTTGGAAAACAATCAGGTCACATAGCGAGTAGTTTGCTTATTCACACAACCATGAACTGCCTATGCTTGAGTTCCCTCAATTACACAGCTCAGTATTCAGGCCAGAAGCAGACAAGCCCAGCGCAAGCGAGCGCTTTCCTAGAATACACAGAGGAACGAGTTTGAAAAATGTCCAAAGTGGCAGATGGGGGAAAAAAAATTCTCATTCAAGATCTAGAAGCTTCCTCTCCAGCAATCCCTCACCTGTTAACCATACAACTTTGGGATCTCAGAACCAGGGACACTGGCAATATCTCAGACCAAGATCCCCAAGAGCTATTGACCTTTAAAAATATGGTGCAGGTATATGCCAGCATGGCACAAGGCAGCTGAGACAAGAGAACATGAGGAGCCACTGTACTGAAGATGGTGGGTCACAGTACTGAAGATGGTGGGTTACAGTACTGAAGATGGTGTGTGGTTCTGAATTCGGCTTTATCCTTCAAGGTGTCCAGGCACCACTGAACACTGGGCTGGAAAGGATGAAGCAGACCAGAAATGGGTGGGTCAGCCAGATCTTGGTCTGGCTGTGAGTGCTGGAGAAGGCCTTCTCTGAGGTGTTCAGGGTTACAAATCTTCTTTATGGGGGAAGTGTCTCTTCTAGACAATATTCAGTGAAACAGCTCTCTTAGACAATATTCTATGGAGCAGTAGCTCTCTCTTTTCAGGGGTTAACAGGACTATAGAAACCTTGGGGAACGTGTAGGGGTTTCCAAGGGGAGTGTACATTATCGGCTGGGGCTGAGGTGCTGGAAATCCTTCATTTGTATGAAGAGGAATCCGAGGCACTTAAACCTGTAATTTGGAAAAGAAGCTACATGACGTTTTCAAGGAGGACAGAGGTGGGGGTTCCATGGTCATGCAGGCCCAGAATAGGGAAGGAGCGATCCTTACTCCTGCAGTTCGCAAGATGAGATTTTTTCAGGGTTTGGATGCTTCTTGATCTCGCTCTTGTTCTAAGCCCGTTCCCAGGTTGCGCTTGCCCCTCAGTGGTGGGTCGCAGAATGGAACATCATGGGTCACAGTAGTGAACATCGTGAATAACACAACTAAAGATGGTGAGTTATAGTACTGAGCATCAAGAAGAACAGGACTGAAAATGGTGACTCATAGTACTGAGCATCATGAATAACAGTACTGAATATCATGTGACACGGTACTTCTCACACATTCCAAAGACCCCCCCATCGAATGAGCACATGGGCGCTGCAAACTTCGTTGAATCGTGAAACCAGAGTTCTCTGATACAGCTCTCAAAGCCTTCAGTTTCCCTCGGTGCCGATGTGTACCAATCTCTCCTCCAGGACAGACGGTAGCGGCTCTGCTGTGGCCTTATTAGAAAGATATTTCTTTCTCTCTGTGTGACAGCTTCACAACTAATCTTCTTTGTGGTTTCGTGCTCACTAGAGTTTGCGATAATCAAAATTCTCCCCAGGTGATACTGCTCATTTGGTTACAGAGTGTCTCTTCTATCTCCTTTGCAAACTGCTATTTCTCCTCTTCTCTTTCCATACCTTAAGTGCCGCGAGTTTCTACCCCTCACGGGTATTATTTAGCCTCACAAGCCATGTTAGCTCTTGGCTAAGTTCATAGTCTATGTTTTCCTTCAGAGCTGCCTTTTCTTAACCCCTGTGTCCTGTCTTTCTATTCTAGGTCCTAGGTAATCTCGTTGCTTCTATGCTTTCTTTCCCTTCACTTACTCTCTGAATCTATTCTGGCGATTTTCCCTCAGTCTCTTCCCAGTGACATCTTTGAAATGCTACAGCAGATTTTAGAGCTGCCCCTGCATGGGACCCTCATTGATCCAATACCACATTGGGAGATCCTATCATCTTTTACAACAGAATACAACAACACCTGGATATTTTTAACTGGCTTTAAAAGATGGTTGGGATTTTATTCTCCTCTCAGTTTAAGGGAAAGAGTTAAAAGATTAAGGCTGTGGGCTCAGGCAGGGTGTGGATTGAAACCTAATTCTTCTCCCTGGCTATGCACAAGTAAGTTATTTAATCCTATACTACACATAAAACAAGGAGAGTAGTGTTCATTTGGGTTATTGAAACAGTTCATGCAATAATAAATACACCTATGTTGTGGTTTTTATGTAGCCTTCGACAGCCTACATTTCCAGTATGGAAAGGTGGTGACTTGGAGAGATGGTAAAACCATAAAACCATAGCTTTGCTTTCAAATTTTTAGTTTAATCAAAATCTCTTGGCCTTTGACCATATTAACAGGATAAAGGCAAATTTGTAAGTGAAGCTTTCCCAGCATGTGGCTAGCCGTCTGCCTTCTCCCAAGTAAGGATACAACAAGAAGGGTCTCATCACATCAGAACTCCAAACCTTAGTTTGGGATATTGTAAATTTGCAACCATTTAATTTACAGAATAAGATCTCAAGAGACCCTGAAAAATTCCATTAAGAGCAAATATTAAACAAATGAGAGGACTGGTGTTTCATTTGATATTCATTTAATGTATATTGTTGAGTGCCTACATGTATATACATGTACCATGTGTATACTTGGTGCCTGGAGAGGTCAGAAGAGGGCATGGGATTACCCTGGAACTGGAGGATTGTAAAAATCACCTTGTAGGTGCTAGGAATCAAGCTTGGGTCCCCCTGGAAGAGCAGCAAGGACTCTTAATCACTGAGCCATCTCTTTAGCCCCGAAGGACCCATGTTTCCTAAAAACAAAACAATGCTTTCTCAAATCGTTTCTGTCTAAAGAGTCTTAGATTGATTTTTCCCCTCAGAGTTATAGTACAATTTCATATATTGCAATTCTAGTCAACCTCCCGCCCATGAACTCTTTCCTACTTATTTAGGATTCCCTACAACCTTTCTTCCAATTGACTTGCCAAGTTCTCAGATTAATCTAAATCTGTGGGACCTGTCTTCTGTAACTCCTGAAGCAGCAAACTCTTGGCTTTGTTTTTGTGACCATGTATAAGTGAAGCCAACATGAACAAACAAGAGTTTGACTTTTCCCATAAATATTTTCTTATAAGAGCAATGATTTATTAAATGCAGACAGTATCTGGTACTGAAGGTGAGGGCACTCCTTGGGAAGGTTCTCTCTACCACAACTGGTTTGATGATGTTGGAAAGATTGAAAATTCTGTCTTCAAAGAGATTTCATCCTAGCCAACTCTAGATAGATACATGAGCCACTTTATTTGGTGTGTAAATGTGCTGCATTAAATTTTGTACGATGCATCTTAGGTGAATTCATAGATGAGAGAAAAAATCCATTTAACATCAGTTTTTCTGATCCCTGTTCCAATACCTATGTCTGAGGTCTTAGACTTCCTAATGAAAACTTTAAATATCACAGGAAAAATAATTTCTACTCTGTCTTTACCCATGCAGATGGTGGAAACGATCAATGGAATATGAACTCAAATAACTGACCAATAAAAAGCTTTCTATTTGTTCTTAAAGTAAAGCTAATTTTACTATATTTCAAAGAGTATTTTTCAGCACAAATTTCTTCACAAAAGTTTTTGATATTCCAAAGTATAGATACTTGGAAATTTCTGAGGTCAAAGACAGTCATGTGTTACTCAAAATGCATTATTTGTGAGTCCTAGGAGAACCTCCTTATACTACTAGGATATTGAAGGACTATAGTTCATTGAAATAAGTGGCATCAAGATAGGAGAAGGATGCTCAGTCAGTTATGAGGCAGGAACGAGTGTTTTTTAACATAAACAGGAATGCTTCAGAAGCAAGGAACAGTCAGTGAGCAGAAGTAGCGGGACCACTGGGATCTTGATTCAGTGTTTAGCATAGACAATCTAAGCCAAACACTAGGACACATGCAGAAAAAGTTCTTGACAAAAGTAGTGGATGTAGGGTGAGACACAAGTGTGTAGTCCTTTGAGCTTCGCATGCTAGGTGAGCTGGCTGAAAAGTGAGAGTATAGCTAAGCAACTAAAGAGTTTAAATTTTAACAATGGATTCACCTTACCATTCAAACACCAAGAACGCACAGCCCAACCCAAAATCTCTCAAGAGGCTGTTAATAAGTATTTAACTATTGACACAGTCCTTAACTTCACACTATGCATCTGATATGACCGGTAACGCATAGTAGCCTTTCTGCTTTTCAAATCCAGCAAGGATTTAGCTGAAGACTCTAGCCAAGGTCTCCTTCAAGGCTACTAAAACTATTGGTGGGGGTATGGATTTCCTGAATTGAAGATAGCTTTAATTCCTTTTATCAAGCAGGCGCATCTCTGCAACTTCAGCACCTCTAAGTTTATAGACCGCTCAAATCAGTACACATCATTTCATCAAAACAGCTGAGTTCCAAACAGGTGTACCTCCTTGGAGTTTATTAGCCATTAAAAGCTGCCGTATAATTGTGTACTGCTCACATTAACTCTAATGTCTTGTATCTTCTGGTGTTATCCAATCCAACAACCCGAGTAAAGAATCAGAGCGCCATAATAATAATAATAATAAAGTCATTTAGAGCCATGAGTCAACTGCAGTCACGTTGTGGGTCACTGTTGTAGGCAAGATGCTGTAATATTCTTCCTATAGGAGACTAAATTCAGTTATCTAGAAGTCTTCATAGATTTACCAATGGCAGCATGCCCTCTGTGGCTATCCCCCTTCTTCACTGAGTGTGACTTATCTCATTGTCTTCTCAATCAGTTCTTAAGTACATGTCTTTAAGAGGAAAAAAAGGATCTCTCAAATGCCCTGGGGGCTCCTGTGTCAGGGCAAGTTGTCTTCATATGTTTTTAGCTTCTCCTTTTTTAGAATTGACTGATGCTCTGTAGGACTCGGGCATTTGCTAAACTTGAAACAAATGATTCCTTGAGTCTTCTCCAGCTATGTTTCAAGGCAGAAGAGAAGACAGACGCAGAGCACATTCCTTGGTGATGTGGTTACAGGAGCGTCTTCCAATTCTAAGACCTCAGGGTCAACATTGTTTTCTTAACCATACATCGAGATGCTCTTGCTACACACATACTTGGAGTTCATCCATTGTTATCATCCTTTGCTTCATTTGAAATTGGGTTTTTTGTTTTGTTTTGTTTGTTTTGCTATTTCTTTTTATTTTATTGGTTATTTATTTTCATTTCAAATGTTATTCCCTTTCCCAGTTAAACCCCTTGTCCCCTCCTCTCTCCCCCTGCTTCTATGAGGATGCTCCCCCACCTACCCACCCCTTCCCACTTTGGCACCCTAGCATTCTCCTGTGGGTCATTGAGCCTCCACAGGACCAAGGGCCTCCCCTCCCATTGATGCCAGATAAGGCCATCCTCTGCTACATATGCAGCTGGAGCCATGGAGCCCTCCATGTGTACTCTTTGGTTGGTAGAATAGTCCCTGGGAGCTTTGGGGGGGTCTGGTTGGTTAATATTGTTGTTCCTAATGTTTCAAAATAATCAGGCAAGTCATTTCTACACCAGCTGAAGTCAGTGTCCATGTGTTCTTCCCAACCTGTTCCAGTGTTTGCTTTCAGACTTAGGTCTTTCAGCTGTCTGATAGAGCTTATTTAAAGTATTGCTGCACCAGTAGTCTGCCAGCCATAAATCTCTATTATATCAGTCCTTGAATTTATAGTACCCAAAGTGCTCCACTGACTAAGAAGTTAGAAGGAAAATGTCACCATAAATGCCCATCACCTGATTAAATGGTAGAGCTTAACACTTCAGATCAAACCCACTTGGAACACTATTTTGTAGACTTGACATTTTATGACAAGACTATGTGAAAATATGGAAGTTGCTTTTGTAGATATGTTGATCTTTGGGTATCTGAATAATTGTTCACACTTTTCTATTGGCTTGTGGCTCTTGACAGTGGGCTGTGTACATACTACTGTCTTAGAGGGAGCAGCCACACTGAGCCACCTAGACTTTACCACTCTACTCCTGAAAGTAAGGTCAACAAGTTAAGATTCTGGATCCAGAATATATTCTGTGTCTATGAGGTATAGCTGCACCAGTGGGCATATAACCATTTATAAAGAAGCATACCCAGTTCTCTCCTAAACTTTCATATCAGCATCCTGTAGTTTCTGCTATTCTGTTGGCACCACCCTGTTTGGTCTAATGCTTGTTTTTTCCCCCTTGCCTTTCAGTGTTGCTTTGAAGCCCCTCCATTCACACATGTACATAACTTGTATTGATTGACCACTTTTTTTTCCCAACATGCACAAGGGTGCATTTTGAATACAATTGTGTTCTGAAATGTTCAGGTGTACTCTTTCATGAATACATGAAGGTAGATGTTAGATGCAAGAAACAGCCAATTCTAAAAGAACTAATAATAATAATAAATGAATAAACAAACAAGAGTTTCCCTTAAGTAAGCAATATTTAAAAGCGAAGGACTTATGTCCTTCCATCCTACCAGCATAGTGCTGGTTTGTGAGAAGTGCTAGCTACAAATTTTGTTGTATGTATGTATATATATATATATATATATATATATATATATATATATATATATGTCATATATGTGTGTGTGTATGTTATATGTATGTATGTATTTGTATGTATGGTACAAGTAAACCATGGAGACACATCATCATCTTGTGTTCTCTAGGGCAACACTTAATAAAAAAGTTTATGGCAGTTAATACAAGGGTGATTTTAGGTAGAAAACTGATCTCTGTATTTGCCATAGATATTGAAGTTTTAGGGCAATAAGACAAGAGAAATAAAGGCTATGATTAATAAAGGAAGAGGTCATAAAATCGTGTTTGCACATGATGTGATCTATGTAGCAAAAGACCCTAAAGGCTTTGGAAAACCCTTGAAACTGATAATCACATTTCATCAAAGTAGCAGGATATAAAGCCAACATATAAAACCAGTCACTTGTCTCTGTATTCCAAGAGCAAGCATGTTGAAAAAGAAATATCAGAAAAACAGGCTCAGTCACAATAGCCTCAAAAAAAAAAAAAAAAAAAAAGCCTAAAATACCTAGGAATAAATTTAAGGAAGGAAGGAGAAGACTTCTACAGCCAAAGTTTTGAAATGCTGAAGAAAGAAATTAAAGAAGACACTGGAAATTGCAAAGACCTGTGTTCTACTTTCCAGACATCTCCAGTTCCGGGTTCTCCATTACAACTTAAGTTGCGCCTTCACCAATAGCCTCCTGTACTCTCTCTTCAGCCACTCTGACCCTGACAAATGGTGCCAAGCCTCAGCTTCCCTTCATTATTCCTCTGATGCTTTCATGCTGTCAAAACCAGTACCACGTGACTCTTACATATTGCCAAGTTAGGCTGCCAGCTAGGAAATGCAGCTTCAGCCTCCCCCAGACCAAAGCTTGCTTGCTGACCCAGAGAAAACACTTCCCAGAACACACTGCTTACTGATGCCGGTCTCTTATTAAAATCACAGTTGATTTTAAGTTCCAGATATCAGCATTGACTGTCCCATGAAGCAAAGTTTTCATTTCTACAAACCCCCCCCTCCAGAGGAAATAATACAATTACTTTATTTGCAAAATGATACTGAATCTTGGAGATCAGTGAAAATCCACTGGAGTGGAGATTCTTCTTAAACCACTGTCCCCTCTTTTCACACAGCTGTGAGATGGAAAAGCAGCAAAGCTCTGTTTTGCAGGGCCGAATTCAGCCTCCAAAGCTCCTGCAGCTTCGTTTGTCTAGATTTTATTTCTTGTTTGCACTGACATTTATGCAGACCCTGTTCGTGCCATCCTGGAGGCCCTTACCTGGGATAGCTAGACAGAACTGGATATGCCAGACTTGGTCCCGGAGTGTATAGGTCCAGCCCTTCTGCAGTCTCAGAGGCCAGTGCTGCTGTGAACAGATCCTGCTTCTTAGCAAAGGCAAGCACTGGTACACAACTTAGCTTTTCTCCCTCCAGTAATTCCGTTAGTTCTTAACCCGTCAAATCTTTTCTCTGTCTGTACTGTCAATTACAAATAGAAGAATACTGGTATTTTCAAGGTAACTCCTCCAGTATGGTCTGATTTTGCTCTGTCTGCCAATGTCCCAGACATTGAGTTTAAAACCTTGTGACTACACTTTTGATGCTAAAAGTTTGTGTGGTGTGAGGAGGCCAATATCTTCAGATGCAGGCTATTGCAGCAGAGTAGGTGAAGCCCGGGTAAAGGATTTGCATCCCCAGGGCTGGTGCAGTTTTCAATTCATGCAGAATAGAGAGCAAATTCATACTCAAGGGAGTCCCTCTTCATTGGCCTCCTGACTCTGCCTCCACCTCTGAGTCTGTCTCTTCCTCCAATTCTTCTTCCTCCTCCTCCTCTCTTCTTTCTCCTCATCTTCTTCCTCCTTTTCCACCTCCCTCCTTCTCCTTCTCTCCTCTTCTTCCTCTTCCTCCACCTACCTCCCCCAATTTTAGGTGTAACATCTGCAAATTCTTAACCCAAATATCACTTTTTGAGGGCCTCTTAAAATTCCTTCTAAAATTTATAAAGGCAGACCTCCACTTCCCACGCTTCAGCCACATCTTCCAAGCTCCCACGACAACAGCTTACTAAGGTCTGATCACTCACTGACTTTTCTAGCCCATAGGTTCAAATCTAACCACAATCCAAAGGCAAAAAGAAAAGAAAGAACAAATTTAAAAAAAAAAAAATGTGGTTAGGCTTATCACACCAATATCTCAGACTCTTGGTAGAAATTTTTGTTCTAATTTGCTTTCTTTCTTTTTTAAAAATTAATTATTTTATTTGTTTACATTTCAAATGTTGTTCCCCTTCCCAGTCTCTACTCCATAACACCCCAACCCATCCCCCCCTTTGCCTCTAAGAGGTTGCTCCCCCACCCACCCACTCACCCAGGCTCACCCCTTCAGCATCCTCCTTCCCAGTGGCAACAAGTTTTTACAGGACCAAGTGCCTCCCCTCCCACTAATGCCAGATAAGGCCATCCTCGGCTACGTATGTAGCTGGAGCCATGGATCCACCCATGTATACTCTTTGGTTGGTGGCTTAATCTCTGAGAGTTCAGAGGGTTCCAATTGGTCCTAGGGAGTTGCTCCTTCAACCCTTCCCACAATTCTTCCTCTGGGGTCACTGGGCTCAGTCCAATGCTTGGCTGTATTTGCATCTGTATTAGTCAGGTGCTGGCAGAGCCTCTCAGGGGACAGCCATAACAGTAATAGTGTTAGGGTTTGGTGTCTGTGCATGGGATGGATCCCAAGGTGGAGCAGTCTCTGGGTGGCCTTTCCTTCAGTCTCTGCTTCTATTTTATTTTATTTTATTTTATTATTTTATTTTATTTTATTTTATTTTATTTATTTTATTTTATTTTATTATTTTATTTTATATTTTATTTTTTGTCCCTGTGTTTCCTTTAGACAAGAATAATTCTGGGTTAAAAATTTTGAGATGGGTGGGTGGCCCCATCCTTCCACTGTGGGTCATGTCTATCTAATGGAGGTGATATTTTTCAGGTTCTATCTCCTGCTGTTGGGTATTTCAGCTAATGTACCATTGAATCCTGGGAGTCTCTCGAATCTCTGGTGTCTGGGACTTTCTAATGGTTCCCCCCATTTTTATTCATTCTCCTGGTCCTCTGGAATTCTCTTCTGTCTCCTCCCATACCTGATTCTACCTTGCTTTTTTTCCTCCTCCTCTCCTCTCCCATTCAGGTCCCTCCCTCCCTCTGTCTCCTGTGATTATTTAGTTCTCCCTCCTAAGTGGGATTGAAACATCCACACTTTGGCCTTCCTTCTTATTAGACTTCATATGGTCTATGAGTTGTATCATGAGTATTCTGAACTTTTGAGATAATATCCACTTAGTGAGTACATACCATGTGTGTTCTTTTGTGACTGAGTTACCTTACTCAGGATGATATTTTCTAGTTCCATCCATTTGCCTGCAAATTTCATGAAGTCATTGTATTTAATAGTTTAGTAATACTCCATTGTGTAAATGTACCACATTTTCTGTATCCATTCCTCTGTTAAGGGACATCTGGATTGTTTCCAGCTTCTGGCTATTATAAATAAGGCTGCTATGAACATAGTAGAGCACATGTCCTTATTATGTGTTGGAGCATCTTTTAGGTATACACTCAGTAGTGGTATAGCTTGGTCTTCAGGTAGAACTATTTCCAGTTTACTGAGGAACCAACAGACTGATTTCCAAAGTGGTTGTACCAGCTTGCAATCCCACCAGCAATGGAGGAGTGGTCCTCTTTCTCTACATCCTCACCAGCATCTGCTGTCACCTGAGTTTTTGATCTTAGCCATTCTGACTGGTATGAGGTGGAATCTCAGGGTCACTTTGATTTGCATTTTCCTGATGACTAAAGATGTTGGACATTTCTTTAGGTGCTTCTCAGCCATTCAAGATTCCTCAGTTGAGAATTCTTTTTTAAGCTCTGTACTTGATTTTTAATTGGGTTATTTAGTTCTCTGGAATCTAACTTCTTGAGTTCTTTGTATATATTAGATATTAGCCCTCTATTGGATATAGAATTGGTAAAGATCTTTTCCTGATCTATGGGTTACTGTTTTGTCCTAGTGACAGTGTCCTTTTCCTTACAGGAGCTTTTCATGAGGTCTCATTTGTCAATTGTTGATCTTAGAACCTGAGCCACTGGTGATCTGTTCAGGAAATTTTCCCTTGTGCTGATGTGTTCAAGGCTCTTTTCCATTTTCTCTTCTATTAGTTTCAGTGTGTATAAGTTTATTTCTGGGTCTTTAAGTCTATTCCATTGATCTACCTGTCTGTCTCTGTTCCAATACCATACAGTTTTTATCACTATTTATCTGTAGTACAGCTTGAGGTCAAGGATGGTGATTCCCCCAGAAGTTCTTTTATTGTTAAGAATTGCTTTTGCTATCCTGATTTTTTTGATATTCCAGATGAAGTTGAGAATTGTTCTTTCTATCTCTGTAAAGAGTTGTGTTGGAATTTTGATGGGATTGCATTGAATCTGTAGATTGCTTTTGCTAAAATAGTCATTTTTACTATGTTAATCCTATCAATCCATGAGCATGGAAGATCTTTCCATCTTCTGGGACTGCTTCAATTTCTTTCTTCAGTGATTTGAAGTTCTTGTCATACAGATCTTTCACTTGCTTGGTTAGAGTTATGCCAAATTATTTTGTATTATTTGTGACTATTGTGAAGGGTGTTGATTCTCTAATTTCTTTCTCAGCCCATTTATCCTTTGTGTAGAGGAAGGCTACTGATTTGTTTGGTTAATTTTATATCCAGCCACTTTGTTCAAGTTGTTTATCAGGTGTAGGAATTCTCTGGTAGAATTTTTGGAGTCACTTATTTATACTATTATATCATCTGTAAATAGTGACATCTTGACTTCTCCCTTTCCAATTTGTATCACTTTGACCTCCTTTTGTTGTCTAATTGTTCTAGGTAGAACTTGAAGTACTATATTGAATAAATAGGGAGAGAGTGGGCAGTCTTGTCTTGTCCCTGTTTTAGTGGGATTTCTTTAACTTTGTTGACTGTTTGTTTGTTGTATATTGATTTTATTATGTTTAGGTATGTGCCTTGAATTCCTAATCTTTCCAAGATGTTCAACATGAATGGGCGTTGTATTTTGTCAAAGGCTTTTTCAACATCTAATGAGATGATCATGTGACTTTTTTCTTTGAGTTTGTTTATATAGTGGATTACATTGATGGATTTCCATATATTGAATCATTCCTGAATCCCTAGGTTGAAGCCTATTTGATCATGGTGAATGATGGTTTTGATGTGTTCTTGCATTCAGTTTTCAAGAATATTATTGAGTATTTTTGCATCAATATCCGTAAGTTAGATTGGTCTGAAGTTCCCTTTCTTTGTATGGTCTTTGTGTGGCTTAAGTATCAGTGTAACTGTGGCTACATAGATTGAATTAGGTAGTGTTCCTTCTGTTTCTATTTAGTTTCTATTTATAGCTTGAGAAGGATTGTCATTAGGTCATAGTTGAAAATCTGATAGAATTATGAACTAAAACCATCTGGCCCTGAACTTTTTTGGTTGGGAGACTTTTAATGACTGCTTCTATTTTCTTAGGGGTTATAGGACTGTTTAGATGGTTTAATCTGGTCCTGATTTAACTTTGGTGTATGGTATCTGTCTAGAAAAATCATCCATTTCATCTAGAGTTTCAGTTTTGTTGAGTGTAGGCATTTGTAATAGGATCTGATGAGTTTTGTGAATTTCCTCAGTTTCTATTGTTATATCTCCCTTTTCATTTCTAATTTTGTTAATTTGGATACTGTCTCTGTGCTCTTTAGTTAATTTGGCTAAGGGTTTATCTATCTTGTTGATTTTCCCGAAGAACCAGCTCATAGTTTTGTTGATTCTTTGTATAGTTCTCTTTGATTCTAATTGGTTGATTTCAGCCCTCAGTTTGATTATTTGCTGCCATCTACTCCTCTTGGGTGTGTTTGCTTCATTTTTTCTACAGCGTTCAGATGTGTTGTTAAGTTGCTAGTGTAGGATCTCTCCAATTTCTTTATGAAAGCACTCAGTGCTATGAATTTTCTTCTTAGCACTGCTTTCATTGTGTATCCTAAGTTTGGATATGCTGTGCTTTCATTTTTGTCAAATTCTAGAAAGTCTTTAATTTCTTTATTTCTTCCCTGACCAAAGTATCATCGAGTAAAGAATTGTTCAGTTTCCATGACTATGTGAACTTTCTGTTGTTTTCGTTGTTATTGAAAACTAGCCTTAATCTGTGCTGATCTTACAGAATGCATGGAATCATATCTATCTTCTTGTATCTATTGAGGCTTGTTTGTTTTGTGTCCAATTATATAGTCGATTTTGGAGAAGAACCATGAGGTGCTGAGAAGACGGTATATTCTTTTTTTAGGGTGAAATGTTCTGTAGATACCTGTTAAATCCATTTGGTTCATACGTTAGTTTCACTATGTCTCTGTTTAGTTTCTGTTTTCATGATCTGTCCACTGATTAAAGTGGGGTGTTGAAGTCTCCCATTATTATTGTATGAGATTCAATGTGTGCTTTGGGCTTTAGTAATGTTTCTTTTATAAATGTGGGTGCCCTTGCACTTGGGGCATAGATGTTCAGAATTGAGAGTTCATTTTGGTGTGTTCTTCCTTTGATGAGTATGAAGTGTTCTTCCCCATCTCTTTTGATAACTTTTGGTTGAAAGTCTATTTTATTGAATATTAGAATGGTAACTACAGTTTGTTTCTTGGGACCATTTGCTTAGAAAGCTGTTTTCCAGCCTTTTACTCTGCGGTAGTGTCTGTCTTTGTCACTGAAGTGTGTTTTCTGTATGCAGCAAAATGCTGGTCCTGTTTATGTATCCAGTCTGTTAGCCTATGTCTTTTGGGGGGGAATTGAGTCCATTGATATTGAGAGATATTACAGACTAATGATTGTTGGTTCCTGTTATTTTTGTTGTTAGTGGTGGTATTGTATTTATGTGGCTCTCTTCTTTTGGGTTTGTTGTGAGATGATTAATTCCTTGATTTTCCTTGGGTGTAGTTTCCCTCTTTGTGTTGTTTTCCTTCTATTACCCTCTGTAGGTCTGTATTAGTGGAAAGATATTAAATTTGGTTTGGTCATGGAATATCTTGGTTTCTCCATCTATGGTGATTGAGAGTTTTGCTGGGTATAGAAACCTGGGCTGGCATTTTTTGTTCTCTTGGGGTCCGTATGACATCTGTCCTGGATCTTCTGGCTTTTAGAGTCTCTGTTGAGAAGGTTGGTATAATTCTGATTGGTCTTTTTCTCTTACCATTTTTAATATTCTTTCTTTGTTCTGTGTATTCAGTGTTTGGGTTACTATATGACTGAAGGAATTTCTTTTCTGGTCCAATCTATTTGGTGTTCTGTGAGCTTCTTGTACTTTTATGATCATCTCTTTCTTTACGTTAGTGAAGTTTTCTTCTATGACTTTTGTTGAAGATGTTTTCTGGCCCTTTAAATTGGGAATCTTCACTCTCTTCTATTCCTATTATTCTTACATTTGGTCTTTTCATTGTGTTCTGAATTTCCTGGATGTTTTGGGTTGTGAGCTTTTTTGCACTTTATATATTCTTTGACTATTGTGTCAATATCTTCTATGGTATCTTCTACTCCTGAGTTTCTCTCTTCTATCTCTTGTATTCTGTTGGTGATGCTTGCATCTGTAACTCCTGACCTCTTTCATAGGTTTTCCATCTCCAGGGTTGCCTCACATTGTGATTTCTTTATTGTTTCTATTTCCATTTTTAGATCCTAGACAATTTTGTTCAATTCCTTCAACTGTTTGATTGTGTTTTCTGTATTTCTTTAAGGGATTTATGAAAGTGTTTCCTCTTTAAGAGCTTCTAACTTTTCACCTGTGTTCTCCTGTATTTCTTTAAGGGAGTTATTTATGTCCTCCTTAAAGTCCTCTATCATATTCATGAGATGGGAGTTTTGGTCAAAATCTTGCTTTTCAGGTATGTTAAGGTATCTAGGGCTTGCTCTGGTGGGGAACTGGGTTCTGATGGTACCAAGTGGTATTGGTTTCTGTTGCTTATGTTGTTGTGTTTACCTCTTGCCATCTGGTTGTCTCTGGTGTTAACTGGTCTTGCTGTCTCTGACTGGATCCTGTACCTCCTGTGAGTGTCGTTATGACAGACTTCCTGGGAGTCAAGCTGCCTCTAGGTGTGGGCATGGGGTTGGGGGTTGCAGGAGCACATGATCTGCCTCTGGGCATAGTTGTGGACCAGAAGGATGGTGTGTCTCCAGCAGGGTGGATAGGTCTTCTTCCGATGAGCCCATGATGGTCCCAGTTAGGCCAGGTATGGGAAGGAGGTGTTACCTGTTAGCCTGGTTATGACGGACCTCCTGGGAGTCAAGCTTTCTCTGGGTGAGGGTGTGGGAGGGGCGCTGGAGCACCTGTCTAGGTTGCTTTCTGTTACTGTGAAAGACATCATGAACAAAAGCAACTTGCAGAAATGTGCATCTGACTTACAGGTTAAAGTCCATCTTCAAAGGAAGCCAAAGCAGAAACCAGGGGAGCAGGCACTGAAGCAGATCATGGAGGACAACTGCTAACTGACTTGCTTTCCCTGTCTAGCTCAGCTAGCTTCCTCACAGCCCAGGCCCACCTGCCTAAGGACGGTACTGCTCACAGTGGGTTGGTTCCTCCTACATCAACTAACAACTAAAAAAATGCCCCACAGACATGCCCACAGGTCAATCTGACTGAGTCAGTTCCTCAGTTGAAGGTTCCTCTAACTAGCTGTATATTTTCCTTTTTGTCTCATATTGCTTTGTTTGGGCCATTTTATTTATTTTACTGGTCTTTTGTTGTATAGTATGGTTTCTGATACAGAGTTTTTATGTGGGTTTTTTAATGTGTTTTTTTTTATGTATGTGTTTCTTCTGCTTTTACTTTGTTTAGTTGTTGTCTGTTTTTGATTGGTTGGTTAGTTTTATTCTATGAAGTTTTTTTTTTTTTTTTAATTTGGTTTTTTTTTTTTTTTTTCATTTTCTAAAGAAAGAAGGCATGGATATAAAGGCTCTTATCATGAATACACACACACACAGAATACTTGACACCTGCCTCAACTGACTGTTAATGCTGCTACCCATAGTGTCAAATTCTGATATATATATATATATATATATATATATATATATATATATCAGAAGATCAATGTATATGGGATAACTTGTCTCCTAGGTTTCAAGAATAAGTTATTAACTTACATGTATTGACTTGAAAATCTACAACCACCCTCATTTCAATAGTTGCTTTCCTCATTATTCCATCTAACCGACCTAGAATATTTCACTCAAGGCTGGATGATGGAAAAATACATAATGTCATGAGAATTCACTTCCGACATTAGCTCCTTTTTAAATTATTTATTTCAGCAAGGTAACAGCACCATTTGTCTTTCTGATCACAGCCAGCTCCATTACTTGCAGGTCCCATTAATTTCTCAAGAATTGTACCAACTTGCTCTCGGGCATCTATCACCCCATCCTCAAGTCCTTTATGTTTCTTGGCACAGGGCTAAGATGTCATATTAAAATAATCTCCAATCATGAGCCAGGCATAGGAAACACCCGGTGTAAATGTTAAACAACATTAAGCATGTTTAAACTCCTAAGATGTTACCTGCATCGGATTGTAGCTAGAAATTGTTCCTTAAACTTCTTTCTTCACATTTCAATACTTAAGTTCTCTTTTAAAAAATAATCTTTGTGCAATGGAGCTCTTTAATGTGTTTAACCATCTAATTATTTTAAGTAAAAAAAATTAAAAAAATGGGACCTTTGCCTCTTTAGTATTTTCTCCCCTCCTAAATTTTGAGGTCTAGATGATCTATATACAATATGTCTGAGACAGATGAATCCACCTTGGCTTAAGCTCCTTCATAACATAATGCTAAACTTGGTGTTTATTATGGTTTTTGTTTTTCCCAAAAAAATGTAACCCTTGAATATCTTAGAGAACCCTAGTCTCCTTCCCTTCCTGGAAACTCTAGAGATAGACAGCTACCTTACTTATCATTTATTACCCAGAGCAAGCTAGACAATAAAAATGGCCAGCATTAAAATATTTTAGAAGTGAGATTTTACATATCTTTTCCTGGTCTAAAAATCCATGTGCATTTCATTTTAAACAACATTCATCAGTGTAAAGCAATAGAAAAATTATACTTCTCCATATTTTATGTTAACAAAGTGTGGTAGCATGCATTTTCTTCAACACATTCATTATGTTCTACAAAAAGCACAGAAAATAAACTGAAGTTACAAAGTTCTCCCTGGAACAGTGTTGTGGGTGGAATGGAATCTCTTTGAATAAAGGGCTTGATGATAGTTGAGCTTACAAATATTTCCTGTTGCTAATCGGGACTGTACTTTGGCTTCATCTAAGACATAACCTGAAAAGCAAAAGCTTTAGGACTCTGGTTATATGTTGATATCCATAAAACTCCTTATTCATTAGAATATTTGACAAAATAGAATCTTAGCATATTATTTATAGCATACATCGCTTTGAAAACTGTTTTTGTTTTCTCACTCAGGGACCTCCTGGGTTACAAGGACTACAACAGCCTTTTGGCGGATATTTCAACAAGGTATGGCTTCTTTATTCCCACAACTTGTGTGTATAGAGATTTTGTGTCATTATGTTTTTAGGAAGAAAGGATTATTAGATGCTAACATCTGAGACCTTGAGACAAAATCACATATGCTCAAAAAAAAAAAATGTTCCCATACTGAACACTATGTTTTCAAATTTAAATTTAAAAAAAAAATCCTAGACATATTATAAAATAAGTGTTTGGTTCCATAGTTTTTTGTAAGTGGTAGTTCAGCATTTGATGATGAAGGACCAAAAGAAAGAATTTGTTATCTGAAGCTCTGGATAACACCACAACTCATAGATTCCTCTAAACCGGTAGATGCTACAGCAAGGTTTCAAGCAAATGTTCATATCCCATAGATAAAGAACAAGGGTCTCCCCAGGGATGGATAGGAACAGCTTGTAATTACCTTGTTATCTTCTTCACCACAGCTTGAATATAGTATAGTAGTAGTAGCACTGCCAAGGAACTATTTTCGTGGCAAGAATTACTCCTGTTTATACCTAAGAATGGTGCTGGTAACTAGCTCCACAGGACCCAGATATAGGGATGAACTCATTAATGTGTTCATTGTTCAAGAACAACATATGGCTCTGATCACATAGGGGAAGCCAGTGCCACTTTGTCCTTCATTGCCGAAAGTGACAGAAATAAGGGTCCTTTCAATATCTGCCAGTTCATCATTGATACCGTGTGCCACAGAGAAAGTTATAGACTTGTATTTTGTTTTCTTGGGTTTGTTTCCCATAGATTTCTATAGCCAATATTGCATCTTTGCCTTAATCTAAAAGTCTATATTCCAAACTAAGTGCCTGTGTGTGTGCGTGTGTGTATGTGTGTGTGTGTACATAACTTGCATGTCTGATAGCAACAGAGGCCAGAAGAAGATGTCAGATACTTTGTAACAAGTTACAGTAACTAGTGGTTGTGAGCCACACAGTATGGGTTCTGGGAATTGAAATGGGTCCTCTACAAGAACAAGTGCTTCTAACCACTAAGCTACCTCTCAAGCTCCCAACCCAAGTCTTGAAGAAAGCTGGTGCTCAAAAGCACATTTTTATTGCTTTCTAGGAAAACAATAATTAGTTTAAAAATATTAATCTTTTGTTTGCTTACTTAAACTTCATATAAATTTAGTATAAAGTCTAGAAAATCCATAATTAGTAATTTAAAGTAAGACATGTAAATATTTCATTGCTCTTGACAAATTTAAGATTACGATCCTGTTTTGAACCTTTTCATTTGTTTAGATTTTTAGAGGAGTGCTGTGTTAGCATGGTTATGATAAGTTTCCTGGTTCTTTATTAAATAAATAAATTGCTACTAGCCTTTTTAAAACATTAGAGGTTGGCAAGTTTTTAAAAGGTGAGCTTGAAGTGCCTCTAAATTGAATCAGTGTAAGGACATTTGCTATGACATATACTGTTATAAAATAGGACTTACAATAAAAGCTTCAAAATAATGAGAATGACTGGAATCTGAGTCACAAGTCAGCTAGAGATGTTTACGTACTCTACTATATTACTCTCACCATCAGTACAAAATGTACCATCTGCTAGCCCTTGCAAAACTTGTAACGCTTGTATTTTTCCAGGTCTCCCAACACTACTTCTATATATACTTTTTCTTACCAATGAGTCAGCTTTTCCTTAAATGAAAATATATGGAACCTTTGTATTTTTTTAGAGTCTGAAGTTGAAGGTGTTGATTTCTAGACTTTAAGGTTATACTGGCTGTAATGGGAACTGAGCTCAGCAGCTGAGTGGGGACTTTTGTAAGTTGCACCCCACCCAGTACCTGCGACTTAGCTATTGACTCTCCTGAAAAAAAAAACCCCAGTAACTCTCATCGCTATATCAGAACCGAGCCTCACATCAGTTCACATGTGCTCTGAATGTAGCTTTGTAGCCAAAAGCTGTAGATACTAGGGTAAACAGGAGGAACCACGGCTTATTTCTCCCCTCAATAATATAATAGGATCACTTTGGCTCAGAAATCTTTACATCGATAGTGACTAATGTAAGGTAGCATACCAAACAGTTTATCCTGTTTCCTCACAAGAGTGGACAAGCCTCTGACACCAAGGTCCCATGAGGATCTCTAAGGAAGCCCACACGCAGGACCCACACTGAATGATATTTTTGTATTGTGGCCATCTCTTCTTCACAAAGCAAAGGGCTAAATATGCCGTGATGAGCAAGATGCATTTTTCACTTGGCGTTCTCCCTGCCGCCGTCATCTGGTTTGGGATAGTAAGGTTGTTGCATTCTGCAGTTTGTTGCATGCCTGATGGCCCGGCTAGAACAAATGAGCACAGTGGGGGAGGAGCTGAGATTAAATAATGGACCATGTATTGAGACATATAAAGTGACACTCCAAGGTTAAAACAATCTTCCCTTTTAAATTGGCATTGATTTATGTGATGCCTGCTCCGTGTCGTGGACCTCAGCTCATCTCTGGCAGCAGCTCCAGCACTTGCACAGCTCAGATTCTGCTGAGGCAGCTACCCATGGGAGGATGAGTAGCACAGTCCTCGTACATGCCCTCCTCCCTGCTCCAAGCTAAGAGCCTGGATGGTTCATCCCTCATCCCAGCAGTCTGCACTTGCATTTTGGTCCTCGCACAGAATGGATCTATCTCCTACACATCCCTGTATCACCCAGAAAAGAAACACGGGCATAAGAAAGCTCTCCCTTCACAGCAAAAAATCAAAAATAGAAGATCAAAAAAGACAAGAGAGAAAAAAAATAAGAGCACCGAGAATGACTCACTGGAGAGCGAAGCCAGTACAATCATGTGTGTTCTCACATGACCACTTGAGGATGCAAAGATTAAAAGAGAATACGTTTCCTTCTCTATCAGGAAAATAATTCTCAGGCAGGTGCTCTCATCCAGTTGGGTTGTTTGCAGAGCAGTGTCAACGCCGAGTACACGTCTCCCCTGAAGGAAATTCTGCTCCCTGTCCAGCCAAATTGTTCTTCATTGTCTTCAGCTCTGTGAATTTTAGTGAAAATGTGATAGGCTCCATCAGCTTTTAAAGTCTGAGCTCTCCACATGGATGTAAAGTGCTATCTATGGAAACCGAGTACCAGGGTGGGGGATATGTTTTTGAAGATCTACATTGAAAATACACAATTACTCATCTTGCACATCGTTAGGCTCAGTCTGAGCTTCTGGGGACCGATGTGATGCCTCTCAGCTACCAATTCCAGTGTTCCCTTCTCCAAACAGTTGATCCGAAACAAAAGAGAGCAAAATGCTGCATTTCCCTTCCATATGTCAAAGTATAGCTTCACGCAGAACAGACTAGAAGGAATGGCAAGCTCTTGCCCAAAAAGAGGCATTCAAGGTCTTTTCAAACATGGAACTAAACCATAGGAAGATACACAAAGCAATGTCAACTGGACGCAAGCTAGAGTCATCAGAGGGGAAGAAGCCTGGGTTCAGAAAATGCCTCTATGAGATCCAGCTGTAAGAATTGTGTTTTTCAATTACTGATCAATGGGGAAGGTCCAGCCCATTGGTGGTGGTGCCATCTGAGGACTAGTGATCCTGAGTTCTATAAAAAGAAGAAAGAAAGAAAAAGCAGGCTGAGCAAGACATAGTCATCTGAAAGTAGTGATATCCTCATCATGCAATTAGTTATATATACCACCGTGTTGTCAAATTACGTCCACATCCTGAAATCCTGGAGTCACATGACTACATATGAATAAGTGAAGCAGATTCATAATTGCAGTCCTCAATGAATAACTTCTATTTCTTTTCCATGCCTAAGATATTACAGCGTATTCTTAAAGGCATGAGCTTGAGTTGGGGTAATGACTCCATGTTCTAGCAGGGAGTTTTTGTCCTTAGTTTCTTTCATTAGTTTAGCCATAGGAAATTGCTGCTGACTGTTTACTGTTTGAAAGCTACAAACAGATAGATAGATGATAGATAGATAGATAGATAGATAGATAGATAGATAGATAGATGATAGATAGATGGATGGATAGATAGGTAGATAGAGGGTGATAATAGATGATAGATACATGATAGATGATAGAGGATTATGATGATAGATAGATAGATAGATAGATAGATAGATAGATAGATAGATAGATAGAAGATAGAGCTACCTCCATTGAATTAACTCACACGTGTCTACAACAGAGTATTGCAACCAGAAATTCTCTCTTCTGAAGCAATGAGCATAGCCTTGAGTTATCCCACTGCCTGACAATAGTTCCCAAGTTCTTCTTGGCTTTTCCCATATAAGAACAGAAGGACACTGCTCACACCCAGAATTCTTCAGCTGAGCAGGCCAACTAGAAAGCCACCACCATGACTGTCAACACTGTATCTCAGAAACTTCTAATAAACATAAACAAAAATTATTTGACTGGTAAAATTACTCGGAAGACTTCCAAGAACACTCATAATGGCACCAAGGTCCTAAATCTGCCCCCTCCCCCAATTATAATCACACATAAAGCAGAATTACAGGTCTAGAAGCCAGAAGACTTCTGTCTTGTTATTCCTGTAAAGCTCGCTTATTGTCTTCTTGTCAACAGCTTGGGTAAAGAAGGGAAGAGAACCTGACATGTCAATGAGTAAATGCTACTCAAGTTTAAATTTGAGACAGGTGTATTATTAACCAAAGAACAGAGCACTAGGAACTCCCAGGACCAGGGACTAACTGGATTTCCTGGCCTGATTACTGAGGGAAAAGAAGTATATCATGTTCTGATGGCTTTGTTGGTTTTCTGGACCAAAGCCATCAGAAAAATCAAGATTTGGAAATACCATTAGACTTGATGATACTGAGGAATTGCTATACCCAAACTACCTCAGCTATGGTGCCCTGGAGTTTCGAAATATAAAGACCACATATAAAAACATAATGTCGTACATAAATGTACATTCCAGCATCCCTAAATCTACCCAAGCAAAAGTACAGCTAGGGGGGACATGCTGATGTTTTAGGCACAGTGACTGGCACCATGTCAAAATGACTAGTGTTATCAGGAAACCTCTGAAGTTTATTTCTGGGTGTGTTAAGGGGACTAGACTGGAAGGCCAACTGATTGTCAGGTATACATATACATACACATACACATATACATATAAATGGTACCGGTATGTATGGTGGCCTGTGCCTATAATCCCAACACTAGTGAGGTAAAAACAGGAGAATCAGGATTTTGAGGCCAGGCATGGTTAAACAATAAGTTTAAGACCACACTAAGACACAGAAGACTGCCTCAAAAATAAAAATAAAAATAAAAATAAAAATAAAAATAAAAATAAAGGAAATGGGAAAATAAATGGGAGAATAAGACAATACCAGATAGAAAGGGAAAGCTTCTCTAGACAAGAAGAATACGTGCAAATTTCCTCTCCTGAGTTTTTTCAATTGTAAAATAGAATTATTACTCACAAAAACCTTTCAGAAATATATTGTGAAGATAGTTGCTGCCTTTCTCTTATGGATTAACCAATGTTAACTTCTTGTTACACCACCACCAGCAGCCCACTTTTTCCCTCACAATTTTATGCATGTGTGTGTGTGTTTTCATTTCATCTTTTAATGTGTTGGTATGAATTGCTTCTAGAATTAGATACACAAGTCTAAAGCTGAGATAGGAAGAGACATAACAAGCATAGAAACACAACTTTGTTTAAACAATGCCTAGACTTTAGAATTAGACAAGAATATCTGATAGCAAGCACTGAGTTGAGAAGAGAGCCTGGACCAAGTCTTAAGAAAGACCAACCTTCTACAGTTAGATGGGGGAAAGGAGAAGAGAAGCCTGAGGCAGTGACAGACGCCAAAACAGAAGAATGAGCCCAGAGAGAGGCAAGGGACTCAGGACTCATGGAGCACATTAAATCCAGTACCATAGGTATTCTTTAAAACACAAGAGCATAAGTTTCCGTGACAGGTAACAAAAGAGCCACCAGGAGCCAACGCAGTGACATGTATACGGAGACTCCACTTTGGGGAAGTCTTGGTTCCATTCGGGTGACCTATTAATGCATGTAGTTTTCCAGCCTGTGATTCCTTCCACGGGAATGGGGGCAGTCGAAACTGGTCAGTGTACAAGCTAACCTGGAAGGTTAGCCTAAGCCACAAGCACATGCCATTTCCAGGTCTGCAATCTCCACCATGCAATTGGGGGAGTCCTGACTGAAGCAGATAGGGAAGTCCTGTTTGTCCTAGACAGAGGGGATGAAGAGTCACCAGGCTGCAGTTCTGAAATTGTCAGGTTACAAGTTCCACAGAGTTTAGGGGAGTGAGGATTTTCTGGCCCAAGCTTGTGGCAATTCACTGAGGAGAACCTGGCTGTTCTCTTCCTGCCTTTCTCTCAGCACACGGAGGATTCAGCAACGGAAGTGCTTCCTAGCAATGCGTGTTTGCTTTTTCTGTGTGATCACAGGCACAGTCATCTGCCCAGAGTGGGCAGAGTCAAATTAAGGCAATAAATATTTGAGAGTAGAAAGAGCAGGAGACTTGGAATGAATGCACCGGAGGCTGATGGGTATGCATATGGAGAAGGAAGTCTTGGAGTTGTAGTGTTTCTCCTGGAGAGATCACCAAAAACAAACAAACAAACAAACCAGACAGGGTCTCCAACGTTAGGGAGACTTAACAGGATTAAATATTAATTACATTAACTGGAATAAAATGAGATACACAAAAATGTCTGCCAAAACGGCAAGCGTTGTTAAAGTACTAACATTTGACTAGAAACTTTTCGAGACAGAATGCATTAAAAACAATTGGACTTTTTGTTGTCTTTTTTTTTTTTTACCCAGGGAACTGGTGAGCATGGAGCTAGTGGCCCCAAAGGAGAAAAGGTAATCCCATGTTGATGTTGTTGTTGTTGTTCAAAGTGATTAAGCACTTTCACCTACAGGGACAGCAGTCCCCGAGAGCAGGAGCCTCACCTGCCTGCTGACCAGCAGCTTGATGCTGCCTCTTGGGGGCGCTACAGAGCAGGGTCCGTCTACAAGGGATGGGACCCGTCAAGAGAAACATAGCTAATAATGATCCAAAAAGGAGAAAGATCTGAAGAAAAACCATAGTATAAAGGAAGGATTATAGGAGCCAGAAGGGTCAAGGATCCCACAAGAAAACCCACGGAAACAAATAACCTGGGCCCACAGAGGCTCACAGAGACTAAACCACCAAGCAGCGAGCTTGCCTGGGCCTGACCTAGGTCCATTGTGTATGTACGTTACAGTTGTGTGGGTTGGTTTTCTTGTGGAACTCCTAACAAAGGGAGCACAGGCTATCTCTGTCTCTGATGCCTACCTTTGGGACCCTTTCTGCCTGCTGGGTTGTCCTGTCCAGCTGTAATAGGAGAGGAGGTACCTAGGCATACTGTAATTTGCTATGCCATGGTTGGTTGATATCCACAGGAGATCATGGATATGGAGGAAGAGTAGATGGGATTGGGGTACAGAGGACTGCAGTCAGGCTGTTAAAAAATTTAATGAGAGAGAGAAAGAGAGAGAAAGAAGGGGGAGAAAGGAAAATGAGGAGGGAAAGAGGGAGGGAGAGGAGAGAGAAAAAGAAAGAATCAAAGAAAGAAAGAGAGAGAGGGGAAGAAGGAAGGAAGAGAGAGAAAGAGAGAGAGAAAGAGAGAGATCCTTGTAGGTAGCCAAAACCATACAAAGGAAGATCCAAATGGCAAAATACCTGTGGACCAAGCTCATTGGTTTTCTGTGCTTAAAACAAAGGCTGTGGGCATATTTTATTTTGTTTTGGTGAGGTTTTTCATGCACAGTAGTAGTCTAGCCAAGCAGTTATTTCAAAACGAGTTTTCACACTAAAACACCAATGTGCTTCTGTTTCGTTTTCTTCATCCTCAGTTGTAAGTTTAGTTTTATTAGTTATAAAGATGGCAGATTAATTTCTCTACAGAAAATATCACTTTATTCTACTTTGATTGTAAAACTGTGATGACCTTGGACCATGAATGTGGCATGGTCAGAGGAAAAATTTAAAAATAAAAAAAAATTGCACATTAAATCTCCAGGCAGGGATATGAAGGTTTGAAAATACTCTAAAGGCAGATGGACTGTGAGAGCTACCTTCCTTCATTCACCCAGTAAAAGTTCTCTTGATTGAGGGCATGATACTTTTAGACACAAGTCCAAGAAATATGACTTCCGTGCTTTATAAATCAGCACAGCCAATCTATTCAAAAGATTGTGTATCTCTCACCAGGAAAAACCACTAAAAGATCATCTCAGCAGGAACAGTGAGTTCCTTATAGACCAGCCACTCAAGAAGAAAATACTTCGGGATACATAAATAAAACCCTGACATTCTGAAAAACAATTTAAAATGATTCTATGGCAATCCAAGTCACCCCCGTGTCTTGGATTTCGAACAAAGCCATTTCCTGTGAAGCAACACCTTATAGAATCATATCCCAACCTTACAAATGGATTGCATTTTAAGTAATTGCTATTGGACATATGCAGGCTGGGGGTGCAGGGACACTAAACTTGTCACACAGGACAGCTGAGTGGAGAAGCCGGGTGTGATACTTTTAAAGCATTTAAATGGTGATTTATTTCTTGGAACAAAACAGCTGGCTTCTCTGCTGCCCTCTTCATTAGCAAACATATGTCATTTAGAAATTCTTAAGACCTTGCTGATGAGAAATTTGATTCTGTAAAACAGGTGTATCTCAAACTCCAGGGACCTTTCCTACCGCTTGGAATCTTTTTAATTGCTTCAGAATGTTAAGTGGAGTTAGAAAAAGCAGAGAGCCTATCTGTTCCGTCTTCCTACTCACATAAATGATTTGTCTAGAAGAGTCTACAGGGAACTTGATCCTGTGCATGATATCAATGTACCTATGAAAGCATTTTTTAAAAAATTATCATTAATGAAGGAACAGCTCTGCCAATAAACCACGTAACAAGTCCACACAGAAAGCCTAAGTGTAGCAACTGCTGGGAGAAGGAAGTCACCTCTACACACACATCCACGTCCTGTCTGTTCTGGATCAATCTTTTTAGAACTGTGTTTTTCATAGTGAAGATGTAAACTCCTCAGTGGGTCTCTGCTTATGCTTGTGATATGATCAGGGGTTCCAAACCCTGCCTGCGCCAGCAAAGGCTACTGGAATGTCTGTTCCAGAGCCCCGTGCACAGAGACTCCGAGGAGAGGGAGACCAGTATCTCTGTTCCTTAAATACATGTGAGGTGATTCGGACATTCAGTTGGGGCTGGGAAACACTAAGGGGTATTAGCTTTGGGATCAAAAGTTGACTCTGGTATAAACTGTTAAGTCACCCTGGGAAGCCACCTCCTTACCCTAAGCATCAGGTTCCCAGTATGTAAAGCAGACAGAATCATCTACATGCAGAATTGATGGACAGATTAAAGGCTAATGAGATGAACTTTCCTGGAAGCACAATTCTCGATGCAAATTAGGCTGTCAATAAACACTCATTTTTCTTGTGTGCTTTATGCCTTCTGCTCGGGACCTCTCATTTAGCTCACTTCTGAATGAGCCATTTCCATCCTTACTGCCTTGTCTCGTTCTTCTTCCATCCCTCCCCATAATTCTGAAGGGAGGAGACTCGAGTTGGAAGGTAGAATAAAAGACTTAACTAACAGTATTCTTTAAATCTTTTATTTTTACCAGATGTGTATTTATAAGTAATTTCTAGCCCCATTCACTTGCTTTCTATTTCTGTTAAATTAGGTGAATCTACTCGTTAGGGTCATTATTCCTTAATGCCTATAGAGTGGGGACAATACCACAAACCTGATGGATTACACAAAGGTCATGTTAGAGTTTTACAAACCAATTATGCATTGGTGCCTAAAGTGGTCACTGTCTTCTCTACTTTCCTACGTTATACAGAATTACTATCTTTAGAAGCACACACATGCACGCGCACGCGCGCGCGCGCGCACACACACACACACACTACCTCCAATGTAGTAAAGTACACCTGGGAACACACAAAGATAGATTTTGCTAGGATCAAACCATATGTCAAGGCTATTGGAAAGATGGTTCAGAAGCTAAGAGCACTTGTTGCCCTTACTAAGGATTCAGAGTTAGTTACCCACAAGGAGCAGCTCATAACTGCCTGTAACTCTAACTGCAAAGCACAACACATCCTCTTCTGGCCTTCTGGGGTACCTGCACACATGGCACACATATAGACAAGCAGGTGAGCATGCACATGCAACTGTGCACACACAAAGTAAATAAATATTCAAGGAAATATAGCTAGCACACAACCATTACTTCAAAGAACTTACTAATTCTTAAGCTTAAATTTCAAAGGAACTAGAGAAAAGGTTAGGAATGTGTAAGTCATATAGAGACATTACAAAAATGATACACTCGATCTACAGATGAGCAAACTGTAGAACATACTGGTATAAAATATACATACTCGCTGGGCTTGGTGGCACACGCCTTTAATCCCAGCACTTGAGAGGCAGAGGCAGGGTGATCTCTGAGTTTGAGGACAGTCTGGTCTACAAAGTAAGTTCCAGGACAGCCAGGAGCCAGGGGTATACATATATATCCATTGGTCTATGAATTGACTGTCTAGAAACCCATTGAGCTATCCCTTGTGCAAATGAGGTAGGTGTGAACTGACTTTTTAAATTTGTGTGGTTTTCTCACACGGCAATTTCACGTGACTGCCTAAATCCTGAAGCATAAAAAATTAGTACTGAGGCTTAACATGTTTAATGAAATCAATATTATACTTACAAATCAAGAAAGATAGTTAATACAAATACGATTGTGTCTACCCGTTATACAGAATGACAAAATACGAATTTTGGTAGGAATATACAAATGAGCCAAAGACATTAAGGCTACCATGGATTGTTTTTTTGAAGATTTTGTTCCAGATACATTGTTACACTAAAAACATTCAGTGAGGCCTTGTTTGTACAGACAGAAGCTAGAGGCCACCCCAGAGCTGGTCAGCAGAGCTGACCTTCTGTGACTCGGTACATTAATTCTATGTTATCTTCTATGCCTGAGTTTCTCTCTTCTATCTCTTATTTTTGTAAAGAGAGCTGAATACAAGATAAATCCCTATGGAATCCATCCTACATCATCAAAATAATATTATTCATGATGCTATATAGAGATTAAAATTAGAAAACATGGACTAAAAGATAATTACTGAGTCCTTCACTCTGGGATAAAAATACAAAGGGAAACATGGAGAATTTCTTTTCCATGGTTTTCTTAAATTTTATTTTATTTTGAGTAATTTAATACAGAAAGGTTTGACATATACTACTTTATTTTTTTGTGTCTTTGAAAGTTAAAAAAATTAAGAAAGATATATAACTATAGATACAATAGTAACCATTGTTTTACAAAATTCACCTCGAGCTGGAGGAAAAATCAAGTGGTTGTTTGGGGATGCTGATAAGTACTTTTAAAAGAAAATACAGCTCTGATGTCTGGTTATGATGTCACTCCCGCCTACAAGGAAACTCTCTCCAACTGCATTTTCTGAAAATACCCTTTATATGTCACATACAAATCCCTCTTCAATATTCTTAACCAGCACATCGCAGGCATTTCTAAGCTGCTGTCAACAAGTCAGCAAAAGTGTCTTCTTTGTCCACAGCCTTCATCTACGCCTCAAGAGAAACACTGAGAACAGCTGGCAGACTCAGTTTTCTTTCTATTATCACTGATTTCCCCCCCACCTAAAATAAGAAATAAGTCCTCAGAAGAAAACCAGAGCAGACTGTTGGGTCACTTATATGCAAAAATAAATAAATAATGGTTTTGATACACCAGAACAAAACTATAATTCTTTTCCCTCTGCTCTCCTCTCCTGTTCTTGAAAAGTGATTAACATTGTCCCACATTAATTTTAAATGTCCTAGTGAAATGTTATAGATTTGTGGAAGACCTAAGGCGTGGAGGAATGCAAAGACACCTTATTAGGGAGACAGCCTGACTACATTCAGATCTTCACGGAGGCCCTGAATCCAGGGGGATTCTGTGGGATAAGGGACGTTTCTCTGCACTTAAGCCTTTCTGATTTTTCTTGACAGGGCGATACTGGGCTGCCCGGATTTCCAGGGTCTGTTGGCCCTAAAGGACAGAAAGGAGAACCTGTAAGTATTTTATCTTTGAGGGCAGAGCAAGAAAGAAAGAATAGACGAAAAATTAAAAATATTTTCCCAAAGTAACCCCAATTACATGGGTTTTTCTTAAATCTAATACTCTGAACAGCACTGTATAGGCAAGTACACACCCTGCCAGACACCAGACCCTCTTGATATTGAGTTGCTTAACTCATATAAAAGTCCACATGAGGTAGCCCATTCTGTACATAGGTTAGGCTGGTTCCAGATTCCAGGCGCTAAAATGATTAAGTTGCCTGGATATGACTAAATACTGTATCTAACACAATCAATATATCAAGACTGGTACAAATTTATCTTTAAAATTGAAAATGCTTCTCTCTCTCTCTCTCTCTCTCTTCTCTCTCTCTCTCTCTCTCTCTCTCTCTTTCTCTCTCTCTCTTTCCTCCAACAATTGCTCTCAGTACACCTCTGAAATGATTTTCCTTTTCTGTTTTCTGTGAGATCGAAGTGACTTCATAAGCTACCTTTCAATATTGTTGTGGTTGGTTTCCTGGAAAACTTTTCTTTGGGTGGAAAAGAAAATAAGAAAAAGAAAAGAGGAACAACCCTACTATGTCATTTATATTCAAATAGAACTACTGAAGAGACTACAAAAGTGTGTGTGTGTGTGTGTGTGTGTGTGTGTGTGTGTGTGTGTGTGTGAGTGTGTGTGTGTGTGTGTGAGGGAGAGAGAGAGAGAGAGAGAGAGAGAGAGAGAGAGAGAGTTCTTGAACCTGGAGCTCAACAATTTGGCAAGTCTAACTAGTCAGCAACCCCTAGAAATCCTGCTGTTTCTACCTCCCCACCCCTGGGATGGCAAGCAAACATTGCTGTTACCCTGCTTTGACATAAGTTCTGTGAATGAAACTCATCTTGAGGAAAAAAAAATCAGAATTAGCATATATCTAGTCTTATTGTTAAACGTGGCACACCTTTTTAAATTGCTTTTACCAATGTTCCAGAGTGAGTTAGGGATATGGGTTTATTGGGGATGAGGGATGGAGAGGTCAGTAAAACACTCCAATGGCAAACAGAAGTAACAGGAAAAGCATTCAGTGCTACAAGCTGACCTCCATGTCTGCTTCAGGTCCACTTAGACCCCTTCACCAGGACTGGTAATTGTCTCTGGCAGCTTTAAAATCACCACCGCGCCTATGGACACTAGACACTGGTTATTGACCTTCTGGTCCCTTATCCTCGGTGTCCTAACAGCTTTTAACAGTGTCCTCCAGCTGAGGATGTCCAAGGGTCTGGGAACTATTCTGGATTCTTCCCACTGCCCACCCGCTACCATGAGCCACTCATACCATGTCCTAACCCCTCCTTGGGCTTGCCACTGTTTCCCTGCCCAGTAATACCCACTTCAATTTTAATTTTCTGGGTGCATCATGAAAAATGTGACAAATAAAATACAGAGCAGAAAAGGACTTTCTGTCAACACCGGCTCTTTAAATAAGAGTATGGCCTTGAAGCCTGAGAGTTCTAACTCAAGAGTTCTGGGTGGCGCCTGGAAGCCTGTGTTTCCCACATGTGACATTAGTTTCACTCCAGCATCACTGAGGGTAGGAGTAGTGCACCCTTCCTAGGCATGAGAGGCCTTTCTCTTCTTAATGGATTCCATCTGGCTTTCTCTCCTGCCTTCAGTGTTCATGGGGAGTCTGGCTTCCCATTTGGGCCAGTCTAAGCCTTGGCCTTTTTATTCAGCAGAAATAACTTCTTGGGCTAGAGAGATAGGTCTGTGGTTCAAATCATGAACTGCTCTTTCAAAGGACCCAGATTCAATTCCCAGCACCCACACAGTGGTTTACAACCATCCGTAACTCAATTCCAGGGGATCTGATGTCATATTACCATCACCGTGGGCACCACACACACACACACACACACACACACACAGGCGAAACAACAATACACAAAATGTAATAGATAAGGAAGAGGGAGATCTAAAACTTAAAATGGCTACTTCAGGTAGTATTCAGGGGAGACGAGACTAAATAACAAGCCTGTGGATAACTAGCATCCTACAACTATATCAGTCAAGGTAGATTTTGAGCCAGGCCTGGAGTTGTAGACCTATTATCCCAGCTATTCTGGGGGATCAGGCTGGAGGATCACAAGTTCAAATAGCTTGGGATACAGAGTGAGTTCAAGTCCAAGCTTGGCAACTTAATTAAATCTTATCTCAAAACTCCAAAGCAAAATGAGAGGCCTGAGCTCTCTCCATGATACGGCTCCATGTTGAAGCATTGCCCTGTATTAATTCCAAAGGAGAGGGGGATTGAACATAGGTTTTGTGGATGCCATGACTCTGTCAAGAGTGTTGTGACTTAAGAGCAAGCAGAGGCAGAGGCAATGCAGCCCACCACGGGTGCCTCAACCCTTAACAGTCATGTGCATAATTTTAGAACAAAAATCGGAAAAGCAAGAATATAGACAAGCCCTTAACATGTAAAAAAATCTGTCCGTAATAAAAGATGAAATCCCATTAGGTAGGTAACAGTTTGTACTGTTACACCAAGTAACAGATATGTGGCTTAGCCCAGGAAAAGTTAACCCTCGCTTACACTACAGGGACAGCTCAGTTCACTAGGAAGAGATGGGTGTTCGAATCCCGAATCCCTACACACTCAGTCATCAAGTGGATTTGAATCCTATAGCGTTATCCTTGGGCACACACAACCTCTGTCACCACAGAAGAGGAAGTGAGACAGAAGAATTGTGAGGGGCCTCTCACTGTCTTTCACTTGCAGGCAGCTCCTGTCATCTCTGATTACAGGTCACTGCTAGAGTTAGATACTCGTTCCAATAAAATTACAAAAGAGCTAGAGAATGTTGGAGAAGGTGACCCAGAGTCCATCGTGCCTAGCACATAGAACATAGAAATCTCAAACAACAGCTTTCAATATTCACTCCCTTCCCAACCCCAGAGTGAGGTATCCAAAAGAATAGCAGTCCCATGACAGTTCTTACATTTCTCTTGATTTTCATACATGAAAGAACTCTTTAAAGTTTATAGTTTTTATCTTATTGGTCATTCACTCGATTCAAATCATAAATAAATCTGATGTTAAAAAAATCAAAGCAGGCAAATGAAAACAAAGAAAGACTGAACTTAAAATCAGGCTGCCCGGGTTTTATATAAATCATTCTATTTTTCTGTGCCTCAGTTTCCTCAACTGTATATGGCTATACTAAGAGCAAATTCCCATTGACACCTGAGGTTAACTGCAGTGTGTGTGACTGTGTGTGCTTTCATGTGTGCATGTGTGCGTGTGTGAGAGACCTGAAGGTTGGTAACATAGTGACATCAGGGAGAGTACCAGTTAGCAGAGGTTATCCCTCAAATCTATCTTTCCAGGGAACCTTTATCCCTAACCCCAAGAGCAACCAACATCAGTTCTACCCACTTGTGCTGTTTATCCAGTAATTAACCCCTTTGTGTCATTTTGATTAGAATACAATGGACACTTTGATGAGCGTCCTTAAAATAATGCTCTTGTGTGTTTAAATACACGGTTCACCCAGGTGCACACCTGCCGTTTGTCGGTTACCCACACCCATTTCCCTGCATTTTCAGATGAGTGTATTTGTCTTTATTTCATAATCGAAAGCTTTAGCCTTAGGCAGCATTTCAATTTGACTGCTGTTGGGAGCCTCACGTAGTATTAAAGTGCTTAGCTCCATGCTCATTTGGGACCATGAAGGAATCTGCAAATTAATTCTCAGTTGCCCCTGTCTGAGTTGATTTCTAAGTGTTCATAATTGATTCTGTTTTCTGCCCATTTCCTAGGGGGAGCCTTTAACAAAAGGTGAAAAGGGAGATAGAGTAAGTAGGTGTTTATCGCTGACTTGGATTTTCTATTTCATTGATTTTTGTCTCTATTTTGTTGTCTGGTGCCTAATACATTTGATACAGTAAGTTTCCTGAAAATTGTACTTTCTTCTGGTTTTTTTTTTTTTTACTCTAAATTTTAATCCTTGATAAGTGATAACATTTTAACATCTGACTTGGGTTTTACTGGCTTTCTGTTGTATTTGTACTTGTATCTTACATTTATTGGGGGGAGGGTGCAGTATGCGTGTGCCACAGTGAGAACATGCCTTGGTATTTCAATAATGGTCAGAAGACAACTTGTGGGAGCCTGTTTTCTCCTTCTACCGTGTGGGTCCTGAAGATTAAATTCAGGTCTTCAGGCTCAGCAACAATGGCTTTTACTCTCTTGAGTCATCTTGCCAGCTCTATTCTGGTTTTCTTTAGCCTATGGTATTCCCAAGATTGCATGAGGGTGAGGTGGGGATTCCACTATTTTGGTCCAAATTTGAAGCAAGCTTTATTAAATATTAAATACTAACCAAGAGATGAGGACGTTGATCATGACCACTCCCTGGAATTTCCCAGCTGAGGGGTCCCAGAGTTTTCATGGACAGAACTCAGAGGCTGCCATACTTTCCCATGAAGCTTTGTTATTTTCCAAGAACTACAACTTCCAGCATTCCAGGAAGTTGCCTGGTTTTTGGGCAGGTGAGGCTTACAGGCTAATTTTGGGTATTACACCTACTGCTATCAGTGGATATGACTTAATGTCATAAAAGTCATCAAGTAAGAATATGTCCACTACAAAACAGGCAATGCAGGTTTTCAGAAAATTTGTTAAGACACAAAGTAGATTTTAAAGTAAGCCATGGAAAATTAAAAAAAAAAAATCTTGCTATTTTTATATATAATCTCTTTTTTCTTGTTTTTATTAATCACCTGGGAGTAGAATCATCAGTGCATATCTCTTTATTCTTCTTTATTCCATTATATTGTAATAGACATAATATATTATATAATATACACATGTATTATAGAATATATTATATGTATATATTATATAACATATATACTACACAATGTATATATGTGTGTGTGTGTGTGTGTGTGTGTGTGTGGTGTGTGTGTATTCTATCAGCCTATTCTATCCTGACTCATATCTGAGGTCGATGATCATTTGATGGTAAACGAGTCACTGCTGATGTGTCATGATATCACATGAAGAAATGAAATGAGGTGTTCTGTTACTTATTAGCAATAAGGATTTTGAATGTTTTAGGGTGAGTATTGATTGATGGCATGGCTTCCATAATGTCCCCCTTTGCTCTGTGTTAACTGGTAGAATGTCAATTAAAATACCAAGATGTTGGACCCCACCTGGATTTAGAAATGAACCATATGGTGATTGTTTTATTTTCAGGGAGAACCTGGCCTATTAGGACCACAGGGAATAAAGGTAACTGGCATTTTTTTCTCAGTCATAGTTACAACCTTAACGAGATGGTAAAAATAATAGTAACATTTGACTTTCCTTTCTACTCATGCATTTAGGGGGAACCTGGAGATCCTGGTCCCCCCGGTTTAATAGGAAGCCCAGGGATAAAGGTATGTACTTCATAAATAAATGTGTGTCAGAAGTCACTATTTGGAAATAATGCAAGAATTACAGCCATCCTGCACTCAAAAAGCCTTTGGCATGTTGCTCATTTTCATCAAGATGTCCTCAGAGATTTTATCTTGTTTCCATGGTGACCCTCACCCCACTGGCTACAATTATTGCAAACATAGAAGCTAGGCCTTTTGGTATACAATGGGATTTTAAAATTCTTTTTCAGAGCAGATTCACAAGAGCATCCATAAAAGCTTTAAGAGTAAACCATGTCAGTTAAATCTACAACCCTGTGCCACATTTTTAGCAGGATAAGGACTTGAGATCTATTTTGTCACTAAAATTATGCATCCCTGAGATGCTTTAGTTTCCAGGGGAAATTCTACAGGAGTGTCTCAAGAAAAGGCAGTTGGGGAAAGTGTGGGAGAGACTTGAATGGAATGATCCCAGTCAGTGCTTTGGGCTGGTTACCCGGTAATCACTTGCTGGTAAAACAGACCAAAACAGATGTTAATGAAACATCTCATAAATATATTACTAAGCTTTGAGCACATGTCAGAATAATACACAGAATGTGGGATGCTGAGAGTCCATCTCTTCCTGATAAAAGTCATGTTGTTTTTCACCAATATTTAGATACAATCTAGTCTTATGAAAACTTAATATATACCATCTTCTATTTTAGGGTCAGCAAGGACCTGCAGGTTCCATGGGGCCCAGAGGACCACCAGGAGATGTTGTATGTATTGTATCATCACTATTTTGAAATACAATTGATGTTAGATATAAACTGATTGTGCTACATTCCCCAAAATCATAGGTCAACCCCACTACCCAATTGATCACTTCTAATGCCAGATACTACTGGGGAGTCTATTGAAGTGGAACTGAATAAACTAATCTTTGAAATTCAAGATAACTTAATCGTCAGTAGTCAATATTACCACAGAATGGAGGAAACCAGAAATATCCAAAGAAATAAAAAAAAAAAAATCAAAAAAGACAGCAAATGTTTCCAAATTACATACGTAGACTTGAGTTCAAATATTCATTTTCATACTTTATACTTTCATACTGTAGTGCTCTCTCTCTCTCTCTCTCTCTCTCTCTCTCCTCTCTCTCTCTCTCTCTCTGTGTGTGTGTGTGTGTGTGTGTGTGTGTGTTACATATACATACATACATATACATACCCTAATGTTCTTTGAAAGCATTTTTCTTCTATTTCCTCACATTTCTACCCTTTGAATAATCTCCTAGTCTCCCCATGGGAACTGGGAGCTAACCATCAAATAGTAGATCAAAATGGAGAAAATTCATGGCTACCACTCTTTGCCCATGACTAGGATTCTAGTTGGGCAGACTTAAGATCTGCCCTCTTCTATGACTTCCTTCCTTGCTCTCAAGTTTACTGCCTGAGCCTCTTGGAGACTACTGGTTGACCCTCATAGTTGGCTTGCTTATCTGAGCATCTGACCCATAGGAAATGTTTTTTATCCTTCATTGTCTTAGTTATGGTTCTACTGCTATGAATAGACACGATGACTAAGGTCACTCTTATAGTGGGACAACACTTCACTGGGGCAGGCATACAGTGTCAGAGGTTTAGTCCATTATCATCATGGCAGGAAGCACGGACGCATCCAGGAAGACTTGGTGCTAGAGCAGTAGCTTAGAGTTCTGCATCTTGATCTAACTGCAGAAAGGAGAGGATTGTCTGTCTTCTAGGCAGCTAGGAGGAGGGTCTGAAAGCCCATGCCCAAAGGAACACACTTCCTCCAACAAGACCCTTACCTCCTAATGGTACCACTCCCTGGCCCAAGCAAATTCAAACCACCACACTCATACAAGCCATTATCGGACCACTTCAAGCATACCTTGTGGAAATACACAGTAAAAAGGGGAAATGTTAGTAACACAAGAGGAAACGTGAAGTACTCTGATTAGACTGAACTGTCTGTCTGTACCAAGAAAATAAAAAGAGCAAAATCAAAAGGAAAAGAGCCACTGTGCCAAAGCATAATAAAAATATTTTGACATTTTTAGTTGGGCTGCAGTGCTTGCTACCACCCTCTACCATACCATCCCCTTCTTAGTAACTGGATAGGTGGAACATTTCAATTTCCCTTTTCTGTTTCCCATTATGGCTGTTGACTTCACTCGAAACAACGAGCCACACATATCTCCAAATAACGCTTCCCCTAAGGCTAAAATCAACATTACACTGTATATAGATGCTAAAATTCAGTTCTCTTACAAAGGTAGAAGGCTATAACATTAAGAGATGTTCTAACTGCTCATTTTCTTTCCTTTTGTATTTTCTAGGGATTGCCAGGAGAACATGGTATCCCAGGGAAACAAGGCATTAAGGGAGAAAAGGTACAGTTTAGATTTTATTTCTGTATATTAAGTAAGTGGATAGAAAGAAAGAAAAAACAAAGATTCTAATGTCCTGAAAGAAGCAAAAGATTGCAAGGCTTGAACCTCCCAGGATGTATCAGTACAGGGGACACACATTCATACAAACTGTGTCATGGTGTCCCTGGTGTCATGCCTGATTGCAGTGATGGAGCACAGAAACTTCAGGTGAGAAAATGAGCTAACCTAGAAGTGGAGATATTAGGGCCAAGGTCTAGCTGCAGATTCTTAAAAGTCTCGTGGTCTTTTACTACCTGCCTCTTGATATGTCATATGCATATTAATATTGCATCACTCTCAGGAAATAATAAGACATTTCAATCATCTAAAAAAGCATGATAGACACTCTGTTTGTTCCTGTGTTTACACATAAGTACTGCTAAACTTCGTATAGCAGAACTCATGTCAGAACCTGAATGTGTCTAAGATAACAAGTAGGGTGCCCAGAGTGAGTTATAGACTTGGTAAATGCATTGGAGGAGCTGAATTTAGAATGGAACATAGGATGAACTTTGATTGACTATGACAACATAAAGCAATGGAAACTACTGTCTCCCAATTTCCTAACATGAACTTAAGCAAAAAAAGAAAGAATCACTTCTTGTTTTCCACAGGGAGATTCAGGTGGAAGGCTGGGTCCTCCTGGACTTCCAGGTCCAAAGGGTGATGCTGGGCCTCCAGGGAAAAGTTTGCCAGGGAAACCAGTAAGTACCGCCCTGTTAATAGGAGTATATCTGAGCATTCATTCACAGCTAATTCTGGGCCCCCAGTTTTAAGACACAAGTGCGATTTTTTTTAAGCCTATCAAAAATAGATTCATCTTATACCCTAGCAGAGAAAGATAAAACATTTTTAATGTTTCACTGCGAGCCAAGAGGTCACTGGGGCAGATGATAAGCAAGCACACAACATTTTATATATCATCTGAGATGTTTCAAAGGGATCAGGACTTCATGTGCTGATTTCTGAGAGATCTATAGAACAAATGTTCCACGTGGTCTTCCCAGGTTTAGGCTTTAAACACAGATCAGATCGTCACTCATAGAAAGTGTGTGTGATTCATGCTCTGCTCAGGACATTGGAAACTGTCCCCTGAAAACCTGAGAGGCAATATATGCATTCGATTTGCCCATTTTCCCAACCCTGTTTCTCCCATTATGTCAACAACTAATGGTGGTGATTCTGAAGATTCGATGTTTAGTTTCACAGACAAAACCTCTTATATTTTAAGCTAATTACTCAAAATCTATTACCTTGTAAAATAGTCCCTCTATATTTAATAAGAAGCTGGCTCAAGTAAAATGAAGGCTAGTGAGTGAATCACGGTTTTGAATTACGACTTCTAATTTTTTAATTATTTAGAAAAAGAAATGTAATCATCTTACTTTTTTTTTTCCTTTTAGGGGCTAGATGGAAATCCAGGGGTACCTGGTCCACGTGGGCCAAAGGTATATGAATTTCATAGCTAATTTTAGAAGAATTTATCGTTAAACAAAAGACAGAACTGAAAATGCATGTCTTGTGCCTCAAATTAATTAGAGCATTTGGTTCCACAGGGTGAAAGAGGCCTGCCAGGTATCCACGGTTCCCCTGGGGACACAGGCCCACCAGGTGTAGGAATCCCTGGTAGAACAGTAAGTCATATTCAGACATTTATTGAAACCCATTGGTTGTGTTATGTGTCCACTCTTATTTAGTGCAGTCCTCAAAATCTTACATAAAACAGTAAGTCAAGGAAAAGAAATAGAAGAGTTACGAAGAGAAAAGGGAGGGATTCAAACCATGCCTATTTAGACACAACTCAGTTCTGTGCTTAAGACCCTGAAGACATTGCTAGAAAACTTTTAGAGCCGAAAATTTTTTCATCAACAAAGAAGAACACAAAATAAGCATTAGATGTAATAACTTTTCTATATAGTATTAAGAATCTTGACAAGAATGATTGGGGTGGAGGTGGGGGAATCTCACTCAATTAGCCTTGGGGTGGGGACTTCCTAAAACAGCCTGACTAAAGAGCTCAGCAATATGTTCAATGGAAACTTGAAGGTACAGAAGGAGACAACTAGGACTTAGGACATCTCTGGTGCTCATAAACTGGCAGAATTAATGCAATGAGAATGTTAATATTACCAAAAGCCATTCCATGGATTCATTGTAGTCTCCACCAAAATTCCCATGATGTTCTTTACAGAACTAGAAAAAAACAATGGTAAAGTGCATATGGAAACACAAAAGACCCCAGACAGAAACAGCAATCCTAAGCAGAAAGAGCAGTTCTAGAAATATCATAACACCTGATCTCAACTTATACTACAGAGCCAAAGTGTCAAAGCAGCATGGTTCTGGCCCATGAGCAGACATGCAGACCAAGGGAATAGAATAGAAGACTGAGAAACCCACACTGCCACAGTTACCTTTTGATAATAATAATAAAAAAGTATCAAAAGTATTCATTGGACTAAAAAATAGCCTCTTCAACAAATGGTTCTGGGGAAAACAGATCCTGACATATGGAAGAAAGAAATATGTTCTGTATCACCTACCCTGAAGAAAATCATTCAGAATGAATCAAGGGCTTTAATATAAAATGAGAGACTGCTAGAGGAAGCATTAAAAAAAACTCCTCAAGAAACATATATAGGAAGAAACTTTCTAGAAAGAAATCCAGTAGCATGGAAAATAAAAAAAATTGAAAAATATGAAAGTGAGAAGTATCTGCACAGCAAAGAAAACAACTACCAGGCTGTAGAGACAGCCTACAGAATGGCAAAGATTGCATCAGTGTGTTAATATATGTGAAAAAAAAACTTCAAAAGTTGAATGCCTAAATAAATAAAAACTCTCTAAATTGTTCAATCAATAATGGGCTAATGGAATAAATAGTTCTTAAAAGAAGAAACACAATAACCAATAAATAAAATGTATAATATCCTTATACATCAAGGAAATATAAATTAAAGCTACTCTCAGGGGGACTGGAGAGACGAATCATTAGTTAAGAACTTGTACTGTGTGAGTTTCCAGAGGAAGTGAGTTCAGTTCCCAGAACCCACATCAGGCAACTTACAACATCCTGTAACTCCAGCTCCAGGGGCATCCAATACCATAACCACCCATACATGTGCACATGTATCACATGTATGTACACAGACACCCAGACACACACACACACACACAAGTACAAATAAAATAAATAGCTTTGTAAAATAGCTTTCAGACTCCATCTGTCTTTAGTCAAAAATCATCATGACAAATGACAAATATTGATAATGATATGAGAAAATGTAACTCTTATTTATAACTGGGGCAGATGCAAACCGCCACAATATCCAGGGAAAGCAGAAAACAGAACTACCACATGACCCAGCTGTATTACTCTTGAGTACGTATCAAGAGCATTCTAGACCAGCTTTCTTCCCACAAAGAGACTTGTACATCGTGTTTATTACTTCACTATCCACAGTAACTAAGAAACGGAAGCAGCCCGGATGTTTCTCAAAACATAAAGAAAATGTGGTATATACTCACAAGAGAATTTGATTCATCTGATAAGGGAAAGTGCATTTGACCAGAAATCATTCTATTAGATGAAATAATCCAGACTCAGAAAGACAAATGGTGCATATTTTCTCTCCATGGGGAGAGGATGTGTGTGTGTGTGTGTGTGTGTGTGTGTGTGTTGTGTGCGTGTGTGTGAGAGAGAGAGAGAGAGAGAGAGAGAGACAGAGAGAGAGAGAGAGAGAGAGAGAGAGAGAGAGAGAGAGAGAGAGAGAGATAAGTAGATGTGAAACCATAGAGAGGAAGAGAAGATCATAAAGAAAAGGAGAAGCGGAAATAAAAGAGAAGGTGATGAAATACATCCGACGGTAAGTGGGAGGAGTCTCTTATGGTTAGAATGGAGACCACCAGGAAGAAACAGGGCTGGAAGAGGGCAGTGGGGAGGGACGTGTACAAGAGCAACATGTCTATGAAAATGCCGGACTGGAACCCATTCCTTTATACATTGCCTTTAAAAGAGGATAAAACTTTGTATCAAGAACTCATTAAAGAGGTAACAAATTTATAGAGGAGAAGTGTCAGTTAGAAACACAATTGAAAGGCAACAAAAGGCTTGGGTAATAACAGTTCTGTGAATATTTTTTAAAGAAGATAAGAAACCGAGCAAAAGCTGATGTCAATTGATTAAAAGAAAAAAACAAATAAAGCTCACTATGTCGCCCTGGCTGGCCTAAAACTCACTGTATAAGTCAGACTGATCTAGAATCCACAGGGAACTAACTGTCTATGCTTCTTGTGTGCTAAATTAAAGACTGTGCCACCACAAGTGTTTTGGCTAGCTTGAGCCTCACTTGTGTTATAGGAACCCCAGTATTTGAGAAGTAGCCATCTTCTCCCTCCTTCTAAGGAGAAACATGAGGGAAGCATGGGTCTGCCCCAAGTCCTCTGTGAATATCGTGGCTGTTAGCTTGGTGGTTTTGTGGGACTCCTAACAGTGGAAGCGGGTATATCTTGACTCTTTTGCCTGCTCTTGGGACTCTCCTCCTCCTATTGGGTTGCCTTGTCCAGCCTTGATATTATATCTTGTTTCGTCATGTTGGGTTGTTGTCTCCTGGAGGCTTGCTCTTTGATAAAGAGGAAATGGAGAAGGGAGGGATGAGGGAAAGGGGAGGTGAAGGGGAGCTAGGAGGAGTGGAGGGAAAGGGAACTGTGATCAGAATGTATTGTAAGAGAGAAGCATCTATTTCCAATTAAATAGTCAAATAGACAAACAAACAGGAAACCGAGCCAAAGAAGAAAGGAAAGGCCCAGGCCTCTGAGCCCTGTGGGCAGTTGGTTTCTGATCCAGTAGGATTTGGACACATCATTTGCATACTCCTGTGTGAGAAGCAGCATTGTGGAGAGAAAGAAACTTTGTGCGAGCAAAGTCTCATACGTCTAAGCCTCGGTATTTGGTCGTTTAACCACTGCTTGACGTCATGATGAAATTTCTAGCAACTGTGTGCGGGATTTCCGGAGCTTTCAGATTACTCAAGTGTCAAACCCTGTGGCTCTGCTTATAAACAGAGGGACATGTATGGATAGTCCCTGTAGAATCTGGATAATTCTCTCTCATTTTACACAGGGCTCCCAAGGACCAGCCGGAGAGCCAGGTATTCAGGTAGGTGACTTCGTTATGTCTTTCAACAAAGCAAGTTTAGTTTTCTTGATCGCTGGAAATTACTGAGAAGATGTTCCTGAGCAATTTTTAATCCCACCCCCCACCCCCAGGGTCCTCGAGGTCTGCCTGGATTGCCAGGAACTCCCGGGATGCCAGGGAATGACGTAAGAACATTTTCCCAACTCCCATCCCATGTCTGTTTTAATTTGCTCTAACTTGCAGAGGTTTGAATAAGTTGCCTCTGTTTCTAGGGAGCTCCAGGGAAAGATGGAAAGCCAGGCCTTCCAGGCCCACCAGGTGACCCGGTATGTAGACAGGCTTTGCCTGATTTATGTATCTTTAATGTACCCAGAAGCCAAACAGCCTACCAAGCAAATTTCGCTGTCCAAACTAATTACAATGCTCGATGTCTGCTTGGTAATTTTGTTTATCCCCATTATTTTGTAGAAGAAAAAAAAATTCAAGCTGGGTCAGCACTTTGTGTGTGTTGTGTGTGTGTGTGTGTGTGTGTGTGTGTGTGTGATGAATACTTAATTCCTAGGGGTATAATTCAGCTGTACAATTCTGCCCCAGGCTGAGCCTTAGCGTTTAATGTCTTTGTTCCATGGGAAATTGAGATAAAATAGATAGCCACAATTTCTCTTCTTCCTAAAGCTGGTGAGTAAATGAATTTCATTTTCTAAATGAAAGTTTTCAGGTAAGTTATCTCCAATGTGGTGCATCTCCGTTGATGGAGTGCCTCTGAACAGATGAGATGATTAAATTATGAAAATTGGATTGAAAATCACAGAAAACGCATTAAGATACTAACCGTGTGTTACATAGTTTTATTTCAGGTTAAACCTTGCTATGAGTGACAGTAAATCCCTTTAAACAGCCTCAGCCCTAACACTTAAATTTTCGAGAGGCCCATATGGCACATGGCATTGTATTAAGAGTCTTGTATAATAAAATCCAAGTCTGGCCTTTCTCTGGGTTCACGGATCCCTTTAGCTCCCATACTGTTTGCACCTCGGAGCCTTCGGTAGCTGCAAGGAGCAGCATTACCATGCCTTCTTTTAGCTCCATCATTGTGTGCCTCACCACAGTTCCTATAGTCAGACAACAGTCAGCTTGTTACAGTGCTAAAGGACATTTTAAGACCTGTAGTGCAAATATAGCCCATGTGTCTGTCTTGTCCCTCTGAAGGCTCTTCTGAACTTCCGTAAGAGCTAACTTTAAGACAGGCTCACCCTAGCCATCCACATACTTCTCAGTAGCCGGATGATGTACTTCGTGAAGGAGTGATTTCCTTTTAACCAACGATCTTACTTTTATACATCACTTGAAACCAACAGCATAGGGAAAGCATAGAGGTGACCAGGTTGTGAAGCTACAAAATACAGATGTATGAACAAAGCAATGATACACGTGAGCTAGCATATTCTTGGTGAAGGAACAATGAATACTCTAATAGCCTGGCTCCTTCAGTGCTGGGTGACATGCCATGAAACATGAAGCTAAGCCAGTGAGTCCGATGGCAAGACTAAAGTTCCATGTCCCAAATTTCAACTAGCATGTCACTTTAAGAAAAAAAATACACTAACTAATCTGGTCCCTTGGGGACTCACAGAGATTGAACCACCAACCAAAGAGCTTGCAGGGGCTGGACCTAGGACCCACACATATTTGTAGCAGATGTGCAGCTTGGTCTTCATGTGGGTCCTCTAACAATTAGAGTGGGGGATGTCTCTGACTCTGTTGTCTGCCATTGTATTTCCTTCCCCTACCTGGACTGCCTGTTTGGGCCTCAGTGAAAGGCTGTGCCTAGCCCTGCTGGGACTAGATGTCCTACGGTAGGGTGGTACCCAAGGGGGCTTTCCCTTCTCTGAGGAGAATGGGAGGGGGTAATGGGAGGGAGGATTTGCAAGGGTGGAACTGGGAGGAGAGGAGGAGAGAGAGAGAGGGAAGGCTACAATTGGGATGTAATGTGAAAAAAAATATGGAACAAAAAGTAAAAGAAATATCAACTTCTATGATCATATTACATTGTGTTCATGCATATGCAAATCTCCATGGGTTTGGGTTTTTTTCTCTCTTCTTAACTACAGATCGCACTTCCTCTCTTGGGAGACATTGGCGCCCTGCTGAAGGTATTCTTTTGCTATTAAAAAAAAAAATTATACATTGGTGGGCAGGAAAGGTTAAAAGGTAACTTTCTACCAAAGATAGAATTAACTGCTCAGCCCAAAAGATTCAAATTCAAATGTTAGAAAATATGTAAGACAGAAAAACGCCATGCTCTACAATAAATTCTAGCATTTTCTCGAATCTTCGCACTCTGAAATGCAGGGTCTCACATTGTCAATATGGAGATGGGGGGGGGCAGTATTGAGATGAATGACAGGAAGGAGTGATGTCATTGATAGATACCTTTAAGTAGATCTTGCCTCCCCTGACGCAATAGCTTTCTCTTCCTAGATGTTTACCCACCCTGGCTCCCTGCTGTGAATCATATCTGCCACCCTGTCAACTCTCCTCACTCTCAAGATGAAAGTCCATGCATCTAGCTTACAGATTGAGTTTTTATGTCATGGAATTTCACAGAATGAGCTATAAAGTTCCAAAGCCAAAAATTGCTCTAACATCTGTTACCCTGTTAAACAAAAATTATCTCTACCGATTATCTGTTCTATAAAGTGCCTTGAGCTAAACATGGTGGCACATGCCTGTAATTCTAGCCTTTGAAGAGCTTAAACAGGAATACCACAAGTTTTAATACAGCTTTAACTACTCAGAAACATACACACACGTACACACACACAACAAACACACACACACACACACACACACACACACATGCACACACACGGCTAACATCTTTTTCTTAAATGCTTTACTGTATTCTATTAGTAAGAATGAGGGATCTGAGGAATCTGGTAGTGGATAAAACTATGTATGTGTAGTCTCTGTGTAGTCTAGTAAGAGCTGTTGAAACCAAATGAAAATGTAGCCGTTGATTTTACTCTTACATTTCCTGTCTATGAATGAACAGAAAGTATATGCACATACACCACTCATGCTTACAGATACTTCACATACACAACTTGTGTTCATTCTAATGATTTACTTGATGACTTACATGTGAACATGAAGAAATAGTTATAGCATTAAATCTACCAAAAGACATGGTCTAGGGGACATACTGGTTGGGAATTAAGGTTTTCAGAAAAGATATATAAATGTAAATATTAATATAAAAATGTTTTAGAGTGGCTATTAGAAACTCCAAAACAGCAATATGTGTTTCTAAGACAGAATATTTGTGAGGGTTTCAGAGAACTTCCTTATTTTTTTTTTTTTGAGTTATAATTATATGCCAGTCAATGCAGTATTACTTATTTCTTCCCATTTAGTCTTTACCAAAATGTTATAAGCTCAGGCTGGAGTTCCATTCTCATTCATCAAAGATATTTAAAGTTCCGAGGAGCTAAACAATTTGCCCAGACACATAGCTAATAAGTGTGAAGTTGACCCAGGAGTCTGTGTCCTCGGGTATTAAGTCCTAGATTCTTTGTAACAGCAATGATATGAGAAATGACTGGATTGTAGCAATTAGACACTTGAATTCTTGAAGGATGAGAAATGTGTATACTCACAAAGTTCAGAATATGGATGGCTCACAAAATAGGCAACATACTGAGTGGACTCTATTAAGAGAGAACCAGGCCCCCAGGGGTCTCGGGAATCTGAGGAACTGGCAGTCTTGCCAGGACAGCCTCCTGTACACCTACTCTACTCTTCCAGTCCCAGAACCATCTCAGTAAGGTCCTGGTGGGGTACAGGTAGGAAAGCTTGGCAGGTGACCCCAACAAGCTTTATTCAAAAGAAGAAGAGGGGAAACAAATAGCTCCCACCCCAAATCTAAATCCAAGGATTTGATGAATGGTGAATACAATTTAATAACATAATGTTAATTCCTGAGCGGATAACTCAGCATGCTAACTCAAGCTCCATGTATTGAGTCTTTAACAAAGTATTAACTACCTTCTGTTTTCTAAGATGTCTTCAGGTAGGACATTGAGAAGAATTAGCATAATTTTTAAACCAAACCCTCCCTTCCAGCTCTTCTAGATTAATCAGTGAGGGGTCCCCTTTGAATTAGATTGTGTATTGGCTAATGATAAGCATATACTAATCATTTCTATAAAATAATATTGAGTATTTTCAAGAACCTATATGAAAACTAATTTTCCTTGTTTTAACATCCTCCTTTATCTAACCAAAGAAAATAAGACCAATGCCAAAAAAATGGCTCTAAGAAGTTTCTGTTGAGTTATAACAATTATCATCTTTTCAAATTTTACTAAAATCACTAGTGCAATCATCTGAGAATATTTCTAAAATCAATGTTCTACGGTTTTGCTCTATTTTAATAAAACATGTGTGTGTGTGTCTACAGTCATAATTCATCTTTTTTATACATTTTGAAATGTGGAAACTCAACTGTTTCTCTTGAGTTCCACCTTCCCCATCACTGCATGGTGATTGTACAACTTTATGTCTGTTTATAAATTCTTCTATCAACTTAACAGTCCCATGGAATGACATAAGTGGTAAAATTTTTTGATCAACTATACACATGATTCTGGTATCAATTTACATATTTGAACCCTAGAAAGAACGATTCTAGAGTTGAATCTAGCATTTCTGAGGCCAAGATCCTTCTTAATATCACACATAGTTGTGTTCCCAAGGGAATTTATTTCTGGGCACCAGATATTTATTGGACAAAAGTATTGGTTATGGATGGCTTTGGTTTTTTATCAATGGCAAATCTCTGTTCCTTTTTTCTGTTCAACAATTCTTCCCATAAATGAAAACCCGAAGCTTCTTTTGTCCTACCCTGTCAACTGAGCCCCTCCATCAGAGGTTCTTAGTCCTGATCATATTTTTATTCAACATTTTGTTTTAAAATAAGCTTTTCACAGACATTTTCCCTAGCCATGTGATAAGACATGAGTTTATTTTAGAAGCAAAAACACTTTGACTGAAGCCTTTATAGATCACCTGTGGGTTGTGGGGAAGTCCGTGAAATGTTGATTTCACTGAAGTTTCCTGTCTCCTCTTAGATTTGACCCTAGGTCAAGTCAAAGACCCTCAAGTTTCTCTTCTTCTCAAGGATGCCTCCACTGACAGATGTTAGCAGACCCAGTGGTGGGTCCCCAACTAATTCTGCTTTCAAATCAGAAATTTTTCTTTCCTGTCTTTTTTCTAATTGTATTTCCACTACTTGGGCTATTAGTTTGATACACTGTTTAATCTTGCTGCTTAATCCAAACTTTGATATGGCTTCCCTTCCTCAACATGCTAAAAATGTTAAAACTCAGACGGTGTTCTCAAATTACATTTCCCATCCCCATTATTTATTGGGAATTTTCCTTTGAAATTTGTGGTATTTTCATTTTTAAGTACACGTTTACCAGTATCATAAACTGAGATTAATGATTAGGTTTGTCCAAGTTTTTAACCTCGAAAGAGTCATCTTCCAAATTGGACACACAGATCTCTGAAAGCAGAGTGGCTTCACAATTCCTCATTGGCAAGGTTCAGATAGATCAGACCTCAGTTTCTTAAATGGTTTTTATGAGCCTCTCAGTAAGTTGTCTTTATACTCGCTAGAACTTCTGTGGCAACTGTCAAACCAATGTCCCTGGGCTCAAAAGCAGCAATGGGGATGAAGGAGGCGCGGGGGAGCCTGGGAAATATGACCCTGCAGCCAGGAAGGTGAGCAGTTTATTGTATGTTTGCGGGCCTTACAACACTCCTACCAAGTACTCCCTTGCAAGTCTATTATCCCTCTGTCTTCCAGGGTGATGTAGGGCCACGAGGTCCTCCAGGAGTCCCAGGCAGAGAGGGGCCAAAGGTAAGAAAGTCTTCTGTGAGATTTGTCAACTCTACGAAAAGTGGAACTTACTTTGGCAAAGTGGGGCAGGCTGCCATAGCTTTATACCCTGATCTCTCCAAACTTCGGGGTTCTGATGGAAGATGTTATTTTATTTTCCCCATTGTTCCAAATGACACTGAAATGGTCCAGTATTAGCTGAAGTTACTGTCCTTTTAGGGAAGCAAAGGAGAACGCGGCTACCCTGGACTACATGGGGAAAAAGGCGATGAGGTAAGCGATTCTGTTGTTGCTTCTCTCTACTTGATCGAACAGAGGAAAGATGTTGAGGTGATTATTATTCTGAGGGTATACATCAACCATTTGTTGTCTTCAAATATCCCAACTAAATGCCACAGAGACCCTTAGATTTATAATAAGCCATAAAGCACTAGAACAGGGCAGACATCAGTCCTCTATGCTATTTTTTGTGTTTCCTTGTCAAAAATCCCTGAGATATTACTTGCCATAAGTTTCCTTTGAGCTGCTCCTGCTCCATCATGCCAACCCTCGTGGTCAAGTGCTCCCGACTCATGCAACCCATGGCAACTTTCTTCCTTCTTTTCCTCTCACTCTCCCTCGTGGTCCCTGCCTGAGACCCCAAGCCCAGGAATGAAGCTCTACCTACCTCTCTTCTGCCCAGCTACAGGCTGTAGGCATCCTTATTAACCAATCAGGGATAACTTGGGGAACAAAAGCTGGTATTCACTCATAGGGGACAACCAGATCTTGGGGACCAGTTTTTAACATTTGAATACACAGCAGCATCAGACTAACCCAAACAAAAAGACACTATGTTTGCCATGATGTATGTTTAATCCCAAGGCCATTTAAAACCATGAGTGGGTAGTTGCTTTAAAACAACACATTTCAATAATTATGGATGCCCATTTATCTATGGTGGTCCAGATGTGGAGACACAACCTCACGGCTAATAATTACTATGTAAGTTATGGGGTTTCTGGTTTCAGGTAATTATCCTAACTCTTGCAGAATAGAGAGAGGAAGAATGTAATCACAAAAAGAAACTTCAGAGTTTCTAAGAGAAGGAGAGAGTATATGAACAATTGTATGGATGAGGGCAGCTTCAGAGTGCAGCTGAGAGCCAGGGGACACCTCTGTACCACAATTCAACTTTAACAACCTTGATTTCTCTAAGTCACTGCTCAGCTTCCAAATGCTTGGGAGAAATAAGCTAAGCTAAGAATCTGGATAGACTGGTTTAGGTCATTCCCTAACCCGTAGGACCAAGCACCCAACTCAGATGTGGTTTTGAAATAATGGTGTAATTTTCTGATGGTAAGCCACAGTGATGCTCAAGATATTATTCTCACCCTGCATAACTCACATTAACTCTTAGAAAAACCAATTAGAATGATGAATTGCTTTAGTTTAAACAGTTTTGGTGCTAATAGTTCTTAATGAAAGTAAGAAAGCCATCTGGCATATATTAACCTTGATGGTAGTATGGGAAATTATGACACTGTAAAATAGATCTATTTTCCTGGTTGGAACTGTATTTCACATTACAAGCTATCATCATTTATTATTGTTTTTATTGATATTCATTGTGTTCTAGAAACCTTTAAGATTGGCTCGGGATTGTTTTCCAAGTTAAAAAAAAATTAAAGAATGAGAAATACGGTATTTATTTTCATTTATAAATAAAACATTAAAGGCATTTGTTTTGAAAACAAGTAAGAATTAATGAGCTTTTGCTTCCTCAAGTTCCACAGAATTTTTCTGCAAAGTATAAGCACAGCAATGGGTTTTAACAGGCAGCCAGGTTTTAACTGCCGAGATTCAAAAGGTGAGCTTAAGAGGCAATTGAGAGGATAATTAGAAAACAAGGGAATTGAGAAATAATTGGAATTGGAGCTTTTTATGAGTGACTGTGTTAAATTCACGAGAAGTTAATTTTTATTGACTCTGAGGTATTTTGCCATCTCGGTGAGCTGAACTCACTGTTAATATCCCTTAATATTTGAGTGTGTTCTTGCTTAGACATACTTTGTGTGCTCTTTCACATAGATCGCACGAAATTCTGCAGAGGACTCACTAGAGTGCAGGAGGTCCTCTTCTCTTGTCCTCTACTTCCCAAGCATAGCATGCATGAACCTTGCCCAACACAACTTCTGTCTCTTCCACAGATAAATAACAGCAAACGATTGTATCATCAACTTGCACTTAAAGAATACCTTAGTTATTTGGCCAATTTGTCTGATGAATAAAATATTAACCAACAATATATACCTTTCCAACTGACCAATAGACTATACAGTGATAATAGATATGCATTGTCTCTACTGTTAAAAAAACAAAAACCATCTATTCTTCATTGAGTGGAAAGGGGGAAAGGGTACAGAGGGAAGCTCATACTTTTGGGGGGTTTAATTTTAGAAACATCAATTTAATTCAATAAGTTAGAGGAATGACCCACTTGTAGATGTTTTGAAAAGTGGCTCACTCCAGGTTCTTCATGTTGCTGTTTGGCTCAGCATCAAATTTTAACGTGCAAAGAGAGCATAGATCCTATGTTTCCTAGTCAGAGAAAAATTTTGACTATATGTCTTTATATAAGATTTTATGATAATAAATGACAAGGCATGAAAAGTACTCATAAAGCATAGAACTGATGGTTGAATACCTAGGTAATAGATTTTAATTTGACTTTGAATATGGCACTATGTGCTAAGCTTGGCCATCTTGCTCTTGAATGTTGTAGTCTTTCAATAGTCATTGTGTCTTATAAAATCTTCCTATCGCCCCTTACGCCTCCATGGCAGCTATCACTTTTGTGACAGAATTTCGAGCAACTGAGAGAAAGACTGCTGAGAAAGATGGTTTTTTACTTATGTACGGGGTTTTATTTTCAAGTCTAACGCAGTCATCAGAGGTTAACAACTCCCATGCTTATAAATTAAACAACCCAAAAACTCACTCAGCGTCTCAACGTTGAGACATAAGGTAGCAAAGAGAGGAAGATATATGCATAAGTATATCTGAAAGAGGTATATGTGAAAATATTATGGAAATGTGGATGTTTTAAGTTAAAAAAAATTGTTGTACACAGGCATAAGCTTCAGTCATTAAAAAGTACCATTCCCCAATTGTCCTTTCCACTTACAAAATTATGAATTTGTTTATACACTCCCACAGGTGATAATAGGGACATGAAAAGAGGTAGTCCACCATACTGATGTGAGTCATCCACACGTGCACATGTGCACGTATGTGCACACAGCAAGCCGATGGGTCTGATACAATCTTGAAGAATGAAGAACATACTTGTTCTTCAATACAAATATACACAAGATTTTTGCCTGATACTTATTACGTGAGGCATTCCAGAACACTCAAGGAGATCCTTGAAGTATTTCTTCATGTCATACCTGTCTTAGTTACTTTTCTATTGCTATGAAGAAACACCATGACCAATGCAATGTGTAGATGTAGATGTAGATGTACATGTACATGTACATGTACATGTATGTAATTGGGGGCTTGCTTACTGTTTCAAAGGGTTAGTCCATAATCATTATGATTGGAAGCATAGCAGCAGATAGGCAGGCATAGTGCTGGAGAAGGAGCTGAGAGCTTACATTTTACAAGCAGGAGGGAGGGAGAGAGAAGGAGTCTGGGCCTGACATAGGCTTTGATACCTCAAAGCTCACCCCCCAGTGGCACATCTCCAACAAGGTCAAACTTCCTAACTCTTCCAAAATAGTTCTACCAATTAGGAACCAAACATTCAAATATATGAGCTTATTAAAGCTATTCACATTCAAACTACCACAGTATCTCATGAATAAACCTGAAACAACATGTGGTCTCTTTAGTATAGGATAAAATGAACTTATTCTTAAGCCTATTGGTACAAAGAACCTTGACCCAACCCAGTCCTGTTGACATCTCATAAATACAGATGCAGTCATTTTACCACAGTCACTTTGCCTGATATTTATAATGGGCATAAAAAAGATCCATCATTTAAGAACATTAGAAAGAGGATTTCTAATATAACAAATAATATTAGAGTGACATAAAAATACTTTATTCAGTAAAGAGAATGACTCTTGAAAGAATGGTGCCATTCAATCCAGAACTTGGGTTTTCTTTGTGTGTTTTTTTCCTTATTTCTTTGGTCAGTGTTTACACTGATGGTGGTCAAAGCCTGAGCTTGATGACTGTCAGGCAAGTATTGTACCACTGAGCCCCAGCCCCAGCCTTGGCATCCACAACTCTATGCATTCCCTCTGAGTCTGAAACAACAAACAGGTGAATAATATTTTTTTTTCTCTAATTAAAATGTGATCTAAGCCTCTTATAGACAAAGTGGTAAAAACCTAAAACTTACGTCTGTTCCCACAACACATCGAGTAATAGTGTGTGCTATCTATGGCGTATGGTCATAGCGGTATTATAGCTGGGCCACATTCTGAACCCCAGAAAGCCTCTGAAAGTGCTGGATGGCAGTAAATTCATCCAACACCAAAATCTGACAATTCTGGGTTTTTTCCAGGGTCTTCAAGGAATTCCTGGCCTCTCAGGAGCTCCTGGCCCAGCTGGACCCCCTGTAAGTATTTGCTAAGACTAGTTTCCTCATGCCATACCTGTAAGAATGGTGCATTAATATTCCTGGTGCCTTTCCTACTTTGTATCTCTGTATAGCTCAGCCATTGCCTCAAAAAGTAGCCTCCTCCAGTGTCTTCAACTTTCATCTAAGATTATTTAAGCCTGCTTAGTGTCCTGGAGACTTCTCATCAGAACTTTTGCCAAGCCTAAGAGCTGTTTCTCACTCTGTTGGAAGTAGGATACTCAAGTACATTCTCTCCTTGGTTATAAATTTTTGGCACTAACCTTAGAAGAGATATTCAGATATTCAGATAACACAAGCTGAGATTTTCTAAAGAAAAATAACAGGCCAAAGATTATCAGCTTTAATTTGTTGTATTCCTATATGTGATTTAAAAAAAAAAATTCTGTTTCCGATGCCCACTTGAAGACAGCAATATGGCCTTTGGTTATCTTGTTTCCTTGGAGCAGAATCTTTCATTTCCAACCTGCCAAACCCAATCTCTTATTTAGAGTTTAATTCTAAGCAATCCTAAAGTTCAATTGCCAGATAAAAGATGGGGCACACAATTACACTTGAGTTTCAGACCAACAAATAATCTTTATATAAGTTTGTCCCAAATAATGCATTTCCTTCTGAACCAACTCCACTAAAGTCATGTCTCAACCTCTCTGTCTCTTTGCTTAAAGTTCATATGCCAATAAATTATTTTGTCTCTCAAATAGGAGGTGATCGTCCCTTAATATTTTGAGTCATGGGTTTTACCATAATTAAGAGCTTATCATTTATGCTTGAACCACATAGTAAAACTTAAAATTATGAAAGAGAACCGTCAAAGAACCCCACAAGAATTACTGCTAATTCTATTCTCAAAGAAGAATTAAGATTAACTTTTGTTTTCTTCTTACAATGCAGATCACATAACTCAGCACACACATTTTTCATTCTGCCCAGTATTGGAGTATTTAAGATGTTGATCGCTACCAAAATTATACCTCATTTAGAAAGACGTGTTATGTAAATTGCCATTTAAACAGCAAGGCTAAATTCTTAAGTGTATCAAAAGGTTTCAATTAAGGTCATTAAATGTGGTTAACCAAGATGAAAAAAAAACCCACAGATAGAAATTTTTTAACCTTCCAAGGGCTTATTAGAATAGGGATGCTGTATCAGCCTGAAGAAATATAAGCTTGTAGACCAATTTAATTAGGACCAAATGACCTTTGAAATGGGTAAGTTTAAGCGACCACCTTCCACCACCTTTTGACCATTGACTTGTTGGTCCCATAACAAACTCAGCTTTTCATTTCATAGGGCTTAACAGGAAGAACTGGACATCCTGGTCCCACCGGAGCAAAAGGTGACAAGGTACAGAGGAAAACGGGGCTTGGGTTAGGGGAAAGGTGGGACCATTTACTGAGAGCTGCATGCAATCAAGAGCAGCCTATAAATGATGTATGTTGGGCAGTGACTATTCATGGAGTGGACTTGCAAAGATGTTGGTCCAAAAAGGGGTCCGAACACAGTATTCATAGATGAGAGCACTGGGTTTGGAGATAGAGAATCCAAACTTGGTTCAGAAGCTGAGACATCCATCTGTGAGGAAGGGTGACTGGTTTAAGCCTCCTGAGGAGATAAAGGTCAGCTGGATTTTAATGTATCAGAGACTTTCAGCTATGGCTGAGTCTTGCTCTCTTTGGGCATATATATATATATATGTAAATTGGCTCTAAACAGCATCTTTCAAAATCTCAGAAACTAGAAAATCCCTAACCAAAGTACTGGTGGTTTTGTTAGCTGGTGGGGCCCATTTTCTGTTCATAGAGAGCATGTTCTAAATGAGTCTCTTTGTAGTTCAACCATAACTAAGCTCTCTTGGTCTTTATAAGGACACTGATCCCATTTATGAAGGTTCCACCCCATGACCTATCTCCTGAAGGGCTCATCTAATTCATCATCCTACGAGTTGGATTCATGCTGTAAATTTAGGGGAGGAGAGCCCAAACATTTCGAGCAAGCTCCCTGGCTCCAGATGCTACCTTGGTGGCTATCAAGACAATGATCAATAACCAAAGGGCTTGTGAGACAATCTGGCAATGCTGGCCTTGGTGGGAATTGATGAAAACCATGTTCCCTGTGAAGAAGAGTGCATTGGTTACTTTAGTTGCTATGGCAAAATATCTGAAACAAACAGCCAAAGGTGGGAAGGGTTTATTTGGACTTACAGTTCAAGACCACCGTTCATCGTGGTGGGAAGGTCATGGTAAAGGGAGAATCTTGAGGTCTTGAGTTCATACTGCATCTGTAGGCAAGGAGCAGAGAGAGATGAATGCTAGTGCTCTGCTTGTTTTGTTTTTTCAGTTAGGACTCCAGCCTGTGTGATAATGATGTCCGTATTCAGGGTGGGTCCTCCTACTAAACATTTAGGGAAATGTCCTCACAGACACACCCACCCAGGGGTGTGTTGCCATGGTGATTCAAAATCTCATCCAACCAACCGTGAGAACTAACCATCACAGCTCACAGCGGGATGGATGTGCTGTGGTTGGGAGGGAAAGCCAACAGCACATGAGCATCAAGCTGCCATAGTGTAAGATCTCACTTGGCATTACGGTGATGGTCCAGCCATAGCCACCAAGTGGGTGAAATAGCTAAAGCTATTCAGATTAAGGAAATCAGTGCAAAGAGACACATAAGCTACTTAAATATCTCCCGCACGTTTGCCAGGATACCAGCCCCTGAGCAAAAGGGAACGTGATGGTATCACGGAGCAAAAAAATCCCCAAGATGCTTAAAGGAAAAAATATGGTAGAGAGCCTCAGCACATTTTTATCCTGTTAATATCTTAAGGATCTTTCTCCATCCCGTCGGTCGGCCCTTTTTTCCTCTATTTTCTATGAAAATTATTCGACCTTTGACTGGCCTTTGAGGTTAATGGGAATTCCACACTGAAATGAGCTTGAGGGTACGAATGAGAATATTCCTTCTAATTTTGCAAGGACAGGGGGCAGAGGGAGGTGGGGAGGAGTATTCTCAATAGGCACATACTGTGTGTTGACTCATGAGAAGTGTGATGTAATGCTCTGAAGGACATTGGCAGAGGTCAGCAGAACAGAGGGAGTCTTAGGGAGACGGCGACCATCAAAGCAGTTTGGGGAAAGATACAACATGCTTACTCAGTGTATCCATTCTCAGGCACTGCATGAATGAATACCGTTAATTTATAGTGATAAATATGTGATTTGTGATGTTTTCCTTTGTTGGTAGGAAACAGATGAGTGTGGAAATAAAATCTTCAGTCCAGTTCTAGAAGAGGACTGGCATCCCTCAAAATTCCTGGGCATCGAATGCTCTGTGTTGTCACTGTCCCTGATAAACGTGACTTAGAACATTTTAATATGATACCATTCTAAAAGCAGTGCACTGTTATAGGAACAACTGTCGAAAAGCCAAAGGGGCTGCAACAATCACTTACCGTGGACTGGTCAGTATTTCTGTGCTTTGTAAAAGCCACTTACCAAGTTTCAGTTCAAAATAATCGCAGAGTAGTTATTTGTCCAGTAAGCAATTATTGGAGTCCCCTTTGGTTTTTGATTTATGTTTCCTACAAGCAGAAGACAGTGGCTATTTAAATGGTACAGACCATTTCCCTTAAATAGTGTCATAGCAAAGTCGCTTCCCCTCAGTAAAACACACTTCACCTGGTTGTAGAGTTTGATACTAACCAACAGATGTGACACCAGTTGTGATTTCATACTTCAGTTACATTTACTGTAATGATCTCCCTAGCTCTAAAAGGCTGGAGGTGTTGGAGGCGACGCCAAGAGAGAAGGCTAATCCAGGGAGCCACAGTCTCAAAGCCCACAGACTGGTCACATAAACTCTATCCCGTACCTCATGCTCACACAGGAAGAAAAATTCCCCCACTGTACTCAAAGCCCAGGACAGATCAGCTAACTGGTCTATCCCCAGTGAAATTGTCATTCCCTAGTGTTACCACAGCAATAATCTAGATAGACTTGAAAGGAGCTATTCACTGTCCTGGGGTGGGGAAATGTATTTCACTGGGTCAAGGAGCAAGCTAAGCAGAATAAGACTACAAGGCTGAAGCAAAATGAAAAGCCATGGTGATTTCGGAAGATTGCTCTTTGAACAACCTGGTTCACCAACTCGGGATGGAAATGGCCAAACCATCAATTCAGGCCTGTGTCTCTCTTGCAGGGTAGTGAGGGGCCCCCTGGGAAACCTGGACCTCCTGGACCCCCTGTGAGTTGTTTGAGGTTTTAATTCTGTGTACTTATGGCTCATACGTTGGTCATCTAGATGCTTGTGAAGCAAAATATTCTGCTGCATGCGTGCTTTCATGACTGCTTGTGTGTGAACGTGCATGTGTGCGTGCGTGAGTACATGCATGTGTGTAATGACATTAGGTAGGCCTAACCTGTCTCTAGTTCAGCTCAGCTGCAAATATGCAGTATTTCCAGTTGTTTGTACACTATGAACTTCTTTTCCACGGAATCGGGATACCTGAGTCTGACTGACCTGACTCTCCACTCCGACAAAGGATGGAGAAACATTCGACTAACCATAAAACTTCACAGATAATAAAAGGCCTTTAAGAAGACATCCTTTCCAATCATGCAATTTGCTTTTTCAAAGATGTTGTTTGTGTTCACCTCATAATCAGTGTCTGAGATGTTCTACTTCCATGGCACACAGTGAGAAAAATGCTCCAGAGCCCTGGATGTCTTCTGCCCTAGTCAGCTACACAGACTTGCACTCTTTCAGGGAGGCTGTGGAGAGCAGCAGGGCCTCTCTCTGTGGCAAGTCTGCCCTCGTGTGGAGCCATGTTTGAATAGCAGCAGAGCTGAGACCCACACTTGTTATTTCCCCGGCATTACCTCTTAGGAATTTAAAAAGCTAAATTTAGCAGAGAAAGAGTGGGGTCACACAGTAGCTTTCTGAAAACTAAAAAGTATGTTATGAGCCTGTGTACAGATGTGTGTTTTTCTTAAACCCAGAACCCCCAGATGTGTGTTTTATACACAAATTAACTGTCTTGGTCTCTGCTTTCTTAAACATATTCTGCATATGATTCTTCCTTCACAAAGAGACAAGACAGAAGACTCATGGAGTTCACATTCTAAAATATGTCCTCTCCTCAGTGGGAGGAAAAAAGAAAAATATATCATAAGGCCATTAAAGAAACATGTGCTTTTCTATAAGGCTTAAGAAATCTGCCTCTTGTCTCTAGATACTTTTTTTTTAAAGACAGAATATACATTTCTCTGGGAAACTTTCTTAGAAATCTCTTACATCTATTCGAGGCTAAGTGTACTAAAATATAGCCCATGTTCAGTTATTGCCAAATGAATGAAGAATCAATAAAAAGATAAACAAACAGGACATCATCTTCTGCCTGCTGTTCTTAAGATGCATGTGAATGGTGCTTTCTGGGCCCAGCTACTTCTATGGTTACCCCAAGCAATAATGAAATAAAGGCTTCCTCATTTTTGCAGCTCAGGTACATGAAAAATGAAATCATGCTTGGATTTTTTTTTTTTTTTTTTTTTTTTAGAATCTGTTATCTTTTCTAAGCATTTCCCAACTGAGTGTTTTGAGTGCATTTTTTCCAAATATAGATAAGAGTTTTCAAGCTACACAATGAGTTGCAGTTTCATGCTCCATATTTATGTATAAGAGTTTTGGTTTTGTTGTTTTGTTTGTTTGTTTTGAGAAAGTTCTTGTTCCCTGGTTATTAATGATATTTTTGTAGAAGCATCCACACAGGGTATTGTGAATGAAGTTATCCTCAAATTCACCTTAATTATCTGTTTGGCTTGAAGTGACTGTGGGAAAACATCACTTTGAAGTTGCCAAATGGTACCCTATTCACATCTACATCCGTCCTACTGCATGGCTGCCTGCAGGTCAGCAGGTTGGAAACACAGTAAATTGGCTATTCAGACACTGAATTTTAATGAGCAGATAATATTTTTCATCCGAATGCATTTGTGCTTCATCTGCCAGACCTGAACACGATTCAAATCCCAACCAGAAGTATCCGAGTGTTCCAGGCATAGCTCAGGTTCCTTTGTCCAGCTTTGACCGCTGTTTGGAAATATTGCAACACCGTGGTATTTGGTTTATGGTATTAAATTCACCTTAACTATAGAACAGGGAAAAAATAAGTAAAAGTTAATATAGGAAGAATAAGGTTTGGTAAAACGGCTGAAGTCATAAATGCTAACTTTCACGTCTCGTTTCTTTCCTAAGGGTGTCCCATTCAACGAGGGAAATGGCATGGGAAGCTTATATAAAATCCAGGTACCTCCATGTCTAATTACCTGTGATCTATAGATCTATAATCTATACATTCTTCTCATCTGCTTTCTCTTCTCTTGAAGGGAGGTGTGAATGTTCCCAGTTACCCAGGACCTCCGGGCCCCCCGGTAAGTACAGAGGGTTTATCCTTAAACTGCCTTAGCTGGATCATAGTAACAATGGGAGGGCTCACTGAAAACTGAATGTCACAAATGTCACCCAGTGTTACAGAGGAGTAAAGAAGCAAAACCAATTTAACTAAAAGAAATCGCAAGCAAAGCCTTAATTATGGAAAATATTTAGTGTAGTGGTGTCTCTCAATCAATGTCCAAATGTGTTCATAGAAGTAGCACTGTGTTGTATCTTTAGCGTTATTTTACTTTAAGGATATGGGTGGATTGGGGGTAGTATATGCATGGGATATGCATGCAATTCCTGTATGATCCAGAAGGGGATGCTAGAGTCCCTGGAGCTGGAGTTACAGGTGGTCGTAAGCCACCCATCATGGATGCTAGAACTCAGGTCCTCTGGAAGGACATTATGTGCTCCTAACCACTGAGATGTCTCTCTAGACCCCAGATTATGTTTGTAAACTTTACTCTAAATCCAAACATCAGCAAAAGCAAAATATGTACCATCCTTATATTTGTTAACGAGCATCTGAAGGAAACGGCTTCAGAGTCTACAGTGGTGGCTTCGTCATAATTAAACTATCTTTCTACACTTTTCTTCCAGGGTCCCAAAGGTGATCCTGGCCCAGTGGTATGTTTGTTCCTACTTCTTTGTGGTCTTTGTTGACACTAGAAAAGGCACCAGGCAAAGACAGGCTGTCATCTTAGGTGTATATCAGTGAAGGTGTCAGACAAGCAAGCAAATGAAGAAATGTCAGCAAACGTGTTCTTTATTTTGTGGATGCTTTAGTCCCCATTCTGCGCCTGCCCTTGAGGCTCTGCTCTTTCTTTCAGCGGGTTTTAAAACTCATCCTTTGATGTAGGAAGGCACACAGAATGCCCTTGATAAATGGAACACTTTCCTCCGACGACCTTCTTTGGATGATTGATGCAATTTAAAGTAGCTTGTGGAAGAGAAATACTTAAGGGAGAGAAATCCCTTACTATGTCTGACATCTCACCAACCAGAAAAGGGGAGAGGGCTGTTTATTTACTTTGCAAGTCTTGGGCAATTATTCTGCAGGGAGCGTAGACTGTCATAACCCTGCTTATTGAATGGAAAACAGCAGGAGGTTAACACTCAGCAAGGAAGGAGATCCTGTCCTCCAGCCGCCCAGAGGATGATAATTGTTCTCAGCGCCTTTCTCAACCCTGGAGCATCCCTACAAAAGCTCTGCCAGATTCAATTAGATTCCCTCTGACCTTTGACATTTCTTTTCCTGACGTGTCCTTTCCAAGCAAATATTCCATCATTCATGTCCCATTTGTATATCCTTTTAACCTCTGAGGAAAAAAGTGAAACTTAAATGTGCCTAATAGTGAGATAATCTTCCCAACCACTTTCCATTGCTATGTGAAAAAACAAAAGAAGTCATTTTACTATAATAGTAGAAGTTGGTAAAACTGTCTGAAAGAAAAATGTTTAGCCGGAAAAGAGACAAAGCATGGAAACTGACTTTTTCAAAAGAGAGTATCAAAGAAGTTATCGTTGTTACTGGGCAGTATATATTAGATGTCTATTTGATTTACCCTAAAGTAATCATTTCAAGTCCTTAGTATTATATTCTGAACCCCAAATGTGTTACATGGAAGTTACATTTCTGTGTTTGCAACTTTTAAAATACTATTATATATGTCCATCTAGAAATATGTCGTTCATTTTTATTTCTAGTTTTCATCATATTAATAAAAATCCCCCCAGTCTTACTCTCTAATGGACTTATAAAACAACACCCCTCTAAGTCACAAAGATATATTTAGACTTCTCATTGACTTTTCTGGGACATTCTTTAAGTTGTCATGTTAATAATTACAGATTAATCTGTAAGAAAAATTTGTAAATGTTATACTAAAGAATAAATTCTAATTTATTAACACTGGAAAGAAGATGGTCAAAGTATAAAGATTTGTAAAATTCAAAGAAATTAGACCCAATATTTCTTAGCTGAGACAGAACAAATAATAAGAAACCAACTGAAGTGTAGACTCTGTTTAGAATGTAAGCGTGTGTGAGTGAAACACAAAAACAGATAGAAAGTCATAGGATTAAATATTGTGCAGATATTCACACTTACCATACAAACAAAATTCCCTGAATTTACTTCCTCGGGTCCTATATGCCTGAACACAGCCACACGCCATACTCGTTGTCACCCACCCACTCGTTGCTGGGTCTAGAAGAACCACACCCCATGGCACAGGAATAAGCCAGGAGTGAGAGAACTGTACTGTCTGAGTACATATTTAAAACAGGAACATGGATGAGGTGGGTGGGGGAAATGTACTCTCTGGGCATCCTTGAAGTTCCATGACATGTTAAGTCAGCTTTGTGTCACTGTGACAAAACACTTGAGATAAACAACTCAGAAGGAGAAAATCGTTGTTTTGACAGGAAGTTTCAAAGGTCTCAGTCCATTGTCCAACCGTGGTGAGTTGGAATATGTACCAGGGAACACTTAGGGAGACTAAGCTGCTAGTCTCAAGGTAGCACAAAGCAAAAGACATCTCTCCTTTATAACCAAACCCTGTTCCTACAGCCCATTAAACTATAAGTCTATAATGGGTTAATTGATGTGGTCAAAGTCCTCATGATCCCCTCTTCTGTGTGCAGCCACACTGCAGATCAGCCCTTAAACTCATGCACTTTGGGAAGCTCCTTAAGATTCAAGATACAACACGTGGCAATAATAATCTTCTGAATAAATCTTTATAGAGGAAAAAAATTACCTTCAGTTGAATCTGCTAGTAATTGGATGGTTTCCTGATGCAAACCACTTTTTTCTTTAGCTATTCAATGTCTAAGTGATTTCAATGAAATATTTAATTACTCTGTACTCTCAAACAAATGCTGATTAATTAATTGATTGCTTCTTCTATCCTAAGGAAAGATAAACAAACAGACACGATGCTGGAATATATTGCATGCATCAATAACTAGGGGCCTCCTTCATATAGACTCAGACAGAATACAATCTAAACACCTTTTTTATTTTTTATTCTTATGATTGGCAGGTTTTATACTGAAGAGAATATTATTTTATATTCTGAAACATAAAACATACCAAGTTGCATGCTCACTTGTTTAGTAGTATGTAGTAAGGAAAAAGCAATAATGGGTGTACAGCTTTAAAAGTCTTTTATTTTTGTATTTTGTGTACAAAAATACATCTACAGAAAATACAATTGAAAAGCTTGCTATTCTGTGCTGTGTTGATTGTTTGTTTGTTTGTTTGTTTGTTTTGAGACAGGTCTCACAGCGAAGCCCTGGCTAGCTTGGGAACTCTCTTTATAGGTCAGGCTAGCCTGGAACTCACAGTGATCTGAGATGCCTCTGCTTCTGTTTCTCAGGTGCTAGGATTAAAGGCATGCGCCACACCCAGCCAGTGGTGTTAAGTTTAAAATATCTAGTATCCTAAGAAAATATTTTCAGTTAACAGTAATTAATTTATAAGAAATTATCAGATAACTCTCTACTTTACCTATTTCTCTATTTTTCTAAAGATTTGTTTATCTTCTGTGCTTTGCTTGCATATACCCATGCACAGCATGCATGCAGTACCCACAAGAGGCCAGTAGAGGGGGCATTGTATCCCGTGGAACTGGAGTTACAGGTGGTTGTGAACTACCTTGTGGGTGCTGGGAACTGAACCAAGGTCTGCAAGAGCAACCAATGCTCTAAACTGCTGAGCCTCTCTCTGGACTTTCTTGATCACAGTGTTTATTTGTTCAAATAATCAGCATCTTTCAACATAGATTTTCCAAATATCTTACTTAAAGACTTATAGTCTTGGACTATGCAGTAGAATATATATAAAGGGCTTTTACTTGTTTATTGAGTTTTGTTTGTTCAATGCTGTCTATCCCCTCTCAGTACCCATCAGCATGCGCAATGACTTAGCATGACTGATGTTACCACTCCTAGGGCTGTCTTCCAAAGCATTTACAATCGTGTTAAGGATGCTACATGTTCTGCTTAGAGAGCTCTTGCTTCATAAAGAGTTCAATCTTATTACATCATAAGCTAGCCGCCCCAGGTGTCTCGCAAATTGGCAAACTTTATTAAAATCTGCTTTTCATTTTAATTCTTACTAAAATCTGAGTTATTAATAAACTAGAGGGATTCGTCCTAGTTAGATTCTTAATCAGAATAAAAAACAATTAATAAGAAAATGGACTCATGCCTGGAGAATAGCTCTAATTCCCAAACTCTTTTCATACACCTAATTTGGAAAAAGAAGATAACACTCCCTTGCCAAGTTTCAAATCAGTATTGAGGAGCATAGGACATAAAGACCCTGACTTTAAACCGTTGCTTATAAAACTTCAGTCATTGTTCCTCTTTACAGGGAGAGCCTGGTGCAATGGGCTTGCCAGGACTAGAAGGATTTCCTGGTATAAAGGTAAGCACAGAAGTTAAAAATGTATTCACTCATATTCAGAAATGTGTACTTACCTCCTATCATGCCAATAACTGTTTTATTAAATATAAAATGAATATATAAGAAAATGAAACAAATGAATCTTTTATACTTATGGGACTCATTTTCTAGGGAAGGATACAAGAACTAATTGGATATGCATGATAAAAACAATGATATCAGGAAATACTGCAGAAAGAAATTAAAGTAGAATGGGTTGGGTCCAGAGAGATGGCTCAGTGGTTAAGAGCACTGGCTACCCTTTCAGAGGACCCAGGTTCAATCCCCAGCACCTACACTGAAGCTGCCAACTGTCTGTAACTCCCTTGTAGTGTGTGAATGTGGAAGTCTTGGGTATGAGGTCTGAAAAGTGGGAATAGCATAGAAAGGTCCCCTCCACCCGCCCAGCACATCAAGCAGTGCTACTCAGTGTGGCGACTGGAGGAACTGTATCCTTTGCTACAAGGGATGTGAGAGATCGAGATGAGCTCCCGCGTTATCTAGTCTTTGAGCTTGCTTTCTGTTGCTGTGATAAAAATTTCTCACCAGAAGCAACTTGGGAGAATAAAAGGGTTTATTTGCCTTATGCTTCCATGTCATACTCCACCATCAAGAGAAATCGGGGCAGGAGCTCAAGCAGAAACCTGGAAGCAGAAACAGAAGAAGCAGTGGAAGAGTTCTGCTTCTTGCTTTTCTTAACTCGCTCAGCTGATGTTTTAAGACAACCCAGGACCACCTGCCGTGGGCATCACCAAGTGGGCAGGGCCCTCTCATATCTATCATTAACTTAGAAAATGCCCAGCAGACAGGCCTATTGGGCATTCTGTTGAAAGCCATTCACGAGCTGAGATATCCTCTTCGCTGGTAACTTTAGTTTGTCTTTAGTTGTCATAAAGTAACCAGAGCCATCTATTAAGTTTGATGAAAGTTGTCTCACAGATGTGAGATTGGTAGATTTATCTTGGTTCATGGTGTATTAGAAAATAAGTAAACTCATGCTTCAAATCAGGAAGCTAAATAAACATGAACAAAGAGGCTTATTTGTCATTGTAAAGACTTTAATCTTTGACTCTTAGTGAAACCCTGAGCCAGTGATAAGAACAACACAGGCAACCAGTTGGACAGAAGCAAAGCCAGCTAGAAGGTGGTGTCTGTCAGCTTTGTAACAAATGCCTATAAAGAGAAAACTGTTGTTTCTGCTCATGGCTTGGGAAGTTTCCCCCTCTGATTGTTCTCATTGCTTTTGGGGTCTGGTGAAGAAGTAAAATATGCAAGAGCCTGTGGTAGCCAGAAAGCAAAGAGCGACTTGACGTTGTTCTATAAGACTTTATAGACTAAAGATTCCACCATCTTCCAATGGCACCACAGGCTGGCAAGCAAATCTTCAACACATGGGCCTTTGAAGAACTAGAGTGCAGACCATTCCAGTATCCAGGTGGATACTCTTGGTTGACTCAGAGTAGATATGGCAGGTAGAGTAAGAAATGACTAGGTTATAGACACAGTTTGAAGAAAGAATAAACAGGGTTTTCTGATTGATTGGTGAGGATAAGAATAAAGAGTTGTTAAGGAAGACTCCAAGTTTCATGACTAAGCAACTGACATGATGGGTAGTCAGGAATGGAAAGAAAGAGGGATGAAGAAGGCACAGTTGCTGAGCATAGTCAGACCAGTCCTCACAGTTTCTTATGTTTCTGCAGCCAAGTGGGGACATCACCCAAGTGGACTTTCAAGTAAAGATACAGAACAGTAGGCAAATGGGTTTAAACAATGCCCTGGCTTTGATAAGTGAGCACTTAAGCACAGATGTATGAAGAAGAGATTAACGTTAACAACAGGGAGAGATGAAAGCAAGTGGCTGCAGAATTTTAACTGGGCATAAAAGAATCAGACCAGGCAAGGGAGAAGATATATGAAAACTTTGGACCATAATGAGTCAAGGGTCTTGGGATGCTGGTGGTCAAAAGCTGGAATGTTCGAGAATAAGATGTAATAATTTCCACTGAATGAAAAGCTACGGCATATTCAAGATGAAACAAATGAGAATTACATGTGTATATCCTTTTCCTGATTTTTTTTTCTTAAGTTTTAGTTGACACATAATTATTTAGAGGTGAACTATGAAGTAGCTATATGTGTATACAACATATAGAAATCATATCAGGATTGCTGTGATATAAATACTTCCAACATTGGTTACTTCTTTGGGACAAAAATTTGGAGATCTGCTTCTCTAAGTACTGTGAAATAAACAGCAAGTTATCACCGTGGCCGTCCTACGTGAAACAAAACATGGAGGCTTACAACCATCAGTAATGGGATCTAATGCCTCTTCTGGCAGGCAGATGCACATGCAGATAGAACACACATACATTAAATAAAAAATAAATAAATAAATAAATAAATAAATAAATAAATAATCTTTATTTAAAAATTGTCATTGTATCATCCCATGTGCAGTCGCCAGCATATGAGGCATTGTCAACTGTATCTAAAACACCACACTGCCTTTTGAAAAGCACCGGACTCATTCTGTTTCTCAAAGCAATTAAATGGGTTTTCTAACAAGTCAGCAGAGGAGAACTAGAGATCTTCAATTCTCAGTCTTTCTACTCTAACCCTTGCATCCAGTGGGATGAGGTTAAGGAGGGATTTATAGAAAACATTCAGTGTGATTAATCCTTCAGGTCACAGTAATGATTTTTATTATGGGTAGAACTTTAAACATTAACTAGCTTTAGCTGGAAGAATGTACGGTTTCCTTTTAAAATAAGTCAAAGGAATATTATGAATAATGGTCTTCATTAGGTTTATGAATCGCTTTGTTATCCTGAGGGAGAAAATGTAATAGGTTGTATTGTGCCTTCATTGTTTTCTGTTCTTCTAGCTTTCTTGGTTCATGTTAATATCACACTTATCATACCCAAACAAAGCTTTACAAATTCAATTTCTTTGAATTACACACATAAGTACTGTATTCGTATCATTTCTTCCCCTTTTTCTCTCCCTCTAACTCTGTTGCCACCCCTACATCCTCTCAAATTCACAGCATTTTTCTTCATCATTACTCACGCTTACATAAACGGTAGGTATATGAAGACAACCTGTTAAGGCCATTTAGTTTCTCTCTCTCTCTCTCTCTCTCTCTCTCTCTCTCTCTCTCTCTCTCTCTCTCTCTCTGTGAGTGTGTGTGTGTGTGTGTGTTTAGGCTTGGCTGTTACTCTTGATCTAGGGCTACGGCCTTGTGAGAATTTTCCCCTCCATACACAACGGCATGTCAAATTACTATTTGAGCAATGATTCCAAAAGTAAAGAGTTGATAGACGTCATTATAAGTAGCCATTTCTATCTTCATCCCAACAGGGAGATCGAGGCCCAGCTGGTCCCCCAGGAGTAGCAGGCATATCGGTGAGTTGGGTTTATCTCATCTTAGCTTCTCACATATGTGTTTCTGTGCCCATACTCAGTCTATAGCTAGTGGTCAAGGAGGCTTGGCGTATACTGTGACTCTAGGGGCAGCCGCTGCCTAGAGCTTGTCTCTCTTTCAACCCTGGCGTGTCTGTTCTTTATTTTGACCTTTCTCTTTTGTCTCTTGTTTTTCCTTCCCAAGTTTCTTAGGAAATCCAGTTACCCATGGCTATGCATTAGTGTGTACTCACAGCTCTGAAAACTCACTTCTTGTAGCTCCATCCCTGTCATAGCGCAACATTTCTCCATCTTCCAGAGGCCAAGCTCACACCCTGGGCCATGTACATCAGGCTCCCGCACCCGCAACTGTAATCTGCCAGGGTGCTTGCCTCACCCAGGGCTATTAGCAGAGCTTTATTGCCACTAATGTTCCCTCGTAAACCAGGCCTCTGTCCTCTCTATCATTTTTGTTGCTCTCGGGTGTCAAATGCTTTTATCTCATCAAGGTCTTCGCAAATGAATAGGAAGTACTCCCAGAAAGGTTGAAATCATTTCTCTGAGCCCTTGGGATAATTCTGATCTTCATTCATGATACCCTCATTAAAATTTTGTGGTCACGGTTTATGAATAAGAGGCCCATTTATCTCTTACCAGGTGACCCTGCAGGGAAAGTCTGGTTATCACATAGCAAGAAAGTTGGTGGAGACCATATGAAGGAGCATTGGGAAGACAGGAAAGAGCCCTAGTCTCAGCCCCACATCGCTGCAGCTGTACTGTCACCACCTTATACTACCTAAAGCATCCACCCACCATACCTAAAGAGGCTCATATTCCCTCCCCATTACTACACTGAGCTAGCTCAAAGAAACAATAAAATGAAACGTCATGTACATGTTTCACAGAGAATGACATTGTTATCAAATTTGTCCAGACTGAGACTAATATGTGTGGAAAAATAATGAAAACTACCTTCTCTCACACGCACTTTTGAATTTTTATAAAATGAAGATTCTTTATGAGAGTAGGCTTCACATTGAATCTCAGACCCTGGGCCCACCCTTGCCCTGGACCCCACCCTTGCCACTCCTCTTCATAGCATTTAGGGCTCTCTTTCTAGAACTGTTCTCAGAACACCATCTCAACCTGTTCCCTTATGCTCACAAAGAAATTCATCTTCCCATTGCATTCATTTACACATGACTTTAAGAAATTCTGCTATGACCATAAATTAAGTCTGTCTTCAAAGAGTGAGTACTGGGTACCCCTAAAGTCATCAAGACGTGTATAGTAATTTCAAAAGAATGTTTGAGTGAGCAATTCCAGAAGTGTTTCTGGCTACAAAACAGAAGACATGTTAAATTTTATCGTAGATACATAGAGATATAGAGATATATTCTAGTACTATCTAAAACTATCAAGATGATAATTATAGTTGAAGCAAAGATAAAAATCAGTTGGACATGTCATATCTACTCCATAGAGGTCCCCAGAACCTACTCGTGTGCTTTCTAGAACAGTCTGTCTCTTTCCAGTGTAGTCAAGGCTACCCAGGGCTTTCTGTAAAAAGTCTTTCTTTCTCCCTTCTCTGAGGGGGATCGCCTACCAGAATTCTAAAGCAGGTTGAAAAGGAGGCCTAGCCCTTTAAAGTCTTTGATACCCACCCATATCCCCACACCGTGTTTCCCAGCCACGATTAGGCCCATGGAATAGGAGGCCTTCTTCCAACAGCTTCCCTGCCAGCTCAGTCTGACACTTGGCGCTTCATTTCCCAGTCTCTGCTGGACCACTGTGCTAGTAGCCTTCTATGACAATATATTTGACAGAAGGCATGTGAAGCTCAAAGTCCACAGACAACAGCCCATCAGAGCAGAATGGACATGCCAGCTGACGTGGACTGGGCAGGGGCAGAAAGAGCTTACAGTGTTGCTTGTTCACAGTCGGTAGATCAAACAGTAGAGCGCTCGGCAGGAACCAGAAGTGGATATGACCTTCAGGAGTACCCTCTGAGAAGCCTAATTGTTTCTGCTGGCAACACCACAGCCCAAAGGTTTACAATCTCCCTAAACTCCAAACTGCCACCATCGAGGGACCAAGTGTTCAAATACATGGGCTTATCAATCATTAATTAAGAAAATGTTCCACAGACTTGCCCACAGGTCAATCTCATGGAGGAATTGTCTCAATCAAGGTTTACTCTTCCTAAATGACTCTAGTTCATGTCAACCTGACAAAAACCCACCACCCCACTCCGTCCCCAACCCACCTCCTAGAGGAAGGAAGAGCTACCAGGCAAAAAGACATAAGGATGTCAAATAGTGAAGATACATTGGCTTCCAGTGTTCAAAAGCATTCCTGGCTTCCGTCTGCATTCTCTAGTGTGTACTTACAGCCCCTGGATCATGTCCTGGTCTGAATACTATATATAGTAACTCTTTAAACTCCAGGAAGTCTGTGCCATCAATAGCATGGCTCTTAACTTTTTTTATTTGATTTTCTTACAGGGAAAACCTGGTGCCCCAGGCCCTCCAGGAGCTCCAGGGGAGCCGGTAAGCTAACACCTCTTTAACAACAGATACGCTGCTGTAGTATCCAGGTGCTAGTTTAAAGAAATTTTTACTATATATTTTTTCCCTTTGGGACACGTGTATAGGGTGAGAGAGGACCTGTTGGAGATACAGGTTTTCCTGGACCAGAGGGGCCCTCAGGGAAGCCGGTAAGTACTTGTTTACCTTCTAGAAACTGCTTTCTAAGAAATGTTCTAAGTGTTGCCTCTTCATGTTCCTCCTTAGAAGCTTAAGATTTGAGCCAGCGGCTTCAGAAGGAAATAGGAATCGGTTCTAAAAATTGAATTAGGGGATACTGGCAGGGGATTCCTTCTGGAATTTTCTAGAACTCTACTTGGTGTTTTTATATCTTCAATGATGATGAGGAGAAGTGAAATTTTCTAAGTAAAGTAGACTCATTATTTTTTAGTTCTAGTACTTAGGCAGAGTTAAAATTAAATGTCCCATCAGATCCTAAAATATGAAAACACCAACAGCTAGCCAAAGTAGCAGCCTGCATGATAAACTAAAGCAGAAAAATCTCTTCACAGGCTCCTCCTTCGTATACAGGCCTTGTCCCAACAATGTCACTACTAATCACTACAGTGGGTGTGTCATGTCCATCCCCTAAAAGTGCTTGTAGCTAGAGATACAGAGGATTGATTTGACATTGTAACAGTCACCCCCACCCAGCATTTACATGTCTAGGTCCTTCTATGAGCTGAGGATGTGCTGGGCCAGGAGTTAGGGATTCGAAGTTCTGGGGTGTTTTGTTTTGTTTTAAGGGTTTTCTTTTTATCTTTTTTTTTTTTTTTTTTTTTTTTGGTTTATGCAACTTTATTGAAGAGAAATAAGTCAATTACTAGGAGAGCTATTAGTTGATCACTCATCCACTGACAATTCACGTAATTTATTCAGAGCTTTTAAGATTTGTTTATTTTATGTGTATGAGTGACTGCATACATATATACATATATATGCATACACATATGTACACACACACACACATATATATATACATACACACAACACACACACACAAATATATATATATATATATATATATACACACACACACACACACACACACACACACACACACACACATGTATGTACCCATGTGTCTGGTGCATATGGAGGCCAGAAGAGGGCCTCGGATCCGGAGTTATAAAGGCTTGTGAGCCACCAGGTAGGTGGTAAGAGCCAAACTTGGTCCTCAGAGAGAGCAACATGTGCTCTTAACTTCTGAGCCATCTGTCCATCCCATCCTATTTCCTTTGAATAGAAGGTCTTGGTCATTTGCTGTGGTGTATATGAAAGGGAAGGTCTAAAAATAAGTGGCACTTAGGAATTTCGTTCAGTAGTTCTCTGACAGTTCAGAGGGGGTGCATGGTCTGGCCATCATCTCCTCAGAGAAGGCAATGCAAGAGACAAAAGGCATATGCTGTTTAGAGTCTGACACTGAGTGTTTTATGAGTTAGTTGGGAAACCTGAGGTATGGAAAAGCCTGCAGTGCTGGCTCTAGGAAGCCATACTACGTGAACGCTATAACAGTCCATTCAGTTGTCTCCCCTTAACAAATCTCCTCTCCCGACCCCTTGTGAGTCACCTTGTTAAAGGATTGGGTTTCCAGGATATAATACGATATGTAACTCTTTTTTCTTTAAACAAACATATTTGAGCAACAGTTCCATGCAGTGGCTGGTGTTGAGAGCTGCTGAAGAAGGGAGAGCCATTCACGTTTGAGGGCAGGTTGACACCCTAACCCTGTGAACACACACACAGTGCTACTTGGATTTAGTCAGTTATCCAAAGACAAGACCATAAAGTCGGGAGGAGGTCATATTAAGAGAGATTCTGAAGAGATGGTGGGGGAAATGGGGCATGGAAATGATCATCCTTCACTGAATATATGTACAAATTAAAAAAAAAAAACCAAATTGTGTACATTCTAAAGGTTCAAAGCATGAATTCTGGTTTTATATTTGATTTATCTTTTATTCAGCTGACACGCTGTTTCTCATTCTCTCCTTAATCAGTTTGATCTTCATGGCTAGTGTTCTCAGGGCTAATAAATTCTTTGAACTATACACTTCAGGTAACATATTCTCAGTTAAAGTACTCCCATAATTCCCAGGGTACTTCACAGAAGTCCCAAGCCTGTGGTTGGGTTACCAACTGCAACAGATGTCGGTGTGATTTACAGCAGCGAAAACAGGTGGCTGTCTGCAGCTGTGTCCTTATGGACTCTGTTCCTGCAGAGTGAAAGTCTCTCGGGCTTTCAGAGAGCATGTCCAGGCAATGGCTGCTGGCTAGAAAGCCTCATCGCTCACCTTGATCTCTCTCTTCAAATCACATCTCAAAGCCACATCTGCAGTTTGGCTCTAGGTATTTGGTTTGACCCCATGCCCTATTCCTCCTGCTGTCTCTAGTGGGCAATTCTCTTCATTTTATAAATCTCCAGCAGGGATGGCTTTATGGCCACTTCCAGAATACCTTTTAAAGGTCCCAGAATTTCCAATTTTCTAATAAAAAATGCCACTGCTTAGTAGTCTCAAAAACTACAATTACAGACTCCTAGCTCTCATTTTCTAGTTTTTTTTCAATCTGAAAAATAATGATTCTTCTCCAGCTGACAGTTTATTTCATAGTAGGATCATACGCAGGCTATATTGTAAAATCCCCCCAGAAACAAGTGACAGCATTTACTAAGAAGGCTCCCCATGCTTAAAACTTGTTAGAAGGTTGTTACATTGATACTATCCCCAGGAAGACTTGAATGAGTGTCCCCACACACAGATAGGCAATCAATGATAAAGCAAAGTAAGGATCCCAGCAAAAGCAACTTGGTGAATTGGTGAGTTTAACTGACGTTACTTACAGGAGTTCAGGTGAGAAGCTTCTGGCTGGTGCTTGTACAAATGAAGCCCCATCACCAGAAGCCCACTCCCTCACAGATGATGGCTACAAAATGCTAGAACCCCGAAACTCACTGTAAAACTTGCAGGCAGCTCAACAGGATAGCATGTCACTTCTAGAAATTCTGTTGCTTCTGGTCCTCTTCCAGGCATCTCAGCTAGTCTGAGGATGTCTCTTACTGCCAATATAATCTTGGGGAAGGAGAAGCATTGTGAATACACTCAGTTTCAGGAACTTCCTAAAGATTTTGAGTTGTTCATCCTGAGTTTTGACTAGCTTCTCTACTCTCCTGAATTGTAAACTCACTCTTACATTCTTCTCTGTGTGCTGGAAGATGAAGATCCTTCTCAGATGAAGTCAATCCCCAGACCTGGTCACTGAAACCAGGAAGTAGCAGTCACAGTTTGAATTCGAGGGCACATGACTAGCTACATCAACTATGTAGTCTATTTTGCCATGCAGATTCACAAGATCAGAAGAATATGTAATATGATATTTTTTGCTGTTTAACTATGACTGCATGTAGAAAGGAATAGAAATATTCTTTTGTCATTTTAGGGCATAAATGAAAAGATGGATTACGGTACTCAGGTATGGAAAAAAACAACAATTTTTTTTTCTTTTTTTTTTTTCTTTCTTTTTTTTTTTTTTTTTTTTTTTTTGAGACAGGGTTTCTCTGTATAGCCCTGGCAGTCCTGGAACTCACTCTGTAGACCAGGCTGGCTCGAACTCAGAAATCGCTGCCTCTGCCTCCAAGTGCTGGGATTAAAGCGTGCGCCACACGCCGGCAAAACAACAATTTTAATAGTATAAGTTCTTAAATTTTCTAATTTGTAAGTGTATCGTCAATGTTCTACCATTTAGGTCAGTCAGACAAATGATCTTGGCAAGCAGTGTTTTTTTAGTGTTGATATCTGTTTTCCAGGGCATCATGGGTAAACCTGGAGACAGAGGCCCCAAAGGAGAACGCGTATGTATATCACTACTATGGTTGCTGGTCACATCTCTCTGATACAACTGCTCAAGCACTAGGCCACATACCAAAGCATGTAGACAACTTTGATTCTCCAAACATGAAGTGATTAGGGCATACATGAAACACTATCTCTACTGGGCATAAAATGTGACCTGTAAGCAGGTCATGCCGCAGGTGTGCCTGTTCGTCGTGCAGACCCAAGTCTAAACTTCTATTCCAGTTTGGAAAGTGTTTTACTACCTTCTTGAGACGCACTTGCCAACTATAACCACCACCCAAATCCTTTTGGCCAACTAAGGGATTTCTCACCCACAGTGCTACGGATACCTAGAGGCAGATACATTTTGTGATGTTTGGCTGTCTTGTACATTCAAGAGGCCTTGTTGGCATCTGTCCACTTGATACAGTAGCATCACTGTCTCTCCAACTGTTGCTATTCAAAGCATCTTTAGAATCACTAAATGTCTTCTAGGGGTCAAAACTGCCTAGGCTGAGAACCACTGATACACGCTTACTCCACTGACCAGAATCTGCAATTTCACTACAACTCTACATGATACTGGTACTGTCAGTAAAACTTACTAGTTACTCAAGACCTGTTACTTGGCATAAGCCTATTTAGGGCCACTCTTATGTATATGGCCACAGATGTGTTTGTGCATCAGTGTCTAAGTTACAATTTTTTATTGTTACACAAGAAATTCGTGATAATGGAATGAAGTATAAAAAACAAGATAACATACATTTAAGAAGAAAAAGTCTTCCAGGCATCTTTACACAGGGATAAACACTTCATACTTCAGGCACATTTCACTCTTCCACTCTTACCTATAATCAATATCAAATATATATTATTTTGAAGTTGGATTGACAGTATTTTGTAAACATTTGTTCTATTGGCAATCTTCAGTGACTGCATACATCTTCCCAAGTCCTCTTTTTCTAAGCAGTTATTTTCCTCTCCAGTTTTTTAAAGATCCTTTTTTAGGTGTGTGTGTATGTGGTGTGTGTATGTGTGTGTATGTATGTATATGTGTGTGTATGTTTGTGTATGTGGGGTGTGTGTGTGTGCGCATGTGCGCTCATTTAAGTGCACACCACAGAATGCTTGTGGAGGTCAGAGGACAACCTATGCTGATCAATTCTCTCCCTCCATCATGTGGCCTGTGTGGATTAAATCATCACTATAATGACAGGTGCTATGTGCAATTTCAGGCCTGAAAAGACAGTAGGTGATGGGTACCAGCTCAGCTATCTCACCAGGCCCCAGACACATAATGCTAAGGTTTCACCATGATCATGGAATATAGACCATAGATCCAGGTGTGCTAATAAATGTGGGTATTTCTCCAGGCATGAGCTGTCTGTATACTGATAAGACAGCATTGCTACTCTGGCCATCTGTTTTCTTTCTACATGGCTTCTGTATCACCTTCTATACCTTACGATCGCATTAATACCTATGACTGTTCACTTACTTTCACTATTTTGTTAACTCAGAACAAATACAGGCAGGTTTTTTGCAGACCATTTAAGTTAAGGGAATAGTATGGAAAATTCCAGACAGCCTTTAGCACCGGCCTATCACACTCAGCTGAGATCTCACTTCCCGAATCATACAATTGAACACTGAAAACATGGGGCTGAACCACTTGCTATAGTGTCACACTTCTTCCCTTGGGCACACACAGTATAGACACATGGCCGAAAGAAAGGCAATACTACAAACTCTGCTCTCATATTCAGACATGTCTAGCATCATGTTGCTAGGTCTCACAAATTCTTACAGTTCATATATGTTCTCAAATAAGTCATCTCAGAGACAGCCCTCCCTTCACCCATCCCAGTCACTGAGAGACTTTGTTTAAGCTCTCTTCTCTTGCTTTCTTGAGTGGTATATGTTTTTCTTCACTGAATCTATGTGCAAACCCATGTAAAGCATGACTATAAAGAAACTCCAAGAACCTATGCATGCCCAATGAAAATGCAAACAGAGAGATAACCATATGATTCAGAACAGGTTTTGAGTTTTTCCGGGTGAAAAAATCTCAGCGACATACACCTGTTAGCCATCTCCTTTTATAGCTACAGAAGAGACCCAGACCTGAAGTGCCAGTGGGTGCTGACTTCCAAAAGTGACATCATTCTAGACTGAATGGAGACAACTCTCATTGTCACTAGGATCTATATGCTGAGAGATTCCAAGGGGTCTGACATTGTTTGAAGCATTTTACTTGGGTGTATTAATTTCTCAACATTCCCCTAGCTAAAAGATACTATTAATATTAATATTCCCACGTGCTAATTGTACAAGCTGGAGTACAGAATGGAAGTATATAATCCAAGGGTTCACAGTAAATGAATGCCAGTGTGAACCCTGGACTTTCGCTCTAAACCACAGCTGTGGCATTGCTAGAAAACATAATTCCTTATTCTCTCCCCACACAGGGTGATCAGGGGATTCCAGGAGACAGAGGTCCACAAGGAGAGCGTGGAAAGCCAGGTCTTATGGGCATGAAGGGGGCTATAGGCCCTGTGGGACCACCAGGAAGCAAGGGCTCCATAGGATCACCTGGCCACCAAGGCCCACCCGGCTCTCCAGGCATCCCTGGCACTCCAGTAAGTGGAGCCCCTGGCTTGTATTGACCGAGGATTATTTTTTATAGTGAAATAAATGATGATCATTTTGAAATATATAAAGTAAGCTGGTCTGCACCATTATTTGAAAGTATGTGCCAGGTTCCCTGTTGACACCGCCATTACATCTTAGATCTTCACAACTGACCTGGAAGAATGAGTCTCTTTTCCTCACATGTTTATAAATGCAGGAGCAGATTGCTTTGATAAAGATCAAAGAATTATTAAAAGGGACAAACCCAGATCTGGCTGATTCTAAAATCATTGTTTGTTTTGGTTTGATACATGGGTTTGGGTTTGTTTAGTGTGACTGAGGGAAGGGTGATATTTGAGGCAGGATCCTGTGGTAAAGCAAACACAGGATCCTCTAGCCTCAGCCTCCCTAGTGCTGGGATTACAGGTGTGCACCCCCACATGCCCCAAACCATGATTTTACAATACAGTCTGTAGTTGCTTCTCATACAAACATACACTTCTGTTTCACACCGGGATTTTATTCAGTTGGCCACCTGAGCAAATCTGCCCTCAAGTAGGAATTAAAGCAAGAGTGTGATCACAGTAGCCCTTATCTCACTATTTCAGGAGAAATGAAATGAGGCCATTCAGCTGAGGAGTATAGGAGGATCCTGGATCAAGTAGGAGAGAAAGACTCTCTCTCTCTCTCCTCAGACCAATTAAAAGCAGGGTGTTTCCTCTCTCTTTCTATGTCTTTATTTTTACCTCATTGCTAAACCGTGCCTACAGAGAACCTACAAAACTTGAGTGTCTGCTTGTACTATCAGATAGTCATTCAAGTTCATTTTTTTTATTTAAAAATGTATACAATATATATTATCATGTCTTCCCCTCCCTAACTCCTCCAGGTTCCTCCCCACCTGAACATTCAACTCACCCAATTTTATGTGCCCCCTCTCGAAGTAAAATAAATACAAATAAGAAACAAAACCAAAAAAATCTAGAAACAAAATTCCACAAAAACAAAAATCAAAACAAACCCTCAAAAAACAAAAACAACACAACACAATATAAGAAGACAAAAAGAAGGCCAAACAAAGCAAAACAAAGAAATCCACAAAAATACCATTGAATACATTTTGTATTGGACAACTACTCCTAGGCATGGGGCCTGCCTTCAAGTGTGGTTTTTCCATGACACTCTGTTAGAGAGGATTGATTCTTCCCTTTGCCAGCAGGTATCAACCACATTAGGGGTGGGGCCTGCATCCACTTCCCTCTCAGTACCTTCATCTTCCAAGTTTATTTTTCCCATGCACATTATGTTGGAAACATAATATGTTGGAAACAACATAATAGCTCTGACCAATAGAAACCAGCACCTTATGAGCGCATCGACTGGCCTTTTTCTTTTTTGCATTCTAACTGAATAGTTTGTTGTGAGTGGACAAGCACACCATATCATCATCCCATATACATGCCATCAGGATGAAGGAATCTGTGGAGAGGAATGATGGGAAATTCACCAAGACAGGGACTTTTCAAGATTAAGGACAACTGCCTGATTTATGGGAATAACGGGGGGCCATAGCTGAAAGTCACATTGCATGAAGATTTCTTGCAGATCTATCTAGTCCCTCGCCTGGTCACATCCCTCTAGGCTTTGTTATGTGTTTCTCAAAGGGTGTGATTGGCAGTAGAGGGCGTCTCCACATTACAACTCTAGTGGGTTCTATGTTGTCTTCACTGCCATACATGGGGCCTCAGAAAATAAATACGAATACAAAAATAGTAATGAAAATTAAGCATGGCTATTATGAATGATGGTTTTTTTATCAATGGGTTAACCATTCAGCCAACACTACTTACCTATTTACGGTTACCAGGTATGTCAGGCATTCTCTACTAAAAAATGGTTATTATATTTATGTTAATATCTATGTTACAGTAGCATGAGACAGGCAAACATGAGGAAATAATTTTATAGGATAATCCTGCGATCCACCATTCTGTTTTGGGTTTTCTTCCTTTGGAGGCACATGATGTCACTTGCTATAGTCTCTATCAGTATCCAGGAGTGGATGTTTAATTGTGATTGCTTAGTAACAGCAAGGCATTGTTCGGGCCTTTTAACTGTATGTAATAAAGTAACAGAAACCATTATCTCCTAGTTGTCTATAGCCACATTTCTCCACTCATGGGAGAAATGTTAGCGTTACCGGTTATCCTCCCAGTCCACAACTTGTAAAGTAGTTATGAACTTCTGCTTATCCTAGCATTTGATCTAAAAAGGTATTTATTGCCCAAAATAGTGCAATGCCAAAAGCATTTTGCTTGACAAACATATATCCACAAAAGTATGCCAAACACAACATCTCTGACCCGTATCTATCTACTTTTGTGCTCTTCCCTATTTTAACAGATATTCTTTTTCTTCCTTTAGGCTGATGCTGTTTCATTCGAAGAAATAAAAAAGTACATTAATCAAGAGGTCCTAAGAATTTTTGAAGGTTAGGTTTGCTCTATAATACTTCTGGATTTTTCATGAGTTCCCACTTCCCATCCCCTTGTGGGGAATCCCTTCAGGAATTCTTGAACTTTAACAGCAATCTTAGCAGATAATCTATTTACTGGAGAGGCAACTCCTGTTGACAGTTAAATTTTCTCTTTAAATCATCTTTCCTCACCGCTTGTCCATAAGACAACACAGGTAAGGTACCTTCTGTTTGTGTAATACTGCCTTTCAAGTTTTTCAACACCTATCAGACTCCACCTTAACTTCTCTATGGAGTAAGTACCTCCAGCTCTCCCATCACTGCTACCCCAGGGAGATGCTGAATTGACCAATGAGTATTTTAACTGAGATGGGTTACAGTGTCTTTTGATCTAGATCAGGGTCAGCAAACAAAAACTACCAGCCACTTCTGTCTGCTACAGGCAGGCTTTTATGTGACTCTCAAGCTGGGAATGGTTCTCACACACGTTAGAGGGTTTCCCACCTGAAATCCAGATCTCCGATAACATGTTTTGGGGTACAATCATGCTCACTTCTTTTCATACTTCTCCAGTGCTTCAAAGCTGGTAACTCTCTATTAGAGAACAGAGCAGAGTTACCAGCCAAGAAACCTGCACTGGGTCTCAGGGCTCCCATCTCTTTTGCTGATAAGTACTATCAGCCAAAGCAGGTTGCTGACACAAATACCCTGATTCTACATCGAGTCTTTCAGCTCATTTTTGGCTTTGTGGCTTTAACATTACACTTAGATTTGCAAGTTCCGCTTTGCTTTTGGTCTTATGGCCCTTGAATCAAGCACCATGGAGTAGATGCTAATTTTCCCCACCAAAACATGCATTTCCCTTACAGAGGACACTCCAGCTCTTCTCATACTCCCAGAGGAGCACCGAATACAGACAGCTGCGAAGTTCTCAGGTCTCGGCACAAACTGAAAATGTTCAAAAATGTATTTTAAAATTTTAAGAAAGCACCGGTAAAGCATCACGCTGAGCACGGAGCCATTCTAAGGATGGAGGTCCATGTAACTATTTAGGTGTCATTGCCACGAAGCCAGCACTGGACACAGGACCTGCAGGGTCTCACACCATAGTTGCCTATCACCACACAAAGAGAAACAGCACGAGATTCATATTGTTTTTGCATTGCTATCTAAAGTCCTCTTCTCACTTTTAGTTTTTATAGGTGCCGCTGTCAATGATAACCCTTTATCTCAGGGAAGAGGTGCTGAATGCCGTTTCTTAAAGATTCTTGGTATTGCCATATTTAGGAGTTCAGAAAGAGCCAGGCAGTGGTGGCACAAGCCTTTAATCCCAGCACTTGGGAGGCAGAGGCAGGCAGATCTCTGTGAGTTCAAAGCCAGCCTGGTCTACAGAGTGAGTTCCGAGACAGCCTAGGCCACACAGAGCAACCCTGTCTCAAGAAAAAAAAAAACAGTTGAGTAGTTAGGCCAGCAAATGGAGGTTAATTGGTAATCACAGAAACTGGGCTGAAGAGATGACCCAGTGGTTAAGAGTTTGGTCCTCAATATCCACATCCAGCCTCCCAAAAGCATCCTTAATCGCAGCCTCAGAGGATCAGATGCTGTTTTCCTGACTCCAAGGGTACCATCCTGCTCTCACACTGGCCACCAACCACACATACACATAATTTCAAAATGAGGATCAGTTATATATTAAAAAAAGGATGTCAGAAACTATAAAACCATGTGTTATCAGAGAAAGAAAAATAACATGTTGAGATACATCAGGTGACAATTTTCAAGGTCCAGTGCACACTGTAAGGTGTGACCATGACATCCTTTTCTAGGTACTCAGCCAGGGGAAAGCATCCAGTTACTAACCCTCAAAGAAGACTCTAGACTGCCCAGCTAGCCACTCTGCGGCGGCTTCCATGAACAGCTGTGGGTCTCAGGGAATTGGTTCTGGTTAACTCACCTAACTCATATGTCTAAGTAGTGTAACCTCTGAGCCTGTGTCCTTCCGCTTTGAATTTCTGCCCAACCACTGAGCTGCCCCGCTGGGAAGCTGACAGCTATGGAGTCAATCGTCCCCATGTCTGCTCTAGCTTCACCCCCGTCTTTCCTGATGCCTCTCACCTAGGATCCTAGTGAATGGCTACCTCCATTCTACCCTCTAGAGAGCTTGCCTACCTCCAAAGCCACAAGATACTTTTCTAGAGACCCAATGGAAATCTTCCGCTTGAAACTTCTAAACTCCAATTCCATGTGTGATGTCCCCTTTCTTAGTAGCTCTCCTGACACTAGCCTGGCAAAGCTGTCTACTCGCCCACACAACGTACCTGAAACCTACAGTGTAGTTATTTAGCACTTAAACTAATTTGCCCTCAAATCATTTTCATTCAGTCCATTTGATATTTTTTTTCCACTCAGAAATCACACTTTCCGTGGCTTCTGGACACCCTTTTCCAAGAATAAAAAAGTGGTGCTCCATTTTCACAGATAGTACCGTCGCGAGGTCAGTTCGCTCTTCCACAAAGGCAGCTCTGTAAATGGAGAGATTAAATGTTACATTTGAAAGCCGTTTCAGCAAAATAGCACAGTACAGTTAAGTGCTGGGGTTCAGTCACGTCTGTCTACAGCCTGTTTCTTAGAGGTTTCATTAGAGAAGGTATCAGTAAGTGTCCCTACTGTCTCTCCACACTCTTCTACACATCCACAGCCTCAGGAGGGGTCCTTCCTCATCAGCAGGAGCCTAAGTGGGTCCTCAGGAGACCCCACACTGTCCCAGGTGTTCAGGTGGCTCCTCTTGTGAAACCCTACACCAGGACCCACATTTTAAGTTCTCCTCCAGGGATTTATCAGTTCCCTTTGAACTTACAAGGTGACCCTCACAGACCTATCACCTTGGGCTACTCTCCAAACCTGTCCCTCAGCAAGCTAAATGCACCTTCCCAGGCCTAACACATGGAGGGAGGCAATTCTGCATGATCTCAAAGCTAGGTTCCAGTTGGATCTCAATACAAAAGCATTCACTCTAAAGTTAGGTCAAATTCCCACTTTGATTGCTCAGTGTGACATTTTTTGCAAGCAAGGTAACTACAACGAGCAGAGACAGATACTACCCACAAGACGTAGCCTAGCATCTTTTGTCCTTCTGAGGACATAGTAGTTGACAATAATACTATCCACATAAATCAAGGGCTTACCATATCAGAGAAGCATAGGCTTTGCTATGACCTCACCTTATAATACTTGAGCATTTGTATGTATAGGGAATAAAAATTAATAAGTAGTATATACAAATATACAAGACTCTTTCCACTCTTTAAACCCCCAAAGCCAGACATGCATCTGAGGGAAAACAGGAATGTTGCGTTATTTCTGCTTTTGGGTTTCCAGTGTCAAGGAAACATGTGTTTTCTCCATTTTTACATATATTATACATGTATATCAATGAATATACTATATTGTCCTGTTCTATTTCAGGGTAACATGTCTTTCCTCTCTGTAGCTAAGCATGTGTATATTTGTGTATATCCATGGCATCCAATGGATACACATCCTGGCAGATACAGTAAATATTGTCCACAACATAGTCTGTTTTTTTTTTCCATTTGCTGCTTCTGTTTGTCTGGGACTCACACAGTATCAGTCACATGACTTACAGGTCTTCCTCTGTCTCCAGTGACCTGTGGTTGTCTGCTCATACAAAAGGATAGGTTCTGAAGCCTACTGAATGTAGGGCTTGCCAACTGTGGTTTTCCCGTAGGGTAGCTAGCTGGGCATTCTAAATAGAGGGCTTTCCATTTCAATGCCATAAGTCTCTCTGTGGGGTATACTTTATTTATGTGTTTGTTTGTTTGTTTATTATTTTCAGTATTAAAGCCAGAGTCTGACTGAAGTCTGGGACTCTCAGTGCAGAGATAGTCTTTCTCCCCTTTATTTATTCATTTTACCTTTTAATTAAAATATAATTATTTCGCTTTCCCCTCCCCATTTCCAAAAAGGAACCTTTGGTTGCAAGACTGGGGAAGAGTCATCACCTACCTGTTTAGAGAAAGACAAACTCCCCTCAGCTATCTGATCCTCAGCTTCCAAAATGGTGTTGCTACTTTCTCCTCTCAGGGTCCCCTCATTCATGAGGTTTATGACTTTGTACATGTCCTGGTTGTTTTTCAAGTATCCACAAAAGAATTGAAACAGACCTGTGGGTTCAATCTACTCTCTTTACCCATAACATTTCAAAGCAACATGCTTACAAAAACTGTGAGATGAATATCGCATTATGAACTACAAAGTGAATGAGTCCCTAATGTTATTAAAAATTAAAACAAACCTGGGGAATAATTCAGATCTCACAAAAACTTACGGTTACAATGCCCCATAGGAGACAAATTGCATATAATTTTAGTATTTGTGTTTAAAAGACATGTGGGAAAGCCATGGAAAATTATCCAAAAAAGTGATTTCCAAAACAGATTACTTACCCTACGAATGAATTTTATTTTAACCTTAAGGCTAAAAGATAACAATGTTATTAAAGAATGAGTACTTCCCTTGAGAAATCCACCGTATAACTAACAGGTCCATAATGGAAAATCAGAAGAGAAGAAGATGACATTATACTAAGATAGTGGGCAATTAAATATGAATGGGTATTAAGAGAAAAGATTATTTTTCTTTGAGAAACAAAGTTATAAATTTTATTTGTGAAACAGCAGGCAGGGGAGAGCCGGGTGACACCTGAATGTCTCTTGCTTCTTCGATTAATATTCATGTCTGCAGTGTCGTGAGATCATTCTCCCAGGAACCAAGTCATCTGTCGGTCTCAGTCTCGTCTGTCAGACTGCTGGCTCTCGTTTTACCCAGACAGGTGGAATATGAATGGTTTATGTACACCTCTTCTAAGGTCTTTAATTTTCTGCCTCATTAGAAAGCAGAGCCAAAAACCAGTTTAAATGACTAAGGGGCTCTGAAAACAGAGGGAAGGCAATTAAGAATACGGGCCTTCAGAATTCATTTAGATGCTCAGAAACTATTGTTTTCAATTATAGAGCATTAGGGTAGGGTTTGGAAGAGGTAATTAGCTTACGCTAAATGACTGTTTCTTGGTGTAGCTTAAAGCCAGTTCATTTACAACTAGAAGTAATTCTTTAAAATAATTATGTTTTACTAAAATTATTAAAAAAAAAAAAAAAAAAACCTCCCAAAACAAAGTACTTGTAAAACCATTTCATAGGTTAAGGAGGTGAAAATTAGGATGGTGAATATTTCTGTCTAGGCATTTAAGGTAGTAGGTGTGTTTCAAACCACTTATTTATTGATGTGTGTGTTCACATGCGCACCTACACATGTTGACATGTGTGCCACAGCATGTGTGGAGGCTGGAATAAAATTGTAGGAGTCAGCTCTCACTTTCTACCATGTGGATCCCAAGGATTGAACTCAAGCACTCGGGGCTGCACCTTCACCAGCTGAGCATAGCAGCTACAAGTTAGTTCTACAAATTACCTTTGAATCACTAAGATAATTTGTCTTAAATTGTGTGGCGGGGAGAAACATTAACCACTTCGTTTCTTCTAACCATGGCAAGACTCCACCTCTTCTAACTTTCTATTTTAAAACCAATCATCCATATATTAGACTTTTACAATGGCCATCTATAAAATATAACCAAAGCAAGTTTAAGGGGCAGGGAGGGCAGATTTTATTTATAAGTGAATTCATGCTGTTGTCAAAATGGATTCCAGATTAAAATACTAAGTACTCTCTTGAGATGGAATTTGACAGAGCAATGCTCTATGTGAAATTAATAGCCAGCGATTCAGTAGTGACAATAACTGTCCTGCAGCAGCTGACAGATTTCTAATCTGGCATCTGAGACTATTCCAAACAGCTGAAGGTGCTCTGCTGATGAGCTTTATAATACGTGTGCCTATAAAACATGGTAAGAGTTCTCACTTAAATGATAAGTCTAAATGACTAAATTCTTTAATTCCAGAACCAGAGTAGTTGGTGAGAAAGTCCACAATCCCTAATCCCAGGTCCTACTACAAAGAATGTTTGTTCAGGTGTGCTTCTTGGGAAAACATCCTGTGTTAGGAAGTACTTAACTCATAAAGACGTATCACACGATGCTTAACAAAAACACAGCATATATTTATTTACCTGCTCTTCCTAACAACATGGATAATGCGTTCATGTCCTGTGATTTGTCTCCTCCTCCATTCCAACGTTTTCTTAGGCTCACAGAGATACGTTTTCTCCTTTTTTATGGCTGCCATTACATTCAAAGGGAGGCAACTCATTTGCAGCAATGATGAATCTATTTTCCTTTTACCAAAGTAATCATCCTCCTAACAACCTGATTGAATAAAGGACACACCAGCTAGACACACAACCATGCATAATATTAAATGCATAATAATGAGGGTGTATAGGATTCCTTCTTTAAAAAGTAATAATTACTTGTGACAGTATTTGCCTACTATAGAGCTGAAGTGGGGAAGTGAAGCCAAAGACAGCTTTGCAGTGACTAAATGTCTCTGTGGAAAACGCAGTATTGTTCAAGTCATCTAAGAAAATACAATCCTACACATGTTAGTGAGTCTGAAGGGTCAATAACTTGAAGTGTTGCTTAGTCATATTCTTCAGCCTCTAAATCTGGGGTAAGATCACAGACAGGACGCCAGCACCTGCAGCCATTTTGCTACTTGACTGGGGGAAAAGGTAGACACCTCCAAGTTCCCAAGCATAGCTGTACGAGACAGCATGCCGAATGCTCCCACTACGTACCCCTTGTCAATGGACTTGCCCTGGGGTTAGCAACTGAGCAGCAACTGGAAAGCTCCTTTATGACTATCGTTATACATTGTCTATTCTGCTTTTCTTCTCATAAGAAAGGTAAATCTAGTAATCACTCAAAATGCAGGGATTGGTTCTCACCATGGAAGTAGGCGTTTAAAGAACCTGTGAATATACTTAAAATTGCTACACATTCAATATATGGCTAGAAATAAGTATTTTACATTTAGTCTTAAAACAATTCTTAAAAAAAATTCTCCACAAATCATAACCAGAAGTTAATTAGACAAATGTTCTGGCCAACCCACTGCTGGGTTCCCGGAACACTGGTAATTTCTGGACCCTCCGAATGACCCAGCTGTTCTGTTTCTGTCTTTAAACAACTCCATGCAATTTATTCTATATATTTTATCAAAAAACACAGCAGGCAAACCAGTTGGTATGGAATATGTGCTTCAGTTAGAAATTGAATTTTTTTCAATTTCATGTTAAAATGTTTGGAAATGCTTTAACATAAAGACACTTCCATCACATGATGTATTTTTTTTTCTTTCATAAATGCAGAGAGGATGGCTGTGTTTCTATCCCAGCTTAAGCTGCCAGCAGCAATGTTGTCTGCTCAAGCTCATGGGAGGCCTGGCCCACCAGGGAAGGATGGGTTACCTGGACCCCCAGGAGATCCAGGACCCCAAGGTAAGGCTATTACAAATGTAATATGTGCTTGCCATAATCCTCAATATTTATAATATTCTAATTGCAAGTAAACCATATATACATATGAATGATGTTGTGGACTATCTTTTTAATATTTTATTTTCTAGTGTTAAATGTTAATTATTACTACTTCAAATTTAAAACAGATATACCTGCAACACTGAGTTCATTTTCATGATATCCAGAATAATAATCATGCTGTCTGCGTCTCTGTCATTGTCACAGAGGAATCCTAGAGTTGTTTCTGTAGCCATCTTACTGTTAGGTGAGATTTCTCATCTGAGAGCCCTAAAGAAAATGGAAAAAAAAAAAAAAGACTTGGGCAACTCTGCTACAAATAGTCATTTGGGCTAACACCTAATTGGGAAGTTTAGACTGATGCTAAAGTAGAGTTTTACAGATAGTAACTTTTAAAGTATAAACGTAACCTTTTAATTTGTTTTTATTTCTGAGAACTCCATACATGTATACAGTGCAATATTCTTATATTTACTCACTTCCCCATCTAACTATTCCCATGCCCCCTCAACATGGGTCCTCTCAAATCCCTCTCTTTAAAAAAAAATAATATAATAAGTCACTAAGTCCAGCTGGTGCTACCATACCACACAGGCGTAGTGTATCCAGTGGTTGCACTGGAACATGGAAGGCCTACTAAGTGGCCACATCCTCCATTAAGAGTGAGTCCTCCTTCCCCAGCAAGTAGCCACTGCCAATAGTTCCCATATAAAGGGTAGGGCCTAGGGATGGTCTACACCATCTTTGTCGAAATTTTTGGATAGCTTGATCTTGGGTAGGTCTTGGGCAGATAATTTACAATAACCTCTGAACTTTAAAGGACACTTTGTGTGACTTCTAAAAACTTTAAGTCCAAACTTAGGTTGGCAAAGAAAATAATGATGACAACTGGAGAAGACAAATGCTCTTAAGTTTTGCTTGATTCAGTTATTCTGACACAGCTGTTCTGTTAAAAAAATAATATATATGGTTAGTGATCTGCATACTGACTAGATAGACCTGTGTCTAATGAGTTCTGACCGAGAAATGCCAAATTTACTGAATATGAATCATAAAAACAAGGTTAGAGAAGCTACAGCCGTAGGCACCCTTGCTACCACCAAAGTTATCCCTAAGCATTCTGGGAAGTTTACCTTGTTGGAGTTGAATGAAATTCTACTCCAGGAACCATTTTTAATTACCATCTGTGCATGAAATCCACTTGAGGACAGACAGTACATCCCCTTTACCACGTTCCCAATTCTTATACATGACAGGAACAGGAAAGCAGACACTAGAAAATCCATTCCCCATAGTAGTCACAAGGACCCATGCCATGAAGAAGATGAATCCCAGACACCAGCAAGTGGGTTTCCAGATTCTGGCTGAAGTCCATAATAATTCCCATTTAGACACAGTGCTCTGCTGTCCTATGGAGGAGATGGGAGGTCTTAGTATTTTAGACACTTTAGTTTGAGTCCCTCAACTTACCAGAGGCAGTAGTCTCTGGGCATTTGGAGGCAGTATGAAGATGGGGGAGCAGTAGACACTGCTTCCAGGTCAACTATGGAAGGCTTTGTAAGGAAGGAAGTTGTTGGTTGGTAGTACTTAGCCTGTCGTGGTTGGAAACCCAAGAAAAAAGGCAGTCCAAAGCAAGGCAGTAGAGAAAGACCTAGTATGCTGAACTAAGTGACCAGAAGATGAGAACCATTTTGTCTCAACGGGCCATGCTGTCAGGAGGCTAGGGGTTGGTGCTTACATAGACTGGTGATTGAAGACTGATGGGAACTTCTGAACAAGTATAGATTTGTGGTCAGGGATTGAAGATCCAGTCTTAGCCACCTGAACAAGGTGCTTTACTCTTCTACAAAGATCATTATTGCCTTGGGTTGTTGTTGTCACTATGAGGTTGTCCAGGTGCAGTTTCCATTCCACAGTGGACAGGCTGGAGGGAGTAGCTACCATAAAGCCCTCTTACTGACCTCCAAATGCCCAATAAAGGAAAACATACTGCACCTGATTATTGTGAAAGATGTAAATCGCACAAAGTTAAATAGGGAATCAGCATTAAGACCTGGGCCTCTATGCTCAGCTTCAAGAACACTGAAGTGTAGTGAGAATTCTGGTTTCTTAAACACGCACAGAGAGAGAGAGAGAGAGAGAGAGAGAGAGAGAGAGAGAGAGAGAGAGAGAAGAGAGAGATTGTGGGAATATATTTTCATTTTAATTCCAAGTGTGGGGATATGGGGTTGCTTCACAGCAGGTGATTATGATTTGTCTCATGCTCTAGCAGGAGTATGGTTTTGCCAACTGCAGATAGTTTCTGCAAGTGTGGGATGGTTGGAATTCTGGGGACTTTTCAGAGGATATATAAATGCTAGATCCTCAACAGAGGGGGCTGTTTGGTGGGTGGATGCTGTTGGTTGCGGTTTGTTGCAGTTTGTTAAGTAGTTGTGCATGAAGAGATGAGAAAAAGAGATTAGCTACCCTGATTGTGAAGATCAAACTTGCCCCAAGGAACTCGATGCCTTTAAGCAGCAAGAAGTAGCCTAACAATATTGTCATCTCCTTCTATCCGTTTTTCTCTCCTGACTAATGTTAGAGGCTTGATAGGGTGGAAGAAGAGTGGTGGAGAAGGGCAGAAGAGAAAAGAACCTACAAAATAACCAAAAGCAGCACTGTAGTTTTCTTAAATACCCATCTTCCGTTTGTCTTACGTCAGGAGATTTGACTCACAGTTGAAGGAAGGGAAGCATGTAGATTCAGAAGCAGCCTTTTGTGTGTCCATACACCTATTCAGAAAGTCCTTATTACCTTTTATTCATTGGGTCTCTTTTGAAGTCAAGATGTATAAGAACTGGAAACGCCTTTAAAAGCCATCTGAAGATGTGATGTTCTAACCACATGAAGAATAACCCCTGCTGATACCAGTAGAAAACATTGGATGGATCCTTCAGATCCTGGTAGTCCAAGAGAACACACAAAATGGAAAATTGCAGTGATTTGGTAAAACAGAGTTCAGACCAAAGTCACCTTTCCCACGCAAGCTCCTAGCTCCAGGCAATATCCCAAGTGTTGGGAAGGTCCATCTTGGAGGTTCTCAGTCAGAGACCATTCCAAGTCAACAATATTAGTGAGGTCTTTGAAAAACCAGGCTTATATTTGCTACTGAATCAACTGATCAAAAGATGACCTCCCACTTTGCAAGGGATTTCTGCGGAGTCAGCCCACTGCTATGTGTTCAACACAGACTATTATTTAAAAGGGAGATCTGAGGTGTGATTCTTGAGTTTGAAGGAATTCTCCACATGGTTTCCAGTTTTCTTAAAACAAGTTCTATTAAAATGGACAAAACTTCTGTCCCACCAGAGTATCTTCTTAGAACAAACATACTTAGAAGGAGTTGCCTCAGCCTTTGGTTCCCCTGTTGGATTTCTGACAGTGAATATATCTTGACTACAAGCCATTGATTGAAACTTCAACTCTTGTAATATTAATGTTTCCAGAAACACAGCAGAAAGTATGGCTTACAAAAAAATGAGATTCATTTTAAAAGAATTTTGCCTATAGTTCTACTGTATTGATAGCCCTAAAAGACACAAAGAAATCTCATGGGAGAAAAGAAGAAGGAGAGGGAGGAGGGAGAGCAGGGAGAGGAAGGAGAGGAGAGAGGAGAAGGGAGAGGAAAAAAGCAGGAGGGACAGCAGGCGAGAAGGTGGCAGCAGCTGCTATTGGATTTTTGCTGCTTCTCTGGGTGGGCATTAGAAATTGAATGGTTTTCTCTGGTAATAAGTAAATATAAAGTTCTCAGAGGATGAAGCCATATATATGATTCTAATGCGCTTCTCTCTTCTGTTTAAAAAGAAGGAAAAAAGCATCCATGTCAGCCTCAGATGCTGTTGGCTGGGTTAGCCCTCTTCATCGTGTCTCACAATTGAGTCTGACAAAAGGGTGAAGTGCAAACCACAGCACAGAAAGGGGCAGGAAATGTATCTGCTGAGCTATGCTCCAGGGTACACTGGCCACTTGGGAACTGTGTCTGGTGGGAGCTCATCTAAAAGATACATGGGTTTTTAAAAGTACCTGTCAGAAAAGAAATCCATTTTAATTTAAGTATGCACCAGAAAAGAGATCTTTTTGTCACCTTCATTCTCTTCATATGTTTAAAGAAGGATATAAAAAAAAAATTCAAAGAACTTGTGAAATGTCCTGTGTTTATTCTGCAAGCAGGAGATTGTAGAGGCGAGGAAGGAATTGATATGAAGCCATCAGATGTGCCCAAGGGAGGCCATTCTCCTACGAAGACTCACTAATGGAAAATGATGGATATTCTTCCAATAACCCAATCTTCTTAAAGGACAGTCAGTGTTCATTAGGGAGGACTCTAAGGAGGCCATTTTGTTCGTATCCTCCTAGACTCCCAAGAGGGCGATGACTGATGTCCTGTTAGAAGTCAAAAGCATTTCTATAGAATTTTTATTTTAGCCCTCATGCTAGGCTGTTACTGTGGCCTTCCCACCGTGCAGAGAGAAAGCACTGCTCAGTGTTCTGTCTCTCCCAGAAGGGGTCTGAAACACAGGGCCCAATGGCCACAGCTCGAGAGCAATGGGCCAAAAGTCATAAACCAGTTTAGCTGTCCTATATAAATGATGATGAAATTTCCTAATGAATTGAACCATCTTGGGTGAGGTTTGGCAGAAGAATATTTTACAAAATATTCTTGTATTTTGATGTTTTCAAAAGAGAATTTGTGGAAACTTGGAGAAACTGACGCTACACGTATAAACCCTGGTCATTTCAGAAAGAACCCACATGTAGACTTGATAGAAGAAAACCAAGAGGAGGAGGAGGAGAGGAGGAGGAGGGAGAGGGAGACAAGTGGGGGAGACTACATCACACTATCGATTTTAATAGTACTGGGAGTCACTGTTCTTCTTTTTGAGTTTTTAAAGTTTAGATATCATCAGTTCTAAATCCAGGAAAACCTTTTTTTTTTTTTTTTTTTAATCCACTGGCCCATGGTATAGTTGATAGTTCTTGGATAGTTCTGACCTATCCCAAAAAAAGTTAGCAGTTGGGAGCCTTTGGAAATAGGACATGATTATAAGTCAAAATGTCCAAAGGGCTCAGCAGCCAGTTAGTGGAGGAAACTAGAGAAGCTGAACACATTGTGTGGGGAGGGGGGCGGGAGCGGCGTATGGCCATATGAATGCAATGTCTGCAGAAGCTAGAACTGCTTTTTGAGTTCATGCTGATGATGATGCTTCTCCATTCACCATATATTAATTATCCAGTTCACATTTATCATACATAAAACATAAATACTAGGTTGGGCACAGTAAAGCACAGAGGACCTTCAGATACACACTGATAGGTAAACTTCTAGCAAACCAAGCTTTTAAAAGTGAGATATTGACACTACACACAATACTTAAATACATTATTCATATCTTCTCTTATATGGTTATGATAAATGTATGAACCCTATTCAACAGAAATTCTGATGGGGATCTAGGTTCACGTAATGAGAAAGACATACACAGAAAGAATATTGTTGTGTATGAGAACAGACAGCATACAAATATAGGCTTTATTGTAATAATTAAATGAACTAAATATTTAATAAATAACTAATTAAATGAAATAAAGGAATAAGCAACTCATAATCTCAATATCAGCAGAACACAAATTTGGATCAAATCAGTGTAAGATTAAAAACATAAAATTCTTTTCTATGATATTTAAATGCTAAGGATCAGACATTTTAGCTATGCTAGGAGAGATGAGATCGAGAAATTCCCAAAGTACTTAAGATGTATTTTTCAAGGTTGATTTTTATTATTCTTAAAAATAAATCGATCAAAATCGTGGTCTGCTTTAACATAATAGATTAGCTGTGTAATTACCAGGTTCTCCATGCTTTATCGTGCTCAATCTACTTTTGTGTGTAATGCACAAATGTGAGTGGATACTAAATCATGACGAGTGAAGAAATGACGTTAACAGCAGCACTCAGGAAGCAGTACTTTCACGTGCATGTCAGTGCCGGACACTCCTCCTTTCACACCTCCTTTTGTATTTGTCTCTCGTCCAGGCCACCGAGGACAGAAGGAGAAAGAGGTGAACCTGGAATTGGGCTGCCAGGGAGTCCGGGTCTTCCTGGATCTTCAGGTAACAGACTTAGTATCTCTATGCATGCAGTCTTCTCTGGATAGGCGTTTTGTTCCCTGTGGACCTTATATGTTCAACTGAAGGAGGGAGGGAAGCAGACAGGATCGCATTTGACCCAAAATCTCATGATGTGTTTTATTTCCTTAGCAGTGGGTCCGCCGGGCTCACCAGGTGCCCCGGGGCCTCAAGGACCCCCAGGACCCAGTGGAAGATGTAATCCAGAAGATTGCCTCTATCCTGTGCCTCCTGCCCAGCAGCAGGCAGGTGGGAAGTGAAAAAAACGGAGGAAGACAGAGTGTCTGGTGATATCTCCATGCCACTTGAGCCGACAACGCGGGCTTCACAACCACGCGCTCTCAAGGCTTATGAGTTTTGGATCGCTTTATTTTATTTTTTGATGCAGGGCAGACATCCAAAGCAACCATCTGAGTCCTATTCTGACAGTAATTGCAGATCAGTATTTTCAGATGTTTGCCAACTTCGTTCCATAGTTCTGCTTTCTGGTGGCTCTGAGTTCTACTGCTTCATGAGAAAAATGCAAGCGAGCCTGTCACAGGTTCTTCGGAAGAAATCACTTGAGATGATTTGGTACACAGAAGACATAACACTTTGTGGACTCGTCAACAGGACTAGCTTTTGATTCCTGAATTTTAACTTTTCTAATTTATCTTGCCTATTTTCTTCATATTTAAATTTACTATCATTGCTTACGATTTTCTTTCTGCTCTTTTGAGATTGAAGTAGTACATTACTGTTGTTGACTGTCTTAGGACTTATTTTTACAAGAAGTCTTATACCAGCCTACATTCATTCGATTTATACAGAAAAAAAATATGCAATAAGAGATTCGCTTTTAATTTACTTTAAAAAAAAAAAAAACCTATGAGAGACTCTTTGTCAGGGAGCCCCCAGAATCATCATAGCCAACTACTGAAATGTGTTTGTGACTTCCTAGCAATGACCTCAATTCAGAGCGCTCCTCACTGGCACGAACATACACTACATGAAAAAAATGAAGGGTAACATGACCCTATGCCCATGTTTGAGAGTCTCCTATAGTGAACTAAAAGTGGTTTTCCCAAAGAGGTGCTTGGTGTTGAAGGCTCCAGGCTGTCTTTGGTACTTGGCAAGCTTTAGCAGGTTGGAAGCCCTTTGTCAATTTTATGCATTCGTTTTTCTGACTTTCTGACCCCCTGACCCACCATTGGAGAAAAGCACAGGATTTTTAATGATCAGAAAAGAGGAGTACTCGTCTTGGAAAATGAGGGTGAAGTGTGAGCAAAGGCATGTTGAGTACGTGAAGCCCTCATGCACCTAAGGAGATTGTTTTCTCGAAACCATCGAAAGATCCGGCTCAGCAGAGGAAAGCCAAGAGATTCCACCCGAAAGTCACTACGTGCTTCAAACCCATATGCTCATATGCTCAAGGGTGAGGGATTTAGCTTCTCAGTGGAGTGGTTGCCTAGCAAGCATCAAGGTGCTGGGTGGCGTCTCTGACCCGAAGTAAGAAAGAAACATGCTCTGAAAGGAAGCAAAGTCCCAGTGGTCTTGGCTGAATGTTTTTTTAACTCCCTACCTATTCATTGCTTGGAGAAACCTTGGGTGGGAAACAACTGATTTCCTAGACTATCGAGCACAAGGCACAAGGGCGTCGCTGAAATTTAGCCGGTGAGTACCACGGAAGCTGAGCGTGCCACAAGAGCTCTTCAGTCACACGCATCAAAGAGCACAGGATAAGAGGATGCTTTTGGCCTGTACATTGAGAAAAGACAATGGATTTAGAAAAGCAACCCACTGAAAGTGGGAAAAGCTGTGAACGGTGTTTTCCTGGGAAGCATGCCTGACATAAGGCAGAGTTTGTTTAAATGCACCCATGATTTGAACTGGTTTTCATTATAAACAGATGAGCTGCTGGCCCAGTATTGTCAACATGGCTGTGCATAAAATAACTTTTTAGGTATTTCATATTGAGTTTTGCTGTATATTTCAATCCAAGTTTATTTATTTTCCAAGTCTACTTTATTTATTTCCAATGTTTTAACTTAAAATTGCTTATTCCTTTGTTTTCTTTCGTATGCAATACCTACAATGGTGCTGTGTTTTAAACTTACACAATTGAGTATGCAAATGTTTGCATATGCATCTTCATAGGCAAATGATAATCTAGCCCTCTCAAAATGTATATAAGGTGAAAAGTTGGTGCTATGTGTATATTTTGAGCTTCTAATTTGTTGAATTTTCTGAAAACATACACTTTACCTGACACATATTAATTTACTTGAATTTGCTGTATAGCAAAGACTTTTCTATGTTTTCAAAATATGTTATTTTTCATATTAATTGACAGGTTTTTATCCTTTTGCGTTTTGGCTCATTCAAAACTATTTATTTTATAATTTTAATATTTCCATGAATATTTGGCTGGTGTATGGGTGACTAATGTATTTGGGTTTTGCTGGGGGGGGGGGGGTTGGTCAATTGATATTATACAAAGATGCAACTCATTTTCTTGTCTTGTAAATTATATTCACTTTAGTTCCACAGAATAGAATCCTTTCTTACAAATTGGATAGTTTTACTTCTCCTTTTTCTAATTTTTGTGAATGTATGACTGGCTTATTCCTGTTTCGAGGATTTAGATTTGTTCCCATGACTTGAAGAGTGTAGGAGCTAGAGTGTCACATGGTACATGTTGAAAAGTGGCCTGTCATGGTGATTTAAGCTCATTTTTAAAAGTTAGGACATGTGGCTGAATCCGACATAACCAGAGAGATGAGACTGGATTATACAGCACAAACCCTCAATCTACCGTCATTAATCTTCAGATTTCTTTTCCTTCCACTTCGGCTCTGTCTATAACAAAGGGCTGTAAGGAACACTTGATCTACCTATCACAACAAAAAGATTGGAGGTTCTCAACCCCTTGTGAAAACAAACAGGATAATTTGATCCCCAAAGTAGGATAAGGAATATCCCTCTAAATAGCCATTTTTTCTGGTGTTGTTTATTGCAAAGGAAAATAATTATCAATTTTCTCTCATTTTGTGCTTCAAATATCCTTTAAATACAAAATAATTACAGGCCATGGTGACAATGTTAAAACTATTTTCTTTTCCATAAACGAGGATGTCTGAATTCAAGTCCTAAATTTTCTGCCTGATCAGTTAGCAATTTTAGGTAGAATCTTCATATGTAGAGAAGATCTGTCCTCAGTTAAGATCTGCTTTGCGTTTAGAGTGAGAATGAGAATGGCCAATGCGTGTTTGCATTGTTCTTTCCAACTGAAGACATTGCCCGTTACTCCTAATCACAGTGGAAGCACAGTCAGTCTTAAGTTCTTCAACTTCTTACCTTAACCAGAGCTGTTTAATGACTTCAGCCTTGTATACATTTATTCTTGATTTAATGATATAGTTGGAAATTAAAATTTTACCTACTTATAGAGATTAAGGAATTATTTCGATGATATACTGCCTACATAAATTATCATTTGATGTTCAGCAATTGCTTATAAAGCAATCTCCATGACTATGTTTAGACATTAATTGTGGTTTAGCTTGTCTGCTTCTGCAGCTTCTCTCACTTCTGGGAAACTTATGATATACCTCCTTTTGTCCACAAGATGGCGTTTGAGGCAATTTGTTCAGAACTGAAAGGATTCAAGAAGCCTAAAGCCTGGAAAAGTCTGGTGGACAACTAAGTCAGACATTGGCCTTTGCACTTTTTTGTTGTTGTTGTTGTTTTGTAAATATTCTTTGTAAAATTGTACTTCATTTTACTAATTGGTGTTTTCCAAATTTTCAGTATCTTTCTAAGGCAGGCACAATAATTTTTGGTTTATTGATTGTTTCACTTTTATTTACTGGCTATGTATGTATACACCCATGCATTCTATGCAAATCTGCTGTAAGGTTGTCCTATGCTACTCTTGTATTTAAGTAACCAATGTGCACACACAGGCACATACCTTGGTATTCATCCTCCCTTGCAGCCCAGGACAGATACTCTTTGACAAATGAAAACCACTTAGCTTGCCACAAAAGTAGATAATGTACATATTACATGATGTCTAAACTCTTAATTGTGCTAGATAAACTTCACGATTAAATTTGAGCAATGTCTATTTTTCTAGAAACATGGCACTATTTTAAAAAAAAAATAAGTAAGAACAGTGGTTTTCAAAGTTCCATTTTTTTTTCTTTTAATGCCATCTTTTTTCTAGTGTTGGTAATTCTATTCAAGTCGGAATTAAGTCCAATGATGCTGAGGTTATTTGAATGACCATTGGAAGAGCTGAGCAGCACTGACCTTTGCCCTTGCTCTTAAGTTATTTTCCTACTTGTCTTACTCATCTACTTTGTAAATCCTCATGGTGTTTTCTAGCCTGGCTTCATAGCAGGGAATATACATCTCCATCCTGGCCAGTTAATTCCTCTTCTCTCAGAGATATGAGGAGATTCCCAGCAGAGTTTAATTATTATTAACCCGTGCATTAAGTCATCTTCATCAATGTCATGTCAGCCACTTACATTCATTCGTCAGCCAGTAGGTATAGTAGCATTTGTTGTATTCAGTTTGTTCAATGAGGGGGTTTTATGGAAGACAGGAAAAGAGGTTATTTCTGTGTCTATTTGCTAATGTAGCTGGAGCTATCATATCAACATTTCACTGAGCAAAATCATGTAGAAAACCTTCATCGTTTGGGTTGAATTGACCTCAGCTCCAACAGGATACAGAGAACACTAGGGCAAACAAGTAGACCCAGCAAGAAAATAATTATCCAGAAGACAAGCCAAAGCTAAGAACATCTACATGGAAAACCTTTCGAGATCAATTCCAGTAGTGATAGTGGTGTCACCAAGAAGTCAACTTCTTCAACAACGTAGGCATCACTAAACTTAGGACTAACTACTTAAAATTTAACACAAGTCTGGGTGTTGGCTTGACCATAATAAGCTTACGAGCATAAAGATGCAATTGTACAACTTTTTATTTTGCTGTGGTAATTAAGGCTTATTGGGAGGATAAATACTTTGGCTGAATTTAAATTCCATTCTGTTCCAGAATAACTATTCATTTCAAAAGTAACATTTGGGGGGTTGTATTTTTTTTTTAATCTATTTGGTTTGTTCACTATTTTACCTCATCAGCTACTTAAGGTTTGATTTTATTACACTTACGTTAAACGGAATGCTACTCCGTTTATTATAAACCCCGTGAATATATGCTTGCAGACCTTAGTTCCTCTAGCTTTAACATGTGCTGTGAACATGTTACCTCTCTCAGCAATAAAGGGATCGACTCTAAATCAGGGAACGCTAAGGTGCAATTCTTAACACTGTCGACACCTAAGCCCTTCTCAGCAGCCGAAGCTCCAGAACAGTTCTATTCTGCTAAGTCTTAGCCACACTGACGAAGCTTCATAATCAGCCTCAAACGAGAGCAAGCCCCAGAGCATCCAGGGAGCCTGAGACTGGTCTATTCCAAGTACTCACAGTTTGAACTTATAACCTACCTCCCTGGCAGCTCATGAAAAGACCAGTATATTGATTTCAGATGAGAATTATAAACAACACCAAAAGCCAGAGGAGCCAACAGAGAATAAAATCCATTTAGACTCTTTGCTGGAGAGAACTCTGAGAAAGCTAAGAAGCATCACAAGTAATTTTCCTCATATAATATCACACATTTATCAGTGTGCCAATAAAGTATTTAAATACAGTGTGTTTTCTAACAGAAATTATGTCAAAATATACCAGTGGCTCTGTATGTCTATAAGGACTAGCTAATGACTTAAACAGTTCTTGACTATTCTTACCTTCATATTCCCTTATGATAAATTAAGTGGATGCTCTCTAAGGGATATTATTATCTTCTCTTATGCAACTGTGAACTTGGAGAACAAATAAAAACACATCTAAATAGACTTAAATAAGAAGAGATCCCCAAAAGTTTCTCAGAGTCAATTGTCCCTGTTTGTTCTCTTCAGTTATGAATGTGAAATGAAAGGCAGTATACAAAATCTTGGTGAACAGAAAATTGGTATTAACTGCCATTTATTAAGACTACAAATATTTACCAGACAGAGTCCTTCTTCCAATAACCAAATCTATCAAGCAAGATACACTTCAGATAACATTTTAATACGATTTGAGAATCTATATGTATATATATATAATATATATATATATAAAAACATATAGAGTATTAGAATCAGCCAATTTATCTAATATATACTGAGCCAGCATATATTACTGTTTAGCATCATCAGCATCAAAAGTTTATTTTTAAAAACTTTAGTACACACTTGGAAAGTATTTTACTATATAAAATGACAGCCTACAAGACTTAAGCACAAATATTATCTTGTAGTTTTAAGATTGTTTAGGACCATTTTCATTTGTACCAAAATAAATAACTTACTAACATTTCTTCCTCGGGACTGTTTTTGAACTCTTTTTCCCCAGGATCATCAACATATTTAAAGGCAATTCCCTTGACATTCGGAATTATTTGTGTCATGAATATTTTCCACCTCTAATGGTTAATTTTAAACCTGGATTTTATACCTCAGAAACACTACGACATCTCCAAAATTAAATAATATAGAAGCAGGGACTTATATTAAGCACACTTAGGGTCAGATCTAATAATGCTTAAGGCTTGAAATATTGGTTTAACCAGCATGAAATGGAAAGTATTTCAAGTCAGTTGCCTAATGATATGACTACTCTTTCGTGCTCCTCTGACTGACAGACAGAAGACAATCACCCAATCTCAGCAGTGAAATTGTGTGCTCAGACTGCAAAATGATTTCCATACTCCTTAACCAACCTGTTGGCTATTTGGAGTGAGGATCAAATCATACCGCCATGGGAGCACTGAGTAGAAATAAGTCAGAAATCATTTGCTTTTGATTATTATGCTAGTGTCTGAGCAACTTTAATTACCTACACATTCCCCTCTTGGCAAGTTCTCAGGTGGACACTATCCAACTTTTAAAACTACGTAAAAGATATGGAGCTCTCTGCTTCGCTATGGGTGTATACCAGGTCTGCCTGTGTTCAGCAGCTGTCTTTCACAGAGAGAGTTCACTAGGCACTTTTGTTGGCAAGTTTTTCGTCAAGAATCGGTGCATCTGTGAACGGTTTTATTTAACTGAAATTTACCATGGGTTGTTCTTATCATTTGTAATGTGCAAGTTTTGCATAAGCTTCTGTGAGTGGCTGTTCCCAACGTTACTTCCTGTATCTGTGGAGCTCATTGTAAAATCTAAATATGCATCAGGTTTAACAGTTGGGTGAACTGATATTTGAATTTTTTTTAATTTCTTAAGAATATGATATTATAGAAGTGAGAAACATGTTTAATTACTTCATTTTTCTTTTTCTGTATTTGATTAGGTCACTCCAATTAAAATAAAAGCACTTTGATGAAAAGATTATTGCTTTGCCCGTTTTAGTATGTGTCATAACTCTTTTCTAGGAAGTATATACCATTTTTACCTAATGTGCCATAGAGAGTCATAATAGATACCTCCATACCTAAAAGCTATCTTCCAAGCAGGAAGAAGGACATTCTTTTATCTAGATAAGCAGCACGAATCTATGTAGCCAAGATGGAACCTTTTTCTTTAAGAAGCACAGAGCTGCATGCTAAAAGCAATGTAAAGAAATTCCATACACATTTCATATTTGATTTAACCAAATAATTGCTATATAAAAAAATTCACATGGAAATCATTTGATATAAACATATCCATTAGAACTTAACTCTTCTTTGAGTTTCATAAACTAAGTGAGGGCCTATTGGTCTCTATATGGGACAAGTCTAGCATGTCCACTGGGATATAACTGTATTAGGCTTGGTTGATAGTTCAAGTCCATGTTGATGGCATAGCAAGCCAATGTGTTTATGCAAACATTGATGAGGTACTCAAGAAATACCTCATTGTTAAGAATATAGCCTTCTTAGGACTAGTGAGATGGCTCAGAGGTTAAGAGCATTGGCCGTTCTTCCAGAGGTCCTGAGTTCAATTCCCAAGCAAACACATGGTGGCTCACAAACATATATAAAGGGATCTGATGCCCTCTTCTGGCCTATGAATATATATGCAGCAGAGTACTCATACATTAATATAAGTAATATATATATATATATATGAAAGGTTTTTAAAAGAGAAAAAAGAATACAGTCTTCTTAAAAAGAGGGGTGGGCTCTAATAACTAATATGGGAGGGGGGATGGACAGGTCATTTAGACAGAAAATCGTAAAACAAAACTGTTTGAACTGACATTGGACCCAACAGACATTTTCAGAACACTCCACCCAGAGGTAGAACAAAAGACATTGCTCAGGCTTTTTTAGCTGGAGTGTTTTCACTGTGCTTGGTGTTCGGTTTTACGTGACAACCTTTCTCAGGCATATGATGACATATCCACCCTTATCATTTCCTCCCTTTAGTCCTCCTTATTCTCTACCTGCTTGTATATGGTTACCCTCTTGCTTTCCTGTCATATGAATATACCCATATGAATATGCATACATATGAATATATACATATGACTATATATCAATTAATTTATGTACCTATAAAAACTTCTAGGACCCGAAAGAGAGAAAATATGATACTTTTTATTTCTGCATCTCATTTACATTAGTTAAATATGATGACCTCCTGTTCTACCCATTTTCCAGGAAATGAAATCATTGAGTTCTTCATGGATCAATAAAATTCCATTTGTGTGTGTGTGTGTGTTGTGTGTGTGTGTGTGTGTGTACCTCATTACATCTTTTCATTATTTCTTCACCTGCTGGTGAACACCTAGTCAGATTCCATAATTTAATTGTGAATATGGCTGCTTATCAAAAAGGATATGTAGGTATCTCTGTGATAGGTTGACATAGAATCCTTTGAGTATACAACCAGGAGTACAATAGCTGGGTCACATGGTTGTTCTATGTTTAGGTTTTAGAGACACGACTATACTGAATTCCACAGTGGCTAACACAATTTACACTGGTGTCAACAGTGTCTAAAAGTTCACCCTTTCCCCACATCCTGGCTAGAATTTGCTGCTGGGTTGATATTGTTGTTTTATAACTAGGAGGAAGGGAATTTTCATGTAGTTAATTTGCATTTCCTTTACTACTAAAGTTGTTGAACATTCTTGTTTTTTTAATTGTTGGGAACTGTGTACAATGTATTTTCAACATATACACCTCCCCTCTCCCAAGCCCTCACTACTCACCCACCTTTTTGTCCACAGTTTTTAAAAACTCATCAAATACAATCTGTGCTACCTGTGTACACTTGAGTTTATGGCCATTCACTGGTATGTGGTCAACCTGCCAGGGACCACTCCCTCAAAGAAAACTGACTCTTCCTCTCTCATAGCTCTTCAGCTAGGGGTGGGATTCTTGTGCCTACATCCCCTCTTCATGCTAGTTTCTCTAGGTTGAACTTGCCCAGGTCTTGTGTATGCCAATCACAATCATATATGCGGCTGCTGTCGTGTCTAGACAAGTATTTCTTTCTAGTCACCCACTACTTCTGGCAATTAAAATATTTCTGCCCTCTCTCCTGCAATGGTCCCCACATGTTTAAAGTCGTCTTTTGTGATTAGATAGTTCCTGACCACTCAAGTACTTTACCACTGTTTGCATAAATACGTTGTATCTCTATTCTACCAATATCTCAAAATATCTTTTGAAAACTGTAAATTCATTCCATCAGTATGTTGATTGATTGTTTGGTTGGATAGTTGGTTGACTGGTTGACTGGGGTTTTTGGTATTTAGCTGTTTGAGTTCTTTACATATTCTAGATATTAATGCTCTGTCAGTTATATAGTTTGCAAAGATTTTCCCTTATTCTGTAGACTATCTTTTCACTGCAGTGATTGTTGCCTTTGCTATTCAAAGCTTTCTTAATTTCAAGTAATTCAATCTGTCAGTTCTTGACTTTATTTCTTGAGCTATTGCAGTTCCGTTTAGAAAGTCTCCTATTTTCCTATTTCTTATAGTCTCTTCACTATAATGTATTGGAACAGTTTTAAATTTCCAGTTCTAAACATAGTTGATTGATTCTAAAAATCATATTTGATTTTTGCACATTTTTGGAGAGAGGAATTACACATGACTAGACATCTTTTCCAGTACTATTCACCAAAAGGGCTAACTTTTCACTCATGGTTTTAGCATCTTTGTCAAAGAAAGAAACAAGAGTGTCTGGATTTAATCCTGTGCCTTTTGTTGTATCCCATATATGTGTGTGCTGTTTTGTGACAGTACCATGCTGACTTTGCTACTGTCATTCTCTAGGATGAGTCAGGATCAGGGACTCAGCTGTCCCCACCATTACTCTTCTTGCTTGGGACTACTTTAAATATTTGTATTTCTTCATGGATCCATATAGATTTTAATTTTTTTCTAGTCCTAGGAAGAATGTTACTGGAGGTTTTCTCTATGGGATCACCCTGTATCTATGACTCAGTTCTGGTAGCAAAGCTATTTTCACTACATTGCTTTTACTCATCCATAAGTATGGAAAGGTTTTCCATTTTCAAGTGTTCCTTTATTTTTTTTTCTTTAGTGTCTTGGCATTTTCATTGTAAATGGCTTCCATACCTTTGATTAGGATTATTCCTAGGTATTTAAAAAATATTTTGAAGCTATAGAGAGAGCTTATTTTCCTAATTTTTTTCCTCAGTTGTTCATTTTCAGTGAGTTAGAAAGCTACTTACTTCGTATTCTGCTGCTTTGCTGAAGGTGCTCATTGGTTCTACGAATTTTCTCATGGACTCTCTTGAGTTTATTAAGCATAAAATTATAACACCTGCAAATAGGGATGATTTTATTTCTTACATTTCTATTTGTATGTGCAAATTGTTTCCCCAATAAGTGAATGAGATCCGGGATGTATAGGAAAGTCAACTGAACAGGAAAAGTATCCAATTTAAAGAATTAGGATTCATTAAAATTGTCAAAGAATACAATACTTCTCAAAAGATGTCAAGTCGTCTGCATAGCCAATGGGACATGAAAGCCAAAATGCAATGTCAATAATGGCTAGGGAATATAAAAACAAGCCACAATCCAACTCCACTTCAATGGCTATCATAAAAGACAAAAATAACAAACACTAGCAAGTACTGGAGAAAAGAAAAGTTCCCCTAAAGACTGGCAGTGGGATTGTAATAAAGTCATTATGAAAAACATTGTGGAGATTCAAAAAATTTACAGAAAAACCCTGTAAGTACAAATACCATAAAGACTGTATGTCTATACACACACACACACACACACACACACACAATATCAATATACATATACATATACATCATATATCCTAAAGAAGATTAAATTCTTTTAACAACAAGAAATCCCTGGTTATTAGTAATAAATGCTCCACGTCTATTTGTAATAGACTATGCACTATGAAATAGCCAAACTATGGGATCAACATATGTGTCCTTCAGTGAATGAATCAACTAAAAATGGTATCTTTGTATATTCTGCCATAAAAACAATGGTGTCCATTGACAAAGATATGGCTGGGAATAGAGATCATCATGTGACACAGAAAGACAAATGTCACATGTTCTTGCTGTTTTGTGGAAACTAGAGTGGAACAGTGGTCACTAGAGAATCAGGGTGTGGGGAACAGGAAACAGAACAGGAAGTTTAATACAAGGGCACAAAGCCCAGACTGGAGGGATTACCTTTGACATATGACGGCAACTACTGGTTACCCTCTATACAGGAAGCCAGCTATGATGAATTTCAAAATGATTAAACTACATAATTCCCAACACATAGAATAATAATTGAAGAAATGGAAATTGATATTGCCATGATTTAATTAATATATATTAGACACTGCTACTTAATTGCAATAATGTAACCCCAAACTATCTAAATTTTTAAAAGAATTGCTTTATAAAAATTATTTAAAAGTGGTGAGAGGTAGGTAATTTTTGCATCAGTGAGGCTCCACAGAGGCGCTAACATCCTCTGAAATGAAAGTGTGGTTCCTAACCTAGAGACCAAGCAAGACTATATTTACAGACACTCCGAGGACTCTCTGAAATAGTGTACAAAGCACACATGCATATGCACCTCTGTGTTCGCCTAGGAAAAATGAGTTCATAGTCTTCATTAGAATTTCAAAGAAATCCATTAAGTCTCTCAGTACACACATGCACACACACACATACACACATACACATGCATACACATGCACAGTCATAGGATAACCCTGTGGACAAGTAGGAACTCTTCAGATTTCTCCAGATAGAATAAACCAGTAAAATAAATACATTTTTAAAAGTAGCAATAAGTCAAAAAATTTAATGAATCTAAACCAGTTCAATTAACATGTAACCACATTTAACATGACTACTTATTTTAGAACATACAAAAGATTATGAAACCGTGTTTATTTCTTCTTTGGTACAACCAGACAAGTTACCTCAAATTTTTAAAATAAATAATGTGAGCCATAAAACATATGCATGGCAGGGTACGACTTCTTTGCTTTCACATGGATCTTAGAATACAAATGGGTTTGGGAGCAGTACATGCTATTCACAAATTCAGAGTAAAGATGAATACCACCATGCAATGGATAAAGACCACTTCTGGACATGGCCCTGATGAAGATTTTAAGCACCAGTTTTATTGAATGTAGTGGGTTTTGTTCCTTAGTATCCTAGCAATATTTGATATAGCTGAATTAATAATCTGAGATCAATATCTTAATTGAAATGAAAATAATGGCAGCAACTGAGGTAAAGTGAACAGTTTGTTGTTGTTATTGTTGGTACAGTGACCCACAACACATCATATATTCATTCATAGCACACTAAAGTTCAAAATCCTGGGAAGAGGATTTATAAATTTGGCTAAAGAGAAATTGAATTTGACTTTTGTCTGATGACTCCCCTGTCTTTCTTCCCGGACAAGGAACAAGACTTACTGAATAGCACCAGTTGTTCTAAATCTGATTGTCAAGTAGCACTTGTGGAATGATGTCGGAGGTGAAACCTTTTAGTCTTTGCCCAGTGTTGGATGTCGGTTCTCCCCCATGCTCCTCTACCTGGCATGGTTTGTGTAGGAGTCTATAACGCTAAGACTTTCACTTGTCAGGCCCTTTGCTAAATGCTCTTTGACCAGACTGCAGGGTACAAGAGGCTGGCTCACAGAAACCAGGAGGACCTGGGGGACCTGGAGGTCCAGGCACACCAGGAATTCCTGCCACTCCTGGGGGACCTTGCTCTCCATCTCGGCCATTTTTCCCATAGCTGGCAGGGCCTGGATCACCTGAAACACACAAAAAGCCCACACATGTGAACAAGCTATTGATTAGCAGACGACACTAGACCTGCACAGCCTAGCAGTGTGCAAGCAAGATGCTTAGCAAATGCTTTTGGAGGTGGCCCCTGATGATGAGATGAGGAAACCCCATTAGTGGGTGTGGCTTTCATAGACATCAAAGGCAGAAAGTGCTTTCAGTGTGTGTCTTTCACATTTGCAGCATGGCGCCCTCTACCCATCTATGTCTACTGAATACTGAAATGTGACTGGCCCAAACTGAGCTGAACTGTAGGCATAAAATTAATCTGGGATCTCGGAAGGTTTAGCAAGGAGAATGTATAAGATGTTTCATTAATGAACTTTAGACTTAATTACTTGGTATGATAGTATTTTGAACCTTGTGAGTTAAATCAACTACACAGGCATCCCTCGAGTTACAGTGTGGTTATGTTGAAAACATAGTTAAGTCAAAATGCATCCAACCTGCCAAACATCAGGACTTAATGACCCAGCACACCACAGAGTAACCAAGTCTTTCTACTCGTGGGTGCATGGCCAACTCTGTGCTTCCTGGCATTAGGGGAGAGCATCATATCATGTATTGTTAACTCCATAAAGAGATCAAAATTCAGAATTTCTAAGTTAAGTCTCTACCAAATGTGTTTGATTTCATGTCATCATAATGTGGGAAAATCTGAGGTTAACTATATTAAGTCTGTGTGTGACTAGCTGTCTTATTAAAGTTAATTTCACCTGACTCTGCACCTTGCCTATTGAAGACTCAGAGTCACAGGTGCTGTGCTGGTTTTGTGGCTCACACTGTCTTTCTCATGAGAAGAGAAGCTAACAGCCTCCCTAATTTCTAACAGTGATCCACATACAAAGATAATCATGGCAAAGAAGTTAAAATCTCAGGCTTTCAAGACAAATAGCTTTAAGTTCTAATTCAACCATTAGAATCAGTGAAAAAGAAAGAAAGACTCTAAGAAAGCTTTAAATAGCTTTAAGTTCTAATTCAACCATTAGAATCAGTGAAAAAGAAAGAAAGACTCTAAGAAAGCTTGTTCATCATCGACAAAATGGAATGTTGGTATTCGTTACCATTAAGTTCTGTCCGTTAAATGGGGACTGTCTCAATTATTGTATATTATTTATTAGTGTCTCTTAAAAGATCATACCATGCTCCCTACAAAACCTTACCCCACGTGAGTTTCACCACAGTGAGTTCCTTGCAGATATGTCTGTTCTGTCACGTGTGCTCAGGAGGGCACACATTCTGAGGCACAGCATGGCAATGAGGAGTTCTGTTGCATGTGTCCCTTTGTTTCAACAGTGCTTCATCTTATTACTAAGAAAACAGTGTAAAAGCACCTGCATTCACTTGGCCAGTCTCATTACAGGGATCCTTATTCAGTCTTGGCTTTCTTTGCGGCTTGAGAAGCCAAAAGCCAATTATCCAATTACATACTGTTGTAGGTGGAGGTACACCTGTTTTTTTTTTCTAAGGTTTTCAGTCTTTTTCCTATTTTAGTGGTCTAATTACATACATCTCATTGTAATGACCAGGACATATTAAGTGGTATTATTATTACACATCTCGCATATTTTGAAATTAAGGTAGGTGGCGGAACCTATTTTACAGACATCTCGTTCTTCTGTGTGTCTTACCTCACACCCTCCACAAAAGCAGTGTTAGAGGGCAAACCATTAGCAAGGTTTAAGGGAGAATGGTTATCCTTGAATTTATGCATCTCAAGGCTGCAGTTAAGTAGAAATGTGTTATTTCCAATAAATTATCCCATAGACTCTTATCCAACTGTCAGTTGAGATGAAGGAGGTGGTTATCCATTTCCTCTAATGGGAGAAAGGCTTTCCTTCATCCACAGCATCTATAGGTAAGACTGTCAGAACCACTCCTGTAGCGGAGACTTGTATATCCCCTCACACTAGAGACAGTTATAGGCTAAGGTGATTTTTTTTTCTTTTTAGGCCGCATCTAATTACATAGAAAAGGTGGTTCTCATGCTCTTTGTCTGTAAGAATGTCCCACTAACATATGTCAAATCTGTCTTACAATGAAACCAAGGCCAGGAGAAAATGATCATGCTCACAAAAGAAGTCAAAGTCCAAAAGACCATGGGGCTAAGCAGATAGCATAGATTAGGCCAACGTGGCCCACAGACCAAATTGTATTTATACAAAAATAGCTGTATTAGAATATGGCCATGCTAATTTGTTTACATACTATCCATAGCTGTTTCAGGAAGACAGAAGATCAGGGTCTGAAGAGCCCTTACTATGCCTTGTCCTCCCTGTGGGTCTCTTGACTACACCTACTACCTAGCGACTACATAGCTTCCTGAAATATCAATGACCACGCGGCCAGAAAGTTTTCATGATTTTAAGAAGAATCAATTTCAAAGGATGTATATGCCATTCTCTGTGTAGACACTAGAGGGCAGGCATGTTACACTGACTTAGTCAGAGCCTTTCCTTTAACACTTAACAGAATAAAACAATGCCTACACACGCATGAAGGAAAAAGACATGCAAATAATTGTCTGTGTTAAATAGGCGATCTGATAATGCATGCGATTGCTATTTAATCTTTAGGGATGTACCCCAAAGATATGTGTGTGTGTGTGTGTGTGTGTGTGTGTGTGTGTGTATACTGAGCTTATTTCTTTGGTATTCCAAGAGATTCTTCATTTCATTTATTCCTTTCCCTAGTGAGTTCATATGCACAGAGAAGTCAGGATTTATTATTACATATTTTTCCTTGAAATGCTATGAGTGCTGAGTTACTGGTCACACGTGGGCAGTTTAGTGGCAGCAGGCATACAGGAATGTCCCTTAATGAGATGACCTAGCTGAGCAGCAGCATTCACTAGCTCTGGTGAGAAAATGAAGAGAGAAGGAATTAAAGGCCCCGGGGTTGTTTACAAGATTTGCACAGCTCTGAGAGAGGGGCAGAAAAATAAGAAACTGGAGAGATATGCCTGCATCACGTAACTATGGTGACAGGACACACTAGTCACACTGGACGACCTGTCGTTTTGTCAATTTCATGAACCTAGACTCGGGAAGCATAAATATTTCCCTCTACCACTTAACAACCGAAGTGACCTGAGCCAGTCTGCTTATGCTCAAATATAAGGAGAGGATTATCACAGTACAATCAGCTGAATTCTCAGTGTGGGGCTTAGCCCAGCCCTGCTCTATGATTGTGACATGTTTCAGCATGAGTATAGATCTTCCTAGAATAGCCCATAGGCTGTGCGGTTCTGACTGCTGTTCCACAAAGAGAACTGAGAGCAGCAGTCACTGGAAATAAGGAAGAAAGGACCACATGTCCTAGGACCCTATGCCCAGGGCCACTACCTTACATATCTGCCTTCCTAGTTCAGCTGTAACAAACTATGCAGCATATGTCTGCTTTTAAGTAACAGTGCACATAGCCAAAATGATCATCAATGTTACAAGAAGGACTTATGGTCTATAATAAGCAATGACATAGTAACATCCCAGAACATGTAATAGCTAACTGTGAACATGCCGCTATGAAAGGAGACAGAGGGCAAAAAAACTACACAGAACAAAACAGGGATCCTAGGAACTGATCGATAATAAAGGTACATATTACGGATTTAAAATTGTAGGTATATTTGCAAAAACAATAACAAAATGATCTCTTTCTACCCTGTAGCATTTAAATCCAAAACTCAACAATAGGGACAACCAAGAAGAGTTCTTTGAATGGAAACCATCACAGAAAACCACAACTGCACACAACACAGAGATCAACCTTTGATCATAGAAACCCTGGCCCTAGTGGATACATCTACATCACAGCTCCTGAATCTATGGCTCAGGGAACATGAGAGAAAGAACAAAGAAAAAATGGCGGAGAGACCGGAAGAGCCAGAACTCCGGGAAATGTGCATTGAAACAATGTCTCCTGAAAATGGCTACATGAAGAAGACAGGAAGGATAACATTATTCAGTGAACATCCTAATGTAGAAAGGGTAAAGTTCACCAGGTCCTACCCCAAGACAAAGAACTATAGTTAACTAATGATAGTTGGGAGTTACACTCTACCCAGGATCAGCCCATAGCCAGTCTAACGCAGACCAGTCGTTCCTTAAACCCTAGATATACCAACAACAGATTCAGTGGTACTATTAATATGTACATATACATACATGTATATGTGAGTGTGTATAATAATATTAATAAAAAAAAGAGGCTATCAGTGAGAGCCAGGAGACATGAGAGGAATTAGATGGGGGGCATCTGGGGAGGTTGGAGGGAGGAAAAGAAGGAAAAAAATGTTGTAATTCTAATTAAATTAAAAACACATATTTTAAAAATCAAAATTAAAGACTATAAGAGAGAAAGGGGAAGCAACATAACTATATCTTAATTAAAACGTGTTAAATTTTTTTAAAAATTAAAAAGTAAAGCTTCAAAATGGAGTGGGTGTTTCTTTCAGGTAAGACATGAATTTACCTAGAAGACTCCAACCAGGTTCCTGTGAAGAATTCAGTTGAGGTTTCCTCCAGGTCAAGGAGTTTTATTAGCATTGTGTTTGTAAGTACCAGAAAACCACGGTTTAAGTTCTACTGGGACATTTGTTTTTAAAAGTTTATCTTCTTGGTGGACAATTAACCGGAGAAATGACCAGTGACCATAGTGACCAGTTCTCTACAGTAGCAGCACAGAGTCGCAGCAGAGAGTCGCGAAAGAGGGCAGCACCTCAGGGCAGAACTAATTGAGAACAAGGTTGCCTGTTACCGCTGATGAAGAGCAGCAGGAGAACAGGCTCTAAGGGTAACAACGTTGTGTTTTGCCCTTAGCTCTCCTCATCAATGTCAAAAACAAAACCAAACTAATAGACAACCTTCCTTGGCCAGTGTTACACTCACAAACGGCCCTAAACTCTTTACAGGATTGCTTCTTTTTAATTCTCAGGCTTACACCATCAGAACGATATCCCTGGTATTTCGTCAATGAGGGAAACTGAGGCACCAAGAGAAACTAAGTAGCCGAGTGTCATAAGGTTAGGAAGTGGCAGTGTCCTGATTTGAACCCGGGGTTTCTGAATTGTTGGGCCTGTGCTTTAAGGGACCAATGGTCAGCAATCTCTGTCCGGGACCTGTCAGATTCAATTAGCCAAATGTATTCACAGTGCAGAGAAAAGGTCGTGAACCTGGCTGAACAACACAGCCCTGAACAGGCACCCTGCTGAGTTACGGTAAACACAGACCCGGGAGTCTATGGAAACATAGAGAGCCATTCATCGTCAGGACCTCCCTCTTCTCTAACTGTGATTTGGAAGATTACTTAGCTTGTAATTTTGGAAAATAATCTGAAGCTCAAAATTCACCAAATGATGTCATTATCCCATCAATGTAACACAGCCCTCCCCCAAAAGAAAGCTGAGATGCAGGGAGGCAGAAACGGAGATGGGTAGAAAGCAAAGGCAGGCAGCTGTAATAAAGGCAGGAGAGCATCAATCAAAGGAATGAGGGTGGGTCTTAAGAGTGAGTCCCGCCTCAAGCCCCCAATGAAGCCCACTGTTCAAGGGAGGAATGATCCTGGTGACAACTGTTCTACTCACTCCAAAACATCTGTCAAATGAACTCAGATTATCATTATGTGCTAAAATCTTTTGATCATTTGAAGTCCAGTTAGCTTTTCTTTTTCCAATCACACAAATATATTAAATTATAAAAATATCTCCACAGGCCTATGGATCCCAATTTCAGAATGACAGTGTTTGAGCTCTCTCCAAACGTAGTCCTCTTCCCAAATTTTAATAAGAAAACAATCCCCAAGAGCAATGAAATAGATAATTGAAAAGTAAGGATTTTTTTTTTTAATTTGGGGCTATAATTATATAATTATAGCCATGATTAAGTATGTAACCTCTGGCAGAATTATAAAATGGTAATTTCTTCTTCTAAATTTCCCTAGACCAAAATTTCCAAGTCCATGATTGAAACAAGAAACACCTTACTTTCTTGTCATTCTCTACTGCCTCTTTGTCCCTAACTGTCCCCATTAGCGTCAACTGGAGTCCCAAACACTCCCTCATGCCCCGCCTCACAGCCATAGTCTTAGCCATAATGAGGGGGCAGCTTGCACAGCCCACTGAGCTAGCCAGCCTTCAGCCCCATAGTGCTACTTCAGAGGTTGGATTTATAAGTCATCTCCTCAATAGACGTTTCTGGCCAGACCCCAGCAACAGGTCAGTCATCAGATAAAGAGGACACAGAATACCCAGTGAGAGGACCTGGCTCCTTACAGAAGCCCCTCTGTCACTGAGCCCACACAGCTGTGATCTCTGCCTGTGTAGAGCTCTTTGCGGCTGTGAGACAAATTCCCTCAATGTTTGTTTTGGGCAGAGTGCATTTTGGGAGGGTCTGGGTTTTTGAAAGGAGAGCTTTTAAAACGGAATTTCAATTACTCCTTGTAGCACATGAGTAAGTGAAAACATGGATTCCTTTTACAACTGAGATGGATTTTTGTAAAATGTCTGGGCTAGGGTTGCAATTTGGTAGTGTGTGCTGGGCCCTAGACTTGATCCCCAAAAGCACAAACTAATAATAATGGTTAATAATTGTAATGACATAACAAGAAATGATCACGGGGCTAGAAATGTTTCTAATTTTACTCATTGAAATTTTTGTAACAAGTGGCATGTGTACTCTTTTTTTCTTAGGGGATAGCTTTAAGAGCATAATATTTCAAGCCTTGACATCTAGCTGCTCACAATGAGTACAGACTTGATTTACAAATCATTTAACTCTTCATTACAGCCAGTTCATGAGTCCATGATAAGCTTAAGTGACTGAGCAGCGTTTCCTTCAAAAGGCTATTCAGCCTACGCTCTACACTTGACCCCATTTCTTCCTCCCCTCTCCCATTCTACCGCAGAACTCACTTACCTGGGAGACCTATGGCTCCAGGCAAACCCTTAGGACCTCTTCCTGGAGGACGCGTTCTCCTTTTTCTCCCAAGTCACCTGCATTACAATAAAGAAATGTTATGCTTCTATATATCGATAAAGTTCTGTACTTTAAACTTTAAAGAAAACACAAACTCATGATGAAATTGCTGGAAGCCAGATTTGTAATAGATACACAGCAAGGCCAAAATCTTATCAACAGACCCAAGAAGAAGGAGGAAAAAAAAATCAAAACATTGATCTGTGCCCACTGAAATACATTTCCCAAAACTGGATGTGCATTTTCAGTGAAACACTCAGTAAGGTAAAAGACAATGGATCCTTCCTCAACATGATCAAATTTATCTCAGCCTAGATGCATAACCCTTGACAGTGGCTCTGCCCCAGAATAAGTAAAAAAAAAAAAAAAAAAAAAAATGTTCTCTTATCGCTACTGAACATCATTTGCTTTAGGAATTAAAAGCTATCTTCAGGTAATAGGAGCACATATTTTAAAGACAAGAATCAATTTTTTTAAACTACTAAAAACAATAAGCGAATTTATTAATCTAGCAGGATACAAAGTTAATATACAGAAATCAGTTGGCTTCATACATACAAGTAGCTACCAGTTATGAGACATAGCTAAGAAGTACTACTTATAGTAGCAATTAAAATGCTAAACAACTAGACATGGTCTTAATGGAAATGTACAAGTAAAACATGAAGTAAACTGAATGTTCCTAGTGGATACCCAGACTTAAAAAATGTTCTGCAGTAAGATGACATTCCAATAAATTATTGGAAATACTGATTACAACCTCAGTTATAAGCACACTGCAATAGCCACAAACTTTATCCAAGTAAAGTAGCATGAAAGAATTAATCCTACCAGTTACCAAACCTATTATGATGGTGCAGTTCTTACCCAGGAGGGAGAAAGTCTACACAGGTCCAAACATGCATGAGAAATTGGTTTGTCACAAAGGTAACATCTTTTATTTGAATACTTATTTCACTATGTTTTATGTTTTCTGTATTTATGCATGTGTACATATGTGCAGGCTGCCTGCAAACGCTAGAAGATGGCATGGAATCCTCTGGAACTAGAGTTTCAGAGGCACATGATCTTCCTGATGTGGGTGCTGAGAACTGAGTTTTGGCCCTCTGCAAGAACAGCTAGTACTCCTAACTTCTGAGCCATCTATCTAGCCCCAAAGGTCTTAAAGTGAGAAATGTTTAGCAAGCCATCAAATGTTTAGGAGAAGTGAAGAGCCCACTAGGAAAAGAAGTTGTAGCTAAACCTCTATTAGACGATAGGCTAAGTTACAAATGCATCAAATGTCTAAGAAGTATAGAGAATCAAGGGGCTGGGGAGATGGCTCTGTGGTTAAGAGCATTTTGTGTTCTTGCAGAGGACCCAGCTTCATTTCCCAGAATGACATCAGGGTCCTCACCATTCCTGGAGCTCCAGCACCCTACCTGACGCCCATGGGCACCTACATGTATATGGTACACATATACATAAGCAGGTACACACATACACACAAAACAAGAATAGATTAGGTTTTTAAAAAAAACAACCAAGCTACATGATGAGATCATCATGAAAAAGGAACAAAAATGGCTGTTATGTAGAGGAGCCAGCAACTGGATTTGCTTTCATAAAGAAACACAAAATCAAAAAGGAACGAAGATGCTTAGCCTATAAAATTAGCACGAGTTTCATGGTTCTATTAAACATATCAAGTCTGTAGAAAAAATACAGAACTGTCTATAGGTAAGTTAAGTACAAATTGGCCCAACCTCATTGGAGGGGGTAAGACAATAGCAATCAAATTACAAGCGGAAGTTCCAAGAATTCTACTTCCAAAAATTCACTCTCAAAATAATAAAATATTTTGGAATGGAGATAGAAGGGGAGATGAAGTCTGTGTTGATATTTTGTATCAAGATGAAATATGTCGGCTGCTGTGCGCCTGCCTTGCTACAGCAACGGAAGACTAGAAACGGACAAAAGGATCATCAAAGGGAAACAGTCAGTGAGTTCCTACCACAGAATAGACTGTTACACAGCTGGGGAAAATCAGCAGCAGCTCTTTGGCATGGTCTCCTGGACATACTGTCAAAGGAAAAACAACCGAGGTCCAGACTGCTTACTAAAGAACAATGTTGTTCTGTTCATAAGCGGACACGGGAGAACATGTGCCCAGATTCATATAGCATTGCTTGTCGGGTCTGTAGGGAGCCAGTAGGTTTCTTTACCATAAGAATGACAAAGCAAACTAATCATATAGGAAACTTCTGGGAGAAATTCTTTACTAAATGCCTTCCTACACTTAATTTGGGGGCAATGTAAATGTGGTATTATCAAAACATAAACTTATTTTTAAAAATTAAAGTGAGCTGTCACAAACGTCCCTCCCTTTTGACTCAGGTCACTGGGAATATTCTGTGGTTGCAACCGAATGTTAAAAAGCAATTAGGAGACAGTTGATTGAACTTGGGGCATGAGCAACTTCAGAACAACGAATGTTGAAAATCATTGACATATATAAATTTTATATAAATAAAATTAATTCAATTAAGTAAAATGTATATATACATATATATGCACGCGTGCGCGCACGCACACACTCACACAGAGCATTCTCATGGCTCTCTGGATATTATTTATTTCATTTTTATTTTTCACACATTGTAACTGATGCTCTGCTTCCCTAAGAACCGATTAATACAGAAAAAAAAAAAAGTGAGTCAGTTACAACACGTATTTCCTCACACCTTCATTTCTATCCTGTCTCACATCTGTTTGACTCACACTAAAATGTGTAAAAATACACAGCCTTACTCAAAGAAGTTTAAAATTAATCCTAACCACGAACATTCAAAAATAAGGCTTAAGGGCTGAACCACTAATAAAACGCTAAGTCAGATGAGCACAAAGCCACTTTGCTGTCTCTCTCGTGAGTTCGACCCCACCGTGCATGCAGAGAGTGCATGCAGCACGGACACTGGCCTGTGTGTGGGCAATTCATATATTATGGTTTCAGGGAGGACTATTCACGGCTAAGCCACAACCTATGGGGACTGAGCTGCTGGTTTACATTGGTGCTGGTTTACATTGGTGCGCATGCGCAGGATGAGGCTATGAGGAAGACGGATTTGGGGACAGGGCACAGCACAACATAGCTCTTATCCAAAAAGTCTACTGTTTTCCAAAGCAATGTCAAGAGGAACACAGTGACTGAGACATAGTAATTTTTAACAAGTTTTCTTTTTCTGAGGCCCATGGTGACTATATTATCACAGTGTGAGCCCCATCTTTTTATTCGGTAATAGTGGAGAAAGAAACCAGCCATACTGACCTAATTCTGATCTATAATGCCTCAGAATTTACATTTCAACAGGGTAGACTGTGTTCCCTTGGGGGAAATTTTGAGCTGCTAACTTCTGAATAGTGAAAACCAATGTTTTCCGTAATAATTTCTGTCCTGTATGTGATAGGATATAGCCAAGGTCAGTTACCTATAATTGTGTGTTTCTAGATTGGTTGTAGTGTTAATTGATTAAAAAAAAAAAAAATCTAGTAATTCTGCCTGCCTCCATCCAGGTTTCAGAAGTATGAAAACTTTAGGAGACCTTTATGAAAATGCTGATTTAAATGACTCCACTGAGGAAAGGGGGGCCTGGTGGAAAAGGATGAAGTATCTGCATATATGATAGACTTGCTGTGGGTACCGAAGGCGAACCAGGAGGAAACACTGGGATTAATGAATGAACCCCATGCTAGAGGTCTCTTCCCAGTTCCAAATACAGAAATACACTTTTCTTAGATGAGATTCTTCTGATAGAAATTGGCTACATGTTAAAACCACCTGAGGGACACTGTAAGCCCCCCAAAGCCTAGACCAATTGATTCTAAAACTCTGGAACTAGGGCCCATAACCTGGATTACCGGTAAAACTCTCAGAGTGATTCCTAGTGCAGCCAAGGCTGAAAGATTAGGTGGCCCCATAGACTTTCAGGTCAGCAAGTAATACAGACCTTCTAGCTGTCTGGAGCTGGGTTTGCTTGCTGAAACAAAGTCAAGATCTGAACCAAATACTGTTTTGCCCAAGAAAACAGGGATGTGATTTCTGTAACCACATCTTGACATGCAGGGAATGCTGTGTTAATGCCCAAGGTAGAGGCACAAAATGTCCAATCAACTCAATAACTCACCCAAACCAGTTCATTTCCTTAAATATGGTTTTCAGAGGGTCAGGACGACCCATAGGGTCATCTGGTACAGCGTCCTGAACTAGTAGCTAAAGAGGACAAAGATGAATAAGCACACAACACTTCCTAACAACTCCCTTCCCTCTCCGTTCATCTCTCCAGCTTTGCAAGACTCCCAATTAGAGGCCATTTTTAACACGCAACTCTGCACATGACAAAAAAAAAGTAATTAAATAAATTGTTTCAACTGGGGGTGTAGTTAGCCAACCACGTCGGCGACTCACTTAGAGATTCGAAGAGGCAGCTGGCTTGACCTCTGACCATTCCACCATAATGTCTATCCCTAATGGGAACACCACAATGTTTGAAATAATGTGGAGGGGGAGGTCTCTCTGTTTTTATGTCACATCCTTCTGAAGGTTCCCAGAGAGCTGTCAGTAACTCATAACAACACAGAAATCACTCACTTAATTTAATTCTCCATAAGTTATACACACCTCCACTGACATACTCACCTCAGCTGGCAAATGCCATCTGAGGCACACAGTCAGTTCTGCAGAATATCTTCTATGCTCACTCACAAACCTCTGTCTCGTTTTGGTTTTGCAAACTTTCCTGCATATAGCACTTCCTTGCTTTAAATAAACAGACTCCCAAATGAAAGAAGGAGTTAAGTTAGTTTGCACCTTGGGCCTGAAAATAAATGTCCATCAAAATTAAAACTATGACGCTCACTTTTGAAAGAGGAGGACGACCACGCTCATCCCTGACATAGTGAGCAGTCACGTGTCCTGTGCCTGCACTAGTTTCACAGACACAAACAACCTTGGCTGCTGTTTTAAGAAAAGCCCTACAATAACTTTTAGAGTCTCAGAATTTTCCACGATTCTGTGAGCTTGGGTGCAGATCCCACAACAAAGAAAACCAGCAATGGATGTTTGTCTTGTACCTGACAAAATAGCTCACCTTTGGGCCGGAGAGATGGTTTCATGGTTAAAAGGAGTATACTCTGTTGCAAAAGACCCGAGTTTAAGTTCTATCACCCACAAACATATACACAACTCCAGCTTGAGGGGCCGGGGTCTGATGCCCTCTGCTGGTCTCCACGGGAACCCCACATGCATACACACATACACATAATTAAAAATAAAATAAATCTTAAAAAATCAAAAAAACAAAAACAAATAAAAAAGACTTACCTTTAGGTCCCCTTAAGCCAAGAGCACCAGGGGGACCCTTAATGCCTGGAAGGCCACGGATTCCCATCTGACCAGGGAAACCGTTCTCTCCAGGGGGGCCTGGAGGCCAGGGGGACCAGGCCTCCAGGAAGACCAGAGGCTCCTGTGTCTGGTCTCTTGAGGCTAGCGGCCATTTCCGCAAAATGCTCTGCAAGACAATAAACCAAAAACCATAAGTCACAAACACAGCAGTCGCTTGGAGGAAGAAAAATGACATCCCCAGTAGCCTTTATATCACTGTGGCACCAAGAAAGAAACGAGTTTAGTGTTTTCCACCAGTTTCCAATCAGGAAGCTTCGTTAAGAGTGTCTTCTCTGAGCTTGCCCTGGATGTATCTGGCCCTGCTGTGTTGAGACACAGTGGGATGAGGGTTAAACTCCAGGGCTTTGAGATGAGTTCTTAGAAACTTGGGAGTGCCCCCTGAATTCTATCTGGTACTAAGTGAAACCCATCAGATAAGAAGAAAATGAGTTTCTTATCATAGGTGGAAGTGTTGTCTTGGACCTTTTCAAAGCCCAAAGCATCGTTCAAAATTAGGTTCAGACACTCTTTGAGACCAAGCATCAAAACTAAAAGCAATTTTATAACCTGAAATATCACGAGAATTGGTGGTTTCTAATAAATTTTCCCCTCCCGTTTATTTTCATGCTTGGAACAGATAACGATCGTTAAAAATAACCTTCCTTGGGAATGGTCACAGTTTGTCTTAAAAATTTAATAACTCTGGGAGCTTCTCACATACATTAAGAATCAGCAGCTAAAGCTGTGGAAAGCAAGAAAATCCATCCCATTAAAATGCTCTGAGGCAAATACTGTACTGCAATATTGTTTTTTTTTTAAAGCTTTAGGGTGTGAAAGAGAACCTGACTGGGAATCAAATTTCTATCCAACAGTTAAAAATTATTTAAATATTAAAAATATTTAAATATTTGAATTCCTTAACTTAATAAACATAAAAGTATAAATTTGCAGATATGTTAGTAATGCTCAAAACTCAAATAGAGAGCCAAAATAAAATGTATGCAGTGAAGAGATCTATATTGGTTTCCAAATATAGAAACATTCAGTTCATTCTCATCCAGTTCTAGAAAATTCTACAAGTCTACTAGACAATCGGGACTATCTGTCGGCAAGTGAAAGACAAGCATTTCTTCAAGATGCAGTTATACCATCATAAGAGGGTTTTCTGTGGAAGGTGACGATGTCTAGTGTCTCCTCGGTTTGGGGATATTTTGTGCATATTCATTTTTGTGTGGTTTTATAACTAGGCAAACTAAGATGAATAATGACTTCCATAGCTGCAGATAAATTTGGATAAAGATTAACAAATGAGGGGAAACATCCCGTTTCTGGAAAACTGATGGTGGTTGTTTTCTAAAACATACATACCTACTACACAGGTATAAATACTGTCCTTACCCCACTCGTGGGCATGTGGGCATGTGGGCATGTGGGCATGTGGGCATGTGGGCATCTGGCTGTCACTTCGTTCTCACAGGATTTAGAGGACTGGAGGACAATGTCAGATACACACTAAATGGTAGCACTTAAGGAGGGAGACACCTGAAAATTTGTGTGGCAAAAAAAAAAAAAAAAAAAAAATGATGTCTGCAAATGCATTTTTTTCTGTAAGTTACCCTCCCTGTTGGAATGGGTCGGTAAGACATAGAGACAGAGCCTGGGACGGTAGCAAGAGAAGGCTAAGACAGAAAGGTAATGTTTTATTGTAAGGCTGTAGGCGTCAACACCTTCGTGAAACAGAACTGCTATTAACATTACTCAACATCTCCCACCTCTAAAGCAACTGTTACTTACCCTTGAACAGCTACAGAAATAAAACCTTAAAAGGCAAGAGCAGATCATGGAAATGTTTAAACCCTTGTGATTTATTTACCTTGCACGACTCTCATGCAAACCTGCTTGATGTGCTGGTCCTGTCGGTGCTCTGCCCTGGGACAAGAAAGTAAAAGGCAGGTTATACTTGCAAGTTTAAAGAGAACATTCGTTCAAGTAGAAAGAAAGACGTCACAAAAACCAGGTGGCTCAGTTGATGCGACAGTTTGACACTTGGCGGAGATTGTTGGGGCTACCAATAGGAAACCACAGGATGTGTCTACCCACTCACCGGAGAGCCCTGGATACCAGGCAGTCCAGTAGCACCTGTTCTCCCTGCACGCCCCGGGGTCCAGGGGGTCCTCTTGGTCCTTCTACTCCAGGAAGCCCTCTGATTCCTTCAGGCCCCCTAAGGCCTGGCTCCCCAGGGCTACCCACCTAGAACAAAGAGTACACTATAAAACCAGAGCTAGACATCAGCAGTGTTCTGATTAGCATCAATATAAAATTTAGGTGAATTTTAGGTTTCCTACAACTTACGTCCCTCAGTGGTTCAGAAGTTACCTCAAGGGTTGACACATATTACCATTGAACCAGTCACCAGCCACTTAGAATTCTAATGGAAGTAAACTATATATTTTTTTTATTATTTCAAAGTCTCCATTGAGATTAGATATACTTAAGGTCTCATTTGCTATACTGTAAGCCATTTCATAAGAACAAGTCAGTGGTTTGGGTTTTATTGTTCTGATTTTGGGCCTTGCCCACCCTGAGTACTTACTTGTTCTACCACAAAGCTACAGCCTAGTCCAAGCAAGTTGATTGTTCGTTTCGTGTGTGTGTGTGTGTGTGTGTGTGTATGTTGTTGTATGTCTTTCGGGGCACACACAGAGATGTCAGAGGACAACCTTAGGGGAGTATTATTAACCTTCCTAATGCTACAACCGTTTAATATAGTTCCTCATGCTGTGGTGACCTCTAACCAAAAAAATAATTTCCATTACTACTTCATAACAGTAATTTTTTATTGTTCTGAATCATCATGTAAATATCTGATAGGTAATGCCCCAAGGGGTCGTGATGTACAGGTTGAGAGTCTCTGCTTTAGGGGTTAGCTCTCACATTTTTTTCTCTTTGAGAAAGGATCTTTTTGCTGCCTCATAAGCTAATTTATCTGGCCCTGAGTTTCTAGAGAGTCTGCTGTTTCTGCCTCCTGTTTCCCATTGGCATGCTGGGATTGCAAACACTTGCATTGCAAAGGCTAGCTTTTACATGGCTTTGGGAGGTCTGATCTGAGATCATGTCATTTGCTGGCAAGTCCTTTTACCCCCTGAGCTGTCTTTCCAGCCTGTCATTGAATGTAGCCTTTCCTGAATGGAAAATGTTCTTTTTTAAGGGGCGGGGGGATTGGTAACATTTTCTGGCAATAAAGACTTCCTCCAAGTAAAAGATTTCCTCCAAGATAAGCAATTTGAGGATGAAAATGCAACAGGTCCCGAATATAAGTTATTCAGCTCTTATAAGATGTTTCTGGTGAACTTGAAGTCGCTAATAATAACCAGGAATTACAAAACGCTAACATAGACTAAGCCAGTACATTCAACATACTACCTTGAAAGTGAAGCATTAAAAAAAAGCCAACTTTAGAGTTTAAAGTAATAAAGGGAATTAAAACCTAAACATTAAAGAAGTTAACCAATAAGCCGCTTGCTTCCTCAGCACAAAGCGTACCCACAAGATGAACTAGGTGTTTTCTTTCTCTGAAAGCAGACCATTAAAAGCATTTTTAAAGTCATCATCTATAATAAATGCTTTTAAAAGGAGACTGCATTAATTCACTCTTTTGTGAGACTGGAATTTGTTAGAATTTTATAGCAAAGCAGCCACAATGGACCGTAGCTCAGAATAAGAACGTACAAGGACAGGAGGAAGTTGGGGAATGGTAGTCTTTCTTGAATGAAGAATGTTCATCAGATAGCCTTATCCTGCCTCTTTTTCTCCCGTGCAGCATCTATCTGTGGAAAGCTACCTCTTTCAAATATTCAAATATTTTCAGCCCAAGAGAAGTAAAGCAACAGTTCCACCACACACTGCCACACAAGGCCCACAAGCCTTCTCACTCTTGTTTTATGATGAAAAAGAAATGATATCCATCCAAGTCAACTGGACAAGATTGTTTCTGTACAGAAATTACAACTTGAAAGAAGCCATCAACAAAAAAGAGCTTAAGAAACACTGAACATTTTCCATGGCTGGGAAATCGTCAGGTTCCCAGAATGAAAAACTAATGACTTCTCCAACAACCCAAAGAGGCACCCAAGTGAACTGAGAAATGCACTCAAGTACTGGCCGCCTTGAATTACACCTTCACTTCGTGGCAATGGCTACCACTGCTATTATATAAAATGACAGGTACTCTTGGATGGAAAGATCAGGATGCCATAGGACCCCAGATCACTCAGAAAGAGTTCTTCAGTGGAACTGTACACTGGAACAGACATCCGGCTCCAGATGCTTCCAACCCAGCAAGTTCATCTGTGCTGACATCAGACAGACAATGAAGCTCCTATGTTTGTTAATAATTTTCTTGACTCTGAAAGAGTACAGTTCCATTTCTTCAGCATGTCGTAGACAGTGTGTCACATCAGTGGGAGATAGAGGGAACTCATGAATTAACAGCCAATTCTTAATATATCCAAATTAGATGCAGGGCATGTCACTATGTTATAATCATTTTTCTTTTACAATTGAATTCTTTCCCTTGAACACTGTCAAATTTGTCCAGATAATAACATAAGATTTCCCTCGTCAAACGCATGAGGGTTTATTCTTCATATTTGGTGCAACTTTAAACCATTCCTTTCAAGTATTCTTGGACATAAACCTTGCTTGAGACTTGATGCTTAAAGGCAGAGAAGTTAACACACTGCATCTCACCCATGTGCTAGTCTGCATACAGACTACAGACAGCCTGCATCTGGGCACCAAAGCCAGGTTTGGGTGGCTGCCCCTGGAGAAGGTAAGGTAGAGGACGGCTGAATGCATAAGTAGGAACTAGTAATTCTAACAGAGAAAGAAAGTTCTTAAATATTCAATGACACAGTACGTAAAAGTCCCGAAAATGGATCGTTCCAGCTATCTGGAAGACAAAACGGGTGAATCAAGAGCTCTTCCAGCCAGATTTGGTCTTCTTTGCTCAACGTCTGATTTATTCTACAATAGTTACCTCTTTTAAAAGTTATCCTTTAAGTATTCAAAGGGAAAGAGGAATATCGTGGATTCTTTTTCTTTAGTCAGGTTTTATTAACTGCTGTGGAGATAATTTGTTGGATAAAGGGAGAAATTCACAATATTCTAGAAATAGAATTTAAGAATTCACTAGAAGCTAGTAGTCTGGCCTTTGAGATGACCATTTGAACTTCACCTTTTCTGTCTAAATCCAAGTTCCTAATTGTGTTGGTATGCATAGAAGCAAGATGCCTCAGGCTTCCTATGGATTCAATCTTTAATTTGGAATTCATCTACTCTAAGGACATAGGTTTAGTCTCTGTAAAAGAACAAAATTGAAGAAGCTCAACATTTTATGGCTCTCCTCAGAGATTCTGTCATGTTTTCTTACGTGCTCTGCTTCTCTCTCCATTCCCTCAACCAGAACACACAAGAGATCAAGAAGTTATTGAAATATTTTGCAGTAGCATGCCTGCCAAGGAAATTCAGTGTTCCTCCTAGCTGCAGAGCATGTGTCAGCTCTTGGAGATGGCCCATTGGGCAGGATATTAGAGCATCAAATGTAACACTCACGGAGCCATTTATAATACCTAAACAAAAACCTTTCTTTAAAGTGGTTAGTTCAAAAGCTAGATCCATTTACACAGTTGGGGATTTCTTCCTGCCGGACAAACCCATTATTTAGCCTTTATTCAGACATGTATTTCCTCGAAGTCCTTCAAGGATCTAACTATATACAATGATTTCCTGAAGGAGAAAGTTGCGTTTCCTACAGTTGTATTGATGTTCTTAAATTTTTGTACTGTTACTGTTCACCATACTTACAGATCCCTTTGGGCCAGGTTGTCCCATATCTCCCTAAATCAGTAAGACAAAATTATATTAGTGCAATATATTCACTTTACGTAGTTTCCTAAAACATTTTCCCAATGGTATTGCACTGCTAAAATACAGAGATCCATGTGCAGATAGAGCCAGAACTGCAGAAAATGTGTTTGACTCAAATGTCTGACTGTCGTTGAAGGTTAGCTTCCAACTCTGTGTTCCTGTGTTAGCACGGCCCTGTCCCTGACCCTGGCTAACAGATTCATTAACTAATAGGCTGCAATCAGGGCTCTGTGGAGTTCACCCAGATCTACAGCATGCAGTACGGGATTGTGTACATAATAAAATAAATAATAAAACAAAACAAAATAGCTTTTTCTTGATGAACATGATAGACATCTAGAACTACCAACTGAAATTTCACTTTTGTATTTTTTATTTTTTTTTTTAGCTCATTCCCTAAAATCTACCAAATAAAATATGCGTGCTTTTAGGCTTTATACAAACAAACAGACACACCAGGAGATCTTCCCATCATTAATTTTAGATGAGTTCAGTTCAAGTCTTAGCATTTGAGTTAGCATATCTCCACTACAAGACAGGACTGATTTAAATTTTAAAACACCCCCTTAGCTCATAAAATGAGCAGCCTCTACAGAAACTAAAATGCAGTCATCTCAGAAATCTGGGGGAAAAAAAATCTGGTGACTTTGCCCAGTTCAGACATTTCATTCATATTTATTCTAAACCTTTAAACCCTGTAAGTCTGAATAAATACTAGCAGATTGTGTCTCTGCTCTTAAAGCACCATACGGTTATTTTATAGGAAAGGCCTTACTGGCTGAAATAGGATCATCCATTTCTATGGTAAGTCTGGTCATTCCTGCCAAAGCCATTAAAGGCAACAAGCAGATCCAGGCCTCTGCAGACAGACAGCAAGGTCTGTGCGTCCCCCTTTTCTGGAGATTCACCAGTCCCATCCTCTGGACACGGAGGTCATTCCTTCAGACATTTTCAGGGCAAAGAGAATGCCCTCAGTAATATTGATGAACCACAGCTCCCTGACTCTAAAACCACTTCAATATTGTTTCCCTGCTATGCCCTATTCCTTTTTATTCTGCAGTACTATATCAAGAGCTTAAACGTCTCAATGTAAGACCACAGGAGAATTAATCATCCCTCAGGGAATTCTACAGAAATTTAAAGCTAGGTCTACCTATCTGCTTTCTTAGGCCTTGCCTTCAGTGTTGGAAACCACTAGATAAAAATAGAGGAAAGCCCACTTAGCCTTTAAGATAAAGAACAGTGTCAGAAAGAAGTGTATTTTTTCAACAATTTTAAAGTTTTATATTAACCAAATTTTTTTAAAAAGTCTTACAAGGTCACCCCTTGCTCCTGCTTCACCTTCTTCACCAGAGGCACCCTAAAAGTTTAAGATAAAATGTCACTTGGTTTCCGGTTCTCTTTAACCAGCCAACATTGATAAGCATTTATAAGCGCCCCAATGCCCCAAGGATCATACAGCTCTCACTTCCGTGAAAACAGGCTAATCCTAAGTGAAAAGAGTAAACTAGAGAAGCCAGAGAGGCCAGGCAGGTTCCAGCTAATTGAGTTTAAATCATTTAATTAGATTAACAATTCTATCTAACAATTATAAAATTCAATAACCCTTGAAAGTGGCATTCTACAGTAGAAAGAGGAATCCAGATACGGGCTGACACCATTTACACATTTTATTTGCTGAGGTCTTGATCAAAAGGCATCTTGATTAGATGCTCTTCTGTGGCTTCAAAAGTCTATGTCATCTGAATAAAACCCAGCAAGCTAGAGAGATGGGGCTACCCACTTCAAAGGACAAGCACTCACAGTCCAGGGAACCGTTACTAGTGCTGGCATGTGAAAACAGTCTGGCTGCACACCAAACTCCACTATGTTTTTCACTCACCAGAAAACACACTGAGAAAAGCCATGAGCCTTCATCATTACACCACACCCACAAGCCAGCCAGCCCGGTCCTCGTAAAGTGGCAAATACCCAACACCTCTAATTGCGTGCAACGCTTACCTGTTCACCCTTGGGACCTGGTTCACCGAATACACCCTGGAGTGAATAAAATTTAACATTTTTCAGCATTTGGAGTTGCATGCATCATTTCAGAAGATCCAATATCCTTGGATGAACTGATGGATAATATGATGGGAGAGAGCTCTCCAATTCTCACCACTTAATTGAAGACCGGAGGAGACCTAGTCTGGACACAATTGTTCCTTAAATCTCTTTCATTTGGTAGGAACAGAAATTTAGAACTAAATAAAAAACTATAACTACAACTGATACTTTTTTTTTCCCGCCTCAGCCTTTATTTTTCTTTCTTCTGGAAAGTTAGTTTTGTTTTGTTTGGAATGTCAACTCTCAGTCATTTAATACGTCTTTCACTATATTTCTTCACGATAATTCATAAAGTTTTCACTGGGTAAAGCAACCTTGATTTCTCAACAAAGAAGATTTAAAAAGGGGGAGGCAAACAAAACCATGTAAAGCGCTGGATATCTTACCCTGTCTCCTTTCATTCCAGGAAGTCCAGGGGGCCCTGGCAAGCCAGGAAGGCCAGGGCTGCCAACAGATCCCTGGAAAACAAACAGAAAATCTTCAGAGTCACTGTGTCCTCGATGCTCAAGGTTGACAAGCCAAACAGGGGCCCTGGGGTATCAACTCTTGTGTAAAGTTAATGTGTGGTTGGTTTAGTGCTGCCTTGCACATCCCAGGAGAAGAGGGGTGGGTGGCCTCCCACCTTCCACCCCACCTCTGAATTCCCTCTGCACAACTCAGCAACAGTGGGCTCTTTCAGCCAATGCCCGGCAGCAGGCTGTCGCTTCTCCTGCTGTGTAAACAGGAGCTACACAAGCAGCAAAAGCCAGTATTCATCCCTTCCATTCCTCTAAGAGGCAGATGCCAGCCATGGCACTTCATACCTCTGTGGGTTTTCAAATGCATTCTACAAACCACACTGATTAAAACCCTCATGGAGATTATCATAGATACAATTTGAAATTCCATATTGACAGTTTCACATACTCACACAACAACTATAAAAGCCATATACAGTTAATTAAATGATGTTTTGCAATTTTTTCTCTCCTTTCCTGTTTAAAAAAAAAAAAAACAAACCATATCTGCTTTGCAGAAAGCAAACATGTAGAAATTGGAAACTTCACTTACCAGTTTCCCTGGTATGCCTGGAGACCCTTCCGGTCCTACCGGGCCTCTACTGCCCTGTGAAAACACACAAGTCATCAGCTGGATGTTCAACCCAGAGTCAAATGCTTCATGGTTATATGAAAAAAAAAAAAGACATTTCATCCAGGCTTTTGTTAAAATATAGGTGTTGCTAAAATCTCCCATCATTCCAACTGTAGTCTCAAACAATCCTCTCAAGAGTCTAACCAATCGCCCTCTGTGCACACTGGTCATGGAACCTGCTTATACAGTTCACTGGATGCCGGGCCAGAACACTGGAAATATATCCACTGCCTGTACACACAATGTACATGCCTGTAGACATTAGTAATTTTCAGCATGTAAGTCACACCCTGTTTTACAGTACATTACATATATAACATTTTATGCTCTCACTTAGGCATGTTCTCAGGGTATTCCATACCCACTCACTGGGCACAATGCAGTGTCTGTGTAAGCTCTTGGTTCTAGAGACGCCTTAAAGGAACAGCTGGCAAATGATGGCGTACTGTCGTAACACATAAAAGGGAAACACAAGGGCAGAGATGCTTGCCTTTAAATGATTACTGTAACCTCAAGAAGACACAGATGGTAGATATTCATAAACCTTCGGAGATAAAATTTCTTGTTTCATTCATTCTAGATCTAAATATGTCTCCAAGGATTGCAGGCTTTGAAAAGTGTGACGCATCACGAAGATCTGATAACAGCAATGCTAACGTTTACATCTCGTGGGCCCGTTTCAAATTTTATTATTTGAAATCTAAGTCTTCACATTTCTATTCTACTAGAAAACCTAAACTTTAAAGAAAAGAAATTTTTGAGAAACGGAGCTGCGTGATTTGTACTTCTTTCTTCAGAACTCAGCATAGTTTCGTACAATCTAGCTAAAGTCTGTTATGTACCTAATGTTGTAGTCAGCTCAGTAGAATGTACTGGAACACAAGCAGATAATCAATCACATTTCCTTCAAGGTGTATCATAAAATTGCAAAGACTAATTTGAGTTAGTTTTCCTTTAAACGGTTATAACAACTCCATTTTAATAATTCATGATTCTAAAGGCTTTGGGTGAGGTTATATTATTCTGGCCTATATCTGTAGCTTGGACAAGGTATCAAGATCCATAAACCTTGTGGATTTTCGATTTCCCTAAAGGTTACCACATTACAACAGTCTCTGGCTGTGGGCTATAATTTCATTATGGCCATTTCAAATGACTTACCAGTGATTGAAAGTCGATGCTCGTAAGTACTTTTCAATAATTTTCACATTAACAACCTGTCAGGTTAAGCATTTGGAATAATTCATTGGTCCTTAATCCCATGGGTGACTCGGAAGCCCAGAAGCAGTGCCCCATGAGGATGTAAATCTAGATGGAAAGTGGCCACTGCAACAGTTCTTTTTTTCTATCCATCAGTAAAGATTGTCTTCTGCCCTCTTTCCAGATACCCACCACAGGAGAGGCTCATGGGCTCACCCTTCCCCTGGGAACTATTGACTAAGGAAGAATTCTAGGAAAAGGAGAGTCATCTTCTTCCACAGCAGAGGCAGTGGTAGGTCCCCTATGCTCAAGGGGACTGCATTACACTTATGCTCAAGCAGATGACCCTGGTTAAACTCATCAAGTCACGAGACACAAGACAAAACAAGAAAACAGTGAAAGAGGAGGGTCTTGTACAGAGGAATGGAGAGGATGAGACATGTGTGGAGTATGTGTGGTCGTAGTACATTAGACACATGTATGACATCACCAATGAGTAACTTTAATTTTTAAAAATTGCAACAAAGGGGAAATTTGGCTTCTGCTCCAATTAATTACTCTTCCAAGATGGCATCTCATCAGTGTGTGTGTGTGTGTGTGTGTGTGTGTGTGTGTATCACTGGCATTCTCAAATAGTTCCCAGCTTATGATGCAGATTCTCAGTGATGCTGGTCTAACAAGACTTTAATCTTAAAACCTGATATCACTGATGACGGAAAAGAAATATCAGAATAAAGCTTAGTTCCTAACTCATGCATTCACTTAGTCACACGCATTCCCTCCTAAATAAAAGACTCAGGCTACTGTATCAAATTAGTATAGCTCTTTTCCATGAACCAAATGGAGAAATTCCAATATCAGGACTATAGGGCCTTTAGTTTATGCTTGGAAGGATTAACTATCTCAAGAGTCAAAAACAAGGATTTTCTCTGCCTAAATCTTATTTTCTCCCATCTTTCGAAGCTCCTTGCTGTTTGTTCACAAGTCCTTCCAAATCCCTGGCAAGGCTGTGGCTGAGTGGCCACAGATGACGCAGAGCAGCGCTGTCAACACCTGTAATGGTGGATGGATGTACCCAGGGGAGTCAGTGTCTATGTAGGACCCAGAGAAGGACCTGTGACATGTAGATGTGTCTGCTACTAAACAAACAGGTAGGGTCTCTGTTCTTCTGCATTCCCAATGTTACAGGCTCCAGGCTATTCTGAATGTATCTATTTCTAGAGAAATATCCTTACAGGGAAAGTCCACCATGTTCATTTTCATAACATGTATCCAATGGAGTGACAACCGAAATGCTAAGGACAAGTTTTCTGATAGCCATTTTCATGGTTTCTGTATAACACACACACACACACACACACACACACACACACAATCACATATACTCATGCAAATTCTGGATTTTTACATCAGAAGAAAAAGATGAGGAACCAAGATATAAATAGCCATTCTAAAACTGGAGCTTAGCCACATTCTAACAATAACTCGGCAAGCCACTGTCAACTGAGACTGTGCTAAATAGATGACAGAGCCTTGTGCTCCAGCGTCTTGTGATCACCACTCTCAGTTTGGCCAACGGAGGCAGAGACAGAAATGCTCCTTCCAGTGGCTGATATTTACACACCCCATAATGATAAGAGTTTCTACTTATAAGAAGAGAATCAAAAGAACCTGGATGAAGACAAGAATTCTGCCAGCTGATATGTGAGAATGTACCAAAAGGCTCTTTGTTTCCCTCAGGGTCCCTGTGTTTCCACATGCATCTCTGAGAACGTCAGACCCATCTGCTCTTGCATCTGTAAGAGCCATTCAAGCCATGCCGTGGCAGTATTGGCATGAGAGTACGGAGAGAAACAGACAGCAAATAGTTCAAGTCAATGCCTCTTCCTTTATAAAGGAACTACTAGACATTTATAAAGATCACAAAAAAAAAAAATCATTACATTTAGTAAAACTAAATGTTACCAGCGTTGTTTTCCAAAAGAATTGACTCTATTCCATCGGTTGAACTTGTCGTGGCTCTCATATTTCACAGGTTTTCAAAATTACCTAGCTAACTAGCTGAAGCATAAAGAATATCTTTGGTGCATGTTAGCTGTGTTTCAGAAGTGAGAAATTATACATCGTTATGTTCACCCTGCTCTGTATAATAAGTGTTTCTCTCTGGCAATAACAAAAAGGAAAGATGCCCGTTTAACCCTAAAAGATCAATTCTGATTTCTCTAGAGTGTTTTTTAATCAATTTATTTTCTTATTAAATTGGGAAATCACATGAGGTCTACCTCAGGGAATAACTTTCAGTTTGTTATAAGAATTTCTTTTAAAAGGATTCAATTCTGTGATATGATAGACTCGTATTATCTTGTGCGGATTTAAATATTCCTTTATATACAGGCAGAGAAAAATCTCTCTGAATGCGTGCGATCACCCTTACCAGCCTCACACACTATTGCCAAGGGCTGGGCAGGGTGGGGAGCAGCTTAGAATATTCAACAACACACCATATGGTCCCCATATGGAGACCTCTCTGCTTGAGGCTGTTGTGCTGGGGTGGAGTGAAGGTCTCCAGGAAAAGTACAATGGGAGCATATGATGTTCAAAAGGAGGTAAACCAGCAGGGTGCTATTCCCAGTCAGAAGCAAGAGAGCAGAGCAAACATAACCCAACTCATCCAAAAGCCTGGCAAGCTCCGAGAAGCCTGAAGGTGGTTGGCTAGGAGCCACTAAAATATACAACCATACCAGAGGCCAGGAGGCACTCAGACCAATAATAAATCAAGCAGAGAAAGTGTGGCAGAGTGGTTCCCATCACTAGGGAGTCAAAAAAAAAAAACCAAAACTAATCCTTCTTACATTCAAATCAGCAAAAAATAATTGCAAAGTTATGCATCCAGGATACATTAGACATATGTTCTTATTTCTTCTATTCAGTTCAACTTGATGTAAATTTACAGAGAAATCTGATCACACTTGCCATCCATAGATAGAAATGTGTGACTCGACCTACAAAATGGAACTCAGAGATGTAAATGGAAGCGTAAATGGAAGCACCTTCCAGGAGAGCGGTTCGGTGTTAAAACCTCGCTCCAGAGCTGGAACACTTACATCAGGATTTTTTTTTTTTTTTTTCTGAAAAACTGTAGCAGGTGAGAAGTCAGTTATTAGCAATGAAAGCAGCATGGCAGGATTTCTTATGCCTCCAATCTAATTTATTCCAAGAAACATTCAATGAGTGCTGCCTTCTGTCAGGCCCTAAGAGCCAGAAGAAGCACAGAGATCAATGGGGCATCCTTTGACCTCTCTGCACGTCACAGCAGGGGGCACAAAGGGATCAAGGGCTTTGGACTTCAGAATAACTCCATGTGGACTGATGACTCAGAAGTGGAGAAGAGCTACAGCTAAACATGAGGAAAACCAGTGAGCTACACAGAGCAGTGTGTAATCCTATCCTGAGGTACTCCTACTCCGTAGAAAGGATTTCTGTCCGCCATCTTGGGTTTCCATACATAGCCTCCACGTGTGTGACACCTGTATACACATGCATGTGTTCGAGGACACATACAAGGAAGGAAGGAAGGGAGGAAGAAAGAAAGGAAGAAGAGAAGGAAGGAAGGAAGGAAGGAAGGAAGGAAGGAAGGAAGGAAGGAAGGAAGGAAGGAAAGGAAGAAGGAAAGGAGAAATGTCAGGAAGTTATCAGATAGTTTAAGATTTTAGACTTTCTCTTCTCAGTATAAATTCATAAACTATTTTTTTTCTTTTTCTTCTGCGGAGTTTTTGATGTTTAAGATAAGGGCTCACTATGTAGCCTTGGCTTGCTTGGAACTTGCTATGTAAAACTGACCGGACCTGAACTCACAGAGATGGCTCAGGGAACTGGGATTAAAAGTCAGCATGCCCAGCCATAAGAGACTTTAAATGGGGAGGAAAAGGTAGGATGGTGTTAAGTTTCAAATCCAGGACAAAGGGGAGTTGGCCTCCAGGTTCTCCCAGCATCCCTCAGTCCCTACCTGTTACAGGGTAGGGTTGACATACCCCAGCCCTCTATCTAAACACACCAACCTAGGGGCTGGCTGCCCTTTCCCCCAGAGGTTCTTCCCTATATAAACATTTTAGTTAGCTGCCCTTTCTGTCCTTTGACCTCCAGGCTGCTGTCCTTGGGTCCCCCTCTATCCTCTCTCTTCCCCTCCCCCTTCTTGCAAGGCTCAGGGTCATGATCACTCTAGACTCTCTCAGATGTGTCTGCCTCTGACTATGGTCTCCCTCTTATCTATGATAAATTTTTTCCTCCACCATGCCTAGGAGAAGTCATATCTTTTCCTTTCTTTTTTAATTCTTTTTTTCCCCACTCAGATGGAAACAGTACTTTGGGAAGACAGATATTATATTTGCAGACTGGAGACCTACTATTTCTTGGGGTCTTTAGAACTGTTTTTGGAACCACTCCCTAGAACTCTAGGATGGCCATCAGGGAAATGACCTACCACACAACTGGCAAGAGTCTAGAAAACAGAAGATATCAAAATCTCAGTGGTGTCCTCTTGAGACAACTTAGAGGGTGCAGGAAAGAACGCAAATCAGAAGATAATGTCAGTTCACCAAGTGGGTGCTGAGTCAAGCCAGGAAGAACAAAACAGGAAGCCGGAAAGAAAGTCAATGAAGGAGCAGAAAGAAGACAGAATCTATGAACCCTGTTAGAGACAGGAAATATGGTGGCAGAAGGGGGTGCTGTGAGGCTCAGTGACGAGGACAAAGGGACGAAATTAGACTCAGAAGAAATGTGCAAAACCAAACCTGACATTCGGACCCACCACTTAACTTCCTGGAATCCAACTCAGCACACCTGAGAGATTCTACTCTTCCTGCATCTTTCTGATGTTCCATTTCCAGATATTTATTAGGTGTGTCCCTGTCGATTAGCTGGTAATGGTAAATGTTCCTTATATGAGGTGTATGTGTGTGTGTGAGTGTGTGTGGGTGTGTGGGTATGAGTGTGTGAGTGTATATGTGTATGTGAGTGGGGGGTTATATGTGTGTATGTGAGTTTGGGTGGGTGAGGGAGTGTGTATGAGGGTATGTGGGTATAGGTGTGTGTGTATGTATGGGTGGGTGGGTGTGGGTATGTATGTGTATGTGTGAGTATGCATATATGTATATGTGGGTATGGGTATGTGTATGTATGCATGTGTATGTGTGGTGTGGATAGGTATATGTGTGTGTGAGTGTGTATGGGTGTGTGAGTGTGTGTATGTGTCATTGGGTGAGTGTGAGTATGTGTGTGTGAGAGTGTGTATGGTTGGATGAGTATGGGTATATGTATGTATGGGAGTGTATGTATGTGTGTATGTAGGTATGGGTATGTGTGTGTACATGTAGATGTGGGTATGTGTCTCTGAGAGTGTATGTATGTGTGTGTGTGTGTGAGTGTGCCAGTATGTGTATGAGTAGTATGTGTGGTTGGATGGGTATGGGTATGCATGTATGTGTGACTGTGTGGATGTGTGGATGTGGGTATGGATGTGTGTGAATTGTGTATGTGGGTATATGTGGGTGTGTTTGTGTGTGTGTGTTTGTGTGTTTTCAGTGCATTTCCTGATAAACAGTAGGTGCACAGTTAATGTTCATTCAACCATACACAGCTTTCTGCTAAAAAAAAAAAAAAAAAAGTGGATTTAACAGTCAACAGTCTCAAAATACTAATACCCCAATTCTTGTACATCTCCCTGGGTCAGTCAATCAGTCAGCAGTTTTACTGCTTAAGAACTGTGATGTGGCTTTAACCTCGGTGCCTTGCAGATAATCATGGCAAGTGTTTCCGTTAGAAATTTACAGGCTCCAAGCCTGAACCGAAAATGAATGAGCAGCGGGCGTGGCTAGAGCAGGCGCTGGGTCCTTGGCTGCTGAGAAAGTCTAGAAAACTGCCTGATGCCGGTCAGTTATAAATGTCTGCAAGAAGCAGAAAATGCCCGTCTACTGCCAGATAAGAGCGGACAACTCTGACTCTCTCACACCTAAAAAATCCTCATCCCTCACACTCTAAAAAGGCTTTTTAAAGAAGTGTATTTGGAGCTGCGTCCATGTTTCCATTTGGAGTGTGTGTTTATCTATTTACTTGAAGGCCGGAGAGAATTTTTTTTGTGTGAGGTCAGATTTAAGTGCATATTGTGGACTTTTGAAATCATTTTACTGTTTTATGTGTAGGAGCATTTTGTTGTATTATGCAGTACCCAAAGATGCCAAAAAGAAAAAAAAAGTAGATCCTTTGGAACAGAAGTTAGTTACAAGCAGTTATGAGCTGTCATCTTGGTGCTAGAAATCAAACCCAGGTCCTCTAGAGGAACAACCAATGTTTTTAACCCTGAGCCATCTCTTTAGTGCCAGTGTAAATGTTTTTGATCAGTTTCTCTCTATGAATAAAAATATACCTTCTAGTAGGACAATACACATTGCTGTGTTGTCTGTAAACCACACGGGTACGTTCATTCATCTTATAGACAAAGTAGCATATTTACACTTAAGAAATAGGAAATCGTCTCAGAGTATAAATGCTGAATCACTCCTAAGTAAGAACTCAAGAGAATCAAAAGCATTCACAGAAAAGAGTGTGAATACATATATGTTCATAGCAGCCAAAAGTAGAGACAATCCAAATGCCTCTACCTGATGGGTGGGTGAAAATATTATACTAAGGCATAGTGTATAGTGTATACCAAGGCAGAAGGCGTAGTGTACGGATCTGTTCCTATAAAACTTTCAGAATCAGCATAGTGACAGAAAGGGGACCCAGATTGCATAGAACCAGAGGTTGGGAGCTGAATGCCTTAGTGTAAGAACGGGGTTTCTTTAGTGGGTGATAAAAATATTCTGAAATTAATCATGGTGGTGGCGACATAAATTTGTGGATATGCCAAAAATTAATAAGTTGTGCATATTAAGTGGTTAATTCACATAGCATGTGAATGACATCTTATTATAGGTTTTTAACCACACTAAAACACTTCCGGCTTGAAAGGAAAATAAAAACACCCTTTTACTTCTTTTAAACACATCATTTTGGTACCAGTTTTGGAAAAGAAGATACACCACATATGTGAATTAGCATCCTTATTTTGTTGTCTCTCTGGGACAGATAGGCATGTACATGTCAAACATTAACAACCATTCGTGCAGTCATAAGTAAGGGACATTCAGTGACATCCTCAGAAGGAAGGCACAGGAGAAGAGTACTCACTGGAAGGCCCCTGGGTCCCCGAGGTCCAACCTCTCCCGGAGGCCCTTGTTGGCCCTGTGGAAAGGAAAGCAGACAGAGAAACAATCTGCCAATGATTCCTGGTAGTTATCCATCTTAATTGAAAGAAAAACATGTTTACATAGTCTTACTGGTTTTCCTGAACTTCCCAACTGACCAGGCTTTCCTGGAGCACCCGTGTTACCCTAAAGACAAAAGACAACATTTAGAGTGATTCAGACAGTGGTATAGTCATCAACCTTCCTTACCCACACCAGGCATTGCTTCTAGTTAAATAGCATTCATCTCCTGGCTGCACGGTGAGAATCTGGGAGAATACAGCATTTCTTTCTTATATGTGTGTTTGTGCACATGTGATCACATGTTCACATGTATGTGCATGGATAGGTATGCGTGTGGATGTGAATGCCCCTGCATGTGTGTGAAAGCCAGAGTTTATCCCTTCACATTTGTTCTTATTGGGACAGAGTATCTCATTGGCCTGGGATTTGTCAAACTCATCGTGTGTAGGCTAAGCTGCTGTTCTCTGAAGTGAAGGCATCCTTCTAGGATTGTAGGCGCACACTACTACACCTGGCCTTTTTACAGAGATTCTAGAGGTCTATTTCCCAGACTGCACTACCTCCCCAGCCTCAAGTTCAACTTTATCAAGTTTATTCTAAAGGAAAGTCTGTGTTTAATTTTTTCTTTCACCTGTTGTTTTGAATGACTTGCTCTTTAATTCTCTATAGAACATAACATGACATAAATTCTATAGCTTAATCATATCTTCCTTATTTTAAATAGTCAGAAACCATGAAGCTGCCTGTCTTATATTAGCAAAAAAAAAAAAAAAAAAAAATGACGATTTCAGGAAGAAAGTCTCATCAGCCATTTTCTGCAGCTGGGGAAAAGATTAGCACATGGACACTTTAAAGGTTTTACTTCCTGATTTCTCCCTGGAGTCAAATATAAAATAAAATCCCAGGCTGGGTATATTAAAAATTATAACAAAAAATAAACTTACAAAGGCATAAAGCAAAATGTTAGCTGCAAGTTTGATTTGATTTTTACCTTTTCGCCAGCAACACCTTTTGCACCAGGGATTCCAGGCACACCCTAAAGGAATACACACGGATTCTGAGTTTAATCGACGCATCCGAGGAGCCAACAAATGCCAAACCCACCATCTGAGAAGAGGCAGACGGGATCGTGGCAACCTTGAAGGCAGCCTGCAGAGATGCCGCTTCCTTCCCAAATCTGTCACTAAGGCAGCTGCACATGGTGTGTAGCGTGAGGCGTTCCTGTGCCTTCTTAAGCTTGTAAAGGCTGCACAACCTTAAAGAAAATCTCTAAGCTAAGGGACTTTTTAGAATGACCTTCAAGTACGGATTCAGCCCCATCTTCACATCAACAGACCATCTGTAGGGCAGGACAGATGCTATAGGAACTTAACATTATTTCTTGTACAGAATAATCAAATCCTCATTCTGCTCATGTTGGTATTGGGAGTCCATATATCCCTGGCAGCCTGCAAAATGCCAGATGCCATAACAGATTGGGAGCCAGCACTTGATGCTACCAAGTATCCTTTGTTAACTAGAAAGATTTGCTTTCAAAGACTCAAACACACAAACTCAAAAACACAAATTGCATATGAATTTTCGGCCATACATTAGTAGGGAATACAGATTTCAATGTTTCAACTACTTAACTATCCTATAACCCAAGACTGGTAACCTTTTTCATGCTGTTCCTGAGAATTCTTTCACTCTCCTACCTCAGCTGTGCTAACAAGAACTCCATGACTGGCTAAAAGTAAGACAAGAGCCAGAGCAGGGTTGTGAGCCACCATGTGGTTGCTGGGAATTGAACTGGGGACCTCTGGAAGAGCAGTCAATGCTCTTAACCGCTGAGCCATCTCTCCAGCACCTGCTCTCAACTATTTAAGGAAGATAATAGAAAAGGCAGACCCAAACAATAAAGTTAATAATGCATAAGCAGAATATACTGTTCATTTTATGCTTCTTGGGTAAATGACTAGCTAACTAATCACAAGGGGAAAATTTTTTTAAAAAGAGCATTAAAATAAGAGAACTAAGAGAGAGAGAGGAGAGAGAGAGAGAGAGAGAAGAGAGAGAGAGAGAGAGAGAAACTATCATATTTTCCTTGGAACTTCACAAACTGCATAATATATCTATCCTCCAAATTCATCTTTGTTTTTGTCACACACATTAAACATGAACATGTTAGAAACAAAAGATTAGCACGTACTGGTAAACCCTGCAATCCCACATCACCGGGAGGTCCAGGCTTCCCTGCTTCACCCTGAAAGCAAGTTCACAATCACACAATTACACCTTTATGAACTGGGTTCTTCTAAGAACGAGGATTACATGCATTTTAGGTAAAATAATTTTCCAGAAGCTAACCTTAGGCACACTTTTAAATTACTTAGGTCAGGGTCGGTGGTGGGTAGGACAAAGGACACACATTCAAACACAGAATTTCCTTCAGCCTACACTCATCAATGGGGCTATTTCACTGAGTTTCTAAACCAAGCAAATAAGTATGCTATTTTAATAAGAATTTTTAGTTGACACTTCAGTTTAAAATTGAAAGACAGAGAAAAATACGGTAGAGCTCTCTTAGCAAACCTGGTTATGTTATAAAGGGAATACCAAGCATAGCTATCCAGGGCAGAGAGATGCCCCATTCATGCGAAAACTCAGCCCACAGATCTACCTTTGTTCCGGGCATTCCTGGTATTCCGTCTCGACCATCGACACCTGGCAAGCCCTATAAGGACACACAAAGAGCACACTGTGTCTTAGAAAAAGTCGTAGTCTTCTCTACGTTATTTCCTGAAATTTCACGGCAAGTCAGTAATTATCCTGAGAACTAACTATATCTGACACCTACAGCTCGGGACATTACCGTGTCTCCTTTTGGCCCAGGGGATCCAGGAATTCCTCGGGAACCTTGAATGCCCTGTAGGGCAGGAGAGATAAAAGAAATAAGACATCTCCAGTGATTTCAATGCACAGACCATGCCAAATATGCAAAACCAACAGATAACTCAGAAGAGGAGAAAGTTTTGCAAAGATGCGGGCTAAGTTTGTACTCACTCTGTCTCCCTTAGGACCTGTTTCTCCTGGAGGTCCTCGCTGTCCTTGATCACCCTGCACAAATGCAATGTGAACAAAAGTTACTTACTTCGGAATGTTTTAAGGTTATGAAGCATCATCCACATTGAAGATTACTAACTTGTTTTTTTTTTTTAATGTGTATGGAAGTTTTGCCATGTATGTCTGTACACCATGTATGTGCCTGGTGTCTGAGAGGCCGGATGCTAGCCTCAGATCTCTTAGAACTGGAGTTAGAGATGATTGTGAGCTGTCGTATGGGTGTTGGGAATGAACCAATGTTCTAAACCACCAGGCCACCTCTCTGGCTGCTGTTACTATTGCTCTTCGTCTACAGTAACATAATGCTTCTATGCCATCTTACTATACTTGCGAAACAGGCAACAACATTGTGAAGTATATCCACATCTAAGCTACTCTCATTGAAGCTTATGGTAGGCTGAAGTGTGGATTAGACACCTGTATTTTCTCTTTACTATTATTTTCCACTTCAATTATAATAGTTTCTGTAAAAATTATCCACCTCATGCTACTTGCCCTATATGGCAATAGATGAGATGTCTTTCTTAAAATGTGGGTTTTTTTTTTTTAATTGTTTAGGCCAAGCGTAAGCTGACTCTCTGTAGCTATTTCTCAGTTTAGACTGCTCAGTGAAGTGTTAAACATCATCTGTAATGCATTTCTACTCGATCCATCCAGTTTCATCTTCTCGTAACATACCTTCCATCCGGACAGTGAGAACCCTGTGATAGCACAAATAACTGTAAGGACTGACAGCACTGCCTGCACTTTGCGTCCTTTCCCAGAAGAGCTTCCCAGGGCAACCTTCCTTTGTGGCTCACCTCCATCACAACTCAAGCATTTGATCTTATAGCTCATCAATGAGTTACGTCCTGCCCCCCCCCATCGGACCTTGAGAGTCCTGCCTCCCCCATCGGACCTTGAGAGTGAGAAATCCTGCTTTACTTTGTGTAATTTTGTGTGGTATATATGAGTCACAGTACATGTTTTTGAATCTGTACATCTTCTGAGTAGTGCGAGGCAGCCTAAATAATAGCACATGCTGACTTAGCACTCAACGTGTGGAACAATGAGATCAGAAATCATCAAGGAGGAAAAGCTAGATTGTGCAGGAATCGGAAACATGGTTGTCACCGTTCATCCAAGTATTCTAACAACCAAAGCAAAAGGAAAACACAACGAGCATAAACAGGTAACCCCGAGGCTTAGCCCCTGAGACAACTCAGGAAAATCATTCTCTGAACCCAAGAAAAAGACTGTAATTTTTGGATTGATATGAAAAACTTTGCCCATTTTTCTATTAGTTCATTGGCTCTAGGCATTGAGCCGAGGGCCTTTCACCTAATAGGAAAGCATTCTACTGCTAAACTACGTCCCCAGACACCCTCTGCCCTACCTTTTGTAATGGCAGGGTCTCACTGAGTTGGTCAGACTAGTCTGGAGTTCACTCCGTAGTCCAAGCATGCCTTGAATTTGGGCATCTTCTACCTCAACCTTTTGAGTAGCTGTAATTAGGGCCTGCACTACCAGACCTGGCTTCTATTTTTCCCATTTTAATTACTTACATGTATAAACTACTTGTGTATTATATAGATAGCATTTTTTTAATCTGAGGAGAAATGTTAGAAATGTGTATTTTGTGATAGTGTTCATTGTATCTCAGCATTTGGAAGGCTGAGACAGGATGAGTACTGCAAGCCTGAGGACATCCAGGGTTGCATAGCAAGATGATATATCAATATAAAGGAGAGGAAATCAGGGGTTGGGGGAGAAGAGAAGGGATTAGAGGAGAGAGGAGGGAAAAGTATCACTTCTTTTAAAAAGCCACTGGGTTTTTTTTTTTTTTGATGCAGTTTTATTTGTATTTTGTTGTTTGTTTGTTTGTTTGGAAAAGAAAAAACTACTTACAGCTGCACCAGGAATGCCCTGAGGTCCAGGCTCTCCATCAAATCCCCGAGCACCCTGGAAAAAAAACAAGACAAAGAAATAAAATTCAGCTCAGTCACGCAAGCTACAGGGCATCTTTGTCTTTCTAAAGTATACCAGCCAGAATAAAAGGAGGCTTTATATGTTAATACATGCTGTATTTGTGAATGAACACGGAAGAGTAAGCCATTAGACACTCCACACATGAAACCACTAGTGTTAGCTGTCGTGCTAACAGCAGTCAGGACTCACAGTCCTTGATAAGACTCTGGATATTTTAAATTAACAGTGGATCTATTCTCAACTGCTGACAGGAGCTGAAAACTGGTACTTATTCAGAGGACTTAGCGGGTCTATTGCTTAAGATTTAGTGGTCAGTCTCCAAAAGTTTCAGGATACCTATGGGAATTCATGAATGCTAGAGGGTTGAGAGCCTCCCGGTGAGTGTGAATTTAGCTTTGCTGGATTCTACAGTGCCACAGATATGCGAAGGAGTTCAATGACTCTAGAAACCACCACCCGAAGAATCTAACATATATTCATAAGTTATATTTACTTTATAAATAGTAATCAACCTACTTTCTCCGGATAGATCCAACTTAAAATGTGATAGCAAAGGAATTAGCTGGATCAGTGGTTGTCAATCTTCTCAATGATCGGACCCTTAAATACATTTCCTCAGGTTGTGCTGACCCGGAACAATAAAATTACCTCATTGCTACGTCATTACTGTCATTTTGCTACTGTTACGAATCATAGTGCAAATATCTGACATGCAGAATTTATTTTCATTGTTACAAACTGACCCAAAGGGGTTATGACCCGTAGGTTGGGAATCACTGGTCTAAGTGGTTTGTTTTTTTTTTTTTTTCCAAATCTAATCATCTGGAAATGATCTCTGATTCAGCAACAGAATAGATACCATCTTATTTTCTTCATTAGAATCAAAAGATGTCTTTGTTTTAAAAACTACCGTGGCTTTTGTGCTCACTACATAGTGTCCTCAACAAAACACAGGCTCCATCTTGAAATGTTCTCCTCTTCGAAGTAAATAAGAAAGCACAAGGATAAGGAGGTGATCAAACCAAGTCGAAAGCAGGCGAAGAACATTGGATGAATGTCAGTCCAACTGACGCAGGTAGACCTCACAGATAATAACAATGAAAACCTAGAAATCCTTTGATAGAAAGTTCAGACACTGGTGGACTCAAAGAGAAAAGGAAACACTACGGAAGCAGAGGGACCACAATTCTTTGATCCCTAAAACCAAGAACAGAGCAGAGACATCCTCCATTCACCAAAAAAAAAGAAAGGATTTCGAAGACCTAAAACAGACCTTGAATTCCTCATTCACCTTGCATTGCGAGAGAGCCCACCTCAGCCTTTGCCTGATAGAAATGGCTTTGATGCACTCTGGTTCATGAGAGAGCTCTCTCTACCTTATTGCAGTCCAGCATGCGCTCAGACCAGAAGTGCTGTTACTAGGTAACCACTCCACATCTCTGTTCACAAGAGGAGCTGCCTTTTTTTTTACAAAAAAAAAAAAAAAAAAAGGCAATTTGACTGAAATAAAGAGAAATGAAAATTTTTGAAAACTATCAAATAGAGAAATATCTCAAATAAAGAACAAATCAAGAACAGTAATTTGGGTTTCAAGGAGAGGTCGTCTATTTTATGGAGTGAGTTAAATCTGGAGGAAAATGATAGCCTGAGTGTCCAGTGCACTGACATAAATGGGCTTTATTACTTAATAACTGAGAGTAACATAAAATGATACTTAAAGTAGGATGGATGTAAAAATATATGGGACTTCAGTGTGAGTTTTTTTAGTGGGTGGTTGTTTGTTTGTTTGTTTTCAGAAATACCTTAGAAGAAATGGAAAAAGAAAATAGGTAGAAAAATTTCTAGAAGAGATTGAGTGTGAGAAGAGAGATAGAAGAAATTGTGGTAGACACACCAGGCCCACAAGTCACAGAATGTGTAGCTCGTCTAACAGGGGCTTAGGTCTACTGTATCAACAATGAAAACTTACTGTTACTTAACTGTAACTAAAGAGCACTGTGCTGTTTGGAACTGACACAAAGTAGCAAAGCTAGCTCTGAAGAGAGCAAAGCCAGGGTCCAAATTGCTGATGGGCAAAAATGTTTAAACATTCCGTAACTGTAACATTCATAAACTGACTTTCTAAATAAACTTTCTAAAAACTGGTGACAGTTTTTGTTCCAACACTAGACACAATCCCCCCACCACACATGTGCCACATGCATGCACACACACACACACTCACAAAGCAATATCACTGAGAGAACTGTGAATGGTTTCCACTGTTTTTCCTTAGAATAGGCATTCCACCAAGCATCCCATGTCATCGTCCTTCACCATCGACTGCAACTCATTCTCATGACCTTCCGAAATCAGCTTTGCCATGGGCTTTCCCAGATGTCACATCTGGGAAATTCTTTGTGCTGCCTGACTGCAGCTGTGTGTCTTTCTTGATTGTGTTATAGTCGAATATTTACTAATCTGCCTTCCAAGGAAGAAATATGCTTAATGTAAACCTGATCCTAAGCTTGCAGACTCCTTGCATTGTAAAAGCCAGGAAAACCTGACTTCTAAAAGTAGTTAAGGACAGGCTAGTGACTGTGGGCCACAACTGCATAGATAGAGGCAGGGCGACTAACATGGTCCCAGGATCTTAGATACAATGTTTTCCCTCACCTCTATCTTTCCATCTCTGCTTGTCTTTGCCTTGCTGGACCAAAAGCTCTGCCAGCATTGTGTCAATGCTATGAGTACTAGCTACAAGTACTGACTAAGCTTGAATATTATTCCCCATTTACTCTAATTTACCTAAGACAGTACTCCCCTCTGCCCATGAATTCTACAACATGAATTCCACCAAAAATATTTGGGGGGAGGGAATGCCTCTGTAATTAACAATTACAAAGAGTTTTCTTGTCATTGTCAATATTTACAAAATATGCTTTGAAAAGAATGACAAAAATAAATAAACATATAGATTATAAACTAACGAACGACAGTAATGGAGGTAAGATCACTTTTATTATACTATGGCTTAATCATAGATGTCTTACTTTTTCTCCTTTGTCTCCAACTATGCCAGTGATGCCTCTCAGACCTTGAGCTCCCTGGAAAAGTGAAAAGAGAGGAAGGGCTGTAAACGGTTTCAGTGAAAGCACACATTTCTTAAAAGTCTTTTTATAGATACTAATCCAGAAGAAGTTTGTCGTCATAATGAAAGGAGACACCAGGAAATGTCCATAGCCCAGGGGCAAATACTTCTGGTTTGTAAAGAAAAGTCCAAGTAAAATTCTATTGCTTAAAATCCTTTGGTAAAAGTCTACACAACTCTATGCAAATTAAGTTGACACAATGTTAGATAGCCAAAATGGTAAATAGGAACAAGTGAGACAATGTTTTTGACATTTTTAACTCATGGCCAGAACCCAAACTACATTTCCACCCACTTTGAGGTATGTTAGGGGGTAACACTGTTGTAACCCTTAAAATAATAGCTACCTACAAATCTATACTATCAAAGGAAGGCAGTTCTGGTCGAACCCATAAACGTTTATATGGCAGAAATAGAGCCTGGCTGTCCATCAACCACTTGTCACTGGGATTTATCATGCTATTCCTATGATAAAGGGTGCTCTGGATTCTGACCTGATGTAGTAAGAAGTCATCACACACACAGGAGTGAACAAGCACAAACGTGAGGAGTAGCATGGGTTTCCGAATCTCTTTCAGTACTGAAATGTTTCTAGTCCCGTGGAGGAGAAATTTTTCATGAATCACCTGGTAAAGGGTGCTTTCTGGGGTATGGCTGTGAGTGGGTGCTTCATGGGCAGTTAGCTACTATTAGACATCTGTCAACTTTCAAAACTGGCTTAACATAAAGGTGCTTTAGAGCGGTTATAGTATTCATCTTCACGTTTGTAAAAGATGACATAGTTCCAGGACCAGCCTTCCTTTATCTAATTCAGTCACAAATTCTCTGTAGGTCAATCAGAAATGGTCTGAAATTCCCAAGTACAGTATGAGGCAGCCTAGATTAACAACCTAGCTTTTCAAGCAAAATATGGCCATATTGGATTAAGCCACTTTGCTTCTGTAGCTAATTTGCTGGCTCTGTAGGTAATTCCTGTATACACAATAAAATAATGAAAAGTACCAGTGACACAGGAACTCCATGAATAAGCTCTTACAATGACTACTCCTTGTACAAATATATAATAGAAACTTTATTTTTATAAATGTATATGCTGCTTTATAATTGTGCTTGCATATTAAAGCGTAAAAAATTGTGTATTTTCAGAAACATTTAGACATATCTCCTCCCAAATAACAGGATGTTAGCAGACACTGACAGCAACTCTCAGTGGGCCCTTTGAGCTACACAACATAAATCCATAATCTTTGAGAATGGATTGCTTTGAAAAAATATAAATCCACATCTAATTTTCATCCGATCTATCAAATCAAAAGCATATAAACTACACCACTGGGTACTCTACCCCATGAAATAAGAGTCCAGCTTTTTAATGCCTCTAGCAAAGGCTCAGGGAAGGCAGGATTCTGGAGAAGATCATTGGACTCTTCCACAAAGTCCTCTTGAAGTTTCGCATGACCCAGAAGAAGAAACCATTTCTAAATGCTCATAACCGTGCCTTTTAGACTTAAATCTGGGTAAATACTGAGTCGTGGAGCCCCACTAACTCCTCTCAAAGACTAGTCCTGGGAGCTAGAGCCATGGCTCAGCAGTTAAGAGCACTGGCTTCTCTTGCAGGGGATCTGAGTCCAGTTCTCAGCACCCACACATGATACCTCACAACTGTCTATAACTCAAATTCTAGGGAATCTTCTGGCATCTGCAACGCATTTTAGGCACATGGTACCATACACACATGCAGGCAAAATACTCATAGACGGTAAAGGACCTCCAGTTCTTTTGGAAGCTGAATAAATAATTTTTTAAGACTAGTCCTGAGGGCAAGAACAGTGCAGGTAAAGAGACCTGAACTTGTCTTCTTTCTCTCTTTGGCGGTAGCCTTTACGTAGGCTGTACTTCCGCAAGCTTCAAGCATTTAAGGACTCTTCAACAGTTATTATTTCTATAATTTAGACAAAAAGTAACAACTGTGCTTTCACTTGGTACATAACTAACATTAATTCCAATCGAGCAAACATCTTTTTTTTATTTAATTAATTATTTAAATCACATCGTAATTTACTTATTCACACAGGGGTTATAAACACAAAAAGGCAGGATGTGGGGAAGAGAATGACACCGGAGCATGGGTGTTCAGGGGGAGTACGGATACCATTCAGAACAGGGTATCAGCTGTCTGTACCAAGGTTGTCTATAAGATCTATGACTACTCAGGCTGGTAAATTTCCACAGAAGCTGCCTGTTTACAATAGCTTATAGCCTGCTGTTTCAGTGTTTTTCCACAGAGACCCAAGACTTTCTGTTAGCATGTATGTATGTCAGGCCTATTGCTGATTTTAAGCCTATGGCTGATTTTAGGCCTTCAGTGTAAAAGCAGGGCTGCCCCTGACATCTCCTCCCTTCTCTAAGTATAGAAGGGCCTTGGAGATTCTAATCTTGTGAAGACAGGGATAGAGACCTGACCTCCAATAATTGAAGGGGACCTTGTAATGGCTCCGGTCCTCCTGTCGTTGTCAAGTGAGGCATCAGGGCCATACCCATCCTGATGTCTTTTTCTCGAGCAAACATCTTAAATTGAAGCATTCTCATGTCCAACTGTCTTACTCAATATCATAGTAGTAACGGGACTGTGTACTAAGAGACATGGTATTAAACCTCTAAGAACATTCTAGATAGTGATGTCTTTCTGGAATTAACTACAGTCGTCCCGTGGATTATAAATCCACTGCATGTACAATGCATATAAGATGTTTCCTTCTGTCCCTCCACAACACTGCTGAAATTGAAATGGAGCGTCCTCTTGTCTTTGGCATTTGCCTTCAGGTTATGAAGTCCTGGCATTTACATATAATTTTACATAGAACTTTTCTGTTTAAAAAATAAACAAAAAAAATGTCTCAAAGGTGCAATAGGGACTCTCTTGTTTTAAAAGTAGTGACTGCCTACTGCTGTCTGGATGGAAGCAGGGAGTATTGAGTTCATATAATGTACTGCTATTAATCAGATACTAAAAGGTTAGTTAATACCTAATCATTTAAAAGACTTGCTTATCCTACATAAACAATTTTAAAAAAATACATTACTGGAGGTCCTTGAGCTCCAACTTCTCCCAGTTCCCCCTGGTCACCCTCTTCACCCTGAAATGGAACAGAGAGAATCACAGTGAATGTTACTCTAGCAGAGAAATCTAGGAATCAGCTGAGTCTAGCTGAGTACACTTAAGTGCATTTGACATCCCCTGGAGTGTTCTACTGTGTCTTGTTCATTTATACAGAAAGCCCATGTTAATTGCATAATATTCAGAGAACAGTGATAAGTACACAAAGAGACAACGAAAAACATACTACTTGGAAGCCTTTCTTTCAAAGTTTTCTAAAGAGAGGGAAGAGAAGGAGAGCCTGAGACAAAGGTGTGTGGATTAAGCTGCAAGTTCCTGTGTCAGAGTGTTACTGGGACAATAGAACTACATTAGGAATACTTCTGAAAAATACTGTTACAATTTATACTTTGGCTTTTTATCATAATTTTAAACCATTTATAATTGCGATGCATTCAAATCAATTCCTTCATATGTTATACCTAGGATAGCTCTCAGAGAACAGCCATTTTCACTATTTCATAAAAATTTGAGTATTCATATATATTTCCTTTGAGTCCTTCCATAGTTTAATTTCATATAAAGAATATTTACCAATCATCTTTTTTTATTAAAATTTATCTTTGCTGTTGTGATTAGACACTTTCAATATTATATATTGAATAACGAATACTTTCTATATAGGCTGGAAAATGTGCCTCAGCTGATGAGCTCTGGTTTTAGAGTCTGCTCATCTGATGTGTTATGTCTCACGTGTGTGTTGTGTGTTTGCAAGTTTTTTTTAAAATTGTCTCTAGGATCTTCTCTCCTATTACCTAATTGTTGTTTAGACTTTTTGCTATTTTATAAATTCTGATATACTTTAAAATGTTAGAATGTTCTATAAAAGACACTGCTTCTAAGGCTGTGGATATAGCCCAATGGTAAATCACTTGTTGGTCATGCCAAAGCTCTGAGTTCTAATGTCCAGCATTGAGAGGGAGAGAGAGAGAGAAGGAGAGAGGGGAGGTAGATCTGACTTCTACAGTCAGATCTACAATCTTTCTCTTACAGAAAGGCAATTCCACAGATTGAGAAGAAAATATAGTTTTTAACAGTTCTTTCACTGTGAGATTATTCATGAGAAAAATCCCTTACTTATATTACATATAAAAACAATTGTCATTTAATTATTGATATATATATTATTGGCTCATTTTCTTGCTTATAATTTTATATTACACTTAATATATTGTTTATATAAATATAATATACTTTTATGATAATTTCCATAGATTCTGCCTTATGTTTACGAGTTTTTTTTCACACACAATAAACACAAGTACACCCAGAAAATTTAACAGCAGTATTAATAGATAACATTTAAGCATTTAGTACTTAGAAAAAACTAGATTGTGTTTCACTTTATATTTTTGCACTGATTTATTCAGAAGGGCATGTGCATACCATGTGCATCTGTGGAAGTCAAAGAACAACTTACAGGATTTGGTTCTCGCCTGCAAGCACAAGGATTCTGGGGACCAAACTGTGGTAGGCTTCATGCCAACCATCTTTATCCACTGAGCCAAACCACAGGCCCTGGAGCTTAAGATTTAAGTGAATTGGAAAAATCTTACTGGTTTTAATGGCATAATTAAATTCAGATTCTACTAGAACTTAGGATAGACAGTGAAAAGAGGAAAGGGCCCGAGCTAAAAAGCTAGTGGAATTACTAGTTCATAGAGTGGATAATCATTAGGTGGGTATTATCAATGATTTGTTTCCTTTCTTTTATGTGTATCAACCTCGTAAAAACATGAACAGACATAGTCAACAAGTTAGCAGGCCTACACTAGTGAAAATGGTATGACTATAAAATATTATAAGACTTCCTGAGACACTAGTATGTAGGAAGTAAAATCATTAGATGTTTATATGATGAAGACATGGTGCCTGTAAGCCAAAAGAGGGCACCAAGTTCCCAGGAACTAGATTGAAGTCCCATGTGAATGCAGGGACGTGAACCAGGGTCCTCTCTGTAAGAGCAGCTGGTGCTAACTGCTGACAGAGTAACATCTCTTTAGTCCCTCGTGAGTATAATTAAATACATACCACTTGTTTGTCCGGCAGAGCTATCAAGTCACTGCACGAACAACACTGATTGATAGTCCCCTGCAAGTTTCCTTATCAGGGCATGGCATAGTTCTCATAGATTTTTCCGTAAAACTTGGAGCAATGAATTAAACGTTTTGAATTAAACATTTCTCCTGCAGACGAAAAGCTCCCGCCTAATCAATAACTGCAAATTTTAAATGACAGGCTTTGGAGAAGCTATTTATTATCATTTTTACTGAATTTTGAATGGATTCTGAAGTGCAGCATAATAATGCCAAGACCATCATCTTGTTAGGAATTCACAAGTCACTCTTGTATGCATAGGAAAGTTTTCAAATCTTCGTTAGTTAATGAATAGGATACATTCAAAGCCAGGCTATGGATCTGCATGGGAACCGGAGACCAGGCCCTTCTTCAACAGTCCATTGTCCGTTCAGGCTGAGTCCTTGTGTGGTTCAGTCATCAATGGCCTGCTGTCTTCCTGCCTCCTTATATTAATTTTGAAAGTCACCACTTAAAGTTTAGGGGAGGTACAAAAAGTGTCAAATGAACAAAAGGAGTGTTCAGCATCAGTGGACTTTGTTTAATTGCATATTTAAACGCAAGTTTCCCACTCAAAGATCAAAAGCAGATTTTAGGTTCCACATAACTAATCTGTGGCACCAAAAATAGTATTTTCATGGGCATAGGGGAGAAACACTCCGACTGACAGGTCTAGCCCTAAGTCCTGTGGGTTAAAGTAGAGACAGCTCTCCAAAAGAAGAGGGTCAACAGCACACGGAAGATGGATCAAGGCATTGAGATGAATGAAAGCGTACTCTCTGCTTCATCCCACGCATCTCAAAAGGAGCTCTGGGTCTAATTGGATGTTCTTGCTTGCCTGTTTTTGTGGTGAGCTAGTGTTCTCATAGATTAGTATGTCATGTTTAATTTAGTCATTCCCCTGTGATTGATCATTAATTTTGTTCACTTCTGAGCTTTCGGAACTTGGAATAAGCCACGGCATAGAGTAGGTACTTGATAAATATTAACTGGATTTTCAAAATTACAGATTTAAAAGTTGAGTGGAAGAACGGGCATGCAGGGAAACGGGGAGTTCTCCTTTTCTATTTTACTCAAGTTTGCCATCAGAAACCCAACTATGTCATTCCAGATAAATAAAATACCTTTACTAGTCACAGCCTTTGTGATAAAAGACCGAAAATAATTGGCAAACTGTTATAGAGCACAGAAACTGGCCTATTTATCGTGATTATACAAGTGAGATTCTTAACAGACTGATTTTGGTTGATGAGTTTAAAGACATTAATACTCACAGATATTTTACTCAAAAAAATAAATTGCCTCTCCAACTCATTACTGTGGGGAGCAGGGGAAGTAAAGATATATGAACAGACATAGTTAACAAGTTAGCAGGCCTGCACTAATAAAAGTGGTGTGACTTTGTTAAATGTTATAAAATTTACTAAGAGAGTCTACTATACAGAAAGTAAAATTATGTATTTATAATATGAAGAAATGGCAACCATGTGTGCTTTAAGTAAATTTCCCCTTTTTTGACAGTCCTGTCATCCACAGTGCTATACAGATTCCACATTTCTATCTAGATAATAACATTTTATCACTAAGGTCCAGCTACTTTGAACCGATGTTACAGTGAAATAAGATCAGAAATCAACAGACAAGTAGTTCACATCCAAACCAGTTGTCTACCAGTCTTGTGTTTCCTACTCTCAAAACACTTGTGAAAACTGTACAATTATCCTAAACCTTAGGGAATCAAAGCAACCAGTGACATAATGTTTGTCGCCAGCCTTGATTTAAAAAAAAAATTTAAATATGATATACTTGAGACGGAAAGAAAATATAGTCAATATGGGAACAAATAGAAAAAATTCTAGTATTTTCTTTGTCATTTCAATAACTCAACAGCTTAGAGTATTAACCTTAGAATATACTAAGCATTTACTTGACAAAGAATAAAATACCACACTTTCCTGTTTCTTATAATTCCTTATAGTAGAAATAACCACTTGGCCTTAATCACAACTGACCTACTAAATGCTCTGTCCTTACCTTGTGTCCTTGTCTTCCTGGTTCGCCGATTTCTCCTTTCTCCCCTTTATGGCCCTAACAAATATGAAAATAGATACAAATAAATGAAGCTGCTCTGGGCTTGACACCAAAAATGACCAGAAGGCTCATAAAATTGTTCTGCCTCTTTAAATCTGTGTTAAAATACTACAAAAGAGATTATATCACAAAGCTCAATACTGCCTTGGTGGCTTTATAGCACCATGTCCACTGTGTGACTATGTTAACGATAAGCATCAGCTTTAGGTAAGAGGAGAATTCTCTTTTAGACCAACAGCTGCTCTGCTATCCAGCTCAGCAACACAATGCACTGGTACCTGCCTTCTCTCCCTGGACCCTGCTGCCTGCCCAGGGTTAGATTCAATGCCTTCAGTCTTCCTCAGCACCAGTAACTTAACCCTTTCAGAAGTTGACCCAACTATCCCCAGCTCTCTGGTGACCACTTTGAAACTCCCCACTCCCCCCACCCCAGCCACCACCTTTGTAGCCAGCAGCCAGCCAGCTCCTTCCTGGTCCCCGCCTGTGCCAATGGCACTGGGGGCTGGGAACAGTAGCAACAGGCAGACTGTGAGACCAAGTTCCCAAATCAGTTCGGCTAGAACTTTGGCCTCTCTCTGGTCCTTTGTAAAAATAAGCTTCTAATGCAGGCCTAAACCTCCTACAATCAGGGAACCCACCAAAATGCAGTTAAAGAGAACATTTTGGAAAACTCGTTTGCCTCAGGGCCTTCTAGATCATAACAAAACAGGAAGGGTCTGGAATTTCCCAGAGTGCTTTAGACTCAGAGACTGGTAGGGAAAGCAATCGATCCCCAGGATTTGGTTTTTGGTTTTTTTCCTATTTGGATTTTTTTCCCTAAGTAGACTATTGTGAAGTATCATCATGGCAAAGTGGGAGAAAAACACCTTCAGAAAAAAAAAATCTATTCTATACAATTTTCTTTTCTTTTTTTTTACCAGAACATTGTCAAATTCACAAAGTTATATATGCAGTCTCCTCCACATCCCTACCACTGTCTTCCCCATAAACGGCAAACATCTGGCCCTGGACCTCATGTTTAGGTTTCCTGGCCCAGCGCATGCTATGGGCATCTCCTTCCTGAAGCACAGACATTCTGTAACTACACATATAAACTCAGTAGGGGCCCATCGTGGGCACTAGTCAGAATCTCCAGGCTGAATTTATACCACAGACAGAGAAAGCAAAGACAGACTTGATTAATCCATCTAAGGCAGTGGTTAGATGCTCCTCTCTTTCTCTGCATGTAACACTCTTGGGGATAGAATAACAAAACTATTCTTACCCTCATGCCTGGTAGGCCTGGATATCCAGAGCGACCCGGTGGGCAGGAATTGGGGCACTGAGAGAGAGGGGGGAGGAGAGAGAGAAGTAAACTAGAGCACCTATTTTGTGACAAGATGCGATTTTTTTTCAAGGAGTCCAACTATAAAACCCCAAAGCAATAATAATCATTAAATAACCCTAAATATCTCTTTCTTTTGTTTTTCTTTTAAATATAGAAAAGTGCAAAGCATTCAATAGATACTCTGCCGTGTGCTCATCTTCCACGTGTTACATGTCAATATTTTGTCATATTTATCTCAGATTTAATAAAAAGAAATTAAATTCTTAATGGTGGATTATACCATGGCCTTGTCTGATTTCTTCCGTCTACATTGAAGCAGCCCCATCCTGAGGTCACAGCCTTTCACCATGGGGACCAAAATTACATCAGAGCCATTTACCACCAACATTTGACTACTCGGCTAAACATAAAGCATCTCCCAAAACCAGAACACTCCAGTAAAAATCACACCACAGGCATAAAGCCAAACGATGAAAAAGAAAGATCCTTCTCTAGTGAGAAACCTAACATAGCTGAGACTGTGACTGACTACATAAGCCTTCCGTCCTCAAGCCCCACATGACTCTGCTGCGTAAGTAAAAGTGAAACGTGGAGGTCTAGTATATTCCAGTCAGATCATTTTAAAGAAAGATCATCTGAAGACTATGTAGTCTTTTAGTTAAAACTAGTGTCTTATACACATGTATAAAGCATCATGATTAAACCCATTGTTTTATATTAATATATGCTAATAAAAAACAATTGCAAGTCATGCATGTATTAATAAGAAAAAGCTTACCAATGGATCTCCATCATGAAATCCAATTGTTCCCTAAAGTAAGTGAAACACTAAAGTTAAGAAGAGAGTAGATGATTTATTCCAACTTATGAACAATAGAAATTTTCAATGTTCAAAACTATAAGAATATTAGTTTTATAAGATACAAGGGAAAAATAGAAGCATATATGTTAATGTTTGAAGATTTGATTGATAGGCAATACTTTCAAAGATCCCTACATCTTATCCTTAAATAGGGTAGATAGTTATCTGATATTCAGAGGCTAAATGACTGCCAATACAGATTAAGTAGGACACTTTGATAGGTAAATAAAAACATAGAGCATCATACACTTCAACTGTTTTTCTTATTTCTACCATAAAAAACTTAGCAAGAACTAATTTGTCCAAAAATGCTTCTTCTGCATGTCAAAGTTTTGAGCACATAAGAAATCTCAACTATTAAACTTCAAACAAATAAGGTTTCTTCTGGGAAAACCGTCTTTTACATTACTGTGGTCCCTCTATTGATTCTAAAATGAACCAGGCTCTGAGTGGATAGGAAAAGAGAAGAAAAGGGGAGGGAGGGGAGGGGAGGGGAGGGGAGGGGGAGGGGGGAGGGGAGGGGAGGGGAGGGGAGGGGAGGAAGGAAGGAAGGAAGGAAGGAAGGAAGGAAGGAAGGAAGGAAGGAAGGAAGGAAGGAACAAAGAAACAAAGACTTAAGAAGAGCAGTAGCCATTTTGGAACTGGAAAGCAATTATTCAATTATTAGACACTTCCACATTTGTTTCTGTGGTTTCTTCAGCACCCAACCTCCAATACAAAAGAAATTTAAACTGAAAATTACTTACACTAGGTCCTGGAGGTCCAGGAGGGCCAGGTGGTCCTCTTTTCCCAGGGTCCCCCTAGGTCATTTACAGACATAGTAGTTACACAAGTTTCAGAACACAGAACATTAAACCAATGAGAGAATGGTATCACTCAAAAGTCTAGGGGAACTCACACAGCCATCGACCTGCCACCAAACCCAAATGAAGGAATTCTGGCCTGACCAAGGTAGAAAACAAACCCAAAAAGACACAGGGGGAAACATAAACTAACTATCCATAGGATAAAAACTCTACCCACTTGAAACACAAACCGGAAACCCCATGTGCTGTTCCAGTTGGTTCTCAGATGAACCAGACTAGCCATTGTTACTAGTGTCGTTCAGACAACTAAAGCAAAGAGAGCGTGTGTTCAGCCTGAAGCTGAGAATGGAGGATCTACCTCTACAAATCCGTGTCTCTCTTCTGCAGTCCACCTACCCTGCTCTGTCACTGGATGCTTGCAATGGACAGTAAAGCAAAGATAGCTAAATTCAAATAGGCCATTCAGACGAACGCAGGCTCAAGTTACTCTGGGTTTACTATTGACACTTTTTCCTTCTTACTATTCTACGTAAAAAATCAGGAGCATCGTAATTATTCTATATATGCAATCCTCTGGATTCATTCATTCATAGCATATATGTAAGTAACTTTACAACAGGGAACCTACAGAAGAAAGATACCTGTGATCTGACCCCTTTCCTCTCTGAGTTTATAATTTCTACCTTATCGTGACATCAGTGCTTTGACATATTTAAATGTTTACAGAATAGCACACGAAACACCTGTTATCGACAATTTTCTCAATCAAGTTCACTCTCTTCCTGTTTAATTATAATTAAATTCTGATTATAATTGAATGCATCCACTTTAAATAGGCATAGTGATAGCTGAGCGCTATTGTTTAATTTCATACAAATATTTTAACGCAAAAGCCACTAGATCCCAATCTGAGACGAGAGTATAACGATGGATGACGTCCCCTAATTTGAAACTCAACCTGGAAGTTAGGAAGCAATGCGTAACTGAGATAAAATTCATCTACACTCTTTGGAATTTCCAGAGGAGGTAGATAGTGGGATGACCTGCTTTTACCACTCGTTCCTTCTTTCAAATTAGCAAACGTGAATCAAATGCACCAGGGTACTCACAATAGGGCCTACACGGCCAAGTTCTCCAGGAAGTCCTGTGGTCCCAGGAGGACCCTGAAGTCAATAAATCAAAGGGACAAACTGATTTACTCATACGTTTACAGTCTACCGTAAATGCTATTAAAGATGATAAATAATAGAACTATCTATCTTAGCTAGTGTTTGACTTGCAGTGAGACAATAATTCATTTAACGAAACTTTTATTATTTAACAGGAAACATAAATTTCCCAAATTTGTAATTTTCCTATTTTGCGTCCATATTTGGCAGAACAGGAGTCTTGTCATTGGGAGCTATGTAACATCATATAGACAAGTCTATAAGCCCCACTGGTTAAAGAAGTAGCAGATACAGGGTTGGGTCAGACTTTTAGAAATAGAATCTTTTCTAGAATTTTTAAAAATAAACAGTGAAACAATACTTACAGGGGGTCCTGGTATACCACGACCCTAAAAAGATCAAAATAAGAATAGTTGTGGCTTGTGGTTTAAATGTCACAGAAACATAGTCAGAGACATGGCTCAGTTCACAGGATCTGACCCTCTCCCACTGTGTAAGTAGCTCATGGAAAGAAAGCCCTGGATGGAGAAAGCAACGTCACTCTGCCTCAGACGAAGCCAGAAGTTGGTTTCTGGTCCTCAAGCCTTCCTTTGATTCTCTGCTGCCCAGTACTGTTTTGCTAAGGAATTTTAAACAGAAATTCAACGTAGAGAATCCATGTGTGCTCACCCTCACGCACAAAAGATGCTGTTTACGCTCAGTCTCACTCGGTGAGGTTTATCACAACCACATCATTAAAAGATTCTCTTCATCTGTATAAGTAATCTATATTAAAGACAACTCAACTTTCTGGCTAGTAATAAATGATATTTAGACATTTCCCCAAACAAGTCATAGGCACAGAGAGGCAAAGAGGTCATTTTTTTTTTCAGAGACATATCCTCTTTGGACTAGATGATGGCTCTTTGGTTATGAATGCTGAGTGCCCCACAGAGGACATGAGTTCTGCTTCCAGTACTGACATCAAGTGGTTTACACCACCTCAGTAGAAATTCCAGGGAATACGAAGCTCTACCTCCCAAGGCACTTGCATGTGCCTAACACACATGAACTCATGCAAGCTCTTGCATACATACATAAAAAATAAATTATTAAAATAAATTTACTTCTCTTTTAATAGGTATGGTTATATTTCCACACGAGAAGTATAAGAGATATTTATTAACTTGGTATCATTCCTGAAATAACTTCTGATGAGATCTTTATGGAATGTGCTATTTAGTTTTAAAGGCTCCTCATTTTACCTCCTTTTCCTCTAACCTTCATATCCCATATTCTTAATAGAATATACACAATTACGGGGTTGACACCACATCTTGCTTATCCATCCCATCTGGAGTCCCGACACAGACAGTAGTATACAACAAACTCCAAGAAGAAGGAAAACAGGTATAACTGATATGGCAAATAAAGTCCGTCTCAGAAAGTGTTTTAGTTAGGATATCTAGTACTGAGACAGAACACCAAAAGCAAGTTAGGGAGGAAAGGATTTATTCAGTGTACAATCTCACATTGCTGTTCATTATCAAAGGATGTCAGGACAGAAACTCAAACAAGGGAAAAAACGGGTCAGGAACTGATGAGGAACTGATGCAGAGGCTATGGAGGGGTGCTGCTTACTGGCTCACTTCTCTTGGTTTGCTATAAGAAAGCAGGACAACCAGCCCAGGGATGGCAGCACCCACCATGAGCTGGACCTTCCCATTGATCACTAATTGAGAAAATGCCTTACAGCTGGATCTCATGGAGGCATTTCCTCAAATGAGGCTCCTTCCTCTCTGATGACTCTAGCTTGTGTCAAGGTGACACACAAAACCAGCCAGTACAGAAAGACAAGCATCAGGGTTTTTTTGTTTTGTTTTTAAGTTATGAATCCTAGATTTTATATAGATCCATGCAATCATGTTTGTATACATGACCTAAAAACAGAATCATAACTGTCTCGAGAGCCAATAGAAAGAGGGGAGAGGACACAGACTAATGACAACAGCAAAGAGGGCCAAGAGCAAGCAAGAAAGGAGAAGCAAGACTAAAAAGCACACACACACACACACACACACACACACACACACACTTATACATACACAGATAGCACTACACTTCCTTGTTGAGCACCGTGGAGTCGAGGTGAGTAGTGAGATAGCTCATTGGTTGAAGTTTTATCAGATATACAGCTGTGAGTGGCATGATGCCTGACTGAGATTTAAATTATTACACCATACTTGCATACTTGGATGGTTGCTATTAATGTTCAAGGTATGTTTTCTTGAGACAGAACCAGCAGCTGCATCTAGACAATGTGGTTCACATCTGTAATCCCAACCCTCAGGAGGCTGAGGCAGAAGGATAATTGTAAGACTGAACCCATCCTGGACTACATGGTAAACTATACGTCAGCCTGAGCTAGAGGATATGACTCTTTCTATCTCAAAATTAAACTACATTAAGAAATCTCACCCAATATGGGCGTGTATTTTTTCCCATACATTTAAACTTTTCTACTGACAATAGATACACATATATATACCTACTATATACACTTACATACCGGATGAGTCATATGCCCTTTGCCATGTGTGTATTATGTAGAAAACTGCATTACATTTTTCTTCACAATGGCAGAATTTTACATAAAGATGGATTTTCAGTTTTGTGCTGCTTTACTGCTCATAATACTTACTGGAAATCCACGAGACCCAGGAACACCAGGTTCTCCCTAAAAAAATCAATAAAAATGGCTTTCACTGTAGTATTTGTAACGTGTAGTTTTCTAGCACAAATATGGATATATGCAAGTTGAATAGATATCAAATACAGATAGATATCATTAATACAGTCCACTCAATGCTCAGTGTTTCCGTTGATTTTGAAAATCAAATGTCAGGAGCAGTCCTGCTTATACACTGAAGGCCTAAAATCAGCCATAGGCCTAAAAATCAGCAATAGGCCTGACATACATGCCTACTAAACACAAAGTCTTGGGTCTCTGTGGAAAAATACTGAAACAGATGCCTAGAAGCTATTGTAAACAGGCAGCTTCAGTGAAGAATTGCCAGGCTGAATAGTTATAGACCTTGTAGATAAGTAACCTTGGTGGATAGTACCAACTTAGATAAGGACAAGTGAATCATAGTCAGAGTCATAGTGACATGTCCCCTGAACCTTCACCCAGATGATACCCTGTTCTAGAAGATATCTGTACTCCCCCTGAATACCCACACTCCTGTGTCATCCCCTTCCCCACATCCTGCCTTTTTTGTGTATATAACCCCTGTGTGAAAAAAGTAAAATCTGCAATTTAATCAGACTATAGACAGATAGGCATTTTTTGCGTGGGCCTGTCCCCTACGTTCTCTTTCAGGTGATCTCCCCGGACACCTGTTTAATGCCCTGCTGGACAATCAAACACTTTTCTTTGGGGATATTTTTGTTGGTATTTGAGAACTATAAAGTAACACCAGGTGGCTAACTTACTTTCTGTCCCCTTGGTCCAACGGAGCCAGGGGATCCATCAGGTCCGGTTAATCCCTAATGAAGCAAGAAAATAGTGCCAGCGTTATTGTAACAGCCCTAGAAAAACCACTGGGCAGAAAGTTTTTATTTTACCAGTTATGTGTAGGTTGGTCACCCATGGATAATGCAAGTATTTGTAAAGTAATACTTCATGATAGATCCTTCTTTTAAAACATTTACCATGGGCTCTGCTTTTGACTTCTCTTCTGTTGAAAATTTGACAATTTGATAAATGCACTGTCACAGGTTCAATAATTTAGTGAGATTTTTAAATCTCTGCTTTGATAAAATACAATGTAACAGATACAGTGTTCTCCAGTTGAATCTGATGGACATTGGCCCCAACCATTTGCCAGATTTATGTATCTACTTTACTTCACCTATAAAGCAAAAATATTATGTGTCTTTCTGGATATGGGGCAACAATGTCTTGAAAGCTAATGCAATGTTTTCTTAATGTGAAATAAATACAAATAATTTTAAACCCTCCAGCCATTTTCTAGCCATGCAATAACTTAGTGAAGAATATTAACTTTTAGGTTAAAAAAGTACTTGAAAGCATGCACTTTCCTTAGTAAAAACATGTAACAATGTGTACTGCCTGCTATGCACAGCTTAAGCCTAGCATATATGTCTGCCATCCTATCTCATGCTGAGATGTATTAAATGTATTTTATATCCATTTTATCATTTCTATTTAATACTTGTTTCATCATCTTCTTCAATAAAAGGCAGATATGAAGCCATGATAACAAACCAAATCTGGATATTAACCACCGCATAACATTTCTTTGCCTCTTCAGATTTCTTCAGTGCCTGGCCATTTTCATGAACATTGACCTTTCAGAATAATGTCTTAACCAACTACTCCTGTTGTGAAACATCTCTGAGGGGTGTAGGTTTTGTCCATTCAAAGAACGAAAAGCATTTAACATTACACCTGTATGACGTCACAGTTTAACAACAACCCCTATACATAATTGCCCCATTTCTCCCTGTCTTATTTGGGTCCTGTAAGAATAAAATACTATTTACAGAACTTTCTGAGCATCCTGAAGCAAAAAGCACCTGCAATCATCCCTCTATTGATTATTTTCCATAACCGTAACATCGTTGCCCTGTGGCTACAAGGTTATAGGCAGGCTCTGTCATCTCTATTCTGTATGACCACAAAAGAAAAGAAGATTCAGCTTCGATAGGTGGAGATAGGAGGGTCTGGAGATAGGTGAACACACACAGCATGCACAATTTTCAAAATCCAATTTGCAATAAAACTCTCTAAATCTAATTTCAAAGATATTACAGAGCAGAAATCTCTCCACTGGCAGGGAGAATTGCCTTCATATGAATGTTTATGCAGACAGAGCTCCATATAGAATAATATTGGAGCTGCGCTGTGAGCCTTCACACCACCGTTTGTCAGGGAATTCCCATCCTTGCTGCTGTATCTTGTTTCCTGCCAGTACCTCAGCAGCCCAGCAGAGGACAAGGTACACCACTAAAAGCATAGCTGTAATACAAATCTACCAAAAATCCATTGCACATAGGAAACATGGTCCCTCTCTTGGATTCTGACAAACAACTCCTCCAACAGCCATTTTATTAAAGATCACCAAAAAGTTAAGTTTCCCAGAAAAACTAAGAGCAGAAGACAGAAAGACTTGGAGATCAAGGTCCCTGAGTTCACTGTCAAAACAGCTCTTCAAGGCTTTCCTATGTGTTTTCCTCCCCAGGCTCTGGGCAGAGTGGGCAGTACACTCTGAGGAGGTTACTACTCACTGTTCTCAAAATGTCCTTTCTCAGTTACAGGGAAGGGCTTTAACATCACCTCAATGAGAGGGAAGAAAGGAAACTCCCCAGCTGCAGAAGTCACAAGCGGCTTTGATTCAAAGGTTGAAGATGATACATTAAAGTACATACACGTAATCGTTGAGTTCCAATTGTAAGCCATTTTCAACACTTACTGTATTATGTATCATTCTTCCTAGTTGATAACACGGGGACTAAAACATCCACTATCACTCTTTTGTTCTATTCTTCCCAAACACTCATCTATTAAGAAGATGAGACCCAGCACAGTCAGGTGGTATGACCAAAGATAGATTAAGAACCTCATTGGTATCTCCTGGAGAGTAGACCTGAGTTGCCTAAAATGAATTCAATAAATACAAAAGTCTCTGCGGTCCTAGCAGCTATATAACTCTGGATCTCCAAGGAAATTATTTGTCCTTATAATTTTTTCATTTTCCTTTTTATAAGAAAATAACATTAAAATGATCTACTTTCTAGGTTATAATAAAGCCAAAGGGAGTAATATGTGAGGTGGTGCTTGAGGGAAATACTCCAAGCATATGAAAAGGCCACAGCTAAGTTCTCTCACATCTAAGGAATGCTAAAACGCTGACACATGCAATGATGTTTCTTCCTTTTCCAACCTCTCTTTCCCTCTGACTTTTGCTTCCTTCTTCCGTCTTGGGTTTCCTCTTATGGACCATTTCAGGGTCAAAGGTGATGATCTAAGAAGCTTGTACAACTTCTGATATTGTGGTATCTTTTTTGCACTACAGGGCTATCAATATAGACCAAGAAGAACCTTGTCATTGCTTTCCTGTTCTACTACAAAATTCAGAGTGCATTCATGTGTTTATCCAAATGGGAACATAATGTTAAGAAAGAAAAAAAAAGATCACTTATGACTTGAGATTTTTTTAAAAAGAGGGGTTAAGCAAGTTACAAAAGCACCAGTGAACTGAGGAACTAGCTGGGCCCCCTGGTGCATAATTCTGGCACTTGAGGCAGGATTTTAAGGCCCAGGCACAGCTGGGCTACACAACAAGATCTTATATACATAAACAAACAGACATACTGAGGGACAGTGAAGTCCAGCATTCTGTCTGAAATTAAGCTAAAGTTCAACAGGAAGACAAGATTTTAGATGGACGGTTTATGTTTCAACTACATTTTAAAAATTTTAATCAGAAAATTTTCTCTTCCTCCAAAACAAAAGGCTGGATGAAGTTCCAAAGAAAAGTAGAAAGTCAACTTATATTACACTAGGAACTTAACTAGTGGCCTGTATTTATCAGACATTCTTCCTATGAGCTGACAACGTCAAATAATTCAATCTCAAAGGCCAGTAAGTTACGTAATCTCATTTGTAGTATCCAAGCATGAGTTGATATTATCTACACATTAATCCACAGGTGCTTATGCACTGTCATTTGAAATCCACAAAAAAAGAAACAGAAATTAGACTAGAAGCTTAAGTCTTTGTAAGCAAAGTCTGTCTCCTGAAACACTAAATAATACAGAAATATACACCCTGACCAAGTTAATGGCAGCAGAAGAGTTATGTCTGAGTAACAGCTAAAATGTAGCTGGTTTGTTCTCTCAGAACAATGGAGCTTTTGAAAATGGAGCTTGTAAAAATTCTTGAAAATAACAAATGGAAGTTTTGGGGTGCTTTCTTTCTTTAGAAAAGCCTCTAGGTTTGCAAAACAAGTGATGGTTGATTGGGAGGGTGACTTTAAGGAACCCTGGAAAACAAATGCCATCTCTTTGCAATCCAGAGACAAAAATCAGGTTGAGGAAGGAACAAACTAACTGTGAGCAGTATGCACAGAGAGAGGAGAAGCTGAGAAAGCTGAACTTAACTTCACTCTGGAGAAACATAATTTACCATATAGTTGGGCATCTGAATGTCTTCACCAACTGATTTTTAACTCCTCGTTTCCCAAGCTGATTTTTAATGTCTTGTTTATCTGTGCTAAGCATTTCCTGCCCCTATTATATTCAGACATACCCTGACACTCACTTCGAGCAAGTTTTCAGTTTTTTATATATTACTGGGAATTGAAATATTTTGTTCTTTCCTATACCCACCCTGTTTTCTGGTGGTGTTATTTTTTGTTCACTGTTTAAACTATTTTCTTATTTTATGTGTATTGGGTATTTTGCCTACATGTGTACCTGTGCACCATGTTTGTTCAGTTTCCCAGAGATCAAAAGAGAGCCTAGGGTCTCCTGGAATGGTTGTGAGCTGCCTTGTGGGTACTGGGGATTGAACCCTGGTCTTCAGGAAGAGCAGTACCAGCGCTCTGCCCTCACTCCAACTTTTCTTACATTTTGTAATTAATCCAGGGAGTACCCGAGGAAAACAAAGCTAACCAGCTATAAGAACTAACCATTTACTCAATAGCACCCACATGACTCTCCCCCCTCCCTCCCCTGCTTCCCTCCCTCCTTCCCCCATCTCTCTCCCTCCCTCCCCCTCTCTCCTTCTCTCCCTCTCCCTCTCCCTCTCCCTCTCCCTCTCCCTCTCCCTCTCCTCTCCCCTCTCTCTCCCTCTCTTCCTCTCCCTCTCTCCCTCTCTCCCTCTCTCCCTCTCTCCCTCTCTCCGTCTCTCCTCTCTCCCTCTCTCTCTCTCTCTCCCTCTCTCTCTCTCTCTCTCTCTCTCTCTCTCTCTCTCTCTCTCACACACACACACACACACACACACACACACACGAGCTCTCTATACTCACATCAGCACCCGGTGTGCCTGGCTTGCCTGGTGCTCCTGGCTTGCCCGGGTCTCCAGGAGGCCCCTGAGCAGCAGAAAGAGAAAATGAAGCCAAGTTGAGACTCTTCAAACACACACGCATGTCTACAAAACACATCTTGAGGAAGGAAGTCTGTCATCATGATGCCAATCAACTTACCGGAGGTCCGGGAGGACCCTTTGGACCTCGGTCACCCTGGAGACAGAGAAAAAGTTAAAAGTCATTCAAGAGTAGCAGGAGTCCCACGGGAGAGTCTCGGGCATGCGCACCACGAAGATGTTGGCAGGAGCCAGGGTGAGGGTCTAAAGATGGAAGTTGCTGCCCCAAGGATCTACAGGTACAGAACCAGTCTCTTCTCTAACCATCCCCAGGCTACAGTATCAAATCCAGAACTTTCACTACCATTTAGTCTTAGTTCTATGGAAGTGACAGGGAGGGGCCACTTGGCCCTTTCTAACACCTCATCCAAAGCTGAAGAAGTAATGGAAAAGGGCTGGTTAGAGAACAGGGTACATAGAAACTTACATCAATGCCATCTATGCCCGGAACTCCAGGAGGCCCGGGAGGCCCTGGAGGCCCCTGCTCACCCGGAGGACCTCTCTGCCAAAAACAACGCACAGGGGTTAGTGGAGAAGAATGTGCACCCAGAGTAACAACGCAGGGTCCTTAATCCCTACCACCACTACACACACACACACACACACACACCACGCACACACACACACACACGCACACCCCAGCAAGGATGCTTCACTATGGTGGATACGTTTTTTTTTGTACCAAAACATATTGTTTCCATATTTTACTAGGTAAACTGTCCAAGGTGGGAGAGAAGTGATGTCTTTAAATGGAAGGGGAGTTCACTGAGCCTCACCTACTCAGAATACATTAAAAAGAAAGGGATATCTAATGTCCACTTTCGGCCAAAAGAAGTTAAGTACTAAGTGCCAGGGTCATTTGACACCTCCACTGCCGATCAGTCATTTGTCTGAAATCCAGCAGGTAAGACTGAAGCTGCTCCAGGACAAACAGTTACTTTACCACTGCAAGCCTTTCTTTGTCCTGTAGACTGGGCGCAGGGTTGGGGGGCGGGGGAGGGGGCGGCGTGGTAGGTTTGGGAAGTATGGGGTAGAAGAGCCTTAGTTCGGGAGCCTGACCCCATTTCACTTCTACCAGCAGTAACGCTCCCTGACAAGAGGTCTTTGCACCTCGCTTCAAAAGCTACACAAATTTCAAACAGACCCGTAGCTTGTGAGCCCTCGTGTCCCTTGCAGACAGCTGTTTTGACAGGTCTACAGGGAATAGTGGCGCCTTAAACAGTATAAACTTGTTGCTTTAGGGAACATTTTTTTTTCTTCCCCCTCTGCTTTTAGAGGGAGGAGGAGGGGAAAAGGGAGAGAGGGAGAAGGAAAGGCTGCTTTAATCAGGAAAGACTTTGTTTTCCTGAACTCCAAGGACCAGACAGGTTACAATGGGGTCTCTGTAAGTGAAACCTCAAACCTCCCCTGGCCTCTCTGCCTGGCTGCTGTAGTCTCCCTTGCCAGGAGCCAAGGGAAGAGGGGGCGGGCAGTCTAGGGAGAAGTTGCTGGAGTTCTGTTGGGATCCAGGGCTGCCCAGCTTCAGTTCTAAATCGCTAGCAGGATCTTGAGGCTTAGTGGTTTTTCTACAGCAGCAGAAGCTAAAGAAAGCTCTCCTGGATTTTTTAGTGTAATCCCGGTTGAGGGAGGAGGTAAGCAACAAGAATACACAGCAAATATGTAAGCCTTGGTCTTGAATCATGGGTTATCCTCAGTATTGTGTCTTTAGTGTTAGAGTCCAAGTTGGGAAATAGCCCGTTTTTCCCACATCAACCTATCATCAGAAGCGTTCAGTCAGACCCTACATGCCAGAAGTGCTTCAGTCTGCAGGGCAGCTGGCCTGAGAGCTCTGAGGGTGCTCCGTGGCTTCTCACAACCAGGACAGCTTCACCACCACCTACTTACTTTTCCTATCACAGGCTTGGGAAACGGAGTGTTTTCATTTTTTTCCCCCAGCTTACCTTATCGGTGGTCTGGCTGGTCTGTGGACAAAAAAAGATGGAGAGAAATAAGGTGCCGGGCAAACTCCCACAGAACTTACTTGAGCAGCACATAAGCGGAGCCCAGACAGCATCAGTGACAACCCAAGTGCTCCTCGTCCCCAGGCAGTCCAGGCCATCCCTGGTGCTCTCTGCCACTCCTCTAGCCTTTCTCTGCAGCCTGATGCCTTCTAGACTTCTAGACCCTGCTGAGTGCATAAAGTGGCACCTGGACCTCCAAATCCACCCAGTGTAGTGGTTGCAAAGGTGCCTGGCCAAGGGGACCTGGATTTCTTCTCTTTATGAATGGCCATGGAGAGGGTCCTGGGGATTGGAGGAGAGCTAACAAGCCTGGGAAGAGGGATAGAATGACAACAGTCCCATTAACCCTTTCCTGGCAGCTGCACCAAAACCTAAAGGCACAGTTGTTTCTTCACCCCACCCTCCTCAGTGTAGCCTCTGGCTGTCCCCAGAGCCTGCCAAGAGACCCCCACACACACACTCTTGCAGGGACACTTCTGAATAATGATGGTAAGCTGCCAAAGGGAGTACCAGACACAGGTCTGCCAGTGATGGTTCCTACAGCCAAGTTGCAAGAAGGACCTGTGTTTCTTTAAGTCCAAGCTAGTCAGTTCAGCAAAGCACTACTCCAGGGAAGAGACATACACAGAGATACTGGTAATTACTAGACAGTGACACGGGGAGAAGCAGTTTTTGAAGGTGGTTCGAGGACTCACTGTGATTCTGACTGGCAGTTCATGACACGTTTCTCTCCTGGGTCTCAGGGGTCACAATGGATCAGCATCCACTGGAGTTCAAACTGGTGAAAAGCAACAGAGAGCAGAGGTGTGTTGATGTTGTTGTTTAATATACTCTATCATCCTTAACAGAGCAGAAACCCCTTGAACTTAGCTCAGTGAAGCATGGCTTTGGCTTTTTCCTGAGCATAGTTTCTAACAGAGATAGCGGGAAGCCTTTCCAAATTCCTCTGCATTGACAGGAGATATCTTCGTTTCGACTCACTCCATAGTAGCCCTGACCCGGAAAACAGACCACTGGCACTGATGGCTTCCTGTTTCCGTTCTCACCACAACCTCCAGAAGTCGATGCTATTAAAACATGGTACACAGAGAATAAGGAAGTGTCCAAAGCACAAGCCAGGAAGTGTCAGAGCATGCTCTGGGAAGCAGGCCTACTCCCTCCACGAGAAATACTCATGCTAAAACTTCACCTGGGAGGTTAGGGACATAGCAAGAGGTCACTGCAGAGAGCACAGATGGAAGAAAGAAAATTTAGTCTTGAAGGAAACATCCACCATGGAGCAGTAGAGGGATCTAGAACTTGATGGTGGTGAGAGGGATACTCAAATTATTTAAATATTGGATACTACTGTTCATTATTTGAAGAGAGATAAACTTCTAAAGACTTAAAATCCAGTGCAAATAACATCTAATACTCTCAGTAGGGTGTTAAGGGGGGAAAATTAAAACAAGAAAGAAACAGAGGAAGCCAAGAGTTTTCAGGTTTAAATCTGACGAAACCTTTGAATGGCAAGGCAAAGAAAACCTGCAAATCCCACCAGAAGCCAAAAGCTATGCTGAACCATCTTCTAGGGAGGCAGATTCCTTGTTATGTAATTGAAGTTAGGTCCCGATTTTTTTGGTCAGTAAATTCTACTGGCCCTAGCAGAGGTTACGTGGCCAGGTCTCAAATCTAAATACTACTGCTTTGTTTCAGCCCATAGTGATTTCCATTCCTTCCTACCTCAAATGGACCAACTCTAGAAAGATATGAGATACATTTCTGCCAGCTCTAGAAAGGTAGGAGATACATTCTTTGCCATTGTTGTAGACACCTCTGGAGTTGGCACTGGGTAGAAAATGGAAGCTGAGGAAAGCAAAAAGTTCTTCATTTCCAATAAACACAGGGAGAGTCAAGCCAAAGGTGAACGTTTCTCTTATAAAGAAAAGGAGAATAACAAGAAGTCAAGTGAAATAAGAGCCCTGAGTTGCTCTCAGGACATACTTTAAGATGGAAAATAATTTATAGGTTGTTGGGAGCACTGCGGTGTGCTGACATTACAGTAGAACACAGACAGCCCTCAACAGAGTTGCCCAGATACACAGCCTCTTAGAGTTAAATCACTTCAGCCAAACACTACTTTTTATCAGAGTCATCTTGTTTACTGGAAAGAAAAGAACTATTTGAGTTTTATTTTAAATTTCAGTCGAAGTTTTAAAAGGAAGATGGAAAGTGGAATAGGAATAATTGTTTACTTAATGACAGTGGAAAATATGTCACCTAGGGCTGGTGACAGATAAAGTGAGACAAGGGAGCAACAAGAGAGCCAACTCATTGCAGCAGGTCACATAGCTAGGAAGGGGCAGAGGATTTTTAAATTTTCCTGATTAATAATTTGTCTACCACACTCCCAACATTTCTGAATAATGCACACTATCTCCAGAGTGTGTAGTATTTCTGATACAGGTAACCAATTTGTCAGCTGAGCATCTATGTTAAAGAGGGATGGAAAAAGAAAAGGAGAATTTAAAACTTTGTACACTCACTTTTTCTCCCATCTTCTAGAACCTCCAGAACCAGACTCAGAAACTTTCATTAGGATTCAAAGATGTCCCCATCTCGTGTGCTCCTTATAGAAACACACCCAGGAACACCCTCTAAAAATCAACAGCCGTGTCTCTATGCAGTCACAGATTCACATGTGCAACAAAATGGCACATGGAAAAGAGAATTATCATTCCTTTTCCCCAATAATCACATAAGAATTTAACCAGAATCTGAAAAGATATGATCCTTATTCCCAATCTTCAAATTAAAAGACGACTCCACTCAATTTTATTCACTAAATCTTGTGTGAACTGGTCGTTCAGACTAGATATTCACTATGGATTTAGTGAAAAGTGATTTCCCCCTGATAAACATTAATCGTATGGCTATCCAGGAAACCTAAATCCTTTGTTTAGATAGTTCATAAATGTTACTTATTATAAATGTGAAGTACTTCATTAAGCTGTCATCGCAAAAAAAAAAAAATGTAATGCTCTCTGAATAAATTGGTACATCCGAATAAATATGCAGGAAATGCAATTGTGGCACCAAAAAATGGGGAAGTGAAATGTATTTCATCTGTGAATACAAGCTGGGTTGTTCAAAGTGCCACTCAGATCAAGGGTTTCCGAACACATCTGCATGTTCCTATAAACACCACCTACGCGCTAATAATCATCTATACAACAACCATTTTTTGGCATGCAATGTGAATTTCAATTTGCATGCTAATTACTTTGAAGGAAGATTGGTAGAATGCTTTTGTAAAAGTCACTTTCATTATAGAGCTAAAATGCTGATTTCCACATTTCTCATTTTCATACCTGGGCTCCTCTTCGCTCTTTGGATATTCACTGGCAAAATATACGTGACAAATATTTTAATTTAGTCCTTCAGTCAACATTAAAAAAAAAAAAATCCCAGGACAAAGCAAGCACTGCGGATATGGTCTATGAAAGCCAGATATTCCCCTCTCCACAAACAGATCACAGTCTGCAAGGGAGAAAAAAATGTGAATAGAGAAACAGAACCTTCTAGAAATCTACTAAGCATAGCATAATGTTTACTAGAACACAGTAGGAAACGCCATTTTTTTCTATCTCCTTCCCTCAAGGAAAATGGAGTGTTGAAAGTGGAGAGTCCTCATCTCTGTTCAGATTTGGCATTGCCCAAATATTCCATCTCTACAAACCTTAAGCCAAGTTCATTTCTGAAGGTAGGTTAAGACTCAGAGAATATTAGTGTTGGAGCCCAGATTCCAATACTCTTGTCTTTATTTTGCTGGGCCATTGAGAAAGATTAAGTATTTGAACACATTTCCAGGTTACTTAGAATGGTGCAAGTTTTGATTTTTATAAACTGAATTATTTTTAAAATTTGATAATATTAAGCATGTAGGCTAATTTTTGCTTACAAGCTTGAATCTTCTTAAGCTGTCTAGTCAATGACAGACAGTATTTATGACCAGTAAAAAGTAAAAATACTTATTTTTCTAGCTAGTCAATAACAACAACAACAACAACAAAAATACAGAGGTCTCAGATCTTATCCTGATTTGCCACTTTTGATGAGTTGTTGGCTTTTCCTGTCATCAAGAAATCTCTCCAGATGACATTTGCTAGGAACGGAGCAGGAAGCTCTACACTGCCTCAGAACCAAGAGAAAGTGACCAACAAGGAGTTGGCACACTGAGAACATATTCATTTATTAAATTGTGTGCTTGGAGATAAATATGATGAATGACACAACAATATTATTTAAGACCACATAATGTGCTTTTTAAAAAAAATGCATTTAGCAATAAGTACTAAAGCACTTGAAATGGTAACATGTTTTTCTGGCTAAAGCCATTATGCAACATGTAATATGTGAATGGGTCCAAACAGCAATTGATATTTTCACACACAGAGATGAGAAGATAGAGGGGATTTTAAAGAGAGGGAAGAGGACAAACATAGGGATAAGACCTATGCAGAAGAGGACTCACAATAGCTGGGACAGAATACACAGCAGGACTTTTCTCAGTATGGACTCAGAAATTTTAACACTTTAAGTGGGATTATCAAAGACTTTTCTTCTGTGGATAGATATGGTAGGAAGTGGGCAGATTTGGAAGCTCATTTCATGAAGATTCAGTTGAGCACGTATGCCTGATAGTTCAGGCAGGGAGCTACTATAGTGGGCTTCAAGAAGTATCGCATGCTAAGCAATGACAATGCATCCTGAGGTATCTGCCCAATGAAACCGAATTCCTCTTCTCCATCCACAACCTCTCCAACTGTTGTTCTATTTTCTACTCCTCTTTACACAAAACTCAAAACAGTGTCTATACTCAGTCTCCAATCCCTCTCAACACTTTCTCTTGAATCCTTTCCAATAGATTTCATTCCAACGGGCTAGCGACTCTTTGATTCATTCACTGGTCTCTCAAACCTACAGTTAGTCTTCCCCTCATGTGACCTATCCAGGCTTTGAAACAATTCCTGTTTCATCCACATTAAAGAACTCTTTTCCCTCAACTATTGAGGCACAACAATCCCCTGTTTCACTCATCAGTCATACACTCTTCCTTTTTATATAAATCTTCCTCATTATGGCGATAATCTTTGCTCCCTCAGAAGTAAGCCTTCAGTATCACACTTAGGACCTGACTTAATGGCTTTCATAATATATAAATGTTCACAACTTCCAGATGTCAGTTCCTGGATGATCCTGCCCCTTGAACTCCAAGAGCTCACACCTAACTGCCTGCCCAGCATCTTCTCTTAGATGCCTAATGATGTTGTCTCTGCAACCTCATCAGCTATCGCACATTTCTTCTTCTAGTCATCCTGCTTTGCAAGGGACCCTCAAATATCCAACAACACCAACACCTGTCTGTTGTTATTCATGTTCTCTCTTCCTGGAATTGTCCTCTCTAAGATATCTCCCAGTTCAATTCCTTCAGGCTATCTCAAAAGTGTTTACTTCTGAATGAGTCCCACTTTAACTCCCCACTTCATTTCCCCTGGTAACACTTATGATTTCCTGGTATACTGCTAACTTTTCAGCTCCTCCTGTGCCTCTTCCCAGAATGTAAGCTCCATTTGGGCATTAGTTTTTGTTTTCTTAGTCACCTAAAGTATTCCTGTAACTTAAAACTAGTTGTTGAATATTAAAGACAGAAACAAGAACTACACACTGCTTAAGTCACTAAAACCATAACTTCTTACATTTCTCAATACCAGAAATGCTGATCACGACATCCAAACTTATTTTCCCAGGTTATTTGTGCATGATATGTGCATTGTATTCACATTTGTAGGTTAATGTGACTCAGTGCTACAGAGTAAAGAACAAGACTGATAGCTCTTCCGTCAACAGTTCTGCCAGCTCTGGCATTTTTCTCTGAATCTGATGAAAAGAAACCAGAGCAAGGCATCAGAGATATACTCCTTAAGGCATCAAATCTGTCATGTTCTATGTTGATGTATTGGGGGTATGCACAGGTAGAGAGGAAGGATTTGAGTTATACATGGAGAAAGTCATATAAACTTTCATCCTCCCTCAAACAAGACCAAACTCCCAACATGCATCCCTGAAAGGGGAGAAAGGCTAACTTTGATTTCTAATAGAGCTGTATCAAATAAGTCTCCTAGGCAATCAGGCTGACAACAGACACTAAAGAAGCTGTCATAAAATAACACACTTGTGTGGTAAGCTGCCAGGAAACCACGCTTTGCAGCGGGATAAATGGCGTCCTAAAATACAAGCATGAGGAGAATGGGAAAATAGAAATTTATTGCTTTAAAATAGCAAGTAACAAACTTAAAGACATGCGTAGGGAAAAAATTTAAAACGCTCTGAGCCCAGTAAATAACTACAAATGATGAGAACGTGCTTGAATTGTGGATCACATGAGCACCCATGAAGGCTTCTTGGAATTGGTTTCTTTTTTCAATTTAGAAAGGAAGGAACACGAGATAGGATAGATGGGCAAAAGGCACAAATGGCCACAGTGTGAGTCTTTTAGCATTGGTGATCCATCAAATGCCTAGGCTCCGTTTTTATTATGCAGTTCTTATACCTACCTCTGACAGCAAATAATGCCTGCAGAAAGGACATTTTGCTTTTGGTTGACTTATTAAAGAAGAGCAAGTGTTGACCCTGAAACAAATATCTCATCAATAGAAAGGGTGGAAGATTAGAATTAACCCAATCATATTCAGAAAGTACTTTTTAAAAATGTATTAATCCAATTATTCAGAAAATAATTTTAGACAATGTGGATCCCTTTCTGGTTTTGGACTATTTCATGTTGGTTTTTTTTTTTTTTTAACTTAGAAACTCATAGAAGGTGACACAGAGAATCTGCTGTCTCAAACTGAGGGACAGGTTTCCTGTTAGCAAGGCTTTTCTGCCACTCGTGATATTTGCATATCAGTAGCCATTGCCCTTTAAGACCTAGGTGGTAGTAGACTTCAATAATTCCCAACAAGTTCAGTTTTCTAGGCAAATTGATGAAAAGCCCAAGGAGACAAAAGGTAAATGAGGTAAAAACGGGGGTCTAGGGCAAAGCACAGGCAGTTGAACTTTGAAGACTTGTGCTGATTGCTTTAGTTTTGAAGAACAAGGGGTAATATAAGAAGTCTTTAAAAGTTTGGAAAGGAATGAATTGAATTGTTTCTATGTATATGTGTGTGCATATGCGTGTATAAATGTATACGTATGCGTATAGATATATATGTACAATTTCCAAATGAGAATCCATCTATCTCGAATACCATTCCTTCTCCTCTCCAAGATCCTCTCAGACACCATCTCCCTTCATAACTCTCCTTGATCCTCCCTCTTAACCCTTCTACCCTGATCTGACTGAGGGACTTGCGTGTCACATTTCTCCAATACCAGGCTCTGTTCAGGCTCGACTTCATTGTTTGCTTGTATGGACCCTCATTCTCCATGGCCTAGAGGAGGCAACAGCATTTTTTTAGGGGAAAAAGGCACACATTTTATGGTTTTGGTGTTTCACTTGAGAGGCAGAGACAGATGATTTCCTTGACTTTGTATTCCTAGTATATAAGCACTCAAGAAAACTTTACTAGATAAGTAAACAAGCAGGATTAATGTTTAGGGACACCATTTATACTCCTCGGTCTTCTTTTATTTCTTAACATATATTTTATTTGTGCTGAAGAGTAAATTCTGGCAAAAAAACATACAAACCATAAATGCCTTCACAATTAAGAATAATGAGATCAAATACAAGGAAAGGGGTGTCCTTACATGTACCTGCTTAACTTCCTTTCTTCCTTCTTTCTTTTATTTATTTTTTTTTTGGGGGGGGGGGGACTAAGTCTCACAGTATAGCCATGACTGGCCTGTAACTCACTATGTAGATGAGTCTTATCTCAAACTCACAGATATCCCCCTGCCTCCATCTCTCAAATGAACCTGTAAAATGCATGTTTCCCCACAAAAATAAGCTGACTGGAATTCAAGAAAATAAAGCAAATTACAAATTTAATGCCTAATGCTATTTCTTCCAAACCAGTAAACCTAGTTGAGATAGTTTATTTTACTGAGTAAGTGGTCATGGGTTATCAGAACAAAAGTGTTCTAAAGATCAGAAAATTAGATGCAAGGGATTTTGAAAATTTTAAATTGTTATATTAAAGGCACTAAGATTATTTTTTTAAACAATAAATGGGCTTCTCCTTTCTACTTTTAGAGAAGAGGAAGAAGATGAAGGAAGATGGAAGCAGAGGAGAAGCTGGAAGGGGAGGCAAGGGAAGAGGGCTACATTAGCAAAAATTGAATTTGATATTGTCACGTCGATGTCTTGAAAGGACGAAGGATTTTTCTGGCCTATAGCTTTCTTCTATTATCAATGCTATCAATGGCATCACACCACCTGACCAACATCCAGTGTTGAACTTTATGGAGATTTGGGCTCAGATCTTATTTGTTTTCAGGAAGGGGTCAAGAGGCTAGAATTGATTCTGGTAGGGAAAAGAATTGTCCATGCCTATACAAGATCCTTTTAACACTAGTGACTACATGATGACTTATAAAATCTCCTTACTGTTACTAGAAGCACAGTGTAAAACTAGACGCTACATTCTTGGCTGCATCCCTACACAAGGAAATGGCACAAACTTGTCTGCATTGTGCTGTGAGACTGTATTTATCAGAAAATCTATAACCAGCTACCGCATATATAGTACAGTAATACTGAGAGTTTGTCTCTCTGGAAATAAAACATCTTCACTAGCACCACAAAGCAAGCACCCTGGTCTTGAAGGGTTTTTAAGGTCAATGAATCCATTTTTCAAACAACTCAGCACACTTTCAAGGGGCTAAGAACTCCTCTCCCTTGTCTGTGTCCAGAAATGGCACTGGCATTGTGGAGGCTGTGTTCTCTGAAAATCATTCCAGGGTCATTGCAAAGTTCCTACTCCACAGAATTTGAGCATTTCACAACAGTGGACACATCAGCTTTCTAGCCCAGCCACTTGAAGTGCCATGACTCATTAAACAAAGAAATATTTTCTCGAGAGCCTACAAGCTAGAGCAGTAATGTGGCAGCTACAAATTGCTTCCTGCCTATCACAGAATATAGAAATTTCACACCAACTTTCACACTAATCATAACTCTTCCTGTAAAAACAAGTTATTTGAACAATACCATTTCCATTACCAAGGTCCCCGATAACCTTTTTTTCCTCCAAAAAAGTCCACAAAGACAGTTCAAAATCACTGTATCACCTTTGCCACCGTCTATGACCTAGGCTTTGTGACTGGAATGTTATAGCTCCACAGAATAGGAGAGATGAATTAGCATCAACAGTTTATTTATATTGAATTTTATCCCCTTCTGTTTCCTTAAAAGAATCCTTGTCCTCCAAGGTTGTATTTTTAAATTACTGTCTAAATGCTATAAAATACTTTTAAAGAACTACTAGAAGGTACTATTTGACACAATAGTGATGTCATTACAAAATTCTTTACTTTCATATCAGTGGATTTCTAAAGTGAAATAATGAATGGACCTCTAAAATTCTTCACTTCAGGCAAGAAAAATGGTTCAGTGGTTAAATGTTTGTACTTTTGCTGAGGATGGAAATTCAATCCCCAGCACCCACATCAAGTGACTCACAATCATCTGTAACTCTAGCAAGAGGGAATCCAATGTCCTCTTCTGGTATCTAAGAACACTACCCTCATCTGCACAGACACAAATATACAAAGCTAAAAACAAAAATCATTTTAAAAATTATTTTCTTCTACCCTATTGCATAAAGCCTAGTTCTAAATAAATACATATCACATCACCTTTATAATTTTTATTTTTGCTCCTCAAACACCATATGACTTCTTGACTTTACTTTTTACCACCTTCAGTTATAATCCTTCACCTGCCTCCTACAAACTCTCCATTTACATTTACACATATTACTGAAATCAACTAGTCTCTAGACTGTTGAATACACCCTATTTATTTGCTTAGTCATCTTTTATACTATCTTCCCTTCTTTTGCCAGTTCAAATTCTTCCCTTACAAAATTTATTGCTTCCAAAAATCATGGACTCTTGACTAACTATATTCATGATTTATCTCTAATCTTACTTTAAAATTTGTAATTATGTAAATACATGATACATGCTGCACTAGTGTGGGTTTCCTTGTAAGTTGTCTTGATGACTAATGGATGCTTCAGGTGGGTGTATATTGCCTTCCAAGTTGACCTTGACTTTAATATTATCTGTTTAACTAAAACTCTGTGTTCCACACAGCACTCAAAACTGCTAGTGAAAGCTTTTCGAATGAGTGACATATTTAATAAACTTTACAAAGTGAGTAACTAGCCATTTTATACACTATATACATTGTGTGCACTATATACATTGTGTGCACTATGTCCATTGTATGCACTATATCCATTCTGTACACTATATCCATTGTATACACTGTATCCATTGTATGCACTATATCCATTGTATGCACTATATCTATTGTATACACTATATACATTGTATACACTATATCCATTATATACACTGTATCCATTGTATACACTATATCCATTGTATATACTATAGCCATTGTATACACTATATCCATTGTATACACTATATTCATTGTATATACTATATCCATTGTATGTACTATATCCATTGTATACATTATACCCATTGTATGTACTATATCCATTGTATACACTGTATCCATTGTATACACTATACCCATTGTATGCACTATATCTGTTGTATACACTATATCCATTGTATGCACTATATCCATTGTGTGCACTATATCCATTGTGTGCACTACATTCATTGTATATACTATATTCATTGTATACACTTTATTCATTGTATGCACTATAGCTGATGGCCAAAGATGTCTTGGGTGTTGATCATTAGCCATGCACGTTTGTTTTCAGTTACTACTGTGGTAGTACCTTGTGATTTTATACTTACGGGAACAGAGACTTGAGGATTATCCACAAGTTTTCCCAGCACAGCAAAGCCGTCAGCATCAATCTGGCCTCTCGGCTTTATAGGTAAGGATTCGATCCTGATGCAGTCAATAAAAAGAGTGGCACTTGTTCTTTCCACGCCAATCATGAGCTTATGCCACCGGGAGTCAAACAAGGATGATAAATTCAAGAAGGCTGCCGTTTGGAGACTCCCATCCAGTCCCTTGTATGAAAATGCGACAGACTTTGTTTGGCCATTTATCTTCACGCCAACTTGCTCCCTCCCTGAGGAATCTTGGACCTGCCAAATGTTCCAGTGCTTTTCGAGAGTGCTTCCAGTCATCCGGAAAGTAGTTAAAAAGGAATATTCTTCAGGCAGTCCACTGGGATACAAATGCCTGAGAAGAGTTTGAAAATAATAAATATAAACCTTGTTTTCTGTACTTATACATATTTACCATGTTTCTGTGTTTATGTTATTTGGAATTCTAGTCCTGCAGAAAGGCTACTGTGTGAAAAAAAAAAAAAAACTATGCAGCATTTGTTCTTTGATGGCATCTTATATGAACCTTTCCCAGTTCAATCATTCATATACATTAAAGCTCCACCTTAAAATATACATTTTAAAAGCACCTCCCTTATAGCTAATGAAGGTTATCAACAGTATTATCATTTATTTTACCTAAAGAGTCACCATTCATCAATGTCATCTCAGCGAAAACAACCACACTCTTGCAATATTCTGGGCAATATTGCCTTCATAAATGAGAGAGGGTATTATTTAAAGTCTAAATTGACTCTACTAGCTTATAAAAAAACCACTTAATTAAAGTGTTTTTTTTTACATATGTTAAAATTATTTGCTATTTTTATAATTTCAAGATTACTCTCAAGAATTGTATTCTAGACCCACAGAAACATTTTGAAAATTAGTAACAACTACACCAAATTTATGTAAGGGCTTCTTCCCATTAAGGATATCTTTTTCGAGGATTTCGAAGTATGATAGTAAAGCAGCAGCTGGTTGTTTTGTGTTTGTTCCTGGATGTATAAGAGCAATATACAGCAACTCTTCCTCTTCTACTCCAACTCCATCATGCTTCGGTCTGCATGTAAGGTTTACAGCATTGCTACCTCTTCACTGCATTAAATGGAATGCAGTTCCTAAGACGATCCTTGTTTATAGAGCACTGCCTTGTCTATCTTTCCTCATCTGTGGATCTTGTCTTGAAGCAAGTTCTTAGGGAATGTCAGCTCTCAAAGTCTTCAAAGTTATTTCTTTACATCTTCTTCTAAATATAAGAAAATTCCTCAACAAGAAAGAACTGCTAGGAAAACTAAATGTCGGTGAGATGTGTTTGCTAAATAAGAAAACTGAAAACAATTAGGCATTAAGAAAGACCCAGAGTTTCAAACCACCTTCTTTCAAGTCAAACTTTTGAATTTAGTTCCCTTCTTACAAATAATGAAGAAAAGAGAGACAAGGAGAAAGGTCTCAATGGGTATTGATTTCATAGATGACATTTAGTGTAGTGAATCACAGTATATATGCACACATATGCACATACACTTTTGTAAAAGTATACAGAACTTTTAAAAAACAAGGGAATGAAGCTACCTGAAGTCCTCCTTTTTCATAATAGAACTAAGCACATCATCATATATTTGTTTTAAATATACTTTTAGTTTCTTTTGATTTTTTTGGCTTTTGGAACTATATTAATTCTAAAATAATCTCTAAAAAAGAAACTAACGTTCTCATTTATAAATATACTCATTTGGAATACTCATAGAATACATCATTCTCAAGTGCACTGTCACACCAAGATTACCTGTGTGTGTATATATCTCTCTCTCTACACATATGAAGATCATTTGTATATATGTAAAAGTGTAACTATGACTAATATGTTAATCTTTTAGAGTAGACAAGTATGTTAATAGATTAAGAAAGAAAATGCCTCATTGCTCATATGAATAAAATATACATATTTTTGTGTACCAAAGACTGTTAAATGTCTCTGAAACCTAATCCACAGAACAGGCAGCCCAATGTATTATTAAACACCTAAGATTCCATTCTTGAAAATATGCTATGCCTATCAATAAGCAAACCTGAGCGCATACATAATTTAAAAGAAAAGTTGTGCCTATAAATGATTTATTGTATCCCAGTCTTCATGAAGCACCTTAAGTGGAGAACCATATGGATTTGAATAAAAGATTCAAAAATCTTTGAACCTTGAAATATTTGTTTTATGACCTTAATACCGAGAAAGCTAGGGTCTGTGCTGCAAAACAAAGCAAGCATAACATGTTTATAAATGGTAGTTAAGAATGGGATGCTATTACGCCTTTTAAAAAGATTAAAAGGAAGCATAATCATGTCTCTCAATTCTTCATAATTATGAAGTTGAATGAGTAAAAATTATGATCATCTAGCACTGGGTTTTTGTAGCATATTTTTCTCCCATGAAGATCCTATGCATTTTGTCACTGTCTCAGGGTCTATATTCTATAGTTCAAAAAGACTCATTCAAAATCAAGTGTTTCTGTCCCTGAGAATGAGCCCAACCCTTCTTTCCTTGTCATCTAGCTTTTGCGTGAGTAATTTAAAAGAAAGAAATCAAATTCCACAGTATATATGGACCACATTTTCATTATCCATACCTCAGTATAAGGACATTCCAAAAAACGATTGTTTCCCTTTCCTGGCCATTGTGAATAGCATGGCAGCGAACACTGCCGAGCAAGACTCTGTCCTTTGGACATATACTGAGGAGCGGTACAGCTGCGTCAGTCATACAGCAGATCTATCCTTAGTTTGTTTAAGAAAAAATGAAATCTCCAGGTAAATCACGACACTAGACAAGATTGTGAGTGAGATGACTCAGACCCAGAAAAACTAAGGCCTCAGGCTCGCTTATTTGTGGTTCCTAGCTCTGAATCTCAGTAAGAAGGAACCATGGTGATGGAGGGTTTGGAAGGGTCTCCTGAGAGATAGAGATGGCATAATACAGGTTATATGAAGGGAACTGGGAAAAACATGGAGGATATCTATGTAGAAGGATAGAAAAATATAGTGGGAGAAATAAATAACACTAAAGATGTCTGAGAAAACCATAAAGAATCATATTATAGAGAATTGTATTACATTATTTTTACTTAAAATTACATAAATATACTTGCATAAAACTCAGAATAGTTCTACCTCAAGACCCAGCTATAACCCCCCTAGGCATATACCCAATAGATGATCTACCATGCACAAAGACACTTGCTCAATGATGTTCATAGCAGCTTTCTTCGTAACAGCCAGAAATTGCAATAACCTATATGTTCCTCAACTGAAGAATGAATACAGAAAATGTGGGACATCTACACAATGGAATACTATTCAGTTATTAAAAAGAAGACATCATGAATTTTGCAGGCAAATGGATGGATCTTGAGAATACCATCCTGAGTGTGGTAACCCAGACCCAAAAGGACATGAATGGTACGTACTCACTGATAAGTGGATATTAAGCCATAAAATACAGGATATCCATGCCACACTCCTCAGACCCAAAGAAGCTAAGCAAGAAGGAAGGCACAGTGAGAATGCTTGAATCTCAGTTAGAAGGGGGAATAAAAGTTATAAAAGGCAGATGGAGAGAGAGAATTAGTGCTAGTCATCAGAAACTTTCTTTAAGTCATTGGCTAAGGGAATTAGGAGACTTTCTAAACAATATAGCTACTGCCGGTGCTCTCAGTTTCATTCAAGAATTTGGAGGCCAGTCTCTATGGCCGAAGACACCACACATGTTAGACATGGAACTTAGAGGACTCAAGCTATGTCTGACCTGGGGACTGGCTCATGCAGCATTCCAACATCCTCTGCAAGCTGCCTTGGAGAAAAGCAGTTTGATCCTGCATAGCTTTGATGGCTATGGATCACAACAATGACCACCATGGCAAAATATTTCAAAAGTGCAATAATGGCACTATATATTGGCAGCAACCAATTACCATCTAACTGGATTTAAGGCCTGCTTAGTATGACAGGATTTACACCTGGTACTGTAAACTGAGTCAACCATCCATGGCTGGTGACATCATGGACCCTTAAGGAGAACTTATTATTGACACTTTCCTAAACCAGTACACGTTCTAACTGCATTCAAAATACCTATCCTTTGGGAGTAGCAACCAGAAAGTCCCAGATGCCAGGAAAGCAAGAGCTTCCCAGGACCCCACAGGGATGACACTATCTGAAATACCCCACAAAGGGGAAGGAGAACCTGTTGAGATCATATCCCGAGGTTAGGCATGGCCCACCAGTAGAGGGATAGGGCCACCCTCTCATCTCCAAACCTGTAACCCAAAATTGTTCTTGTCTAAAGGAAATACAGGGACAAAGTGTGGAGCAGAGACTAAAGGAAAGGCCATTCAGAGACTGCCCCACCTGAGGATCCATCCCACATGCAGACACCAAATGCAGACATTATTGTGTAAGCCAAGAAGTGCTTGCTGACAGGAGACTGATACAGTTGTCGCCTGAGATGCTCTGCCAGAGCCTGACCAATACAGATGCAGATGCTCGCAGCCAACCATCGGACTGAGCACAGGGTCCCCAATGGAGGAGTTAAGGGAAGGACTGAAGGAGCTGAAGGGACCTTCTCTAGCATCAATGGGAGGGGAAGCCCTTGGTCCTGTGGGGGCTCGATGCCCCAGCGTAGAGGAATGCTAGGGTGGAGAGGTGGGGAGCACCATCATAGCAGCAGGGTAAGGGGGGATGGGATAGAGGGGTTGCAGAGGGAAAACCAGGAAAGGGGATAACATTTGAAATGTAAATAAATAAAATATCCAATTTAAAAAAATGTTCAAAAAAAGTTAAAAATAAAAAGATGTTTTCATTCTGAAAAAAAAAAAAAAAAAAATATATATATATATATATATATATATATATATATATATATATATATATCCTTCTACCCACAGATGAATGTAGCCCTCATTCCTCATCAAAGAAGCCTATTTTTTGAAGCAGAGGCCATAACAGAAATTCACAGCTAGTCAAAATGCAAACAACTGGCCGTGGAGTACTCAAAATGGATACATCTACAAAGCAAACCTTCATGGAAGGTTCGCAGGCCTCACAGAAGAGGGGCTGGGAACATTTTAAGAGCCCGGAGGACCAGGATAACTGCCAAGAGATATGTCTTCTAAACAACAAGAAAGCTGCAACCGTGACATCCCAGCAGTATGGTTGCCTAAACAAGACTATTGGCGGTGCCACTAGACTGAGTGAATAGGAGAAATCTCACAAGGCCTCAGGCTAGATGAAGAGCTACAAACAATTACTGACTATGGAGAGAGGGAGAACCAACCTTTACCAAGGATGAGTTTCCTACGTGGCTACCAAGTAGCAAGCCCTAGTGTGTGTGTGTGTGTGTGTGTGTGTTGTGTGTGTGTGTAAGTGTGTGTGTGTGTATGTCTGTGTCTGTGTGTATACATAACGAAGAACAAGAACACATGAATTTGAGAGAGAGCAGGGAAGAAACAGGGTGAGTTAGTGGGAGAAGAAAAGGAAAATGATGTAAAAAAAAAAAAAAAAGCAATGCTCTTTAAAATCCAAATTTTAAAATAAATAGAAAGGATTCATTAAGGAGAGGGCTTGTTTTGTTTGTTTGGTGTCATCCAGGACCTAAGACCGCATGTGTGGCTCTCTTTCAGCACCAGGGCACTTGAACAGCTCCACTGTAAGCCTTCAAACCACACTGCGGCTTCGAGTTAAATTTATGTTTCATTTCTGGTGCTGCTCACAGAGAGTCCTTTCAGTCAAACCCAGACAAATTACAGAAAAACAGAAAGCAAAATTCTAAGAACCTGTCCTGGATTGATGTATAACAGTCTCCGAGGTGTTTTTATTCCTGGAATGGAAAGTACATTGCAAACCTAACATGAAGAGAGGTATTCAGGTGCTAATGACCAATAGGTGAACACATTCATTTTGGTTCTGTGGGGTTTTTTGTTGTTGTTGTTGTTTTGTTTTATTTTATTTTAGCAGTTCTGGTGACTTAATTCACTGGCTAATGCATTTGAGTGTAAGTGATCCATCACTGAGTTGTACCCTAAGGCCTTTATCTTAAAAGAATCCAAGAAATACCAAACAGTTTTTTAAAACCCTCTAATATTGAATAGCTGTAAAGATGTCTAAATGCACTGAAGGAAGTAAGAAGAGTCTTATGGATAGGTTACCTTGTTGGAATCCTGAAGTCCACATTACTTCCCAGCTTGTAAGCCACTTGTAACGCTGTGGATCCCACCACTCTCTGGATAGTCCTTCGAGATGCAGCCTTCTCAATTTGGAACTGAGAAATCAGGTCAAACCCTACGAAAGAGAATAGAAAAGGAAAAAGTCGAAAATGCGACTGGTTCTATCCCTTTCCCAAAGAAACTATATCTGGAAAGCTTGCATTTCCAGTATGATATGGTGCTACTCGCCTGGCAAGTCATCTTGGCCGATCCTGATCTTGGGACAGAGTTCACTTCCACCATTAGAAACAGAATTGGCAGGAAATCCTGCAAGAGCAATACCTGTCATCCAATCCATCCACTACAGGATAACAATTCATTAATCTGATATTAAACAATATTAAAATAATATTGATAACCAAGCAACTGCTTAAAGCAAACATTATACAAGCTTGCTCACAAGTCCATTTATTTGTCTTGAACCCGATGCCTCAATGGTCAGAATCCATTCACCTTCAGCTTCTCCAGGAAGGGACGCAAGGCATGGAACTAGAAACCTGATTTATGATGGAGGAATGTTCCTGCCTGGAGCAGTTGGGGATTTGTTCCATTTGGAGGCAGAGCTGCACAGTATTCTGGATGGCATGGGGTTAGAAGCCTGTTTGGAAAACGTCTGGTGGTTTGGGCTCAAATACTCCTTAAATACCACACTCCAACTCCAACTCTACAATGACATCACAGTGTCAGCCTTGAGCCAGTTCCATAGGGCTCCCAGACAAGTGCAGTTTTTGGGAAATTGTCATCAGAGACAAGTTCTTATAACTGCCAGACCCTCTCCTGCCTTGATAAGACTCTTAGACTTCACACACATGTACACACACACACACACACACACACACAGCTTCGGTACATTGCTGAGTTTTGCCCTACCCATTAAAGTACATCAAATGTTTTCTTTTTATCCTCCTATCCCTAGTGTTTTGGGGAAATCCATCCATCTACCCATCCATACATCCACATAGTCACTCAATACTTACTTTCACCATCTGAAAGAAGTACCATGTCCAGCTCTAGAAAAACCACAACTATCCTTCCTGCCTACCAGCTTACAATTGAGACTCCCTTTCTAGGCTCAACACTGAGCATGAAACCAACCATCCAAACACCCCCCAGTGCAAGTCAGAGAGGGAAAGCTGTGAAGGACTGCTGTAAGCACAGTGTTCACTCAACCACAGCTCTGCCTCATCACAGTCCTGCCTGTTTCTGGTGGCAAGAGATACTTTACACTCCATAAACCATGGCTCTTACTTGCTCGACGCTTAGGAGTTGCAGATACCCAGGGTCCCAGAAAACTGCATACAAAGAAGAAAACTGGAATTTTCCTGAAGAGGAGAGAGGGGAAACGTGACCCAAACAGGAATCTTTTCAGATGGAACTACGTTCAGATTTCAAATCTGCCAAATCTGGCTGATGGAGACAACCAAATCCCAGGGCGTACTATTTACTGCCTTTATTTCCATTTTGAAAGCTCACTTAGAAATTCTGCAGATAATTTCTTTTATCTTTGTTTTTTTTAGCTCTCTTTCTGTAGCTGCCTCTTCTTTTGCTATTTCAAATGCTTACGTACTTGCTATGAAATCTCATCTGTCTCTCCCTCTGTCTCTCCCCTGGTTCTCACTGTCTCTCACCTCCCCTTATGCCACCAATACTGAAAAAAATTCTCACCCATCTCCCTCCAGAGGCGTGGGCTTACCAGAAGTTCTTCATTTTCCCAGTAGGTTCTCTTTGCTTTATAAGAGTCACCATAAAGGGATTAGAGGGGAGTCCCTACTCCCCAAGACCCCTCTCTCCTTCTAGGACTCCAAGTTTTGGCCCCAAGCTTGATCCTTCTCGCCCCTCTCAGGGCTAAAAGCAAAAAGAGTGCATCGGGGGGCATGTAATGACTCTTTAAGCTGAAGCAAAGGAAAGGGGTGGAGAGAAAGGCAGTCTGTAAGCCCAGGCCCAGCCAGGGGTGTGCCTGGCCCAAAGCTAACAAGGTTACACTGAAAGACGGATTGAATGGGAATAGTCTTGCTGAGAAGAAAAAAACCAGGATGTGGGAAATTTCACCAGAGAAATGCAGCAAGCTGCTATAGGAATACAGTGCAGGCTTTTAGAACAGCTATAGGGCACAGTGGAGGCTTTGAGAGCTGTTATAAGGGCATAGTAGAGGCTTTTAGTGGCCACAGGATTGAGCAAAGAGCTGCCTATTCTGAGGCATAGGTGTGGGGGCTCACTGGAGCCTTGCTGCCCAGTCAATCTAGGTTTAAACCCACTTCTTCTGCATTAGTGGTTATATGAACTTGAGCAACGTAATTAGCGTCCCATGTTTAACTATCTTATCTATAAAACGGGACGAAAATAGTTCCTTAACTGAGTTCCTGAGGGAATCAAATGAGATTGGCAAAGATGAAGAATCTCATGCCAGAGTCATCCCCTGGCATCCTTATCCTGATAACAAGTCATTATGTGCTTCCCTCTCTTGTCCATGCCTGCAGTCTTGTAGCATACCAGTCTCACAATCGCCCGTGAAGTTAGACTACACATCATTAACGCCACTGATGCTATTCATTGTGAATCAACTCTCTAACTTGCCATGGGAAATTCTGATACGATATTACCTCAAGCCTTTTAATTGCTCTCAATCTCTGAGATTAGTAGTATGGGATTGAATAGACCCACACATTATTTTCCATAAACAACTAGAGAGTGTGTTACTAGGATCACAGACCCAGACAGGAGTGTACACACACCACTGTCACACGTGCACAGGCCTCCTCCTGAACCTGAGCACTCCCTAGGAGAAACCGGACTCCTGGCCCTGTCCGGCAAGCACAGGATGCCTTACTTCCGGTTCCATCTCGGAGGATACAAATGTCGGAGGAACACGGGCACTCCAAGTCAGGTGGGCCAATCATCTCTGTAAATCGTGGTGCATAATAGTTTTGAGGTTTGCTTCCTTGAATTATTTTCACGTTTTTGACTCATTACATTTTTATTTTATTTTTGGTGTTTGTATATGTATACATGTTTTTACATGTGTTGGGGGATAGGGTACACACACACACTCACACACGCATGTATATGTATGTGTATGTATATATGTATGACCCTGAAGGGGCTCAAAATTGATATTGAGTATCTTCTTCCATAACTCGCCACTTTATTTAAGGAGGCATGGTCTCTCACTGAACCTGGCACTCACTGGGGATCTGTCCCTCATGCTGAGATTGGAGGTAGCTACCAGGTCTGCCTAATAGGGAATAGGGAATTCCAGGATCCAAACCCTGGTCCTCAGACTTGCGAGGCAAAAAGCGTTACCCACTGAGCCATCCCCTTATCCCTTACCTGTTTGCTGTTTCTGTAGTCTTTCTTACTTTGGCTTTCTCTGCTTGCTGGAGAGTCTCTGGTTGGTCCTTGACCAGGCAAGTCCTACTGTTCAAGCTTTCCTTCTGCGACTTTGTTCCTCTTGCCTACTCACTGTGGGAGATGGGGATGTCCCCTCTCCTTCCCAGAGAGGGACATTCATTTCTTCTTATTATGTGGTGCTATCCACAAGGCAGCCTGCTCGATATCAAAATTCCCAATCTCTGAGGCAACTGCCCTGGTTAGTAACATGAATGGCCCGAGACCTGCTTATTTGTTTAAGCTAGTTGAAGTTTATGTAAAATGAAAAAATGTGCCTCTGGGGTGCTTCCTAATGGCCTGAAATTATGGGAAACAAGCCAGCCTTAGATCTGCAGAGAGAAAGGCATTTTCCAAAAGGAATTTCTTTCTATACGAGCTCTGTGTTTTATGAATCTGTAAGAAAGAACAGAGGCAATTTTCCTGTACACGTAGCTGTTTCAGAAATCCTTCAAAGGGTTTGAGAGAACTTACCTTTATGCTTGCCCCTTCCCAAGCCACTTTGAAGAATTCTTTACAAGTAAAATAAGAAAGCAGGTGAATGGGCCTTTAAATAAAAGATAAGAGAATCAAAAGGAAACTAAGCTCCTAAGTGACAAGGCTTCCGGCCAGGCTGGCTGTTTATTTTAAATAGTGAATAACAACCCAGCAAGTTCTATAAAGACAAACATGTAAATCCTGAGAAAACAAAGCCATATACAACCTTTAAAGATACTTGTGTCTACTCCATCCATCTTAGCTGTCATTGACTGTATTTCCTAATGTGACATTGAATTCTCGGGGAAGAAGGATCAAACCTCACACTCTATCCTTGTTTGGATCAAGCTGTACACTGACGTCATAAGGCCTTAAGCTTTTTTGTCCTTTTATTTAATTATGTGTACATGTGTGCGTAATTTTGCATGTGACTGCAGTTACCTGCAGAGGCCAGAAGAGAAGAGGGCATCGGGTCCCTTGGAGTTGGAGTTTCAGGCAGCTGTGATTCAACAAACAGGTGCACGAGAACTGAGCTCAGGACCTCTTAAGTGCTATTAACCACAGAGGCATCTCGCTAGACTTAGTCTTGTTTTGTTTTGTTTTGTTTTCATTTTTGTCATTAACACTGTTCCCACCCCCACCCTTTACCTAACTATCCGTCCCTGAAAGGCCAACGGAAAGGAAAACTTGTCATTCACGACAGATCATAAATTCATTAAGAAAACATGACATTTCAAGTAATCAATTTTATATAGAAAAATTATTTATGCATGCTCCTTAACTCTCCATCATGTACACGAAGATCTGATAGTGTATATATGCACACTATCTTTCCTTGTCTATAAATCAAAATGACTTATTCCTTATAACTTAAATTAGGGATCACAGTCACAGTCATCTTTCTTGAACATCTGTTTTCTTTCATGTGTTTGTTCAAGCATTCGATACGTATTTATCGAATAACTGTATCACCAAATACATACTAGGAGTTGAGAAGACAAAAAGCATGAATAGCCACATGCCTGCCCTGAGGAAAATCACAGTGTAGAGGGGGAAGAAAAACGACTTACATTGCTGAGAATAAAACTGACTGTCAACAAGGATGAACTCACTCCAAGGGCACAGGAAAATCTTTCATCCAGGAGATGAAATCTGAAAAGATGACTAGAAGCCTACCAAGAGACTGGGGAAGATCAGTGCAGAGAAAGCAGACTATATTATAGAAGGAAGAAACTACATATGAAGAATGACTGGCTGAGCTTAGAGACAACTTGGTACTTAGTCAGTCATGGCCCTCCTACTTCGAACCCTAAACCCAACTCTACAGTTACAGCATAGACTGACCAGCTCTCTGCCACACAGAGCTTTCATGTGGATGGGGAGACAGACACCTAACACCTTTATAAAACAATTTCAGTCAGAACTTTTATTAAGACTATTAGGGAAATGTTTGCTAGAGAGACGTGTGGAGACTGGTCTAGATGGAGGGGGTCAGGGAAGGCTGCTCTGAAGGGATCGATGTTAACGGAGACTGGATGAAAATGAAGAGATAAGACTGATAAAGTAGTTGGAAGGGGAGAGATGGAAGGATGGAGGGAATGGAGGGGTGGAGGGGTGGAAGGATGGATGGGTAGAGAGGTTGAGGGGTGGAGGGATGTAAGGATGGATGGGCAGAGGGGTAGAGGAAAAGAGGGATGGAGGGGTGGAGGGATGGAGACCACAGACAAAATGTATTTCTGGTTTTGAGCTTAAACAACTAAATATATGGGAAACTTTTATGAAATATCCAATACAAGAAACTTGGTGAGGGATCCTGAATGATATTAAGGAGTTTAGACTTTGTTCTGGTTGTCATGGAAACTACCATACGTCTTTGGGTACCCAGTGACACTTTCAGGCATGGAAAGGATTCTGATGCTGCTTGAAGGATGGGAGAGACCCATTTGAACAACTCATACACATACACAAAACTAAAGCAAAGGTTTCAGAAAATAGCACTTATGCATGTAAATGTGCTATATTCTATTTTCCAATTCATTTCCTATCTCCTTTTCTAATAAATATGAACAGCTCAATATATTGATGTCAAAACCAGTAATGAGTTGCAAGTCATGGTTAGAAAAAACACTGGATTAGAACACAGTAGACACAATGCCTCTTACTTCCTGACACAGGACTTGGAGCATCACACAAAACTCACTGAATAGTGGGACAAGTTCTTATGTTTCCACATGAGTATGTTTTCTTTTAAATGTGATTTTGAAAGGAGTAATGATAACCTGATGACAATAATTAAAGATGTTGTGACCACCGCATTTAATTACGTTGTAGTTTTCGAATAAAGAGGGGTGTTTTAACCAGCTTCTTAATGGAATTGAGTTTGAAGCTTTATTCATCTGCCTTTGCTTTCAGTGTAAAGGATCCAGAGTGACTGGCAGCATGTGTGAGTTGTGTGAGGGTCCTGTAAATTAGCCACAGCTAGAGCCTGAAACTTATAAAAATATCTAGCTGAGATGCTGATTAACAATCAGAGAGTTGCAAAACCTAAGACTCCCACTGTCCTGCCTTGGGTTCAGTTTTACTGTAAAGAAATTCTACCCTGATCAAAGCTCTATTTTTAAATCTGCTTATTTTGGTCCTGTGCACATAATTGTAGCCTAATCATCTAGACTGAGAGCAAGCAAACAGAGTCCTGTGGTATACTCATCTCTCTGTGTAATCGCTCACAAATACATGTGCTCTCATTGTGAAACAGGAATGCCAAAGACACAGCAACTCTGACCTTGCCAACCCCAAAAGCTTTTCAGGGTATTATTTTTGCTTCCTCTAAAATATGATCATTTCCAGTTCTCCAAGGAAGAGAAAAATCAATCTGCCACCCACCAGAGCACACATGCTCCAGAGAGCGGCTGCTGTATTTGCTGCCTGTGGATCTCCAAGTTTACAGCAGCTGGTTCGTGTCCTAAGACTCATTCGCTTTCCTCCACACCATGCATACTGGGCCATCAGCATGGTTCTCTATGTACTGGCAGGGCTTCTTCTCTAACAGTGGAGCCAAAAGCTACATTCAAATCAGCCCCCAGGATGCTTAAAACAGATTACTGGACTCCAGCCCCAGAAGATTTAAGGCAGGTCCAAAAATTTGCATTCTAACAGGCTCCAAAATGTTGTTGCTTCTGCTGCTGTTCCTGGTAGTGGCGGTGGTGGTGACCCACTGGAAGCATCTGCTTATTCAGGTCATGTTTGCAACTCCTTTAAGCCCTTTGTTGCCACAGGTACTGACTTGCAACTGACTGTAAGTGTACAATAATTGTTTGCTAAATAAGAGTTTTGAAGAATTATCAGTTTAACCAGTAATATTTCCTGAGACCCTTAGAGATAATGAAAAGACACATGCAATACATTCCTTACAAGACATCTGTTTTTCAAATGTACCTGTCAGAGAGGGGATAGGAACTCCAACAGTCAACTAACCTGGAACCTTGGGGGCTCCCAGAGACTGAACCTCTAAAGAGTAAGCATGGGCTGGACATAGGCTTCCTGTACATATGTAGCAGATGTGCAGCTTGGTCTTCATTAACAATTGGAGAAGCGGCTGTCCCTAACTCCATTGCCTTCCTTTGGATCCTATTTCCATAACTGGACCACCTTGTCTGGTCTCAGTGGGAAAGAATGTGCCTAGTCTTGCAGTGACTTGATGTGCCAAGGTGAGTTGGTACCCAGGAGGGCCTCCCCCTCTCCAAGGAGGAGAGAGGGAGAGAGAGGCTGTGTGAGAGAGGCACTGGGAGGAGAGGGGGAAGCTGCAATCGGGATGTAAAGTGAATGAATGAATTAATGAATGAATGAATAATTAATTAATATAAATAAATAATATAGAAACCGTAAGGGTATAATAAATAAATAACCTAATTAATTAGTGATATATATATATGGCAGAATAAGTAGATATACCTGTCTCCTCTTTATGCCATCATCATTCACCAACTCAATGCTATTAATAATAAAATTGAGCTCCTACACACAAGCCTTCATTAATAAAACAGAACGATCATTAATCCTGAAATTCCTTCTTCTTTTAGGAGAAACCTTAAACACTCTCCTGTATGTTGTATGCTGCATCCCATGGCATCACACCCATTTCTGCTTGGTGGGAAGATGCTCTCTCTCTCTCTCTCCTCCTCTCTCTCTCTCTCTCTCTCTCTCTCTCTCCTCTCCCTCTCCCTCTCCTCTCCTCTCCTCTCCTCTCCCTCTCCCTCTCCTCTCCCTCTCCCTCTCCCTCTCCCCTCCTCTCCCTCTCCCTCTCCCTCTCCCTCTCCTATCTCTATCTCTATCTCTCTCTATCTCCACTAGGTGGCAGTGTGATCCTGAAATCTGAAACCTTAGCTAAGGAATCAAGAACTTGATTTCCCATTCCCATTACTTAGTAGAAAACTGATTTTATGCAAATGTCCCATTCTCTGTTATTTTCCGTGTGTAGAAAGTAAAGTGTTATAATTGATTCCGTTTTAGGGCTGCTCTCAAGATAGATGCACAAATACAATACACTCTGATTGTTCTCAGAAGCATGTTAAAGAGCAACAAAATGAACAACTAAAATCAACTCTGCCCCACCACATAAACCATGTATATTCTGCTCGTAACCACCACCAGGCGAGCCTTCTAGCTAACAAACCAACCCTTACAGTGAGCTTGGAAGGCACACACTTTAGCTTGCTAGAAACTTTGCTTTGTCGCAGCAAGAAAAATTAACCTCTGACTCAGTTTACTTATTTGTAAGCGACTAATAAAAATAATATAATATAGTAATAAAATAATAAGTGTTCTCTTTATGGACACACTTTAAGAATTATATTAAAACATAATACATACCCTGGCACACAACCCTTTTAGCTTGATTTATTTTGCTTATTGGAACACATTTTCCTCTGCCCTTTATTCCTCACCTGACCCCACTCTGCTTCGTAAGTCATGGTTCGTTGAGATGTTGAGAAATAAAGTGTGGCTACATGCTACAATATAACCTGGCCAATACACAGCTACTCAAGAAATCCACCTAGAGCGTCAAGGTAAGCCAATCAATAGCCTTCCTCCTTTCCTTTTCATACTCTATAAGCTTTCACACATGCTTCTATTCTTCTTCCCACAGAACTGCCGTAAACTCATCCTCCAAGCTCAGCTCTCTTTCAGCACCTTCCTGAACACAATATTCTGTGATTTTTCAAGAATCTTTCTCATCATGATCTCTTTTGTGCTTTATAACAATCCAACGAAACAGATGCAGCCACCCGGCTTTCTTGGCAAAGAAACTATGTTGAAGACACCTGTGTGGGTTCAGTTAGGGATGAAGAAAATACCTTAGTCTATTGAGTACAGAAAAGGTCATCCTAACAACCACTGAGGATCCAGTCATAGGTGTCTAAAAGACACTTGACACTTGCATTCATGATGCCCAATGCCTGACTTTGTTTTATACATATACATGTAACTGTTTTCCTACATATATGTGTGTGCACGAATGTGTGTATCCATTCCTGTGCATACACAGGGCTTCTTTCGCTTTGGAACTGCAATGCAAATATTTTAGAAAATATAGCAACAGGAAATAAAACCGCCACTCCTGGTTTCCCCACCTAGGGAAGACTCACCCTCTCCACGCTAGCCTGTTTTCTTGAGTTCCTTGTCTGCACATAACTGCGGTCACTGTGGACATATAGCAAAACTTTACTGTCTCTTTAAATGGACATCACTTAAAGAATGCATGCATTTGCTTTTCCAAAATCTTAATGCTATCATATGTCACATACAACATATCAAATTCTCACTGGAGATGTAACTCAGTCATAGACACATACTTCACAACACAGCAAATTCCAAGGGTACAAACCTCGTACTTGAGGTGTAACTTAAAATGCTACAGCTTTTAATATAGCCGTCGACAACCTTGAGAGAGAAAACATCTATACAAAAGAGGCATTTGAGTAACAGCGGGAAACTCGGCTGCCAGAAACTCTTTTTTTTTTTTTTTTTAAGATTTTTTTTTTCTCACCTAGAGCCACGTGGATTGTAAGCTCACAGGCAAACAGCTAACCAGAAAGCCGCAAATGCATGCACAGACATTCCGGTGGTTCCTAAGGGCACCCACAGGAGTCCTTCTTTCTATTACTTCCTTTCACTTCAAATCTCTCTGAAACCATGGCTGATGCCAGGAATAGCAGCGGCAACTGAAACCTGGACAGGTGATAAAGAGTCTTCATTATTAACGACTGAGCTTAGAGCTGTTAGGAGCTGACGGGGCGCCAACATCAACACAGTGGTTCCAGGATTAGACAGCTCACAGAGTACCTGCAGAGAAATCAGAGTGTACAGAACTTGGGAGGATGGCGACAGAGGAGGGTAGGGATCAAACGTATTTTCTCGGTCTATGCTGGCTGAGGGCTTCCTGTGGGATTCCTTCTAGAATGACAAAAGAATGCACACTTCCTTGCTACCAGAAATTACACCTAAACTTTTTTCTCTTTTAAACATAGTTCATCAACATTTTACAATTTTACAAGTGAGGTGTGGCTCAAAATATTAAATGAATTGCTAAAGAAAATGTCATACAGAAGCTATACCAACCTCAGGTTTCTCTGATGAGAAGTTTTGCCTACCTACGATTGTACTCATAAGCACATGCGCATGCGTACAATGCTTAAGAAGGTTCTCCATTCCATTCTGCAGCTAATTATTGGCTCTATTCTCCTCTCCCCATTGACTCCTAAACTATTTCAAATGTTGGTTAAAATAATAATAATAATAAATAACAATATGTATCTTTTACTGGTTACCAAATTGGTTCTCTGATGGAGGTATGCTCAAGGGTTTAGCACTGACAAAACAACCAACGGAAGTCATTAACATGCCCCGTGCAAGACATCAAACAGATTGGGACCGGTCCTGTTTCAGGACTTCTACTCTAAATTCTCTCTTTAACTTGGTTTATCGAGAGCCTTGGTTAAATTTTAATGTCGGTTTTCTCTATAAGAGTGTAGCCCTGGTAAGTTGAGCATGTTTCAGTGAAAGGAGGCCACACGAATATCCCAAAAAATTTGAATGGCACAAATTGGACTTGGTGGATGGTTTGGTTTGGTTAGATTTGTGAACACAAAGTCAGGTGACTAGGGAAGTGAGCATGGATCTTGGGAAAGTTGTGAGTAAACACGCACATGCACATTATATGAAATTCTGAAAAGACTCACATATTTGTGTAATTTTGGTATTCTGTCCTATAATGCTCTGTGGCTCTGTCTACATCACATTTTGTGTTGGATTTTAAAGTATCACAAGCTAGGGGTCTTGATCATCTATAATCTCATGTATACCTCATTCATTGTAGGCTGCAGCCAATTGTTATCATTTTCCTAAGCAATCAACATTCCAACCAGCTTCACATTCAGTACATATGCCATGCCTTCTCTGTCCTCAGGAATGAATAGATACGTAAATCCCAAACCTGGGACATATTGTAACTCACCTAAAAGGACACCAAAGAAAGGGATAGAGCCACGCATTAGCAAAGTAATCTAGCTACAGAAAGATAGGCATAACTAATACTGTCCAGAGGGATTCAAGAGCATCTCATAGAAGTTTGACACTTTAGCTTAGTGATGAGAAATGAACCGTATACTACATGGCAAAGGGGGTAGAAGGTTTCAATAACTTGAGCAAAACTTAGAGGTATGAAATGTATGTGCAGCCTTTAATTGGGGTAAGGCATGACTTACCTTCTGAAAATAATATTTGTGTGTCATTCTTTATGTAGGGATTCAGTGAGTATTGTTAGAGTTTCTTTGGTAAATAAGAGAGCTGACAACATTTATGATTTTTTTAATATTAGACTACTGTAGTGGTTTGAATATGCTTGGCCCATGGAAGTGGCACTATTAGGAGTTGTGGCCTTGTTGGAGTAGGTGTGGCCTTGTTGAAGGAAGTGCATCACTGTGGGGTGGGCTTTGAAGCTCTACCCAATGTGGAGGAGTCAGTCTTCTCCTAGCAACCTTCAGATCAAGATGTAGAACTCTCAGCTCCTCCCAAGCCATGCCTGTATGGATGCTGTCATGTTCCCACCTTGATGATAATGGACTGAACCTCTGAACCTGTAAGGCAGCCCCAATTAAATGTTACCCTTATAAGAGTTGCCTTTGTCATGGTGTCTCTTCATACTAAAGGAAACCCTAACTAAGACAGATGTTGGTACGAGAGACTGCAGTATTGCTGTGATAGGCATGACCATGCTTTTGTTGGGAAGAATGTGGGTTTGGGAACTTTGGATTTGGAAAGCAATGGAGTGCTTTAAGTGAGGATTTAATGGGCTATCCTCGTAGGAAAGGGAAGAATTTGTTGCTGGAGATGATTTGAACTAAGCCTGGCTTTAGAGGTTTCAGAGAAAAGGAATTTTAGTATGTCATGGGCAGAATATTTTTATAATATTTTGAAGAATATGGCTGCTTTTTGCCCAGTCTGAAGAGTCTGCCTGAGGCTAAGGGAAAGAGATTTCTATTAATTGCATTGATAAAAGAAGTCTCAGAAAAGCCCATCATAGACTTTGTCCTCTGGTTTTCGCTCATGAGGAGTGTTTTGATCAAGCACAGCAAGCATAGAAATGAAAACTATGAAATGTATGGTTCAAGGAAAAACTGGACACCAGAAAGTGCAATGGATCTAAATTCTATATTGAAGGAGATTAAACAGAATAAGGGAGTGGTAACTTTGGGGCAAGATTCCACTTAGCTCAGTTTTTTGTTTATGCATTTGCCATCAAATAAAAAGAGTTATATCATGTTAGGTGTTAATATCTTATCATTGACATTCAATGACATTTGCTACCATAAAAAAAATCTGAATAAAAAGGCATTAATTACTGACTGACATAGTTGGGGGGGGCATTATTATTGTCTACAAAGTAGTATTAATTTGGAAATTCTATAAGGCTAGGACGTAAGGAATACCGAGTGTCCCTATGACACTGACAAGGGGAAAGAGAGAAGACTTCTTCCTGAGAATAAGATAAATGATTTGTCAGTGCCTCAATTATCAGTCTTTTTCTCCCATTCAAACACTTCTAAACCCTCCTAAAGTTGGGTACTAGGAGGAGTCAACAGAGCAGGAAGATTGCAAAACTTTTCTATCCTTAAGAAAAACTCAAGGGTAAATAGTGATACAGATTACCTTAAGAAAACAAATTTTTAGAGAAATTTTCTATAATTCTTTTAAGCTGTTCATTAAGAAAGTCAGTGAAAATGTTTGTAGTAACATGTGGAATATTTTGGACTTTAGGATAAATAATGGAAACCTGGCATATAAATTAGGATTAAAAATAAAAATGTCTAGAGGGTGTTAGTACCAAATAATAAAGAGCAGGAAAGAGCTTTGAGCATGTATTATGATATGTTGTTTATGAAAAGTCAGCACCTCTGACATTCCTCTACAGAAACTCTTTGGAGTAAAATACTCTAAAGAATTTCACATATTTCTGTATTTTATAATGCATCCTGCTCCATGAACACTGTGTTGACAATCCAACCAAAACAATTGTGAATATTCAAACAAAATGAAATTTTTTAAAAGATTCCCAATAACCTTATATTATTTTATTCAAGGGTTAGCATCAGAAGATTTGATTATAAGATGTGATTTTTTATCTCTTTATTTAAAGTGTGTGTGTGGTATGTTGTGTGTGTTGTGTGTGTGTGTGTGTGTGTGTGTGTGTGTGTGTGTGTGTGTGGTGTTAGCATCAGAAGATTTGGGGTAACATGTGAAAAAGAAATGAAAAATCCAAGAGAATCCTCTATAAAGACTTGGTAATGGCTTCAGGCTGCAAAATGAAGGCATGGGATCAAGAATAGGAGATGTGCAGGGAAAGGTCTGAAATAGAAGTCACCCTCTCTGCTGAGATGAGCTCTCTAATGGAGCTCAAAAAGAAGACAGGAGAAACGCAGAGAGGAGATGGATGCGCTCAAAAGAAAATCAGCATGCCCACAGTGTACATCCCCAAACTGCTGCAGTCAAGTATAACAATGTATCAAAGAAGCAATGGAAGAATAAGTAACCAAAATTATTGGCCTTGTTAAGCATAACCTGCTACATAGGATTGGTTCAGAAGCAGATGGAGAAAAATCACAACCACATGAGTTTTTTTAACTGTAGATGTTCCTTTTCACTTTGTTATCTGATAGAACGTTGTTTAACATGTGAAATGTCACTGCAAGAATTATAAAAGAACCAGAAAATATCTGTCTCTTGGTGCAGTCTTAAGGAATGGCACTTGGCTACAGATTTGCACCATAATAAATTTGCCCATAAATATGTCCAATAAGCACAGAAGATGAGAAAAAATAACTTTCATATTATATCCAGGAGCTAAATGATAGGTCCTAGGTATGTTACTGGGAGTAGTTTCAAAAGAAAGAAAAATTGGTTGGCCGTTGTTACATTGTAGATCATCATAAAAAGGGTGTTTTCAAAGAAATTGAAACCTTCTTTAAGAGCCTCAAGGTTTACAGTGTTGCCTACAGCACCCACCATACTCATTTTTATTACTCTGTGTTCAGAGTTACACTAACTGCAGACCAACTGGAAACTGGGCAATAGCAATTCATGGTTTTACCTTAAATGAAGCACTTTTCTGATGAATCTGAGCTCTACAAGTTTTCTCAAATGAAAAATAGTAAAAGTAAACCTAATACAGGATCTGTCTCTTTACGGGCTGTCTTCCAAAACCTCTTCCCTTTCTATCAGACTACACGCTGAATACTTCCCATCAGAAGCCCCACCTTTTCTCATTAGAAGGCTTTAAAAAATTCCAAAAGAATTATGGCACATAACACTGATAGAGCACCACCAGTCATAGGTTCTCTATTCTGTGTGCTCACACAGATGAAATGATGCTACCTTTTCTCTCAGAGACAGGAGAGTATAAAAGAGCATATGGGAGCATCTAAACTCAGAGAACTTGTGTTGTAATGATATTTCTTTCTGCTTAGGTCATTTATGTTACCGGATGAAAGACACACACACAGCCTTATATTTCAAAATGCCTTGTGCAGCACAAAGTGGCATCTGCTACCCTCCATGCTGTTAGAACCCATTTCTCTATGGAAATGGGCCCTTTTTTTTTCTTTTTGGGGGGAAAGTTTGGGGGGGGCCTTTGTTGGGGGGAGTGGGTGTGGCCTTTTTAAGGGAATTTTCATCACTTTTTTGGGGGGGTTTTTGAAGCTCTCCCAATGTGGCGGAGTCAGTCTTCTCCTACCCAAAAACCTTAAAGATCAAGATGTAGAACTCTCAGCACCTCCAAAAGGCCTTTCCTGTAGGGATCTGTCAGTTCCCCCCTTGATGAAAATTTGGCCCAAACCCTAAAACCTGTAAGGCACCCCAAATTAAAATGTTACCCTTATAAGATTTTGCCTTTGTCTTTGGGGGTCTCTTCATACTAACGGGAACCCAAAACTAAAAAACAGATGTTGGAAACGAGAGACTTCAGTTTTTTTTCGTGTTTGGGGCATGACCATGCTTTTGTTGGGAAAATTTTTTTGGGGGAAACCCTTTGGGTTTTGGAACAAAGGAGGCTTTAAGTGAGGTTTAGGGGTATCCTCGTAGGAATTTTGGAAAAGACTTTTTTGCGGGAGATAATTGAACTAAGCCTGGCTTTAGGGGTTTTGGGGAAAAAAGGAAAATTTTAGTATTTTTGGAGCAGATTATTTTTATACTGTTTTGAAGAAAAATGGCTGTTTTTTTCCCGTCTGAAGGTCTGCCTGGGCTAAGGGAAAGAATTTTTTTAAATTTGGGATTGAAAAAAAGAAGTCTCAAAAAACCCCATCATAGACTTTGTACTCTGGTTTTCGCTAAATGAAGAGTGTTTTGATCAAGCACAGCAAGCATAGAAATGAAAACTTTTAAATGTATTTTTTAAAGGGAAAATTTGGACCCAAAAAAGTCCCAAGGGATTAAATTCTATATTAAAGGGAAAATTAAACAGATTAAGGGATTTGGAAACCTTTGGGGAAAGATTCCCCCCTTTGCCCCGTTTTTTTTTTATCCCAATTTTCCCAATAAAAAAAGGGAAAGAGTTATATCATGTTAGGTGTTAATATCTTAAACATTGACATTCAATGACATTTGTCCCATAAAAAAATTTTGAAAAAAAAAGGGGCTTTAAAATTACTGACTGAAATATTTGGGGGGGGCATTTTTAAATTGCCTACAAAGTAGTTTTAAATTTGGGAAAAATTTAAAAAGGCTAGGAGTAAGGAATACCGGTGTTTATGAAACTGAGAAGGGGAAAGGAGAAAAACTTCCCTTCCTGAGAATAAGTTTTAAATGATTTGTCAGGCCCCCTTTTATCAGTCTTTTTTCCCTTTTCAAAAAATTTTTTAAACCCCCTCCAAAGTTGGGAACTAGGGGGAGTAAAACGGAGCAGGAAGTTTGGGAAAAAACTTTCTACCCTTAAGAAAAATAAAGGGTAAATGAGATACAGTTTTCCTTAAAAAACAAATTTTTAGAGAAATTTTCTAAAATTCTTTTAAGCTGTTCTTTAAAGAAAGTAAGTAAAAAATTTTTTGTAGTAATATGGGGAATTTTTTGGGGAACTTTGGGGATAAATAAGGGAAAACCTGGCATAAAAAATTAGGATTAAAAAAAAAAAAGGGTCTGGGGGTGGTTAGTACCAAATAATAAAGAGCAGGAAAAAGCTTTGAGAAAGTATTATGATATTTTGTTTAGGGAAAAGTCAGCCCTCGGGACTTTTCCCTACAGAAACTTTTGGAGTAAAATACTCTAAAAAATTTTTCACTTTTTTCTTTTTTATAATCCCATCCTGCTCCTTTAACACTGTGTTGACAATCCAACCAAAAAAATTTGTGAAATTCAAACAAAATTTAAATTTTTTTTTAAAGACCCCCCAAAAACCCTTTAATTTTTTTTTTTAAAGGGGTTAAGTTCAGAAGATTGATTTTGATGTGATTTTTTTTTCTCTTTTTTTAAAGTGGGGGGGGTGGGGGGGTGGGGGGGGTGGGTGTGGGGGTGGGGGTGTTGACGGTTTGGGGGGTTTCATTTTAAAAAGAAATGAAAAAATCCGGAGTTTCTTAAAGCCCCTTGGAAAAGGGCTTCAGGAGGGCAAAAATTGGGGCGGGGTTAAAGGGAATTTGGGGTGCAGGAAAAGGTCTTTAAAATAAAAACCCACCCTCCTGCTAAATTTTGGCTCTCAAATGGGGGGCCCCCCCGGAAAGGGCCCCCCCCGGAGGAAACGCAGAGAGGGCGGAGGCGCTCAAAAGGGAAAATCAGCATCCCCAAAATGTACATTTCCCAAAGGGCTGCAGTCAATTTTTTAACAATGTATCAAAGAGGAAATGGGAAGAATAAGTAACCCAAATTTTTGGGCCTTGTTAAGCAAAAAAAACCTCCCCTACTTGGATTGGTTTTTTCAAAAGCAGTTGGAAAAAATCCCAACCAAAATGGGGTTTTTTCCAGATGTTTTTTTTCCCGGGGGTTATCTGTTTAAAAGGTTTTTTAAACTTTGGGGAAATTTCCCTCCGAATTATAAAAAAAACCGGTTTTTCTGTCCCCCTTGGTGCCCGCCCAAAGGAATTGGGACTTGGGGCTCAGAGGGCCCATTTTTTAAAATTTTTGGGCCCTAAATTTTCCAAAGCCGGGGGAAGATAAAAAAAAACTTTCTATTTTATCCAGGAGCAAAATTTTGTTGGGGCCCTTTAGGTATGTTTCTGGGTGTTTTCAAAATAAAAAAAAATTTGGGTTTCCCGTTGGTTCCTTTGTGGGCATCTTTTAAAAAGGGGGGTTTTCAAAGAATTAAAAACCCCTTTTTTTGTCCCAAGCGTTTTCAGTGTTCCCCCTACGCCCCCCCATACTAAATTTTTTTCCCCCTGTGTTAAGAGTTACACTAACCCCAAGCCCAAACGGGAAAACCCGGGGAATTTAGAAAATTAAAGGGTTTTCCCTTTAAATTTGAAGCCTTTTCTGATAAATTTCTGAGCTCTACAAGTTTTCTCAAATGAAAAAATAAAAGAAAACCCCCTTTAAAGGAGGGGGCCCTTCTTTTTAGGGGCCCTGTTTTAACCAAAACCCCCCTTCTTCCCCTTCCCCCTATCGACACCGCTGAATATTTCCCCTCCAGAAGCCCCACCTTTTCTCATTAAAGGCTTTAAAAAATTTCCCAAAAGAATTATGGACAAAAACACGATCGACACCACCAGCCCAAAAGGTTTTTCCCATTCTGTGTCCCTCACACAAAAAAAAAATGATGCTCCCTTTTTCTCCTCAGCGACAGGAGAGTATACAAGGCATATGGGAGCATTTTAAACTCAGAAAACCCTTGTGTTGAAATTGTTTTTTTCTTTCGGTTTTAGGTCATTTTTGTTCTGGAAAAAGGGACACACAAAAACGCCTTTAATATTTAAAAAATTAGGGCCTTGTGCACCCAAAAATTGCTGGGCATTGGCCAAAACCCTCCAAGGGGGTTTAAAAAAAACCCATTTCTCTAGGGTTTAACCCCAAAATTTTTCCCTTACTTACTACTCCTAAAATTTCCCTTTCGGGGCTGTTTTTTAGCCCCTTTTTGGGCCCAAATTTCATGGCCCCCTTTTTTTTAAAACCCCCTACAGCATGGGGGCTCTCCCCCCTCTCCCTCCCCCCCTTTTTTCCCCTTTTCCCTTTCCATGGTGGTTTTCCTTTTTTTTTCCCCTCTAAACCTTTCCCCTCTAGCCCCCCCAAAATCCAAACTCCCCTATTTCTTTCTGCCCAAAGCTTTTGACTTTTGACTCTTTATTCCCCACAACCCACAGCCCAACTGAGGGCAGGGCACTCGGGTTTTCTGTGAGATTCTCTCATTTTTGGGGGGAAAACAGCCCAAAAAGGGCCCCAAAATTTAAATTTTTTGCAATAAGCAGCTTTAAGTCACCCCAATCCCCGATTTGGAAAAGAGTTATTCTTTCTGTGTGTTTCTTTTTTTTAGTGTGTTAGATATGACGGGAAACCCCCCCCTTTTTTTTCGGAAAAATTGGGGACTTTCTATAAGGCCCTTTAAATGAGCCCTAAATAAAATTTTTAAATCAAAGATACCCTTTTCCCGGGCATAAAGCTTTCCCTTTTCCAAAAGTTTAAATATTTTTCCCTGTGGTTTGGGTAAAATCTTTTTATTTTATATGAAAAACCCCCCAAAAAATTTTTTCCCCAAAACCCCTAGAAAGCCAAATCTAACAAAAGAAATTTTCCCCAAAATTGTAAAGACCCTTCCGTATTTAACAAAATCAAACCGTGTTAAATTTATGTTTTTATAGTTAAACACAAAAACACCCAAATAGCAACAAACTTAAAAATACCCCCAAGATTTGAGTAAATTTGCAGATCTCTAAAAAATTGGCTCTTGGAGGATGGGGTTTTCAGGGAAAAAAGTCCACACGAAAGGGGACAGTAGGACCCGCAAAAATACAGATAAGAAAAAGCTCTAGGGGCCCAAAAGAAAACTCCCCCGGGAAATTTCCCCAAAAATTGCCCCGAAAAAAATACACAGGAAAAAATTTGGGTCTAGACCCAGTGTTTTAAACCCCTGTGGGTGTAAACCCTAAGGGGAAAAAGGGACCTTTTTTTAGGGGTTCCAAAAAATTTCTACTTCAAAAAAGGGATATTTACTTTTATGTTTTAAAAACGGGTAGCAAAATTTTCAGTTTTAAAGTAGCAACAAAAATTTTTTTTAAAGGGTTGGGGGTCACCACAAAAAGGGATGAATTAATTGTCCCAAAAGGGGGCTAAAAGCATTTAGGAAGGTTGGAGCCTTTGGGTCTAACGATCAAAAACTTTTTTGATAAGAAGCTTTTTGGAAAATTTGGTTTCCGAAGACTGGCTTTACTTCAAAAATAATTTATGCCAAAGAGGAGCAGTTTTAAACCACCCCCCCAGACATTTTGTGGTGGGGTTTCCATGCTTAAAGATTCGTCATATGCAAAGAAAACCTCAAAAACCTGATCTTGATCCAGAAACATAGAAAGGGAGCTCTGGCTCTGAAGCCCCTTTTCCCTTAAACACACTTTTGGGAAAGGATTAAAGCGCGGTTAAAGTTTCTCCCCAGATTTTAAAAGGGTTTCCAGTCAAACCCCCATGGTTTACTTTCTATAGTCCCCCAAAACCACAATAAATTTGGAAGAAAACTTGCATGGGTTTTATATGGGGGGCCCCCAAGGAAAGGAAAAGGAGAGAAGGAGAATTGAATAAAAATCAAAATTTAATTTTAAATTTAAAATTTTTAGGGCAAAAATAAGCCCCCTAAAAAGCTACCGGGATGGTTTGGGAAAACTGCTTCACTTTAAAATTTCTGGGAAATTTTTTAAATGTTTCCCTTTAAAGGGATTCAAATAAAATCCCACTTTAAATTTAAAAAAAATTGGTCTTCTTTTCCCATATGTATTTTTCTATAAAGAATGGGGAATTTAGTGCCTAATGTAAATATTTTGGTTTTTTTTTGTCTTACCATGAAATAAACCCAAAAAAAACCAGATCATACAGTTAACACAAGGGTTAATTTAAACTGAAAAGTGTAAATTTTAAAACTTTTTGGTTTAAAATGTTTTTAAAACCCCAACTAGGGGCAGATTTTGCCTCCCTTCCCTTTTTAAATCCCCCCGACCCCCTGAATTTCAATTAAATATCAAAAAAATTTTTTAAAATTTAAAAACCCCCTTTTGTCTTGCTCCCCCCAAAACCCCAAAGCCTGTTTGCCCCCTAATTATTTAGGGAATCCTTTTGGGGAAAGGGCCTTTTTGGCCAAAGGGGGAATTTTTGAATGGGAACCAAACTTTTGGGGGAGTGTAATGGGTAAGGGAAGCGGGACAAACCACATGGAAGGCTAAGGAGGGCTTGTCCCTCCGGCATTCTGGGGAAACACAATTACCCAGTCACCGATTGCCTTGTGGGTAAAAACTAAGATTTCCCTTTTTTTTAAGGCAAAAAATCTTTCGTTCCGTCTTAGATTTTTTAAACATTTTTTTTGGGTTTTTAAAGGGTTTTAAAAACATTTTTTTTTCGAGAATGGGTTTAACTTTTTTGGGGGAACCTTTAATCCAAAGGTGGCCCCGACTCACCAAAAACCAGTTTTCTAACAAGGCTGCCTTTCTTAATTTTACCCCAAAAAAACCCTAATTAAAACTTTTTAACCAAAAATTAAACTCTGCCCCCAATTTTTATGTGAAAAAAAAATGCCTAAAGAAAACCCAATTTTAGCAAAAAAAGGAAAAGGTGGGGGGCCAGGGGCCTTTAGCCCTAGGCCCCCTTAAAAGAGTCCAAAGTTCAGATAGATCCCCCTTGTAAAGTTCAAGTCCCAACCTTTGTTTAAAAAGGGAAAAAAGAGGTTCCGGGTTTTAGCCGGGCCCCTAAAAAACCAAGTGGGGAAAAAAACCATTGTTTATTTTTAAATTATTTTTAAAACCAAATTTTTCATGGTTTTAAGCAGAAATCCTTTACTCACAAGATTTTGGGAAAAATTGGTGTTTTTCCAACAGTAACTTTCCAAAATTTTCCTGGGGGCCCGCCACATTTTTTTTCCTTTTAAAAAAAAATTTAAAAACCCATTTGAAATTTTATTCCCCTATCAAAAGAAATTGGGACCCAAGGTTTTTGTGAAAATTCCTCGGGAAAGAATTTCACTTTCCACCCCCAATGGAAAATTAAATGGAAAAAATTTAAACCGCCTTGGATGAAAAGAATTTTTCCCCAAAAATGGAAAAATCTTTTCCAAAAGTAAAAGCCCCAAAGAAGGAATTTTTTTCCAAATTAATTTTTTTGAAAATATAAAAAAAATAAACCCCCTTCCCCCCGTACCATTTTTTTTTTTGGAAAAAAGAAAAAAAGTTCCCAAAATTTTGGGAAAAAAATTAATTTCCCCCCTTCTTTTCAGCTAAAAGGAAAACAAAAAACCCAATTTTCAAAGATAAGGAAAGAAAAAAAATTTAAAAGAAAAATTTAATTAAAAAAGTTTAAAAAATTGGGTGTTTTTTGAAAATTTTAAACCCCCCAAATTTTTTTGATAATTTTCCCGACATTAATTTCAATAAAACCCCGGGTTTTTTCCCAACTTTTTTCCCTATATAGAAAAAAAAAAACCCCTTGAAAAGAAAAATTAAATTTTTTCAAAGAAAAGCAAACCAAAATTTTTTTGGTAATTGCAATAACCTTTTGTAAACCGTTTTTTGGAAAAAATTTAATGGGGCTTTTGTTTTTTTATTGGGCCTTCATAATTTTCCCCCCAAATGGGGGTTTTTGATTTTAAAAAACGGGTATTTCTCCCCTTAAAATCCTCTATGAAAAATTAAATTGGCCAAATTTTCTGAAAAACTCTGATTCCCAAAAAACCCTCATAAAGAAAAATTTTTTGGGCTTTCTGAGATGATTACAAAATTAAGCCTTTTAAAAAAGGAAAAGGGGAAACCCTTCAAAATGAAAATTAAACAAAATTAAAAGAAAACTTTTATACCCAAAAAACCCTGGTTTCAAAAGGGTTTAAAAACCCCCTTAAAAAAAGGAGGAATTTAAATGAAAATTTTTTAAATGCCAAAGCCAACGCAATGAATAAAAAATAAATTTTAAGGAGGGGCCCCCCCAAAAATTTCCCTTTTTTTATAGGCTCCTTTTTTTTTTCAAAAACCAATCATTTCCCCCACATTTAGAAAAGCCCAAGATTGGGCAAAAAAAATTTTTGACAATTTTTTAATTGCCCCAACCCCTTTTAAAAATTTCCCCAAAATATTCCCGGAAGTGTGAAATAAAAATTTTGAAAATTTTTTAAACCCCCCTAAACCCCCCCCCCCCCCCCCCCCGTTTTTGTTTGCCCCCAAATTCCACATTTTCCCACGGGAATTTTGGGAAAAGCAGGGGAAAATTTTGAAGAAAAACCAAAAAACGTTTATGGAAAGAAAAAAGCCCCCTTTGCAAAAATTTATAAAAGCATTTTAAAGTTTTTTGTTTTTTAAAATATTTTTGGTATTTTTTGGGATGGGTAAAAAATACTTGGCCATGCCCCCCCTGCCTGGCCTGAAAGCTCCCCAATAAATTGTTTGTGATATCCCCCTTTCCTCCTTTTTTTTATTTTTCCCCCTTTCCCGCCCAAACCTCCCCTGTTTCCTTCCTCCCCCCCTTCCCTCCTCCTCTTACCCTCCTCCCCTCCTTGTTTTTCCTTTTCCGCCCCCTCCACCCCCCCCCTCCCCCCCTTTTCCTCTCTTTCCTTTTCCTTTTTTTCCCCTCCTCCCCTTCCTTTTTTCCCCCCCTTTCCTCCCTTCCTCCCTTCCTCTTCCCTCTTTCCCCCTCCCCTCCCCCCCCCCCCCACCCCCCCCCCCCTCTTCCCCCCGGGCCTCCTCCTTCCTTCCTTCCCCCATTTCCTCCCCCTATTCCTCCCCCCTTTTTTCCTCCCCCCTCCTCCTCCCCCCCCCCTTTCCCCCTTTCTTTTCCTCCTCCCCTCCTCCCCGTCCCTTTCCCCACCTCCCTCTTCCTCCTCCTCCTCCCCCCTTCCTTTTTCCCTCCCCCTTTTCCTCCCTGTTTCTTCTTCCTCCTCCCCCTTTTTTTCTTCCCCCCGCCCCTTTTCTCTTTTTCCTTCTTTCTCTTTTTTTTTTTCCCTTCCCTTCCTTCTTCTTCTTCTTTTCCTTCCTTTCTTCAAAATTCCGTCATGGCCCGGGAAAAATTTGGGGGAACGATGGGAAAAGGGGGCCTGGGAAAAATCAAAAAATCAAAAATTCCTAAAATAAGTATTTTTTTCACCAATGAAAAAAAAGGGGTTGGAAAATTTTTTAATTTTTACCCTAAGCATAAAGGAAATCAGTTTGTAATTTTTTGTTTCCTTCGGAAAAAGAGGAACAAAAATGGGAAAAAAATTTATAGAAATCTAAAAAGGGCTTTTCTTTTTTTTCTTATATTCTTCCCCCCCCAGTTTTGACTTCATATTTAAACTTTTTTGGTTTTTTTCCCCTTTTATTAAAATTTTAATAAAATTTTCGGTATGTTATTTTGGAATATTTTAACAATCATCAGATTTTTTTTCCCCTAGGGTTTTTGTTTTTCCCTTGGGACCCCAAAGGACCAATTTACCCAAAAAATTTCTTTTGGGGGGAAAATTTCCACGGGGAATACTAACGTATTAAGGGATTTTAAAAAGGGAAAAAGCAAAAAAACTATGGATAAGGCCGGAAAATTTTTCCAACCAAAAAACTGAGGCAGGTTTATAAAAATTTTTCCCAATTTGGGTGAAAAAAAAAACTACTACTTGATGATAAAAAAATTAATCCGGTTAAAAAATTTTAAAAAATTTTTAAAATTACCAACCTATTTAAAACCCCAAAAAAAGTTTAAATTTTTGAAAAAGGCAAACAAATATTTAATTTGAAAAAAAAATTTAAAAAAATTAGTCCAAAAAACAACCCTTTAATTTTAAACTATTTTGGGGAAAAACAGTTTAAAGAATGCCAGAAAAACCCTAATGGCCCCAAAACCCAACCACTATAATAACCACCAGGCAAACCCTCCAGAAAAATTTTGCCAGGGAGCTCCAAAAGAAAACCAGAGAACCTTTAATTTTTTAATCATTAATTTTTTTAGAGACCTTTATAAGCTTAATCCCAATTAAAGGGGGAGAAAATGTTTCCAACCAGAAAAAAACTTTTTTGGGGAATTTTTGAAAAAAAAGGGGCCCCAAATTTTTCCATTAGAGGGGATTCCAAGGGGGGTTTAAACCCCCCCCCAAAAAAAAGAAATTCCCCCCCCTTTGGTTTTAGCCCCCTCCCCCCCCACAAAGAAAATTTCCCCAATGGGAAAAAAGAGAAAAAAGGTACCAGTTTTAAAAATTTTAATCCCCCAGCTCCCACCCCCCCCCTGAATTAAAAAAAAACCCAAAAAATTCTAGCCCCCCATCCCCCACATTTGGGATTGAGGAGGGGAAAAATGACAGCTGCACAAAAAAGTGGGACTTTCAAAGAAAAAAAAAAAACTTTCCCCGCCCCCCAAATTTTTCTCGGGCAGGCGGGAAAACCTTTTCAAAAACGGCCCTTCTGGACAAGTTATGTTTTTTCAAAAAATGTGAGTCTTTCAGATTTACGGCCCTTTTAAAAAGACCTATCTGTATTTCCAAAGGGGTTTCCCTCATTACAGAGGCATCTTTGAAAAGAACCTTTTTTGAAGCCAGTTTTTACCTCTGCTCTTTAAGATGAGCATAAAATTTAAAAATTAAAATATCCATGGGGGAATTTTGTTTCCTGGTACTACCATACAGTAAACCCTCCACTTTTCGATATCGTCTATAGCTTGGATTGTTTTTTTTAAGGGAATTTTCCCCAAGTTCCCTAATGAAGCACAGCCCCTTCCCTGGTCTCTCTCAAATTCTCCTTCATCACCCCAAAACTTCCCGTGTTCCCCTTTCTTGCTCCACCCCGATTTTTCCATCTTCTGTCTCCCCCTTTCCTTCATCTTCTTCTTGTTTAAATGTAAAAAGGTTGCTCACTCCCAAGCCCCAAGTTCACCACCATCACCCCCATGTCATGTGTCTTCCACCCTCTGGAGAGACACTCTCACAGACAACCTGTCACTCTGAGAGTCCCAAGGGTCCAGGTTAGTTGACTCTGTTGGTCTTCCTGTGGAGTTCCTATCCCCTTTGGGGTCCATAATCTTTTCTCCTATTCTTTCACAAGAGTCTCAAAGCTCCATCCACTGTTTGTAAACGAACTTGACACCAGCCAGAGTCATTTGAGGAGAGGGAACTTCAATTAGGAAAATGTCCCACTTGATGGGCCTGAAGGCAAGCTTATAGGGATTATTTTTTGATTAATTGATTATGGATGTTGGAAGGCACACGTCACTGTGGGCAGGTGATTATGGATGATATTAAAATATGGTGATATTAAAACACCATAAAGACAGGAGCATATTGTCCTCTGAGAGGCTCCACCCAACAACTAACTCAGACAAATACAGACACTCAAAGCCAAACAGTGGGTGGAGCTTGGGGACTCTTGTGGAAGAATAGGAGGAAAGATTATGGACCCCAAAGGGGATAGGAACTCCACGGAAGACCAACAGAGTCAACTAACCTGGACCCTTGAGGCTCTCAGAGACTGGAACACCAACCAAAGACTATATACATGGGCTTGACTTAAGCCCTCCACACATATGTAGCATATGGGCAGCTTTGTCTTCATGTGGTTCCGGAACAACTCGAACAGGGGCTATCCCAAAAGCTGTTGTCTGTAAGTGGGATATGTTCTACTAGCTGGTTGCTTTTGTCTGGCCTCAGTGTGAGACGAAGCGCCTAGTCACATAGAGATTTGGTGTGTGGTGTGTGTGTGTGTGTTTTGTGTGTGTGTGTGTGTGTGTGTGTAGGGGAGGGAGAGTTGTTACTCAAGGAGGCCCCACCAACTCAGAGGAGAAGGGGAAAAGAAACGGAGGAAGGATTGTGGAGGAGATTAATAGGTGGCATGTAAAGTGAATAATTAAAAACAAAACAAACAAACAAACAAACAAAATCCTACCTGAGCATCAAACCAGTAAGTAGCATTCCTCCGTGGCTTCTGCTTCTGCTTCAGTCCCTGTCTCCAGGTTCCAACCTCGAGTTCCTGCCCAGGCTGTGCCTCAGTGATAGAATACAAGCTGTAAGCCGAAATAAATCCTTTCCTCCCCAAGTTGCTTGTGGTCACGGTGTTTAGATTCTCTAACATTGACCTAATAAGGTGACCCTTAGAGAGCACATATTGGTTATGAAACTGGTTGATTCTAAGGATATTTAACACAACCCACATAGATGATCCCTTATAAAGAACCAGAATTGAGTTTGACCCCTTTTTTGCTTTTTATTTAACGTGAGTTTTCTAGAGAAGGGGAATCATCTTATTCATATGCAATTTGAGTTAATGCTGTACCCAGTGTTACCATAGAAACAGGTTGCCATCTGGAATATATTCCATCAGTTCTGAAATTATCATTCTACACACCTTTACAAATTAGAATAAATCCAGTGGCTACCCATAATGTCAGCATAGAGATGATAAGCGTGTTTTCTCCTTTTATTCGATAGTTTCAAAGTTGAAAAGTGAGAAATGATTATCCTTATCAATAAATACGTAAGAGTAAAAAGATATTCGAGGAAAGCCCACTGCTTCTTATTTATTTTATTCATGAAACAGCACTAAAATAGAGTGATGTGCACCATCTCCAAAAGACAAGGTCGTTTTTCAAATGACTAGGCATATACAGGAATTCAACGTGAAGGAAAACAGATCATTTAAACAGCATTATTCTCCTTAGCAAAGAAACCTAAAGTCTATTTATTGGAAGAGTTCCAAATTTTGGAGAGCATTTAAATATTCTCATACCCCTTGTCTCTGAAAGTATTTTAAGCACCTAATATTCCTACATGTGGAGATATTAACAGTTACAGACTGTATATAAAGTGAATCACATGTCCCAAATAAGAAGGACCCCCATAACTTGAGGACAGTGATTGGGACTCTTTTTTTTTCTCAGAATTTATATAACAAAAAGAATTTTTAAAAACAATGAAGTGAGTTATCGGAAAAACAGATGCATCTCAAATGATGCTCTGTTAAGGTGTAATAGGTGTCTCTCAGGTCTCTCCCTGGTGTCCGTATACTTCACTGAAATTTTGTCAGAAACAAGGCAAAAATTAAGTAGAGAGAAGCCTTACTTAATATAGTGATCTGTGGTAAAAGAAATGCCCTGTAATCTGTGCTGTCTGATATGGTACCAGCCAGTCACAAATGGCTACTGAGTCCCTGAGTGGAGCTAGTGAGTGACAGCTGTGCCTTTTTAAAAGCATTAATTAGCATGCTAGGTGTGGCTAGCAGTTTCCATATTCAACAGCAAACTTTAACAGGTTTCACGCAGTTGGACTCTAACCAGGAAGTCCTAGGTAACTGCACTATTTATCCTCTGGTTCTCGCCTTTACTGTTGTAGAGTTGTTGTGAAGACTCAGTGTGTTACAGTGTTTGCCGTAGGAATCATAGAGAGTTGGCATCGTGCCCCAGCTACACAGATTGTCAGCTATGTGGTCGAGTCACCTAACCTCACAGTCGAATTACATCTCCTACTGGTAACACTCTCTGGGATGTGGTGTCCAATGATATACGCAATGTGTCGATTGCTTATCATTTGCTTGCCATAAGGAGGTACTCAATGCATGTTAGATGTTATCCTTAATTATTATTATAGAAAATAGCTTAATAAAAATTGTTGTTGCTTGTAGAAAATATAGCCGGCTTGTAACAATTAATACTGAGTGAGCCAACAATCTCAAGTCAAATTCAGATTGCTCACCAGGATCATTTAAGAGCTCGGGAACTAAGGATTAGACACCTTGGCCAAGGCTACTCCATTTCAAACATACAAGGTGATTTCAAATCTCTAACACCCAGTAAAAAGCCATGGCTGTGCATGCCTGTAATCCCCACACTCCAAGGCAAAGACAGATGGATCCCAGAGCTCACTGGCCAGGCAACTAGCCAAAATGGTGAACTTCCAGTTCAGGGAGAGACCCTGTAACAATAAGGCAGAAAGCAACAGGAGAAAATACCAATATCTTCCTCTGGGTTCCACACTCAACACACATGCATACACACACACATGCATACACACAAACACACACACACAAATTGCTGTCACCATGCACACAAACACACATAAACAAGTTTGAGGCTTTTTTTTTTCCTTTCACTGTGTTACTATTATGGGGTTGTTTTTTTTTTAAGTTCAAGACTTTTAGTTCAGTGATCTCACCAATACTTATAAGACACATGGCACTCTCTCTCCATAACACAATCTGTCAACTTTTTCTCTCAATAGCAACCTCATTAGCAAAAAGGCAATCTTTATGAATATGCATTGACCTTGTCTTGGGTACCTAGTACTGCAGACAAGTCAGGTGAAACAAAATGTTCTCTGCAGGAAATCCTATTTCCAATTAATGCAAGATGTACAGAGTCCATCAGTGGCATGCCTCACTCTAGACACAATGCATATATAGCTACAATTTTATACATCTCAAAAGATTCATGTGATAGTCAAATAAACTAGTAGCTCCTGTATACTTCTAAATTCTTAAATTCAATATCAAACAGTAAAATTTTAGACTCCAAGAGTCAGGAGAAGCTTATTTAACAGAGAGAAGTATTTTTCTGTAAATTTACAGAAATCCATAAAATCTGACACCTCTGAGGTGGCGTGGTGTCCGTACTGGCTTTAAACATTTTTATTTTATAAATGGACATGGTGTGCTCTGCTAGCATTTTTCTGGCATCTTAACAGCAGACAAGGACAGCTCTTATTTTTTCCCAACGGTGTCTGCCTGGTAAAGTCTAAATAGGTCAGAACGAGAAGCCAAAGCTTGTCTTTCAATGAACCTTTTAAAAGTCAGAACCTCCTTTATACTTGAAAGTAGTTCCGCTGTACAGTTGCCTAAAAGTAAACAAGCTAGCAAATGCCTTGCTGTGGGCTGGATGCTCAGAGATCCCAAGAAGCAACAAACCTCCACTATGTCTACAGTGAGATTTCTTTAAAAAAAAAAAAAAGAAAGAAAGAAAGAAAAAGAATATTTTTATTAATTCTTTGAGAATTTCATACAATGTATTTTAAATATATATTTACACCCTCTGCAATTCCTCCCTACCCCTCCCTCTCCAATTTCAACCCTCACAGTCTCTTCCCATTCCACTTTGAGATTTCTTATTTCATTTTTTTTCTTTGCCTATCAAATCCAGTACAAATTCCTTGAAATCTTGTGTATTAAATTCCCAGTATGTTTCAAAAAAAACCTCCTATAGTGACCGGCTAGTTGTACTTGATAATCCAACGCTGGCAGAGAATGTGATTTGGCTTTGAGCGTTTTCTTCTCAAGTACACACTGGGTAAGAATTTAGCATTTGGAAAAAAAGAAGGCAAGAGACGGTCTAAGGTTAGAATTTGATTTAAAGATAACAGGAAGAGGACCTGAAAGAGGACTTTCCCGAGCTGTCACAGATAGGTTGTGTGGAGAGCTGTCTGTCAAAAGTGTCAAAAGGACAAAGAACAAATACAAAGTGCCAGAGAAGATGCTGCTATTGATCTGAACTTTAGACTAATGCCAGTGTCCGATGGTGAACGTTCTCAGCATCTTTACTGTACTTTATTACATATAACCCAGATGGTATCAGGCAGGACCCCACTCCTTAGGTGCTAGATAAAATCATCCTGAATTTCCAAAGTCTAAAACCTATCCCAGTTAATCATGGCAACATCCTTACTGCTTTAGGTCCTGCATCTCTGAACATAACTTTTCTCCACTGTGTAATCACAAAGCCTCCTTACAGGGAATAAGCAAAACAACAAGTTTCATTGGTAGAGAAAACTAAAGAGTCACCTCTCACATCATAGCACAACTTCAAAGATCTATGGTCAAAGGTCTCTGGCTCCTGCTGCAAGGTGAGGTGGTCCTACGGGACTGAGGAGACTAGAGGACGCCAGCAGGGAAGACCCCTGCCCCAGGCAAAGAGGCGGACGGCAAGTATACCCAGGCTAGACTATTTGACATCCACTGAGTTCTGAATAGTAGTCATGGGTCTTAAAGCTTCAGAGCTGTGCCTTAAACTTCACCTTGGAATAGAGCGCCAGACTTCTGTGGCATAAAACAAGATTGTTAATAAAGAATAATAAATGGTTCAAATAGGGGTCTGGAAAGATGAGTTGGCTGTTAAGAGAACTTGCTGTTCTTGCAAGGTCCAGAGCTTGGTGTCTAGTACCCACATCAGGCATCTCAGCCACCTGTAACTCTGGCTCCAGAGGACAACTCTTTGGGATTCCCTGAGTACTGCATGTGTATGGTATACATACAAACAAGCAGCACACAGGACTGCATGTACATTTAAATTTTTAATATAAAAAATGAAAACTATCACTATGAGAACACACCCCATTAGAAACGATAACCAATAAGATCAAATGGCCGTGAGTTTAGGTAAGACTAGTCTACTGCCGTGTTCCACCCACCCTGCCACAGCATGAAGGGAAGAGGTCAGCTCCATGTAAGACAGAATGATGTTCAAGGGCAGAGATCAAATAAAATGTCCCGAGAAGTAGCAACGCAGGCAATTAAGTATTATGAAGGTAGAGAAGATGTAGTAAGAAAGATGGCGGCCAACACAGAAACACATATGCATTGTTAATGAGGAAAACGTGTGAAGAAATTAATCAAGAAACCTGCATGAACACAATCTACATATCACCTCCAAAAAAACTGGATGGGGACAGGAGAAGAGAGGAGAGGTGAGGAGGAGAGAGGAGAAGGAAAGGGGAGAGGAAGGGAGGGGAGAGAAGGGAAGGAAAGGAAAGGAAAGGAAGGGGAGTGGAGAAGAAAGGAGAGATGGAGAGGAGAGCTAGGAAGCAGAGGTGGGGAGGGGAGGTAAGAAAGAGGAAAGGCCCTTACTGTGACCTAAAATCAGTCGCTTTATAACTGGAATATCATTTTTAAATGTAAGATGCAGCTTCCTCATTACATTCTAAACACTGGTTTGTTTTGAATTCTCAAAATACTTCCAGTTTCCCTCATGGAGGAGACTTAGCAATGATCTCATTTAAAAGCAAGCCACAAGGGCAAAGAAAAAAGCATTTACACAGGGGGAAGTCACTATATCTCCTTAAAAGAGCTGGTAACCTTGAATTAAATGCAAAGCTGAATGAGGTGGCTCACCCTGTTCCTCGTCCTGGGAGCCGCCCCACCGAAAAGTAAGCCGAAACGAAGGAGGTTCTTTGATTAATTTTCTGGTACACGCAGTTTAAATATCACGCTGGCAGTTTGATTAAAATTACACAGATGGAAATGATAGTATCTTCATATAGATTCCAACATAATCTTCCGGGATCCAGAATGCTCTTATTTAAATACTGATTTTAATATGATTTACATTTCTACATCTGCTACCGCAATCAAGTTGCCCTGGTTAGTGCCTGTGACTCATATAATCCAGACCTAAGATTCAATTGTGAGAAAATTTCTAGTCGTTACTACACATTACTGTGATAAGCGAAGGTAGCCTTTAATGGCTCTACTCTAATCAGGTAAAACTTATCTAAGCCTCTGAAAGAAATTCTTGGTTTTTTTGTTGTTTGCTTGGGTTTTTTGCTTTTCTGGTTTTTATCTTGTTTTTTTTTTTAATGGAAGAATGAGTTTATTTGGCCTTACAGTTCTGAAAGGATGAATCCATTACTATTATGGTGGGTAGGCATGGTGACAAGAGGCAGGCATGGTGACAGGACCAGGAAGCTGAGAGCTTACATCTTCAACTGCAAACACAAAGCAAAGAGGATAAACTGAAAAGTCCGGTGAGGTTATAGACTCTCAATGCCTGCCCTCAGTAATATATCCTTCCACCAAGGCTTTACCTCACAAAACACACACACATACAGACCACACACACATACACACACACACACCCACCACCACCACCACTACCACCACCCAGTGCCACCAACTGGAGACTCTATGTTCAAATATGTGAGTATTTGGAGGGCATTCCTAATTTAAACTACCACACAAAGAAGGAGATATTTGTATCGGTCATTCATAGAAGTTGAGTCAACCCTAATGATCAATGAGGTGGAAGATGACACATCTGGCGAGGTGTGTGACGTCACTCAAGTCTTTATTGATAAAAAAAAAATGGCAACCGCAATCTGAGCCTTCACGACGTGTGCTCTGCTGATGGAGGGTCTTGCCTCAGTGTTGGCTGCTGACTGATTTAGAGAGAGGATGCTAACAGATGGGGGGTAGACATATCACTTCTTCGCAGCAGAATTTGCGACATTGATGGACAGATTTGCTTATGGCAGGGTTCTCTGCAGCATGAGACAAAGAGAGAAAAAAGAAATTCTTGAAGTAAATAGATTCACGGGATTTGATGCTGAGTGGAGGTAGACAGTGCCGACTGGAAATCCTGGCTACTTGGGAGAGACTAAGGAATCACAACGTTATGGAACTGCCTGAACTATTAATCAAGTTTAGGGGCAGCCTGGGCAACATGAGATGCTGTCTCAACCTATAAAAGCTAAAGAAGGATTAATTCGTTTTTGCTATCCTGGCAAAGCTCCGTGGCCAGGTACTTGCAGCAGCGTATGCAAGGCCTAGTTTCCAGTACAGGAAACAAAGAGCCGAAAAATATTATATAGTACATTGGCGTTTACTTAATATCTCTCATCAAATATGGTAACTCAGTGATACAGAATGCTAGTGCGGAAGTTGCTTGGTCTCCACCAGGATGGTGGGATGGCTACCGGAGAGCTGCAGCTCAATGGCCACATCGCAGCACTCCCACTGTGAAATCCCAAAGTGAAGGATTGGAGAACGGCACGGGAAGAATGAACTGAAAACAGAACAAGACTGGCAGGGACAAACACCAATTCTCGAAGCTCCATACCCAGCATCTGGGACTCATGATGGCATTATCTAGATTCCAGCAGGCTTGGGTAGCCCTTCCTCTACACCTCTGCTAGCTAAAATGCAGGTAGGTTCCCTGCTAGGGTAGCGCCACTTAGTCCCAGACACTTTTCTATAGGCTTTGATTTTTCAAACCCTCCTTTTAATAATAGTTCTTAAATGTTTTAGCCTCCCTTCTAGCCCACCATCTACTAAGTGATAGAAAAGAAAGGTTATTAAGATATGGGGTAAGTGGACCTGTTTAAAAATTGTTTACTGGAGCTAATCCAATCGACATTGTCAGGAAATCAGCAGTTGAGTTCACACGAATCAGCAGTGGCGGCTCAATACACTCTCAAACACTTCACAAATACACCAGCAGTTCAGTTCTGTAGTGCCAGGATAGCAAACACAAATCAGAAGCAGTGGCATGACCTAGCAGAGACAGCCAGGCCTCTACTGAATTGTCACAAGTCAGCAGGCTTGACTAGGACCAACAGCAATACCAGGAGAAGTTCTCTGCTGCGCCTCTCTCAACAAAGCCAAGATCAGAGAAGACGAAGCCGTGAGACCAAGAAGCATTGCACGCCTAGCTAAGCCAGCCCCCATCACCGTCCACTGAGTCTTATTTATTCTTCCTGCACAACAGACTTTCCCCAACCCTGTCAGTTTCAATATCCTGTGTGGCCTTTGTAATTAGACTTCATCTTCACAGCTTCACACAGCCTCTCAGTAGAATAGTATCAACTGCACACTTCCTCGGCTTATAGCTTGTCTTCAGAGCTGGGTGCAGGCCGCTATGACCCCTTAACAGTTACATGTCTTTATATATTCAAATAAATGGACAATGATCAGTTCTTCTGTGATCTCAAGACGTAGCCTGACTCACCGAATAACGGTGGAAGCGGCTTCTAAGAGCCGACATGGCTGAGCCATGGGCAGCTTTTTAGGCAGGGTACCCTACAGGGCCACTCTTTAGTTGGACACTCCTTTCTCAAGCTTGTCCTTTTGATGAGTATAAATTTTCAAATAGATCTGCATTTTCACACACTGAACACTTGGATGAATAGAACATGTCCTCAAGGTATCTTCCCTATGATCCAGCGCAAAGTCCTTGAGTTTCTCTTTAATGCTTCTAATTTGTTTAGCAGTTCAGCAGCATTTGTTTAGCTTACCTTGTCTGCAACATTAAACTCATCTGTGTTCTTTTCCACATCTCTGTACTCGACCTTCTACTCAGAACTGTCACACTAATCGTTGCTGCAATCAATGAACGATACCCGTGCCACACAGCCTAAACGCTGCCTATTGTCTTGAAATTTCTTACACCAAATACATTAGTCCATTATTTTAAATTCAGCCTCCCTTGAACTTTAAAGACAAGGTCCTACACAGACACTTTCTTTCCCAGAAGAGGAAAAGTAGCATGGCACCCCTATCTAAAACCCTGAAAGTGTGCTTCTTTCCCTATGAAGCCTGGTGAAGCTCCCTTAATTGATCACATTTCCCTGGGACTTCTGAATGTCTTCGTTCCATCAAAGTGGCTTGTGATAGCATTCAGCTCACAGCCGGAACCCTCCCACCTTCCTTCCACAATCCAGTCGCTACAAACCACAAGGTCAAATTTTTCCACAAAAACGACCCAATTTCGTGGCACCAATTTTCTCTATCAAGTACCTGCCTCTTCACTGCGGAAGAATACCTGACAGCAAAAGATTGGAGTTGATTTTGGCTCACGGTTCTAAACGGTGGTGAAGATGTAGCTTCTGGCTAAGTTTTGACAACAATGGCTGACTTGTGAGGCAGCTGCTTATTACAAAGTAATGACCAGAAAGCAAAGGGTGACGCCAGAGACAAGCCAATCTGATACTCTCAGTCCCACACCTATAAGCCTGAGTTGCCAGGTAGACCCCATTCCAAAAGGTTCCACAACCTCCTAAAACAGTGTCACCAGCTGGGGACAAGACATTTAAACACATGAAGCGATTGTGAGCATTTTATATCCAAGTTTAAATCTAATGCTCTATCTACATGCATTAAAGCATTACACCAGGTTCAAATTAATGTTTATAACATTGAAGTTTTTATGTATCAGGAGAGAGAGAGGGAGAGGGAGAGAGAGAGAACACAAGAAAATAGAGTAATAATAAAATGAAGACTGTTCAACGTGATTAACGCTGCCCAGGTCTAATTGTGGTCGGGAAGATGGTTAAACCGTGAAATGTCGAAATGGTTTTCTCCAGAGGGTCTATTAAAACAAAGCCGCTTCCCTAGGGCAGGAGATGACTCAAGGAAGATGTACATTCAGGTGAAATTTCAGGCACATTCCAGATCGCTACATTGTATCAGACATTTTCTTCATCTCTAAAGCATTTCTTCTATAAGGAAGAGCTCTTTTTAATTATCCATAGGCATTATATTATTCAGCAAACTCGTATCTTTAAATCATAATTCATGCTCAAGTCCCTAGAAGTTGAAAGTACAGAGGAGAACTTATAAGAATTTGAAAATTTCGCTTGGGAGGTCATTGAGGGCACATTAAAGGTGCTTTCTTTAGATGTGATACACTTTATATAGAGGGCTGATTCATACACACTGCAACGCTCCAAACGGAATAAACATATTAACTAATTACAATGTTCACAGAACTCCTAGCAGACATTTACCAAGCCTCAGTTTCAGAAGTTCGGCCTTCAAGTTGAATTTCAAGTGGGTAAAACTCCCTTTCCCATTTTTTAAATTTGTATTTGTATTTTTTTCATACAATGTATGAAAAACATTTTGATTTTATTATCTCCCCCAAGGTCTCTCATTTGTTTGTTTTGGAATTTTTTTCTTATTGATTTTATTTTTCTTTTGTCTTTTTTTTTCTTCTTTTGTCTCTCTTTTTTTTTTTTTTTGTCTCTCCCATTTTATAAACAAAGACATTTTAAGTTTATTCAAAAACGACTTTCTTTACTCTTGTCTCCCTGAGTAGCTTAAATTTCAAAAACTACCAAATGTTACATAGTTTTATTTATATCCAATGATATAAAAAAAATAATGACGCTTTCTTGGATACTTTTGAACACAGTAGAGGAGATAAAGGAAATGACTTTACTTTTTTCCCAATATCTTTTGAACACTTTCTTAAATGTCCCTTTCTAACCATCCCAGGCACTTCTCATAGCTCTCTGGGTTTCCTTTGAATATTTTAAAAATCTGGGCCAACCTAGGCCAGTTTGTCCTCATCTTGCAAAGCACTAGCCACACAAACTGAAGGACTGGAGTGTCCTTGACAGACTGGCTGCTGCTCTTTCATTCCTTCAAAGCTATGAGAACGGATTCTACTGAAGATATGAAGTATATGTGTTTTTCAAGGTCCCAGAACCCTCGAGGAGAGAGACAATAGTCTAGCAAATGATTGTGAGCAGAAGCCAGGTGTCAGTCTGGTCTGGTCGGGCAGATGAAATCAAGTGTGATTTCTATCTTACACATTCACCATGACTGTCAGGCTGGAAGCAGAATGCTCACCTCTGCATTGGGGCACTGAGCATGCAGTCCTGGAGTCTGGCTCCCAGGAACAGCGGAAAGAAAGCCACAGGCCACTAATAGTGACATAAATGAGACTTGGCAATGGAAGGAAATGGGAGAAAATGGTCTGTTTCCATGTAAGAAGAAAGGTTAAGATTAACTGGAAAAATGAAAAAAAAAAAACATGTTTTTGAAGGAACCCTTGCTCAGAGACGAGAGATATGACAAAACCTGAGAGGGTAATTAGAGAAATTATGAAAAGTTGCAGGAAACCTATTAAATTAAGAAACACAGACCGTTTTTTACCTGCTTCCTAACAGAGGTGCAATCAAAGGAATTTCCAAGCGACTGAGTTTCTATTAATCTTCTCTCGAACGCTTAAATTTATTCAGTTTTATCCCCCACAGAGCGCACATAATACCTATTCTTAATTTGTGGTGAGCCTGATATATTCTAAATCTTACATGCTTTTAATGCAATCTCAGGCGAAGTCTTCATGCTCCTGCACACTGGCGATATTGCAAACTCAGACCAGGAAACTGTGGTGGTTCGGGAGAGTCCCCAACCTGAACGGATAGAAATCCAACAGCATTATTCACAGGGGTTTCCAGAAGGATGATTTCTGTGAGCAGAGCATCAAGTGGAAGGGGGAAAAAAAAAACACAAAGAATTTGAAAAAAAAAAGTTTAAAAGATATAGTTTATGGGAAAGTGGGCTCACTGCTTTGCATTAAGGAAATAGAAACTGGGAAAACAGACAAACGAATTACGCAGAAGTGCACCAGCTCCAGAAATTTGGTAAGTTGTAAGATCTCTTCCCTCCTGTCTCTTTTCCCTCTCACCAAATTTTTAGACTGTAATTACCAAATTAGAAGGTGTGTAGACATACAAGTTTAATGTTCTTGAAAATTTAATCAATATACAGACATATAAATATCAAATTTTCTTTATATATCAGTCTTTAAAAGGAGGCGGCTCTCTGGCGTGGTTTGACCCATCAACTGGCTAGATTTTAGCATCTTCAAGTGTTGCTTTAAGGCAACGAATTTCCGAGGTGGGAGAGGGACTGTGTGTCTGGAGGTGAGGACCAGGAGGAGGGAGTTCAGTGATCAGGATGTAAAATGAATAAATAATCCCAAATGATAATCAGCTGGTTCTCCATGCATTTGGTAACTAATTAGGCCCTTCTGTTCTTCCTTTAAAATATGTTTACATCTGCCCATCACAGGCCATGGTAAATCATCTCTCAGGTATTATCTTCATCTTGTTAACTCCAAGTTGAAAGTCTTAAAGCTTGACAATTAGGGAATGAAGAAAAAGTATTATGATAGAGTGGAGACATGGACATTGGACATCAAAAACAACAGACACTTACAAGTGACAATTCCCAAAGAGGGCTTCTGATTCATCAGACCCAACGGGAGTGGTGGGAAAGAAGTGAAAAGCAAGCAGCCTTAGACTTCAAAGTTCAACTAGGATAAATGGGCCAAGTAGACTTAAGTCAACGGACAAGAGATTAGGCCTAGAAAGTCTATGGAGTTCTCATAATTAGGACAAGATTCTTCTTGTATAGCCTCCAGTTACTCTAGTGGAATACAGATGCCAGGACCTCAAGCCACAATAAAGATAATGGGACATTGCCTTACTTAGATACCTATTGCTGTGATAAGCACTATGACCAAACATGACTTGTAGAGAAAAGGATTTATTTCATCTTACAACTCCAGGCACGATTCGCCCCTGAGAGACATCAGGGCATGAACTTGGAGGCAAGAACTGAAGTAGAGACACGGAGGGAATACTGCTTAGTGGGTTGCTCCTCCTGGCTTGCTCACGTTGCTTAGTTACAGCCCTGACCAAGACCTCTGTGTAACACAGCCAGCTCTAACCGGGATCTCTGATGGAGAGTGTTTGGCTTGGAGGGGAAGAAACACCCAGAAAGTCAAAGGCAGATAAGAAAATAGTTAAGTGTTTATTTTTAATAATTTTAATTCTTAACAGCCTTGGAGACTCTACCAAGGACTACAATGAGAGAAGACATGCCAATGGTTGAGGGAGTGTTATTATCTGACATTCACATCAGCATAGGTGACAAACTATAGGAGCTATGTTTAGTTGTGTGTGTGTGTGTGTGTTGACAAATGTTTAACAGCCATTACTCATGGATAGAGAAAACATATACAGCTTAGTTATTGTTAGGACCAGTTTCTGTGATATATTTCCTTTATGTCCTATCTGAAGCTATCAACGTAAAGTAATAAAGATGTTTACAATCAAATATGGAGACTCTAGAAACTGGTCCAAGACCAACACTGTTAATAGACCCAGATAAACAATAAGAGCATTCAAAACCAATCAGCTACCGCCTACATGGATTTGACTCTCCTTTGATTTCAAGCATACTTCGAGCAGACAAGTGAAGCCACGGATCTACCTAGCTAATAAGTACTAAAGTCTACAAGACTAAGTCCTCTCTTCCTGGCACTATAGCACCCTTTACTTCTTAGCTAGCCCTGCCTTAGCCCACTAGCTTGGACCTGTTCTTGGTCTGTGATGCTCTTGCCCATCATACATCCTGGAACAAAAGCGTTAGCCAGAGGCAATGGGAAAGTTTCATTCAGAGTACTCAAACTGCCAGTATTCTCCTGGAGCTGTATTTATTAAGTGGAAGTCCACGAGCAGTCACACGGAATCAATGTCAGGCATGACACCTCAGATAGACAAATGTTGAATGACTAGTGCACACGTGCCACCGGTGGAAAGGCAAAGGCTTGCTCGTCACTACACGCATAACTGAGAATAGTGCAGCCTTCGTGTCATCGAATAGGTATAAAAGTCTAGCGAGGAAAAATGGAAATCCTGGTGTGCCTCTTAGGACCTGAGCCGTTCACTGCCCAGCCACACTAACACTGCTTTGCATGATCGTTTAGGACAAGAACTCTAGTCATGCCTCCGGAAGGTCAAAGTCACTAACTTAGCCTCTCTGCACCTTCATTACCCTCGCTGACTTTCCTACCAGCCTCTCGATCATGTAACAGTAGCTCTCTGCTGCCGCCTTCTGTTACTAGCCTGTAACTACGTAGCAGCTTGTCTTTGGGGCAGATCGGGTTAGTGTGAAGTCTTCACAAACCATGACTGGTTCTTTCTTCAGCTGAGACTTTCTTGAATGGACACCTCTTAGCTGAGTGCTTTGGTTTTGTGGCAGAAATAACGTGCTCTCCTGATTTCCTCATAACTTCTTAGTCAGCATCGGGAATTATTATAAATCTCTTTTTTTTTTCATCTCATGAATAATGAACATACTCAAAGACAACTTTAAAAATCTGCTTTCTTTCTGTTTAGACTAATTACCAGAAAACCATGTCGTTAAGGTTTTTTTAAGACTCCAAGGAACGTGTAGTTTCTTAGTACAGGGTGTGACATTTCACTTTCTCTGCAGTCCTAGTGTGCTCTCTGCTTTGCTTTCCAAGATCTGGGGGAAGTGGGGGAAGGAACAGGACTGCTAGAGCTAAAGACAAACTATTATTTCCCAATGTAGATGGCCAGAACTGTTTTATGAAAATTCATCACAACTGGGAAAATTCTATTTAATAACATTTAAGATGTGTAAATATGCACATGAGCTAATAGTGAAAGAAGGCATAGGGTCTGGGTATGGATGTTGGCAAGGGGTTTGCAATAGTAGTCTTCACCCTAAATCGTGTGACCACAAGTAGAAATTTGCTAAGAAAAAAACAAAGAGGGGGGGATCTTTTCCTTCAGAATGTCCAGGAATAAACTGTCGCAGAAATAAAGGGGACGAACTTGTTCACTTTCTTTGGTAAACATGGTAGAATTTGACCCTGGTCCATCCCCCATCATCATAGAGCCCTACTAAGACTAAACAACCTAATGGCTTAGGAACACACCTATGGTCATCAGTCTGTTTAATACCGTGAAAAAGAGCTTCACGACTGGTCACTGCCCTTGCCATCCAGACAATCTACTCAGGATTAATTTTAAACTTATCCTTTCTAAATTCATCTACAATAATAACATTTTTTTGGTTCCTTTGAATACAAATCCAGCAACTGAGTATCCAAAAGTTGACTTATTAAAATCCTCACCTGGGTTATTACTGAAGAGGTTGCCCCCCCCCCTCGCTAACATGTTCTAAAGGTAAATTAACTTCTACAAAGAAGTGAGATAAAATGAATCCACCATAAAAAAAAACAAAATCCCCTCATTTCTCTTTTAAACAATTGTATCTGATTTTACCCTTTAAATTGCCTGTTCCCACCTTTTTTTTGGAAGTGATATTTTACTCTTATTTCAAAAGTTTATCCCTCAATATTAAATGACATTTGTCATTTTTTTCATATGTCTGCTAGCCTTTAGTTTGGTTTTAATGTTTGAATAAAAACAGACATTTATAACTTTGCTTAATATTATTTTAATCTATTAATATACCAACGGAAAGTACATGGAGGGTGCAAGGGAAGGATCTGAAGCCATGGTCAAAAAAATGACCAGGGAGTTTCTTGTCATGCTTGCCATACAGAAAATAGAGGACAGCCTAAAGATGAGAAGCTTTAGGAGCTGGGGAGCCAGAGGAACACCAACTCTGACACCACACAGTGGTTTGTTCCTCCATCAACATTTACGTCAGTTTGACCGGAAGGAGGAAACAGGAGAAACTGTAGATTATATTAATTTTCCATTTTAAATAGAGCAGATTTTTTCCTGTCACTGAATTAAACTAGCTTATTGCATCAAATTTTATATTGTCAATTTTGTCAAAGTAGAGTGCTCTGAAGTAAGTGTAGCTTATTTGCAAAATATAACATTCTTACTTTAACAGAATTTTAATAAATAGCACCATTACAAGTTGCAGTAAAAGATATTAATAACATTGGGTTTTACATATCCGAAGGAAGGAGACAGGCTCTTCTCGACTTGGAATGTGACAGACAGAATATCATCCATCACATAAACAAAAACATGGTACAGAGAGACCTATCACTATTCAAAAAAGTCTTCAAGTCACTAAAACTTAATTAAAACAGTGACTGTAACCATCGTTTTATGAGTGTGTATAGCAACTCAAAATTGAATATTGGTATTATTACTGAAAAAAATTATCAGACTCTTGAGCTGTCTTCTGTCTATAGTAGAAGCATGAGTTATGAGCAGTTTGGAACTAGTAATAAATCAACGTGTCTTGCATTCCCTCATTTTGTATTTCAGGCAGCTAACATAAAAATATGGCTGAGAAATTCATAAAAGTTCTATTGAAGCACATAATTCATAAAGTTTAATCATTAATTTATTGATGGGTCTTAACATTTCTTAGACATCTACCAGTGTTAGATGAAATTCTCCAGTGTTACCACTAGATGGCATAGACTTGGGCACTCATCGACCTAAACGTGTGTTAAACTCAGGAGACCTCAACCCTACATAAAGAACTGCAGCCAAGTAAGGAACTACACTGAGAGGGGAGAAATGTCTTCCCCAGGGAAGAACACAGTGACTGGTTATCCAATACCAAATAGTCAGCCCTGAAAAACATACGTACAAGTAACATTATACAGAATGAGCAAGTGGTATTTATGCATGTAGGAATATATATGTATATTTATACATGTGTGTACATAACAGTTAATAAACTACAATTTGAAAGAGAGAGAGGAGAGGTATATGGGAAGGTTTGAAAGGAGGAAAGGGAAGGGGAGATGATTTAATTTATTATAATAAAAACATAAAAGAAGTTTTTAAAAAGTAATGTTAAACAAGACACAAAATGCTGTGGGCATGGTAGACATGAAAAAAAATGTATAATACCTTGAGTCAAAGAAAATAAGAATAATAAGAAATGTTTCCTTATCCCAGATTTAGCTTTCCCACAAGAAAATTCAGGATGGTAGAATTTTATAATTTAGCATATATGGGAATAAGGCAGAAAATTCATGGTAAAAATAAAACAGTCTCTCTTAAATGTATCTATTTTACTGTAATGTATAGAATATAATATATAGTATATAGTATATAATAAATTTTACAACAGAATAGTAATAGGAAGAACTATAAATACTAAGACCCTTGGTACCCCTTTAGAAATACACACACCACACACACACACACACACACATAAAATTTCAAATGCATGCAACTATAAAGAATACACCTACAGGTTAGTTAGATATAAGTCGGAAACACGTAAACCAGGTGCTTGGGCAGCGCTCTGCCTGGCCAGTGGTGGTGAGAAGAATCCGACCGTCAGTGAGTTCAAAGGCATCTTCAGAAAGTTTCTAAAGCAGAATGACATCAGCATCGTTATCCTCAGCCAACACATCACAGAGAGGGTTCGGCATGCCCTTGATGCCCAGCACCACAACACTGGATCCCATCCAACGAGCATCCTGTGATTCAGCAGACAACTCCATCCTGCGCAGAACCAAGGGCGTGTTCAATGCTGATGAACTACGCTATGGCTCCTCAGCCCTCGAGGCCCCTCTCACTACCAGACATCTGTCGGTTTCAAGCCACCCCTCCCCTCCTCTTCGCTGTGAGACACACAGGATGCCAGGGTTCTGTTGTTCAGGTCCAGGCTGGTTAAGTACCTTCCCTCTACAGTCACTAGCTCTTCCCTGGGCTGGTAAGCAAGGTCATTGGTGATATGAAAGGAATAGTCATCTCTCTGTTAAAAAGCTGAAAAAGAGTCGGGCGGTTGTGGCGCACGCCTTTAATCCCAGCACTTGGGAGGCAGAGGCAGGCGGATTTCTGAGTTCGAGGCCAGCCTGGTCTACCAAGTGAGTTCCAGGACAGCCCGGGCTATACAGAGAAACCTGTCTCGAAAAACCAAAAAAAAAAAAAAAAAAGCTGAAAAGGAAAGAAAGCATGTGAACACCAATTAAGCAATTAAAATGCTTTAAATTTAGTAAGTTAAGTATAAATCGCCATACTAATTTCCACTGCAAACATAGAAACAGCTTTATTGAGGAAAAAGAAAAACAAACTTACACATTATTCCACCATGAAACTGCTCAATGCAAAGTTTTCTAACAGAGAGCAGGTTGGAGGCCTGTGACCACGTTTTAAATTTAGAATATTTCTAATCACCTTAAAAAAAAAATCTGCATTCTTTTACCTTCAATATCTACCCCCCATCCACCATACACATACACACACACACACACACACAAACCCACACCCTTAAAACAACCATTCATTACTTTGTAAATCAATGTTCTTTTTTTCTATTTATGGAGATCTGACATAAATGAAATAATATAATGCATGATCTTTTGTGACTGGCTTCATTCACTCAGCATGTTCTCAAGGTTTACCTACATTGTATCAAGTGACTACCTCACACCTTTTCATAGATGAAAACATTCCAGTATACCTTTTTGATGCATTCAACAGTTAATGGACATTCAAGCTGCTTCTACCCTTTTGGTATTGTGAATTATGCTGGCATGAACATGGGCATTGAGTTACCTGTTTGCCAAGGGCCAACCTTGGCTTGGAGAGAGGTTCCTGAAAGAAGGGGTGTTTGGGAGCAGCAAAAAGAAACGCTTGGGGTCAAACTGTGGGTCCAAGCTGGTGGCCTAGGTTCTGGGGAGATGGCTGTTCAGATTGTGTGTTTTCTGTGTGTTCTGCTATGCTCTAGACAACATTTTCTTGCTATTCTAAAACGTCTCTGGTTGAGATATATCTGTCTCTGCTAGTAAAAACTCTAAAAGCTATCTGGATAGCTCATGGGTTTTCTTACCAAGGTTGGAAAACATGCTATTAAAAAAAAAAAAAAAAAAAAAGTACTGGATCTTCCAACCAAGTCAAAACTCCTGTTAAGAAAAAATTCTTGAAGCACTGTGTTTGCTCTCCAGAGATTTTCAGACAGATCAGCTCTTGATAGAGAAAATTCTAAAGAACTGTTATCATACAGAGCAAAAGCCCAGATTCTTATTTACATATCAATCTAGTCATTTACTTAAGGTTTCCTTTTGGTTATCCTAAGAATCAGCATCCCGTGACTCTAGTCCCTTAATTCTTAGGAGACAGCAAGTACACCTTTCCTTTTAACATTGTAAAAGAATTCAGAGATCTGCCTGCCTCTGTTAAGCACAGAGGATAAACTAGCTGGGTGGGACCCGGTCCTGAAATTAACACTTTTACTTCTGGACTAGCTGTGGACTATTTACTGGACTTCTGGATTTTTACAGCCTGAACTAGCTGTGTCTCAGGCTGACCTTGAACTCAGGAATCTGCCTGCCTTTGCATCTGACTGCCTTTGTATCTTTCTGACCAGCTGACTCATTGTTGCAGCTGGTTTTGTTCCTTTAGATTCACGAAGCCCCTCATAATTCATATTGCATCCTTATTCTTTGCATAGTTGAGACATTATATAGAGAGAGAACTTATGTTTTTAGAATTCTTTTCCACAGTCTTAAGGGCTGCCCTGAAAGGTCCCAGCGTCTACCATTTTGCTAAGACATTAGCCACACATTCACCTCTTGGATTCGTGCTGTCTAATTTCACAGTCAATAAAGTTAACAGGGAGAACATTCCTTAAAGGAGGAATGTAAAATATGTACATTATTATAAAAACAAGCCTTATGCCCATGGCAGTCATCATCACTCTTAGAGGCCCATATCTGTTGGCCCTGTCCCCGGGAAATGACATTGTATACAGTTTGACAGACGAGCAGTGCAGTAGGTTCGTTTATGTGAACAATACAGAAAGCACCTGTGTATGCATTGCTCTGGGCTGTTAAAATGGCTAAGGCATGACTAGATGATAGCTTTTAGCTTTGTTATAATTTTACATGGCCACCAACACATGTAGTATCTATTGTTAGGTTAAATGCTATTATTTAGTTTGGTGGGGACAGGTCATTCTGTTTAGGTCTCTATTTCCAATTTTGGAATATATGCTTACAAGCATGGATTTTTGGGGAATTCTATCTTTAAGTTGAAAGGAACTTTGTAGGCCTTTGTAGGCACTCCATAATGCTATGTTCTAACCGTGGTGCCAACGACAGTTTTCTGGGCCAGAGAGGGTTTGTTTGTTTCTGGAGTTTGGGAGGTGTTTATTTGTCTTGAGAAAAGATCTCACTCTGTAGTGTTGACTGGCCTGGAACTCACTATGTAGACCAAGATGGCCTCAAAATCCCAGGTCAACCTCCAACTGAGGAGGTAGCTCAGTGCGAGGATTCAAACTGTGTTCCACTCAGTGTTTGTTTCTTTCTTTGTAACCAACTTAAATGATATGGAATGTAGTCCTGTGGGATTCAGTGTGCTAAGAATAATAGCATTTAGGCTAACAATAGACATCGCATTGCTGGTGGCCCTGTGAAATTAGATCAAAGCTAAAAACTAGCATTTAGTTGTGCCTTAGCAATTTTTTTAACAGCTCAGGGCGATGCATTACGCACATAAATGAACCTTCTACGATGCCCGTCTGAAAAACTGTACACAATCACACAGGACCTGATAATGTTAACAAACAATTTTGTTGCTGGTTTATATGTTTAGCATACTGTACTTTCCATGTGAGTGAAGAGTGTATTCCTTCTATTTTCAGTTACTGGGAAACAAGCAATATGCTGTATAATGTTGTAAAAGTGTTTCATCTCAATCTGGGGTTTCTGCCCCACAGTTGACCGTTTAGTTCCCAGATAAAGCACACACACAACCTTTATATTTATAATAACCTTAATCAGCACAATAGCTGGGCAGCTATCTATCATCTATGCTATTATGTCTATTTCCCAGTCAATAATCAATCCCACTATATAATTTGCCATGTTTCATCTTGGCTTCTCTTAACACCAATTAGCCTGCCATGTGGTCATTATTTTGAGATTCTTACCCTATGGCGGCTTCTCCTCTCTCTTTTTCTTCCCCTTTATGTTTTTTCTCCAATTCCAGGGAACCCTAATCTTCATCAATATCTCTTCTGCCCAGCTATTGGCTGTCAGCATCTTTATTCACTAATCAGGGATAACTTGGGGGACAAGGTCACATAGTATCACCTGGGTCTATGGTGTGGTCACTGGAAGCAACCAGTCTTTAGCATAACAAAGACCAAACGTCAACAGTACAATAATAGCAGCAACCTCATACCAGTCTGGTTTCCCGAGTTCTCAGTTGTATCAAGAAGCCATGTTGGGTGGCTGGCCCTTACTATCTGCATTCATATAAACAGCTGTGATGTTTGTGCAACAAATTAGCTCATAACGAGTTCCTCCTAATACACCTCATGGACACCACTAGTGTATGATTATTTGACACTAAGCCTTTAATCTGCGTATCCTTAATGGCAGATGATGTCATCCTCTTTTTATGTGCACTATTTGTCCATTTTCTGTGCATACAGGCCTATTGGAAGCCTTTGCCCATATACTATTGCATTGCCTTATTATTATGTAGTCCTCTATATATTTTTATATGTCTGACCAGTACATGATTTACAAATATCCTTTGTTCCATGGCATATCTTTTCATTTCTTTTTGTGTGTTTGGATGTTATTTGTGGTTTGTTTGTTTTTCAAAATCAGATCCCAGTATCCATGTAACAATCCAAGTGACCTACAAATGCCTCTGACTCCAGCCCTGAGGCATCTGACACCCTTTTCTGGCCTCCACAAGTATACAGATGCACACACCTGACCACGAATGTGCAATACACTAATGCAAGTATACACACAAAAAAAACATGCAGAAATATTAGTTAGCCTGTTATGGGGTACATGCCCTCAATCCCAGCATTCAGGAGGCAGAAGCAGGTAAATCTCTTGGAGGTCCAGGCCAGACAGGTCTACATAGCAAGTTCCAAGCCAGCTAAGACTATATAGTAAGACCCTGTCTCAAAATGTGTATGTGTATGTGTATGTATGTGTCTGAGAATATATGTATATGCATTATATATATAAGTTAATTAAAAATTAATTACCCTTTTAATTAAAAATTAAAACCTTTTAAAGTACAGTTTTATCTTCCATTCTTCATTTGTCACTTTTACTTTGGATGTCATATAAGAAAAGAGCATTTAACCCAAAGTCTTCTGAGGTTTTTTTTCTCCTATTTTCCTGTCATCCCTCTGTAACTTTAGGAAAGGGAAGAAAGAGCCTCCAGTAGATAGCTCAGCAGTTGAGAGGGCTTACTGTTTTTTTGCAGAAGGAATACACATAAACAAAATAATAAATAAATCTTTTTTTAAAATAAAGAACCAATAAAGGGAAAGAGAGTTAAAATATTACAGCTTATGTTCTTAAAACAACAACAATAAAAACTAAAAACGCTAGATGGTTTCCTTTGACACTTGAAACTCGAATGGTGTCCACCAATCTGAGATGAAAATCAAGAGAAAAGACAATTTCCCTGACCAATTTGATCTGACGTGTCGCCAATTTCCTAGCTGAGACTAGAATATGTTCTTTGACAAGAAGTGAGTAGGGGTTCTGTGTGTTTAACACACTGTGTTATACTGTGGGTCCAAAATTAAAAGGAGATAGAAAGGGCTATCACCAAAAATGCACCAGAACCTGCTAAATGAAAGGGAATCTGAAACGGGACCAAATTCACAGAGAAATTTAACTGAATGAGTCAGAATAGATATTCTGAGTGAGAAAATATCTAAAATAAAAAATAAATAAATAAATAAATAAAATATTAATAAATATAAAATAAAAATAAATAATACAATGCATGCTAAACCTCATATTCACACATTCTATAGCAATATGTGTAAGCCACATACTCATGGCCATGAGTGCACAGAAAGGGTTGTTAAAAGCCACATTACTAAAAGCTACTTGCTTCTAGAGAAACCACTAGAGGATGTAATCGGTCAGAGAAAACTCAGGCTTTATTTTCTTTTTAACAGCGGGAATATATTCATGAATAAGTTACACAGTTGCTATGGTTTGAAAGTATTCCCCAACTCATATGTCAGAAAGTTCATTATCGAAGTCAATGGTTTCGGAGAGCTCAGACCTTTGGGAAGTGATTACATCATCAGGGCAAAGCTCGTAGGAATGGACTAAGCCATTTGTGGATTAATGAGTTCTCCTGGGAGTGGCTTTGTTATAGAACCCAGCTTCTTCTGGCTTCTTTGCTCTGTACCATCATACAATACCCTCCTCCATGTCATGATACAAGAACAAGGCCCTCAGTCAATGCCATAGTCTTGGACTTCCCAGCCCCCAAAACCACGGGCTTTGTAGACTTCAGGTTTTTTATAAATTATAAGACTTCATAATTATGTAGAAAACTATATTAATAATAACTTGAAAGTACGATAATCTGGGAAAAGCAAGGATACAATGTATACTGTTAGCCAGTTTGTGAAGTATGGAAGGAATGGGTTAAAGCTTAGAAATGTATACTACCAAGTTCTGATACAGTGCTTTTGCAAGTCTCTAATACCAGTGGTACATTAAGATGAGAAGCCAATCTAACTGAAGTCAGGATTTCTTTGGAGTTCAATTCTCAGCCAAACAAACAAACAAAAACCAAAACAAAACATGCTAAGCTTTCCCCTCCAACATTGATAAAACCTGAAATGACTTCTCTGTCAGAAAGCTGTTGAGAGAGTAATCGGAATCAAGATAATGCTATGGGATTCTGTTTGTGGACTTCGGTCTTGGGTGAAGCAAATGAAAGAAATTCTCTGTGAGCAAACATGAAAAATCAAATGACAGATGGCCTGTTAAACCACAGCCAAAAATTAAAATACCCAAACTTTTACAGTGCTAGAGATGGCTCCATACACAAAAGCAGGTGCTGCTCTTCCAGAGGAGCCAAGTTCTCAGTTCCTGGATCTTCAGGGGGCTCATAATCCCCCATAATTGTAGCTCCAGGGATCGCCATTGTTCTGACGTCCGCAGCCATTACAACCCATGGACAGACACACATGTTGGGAGAATCTATTTGTACACGGTGTGAAAATGTCTGTTCCCTTCCTCACCTGCCTACATCACCTTCTGATTGGTTTAACAAAAGAGCTGACCTGCCAATAGCTAGACGGGAGAGGATAGGCGTGACATCAGGCAGAGGTAGGAACTCTGGGAAAGCGTCAGAGGTCGGGATTCACCATAAGCACAGAGGAAGAAACAGATGCCAGTATTGAGGCGAGTTAACGAGGCCATGGCAGAACATTGATTAGTATAAATAGGTTAATTTAAGTTATACCAGCTAGCTTGGGAACAAGCTAGCTAAGGCCAAGCTTTTATAATTAATAAAAGGTCTCCGTGCCATTATTCACGAACACACATGCACACAGAGATATACACATGACTTTAATTAGAAATAAATAAATCTTTCAAATACGTTCCTTCTTGTTATTTCTTAATTACTTCGCTCCAACCCTAATCCTAACCTTAACCCTAATCCTAACCCTTGAGATATTCTTCACTACGTGGAATTTCTAACACCACATTAAAAAATTTTCCCATACTAATCACATTTTCAAACATTTTTCAAGGTAAGATAAGGGGGGGGGGGGGAGAGAATAATGAGAAAGTCACTTGTTTATGTGCCAAGTCTCTCAAGGCTTTCCAAATAGTGACCTAATCTAAAATGTTCCAAAGGCAAAAGATAAGATTATATTTGTTTCACTGTAACTTGCAGAGACCTAGTGGAAGGTATTCTAGTGGGGTGAAAAGTGGGGGTATGTGCTAAGGACAATAGAATTTACTGGTGACACATGAAGTATCAGGACTCAAGTTCTTCCTTCTCTCCAGAGAGTCTCAGTGTGGTGGGAACAAGAGACTCTGGCATAAGGACCTCTCTTCTTCTTGTGCTCTTCATGAGGCCACCAGCCCTTGTTGGTCCTGTTCTTGGAAGACTGTGGGAGCTATGAAGTAGTCAAACTCATCATCATATCAGGAAGTAAAAGTTGACAAACTGATCACTGAAGGCAATTCAAGTTCTAGCATGAAAGGCAAAGGAGTTGGATGTTATTATCAATGTCACAAGAGGCAGCCTGGTTCTTAGTGACCCCTACAAAGCCTGCCTCACTACCTCTTGATATCATAAAATTTAGTGCTTTTCTCCCAAACAGCAAGTCAGACCAAGCACTGATGCACTAGGGATAGGCACACAAAAGGCCAAGCCATAGAGTTTCCCCATTCAGTTCAGTAACAGCCTGGCCCTCAGCCTTAGTGGGTACATGGATAATTTTCTTGGTAACATATTAGCCACTGTGCTACGTTTTCCAATAGGGCCACCCACAGTCTTCTGGGTGACAGGGATACAATGGGTTATGGTCATGAATCCTTCCACAGTGTCTAATTTGTCACCATGAGTGGCTTTGGCCAGAGGAACTAAGTGGCTAGTGGTACTGAAGACATTCTGGACGAAGTTATTGAATGTCTTCCATACTTCAAAAACATGGAGACATTAGGAGAAGGAACAAAGATGATTCTTGTAGCTTCAAGTAATCCCTAGCTTTCCCCATAGTAAGACACCAGTGGACTCCACAGTGTATGTAGTACCAGCTTCACCCTACTAGATATTGATAGGATCTTGCTCCTGGAAGATAGAGTTGGGCTTTCCTTCGATGACAGACTTCCCATCCTCAGCCTTCACTGTGCCATTGAAATGTCCATGAGTTGAATCACAGTGGTCTACATGTAAACCATGCAGCTACAAACAATGACAGTGTCATTGACTGTGATAGGTCAATTTTGCTAGAGCTGGAAGCACTGTTGGTGATCAGGTGCCCAATATGGTCAAGTCTGGCCTTTGTCATCGTGTCTCAGCACAGCCAGCACCAAGTGAGAGAGCATGGTTGTCTGTCAAACAGGACAGAGAACCAAAGGCAAAATTTGAGACTGCTATGGTGCAAAAATAAAAATGTCATTCATTCTGTAAAACACATGAATTAGGAAAGACATAAAGGAAATTTCTCATAAAGACATAAAGAAGAAAATTCTTATTTCTTCTGTCTTTAAAGGGAAAACACAGATAAATAATTAAAGCTGTCAGCCTAAAGAGCAAGCACTCTTTTTCTCAGGGTGCTTTTGTGTACATTCCTGAGTGACTGCTAACAGAGTGGATGGACTGCTGATTGATTTTCCATTAATAACTACAGATGTGCACACATCCATTTTTTTAGACTATGCCTCATGGGCCCAATAACATCCATTTGCACAATGACTAGAGACAGTTTGAAGTGGTGCCTCAGGCCCTAGGCAAGTAGAGCTAATTGAACTACATGTGAACTGAACACATGACCTTGGCCTCCGCTAAGCTACAACAACAGAGTTTAAGAAGCAACCAATATTTCCTCAAGTAAAAATAATGTTGAAGAATAGCAATGAGTTGGCAATTAAATGAATATTATTGGAAACTTCGACAGAAAATAATAGAATAGACAGTAAGTGCCTATTCTTGAATCATATTTAAAGTAACTATATTATTGTTTCAAACTTCCAATACTTGTTGGCAAAATACTTTTGAAAGTTCTTTTAAATACAAGCTTTTCCCTAGGGATATTTTTTTAATCATTTGGAAGTTAATCTATAGCAAAAACGTTACGTGAAATCTTGCAAGTTAAAAATTAATTGCGATAGCAACCTAATGGAGATAAAGGATTAAGTTGTGTAAAGGAAATAAGTTCATAAGTGATAAGGAGGTTAATCACTAGTTCCTGTATGTGCTGACTGTGAAAAAATAAAACCAGGCAACAGTACTCAACATGAACTCCCAGCAATACTCGGCTGCATGAACAATGGATACCTTCGAGTAGGTCTCAGATGAGTGAAAAAGCCAGACTAACTATGAGGAAGGAGCTTTGATGGCTAAATTATTGACAAATCACTATAACACAATAGCCAGGACTAACGCAAACACCAATCTGTAGGTTTCTTAGAGGTTATTTTTAAGTTATGATGACTTAAAATGTATGCCTTACAGCCTTACAGTAGGCCTGGAGTCAACCAGGCCGTCTTCTACAGGGATGGTAAATCTCAGCTTATTAGTTGAAAGTCTTCTGAGAACAGACTGAACAGTCCGCCAGAGGAAAAGGAAATTTTGTTTCCAGTCTGTAATCAACCTCAAATTGGGGCTCTTCTTTACTCCTCAGCCTGTTAAACTCTTCAGAGCTCACTGGCCAGCTCATGGATTGTGGCAAACCGACAAGCACAAGCAGACAGGAGCCAGTGTATGCCCTATTAGTTCTTTTTATCTGGAATGCTTTCATGTATATAGAAAAATGGTCAATAGAGTAGAATTCCTCCTAATAAAAAGATAGATGTATGTCTTGCTGTTACTTTTATTTTTTAATTTTAATTTTTATTCTTTACATGCATTATATCTTGACTGCTGGTTTCCCCTACTTCTGCTCTTCCCAGTACTTCCCAGCTCCCTCTCTTCTAGATATACTCTTCCTGTTTCTCTTTAAAAAAAAAAGAGAGAGAGAGAGCAGAAGAATTTCAACCTGAATTCTTTGGAAAATGTCTATGTTTTAAGGGGAAAAAAATGGTGTAGTTCTTTAACTAAAAGAATTCAGGGCATAGACAGAAGAAACAAAACAGTTGCCTTTGTTACTTTTCTATTTCTATGACAAAATATCAGGATCAAAGCAACTGTTTGTTTGTTTGCTTGTTGGGACAGGGTTTCTCTGTATAGCCCTGGCTGTCCTGGAACTCACTCTGTAAACCAAGCTATCCTCAGCTCAGAAATCTGCTTGTCTCTTCCTAGAGAGTGCTGGGTTAAAAGCATGTGCCACCACTCCTGGCATTGAGGTAGCTTATAAAAGAAAGCCTAGCATTTCAGAGGGTTAGAGTCCATGATGGTGGAGAAAGGCAAACAGACAGGAACAGCTGAGAGCTCACATCTTGTTCCACCAGAGGCAGAGAGAGGCACACTGGGGATGGCCAGAAAGTCAAAGCCCACCCCCAATGACGGACACACCTCCTCCAACAAGGCTATGCCTCCTAATCCTTCCCAAACACTTCTACCAACTGAGAGTCCACTGTTCACACCTATGAGCCTATGGGAGCCATTCTCATTCAAACCACCACAGAAATACATGACCAAGTCAGATAGGGAAGCATGGGGTTCCAATGGTCTTCTTGTGTGCATGGAGGAGAAGTCAATTACTTGAGCAATATTGTGAGGTATTTTAAGAGAAGTCAGATAGAATTTGCTCATTCTCTGATTGCCACAATGGGATGTTGTAGCAGCGTTGCCATGTTCTGGCTCTAAGTTCCTGCTCTGACCACGGCACCAGCTAGTAGGAACACTGGCCAGGACCCACGAGAAGGCGTGGGTGCTGCCTCCGCTGGTCAGCTCCGTGGACCCATAGCTCTAAGCATGGCCCTTGGGCCAACTCTATCACCCTCATGATTCTCGGCTCAGAGCAGACAATAACAGCCATCCTAGCGGTACTGGTAGAAATAATACTCCTAATACTTAAAGATTATCCAATAGATTTCTATATCAGCAATACTCAATACACAAGATGCCCACACAAATAAAATTGTTATCCCAATATCTAACCTTTTGATATGAATAACTACCCGAGACTGAGACACGAATATCTGCTGCCATCTTTCCTCTCCTTCCTCTCCTCCTTCTCTCCTTCCTCTATCCTCCTCCCAACTCCCAGCTCCGCCTACCTCTTCTACTGCCCAATCACTAAGCTCCACTGCAAACACAATGGGCAGGAAAATTCCTGCCACAGGATGTTTGTATTATACCCTGAAGCCAGGAAGATTGGAATGCATGTTACGTGAAAGTAGCAGGGGGGCCATTTGGGTGGAAAGAAAAGTGTAAGGCCAGGGGTTGAGGGGTGAATAACAGCAAAATATTATGTCACATATGTATGAAAATGCCATATCGATAAAGCCATTACTTTAAAAAGAATAATGTTTTCAAAATGAGAAAAGCAATTCCCTAGGGAGGTAATGAATGTTCTAAGGAGATCCATGGTCCCCCGCCCCCTCAGTAGTCCCAAAAGAATTCGAGAAACACAAAAAGGAACGCAGTATCAAAGTAAAAATAAACCAGGCAGCAGACTGTCTCCAATCTGTTGGGTGTTATATTTAGCATATTTTATAATTAAATGAGCTGAGTGCTAAGGTTGTTTTGAGTTGTATAAACAACTACTTGGCTTTCCTAATAAGACTACATAGCACTCTACATGTTATCTGTCTGCTGTTACCACACTTACAACGCTGGGTCCTGTAGAAAAGCTAGGCCCCTTTTTGCTACTATCCTGTGTTAACAGTTTTTAATGACATGGATACAACTTCACTGGGGCAATATTTTTAATTCTATTTCTGCAAACCAAATAATTGCAAGCTATGTTGATAACTGGTTCCTTAGACCTGTGTCACTGCCTACTCATAGCAATGGTAGCCAATATATACTTAGAATCTTGAATTAGAATATCTGCACATTTACTCTTATTGATAAAATTATAGGAGCCTGAAACAAAGATATCACTTAGCTGTGATTAAAGATGTGTAAGTTCTAAAAATTCCACTTTTATCCCATAATTTTCCACAAAAAGGGGACTTAAGTCATCACCTGAGCTTCAGTGGAGCTTATAAACATGCAAGCTCCCAGGCTTGCTGGGTCCAATAAGACTTAGGATTTGCACTGAAAATAAGAACTTAGGATGACCCTTTTGAACTTCCAGTTGAAAATTACCAACCAGAACCCTTATGTCACATTATGGAACATAGCCTTGGAGAAGGTAAATGACATATCCAACTCCAGCCAGCTAAATGTTGACAATCAGGGGTAGAAATGATGCAGTCTCTTCATTTTGTGTTCACATTTCAGCCCCTGATGGTTCAGACGTCCTCCGGAATTCCTACAATCCAGGCAGTCACTTCTCTGGTATATCCAAGGACTATAAGAAGGAAGACCAAAGACAGTATTCGATGTGTACCACACACCAGAAGGATGACGACAGTGCATGGGGTGCAGAGGACAGGCTGGTCCATCTGTCTTTCTGCATTTGAGTTTCTCACCTGCACAAGCACTAATAGAACATTTAAAGCAGAACACCAAGAAGAGCTTGGGCTTATGGCAGATTACTATAAAATCCTGCGTTTTCTCATTTGGTCAACACAACTAACACAGCTTTAAAATAATTTTTAAAAACAAGCTTTCTAGTTTACTAATCGAATCCCCAGCTCAGGGCTCAGAAAGGCTACATCCTGAACTTGCTCATACATGAAAATTTCAGTTATTATGTGTGAAAAGGGTAGAAGAACCCTACATACTGTAGCATTGTGTTTGACTACTGCCAACTTATATGATCAGTGCTTTCCTGGTATTACCACACTGTAGATATTCCATAAACACTAATATTTAAATACTATTATGTGGTGAATGGATACCATTGAAGAAAGATTAAAAACACCACCACACCACCACCAACAACAACAAAACAACAAAGATAAAATTTCAGTGGCTGTACATCTGCCCAGCATGTACAAAGCTCTAAGGTCAATCCCCAATACTGGATTAAAGAGGAAAAAAATCAAGATGAGGAGGAACAAGAAGAGCAGCAGAAAGAAGAGGAGCAGGAAGAGAGCTGAGATGAAGGAGGGGAGGAAAGAGTGAACGGCTTTGCTTGGGAATGCATAGATAGGAGGCAAAATTAGAAATCAATGGACAAAAATCCTGGACTAGTGGTTCCCTCTGAGAGGTAAAGAACGGGCTGCCAGGAAGAAGAGGCTGTCCTCACTAGGGTGATGGGCACATTGTGCTCCCTGCATTTGGGTGAAGGTTATGTTTCTCATCTAAACATTTCAGATTAAATATAAAATAAAAATAAAAATAAAAATATGTTTTGTCCCTCTTTTCGGATTTCAGTATACACACTATATTCCATCATGAAGATCTCTATGTATATTAAGGGCTCTAGAGATGGCTCAGTGGTTAAGCACACATACTGTTCTTCCAGGTGATCTGAATGTGGATTGCATACTTGAATATCCACATTAGAGAGCTCACAACTGTCTGTAACTCCATCTCCAGGGAATCTGGTGCTTCAGTCTCTGTAGGCACAGAAATCATGTGCACATATCCACACACAGATATATACACAAATGCATGAAGTTTTAAAAAAAACATAAATGTCTTTAAAAGATAAATTTAGTATATTAAATCAAAAGATATGAATATCAGGCATTCCCAATTTAGACATGAGCACAGTCTCTCCACACGGACTAGTAAACTAATAGAATGCAGCTGTGCACCAAGTCTGTGTAAATATTTACCCTTGTCCTGGCCCAGAGGACTCACACCCTAAGGCTGTTGTGAAATATAATTGGGAGTCATTTGATCACAAGTTGCCAGGATCCATTCAACGCTAAATATATCATCACCCTAGTTCCAGATAACTGACGGGTTCAGCTCTGGTTGGAGTTGATATCATCAGTCCCCAAATAGTTAAGTTTTCTAGTTCCAGCAATGTTGCCAGATACTGTTTATATGGTTTCCTAACCACAAATAGAGCAACAATATACTTCCTGAAAAGAAAGAGACGTGATTTTCTGATTTTTTCCCCCCCACAGGGTAAAGACTGTCATTTGGTCACTAGGAGAATATCTCTCAATCTTTCATTATTTGTGTTTGATCCAGAGACCAAATTAAAATGTTAACCAAAGTATTAAAAACAACCATGATTGATCATCTATTATTGGAACTGACACCTTTGCTCCTTTGACACTAAGAGAAATTTCTGAATGATGGGTATGTGTGTGTAACACCAACAAAGTTATAGAACAATCATGAACCTAAAATTTTTTTAATGACTATGCTATTATTTAAAAAAAAATACTTATTTTTTTAAAAAATTTCTCTGTCCTGGTGTTTTGGCTGCATGTATATCTGTGTGAAAATGTCATGTCCCCTGGAACTATAGTTACAGACACCTATGAGCTGCCACGTGGGTCCTGGGAATTGAACATGGATTCCCTGGAAGACCATAAGTGCTTATTAACCACTGAGCCACCTCTACATCCATAAAGTTTGTTTGGTTTTATTGTTTGAGTTTTTCAAGACAGGGTTTCTCCTGTGTATCCCTGACTATCCTGGAACTTGCTTTGTAGACCAGGCTAACATCAAACTCAGAAATCAGCCTGCCTCTGCCTCCTGAGTGCTAGGATTAGGTATGTGCCACCATGTTCTTAAAGGTTTTTTTAATTGGTATCAGAGTTGAAGACAAGTGCTTTATTGTTGTGGATAGCCTCAGCCTTGTATTTTGATCCTAGTTCCCAGTGGATAGCCTCAGCCTTGTATTTTGATCCTAGTTCCACCCTCCTGGGAGGGGCTGCAGAGGATGATTGAATATGTACACAGGTGACATCTTGTAAACCTTCTGTCCAATTAAAACCTGTAAAATAAAGGCTAGAGCCAGAGATTGGGCAGTAGAAGGGGAGGCAGAGAAAAAGGCTTAGGGGAAAGAGAGAGTGAGAGGAATTCAGTATAAAAGGAGGCAGAAGCAGAAGCAAAGACAGAAGAGAGAAGAGGAGGAGCAGGAGGAAGCAGGCAGAAGGAAGCCGGCAGAAGAAAGCCGGAATAGAAGGAAGCGACCATGGAGGAGCCGGAGCCAGAGGTGAAGGACAACTACGAGGCCTGGATAAACCGCAAGTTATAAGGGATCTCATAGCCGGGGATTAGAGTAGTGTAGTGGTAAATCTGCCCAATCTAGGCGTGCTATTTATACTATAATTATTGAGTTGTGTCTTCCTTTACTGGTCTCCTTCGGGTAGGAGATTTACCGCGACAAATTTGGGGATTAAATAATTTCGTCTGCTACACTTTATACAAATGACTTCTCTAAATAGTTCCCACTTCCTGTGACTGATTTCTGACACAAGGATAGAAACGTAATACAATGTGCTGTGTTTAAATTGAATAATTGGATTAACTTTAATGAGAGCATAATTTATAGAAATTTTTATAACAACAATAATAGCGAACAGATGCAAGAGTTGGCTTATTCAGCAAAACACTTGCAAGCCAAAGCCCTGATTCAATCCCTAAAAGCCCCTGAAAAATGCTTGTAATTCTAGCCCTGGAGAGACTGAAATCAGGAGACCCTTGGACTCATTGGCCCGCTGGTCTACCCTGAGAGGTGAGCTCCAAGCCTTTGCGATCATGTGTCTCAAAACAGTGGATGACATTCCTATGAATCATACCCAAGTACATGCACACATATAACAACAAATACACACACACACACCACCACATTCATACATCATCATCATCCACCTACTAATTCACCTGCCTCATAGCATAAGAATGTGATCATAACCAAAACCATTGATCCCCCTTTGTCCTAAGAAGACCAAATTTCTCTGCCAGGTTTGCCATGATACAGCACCATTCTCCCTTGTGGAAGACTGAAGCTTTGTTGTGTATATATCACATTTTCTTTGCCCATTCATCCATTGGGGACACCTGATTGACTACTCCAGCTATTATGCATAGCGACTCATAAACATGGACACTGCGGACATCTTTTCATATGCTAACTGCATTTCCTTTGGAGGAATGTTCAGGAGCTGCATCATATAACACAGGTAAACTGCTTAGTCAAACCACTGCGTTGACTATCCCAGGTTCCAGAAGGACAGATGTTCATGTTCCTTCTTGTTTGTAGATCATAGGTGTGAATCTTTAGCTGTGCTGGTGTCACAGCAAAAGCCAAGAAAATAAAAAGTAACTAGGTGGAGGCGGTGGCACTCTAAAGGGGGGATAATAGGATAGGAGGCTAGGAAGGGGACAATGGGTGGGAGGGACATACCTGGAAAGGAGAAGGATGAGGGATAAAAAACATGAAGAATGCTCAAAAGTGCCTAGGGGAAGTTATCTTCTGTTTACTTAAAATATGTAATCTATATTGGATGAAGTTATACCACTTGAGGTGATAACAATCTCCACAAATCGATTATCTGAAAACAAAACAAACAAAAAAACAACATCAACAAACCTGTCAGGAACTTTCTTCCAAGTTGCTAAGAGAACCAGAGACTTCCCAAAATAATACAGACTATTGCCATTTTCCTTGGGTGCCTCCCAGAATTTGAAGGTATGACCCTATTGCTGAAGTCTTCAGTCTGCAGACACGGGACTCAGAGGAATAAAGCTGGATCTGACCTCAAAGCCTCCTCTCTGAAAAACACTTCTCATAGTGTCCAAAAGATGCTATACCAGATACCAAACAAGAAAAGCAACCAATAGTCCTCCCAGCTGTAAAGATGATCAGCCGCACAATAAGCAGCATGGCAAGATAGACTCGAAGATGCTATAGTAGCATTTATATCATAGAGGTCACCAATAGCCTTCCAGTTGGACGTAAGGCCTACTCAATAGGAGGGAACTCATTCCTGGTGCTATAAACCTAGCCAATTATCCATGTCTGGCAAAGTCATAGATCTACATGAAACCTACAATTTCCCCTTTCCTAAACTGGTATAATGTCTTGCTGCATTCAAATAATTTTCTATATTCATAGATAAGTGTGGACTTTCAAACCTCACCAAAGAAGTTTCTTTTTGTAGTAAACGGAGACCATCACAAACTCCACAATCAGTCCAGCTGGATGAAACAACTGACTGTGGTCTGCCAACCCTAAAACTGATACCTTTATCACATCATTCGCCTCTAAGGCTCATAGACTACCGAGGGAGAGGGCGCAGAAATATTCTAAGAGCCAAAAGACCAGGACATCTCCAGTGAACTAGGTAGCTGCACCCATGAAATCTCAAAAATATGGTTGCTTAAATAAAATCCACACAACACCGGAGGACATGTCACTATGAGTGGCAGAAATCTCACAAGAGCCTACTCCTAGATCAGTGGTTCTCAACCTTTCTAATGATGTGACCCTTTGATACAGTTCCTTATGTTGTGGTGACCCTCAACCATAAAATTATTTTTGTTGCTACTTCATAACTGTAATCTTGCTACTGTTATGAATCCTCGATGTAAATACCCGTCTTTTCCAATGGTCTTAGGTGACCCCCTAAAGGGGTCGAGACCCACAGGTTGAGAATCAAACCACTGTCCTAGATAAAGAGCAGTTACTGGCTGCTAATAGAAGGACAATCAGTCTCCTCTAGGAATGAGCTCCCTACAAATTATCCAAACCCAAACATCCCTAAACATAGAGAGGAACCACTAAACAGACACAGTATGTTGCATTTATATATACATATCTATATATGTAACAACGGTTAAAGAAGAGGCCATACATTTGAAAAATAGTTGGCAAGGGGAGGAAAACTGAAGAGGGGTGGGGATAGCAAAATATTCCATGTTGTAGGACAATCTCAAAAAAAGTATGTTTAAATAGATGAGTATCAGAAAGTGGGAAAGAAAGAATTTAATCCTAAAATAATCGACATGTACTAAATCACATTTCCTAGAATTTAAAAACAATTAATGAGAAGGAAACTTTGGATATGCTGATTAACCTGTAAGTTTGTTTTTGGAAAAAGAAAGCAAGGTTGAAAGATCATTGTTTTAACAACCTTTCTTTTGGCTACTCTAAAAGATTAGATAACCAATTACATAACACGCTATATAAAGAACCAGGCTGGATCCAGACAAGTCGGTCTGCCACGGAGCCTTCACACTTAGTATAAAAGCCTGTGACCTAAAACTCTTACACATGCTACTACTAACATAAAGGACATTGTAAGGCTTCCCAAGACAACTTTATACAAAGAAACACAGTTCTTTTCAATAAACTCTGACAATAAACACTTGGCAGTATACTGTTTTACATATAAAAGTAATCTCTTCAGGGACCATTTAAACTTGAATTGTTATTCCTCAAACATTGTAGGGTTAAGAGTAAAACTCCCTAGAGGGGCTTGTCGCTCAGTTATAAAGTGCTTGCCTAGTATAAGGCCCTAGATTCGATGGACAGCACGACAAAAAGTTTCAATAAATGGTTAATGAATGGGAGGCAAGACAATGAAATTGGAGCATAAAAGTAAGTCAGGAGGAAGAAAAAGGAAATGGTAAGAATTAACATTAAATTTCTAAGGTGGAATTTATAGATAAAATTTTGGAGACAAATTCTTCAGAATAAACAAATCCATAGTAGGAGGCCTATAAAAAGTTGCTCTGGGACTTTCTCTCCTTAACCATGGAAGGAAGGCTGGTAGGAGCAAATGGTGGTCACCAGGTCTCTACCAGATAAAGTTAGTAAATAGGTAAAGGTTTTGTTTTTAGCAGAACATCTTAAAATCTTGTTACCTGCTTCTTCCTTTGAAAATCAGCTTCAGAAAAGCAAAAACAAAACAGCAAGTGATTTTTTTTCTTTTTTTATTAATCATTTTATTCATTTACATTTCAAATGATATCTCCCTTCCTGGTTTCGCCTCCATAAATCCTTCATCCCATCCCCCATTCTGTCTCCCCCATTCCCCTTTGCTCTGCCCCTTTTGCCTTCTATGAGGGTCCCTCCATGTCAAACCCCACTCAGCTGACCCACTTTGCATTCTCACCCTCAGTTCTTCTCAACCTTCCATGGGCCTAGGCTTCCAATGTGGCAGATAGCCTTTGTATTGTTCTAGGAGCCAGGCCTCTCAGGGACTCTTACTGGCTCTATCTGCAAGCACTCTGGATCAGTAACAGTGTCGAGTTTGTTCTCTATGGGATGAATCCCAGTAGGCATCTCTGGATGGCTTTCTTCATTTCTGCTACTTTTGTCTTGAGTTTCCTTTAGCAGGAGGAGGAGATTTAGAGGACAGCCCCAGGTCCTACGCAACACTTCTTGGACTCAGGTCCAGTTTGGTATTAGTGGGAATTTGACATCCCGGTGGGGTCGGATCCTTTCAACTTAGGTCGGCCTTTGTCTCTGATTAAATAAAAAATTTTCATAGAAATTTTGAGATGGGTGAATGACACCACCCCTCAACTGGGGGCCATGTCTATCTACTAAAGGTGGTCTCTGCAGTTTCTAGCTCCCCGCTGTTGGGTATTTCAGTTAATGTCATCCCAACTGGGTCCTGGGAGCCTCCGACATTCCTGGCATCTGGGACTTTCTAGTGGTTACTCCACGACACCCCCTGCTACATATTTCTATTCATTCTCCTAGCCCTCTGGACTTCTCTCCTGGTATGGCAGTGCAAAATGAACCCGTAAGTGTTCCAGAATCCTGGATTATATCACTTTGGAGGTTTGTCTTCAAATTTCTTGTGAGGATGGTAATTTTTGGGGACCTCATCTTGGGATTTATTTTGAGGACCACTGACTCATCAAGGTAAGAAATCAGGACAGGAAAGTGTGTATGCTAAACTGCTGGCACCTTTCCTTCATCCTGGAATGGGACTGATGCTTTCATTTTCTTCTCTCAATAAAGGTGGCACATTTCCAGGAAGGCCGGCTTCTTCCTCAACTTCCTGACCTTGAAACAAAGGCCTTAGAGGCTTTTGTTTCCCACTGGCACCTCCCCATCCCTACTGATGGTCAAGAAGTTGCAGGCCTGCTCAGGACTTGTCACACCACAGTTGTGGGACAATCAACCATCTTGTCTTCTTCTAAAGTAAGGAGGAAAACTCCTCAGCAACTTTAAAATACCAGCTCTTAAGAAGGGACTCATGAGTTTTGACTTCCTGAGCACTACCTCTGCTTTGCAGAGAGTCTTTCTCTGTATGTCTGCAGTGTGTGTTTTTCACACACACACACACACACACACACACACAGAGAAGAGAGAAGAGAGAGAGAGAGAGAGAGAGAGAGAGAAAGAGAAGAGAGATGAGAGGGAGGAGGAATCCTTTCTTCAGCACCTAAAAAAGAATGAAGGAAAGATAGGCAGAAAAATAAGTGACCTCATGATAAGATCACAGAGCTGTTTTGTATCTAAAGCAAAAGAAGAAGGAGGAGGAGGAGGAAGAGGAGGAAGAGGGGGAGAGGAGGAGAGGAGGAAGAAAGATATGCAGTCCATGCATTTTATATTATAAAATTTTTATGATAAATTAGACTCTGAGGCAAAGAGCCTTTATTCTTAACACTTTCCACGGGGCTCACCTTGTGTGACAATTGTCACTTCAGTAGCCTCTTCCCAGTCTTTACCTAGGTTAAATGCAGGTACAAATGATTTTCAGAAGTGTTCTTACTAAATATTATATCAAAATAAATCAATAGCTTTCTGATATCTCATCATGTGCATGGCATCTCTCCCTCACAATAGTAATAAACCCCTTTTCTGACTTGACTAAAGTAAAACATGATGTACATATCCTTTATCCTGTAGCTAGCTCGCCTGTACTCTTTAGGGGTTTGGTTTTGTTGTTTTTTTTTTTTTCCTGTAACAGTTTTGATTCTCTGAAGCCTGTTGTCAGGTTTGATTCTCTGAAACCTTGATGCTAATATTTGACTTTAAGAAAGTTTCATACAGCCAGGCATGGTGGTGCATGCCTTGATCCTGACACTCAGGAGGCAGAGGTGGGTGGGTCTCTCTGAAGCCAGCCTGGGCTACATAGTGAATTCCAGGACAGCTAAGGTTATATAGAGAGACCGTGTCTCAAACAAAGCAAAACAACAACAACAACAAAAGCAAAACAACAACAAAAAAAAAAAACAAACAATCAAAACAAAAAAAACTTAAAAAATTAAAAGTTTACAATATAAAGATTATATATAGTTAAAGATGAAAATACTAAAAATCTATAGACATATCTGAAAATCTAGCAAGTGGTTGATTCTTCTATTTTCTAAATGGCTAAAACTTCCCTTATATTCTCAATTTGAATTACACGTGATTTTGATGAATTTTTCAGGAGCTTTTGATCTGGTCCACGTCATATTTTTTTGATCTAGGTTCCACGTCATATTTTTTTCCACGTCATAATTCTCTAGTTTCTATTGTGTTGTTTCCTGTTACTGAGTTATTTACCATAGTTGTGTTTGGTTTTGTTTTTAGTTGTTGTCTTTCACAGAATGACAGGAGCACTTGGGTTATTTTACAAGGCAGTTCCTTCCTCTGTAGGCATTCACACACGAACCTACATACAAGCACACTGTCTCTGCCTAAGAAAATACAGTTTTCAAGTCTTTGAGTTCTTTTGACTCTCCTTTTCCTGTCTATTGGGAGCATCCTTTCAATTGTCCCTAACCCTGTCCCTTACAGGGTACCTGCATCTCTTTCTTGCAGAGATGCTGGTGTCAGCCACAGCTTCTGGAAGTCCTGTATTACAGTGGCATGCAAAGAGAAGCCAAGGAAAGAGGCAGACATACTCCTCAGTTGGCAGCCAGTCTCTTGAACACAACAGACCTCTCCTTGCAAGTTACATCCTGTCTGTAACTGAACTGGCCCAACTACTGGGTTATATCTGTTGTGTTAAACTTGCCTGAAAGGGTGTTTGTTGGAGGAGAGGCAAAGGACAGAAACTACAGTCTCAAAAGTATAAGACTGTAACTGATCCAAAGGGCATGCACACCCAGCTGAGTAAAACCTCAGGGATTTTTACCCACATTTTGATCTACAGATTCTAGCTTGTTCTGGAAATGGGGATTTTCATTCCAGAAAAGCATGAAGAGAGAGATGCATAATCAAATGCTTCTAATGAGATGTTGGGGTTATCTTGTACTTATGTCTAGTGAAGTGTTGAATAATTCCACCTAGACCCTGCATAAGCAGGAACTAAGTGACTAGGTGGAGTTGAGACACCCAGATATGCAAGATAGTTCATTCATCCTATGTGTGATTATATTTACATATATATATATATATATATATATAATATATATATATATAATGTATTAGAGCATATGCTACCCTGATTCTGAAAGAATTACTTTTAATAATACTTGTGGGCTTATGTCTTCTGTACTGAAGAACCATTTATTATGGAAGGGCTAGAAATTGATTCTGGTTTATTAATATCAATGTATCATTTATTTTCTCAGTAATAGGATCAGAAAGCTCTCTCCAATTTTTTTCTTTTGAGATAGAGTGTCACATATCCCAGACTAGCCTCAAACTCACCATTGAACCAATGATGACTTTGAATTCCTGATCCTTTTGCATTGAGTGTTGAGGGAGATCACAGGCATATGCCACCACACCCAACTTCCGCTCCAAATTTAAAATGTCAACACTGTCAGTTTAATATTTAAAAGTATATGTTATAGCTGCATTCATTTACCAGTAATATCTTAAAAACTTGTATTCTGGCTATGTACAGGTAGCTTTTGCTTTAGCAATATTATAGTGACTCTGTCAAAGTGAGAGTGTCGCTATACTCTAAAGTGCTCCACGCCTCCAAATAATTCTGTACCATATGGCAGAAATTTGATACAGATGGCTAAACTTGCTGTCATGCTTGTTAATTATTAATAGAAAAAACCAACACAGAGACTTAGATGTAACACACTGACCCCTCCCTCAGAACTATAAACTAGTGTGAGATTCTATCAAATACTATCTTAGAGTACTCCATAGCACATAAGACAATAGGCAAAGGAAGAAATGTGAATGGCACGTCCTTGCCAGACACTGAGGCAGACACTACACATACTTTAGGTGATTTAACATAAGAACATTCAGACAGAAAACCTTTGAGGGCTGGGGACTTGTTTAACTAGTTTTTCTTTTCCCAAGCCTACATAGCACTTGGTTCGCATATTCATAATGGAAAGGTTAACTCGCTCACTCTCATGATTCTCTTGCACCATTTTTGACAGTCTCATCTTTTGAATCATCATCTGCCTGAGGCTTTACTTAGAGCTGTCTCTGGAAGACTGGTTTAGCATTTCAACTCACCTTTCAAAATATCTCCAGCGCGGGCCACTCATTCTGTGTCCCAGGTGTCTAATGAGTCATTTTCCTCTTCCCAGTGACCAGAGCAGGATATCAAAGGCTCGTTTATCTTTCTGGGTGGATACGGCATCATTAAGCTTAAATGTGCCCTTGGCCAACAGACTCGAGGGTTGGGTTTAGTTATTAACTTGAGGAGCCTCCACCCAGCTAACTATTCTAGGAAATAATCTGGTGAGTCAGGTGTTTTTATGTTCATATTTGAGCAACCAGTCATCTGCCTTGGGTGCTGCAGCTACAGGCTGAACATCCTGAAAAATCTGTCTTCAGGTTTCCAACACTTCAAAGGCTGAGTGCCTCCCACCCAGAAAGATACATTGTTTGCTACAGCACCATTGTTTGTATGTTTCTCTTTTGTGCCACGTTGCTCCCGAGGTTATAAAAGGTCACACGTTGTCTCGCCTCCGCCTTGCTGAAGCTGTGAAGGCTTGACAAGCACAAAGCCGCCTCCTGACTTTGAGAGTCTGGAAGTGAGAAAGCCAAAGTGACAGGTTGTAATGAAACAGGACTGAAAAATGAGCTGTTCCTTCGCTCCTGGTAGACAAGTCGTGAGTACCGTGACGTGAGCACCGTGACTGACTGACCATGCGCCTCTCTGTCTAAAAGGCTTGACTCACTGGCTCGTTTTCTTTCTGGCAGCTGGTTGTGCAAGCCTGCGGAGTGGCAGACTTTCCATCACCCTTCTCCCACCAAACATGCATACAGAGAAGACCCTGGAGGCAGGGTGGAGGATGGGTGGGGGTGGGGCTGGTTAGGTACCTCTCCTATTATACAGAAGTCATAACAAATCCTCATTTGCTTGAGAGGTAAGGACTCTGCTAAATTATAAAAACTCAAACACAGCTGACTTCCTCAAGGCCAAGACATATGGAATTTTATTTAGGAAAAAGGTTCTCCTAAAATCAAATGATAGTTAATTTTCTTTTTTTGTTGTTTTTTGTTTTTGTTGTTGGTGGTTTTTTTTTTTTTTTTTTTTTTTTGTTTGTTTTTTGTTTGCTTTGTTTTGTTTTATTTGAGACAGCATTTCTCTGTATAGCCTTGGCTGTCCTGGAACTCACTCTGTAGACCAGGCTGGCCTCGAACTCAGAAATCCACCTGTCTCTGCCTTCCAAGTGCTGGGATTAAAGGCGTGCGCCACCACCGCCGGCTGATAGTTAATTTTCTATCGAATTCTTTTAGCTTGATAAATGTTAAGCCAAAGACAACTTGTATGTTCTGTGGATGATGATGCTCACAACATTTCTATAATGTTGCCAGTATTTCATCTTATAGCCAGCTGTTAGACTGTGATTTTTTCCCAGGCTGAGCCAAAACTTAGACAGAGATCGTTTGTTCTGAAGAATTATTATGTTGCATTTGTCATGAAGAGATAAAACTACTGGTAAGTATATTTTGTTGGAGATACAGTAATTCTTTTAAGATTTATTTATCTTATGCATATGGGTATTTGCCTGAATATTTGTATGTGCGTCAAGTACATGCCTGGTGCCATTAGAGGTCAGAAGAGGGCATTAGACTCCTAAAAGTGGAGTTATGGACGGCTTGGGCTGAACCCATGTGGGTGCTGGGAATTGAACTCAGGTCCTCCTTAAGAGCATCAAATGCCCATAACCCCTGAGTCATCTCTCCACAGCATTTTTTTTTTAAGAAAATTAGTATTACTAGCATGTACCCTGCATAGAAAACTTATGACCCATTTGGTTCATACATATAGAAAAAAACAGACAGACGTCAACAACTGTTTGACACAGTTGTTTATCATTCTTGAGACAAAATGGTACAAAAGTTTCAAAAAAGGTACAAAAGCAACATTTCAAAACAATGAGAAAATAAAGAATTCCATCAAAACAGTAAAATTTATAATCTAAGCAGTATCAAGATTCAGTAGCACAGTAGTGAGTTATGTTGTTAAAAGTTATAATGAGGAAAAATAATGTTTTCAGGTTGGACACAGATGGTTGGAGGGCTTTCAATGTGCAGATACATATCTACATATACACATATATAAATGTATTTATTAAATCAGATTATTATCCATGTAGAACTTTTGGCCATAATCCTTATTTTGACTATTCTTTTTATAAACATATGCTCTATGTCTGAACTAATGAATATAAGAAGACCTAACAATTATGATAGCACAGGAAAATAAAAGATGGTTAGAGCTATACTGGTAAAGCAGCAAATTATCTTATATACTTACTATGTGATATAACTAACAAAATCCTAATTTATTTGACAGAGTTGATATAAATCTGATACTCATAATAAATACAAGGAACAAAAGGGAGAGGGCACAGAAAGGGTTGGAGGGGGGGAGGATCCTGAGAATAAAATCAGAAGAAAAGCAAGGAGTTCTATTTGGGTATAACTGACATACAAAAGTCATATACACATTCATGACATACAATGTGATATTTTAACATATAGTAAAACGACTATGGCTACATTAGTTGAATAGCCAGCATTTCACATAGAATATTTTGTATATGATGAAAACACTGATGATGTAATCTCAGAAAGGTTCTAGTACACTAATTATTATTATAGCACATTAAATTATTATTACCTGTAGTTACCATGGCACTTTGGAGTTCTAGGACTGACTCAGTAAAAGTAAAATGGAGAGATATGGTAAACATGGCACCTGTAAAATGTCCTATCTATACATGTAAGGTACAACAATAGTGTCTATAGAATCGTGTAAAAAACAACATTGGAAGGAGTGGAAAACACTTTTAATGGACAGCAAATTCATTATGGTTAATTCTCTCCTGCACCCCCTCTTTAAATACAGGGTTCTTATGTAGATCTGGCTGATCTAGAACCTCTATGTAACCAGGCTAACCCTGAACTCGCAAAGATCCATCTACTTCTGATTCCCAAGTTCTGTGTTTAAAGGTGAATGCTGTAGCACATGCAACACACACACACACACACACACACACACACACATGCACATCACACACACTCACACACCTCTAGTTGCAAAGTAGTTTTATATTCTCTGGAGATGATACAAAAAAGAAAGCCCATCAACAAGAATACGTTCTCTTAACCTGCAAAAGCAAGCATGTGGCAAATTTCCTCTTTAAGATGTTTCTACAAATAGAATCACCCAGAAGCTGACAGTTTGCTCCTGACCCAGATTAGTTCAAATTGCCTTTTTGGACTGAATAAATTAGAAAGGTAATTTAAATAGCCTTTCAAGACGTAACTGAATTTTATTCAACAGCAATGCCACCCTGAACTTTGACCAACCTGGAAGCTAAGCAGGGCCAGGGCCTTTTAGAATTTGGCTGTAAAATTTTAAAAACTAAACTCTTGTTTTTCATGATACTGTATGTTTTCTTTCTCTGCGCCCTAGATAATAAATTCAGCAACTCACAATACATTTCAAAAATAAATAAAAAAAAAACCCATAAGGATAAACAAATTTGTCGTTGGCAATAAAGGAAACCAAGCCTGCGATAGCTGGAGTATAACAGTGTGATTTGATGGCTGTGGCATTCTGGCTACTGTGTTCATAATGGTGCCTCCAATGTAAAACCTAGAACTGTAAGGAACTTTCCTATAGAAAATAATTGTACATGTCTAATTTTGCATTCTGTACGGACATTTGAGTTTAGAATTTTTACACATTTTTAAGAGACTGCAAGCAACAGTTATATTGTTCTAAAAACTCTATTTCAGAAAAGAAATATTCAGAAGCATAGGCCTTTCCTTTTGTAAAAAAAGGTCTTTATAAGTTTTCCAAACACATCCATGAAGCAGCCTCTTCAGTTTATAGATCAGAAAGCTGTAAACATTTTATAAAGTCACAGGTCTTAGAACACATCTCAACTTTTTAAGTTGACAAACCTTTATTTCCATTAATAGTATATTTTGAATCACTCTGTCTAGTCTCACTAGAAGCAATGTTCCTTTTTGTCCAAGTCTGACTTTTCCTTGTTTTTGAATATCATTTTGAAATAGAGAAGTATTTGGAAATGCAATCAGCACATGGAAATGAAGTAGACGAGAGACTCAGGAAAACATCCAATAGGACTGGGGAGTTCTAGGCTTGGTAAGTGCATCCGGAGGAGACGCTGCCAGAACCTAGATATTGAGAGACAGATCTCTGCACCAAGGGAAAGGGGAAGTGGGCAGAAGTCTGTTTGAGCTAAGAAGGCGGTACATCACGCTACCTATGAAAAGCAGTTTGATGCAAGCCACAGATTCGTGGTTGGAACTGGCTTAGAAATAAGGCTTGAATCATAAGACATATGAGATAGTCTCTCTGGTGTGTTTGCTATCACAAAGCTGGTGGTAATTAGCATAAATACCACATTCCAGAACACTATGGTAAGCTCTAGGCACAGGAAGTGGAGAATAAGTCATGAAGTCATGTCATTGCTGTCACTCGATACTACATAATTACACTCTACAGGAGTGATTCAGAAGTGTGGTGGTGGAGGGGCGTCTCCTGTCTGACAACTTCTGATCCGAGCAAATGCTTTGTCACTTGGAAAACCCAAATAATCTGAGTTGCAATCCAGAAGTAACTGCTTGAACCTTTTCATACTATATTGTAAAAAGCACTCCACAGTTTCAATTGTGCAGTATCAAGGTTTCCTTGGTAATATATTATTAAAGACTATGGACAAGCATTATAAAACTGCCTTTATTTTCTATAGATCACAATCTTCTTCTTTAATATGTTCACTAAGATCAAGTAGCAAAGTCTTCTCACTCCTACCTATCTCCGTTCAATACCCAGATGCAAGTAGCATTATTATCTTAACAAGAAATTCATTCATATACTTATTGAGACAAGTTATCACACTGTAGCCCAGGCTGGCCTCAGCCTGTCTAGTGCAACAATTTCAAAGGTGAGAACTTTGAAACACAGTTGAGCGCTTTCTTTTTAACTGAGGAATTGGCATGGTCACTATCTTATACCATTCTTTTCACAGAAAGACCACAGCCATTAAGTCATGGAATAACATCACAGCATTATGAGGATTTGTTAGTTGGACCCATAGCTGTTGTATCCATAAAGGAAGTGCTATTCTTAAACTTTGCTTTCCTCAGTCTCATGTTTGCTGTTAAATATATATATATTATATATATATATCTTCCAAAACTAGCTTACCATTGTGCACCGTGGGCACCCATCTTAGTAGGTATGACTCTGTCTATAAAAGACGAGAGTGACTGTACTAGAAGGGTCATTTATGCAAATGTTATCATAGGGTACCACAGGCATGCCGATCCTGTTTAAATTTTGTCCAAAAACTGAAGGAAAGCCAATGATTAAATCACATTTAACACTTGGCTTTAAAGGGCCTAAGGTACAAGGCCACATCGCCACTGCCAAGTGGACAGTGAAAGGTTTCATCCATATTTATTCTAGCAAAATATACACACTATCTGCCATTTTTAACTATCTTAAAGCACATTATCAGTGGCATCACGTCCCCTCACATTGTATCTAAGAGACGGCACTCTCCTCCCAGTTCATTTTTATCACAAGATGTGTTCTCTCCTCCCCATTCATCTTATCTTGAGCTGTACGAAGTGTTACAGCTCTGAGGGAAATTTTCAGCTATTGTTGAAATTCCCAACGTTGCTTGAGTCACACACAGAAACTTTAGCGAGCTATAAAATGTCCTGCTGGTGGTACAACTTGAGACCCATCCATGGGCAAGCACCAATCCCTGACACTATTAAGGATAGTCTGTTATGCTTGCCAACAGGAGTCTAGCATGGCTGTCCTCCAAGAGGCTTCACCCAACAGATGATGCAGACAGAAGCAGAGACCTGCAGCCAAACAGTGGATGGAGCTTGGGGACTCTTATGGAAGAATAGGAGGAAAGATTGCAATCCTGAAGGGGATAGGAACTCCACAGGAAGACCAACAAGCCTGAACCAAAGAGCATACACAGGATGGACCTAGCCCCAATTCCTCCAACATGTGTAGCTGATGTGCAGCTTGGTCTTCATGTGGGTCTCAAACATCTGGAGGGAGATGGGGGCTGCTATCCCAGAAGCTCTTCTTTTATGTGGGATATGTTTTACTAGCTGGGCTGCCTTGTCCTGCCTCAGTGGGAGAGGAAGTGCCTAGCCTCAAAGACTCCTCATGTTTTAGGGTGTGTGGGGACATTCAGGGAGGCCTCCACTTGCTCAGAGAAGGATGGGAGGAAGGGGGAAGGATTGTGGGAGGGGTTGATCTGGAGGGGGCACTGAGCAGGATGTAAGTAAATAAATTTAAAAAATAGTTCTACTGGGACAGTGGAAAAGAAGAAAATGAAGTTAATCAATGAAGGGCTATTTTACTTGGGCTTCTGTTAATGGAACTTAAGATCTGAAAGCTTCTATTTAAGATATCATCAATCAAGAAGCTAATGGATCAGTATGCACGCATGGCCACACCATGAATGGGCCCCCATCAGCGACTGAGGGGGACAGCACCGACCCCATTGCCCTAACAGAGGCGCAGGGGTCGGCTCTAGCCAAGACAGCAAGGAGAGAAGTGGAGGAGGAAGGATGACTTCAAAGGAAATCTCAGTCTTCAACTGTCCTTTCGTGCCTCTTGGGCCCATTCAACCCTTGACTAACGGTCCACACAACCCCCTACCTCCCACCACCGGCTGGGCTCGCGCTTTTTATTGACGCAAGCCTCCCGTTCTCGCGGGAACTCGGGAACGGCGAGCCGGGAAGGGAGAACAAATCTTGAAATCTCGGTTGGCGCCGGCGGGGCCGCAGCAGCTGTAGCTCCTGGGGGAGGGGGGGGGGCGGGACTTGGAGCCCAAGGGGGCGGGCCCTCGCCTCGGAGAGGGCGGGACGTTGCAGGAGGGGGAGGGGAGAGCAACCAGGGGCGGGGCCGCGGGCTGGGACCTGTTGAACGCAGGTAGCTTTCCCCGGTGGGCTCCCTTGGGACCAGGCGACTGCGCATGCTCGCCGGCGGCTCTGGGCCGGGAGCCGAGCGCCGGTGACGAACCGGCTCCTGGCTTCGCGGTGGTTGCGGGTGCTGCGATGGCGATGTGAGCGGGCCCGGGGCGGGATGGTGCGGACCTGGGTAAGGACGCCTTCCAGCCGGACGCAGAGTTCCTCCCTCACACAGGCGCCAGCCGAGGCCGCGCGGGTTGAGAGGTGAGCCCCGCGCTGCCCGCGCGACTCCCGGCCCCGCGACCCGGGCCAGGTCCGTCTCCCCCAGCGGGGCCGGACAGGAAGCGGCCTCCTCGCCTCGTCCGCCTCCGACGCCCTGGCCTCAGTCGGAGCCCGGTCCTGGGCCCGCTGAAGGTCGGCGGGGACGCGAGGGGCGCGGCGCGCAGGCGGGTGCTCCCGGCCGGCCCTTGCCGCACGTCGCGCCGGGTGTCCAGCCCGCTCTCCGTCCCGCTCCGTCGTCGCCGCCTGGCCCTTCGACCCTCATTCGCTTCCCAACCGCACCCGTGTGCCCTTTGGCCCCGGTGGTCCCTCGATGTCGGTCCAGCTCTGCGCTGGTTGCTTCCCTCGACTGTGCAGTCGATCACCTCTCGGCCGTCGCTGACCAGTTTTCTCGCGGTTAGCACTGTTTTCCTCCTTTGGCACATCATTCTAGCTCTTTTGTTAGTTACTGACTTGTGGGAGGGTGGGCTTTTTGGCTTTTTGCTGGTTTTGTTTTTTTGTTGCTCTTAAGCATCCCTTTGCTCTAGTGTTGTTTCTGTGTTCAGCCTTGCCTTCAGAGGCCCTCGCTCTTTTTTTGGTACTTCTCGTTTCTTTCTGTCCAGCAGCTCCTAACCTTCATACCGAACCGATTTAAGTTCTTTAATGTGGATGTTTTGTTTTTGAATCCACAAAACTCCTTTTTCCTATTGGTACGGATGGAGCCTCTTCATTCAGTCCATGTTTTACTTTTTATTACATCCCTAAAGAGTTGTAACAACCTCTTGTCCCTTCTGCTTTCTACGTAAGCTAGAATAGGGATATGCCTAGTTTCCCTGGTGAAGCTTCAAGAGCAATCAGTTCCTTCATCTTTCTTCACCAGAAATCATCTAAAGAATGGCAGCTCACTTTATTGGATCTTTAAGAATTACATGTACCAATCATGTTATGAAAACCAATCTGGCCATGTGTAAAGAGTTAGTAACAGTTGTCCAGGAACAAATCTGAAATGAAATTTAACAAAATTGCTATATAAAATGTATTGATTTAGTCTTTTACTCTTCACGATTACGGTTGGTTGCATCATTTTGAGCCTGTTCATTTTAACCAATTCATATAGTTTCTACAAACAAGAGTAGGATACCTACTCATCGAGGAAGAACAAGGAAGAAGTATTAATCTTTTGATTTGGGCAAAAGAACTTACTATATTCGGGAGTTTTCTTCCCTCCATTTTGAGTTAAATCTAATTTAAATGAAACTGATGTCTCTGTTAACAGTGATATTGTACCACATTCTGGAGGCATCTGCTGAGGCAATTGTTTTCAGTAAAGTTTGCCTTTATTTTAGGGTTGAAGAAGAACTGGATTATGCATTTCATTCTGGAATCTCAAAGCAGCCTACAAACAATAAGTTCTTCCTTATGTTATCTATGCCAGGTAGGACTTATATATATATATATATTTTTTTTTTTTTTCTATTTCAGTTTTAAGAAGAAAAATACCAAAGCAGGGAAAAAAGATGTAATTTCTTGTTCAAAGTGACTTACAAGTAAAAAGTAGAAGAACCCAGGGTTATTAAACTACATTTCTCTTAAAAGAGCTAGCATGAATGATGAAGTGGATTTTTCCTATAGTTCACATTTTAAGTGCTTTTTCAAATGCAAATAAATGACTGCTAGTTCTCAAAGATGTTTGCTGTCCTTTAAAAACCAGTCTCTTTACTTGTAGGGAAATATCCATTAGAAGGTCACCATCTACAAATTCTTAGTATTATAGTCAGCTATTTTATTTTCTTTGAAATGAAATAAGAGATCTATGTTATACAGCAGGCACAAGCATAAATGTGGAAAGATTTGAACCCAGAGCATAACTCAGTAGTTGTCTGAAGAAGCTATTTAACCTTTCCCTCAGTGTCTCCACCTGTAAACTGTAGTAGTAATGCTGGCAACCCAGTAATCTAGCTGTAATCACCCCTCATTTAAACATGTTTAGGGCCACCACAGACAAAAATTACCACATAAATACATAATTTTTGTTTGTTTAATTATAGACTAGCAACAATAAAGTTACTAGTACTTAAATCCTTTAAGATCAAGCTAAACAGTTTGATGTCTTTTTTAAATGTCATATTTCTGTGTACTCTATCTAGTAGAATAGTAGTGAACTATGAACGAGCTTAGATTAGTTAATGTTCAGACACAATGAGCAGGCATTGGATCATTCAATATGTGAAAGAGACAGACACTTTGTTTGCCAGGAGTCGATCCTGAAAGGAACTGTAAGAGGTCTATCTTTAGTGACTCTCTAGTTTTCTGTTGTCTTTTATGTTCACTTTAGTTTATATAAACTAGAGCCCCTTGGGACTTAGGGGTCACAAGAGATTGTTTAGGAGATAGAAAAGGCAAGGATTTCCTTTGTTTTTGTATTGAGGTATTGAGGAAAAAACTACTTAGTGAACTTTGTGATGTGTACATGTGTTTGTTTAAGTGAATGGAGATAAAGCATAGAGCTTTAAAGTGAGTAGGTCAGTTTGTTTTGAGTGTCAGGAAGAAGGTTAAGGAATGAGTCGGACCCAGATGCAGAGTTGTGATAGAGAGAGCATTCTTACTGGATCCAGAAGATTTCAAAAAAGTTACAATGTACATGTTTGTAGGCTGCATGTTTTCAAGAGTTTAGTTAGGCACTTCTACAGTGGTTGCGTTTTTAAGGAATTTCAGTTTTTAACATGTACCTACGTGTTCAGTTATTAAGGGTGTACTAAATATAAAAATTAACCTCTTTAATAGAAATATAGAAATACAGAGGTGCCAGGTATACTGTGTATTAAAGGGTATCTCCTATTTAAATAAAACTCTTACTCAGTTCTTGTTTTTATGAAGCCAACTTTGTGAATTATCTCTCATCCAAGAAACAGTTCTAAGAAAATTATAGTGTGTATTTCCTTTTATAGAGTTCTATCACACCAATCATAATACAGAAATTATTTCTGAAATATCTTGTGAATATAGAAGTCTGGGTTTGACCAAATGCAGTGAATTCTCAATAGGCATTTAGAACATTTCTGTTAAGTTTTATTCACGTCCTTAAGCAACAGTTAGTTTAATCTGCTCTAGAACTGGTATTCCCTATTGAATCCTCTCTGGGTTACACTATAGAAAGCAAGTGCATCATTCATCATTATTGTTAGAACAGTGGTGACTGCCACATGTGATCATTGATGTGTACAAGGTGCCAGTAAGTTATAGTCTTGGAAGTTACTCCCTCTTCATGTATGAGTAACAAAGTCAGGGATCATCTTCCGTGTAAGACCGTGGAAGCTGTGTGCTCTGTCCAGGGATCATCTTCAGTGTAAGACCGTGGAAACTGTGTGCTCTGTCCCTTTTGTCTTATGGAATTGAGAGCTCCAGGTTTTCACACTGTCCTCATCCTTACTTAGCTTTAAGTCTTAAAAGGAGTTCCCAGTTCAGGTGGACAGGGTGAGAATGCAGGCTTTCCCCAGCTCTTTTACGTAAAACTCATGACTACATTGCCATATAGTAATATAATGCTTGTAGAAGAGTTCTAAAATAGCCCTCATACAGGTGAGCAGGGGAAAATGTTAGAAGTGAAAGCAATAAAAAAAAAAAATTCTTTAAGTTTCTAATTGAAACCTTCCGTTGTTTATTTCCCCCAGCCTTTTCAAAGATTTTCATTGGATTTTCATTGTACTTAATCATTCTCCATTTAAAGTCATGTGTCCCACAAGTGAAGATATTGTCAGGCTATACACTTGAAAATTACAACTAGTTTTACTTGACCTATATTGTTTGGAGTAGATATTTTCTCAAACAACATTTAAAAATTATGATAAAAATTACACTGTTAGCTGTTTATTGCTCATCCTGCAGCAGATACGGCATTTAGTGCTTTGTGTATATTCCTCTGTGAGCATTAGTTTCTCAGATAGGCATTATAAAATTATTTCCCCTTGAGAGAACAGATTTAAGTCTGAATTAGAATCCAGGTCTGATATCAAAGTTGGTCCTGGAATAATAACTACAAGGAAGTGTAAGATATCAAGAAGACAGTATTTCTTATAATAGTTTTCTTTTCTGGTTCTGAGTTTTGTTTTCTGCTGAGATAACAAAAAAAAAAAAGTTTGTTTTTCTTTCAAACACTGTTAAGCAGATCCTTGAACTGTGAATCCATAGACTTTTGTAACTTAGGTCATTCTGAAGTCTTAAAGGTTTATAGTAGAGTGACGTATTGAACAGCATCTGTCCTGTGTAATTCTCTCTCCCTCACTGCTCTTCAGTAGCCTGTGGTTCCTCTCTGTTCCTGTGTGAATCGTGCATATCCCCTTCTGACAAATCTCTGATGCCTCACTGTGCCCCTCCATCAGACATCACTTTCAAACATGGTTGCTTCCTTCTACAAACTAACCTTACCTTCACTGTTAGGGATCAAGGGTGTGTACTAAGGGCATGTCTGTGTTCCAGCCAAATCAGACAGACTGTAATACAGGGCATGATTGCAATCTGGCCAGATCATACCTTTAGATGTGATCCCTTGCTAGAGCAGCCATGTTGCAGGATTAGAATTTCTGTACTCTATCCTTAAAAAGTTTGTATGAACTGGTTTTAATAAATCCCATGTTCTAATTGTCCAAATGATGGTGGAGGTAGGGTTTTCATTGTCACATAGAGAGCTCATTGTTCACTCCATTCTCATGTACAGAAGGAAACATGGACAAAGTCTCAGGATAACTAATGCTTCCCACTGCTTTCTATTTTTTTATTTGTCCTTTTTTTTTTATGCCAATGACACAGTTTTCTAATATCAACAAAAAAAAAAAGTGTTCCTTTTGTTGATTTTTAAAAAGAGTGCCTACCTATATAAATGTCAGTTCTAATATTAGTAATGATGCATTTTCTTTTTAATAGTCAGCTGTATAAACACAGGCTTTAAAGAAACCAGAAGGGACAATCTCTTCAAAGTACGCTGTTGTTTGTAACTGTGGATGTGAGCACTTTAAAGATTTCATAGGAAATACTGTGGAGTACATGGGAGACAGAGCATAGTTAATTTAGTAAGTGCAGTTTTTCCCATTAGTGTTTCTTCCTGGTTTCTGGTCTGGTGGGCACGTTTATCTGTGGCTTCATGATCATTAATTGTTATTTATGGGTGTGGATTTTAGAGTATTCTAAGTGCAAATACAGGCAATGGGACTGAACACAGTCTTTGTCTTTTTTCATTAATTCCTTTCTGTGTGACCTTGAAATAGTTACAGGAACATTTTGTGTTCTTGGAAAACTTAATTTGCAGACTTATAGGAGAAATAAATCAAATAGCAGAATTAAAGCTGCTAGCATAGGAGTTGCTGCACAAGTCATAAGTGCCTGTATTTGCTTTGTTTTCACTCTGCTGTTTGTTCTCTATTTGGTATCACTGATGGAGAACAAAGCTTTCCAGAAACATACGTCTATCAAATTCTTCCCTTTCCTCTCAAAGGTCTGTCCTCTCTCCCTTTCCCAAAGAAGAGAGTCTAATTCTCTATTTTTAATTTTGTGTAATTCATGCAGTATGCAAGTGGCTGGTAAAATGCTAAATTCAGAGTTTACTTTGAGAAGTGAGGAATGCCAGCAAATAATTTTAGATAGACAATTTGCCCTGCTTAACTTGTTCTCTTTAATAGAACAACTCGAATAAGCTCAGCTTTGCTGTGAGTCGCTTTTTTCCAGTGCATGGAGTTACTGCTGAGGGTATGCCCATGCAAATGATTCTGGGTAAAGAGTTAAAAGCTTTCTGGGTGGTGGTGATCCTTAGAGGCTGGTACTTGCCAGGTGGCTGGGCCATTTAGAGCAGGCTGTGATCCAGTACTGAGCATGGGTCACCCAGCAAGAACTAATAAAGATGGGTAGGGTGTCATGGCCTCAGTGCCCAGAAAAGGATCTGCATATAAGCCTAAGAGTTAAAAGACTTGCTCAGATATTCACAATCAGCCAGCCAGTGCATACTTAATCACATGACTAGAATTTATACCCGATAGCAGATGTGATAACAAACTCTGAAAATGCAGATGTCAGCAGCTGATTGTCTTTAGTATATATGCTGTGGTTTATGTCTTGGTCAAGATTAGCTTAAAACAGCTATGTAAATGTAGAGTTCTAAATTTAGATAGAGATTTAGGAAAGCTAAGCACTCCTTTCACCAGGAGGACCGTCTTTCTACTGCTCGGTGGGATACAAACAGGATTATTATAAAGAACTTTGTGTTACAAGAAAACAGCATTCTGAAGTCTTTTTGGCTTCCTCCTATTTAAGGCCTCCTATTTATTTCTTTAGAGAAACCCAAGGAAGTTGACATGGATTTTATATTCACTGCTATTATATGCATTGAGGTAACCCCATTCTAACCTCATTAAAAAATCTCTATCATATTTCTAATTGACATACTTAAATTTAGCTGCATTTTAGATAGTCTTCTATTGTTGGTTGCAACTCCCAAATGTTAACCTCAGTTCCCAGTTATCTATTACAGTGTGAATGAATCTGCTGTTCTTTCCTTTGATATCAGTTTCCATGTCTGTCATAATGTGAGCCTCTTACTATAGTGAATAAGAGGATCTAATAGCAGTATGACTCCTTAAAATGATGTTTAACTATGTTTGACAATATTGAGCTGGGGGAAAAAAATGAACGTTTAGACAGTACTGGAGGGAAGTGTCTCGGGAGGTGTAGGATGAAACAGCATGGCTCTAGCTCCTGGCCGCGGTGTGGCTAGCTCTGGCCATGGACCCACGAGACATTAGCTTGGCAGCTGCCTCCTCTGATCAGCTTTGTGGAGTCCATGCCCCAAACCAAGGGAATAACCGCCACCCCCATGCAGTAGATATAACAATTCTAGTACCCAGTAAAAGTGAGACTCTTAAAGCTTAAAGATTACCCAGTGGATATATATATATTAGCAAATGCTCAATATACAAGATGGTCACACAATTAGAATTTTAACCAATATCTAACCTTTTGATGTTTAATTACTCAAGACTGCTAGAGACCCATACATCTTCCTCAATCTTGCTTCTCCTCCGCTTTCTCTCTCCTCCCTCTTCTTTTCTCCTCCCAGCTCCTCACTCTGCCTACCCTTCTACTGCCCAATCACCGAGCTCCACTGCAAATATGATGGGCAGGAAAATAGCCTGCCACAGAAAAGTGTTTCTTGTTTTATGAGAAAATGAATACTACATGCTAACAAGGAGCCTTTTAAGAAGTTATTTGCTTGTTTGTTTGTTTTCTGTAGGTGATATCATTGTTTGGACTGTCACTATTACAGGTTCTGATCCCATTTGTCTTATAGTTCCTAAATTAAAAGTAGAAGCTGTTAGCTCCCCCGTGAGTGGAAGGTGGCCCCTATATTCCATGGGCTGACAAGGAGTATGGCATCTCTAATTTGTTCAACTACTTTTCCATCTGCCTTAGTAAACAGAACATCCCAAGGATGTCTGTGATCCTACAGCAGAAGTGTTAAGGGTGCTTCTTGATTTCTGTGAGAGCAGTTCATTCTGTGGTCTCCTGTTCATCTTGGGGACCTCTGAGCTTTGCCTTGCAGTTTCAGGTGCTTCCACATTTATGATATTCTAAAACACTAAGGACTTTTGAGTTGAGGGTATTTTAGGATCAATATGAATGATGCAGGAGCATTTCTTGTATTTTCCCAAGGTCCTTCCCTTGGCAGTTATTTAGTGCTAATAGCTGTCTCAGCTGCTTTAATGGAGAGTTGCTATCTTTCTATTCTTAAAAGCTATGTATGGCAGTACTATGTACTACGTTAATACTACTTCTGGGGCAGTTAGTGTATACACACTAGCCACTGAAAGAGACAGCGTAGTATGAGTGGACTGATGTACAGTAGAAGTTTGTGAGGGCATGTCATTTAAAATATTCTAGTAACCATGTATCATAACCATGTATCATAAACAAAAATGAAATTGATTTTGAGTGCTGGTGAGATGGCTCAGCAGATGAAGATACTTGCTCCCAATCTGTTGACCTGAAACCCATATAGTAAAGGGAAAGAATCTACCCCTGCAAATTGTGCTCTGACCTTCTCATGCAGGCTATCACTGTGTGCCCCTGCATATTAAATAAATAAAAATTCTGAAAAAAAGTGAAGAAACAGGTAAAATTAATTTTAATTCAAAATGCTACTTGAAATAATTTAGTATATAAGTTCTGGAGAGATGGCTTGGTGGTTAAGAATATTTGCTACTCTTGTAGAGGACTAGAGTTTGGTTGCCAGCACCCATATCAGGCAGCTCACAGCCACTAGGAAATCTGGCCCCTGCGGGCACCCCTACACAAATACCCATAAATACATGTAAATCAAAAGTTTTAAATATTTTTTAAAAGGCATATTGTGCTTGGTAGTTTTATGTCAACTTGGCACAAGTTAGAGTTATCTTAAGGAGGAGACCTTAATTGGGGGGAAAAAAACAATGCCTTCATAAGAAAGTATTTCTTAATTAGGGATTAATGAGGGAGGACTCAGGTCATTGTGGATGTGGTCATCCCTAAGCTGGTTGTCCCAGGTTCTGTAAGAAAGCAAGCTGAGTAATTTATGGGAAGCCACCCAGTAAGCAGCACCCTTCCATGGTCTCTGTATCACCTCCTGCCTCAGGTCCTGTCCTGTTGGAGTTGAATTGAGAGATCTCCTGCCTCTGTCTCCTGAGTGTTAGGATTAAAGGTGTACTTTACTATGCCCAGGCCTAATGTTTCTAATACTCTACATAGACTGTTTAGACTAGTAGGTCTGTCAGCACAGTAAAGCTGTGCTTAGTAGGGCAATAGTTTACATGGCTTCTGTGTTAGATTGAAATTGAATTAAGAAGTCAGTTCCTCAATCACACTAAGATAGTTTTGTTGTGGTCTCCATGTTGGACACAGCATTTCAGAAGGAACAAGAATGACTTTCAGAATCATCACTGAATTTTTTTCTTTTTTTTTTTTTTTTTTTTTTTTCTGATGAAGTTTGTAATACGAAGTGGAGATGAGGGTATTAAAAATAAGGCAATACAAAATTAGAATAGCACACAAAAATATCCTACCTCTTCAGTAGTCATTTGAAGGGCTGACAACATTTCAGATATTGGGCAATAAATACAGAAATTCAATTGCATTTGAAGAAGATGAATAAATAAATTTGTCATAGGAACACATTCTTGCCCCAGATAGAAGTCTGGTTTGTACTGACTAATTAGTCATTAAGTGCCATCTTAAAGGACCTCCAAAAAAAGAATAAACTGAAACAAAGTATAAGTCTTAAATAGAATACTGAAATGCAAATAAATGCCCATGATGAGTGCTGCCTTGGATGCATTGTACAACAACAAATACATTAGAAGGCATGACACCAGTGATTCTCCCTCAAAATCTCTGTGCAGCCTTGACCTTCTCGTGTGGTTGCCTGGGTCACAAAGCTTCACCCAGGCTCACTTCCCTGGCATATAGTCAGAGCTTCCTGACACCTTACCTCTCTTCTCGTCTCTTTCAGTCTTTTCTACACACAACAGCTAAAGTAAAAATTTTAAATTATGAATCATCAGATCACATCACTCCTTTTCCTCCAGGCTTTCAGAAGTTTCTATCACAGTTAAAATAGTTTTCTTTTGGAGAAAACTAACTTTTCCTGAGGTATTACAAGGTGATTTTTTTTCTCTGCTTATTAGCTTTGCTTGGTAGGGATGGGCTTTCCAGCATGGATTTCTCGCTGAGCATCAGAGTCATCTCCATGTCTACACTGGGATTTGTAGATTGCTTAGCTGAATTCCCTGATGGTGATTTAGGAAGTGGTGCAGAACAGATTTCTGTTTGATTGGCCTCCAGACTTTTGAGTTTTATATTGTTTTGCCAGGGCTACAAGGGTAAACCATTTAGTCTCAGATAAGTCAGCTGATTCTGCTAATGTCAGAGGCCATAGTTAACTCCATGAACTCTGAGCCAGCCCTAGACTATTGAAAGGGCTATGAAGCTCATGGCTTGTGACTACAGAACAGTTGCAATGGAGAATTCCCTATACATAATTGTGGTACAAGGAAAGAAGTCTTTTCTGACAATTTTGTTAGTTCTTGAGAAAGGACAGACCAGGTAGTGGTTAAAGTCTTCAGTATTTTAAAGGGACATAAGTGCTTAGGAACAGATAGGGTGTGGCTGAAGCAGGTAGATAATGCGGCCAGGGCAGGCCTAGTTGAGAAGCTGGTATTTAAGTCTAGCCCAAGAGAAGGTAAAGGAGTGAGTCATGTCCATAGCTGGATGGAGGAGAGCACCAGAGAAAAATGAACACGAGGACTTGGGGGCCATCAACTGTGCTTGGGAAATAGAAAGGAATTAAGTATGACTGGAGTGGGCGGGCTGCTAAGAGATGAGGTCAGAGAAGTTATGAAAGATCCATATACAAGGGTATAGATTACGTCTCTTACTGTCTCGAAGAATCATAAGACGAAAGGACTGAACAGTCAGTGTCTAAGCAGCTAGAACACTCAGGAGCCCAGAATCTTTCTCTTCTTTTGCCAGTCTTTAAAGAGTTTTGTCCTAATCTGTGTGATCAAAACTAGACCACTGTCAAGAAGGTATTCTTGCCTAGAAAAATGATGGGAAGTGAACTTAAGGGCAAATTTCCTTTTAAACAAGTTAGATAGTTGCTTCATGCTTCACATCAATTTGTATTCCATGAGTGCAATCAGTTGACCATATTCCATGGACAGGGTAACTTGGTATCAAGAGAGATTGAGAAATAGTCTTGGTTTTGGTGACTATTTGGCTTGGGAAGGAAAAAGAAAAAGTGACATGCAGTGTCTGCTATTCTAGCAATCACATGTGTAACCTATCAAAAACGTGACCTCTCTTCCTATAAAGAAAAACCAAAAACCAAAGAGAAAATAAGAACCTTTTTTTGTGTTGCATTGATCCTAAGTCACTGAGAGCTCTGCCAAGTCCAGATACCTAGAAATAAAACACCTGTCTGCTCCACCCCTGTCCCTCCTGCACTTGCCAGTGAAATCAGAAATAAAATTGTAAAATGACTCCCATTGGGAAAAACAAACAGTAGGAAACACTTTCTAGCTGAGAGCAATGCTGGACTGAAATGATGGAGTTAGCATGTCCAGGCAGTGCAAGGATGCTGCAGTTCTGATTTAAGATGAGAACACGTAGGTTCATTGCATTAGGAGCCCTCTAACCACTATCTGGATACTCCTTCCTGTGTTAACCTCCTTAGAGCCACATTAACACTCAAGTTGAAAGTTTGTCCCTTTGAAAGATAGTTTTCATACCATCTATAGCTTCCTACTATTGCAGATTCTATAGCTTGCAAGTTACAAAGTCACAGGCTTTTACAGGTTATTTCTTTGGTAAATGTTTTCTTAATTAAAAAGATAGGATTTCTGTAGGTTTTTTATATTTTCTGTGTCAGTGACTTGCTGAATTTCTTTTGTGGATGTGGCTTATATGCTTGTGCTTTAGATACACTTACTTCATTTCAGTAGCCTTATTTCAGTGAGATTCAACTTTATGTCTCATTTGAGTGGCCATTATTTTTAAACCATATGTAATAACAGGCAATTTGTAGGATGGTAATACCCTTAGCTAATATTAACTTGTTATGTCAAGAATCTTTAGAATTCCTTTGAGAAAGAAATTCTGACTTAGTATATTGGAGTACTTGAGTGCAAATCTCCAGTTTCTGCCATTTTGTTTCCTTCCATCTTTGCTTACAAAGTAACCAAAGAGAGCCACCAACACAACCAGTGTTGTGATTGTTTTCAGCATTTAGAGGGATACCTAGTTCTGGAGGTAACTTTTTATCAGTTAGCTCTGTGTAAGGCTCTATCAGTATTTTGTAGTATGGGTCTTTGTTGCCTGGTATGTAAGCTAATGTCATGTATCTTAAGATTTTGTTGCAAATGCACCCTACTTTGGGTAATTATTGATTCATATGTTTTAAGGTTCTATTAAAACTGTACCTACTTCCCAGTTCTTTATATAAGAAAAGCCCAATAGGGATCCCAAAATGAAAGGAGCTTAAAAGAGATCAGAATTTATCTCTTGTCCCTGTAGTAGGCCTATTACTGTTTGCTATGAGATGAATGCTATCTATGCTTTAAAGGAAAGGTAGACAACATCTTGGGACTGAAGTCCTAAAGACTTACTGTACCTTTGTACTATACTATATGTGCTTCCTGCTTTTCTTGTGATTAGTGGGCCTACTGGCACCCAGAACTGATCTCATTTCTGTGAAGTGGGGAGTCTCTTATCTAAAGATAGTTTAATGTGACCTATATTAATCCTTATTATAATTGATGAGGTGACTAAAGTAGTAGCCTTAGGACTTGGCACAGTATATCTTCATAACAGAAGAAAAACAGTGAAGAGTGAACATGGTCCTCATTTGAGTGTTTTTGAAACCTAACACAGTTACATTCAAGTCAGAAGTTTTTTCATCTAAATATTTGAACTGTAAGAAAAACTATAGCATAGTCAGGCAGTGTTTTATCATTATTTTAAATAGTATATTTTATATATACATGTCTGTATGAAATACATGAAATTTTAAACCTATTACTTAGTTATTTTAAATGAAGAATTCTCTATCTTAAAAATTATGATAGGTCTCCAATATATTAGGTGTTCATTGGGAAGTGTTTCTGAACTACTGAACTAAGAAAGTACTCTATATTGTATTGTGTAGTCTACATAAGTGAACCCTTAATAGAAATACAGAATAGTTAATGATGGAGTTATAATGTACTCCCAAGCCTTGAGGAGGATGGAAGTCCTGTGTGTAAATTGTGAACATTAAATAATGAAACATATGTATTTTAAAGATAGATTTTGTATCTGTGGTTTTATTTTATTGTTTCTTTCTCATAGGGGGCACAATGTATTTTTAACAAGAATCAGTAACTGGAACTACAAGGTTCATTATTTAATAATGTAAAATGAAGATCTGATCAGCAGAGGTAAGCATATGACATTTCTTTTGCACTTACTTCATCATAGGTTAGAATATTTGCTGAATTTCCGGGAAGTAGTTTTTTCAAGAGCTGTGAAGGCTTAGAGATTTTACTATGCTTGCTAATGACTTACTTGCTATGATGCCAAAATGTTGGTAGAAGACATTGAACTCATCAGTCAGAGACAAAGATGGGTTATACTCACAGCTTTGGGCTAGAGTGCCAGGTGGCTTCACATAGCAACAAAGTATAGTATAGGAGAGAAACTCTGAGCTAAAAATCCTGGGACTTTGATAATGGACAGTCTGCCTACCTGTTTTTTGTTTGGGAAAACATTATTGTGTAGAATAAAGTCTTTATTGTGTAGAGCAAAGAGTAGGATCTACTCTTTTCTCTAGCATGAGACACTGTTGCTGACTTTCAATATGTCCATGAAGAGATAGCCTGGAACAAAGGCTGTTAGAGGCCTTGCCTTAGTAAGAGGTGTAGAGATACCAGAAATCAGTGGAGGATTATCTCCAAGCGTTTATCTTCTCTAACTTGCTCTTCAAATATGTGCTCTTGGTATGGATGTTGTTATCTCTCTAAATAGTGAAGCTAGAAACCACTGAAGCACTAATACAAGGTGGCCCTTTAAACTACAACATGCCGACAGGACAATAGTTACAGTTAAAATAATGTCATTTACACTTACTAGCTTAAATGTTCTTCAGAAGCTGATCTGAAATAAGCAGATAAAATATACTAGCCATTGATACCAGTTTTATATGTGTGTGTGTGTGCTAATATATATATATGAAACTATTTTTCAATGAGTATGTGAATGTTTTAATTTTTACTTGCTTGTGCACCTTTTATTTTAACTTCTATGAAAATGAATGCCTTAGGTTTTTATAATGAGAAGGATTTTTTAAAAAAAATCAAAAGTGCTTTGTTCCTTAAGAAATATTTTCTTCATTTAACAAAAATATCTGTTCATGGATTATCATATGGATGTAATGGGGGAAACAAATGTTAGAAAGGCTTCATAAGCAACACGTCCTGTATAGCACTTGTAATTGGGAATCTCTGGATTCTGGTCCTGCTTAGTTGGATTAAGCTAAGGTAGCGTCTAAGTTGGCATTTCTGTTGGGTTTCTCATGACCTCTCCCTTTTCTAACTAAGGTGCTGTTACCAGATTTGTCCTCTGGGTATAAATTAAAAATGACTGAAGTTCAAGCAATGGTAGAATTCTCCGTGGAGCTAAACAAGTTCTACAACGTGGATTTATTCCAAAGAGGGTATGCATTTTATAGTAAGAATTTAATTACAGGTTTTATTCCAGCATATATGTAAGAAACAAGTTATATTCAAGTGATTATAGTCTAAGTAATTTGTCACAAGACAGGTCTCAACAGATATAAAAAAATCGAAATAATCCCATGCATCCTATCAGATCACCATGGTCTAAAGCTGGTCTTCAATAACAACAAAGACAATGGAAAGCCCACACTCACATGGAAACTGAACAATACTCTACTCGTTGATAATGGGGTCAGGGAAGAAATAAAGAAAGAAATTAAAGACTTTTTAGAATTTAATGAAAATGAAGACACATCATACCAAAACCTATGGGACACACTGAAGGCAGTGCTAAGAGGAAAGCTCATAGCTCTAAGTGCATACAAAAAGAAACTGGAGAGAGAACACACTAGCAGCTTGACAACACACCTGAAAGCTCTAGAACAAAAAGAAGCAAAAACACCCAAGAGGAGTAGACGGCAGGAAATAATTAAACTCAGGGCTGAAATCAACCAAATAGAAACAAAGAGAACTATACAAAGAATCAATAAAACCAGGAGCTGGTTCTTTGAGAAAATCAACAAAATAGATAAACCCTTAGCCAGACTAATCAGAGGGCAGAGAGACAGTATCCAAATCAATAAAATCCAAACTGAAAAGGGTGACATAACAACAGAAACCGAGGAAATTCAACAAATCATCAGATCCTACTACAAAAGCCTATACTCAACAAAATTGGAAAATCTGAATGAAATGGACAATTTTCTAGACAAGTATCAGTTACCAATGTTAAATCAGGATCAGATAAGTAATTTCATATAACTAGATATTTTGAGATTATGCAGATTGATTTAGTGATAATGCTGAATATATTTATGTATTTGAGACTTTGTATTGATCATTGAGGGAGTGCTTTAATGAAAATGTATTATCTCACTTTTACTGTTTATAGGCATATTATATAATGGAGGAAAGTTATTTACCAAGAAATAGCTAAGTAGAAATATCAAGCATATATAATGAAGATTCAGTAGAACTCAAGCAGGCAATAGGAAAACAGCCCAGCACTGCTGTGTAGCCTGAGAAATTTCCTTTCCCACTTAAAGGTCTCCATTCAGAGAAAGCCAGCTCCTTGACGCTTTGCAGAAAAGTATTTCATGGTGAGCAGGATAAAGCTTATTAAGACAAGGAAGAATATGCTCTCAAGAGTCAGCATTTAAGAGAAACAAAGAATTGTTAAGGAAAATTGCTGTCCAGATTCAAGACCTGGATGTGCGCTTCTCAAGAGAAAATCTCATGTCAGTGCCATTAGAGTCTGTGTCTCAGTTACATGTGGAAAGCATGGCATGTAATGGACAACGTGGTTTAAAGACTAAGCAAGGTTTAAAATTTAACTTAAAAATTAAGGAAAATTATATGAGCTCATTTGCTTTTTGTTGTCGTAATGAATTTCCTTTTGTAAATGAAAGTGTAAGGTGGTTTCAAGGAGCATTGCTTAGGTTCAGTAGTGTGAGAGAAGTGCTAGGACGGTGGGCTTCAGTGTTACCAAGACCCTTGCCTACGTAATCATGGGGTTTTTGTTGTTTAAGATTTGTTTGTGTGTGTGTGTGTCTCTGTGTGTGCATTTGTCTGACTGTCTGTAAGTTTGTGCATGTGCATGCATGGTCCATAGAGGCCAGAAGATGGCTTCAGATCCCCTGGAGCTGAAGTTACGGGTGGTTGTGGGCCACCTGACATAAGAGTTGGGAACTATACTTGGGTCCTCTGCAAGAGCACTACCTACTACCATGGAGCCATCTCTCTAGCTTGTTTGTTTTTAGCATTTTTATTTGAAAGATCTTAGGAAAACTGGCATTATCTTTATGGCAATTTTGGCTTTATACTGAAGTTTCTTGACTTTCAGCAGGAAAAACTAATTAGATCCTAGGCTGAGGGACTTCTTCCTCCGTTTGTGTCCCTTCCTTTTTTCCTGTGTCAGAGATAGGATTAACATTCAAATAAGACTTAAATAGGCAAAGGGTGAAATGAAAGAACCAAGTCTTAGAAATATGAATATATATTTATTCAGTTGATTTATTTTATAATTTTTGAGATAGGATATTGCTACGTAGTCCTGGCTGACTTTAAATTCATAAAAGTTCTTGTTCATCAGTCTTTCAAGTGTTGGGTATGAACTACCACATGAATTTGTTATTTTTTAAGGATTTTTAGAGTTTTAGAAGAAAAGTCCTGGAAAGGCAGAACTGTGCTTCTGATAGCCTTGAGTGTCTGGAGATGCATTGATAGTGTGGGTTTAGGAGTCAGTGAGTTGTTGCAGGAAATATTAAAAAATGGCACCAAGCCTCATTATACCCAGCTACTCTCTGCTCCAGCAGTCTCAGCTTCAGCCTCCATGAGCTCGCCACAGGCAGTCTTTCCAGGTCTTGTTTGCCTGCCTCTGAGCCACTTGTACCTTTCCAGCCATCCACGCCCTGCGGTAGTGGTCACAAATCCCCTTAACCCAGTAAATCAAAACTATAGAAGCTTATAATTATCAGTCAGATTTATATATCAATAAATTCTCAGTTCACAAGATGACCACACAATAATTTCAGAGCCAATTGATATTGATATAAATTGCCCCCCTAGATAAGACAAATTGTCTTATAATTATCCATCCCTTATAAGATATTTATAGCTACCTGTGGCTATTTAAAGCCATGTGGAATCTGGATTGTCTCTCTCTTCCTCCATCTTTCTTCCTCCCTTCTCTTCCTCTCCCTGTCTCTGTCCTTGAAACTCTTAGTTCTGCCTTCCTTTGCCCTGCCCAATCACAGGCTTCTTGTTGTATTAATATTTAAATTAACTGGAAAAAAATTGGAGAAACATTCTACAATGAGTTATTTCCCAGTGAGAATAGAATTATTATCACTATTACTACAAGCACATGTTAATGTGGTATGTTAGTTATTCTGTTGCTTTGATAAAATGCCATTAATAAATGCCATTATAAAAGAAACCATTTAACTTGGGCCTAATAGTTTAAGAGAACCAGAGTCTGTGGTGACAGAGCAAAGGCATGGCAGCAGAAATAGCTGAGCACACATCTTGATCCTCGGTCTGGAGGCAAAGAGAGGGAGAAATAACACAGTCTGGGAATTGGTGCTAGTCTTTTGAAACCTCAAAGCCTTCTTCAGTAACATCCTCTTCCAATGAGGCCATACCTCCTAAGTCTTTCCAAATGGTTCCACCAACTGAGGACTGCGATTTCAAACGTATCAGCCTATGGAGGCCATCCTCATATGGCTACAGTGGTAACTATACTACACATGGTAACACTGATGGTTGCATGGAAGAAATAGAAATCTAGCCTAGAATGGTGATTCATGTATGTAATTCCTAGCATTTAGGAAACAAGCACAAAAGCCTAGTATGGGTTATGTAACTGTTTAGGCTAGTCTGCACTACATAGGAAACACATTTCAAAAGAAAAGAAGGCAAAAAGAAATTAGCTCAGCAAGCAGTTCAAAGGCATCTACAGAATGCTCATGTGAAGGATTGTGTGTGTGTGTGTTGTGCTGTGCTGTCCTGTGCTGGGTCCATAACCTGCTGACTCACTTCCTGTATCCCAAAAGAAGTAAGGAACCAAATCGGGTAGAAAGTAACTGGGTCTGTTACTAGTCTAGCCCAACATTAAGAGAAAAAAGACAGTTCCTGTGGCAGTGTAACCGTTTATAAAAACCCATGAGATAGAGTTCAGAAGATGTGTAGATCACTTGTCAGATAGTTTGACCAGCAGATCTTTTCCTGGGAAGAGGCTACTGGGCCGCAGGTTTCTGGTTTTCTTTACTTCCTTAGGAGTCCATTTTGTAATTGAAGTTAAAGCCTAAGGAAAAGGAGTCACATATTCTAAAAGGTCTCCATTTTTTTAAGAAAAACTCTTGGATTTTATGAAATGTAGGTTTAAGATCCACACCTTTTCAGGGTCATAGAGTTGTTTGTCCTCATCTCCCTTTGGATGGAAGTGGGACAGGAAGTCTTTCATATCTTTTCTTTGGAAATTTGCTTTATGATCAGCTTGCTTACAAAGACAAAGGCAAAGGGTGGCACAATTGTGTTGAATAGTTCATGACTGAAGTGAGGGCTATAGATATCTTTGTATAGAATTTAGATCATATCCTCTGTCACCAGGTCTAGGTCTAGCCTAGCTTTACAGCGGTGGGTGTTGCATAACTAAGTATAGAAAGATTTTCGAACTTTAAGGAGTTGTTTTTCAGAATATTTGGCTTAATTTTGCCATACTAATTTTAAAAAAATGAAAATAGCTTACTATGCTTTTCTCTCCCCCAGTATGCTTTGTGTAGCCTCTCATTCATCAGTAGGCTAGCCTAACTTGGTTAATACAACAGAACTCAAAAATAATTTTATCTACAATACAAGCCTCCTTGAATTGGCATGCTGTTTCTTCCACTGTAGTCTGATGGTTAAGAAAGTTACAGAACATAGGAATATTTTTGAACTCAACATATGGGCCAGACACATTTATGTCTGATAGCCATGGCCTACTCCACACTTTAAAAGCCCATACCTGTAATTGTTCTTGAAACATACTTGCTCTGTAGATGTAATCACTACCACTTGGGCATCAGAGTTCTGTGGGCCCATGCCTCTAAACTTCCTAAAAAGTGTTTTGCCAATCCAAGAATGCCTGCTTACAGCCTACCTTAATGCTTTCAGTGAATTTTGAAGAAAAATGTACACTTACATTCTTGATATAGTCATTGAGTCATCGTATATTGAATATCTTTTAGGAGATCAGAAACAAAACATGTTTATTTTCCAACTCACAAGTCCTAGTCCCTCTGAGGTCCCTGGATCCTGATGTAAAGTGACTAATTCTTTCTTTCTAAGCTTTTTCTCTCCTGTTCCATCTTACAGTGCTTAGCTAGTAGAAACCATTTAGGATTGCTTTTTCATCTCCAAAAGTTTCTTAGGACATTGTCTAATTTTTTCCTAAGTTCTTATAAATAGCATATTTTATCATCCCATTAACAAGAGTTACTATTTTTCTAATCTGTAATTTCTTTATTATTTTTCTACTTCTTATAATTAACGTTTAAATTGTTTATAAAGTCATTGTGTTTTAAAATTTTGTTATAGCAAGTGCCAATCCTAGGTGTTGATTTGTGTATTATTTATTGCTATGGTAATATATCTGTAAACAGCTAATAACAAGCACAGAGCTTACAATAGCATTACATCAAACATGTATTTCTGCTTAGCTAAATAGTTCTGTTAAGCTCTTTTAGCTTGGCTAATCTTTGCTGGGTTCATTCATCAATCCAGTCAGCTGACAGCGTGGCTGAGTACTAGCTGATGCAGAATGGCCTCAACTGGGCAAACACAACTCTGTTTTACAGATTTTCATCCCACGTCATGTTGTCACAGGGTAGGCAAGGATCCAGAGAGAAAAAGAAGCCACTCAAAGAGACCTCTTAGCACTTAGAATTGGCCAGAGGCATACAGAAGCATGGACACACCTACAGACACACACACATACACACACACACACACAAATAAATGTAATAGCATTTTAATGCCATATATACTTTCTTTAATGGTATTTTTATGATGTGGTATATATGTGTGTCTGACTGCATGTGGGACACATGTGCTACAGCATGCGCACAGAGATCAGAGGACAGCCTGCAGGGGTCAGTTCTCTATTTCTACCTGTGGTCTCCATCTATCAATCTCAGGCCGTCAGGCCCAGTAGCAAGCCAGCTGAAGCCACTGAGTCATCACTGCCACATGCTCTTTGTTTTAAACACCTTTACCTCATACATTTCTATTAGAGAGTTCAAGAAAAATATCATAGAAATATAACATTCTTTTGACCACTAGATTTAATTTTTTATTCTATTCAAAAAATTAACATTCAGAGGTTACATTTGATGATGTATCTGATTTTGTTTTAAGGCTATGCTCGGTGATATAATTGAAAGGCTTATATTCCAGGAGAGGTTTTAGAAGGCTGCTCAAGAGGTGCTGTGACTGTTTGGATACATTACAGAACATACAGTGTGTGGCTATTTCTTTTTGTGACAAGATTGATTTCAAGTGTTATCAACCTGGTAGACCTTTATAAAGCTTTCTATAACCTAATCAGAGTGTCCTTTGAAGGTCTTTGCCCAGAGTGATTATTTTACTACGAGTTTCAGAACAGTGGCATTTCCCTAATTGGCAAACCATTACTTCATTAGCTATTTGGTTGCTGTGCAGTGCAGCCTGTGGAGGGTATAGGTTTTGTTCTTCTTCTTGTTCAGTTACTTTCAGGATACAGTCTTGTGTCCTGGTCCCTTTGCATTATAGTCAAGTTTTCTTCAATGGCAGAGTGACCTCACAGGTTTCTTAGCGTGTTTAATGAGACTGTCTCATTTTTCTCTTTTATGCTCATGGAGCACCCCTCATTTCATGTTGGCTTCACATACACCGTCTATTCACATTGTTTATAGGACACATTTTGGAGTTGTCTTTTCTAACAGTATTTTATGTCATTCTTTTTCTTCCATATTAATCTCTACTTTTCTGGTGATACTTGTAGTTATTATTTAAAAAAACCCCAAATATGAAAAAACACTCAATCCATATTTGTTAACTAAGGTAATATTTTATATAGTACTAAGTTAAATGCTATTACAGTGTACCATACTGCTAATTATGGAACTAGATAAACAGGGCAGGAAACTAGTCCTGAGCCTAATCTAGACCTATCCATTGGCTCACTGCATCCAAGGCTGCTTTTCCTTAGCACAGGAAAGGGTAGTCACAACAGGATGTATAGCCCACAGTTAAAGAGATTCGTATTACCAGGCCTTGAAGTTCATTCATCTTTGATGAAGAATATTTAGGTAACATCTCATCCTTTACAACTGTCCAATAGGTTGTTCCTAATGTAGTCTAATCTGGACATTTTCATAGTTTTAGAAAAATTATAATCATTGTATCTTATAGGATACACTGTAATGTTTTGATGTAGAAGGTTTGGAGCTGTTCAAGGTCGTGAGCTTAGCCATTGCCTCACCTACTTAACTCTTTGTGTGTGCTAACAATATGTAAGGTTCCTTTGACATTTTGAAATATGTAATACATTATATATTATTATATGTGGTTACCATCATATGCAATCTCATGGAGATTTAATTTTCTTTTGTAATTGAAGTTTTGTATTCTTTGACCAACACATTCCACCTCCCAGAACCCTCCCCAGCCGCCATACCTCCCTACACCCCCACACACCCCACCACGCTCTCTACCTCTCAGGTCTCTACCAGCATTCCACACACCACTGTCATAGGTTCAACTGTTTTAGATTTCACACGTAACTAAGTTGATGTAGAAGTTGCTGTGCATGGATTATTTCACATAGCAAAACACCTTTGCGGTTCCTTTATGTTACTTCAGATGACAGCACTTCCCTTTTAAGACTTATACATTTCATTGTATGCACTCCATTTTCTTATGTCATCCATGGATAGACAGCTAGCATACATCTTAACTGTTGTAATACTACAACGAGGAGTTCACATAGGAATTTCAGTTGCTGGCCCATATGATCATGTTGTTTTAGTTTTTTGGCTAGCTACTGTATTGTTCTCCATGATGGCTGTACTAGTGTGTATTTTCACCAGCCATGGGCCTTACCACCCTGCCTTACCAACCCTGTTTCTTTTGGTATTTGCCATTCTGTGGTCGGCTTAGACTTGTGGGCTTTTTTTGTTTTCTAGCAGAATATATCAAACGTTCATTTTTGTGTAATCTGTGTAATACAAGATTATGGTTAGACACTTAACTGCTTCAGTGGTTTAAAATGAAATATCACCTAGTATTTAGTCTTAATAAGTTTTTATGTCGTATGCTTATGCTTAAGAATTACAATATTTCGCTTAATATTTAACCATGTTCTTCACATGGGAGGTTGAAGAGCTCCTCAAAAACCTTTCTCTTTGGTTTGAAGGTTTCTCCTGCTTTGGTTTTAGTTCTCAACGCTCTTTGCTTGCCAAGAGACTGCATAATCTTATTCGTCCTGCTACTCTAGCTCCATGGAGTTTGCTGTGTCCATTTAGAGCACTTTACCATTGGCTGTGACTAACTCTGCCTCTGTGATGTGACCAATGCTCACTCCCATCTGCATGTCATTTACATCCATAAGTAAATAAATCTAAGGACTATCAAACCCAGTACTGACTGTGTTGCTTAAGAGGGACATTCGTAAGTGAGCCAGGCTTTTGTTTTCTATGGTCACTGAGCGCATGATCCGTCCCGGTGGTGTCACCTTCGGTGTCCCTGCCTTTTCCTTTTTCTGTTTTTTTTTTTTTTTGGGGGGTGGTGGTGGTTGGAGGAGGGAGGAAGGGTACATCCTTGGCTGTCCTCAAACTCACAGAAATCTACCTGCCTCTTTGCGTCTGCATCCTGAGTGCTGGGATTGCAGGTGTGTGCCACCGTACCAAGCTAATCCTTGTGCTTTAATGTTTGACTTGCTTTGGGAAATCTTGTGTTAATAGAAATTTTTTATTTTATAACTTTTATCTCATTTAAAATGATTACAGTGACTGATAAAATGTCTTAAAACAACAAAGTAAAAATGTATAAAATAGTTCCTGCCTTGAAAACAATTGAATTCTTGAACAATGAACCAAATACATACATGAATTAATTAGTTTTTAAAATTGATTTCTTTCATGCATGTAAAGAGTGTGCCTCTGTCAGTCCATCTCCTCCTCTCTAACTCCTCCTCTACCTCTCCCACACCACTTTTCTCTCAACTCCATGTGCTGTGTGGTTTGTTTTTGTTTTGTTTTGTTTTTAATCCACTGATTAGTCTACTCAGTGCTCCCAATATACTCCTGAGGCTAAGCTGCATATTTACTTCTATTCCATTAGAACAAGGGCAACCTGTCAGAGGTTTCATCTCCAATGGAAACTGACACTCTCCCTCTCCCAGCAGGTGTCAGTTGCCAGCAACTGTTAGTGATATGACAGATGGAACTCGTGAGTGCCTCCCTGTTCATTCTGGGATTCTAGCTAACTATGTCTCCTACAAGTCACTTTTGATGCTTTCAGGGCTCATGGCTGAATCTGACTGTTCATTTCTTTTCTCATAATGCCTGCACATAATACCGTCTAGCTTATCATATGAAGGGTTTTTATTGTTTGTTTTTCTAAGACAGGGCTCTACAAAGCCCAGCTGGCTTCAAACTTAAACTCTTTCTGCTCCAGCTTTCTGATTTCCGCAAACTAGAATTGAAGATGTGTAAAACCAGGTTTTAAAAGCTATTTTAGGCTGGACAGTGGTGGTGCATGCCTTTAATCCCAGCACTTGGGAGGCAGAGGCAGGCAGATTTCTGAGTTTGTGGCCAGCCTGGTCTACAGAGTGAGTTCCAGGACAGCCTGAGCTACACAGAGAAACCCTGTCTCGAAAAACCAAAAAAAAAAAAAAAAAAGCTACTTTAAATTAATCTGATGTCTTTCTCAAACTCACAATCAGGAACATTTTATTTTCTTTGATTTTTTTTTTTGTACATTTGTGTGTGAGTGTGTGTGTATGTATGTGACAGTGACATATGAATGAATCAGTTCTGTCCTTCCATGAAGGTTGTAAGAGTTTAATTCATGATATCAGGAGTGGCAGCAAGTTTGCCAGCCCAATTTCATTATCTTTTAAGCAAAAATAAGTTATGTGATGAAGTTCTTGGATAACTTTCCAATTCCATAGATTAGTATCACAGTCAGTGCTATAAATTAAAGGTACTGTGTACATTTGTTTATGTTTCTATTGTTCATCTTTACATGTGCCAAATTTTGCTTTTGGTTTCATGCTGTGCTAATATTTCATAGGTGGATATGGGAAATGTTACAGGGAACTGGTGGAACTATAGAAACTGGTAGAATTGGTCCAGAATTTTATTTTAATAGATACAAAATATAGAGATGGGAACATATGCTTTAAAATGACTTATTTATTATGTTTTTAGTTTTTACCAAATACGTGCATCGATGAAAATACCACCAAAGAATTCCCCACAGAGTAGAAGCCAGTTTGTTACGTGCAACAGGTAAGTCAAGAAACATTTCCAAGTTAAAACTAAAAATTTGAAGTAGCAGTAGTGATAACATTTTATAAATACTTGACTCCTTTCATTATCAACATGAGTTAGCAAATAGGATTGCTATGATTTTCCCAGTAAAACAGGCTTAATTTGGCTTCTTAAAAACACATGAAAAAATGTGTCATAAAAGTTGAAGTTTAAAAGGGTATGCAGTAAAGGTCCATACATACTTGACTTAAAATTTTACAATATGCTTTTGAACTCGGCATCCTTGTGCTTCAGCTTCTTGAATACTGGGATTTCAGCTGCACGTCACCGTGCCCAGCTATAGAAGTACAATAAAAGTGCTGTATAAGATTATCTCCATCCTTCATGTATAAGAAACATCAAGTTTTCTCTTTAGTCTTGACTCTCACCCCCAGCACATCAGTATATCCACATATAAGCTAGAAGATGCTGTGTATCTGTCTGGATATTCCTCAGTCTCAACCAGATTAGACACCCAAGCATTCTGGATAAGAAATACTCAACTAGTGTGTGTGTGTTTATTCCTTGTAGTTAGGAAGTGAGATGGGGGCTGGAGAGATGGGTCAGCTGTTAAGGCTAGGCTCACAACCAAATATATAAGGAAGTTGTCATGTAAACCTGGAATTATGGTTTTCAGAGAAAGCATTGTAAAAATAATAACACACCAAACCTAAAGTTAGACTGAGCACAAACAGACCATTTTTCTTTTGATATTCAAAGAAATTTACTGGAAATTAGAATTGTTAAGAGTTGTTCTTTTTAAAATCACACTATAGTTACTAACATGCTGTTCATGTTACATTTGATGAATTGTACTTAATAGGAGTTTATCTTTCCAATACCATCAAAATATTCAGGGAACCTATTATGATCACACACATACACAAATAGCTTTAGTTGCTTAAAAAGGGAAAACAAAATAATTTTCTTCTTGCTTAGCATGTATCTCAGCTATATACTTACTATCATAATAAAGCCTTCTGTAAGTCCACCCTCAAGAAACAGAAAGGGGGCTAGTTCAGCTGACTAGGCAGGCTCACAACCAAAATGTCCAGAAACAGAGGTAGTGAAGCACCAGCAGTTTCAAAATCGACTTGGCACTCCTCTCTGGGCTTCCCTAAATCTAGCAGGTGGATGGTTTCGCTGTTTGTTATCTCTTGAGGTTGCCATTGCAAAAACCTCAAACTTCAGTTTATGAAATACTTTTGCAGATATCAGTATAGTTTATGTAAATTCAAAAAGGCTCAGTTAACTGCTTTTTAGTATTGTATTTCTTAAATAAAATTAATTAATTTATAGTAATGAAATTTGGAGAGAACTAAAGGCACATTTTGTATTTATATTATATATGTGTGTGTGTTTGTGTGTGTAATATATCAATCACAATAATAATTGAAGAAGAAATTATGAAATTCAGAGGGAGTTGAGGGAACACAGGACAAATTGGGGGGAGTGTATGGGATAAAAAAGATAAAATACAGTACTCATAATCTCAAAAACTAATGTAATCTAAAAGTGTCAATGTGATATATTAATTGATATAAATAATGATATAAATAATGATATAGTAATATATAAATATATAAATAACAATTTATATCATTTATATTAATATATTGTTATATGTAATTACATCAATATATTAGGTATCAATATAATATTTATATGTAAAAATTGTTTGTTTTTGTTTTTTTGAGACAGTGTTTCTCTGTGTAACCCTGGTTGTTCTGGAACATGTTCTGTAGACCAGGCTGGCCTCAAACTCTAGAGATCCGCCTGCCTCTGCCTCCTCAGTGCTGGGTATTAAAGGTGTATGCTACCACCGCCTAACTGAAAATTACTTTTTACAGTTGATGTTTTTTTCAATAAGGACTTAAGGGATTTTTTTGTTTCGTTTTGTTTTAAGACTGAATTAATTTATGCTGAAGCTAACATTTTTGTATTTTAGTCATTTTAATTTGGAATTAATTTAAAAACATTGCTTTTTAGATGTTTTAGATTGCTTTTTAGATGTTTAGGTGTAAGATAATTTAGTTAATCCAGAAAATTCTAATTGTGGGTAAGGAAAGAGATAAGAATCCTAGAAAGAGATTTGAGGAAATGATAGAATGTATACAAAACTGGGTAAGTTGTAGATTCCTAGCAAATGACTGTGTGAAAGACCAGAATGGAATGTTCTAGAAAGAACAAATTCGTTATGTTTATTACATAGTCTTACTGTATGCAGCAGAAATAGCTCTTTGTTTATGTTTGATATACGGGGGGAGGAGCAATTTCATATCTAAGAGATAAAAGCTTCTGTTACAATTAAAAATTTTTTAGTAATTCAAAGAATTACTTTTACCTTAGTTTTCTCGGTTCTAAATAAATAATTACCTGGGAGGCCTAGAAATTGTAGTCATCTTTTAGTACTACAGAATAATTCTAAGAAAGATTACGGAGCCAGAGTTAATAGACAGTAGAGCCATTGACAAGTGGACAGCTGTAGTTTGAAAGCAAACTCTTATGTATTTAGAGTGATCTAGACGATGGAAGCGGGTGTCAGTGTGATGCATTTGGTTGATGTGTTTTGTTGGAAATTGCATTATGATAGTTAGAACTTCTTTTTCTAAAGTAATGTTGACCTAAACTTTATAAAACATTTCTCTACTTTTACTTCCTGATGGTAAGCTGGGGACTAGGAGAAAAATGAGAAATAAATTACCAGGTGATTCAACAGTGGCTCTTGGTTCTCTTTCCTCCTCTTGTAGGCTATGAGAGACTCGCTGACTGCTACTTTATTATATTCCGTATTCTCCTGCCAAGAAAGAGTACCTTTGTCCTTAATCAAAAATAGTAATGGTCTCTTGATTGACAGTAAATCAGAATTATGGACTGTGTCAGGGATCTCAGGATCTAGCAGTTAGGAATGATGTAAACAGTGTACCATTCGACCCTCTCGACTTTTGAGAGCAATTTATGTCCTGAGAATTGGAGCACAAGCTATGTTTCATGGCAGAAAGAAAGCCAGCTCTTAACTGCTGAGCAATTTCCTCAGTTCCTCTGATAGACATTTTGTCTAAATGAAGACAAATAACTAAAAGATCAGTAGTATATATAGGATATATTCTAACTTCCTTTTTCAAATGTTCTGTTCCTCTACCTTCCAACTTCTACCTGATTCATATGACTGTAGATACATGTTCGTTTGTTTGTAATTATAGGTTGAAAACCTGTTAACAGTGTTGAATTTTTTTGTTCCTGCATAAAAGGACACAGATTTATTAAATTGAAATGAGTATCCAGCTCAAAAGAAAAGAAAAGTTTAAGTTTCTCAAAGAAAATTAAGGAAGGTCTAGTTATTTGAGTGCTGATGTAGTTGAGTAGGTAGATAGGTAGACACACAGACATAGATACGGTTTAGCTGCTGATTCAGATGCCACTCTCAAATAGTAACAATGTAGGTACTAGGATTCAGAGACCCCTGAGAGAACTCACTTTTTTCTCAGAAATAAAATTCCATTATAACAACCTAATATCAAACACATTAAAGAACAGTGCTTTAAAAATAAGGATAGTTTAAGGAAAGAAGTAACTGGAGGCCATTCATACCATGTCTTCAGTTATTTGCTGTTACTGGTAACTGAATAATCTCAACAGCTACAAGTAGAAAATTCATTATCAGATTTTTACCTTTTAGTAAACTTTGAATTCTGACGCCTTTAAGTTGGCTTGGCATTTCAGGCTTCCAATTGCTTGCTTATTTGTACCCTAACTGGGCTGTGAACTCAGAAGCCAAGCGGTGCTTGCTTATGCTGCTGTCCTTTACTTTACCATACTAGAGACAATAAAGCGAGGTTGAGTAAACGATCACTTGCTCACAAAGTACGTTAAGAGTTATCAAAGCTACTTGTGTAGCCAAAGGTAAAGATGTAGATAGTGATAGTACTAAGATGTACTATCTTATATAAGTACTAAGCTTCTATATCTCAAGTACCTAAAAGTACAGTCATGAGGGTGCTAGAGAATAGCTGGTCAGCAAAATGTAAATGATCACTTGAACAAAAATAGGTCACGGAATTAACAAGTTAGGTGGTAATTTATTCAAAGATAAATAGGAAATGTCTATTATATTTAAGATATAGTACTCAATCCAATACTAATGTACTAAAAAAAAATGTGGTTCTTGTCCTCATGGAGCCAGTTTCATCTAACATGTTGAAAAGCTCTTTCTGATTCAGAGCAATAGGTTGAATAGATGCATGCTTTTTCCTGTTTCTAAGCCATTTTGCAAATGACAGTGTAGTAGTGTAAAAAGAATGGCCCAGGAGTAGAGCTGGGTGATGGTTACTAAAGCTGACTGTCGTGATCCGACCACTGCTACACTGTTTACATGCTACTACACAGTACCCCACAGACATGGAGGGTTAACATGCTAATTTAAAAATCAAGTTTAGAAAAGAAAAAATATGGAACAAATTAGTGTCCATTTGTCATAAAAATCTTCCCACCCCAATTTGTAGGGAACTTTGAAACCTAACAAAAGTTTATGAAAAACTTTAACTGATGTTCTCTTTACTGGTGAAAAGTTTGTGTTTCATCCATTTTATTTCTAAGAACAACACTAATGGAGTGGTTTGTTTTCTATCTTGCATGATTAGAAGTTTCATTTAGATTTCTGCTAGGTCTCAGTTATCTGACCATTATTGAATGAAAGAAGGGAATAATTAGATTTTGGAAGAGCTTGAACATGTTTCTTTGAGATTCATTTTAAATTGATAAACTATTTGCTAAGGAATTCGTGATAGTATTTGCAGCTGCAGTGTGCATTTTGTAGGGCAGAGGTTGACTTTGGATGCTTTCCTCGGTTTTTTTCTCCCTCCAGCCTTTTAAAAAAAAAAAAAAAGAAGAAGAAGCAGCTTGCTGATTCAGCTTGCCTGACTAACCCTCAGGTTCTGGTATCCTTCTGTCTCTGTCCCACAAAGAGCTAACTACTACCATGCCTGACTTTTATATGGAAACTAGGGATTCAAAATTGAGTCTTGATGCTTACATAGTAAGCACTTTGCCTATGAGCTGTCTTCCCAGTTTCTTGGAGATGTATTTTATAGGATTAGTCAGAGACTTAATGTCACAAATTGTGAAGAATCTTAATATTTGACTTTGTGATTGCTGAAAATTATTTTCCATGCTTCTCTGTGTTTCTGTATGTGTTTTGAACAGAGATACTTGGAAAGCCTATTAGAGACTTAAAAAGATGCTTATGGACAACGTTGGAAGCCATAAAGTCTTAATTTGAGGCACTGAGTAAGATGTTTTACTGTCTAGTCTGATTATGATAATGTTTTCTGCTGATGCAAGATTAGACAGGTTTACATATAACTATTGGTAAAGGTTGAGGCAGCCAAACACTCAGGGCATGTGTGACATTCACTTAGCCAGTGTTCCCATCATTCCCCTGGGACTTAGGAAAGGGAGGTAACTTATAATGCAGCCACTGTCTATGCTGAGAATTATAAAATCTCTTGTCTTGTGTCTTCTGTGAACAGCCAGGAAACTGTAGTAGAGTAGCTATTTAGCCTGTGAGTGGACTACTTTCTCAGAAGAACGCCTCAAGAGTGTATTATCTAGAAAGGCACATTAAGAAGTGTTCAGGACTGAGACAAATTGTAACTATGGTAGTTGCTGACAAGTAGCTGAGATTTGAGAGTTTCCCATTGGATTTAACAGTGCAGAATTCATTGGTCTTGATGTGCAATTGCATGGATCAGAGACTAGATGGAATGTAAATTAATTCTTGCTGTGTAAAAATTTGCCACCCAACTTACTTTAAACACCACATTATCATAGTTTCTGTGTGTCAGGAATTTAGCCCTATGCCTCTGGCTCAGAGTCTCCCACAAGTTAAAGTCAATTACTTCTGCTGTGTATGCACAAATTATACCATTACTTTTGCTTTATTCACAAACATTAATCCTTTGTGGAAAGAAGTTATACAAGGGTATGGACACCAGGAAGTCAGAATCAATGGACCGTCTAAAATTCTGGCAATAACAAAATAGACTGAGAGAGAAGGAGGGGATATAAATTAAATAAACATACTAAATGCCAAGAACTTGAGCTGTGTGCCAGAAAAGGAAACAGAAACAGTAACTTTGTCTAGGATAATCTGTAGGTAGATATAGTAGTGGAGCTTACAGAATTTCTCAGATGATGATGATGTGACTATGTGATTACATAAGAACCAAAGTTATCATAGAAGGCCATGATTGGGGAGAAACAATACATTGTGAAGTTGTCACCTAGAAATGTGAGTTACATGCACGTTCAGAAGTCAGCATGATTGGCAGACAGCACTAAGGGCCCCCCTGAGATAAGTGGTCATGACTGTAAAGCATAGCCAGACCAAAGAGTTGTATATTGTTCCCCAGGCACAGCTAGCTTGTGTGGATTAGGCAGAGAGCTGGATATAGCACGCTTGAGCTATACAGGCAATTACATCAAACAAAACTAGTAAATATTCACACACAAGCACACACACACAAACATACAATGAACACACTATACACATACATACATACATACATACATACATACATACATACGAATGATAGGATCTTTGATGGTTGGTTTGTTTTCTGTGTTTTGAGACAAGAGTCTCATTGAGTTACCCAAGCTAGACTGGAATTTATCAGTCCATGGGTATTCTTGGCACATGTTACTGCTCCTGGACTCTCTTAGTGGGGTGTATGAATGTAAGGGTGTGATGGTGAGGTATCAGAATTTAAGATGTGCTAAGAAGGAAAATGGGCACGTGAAAGGAAATGGAGAAAACCAGAAGAGGACTGGAGCCACAGAATCAGTCCTAAGTGGGCCCAAAGGATGTTAGAGCTTGTTACCTGGGGAAGTAAGCTAGTTGTAACAGGAAGTCGATTTAAACCTATACTGCAGAGGAATTGCAGTCAAAAGGAATGTAAAAATCTAGGAAACGACCATAGGAAGGAGGAGCTCAGGAGGACTATGGGGCAGGAATACACACAGAGAAAAAGCACCTAGACAGTTGGGATTGCAGCCTGTTTTGCTATATCAGCAGTAATATAGAAGGTAGTTTTAAAAGGAATAATTCTGAATTAATAAATAAAATCTTTAAGAAATTAGGATCTTGGAGAAGGACTAGGAGAGGGAGGGGAAACTGCAGTTGGGATGTAAAGTAAATTAATTAAAATTTCAAAGGAAATTAGAATCTGATGAATCTTGAAGAATGAATGAGGTGGTCAGTGACAGGAAGCCCAGCATCATTAATAGTGGTGATGTGAAAGCTAAGAAACCAGTTTGTCCAGCCCTGGTGGCAAGTGTAGGAAGGGCCTCGCTTTGAAAAGGACACACCATTCGAGCATGAAGGCTTGAGTGTGGATCTCAGTATCCACAAAAAAGGGTGGGCATGACAGCCCTCGCTGTAATCTTACCACCAGGGAGAGAACCAAGAGAATTCCCTGGGCTCACTGGCAAGCAGTCTAGCTGAATTCATGAGTCCTTGATCCAGTCAGAGGCCCTGTTCCCTAAACATAAGGTAAAAAGCAATTGAGAAAGACACCTACTAGCAACTTGAGCTCTTGTACACGCGCCTGATTCTTCCTCCTGTGCACACACTGTCACAACAAATGCACACATGCAAAGGAGCATATAGGAGGGAAAAGAGCCCATCTGAGAAACAGAATTCATGGGGCGAGCAGTAGGAAAAGCCTTTGCTTCCTGAGGAAACAAATTCTAATTAGCATTGTCTGAGGGCATTACACAGAATCTATATTGTATTAAGGGAAATTTCTTTCCCTATTTCAGTTGTTAAACATTCAGAGAGGAATTTTTGAGCTATTCAGTTTTATATATTCTGAAATATCTCAAACTTACAGAAAAGTTGTAAATATATTTAAAGACTACTTTTAATAATATGTCATTTGCAAGCATGTATGTCCATGTAATCCCTCACACACCACAGCATATGTGTGGGCTCAGAGGATAACTTGCAGGAGTTAATTCTCTCCTACCTTGGGCCCCAAGGATAGAACTCAAGTTATCAGCAAGAGCTGTGACCACTGGGCAGTCTTGCCATAGCCCAAGACCATTTCTTACAAAACATTACTGCTATGCCAGCCTACGATGGTGAGGAACTTGTCAGAGTACACACATAATTTCTCTTGTACAAATGTTTTTTTTATTATTAGTAACTTTTTAAAAAATGTTAATCAAAGGCTTTATAAGTTTAGTAATGCTCAATAACAAGATGCTCATACAATCAGAAGTGTAACCTAATACCCAACCTAGATATACCAACTACCTTTGACTGGCGGAGACACACGAACATCCGCCTCCATGTCTCCCCCCCCCCCTTGTCTCCTAGCTTCTCCTCTCCTTTTCCTCCTCATCTCCTTACTCCTCTTCTTCCTCTCCTTACTTCTCCCACCTTAGCTCCTCCTACATATCACCCTTCCTGTTAAGATAAAACTTTTCTCTCAAAATACAATTAGAGCATAACTATACCAATTTGTATCAGTAAGGTACAAGATAGACCTAATACCCAGCCCATCATTTTGTTGACTAACCAGAACCTCTGTCATTTCTCCTAACTAAAAGACTTAGTTCTGAACCTGACCCTTTTTTTTTTTTTGCTTTATAATGAATGTCAGCTGAAAATCATCCTCTCAAGTCTTTTCTCTCAAAGTAAATAGCTGGGATTGGCTATGAGACTATAAGTCTTCAACTCTGTCAGAAATCCAGAATGATTGAATGAACTGAAATTATGGGAAGCACAAAGTATACCTTTCAAAACTTAGCCAATTTATAGAGACTGCTGAACACCTGGACAGTCTTTATACTACAAGACGTTGGAGCATCTTATCTTCAGCCTTCTGGCCCAGAATCATCTGACAGACCTAGTGATGCAGAATTATTAAGGGCTGATCACTCTGTCTTGACAGATATAATCAGTCGACTATTCTGCAAGTGTGTCCTTTTTAGGACAGTAATGTGTCTGTAGATGAAAAGAGGCAATTCTTAACTAGTGGCTGTCTCACCACAACTGGACTAACTCCAAAGATTATATTCTACAATATATAATTCTCAAAAACAAATTTTAGTAGCAAGATATTTTTTGTTTGAATTCTGGAATCTAGTCTTCTGGTGACCTGTCTCTATCATATCTAATTCATATAATACTTGGAGTTTCTTTGAGGGTGTGCTCCCACCATCCTCCCATTCCCACCTCCCTGCTCTCAAATTCCCCAACACTAGGGAATCCAAACTATTGGATACCAAGACCCTCCACTTCCATTGATGCCTGACAAGGCCACCCTCGACTACCTATACAGGTGGAGTCATGAGGCCCTCCCTTTGTGTTCTCAGGCTGGAGGTTTTAGAATGGCTACTCCAGCTTGTTTCTTAGGACCATTTGCTTGAAAAATTGTTTTCCAGCCTTTTACTCTAAGGTAGTGTCTGTCTTTGTCACTGAGGTGGGTTTCCTGTATGCAGCAAAATGCTGGGTCCTGTTTATGTATCCAATCTGATAGTCTATGTCTTTTTGTTAGAGAATTGAGTCCATTGATGTTAAGAGATATTAAGGAAAAATGACTGTTGCTTCCTGTTACTTTTGTTATTAGAGGTGGAATTATCTTTGTGTGGCTATCTTCTTTTGGATTTGTTGGAAGAGGATTACTTACTTGCTCTGTCTAGGGTATAATTTCCCTCCTCGTATTGGAGCTTTCCCACTAATGCTTTGTAATGCTGGGTTTGTGGAAAGATATTGTATAAATTTGGTTTTCCCGTGGAATATCTTGGTTTCTCCATCTATGGTAATTGAGAGTTTTGCTGGGTATAGTAGCCTGGGCTGGCATTTGTGTTCTCTTTGGATCTGTATAACATCTGTCCAGGATCTTCTCGCTTTTATAGTCTCTGATGAGAAGTCTGGTGTAATTCTGATAGGTTTGCCTTTATATGTTACTTGACCTTTTTCCCTTACTGCTTTTAGTATTCTTTCTTTGTTTTTTGCATTTGGTGTTTTGATTATGTGATGGGAGGTATTTCTTTTCTGGTCTAGTCTATTTGGCGTTCTGTAGGCTTCTTGTATGTTTATGGGCTTCTTGTTCTTTAGGTTAGGGAAGTTTTCTTCTATAATTTTGTTGAAGATATTTATTGGCCCTTTAAGTTGGGAATCTTCACTCTCATCTATACCTATTATCCTTAGGTTTGTTTGGTCTTCTCATTGTGTCCTGGATCTCCTGGATGTTTTGTGTTAAGAACTTTTTGCATTTTGCGTTTTCTTTGATAGTTGTGTCAATATTTTCTATGGTATTTTCTGTGCCTGAGATTCTCTCTTCTATCTCTGGCATTTGGTTGGTGATGCTTACATCTATGACTCCTGATTTCTTTCCTAGGTTTTCTATCTCCAGGATAGTCTCCCTTTGTGATTTCTTTATTGTTTCTACTTCCATTTTTATGTCCTATATGGATTTGCTCAATCCCTTCACCTGTTTGGTTGTTTTCTCTTTTAATTCTTTTATGTTTCCTCTTTAAGGGCTTCTACTTGTTTACCTGTGTTCTCCTCAAATTCTTTGAGAGTGTTATTTATGTCCTTCTTAAAGTCCTCTATCATCATCATTAGAAGTGATTTTAAATCTGAATCTTGCTTTCCTGGTGATATGGGGATGTCAGGACTTTCTAGGTTGGGAGAACTAGGTTCTAATGATGTCAAGTACCCTGGGTTGCTGATGCTTATGTTCTTGCGCTTGCCTTTTGCCATCTGGATCACCTTAGTGCTACCTGCCCTGTCTTTGACTGGAGTCTGTCTTTCATATTATCTTGGTTGTTTCAGAACTGTGCGGGGTGGGTGTTACTACTGGGTTTAGAGCTAGGACCTATGATCTGCTCAGTGCTCGGGCCCAGACTGGAAGTGCTCCAGGCCAGGAGTGAATTCTTCGATCCTAGTGGGTCCCAGTTACTCCCTGTTTGAGGTGGGTGTTGCTGTCTCCTTACCTAAGATGCTGCCCGGGTTAGAGCTCCTGGGAGGCCCACTTCCTCTAGGCTTTGTGAGATTGAGTGCAGAGTTGCCACCCGGGATCTGCTCAGTAGAAATCTTATTCCTGTGATCCGTAGCTTATTTTATCTTTGGTGATTCCTTCACATGTCCCATACTATACCGAGTCTGAGCAAAAGGCTAAGTGTGTATCCCTAATGCCCCCCACACCCGTTTTAATCAGTGGTAGAAGGGCAGTCTAAGAACGGTTTGTCATTCTCAGTTGGCCATTTAAGTTTAGTAGTAAAAGACTGATTATTGATAACAATGCATTGTAAAGCCTTTAGAAAGGAGAATGGTGTGTGTGTGTGTGTGTATGTGTATGGTGGGGCAGTTTTCAGTTATTGGTTTTCAAAATCAGTATTTTTTGTGGAAACAACTTGACCAAGTATCTGTTACAGAATTTTGAGATTCACTAAAACAACCTTAATGAGAAAAAAAATGTAGGAAATCTGTAGGACTGAGTATGTAAAGCCCTATATGTAAGCTTACATTCTTTTCTTCCCATAAATCAGGGCGTATTGCCATCACTCACATGTCCAGCCAATGTAGATAGGAATTTGCAGTATTATAAGCCATAGAAGCTCACCCAAAGTTCTGTGTCCAGAGTTTTATTGATGTGTTACTACGTGAGCACAAGATTGGATTATCCCCAACATAAATTCAAGTCCTCAGTCTTAACCCCTGCCTTATTTCCTGTGGTGAAAGCCAGTCCTCTAGTCACATGCTTTGTCCTCGTGTTGTAGTAGCCCTGTTCTGGATCCTCCTTAGCTGACCTAAGAAATCTGAGGACACAAATTTGGAGTCTTCTGTCCCAGCAACAAAGGCAAAGAGCCAGCTGCATCTCTTTGTACTTGATCAATGGAGATCTAAGTTGCCCCTTTTCTGTGTTAGATCAATTTCACTCTAAAATACCTACATGTATTTCCTTACTTGCCTTTCAAGTGAAGAAAAGTCTGTACAGCAATTTTCATGATGATTATGGTGTACTTATCCACTTTTTATCAGAAATTAATAAGTTTTCAGAAATATTTTTAACACTTCTGTATAAAATGGTAATGACAATGTAGTGATATCAAATTACAGCATTTAAAATAGTATTTAATTTCTTGTACTGTTCATCTTTCACCTCAGTTGTATTTCTCATTTGCTTTAGGCATGACGTTAGCCTTTCCAGCTTCAGTTCATGATGCTCTAGTTTGCAGCAAAACATTTCAGATCCTATATAAAAATGAAGAAGTTGTTTTAAATGATGTCATGATCTTCAAAGTTAAAATGCTGTTGGATGAAAGAAAGGTAAACATCTCTTCTATCTATCTACTGTGAAACTTCAGTGCATATTTATAACACTTATAAATATTAAGTATCTTCTAAATGTCTCTTTAGATTGAAGAAACCCTTGAAGAGATAAGTTTTTTGTTATCCTTGGATCTACATTTCACAGATGGAGACTATTCGTAAGTCGGCTGGCTGTTCAGATGTATAAACATCTGTAGCCAACTCATGGCTTATTTATGTGAACCCCATTTTCTCTTTGGAACTTCTTATGTTCTTTTTTATTCTAAAGTGCAGCTATTTTTCTGGGAAAGACTTTTGAGAAGGTAGGGACTACTCTTCCATGCCCATGCAGGGTAGTGAGATCAGATTAGGTGAAAAATTATAAAATAGTTTCCTAGACTCTAAAAATTCTATGGTTACTATAGAAACAATACCATAAAATACTTAACTGACCTGTCTTCCATTGGTCTTTGGGGAATTTTTCATGGCATAAGTTATAGCTTCTTTAGGTGTGACTTTGAATATTCAGAATGCTCAAGACTGATGATACTCAACAGGTATTTCTAGTCTGTTAATTTCTGAGATCGCAGTTATCCTGAACTTGCCTACACTCTCGAGCATAGCCACATGTGGTAGAGGCACACTGTGCTTGTATTCATTTCAAACAGAAAGTCATAATAATTCCTTAAGTAGAGTAAGCTGAAGAAAGTATGTAACTCAGTAGCTGTAGGTAGTTATGATATACGCATGCCTTTAAGGTTATCTGGATACAATTTTAATGGTCTTTTTTCAGGGTTTGTGTGTAAATGTAATCACAGACTGTATAACAATATCATTCCCGAATAAGAAGTGGTTTGCTTATGAGACAGGGGCTCACTAAGCATTTAATAAATGTTCAAGGTGTCTAAGCAGCACTTAAGAAAATGTTGTCAGTAAAAATAATTTGATATACTTTGGAGTACTGATTTGACCTTGTAAGAAACATTATTCTCCTTCGAATAAAATTTAAGATGGATATTAATCATTGGGCTATCAAAAAGAACGTGTTTTTATAGGCATGTTAGTTAAAGCAGCCCATACTGTATACTGTTAGGAAGCAATCTGGCTGTTCTTACACTGCTGCCACATCACACTGACGTTTGCAAAATCTCTCTTATTGGAAGCTGAAATAACGAAGTCTTTAAGGAATAGTTACAACTGATTTAGAAATATTAGCCTTTACTAAATATCTCATAATTACATGAAAATACATTGCTTTCTGTAGGGCAGATGATCTGAATGCCTTACAACTAATAAGCAGTCGGACATTGAAGCTGCACTATAGCATCTGTAGAGGCCTTCATCACCATGCCAATGTCATGTTTGATTACTTCCACCTTGCTGTGGTGTCTGTCACAGTCCACGCGTCACTGGTTGCACTACACCAGCCACTAATAAGGTGAAGTCAGCTAAGATTCTACTACTTATTAATGTAATGACTTTCTGTTTTATGCTGAAAACATACTCTGAGAAAAGTAACTGAAGTAGTAAAATAATTATTGATATATTTTCATTTTATGTTAACATTATAATATGACATAATTAATGAGACCATTATTATCAATAATGTTTTTATTATAGAAATAGGGAGTAAGGAGTGATTTTTTTTTTTTTATAATTCAGTTATAAAAGTAAAAGAATGCAAGACAGAAATAATCATGTAACATTGTTTAGTCTTCAGTTTAATTTTTAGTTTATTTTGGTTTGTGTGGGCATGCATGTGTGTAATGTACTTATTCTGTGAAAGAGGATATGAATGTATTCTTAGCTTTATTTCTTTGTCTCTTTCCTAGATCCTCTATTTCGTACCAAAGTTACTGCTCTTTAAAGTTTTAAACAATTTTATGAATTTTTATTGACATTTTATATTATTCCATAATACTATTTTAACTTGGAATTGTGTAATATTGGGGTTCAGAGATGGCTCAAGTGTACATAATACCCTTTCAGAGGCTGCATGTTTTATTCTAGAACCTTCACCAGGTGACTCATGACCACCTGTAGCTCCCGCTCCAGGGAGCTTTGACCCTCTAGGAGGATCTGCACTCTTTTGCACATGCCTCTTCCTGTACATGCACATAAGTAAAATAAGTGAAGATACATCTTTGAAAATATGTAATATGTTAGATAACAAATTCATTGGGTAATTATTTTTTGTGACTACTTCCGTAGGAAGAAAAATTATGTTTCATCAGTGTAAGACACAAATTGTGTTCTATGGATCATAAAATAGAAATCCTTTGTAATGTAGGCAATAATTGGAACTCTGAAATCAATAACTTTACATAAGAATACTTCATAGATTTGATTTTTGTGCTGTCTATAATTTCTAACACAAATCTGATTGTAATAGCTGTTAGGGGGTGATGCATAAGTGCTATATATAATTATGAAAATCTGACTTACTAGCTAAGTAGGTGAGTTGTAGAAATGCCCTCAGAATTTGCTGGCGCACTTGCCTGGTAGACTCAGTGCTTGCTGGCCTTAATGTTCATTGTACTTTTTTTCATAAATTCAAATTATTAAAAGAAAATCTAAGAATACTATAGAACTTAGAATGTTGTAAAACCTTTGCTTTTCATTTTGTAATATTTTCTTTTGTACATATCCTACATGAAAGTAAACTGTTAAGACAGTAATGATGTGCTGACTGTTCCCCCAGCTTTCCTCGTCCTGTGAAGACTACTTGGTTAAATAGAAACGCACCAGCACAAAGTAAAGACTCAGCGATTCCTACTCTGGAAAGTGTAGTCTTTGGTATTAACTACACAAAACAGTTATCACCAGATGTAAGCATTGAATATATGTATAAACTTTTACTCATATTTTATTTTTTCCTAATTTTAAAAGAAATATTTTGAATATTTTATCTGTAAGTGAATTTAATTTCTTTGATGAGTTAGTGGAGTTCAGTAACTTAAAACTCTAGTTAAATAAGATCATAACCAGTTGGCTAGTCAGTTATGTATTATGAACATCAGCATCTAATTTCAAATGTTAACAGAATTAATGAAAAGAGTTTTTTGACAGCCGGTGACCTTTGTAAACCTGTTGTGGTCACCCGATGTTCCTTTAGCAAACTTAGTAGGAATGTGCACTGGGCTGGGGCCTTTTAAGAAGAATGGTGGACCCAAGCGTTGAGTCAAAGTAGCACAGGAAGGGCGGAATACCGCTAAAGCCTGACAGCAATGTCTTCAAAGAGCTGTCATAGGAACCTCATCTTAACAAAGCCAGAGCTTCATAGTGTGTTTATAGCAGCCCGTGATGACTGAGATTGCTATGATCACATTTTATTATACATTTCAATCACTTACAGGAGGAGCAAGATACTGATGAATTTCTTACACCTTTTAGAATAACTAAGTGAATGGCAATAGGTTGGTTGTGGGTTTTTTTGTTTTGGTTTGGTTTTTGGCTTTGGGGGTTTTTTTTGTAGTTTTTCAAGGTTTCAAGTGTAACATGTTTTGATGTTTGCTTACTAACATTTTCTATTCCAAATGTGTTCCTTTCCAGGGCTGTAACTTCCTCATTGCAGAGCCCTTCCTGCACCATGCCTATCACTTTCATTATACACTTTGTGCTACTTTGCTGCTGGCCTTCAAGGGATTGCACAGCTACTTCATTACGGTAACAGAAGAGATCCCCTCTTGTCAGAAACTAGACCTGGGTATGTTAAAAGCGGCCAGAGCCTCCTAGTCCTTCTCTCCACCATTCTTGCTAGTGACCAGCTTTGCTGCAACTTTCCTGCGTTAGATGCTTCACTTCTTTCTCCATTCTGACTTTTTCTATCTTTAATAATCACATTTTGAAACTTGAAACTTTTTCTTAGAATGTGGAGAAATAATTTCTTGGTGCTAAGATTGAAATGAGTCTTAGTAGATTTTTAAAATAATAAGTCGTACATTAATTTAAAAGTGTACTAGAAATCAAATACGATTATGTGCAGTCTTAGGAAGGTAAGTGAAATGCTCATACCAGCAGCCTGCGTAGTACAGACTTAGACACCTTTGTGCGTAGTTGGCTATAATTATCCCAGGGCTCTCTTTCTCAGAAATTAATTTAAAAAATAAGAACAGTGTTCAGTATTTTAACATTTCAAAAATTACTTAAATCAAGCTTCACTTTTTCTCAAATGTTTCATGGTTCAGTTTAACTTCTATTTATCTAATTGTTAGTTGGGTTTTTTTAAGACAGGGTTTCTCTGTGTAGCTCTGGTTGTTCTGATAGACCTGCTGTAGACCAGGCTGGCTTCAAGTCCACCGAAATCCACTTACCTCTCCCTCCTGAGTCCTGGGATTAAAGGTTTGTGCCACCACCACCCAGCTTCATGGCCAGTTTATAAACTTCAATTTTCAGATATTAGCTCATAAAACCTTCATTTATTTTCTTGACAGAGTGAGTTGTTTTCATTATTATTTATTTAAATAAGTTAGGAATTTTTGAAATTTTTCCTTAACTACTATTCTTCATATATTTTTTGTACCTCAAGGAAAGTATTTTAACAATAACAATACATTCACTAAGATAGTAACTTATTTTAAATATTTTTTGGATTTGAGACTAAGTGAAGGTTTTTTTTGTTTGTTTTGTTTTCATTGTGTCCTTGAGGTTCTAAAACATTGCAAGAGGGGCTGAAGAGATGGCTCGCTGATTAAGAGCATTGGCTGTTTTTCCTAAGGATCCAAGTTCAATTGCCAGCACCCACTTTGTGGTTCACCATCATAACTCCAGTCACACAAGGTCTATCAACCTCTTCCGGCCTATTCAGGCAATGCACACATGTGATGTGAATACATATGTGCAGGCAAAATGCTCTTGTGCATAAAATAAAAATAAGGGAAGAAAATTTTCAAAAACATTACAAGAAATCTTAAATCCTTGTAACCTCACTTTAGTTTAGTTATGAGAGAATGCTAAGCAGTGCACTGCTTCTTAGAAGGCTGGACTTGGTGAAAGTCAGTTGAGTTCACTCTTCTTCACTTGACAGAATACAGCTATCACTAAGTGAACTGTTGATTTGATTCTGCAACCTCGAGGGATAACAATCACGAGGAAAATACACTTGCCTGCTTTCTTAGTAGGAAGATATACTGACTACACAGTCCTCCTCAAAGCAAAAAATGGTAGTATGGAAAGGGAGGCTTTTGATCATTGTTCTCTGAAATTCCCTTTTGTTCTGGCTATTCCAAGTATTCAGATGCCTCTGTCTCCCTTAGGAAGATTGTATAGAAAACTGCTGCCTCAGACCAAAATGAAGTTCTCTGTTAGGAATGAAAGCATCTTTTATAGAGCTAATTTCATTCACCTTTTATATCTGGTAAAAACAAATTATGTCCTAAATATGTAACTTGATACTCCAAATATTTTTGCAAGGAAATTATAAATTTGGTTAGGGTTATAGACTAGAACACAAAATTCTGAAACCACAGTGTTGTTGAAGGGCACTGTGTGCCAGAAGGGAGGATTTGTGAAAAGCAGTGACCTAAAATGTACAGGCAGCTGGTTGCATGACCCAGTACTAAAGTGCTTGCCTCGTATGTATGAGCCCTTGGGTGTGTCCTCAGTACAGCATAAGATTAAAAATTCACCTTTGTGTGATGATGGCATTTTTGTGAGAAATAATCGAATCTATGTGAAATACTGTTCACTTGGCTTCTATAAACACCAGCTAGTTTACACTGTCCAGATAGGAAGTCACTGTTGTGCGTGAAGATCAAACACTCAGGGTAAGAGTACTCAAGAGCCAAAGGTGTAAAGTTGCAGCAGCAGGGACACTTCTTAGGGTAATGTCATTGGATTTTAAAGACACTGCAGTGTCAGGCACCCTGCTAGGTTACAGGCAAAAGGACCAGCCTGAGTCTTAAATAACTCTCCTAGCAGCATTTTGCTAGGGTGGACAGGAAACACAAGCAACACTCAGTGACCTTTGACTTTGATAGATGACTTTGTCTGTCAGTGTGGAGTGGTCTGAAGGATCAGTGTGAAGCTGTCAGTCAGCATACAGTGTTCCAGTAGATTTAACATACAATATTTACAAAAAAAAGACACGCAAGCCACATTTTCAGTGAGGGGAAGCGTTTCTCAAAGACTAAGAAACATGTTTGTTGGCCAAGTGTTTAACTGGTAACCAAACAAAACCAGTTCTTTGTCAAATAGCTTAGACAGTGCTAACACTATTTTTATTTTATTAGTCTAACTTAGCTTAATAATTTATTTAGTTTTAATATTCCCAAAGTTCTTATTTATGTTGTATAACTTTGGGCTTATAAGTACATTTTATAAAATTTCACATTTAAAAAGCCCTTATTTATATTTGGCAGTTAGTTATTTAAGTTATTCCAAATTACTTACTTTAAAATATTACAAAACAAAATTCTAAAGTAAGCCTACACTTCAGTTTTAGAAATAAATGTATTAGAAAATAAGATTATAGTATATTGCTCATACTTACTGAGAATATATTTATTGAATTACTTAATTAATAAAAATAGGAAAATATGGTTTCTATTGTGTTACTTGAAAAGTATAGCCAGTCAATGCAGCTTATAATAGTTTCCTAGGGATTTTTTTTAAATTAAGACTCATCTTCAATAAATATTTATTAGTAATTCTGTGTATTTTTAAACTTTGCTATTTATATTGTCTTTCTCTTGATTGTAGATTAGTTTACTCTTGAATACATTCTCTAGAGAATATCTAAACATACTAAGAACTGCTTAAAGTCAAAATGTTTTGCATTCTGAGCTTATCAACACTATTTTTGTTCTAGTAAAATTGAATTGTGGACACTAATATATTTCCATGGTGTATAATGAACTATTTATTTATTATTAAACATTATGATCACTAGTTTTAATAAGGGGATATAAAGTAGCTCCTGATTAGAGAATATATTATATTTTCTATTATTTAATATTTTTTAATGTTTCAAATAAGCATAGAGTTAAATTTCTTAAGCACCATGCTTTGAAAAACTAATGTAAATTCTTCCCTCTTTTAAAATAATACTTCACATTCCTTTCTGCTCTTTTGACCTCTTCTTCTCTCCTAGATAAATGATGTACATTGTGTTTTGAGGATGTAGCATTAAATATTGGTTGGATTAAAAGAACTCCACTCTAAAGAGGCTCATAAAACAGGAGTCAGGACTTCTGGAGTCTAGGTTTTGACAGGTCACTAGCCTGTCTGAGCCTAACGCCCACCCTTGCACAAGTGGAGAGTTGAGCTGGCTGGTCTCTGAGACTCTTGCCCCCTAAAATTCTCAATCTATGAAACTAAACAGAATAATAATGGAATAAGAAATATTTATCAGCATAATATGAATATTAAAAAGAAAATAATTTAAACTTGAATGTACATCATTTGTAATTCTAATAAGCTAATTAACCGATTGCCCTATCAATAATAAGTCTATTATTAACAAGTTGGAAAATTCAAATCAGTTTTATTGCAAAAGGAGTGTAGTAACTAGTGCTGTGTGCACCCCTTATGACTAGCCAAGGCCAGCATGCAGGTCCTATATGAGCGCCTCCTCAGAAGAACACAGCCAAGAACTCAGAACGACACGTGTCTAGGTATGTTTACAAATAGGTTAATTAAATAATCTCTTTCAATTAAACTTTGTAAACAGCAGAGTGTATTCCCAGAGTGGTTTATTTAAGAGCTAATGTATATAATCAATTTGGTTTGCAGATAAATTTCAAGTAATTTAATTGATTTTTAATGTTGAAGTTTTTATGTAAAAGTGAAAATGATAGTGTGAAGATCTCTTTGGCTTTCTACATATTTTAGCTTTTTCAAGACCATCTACTACACCACCAAAATGTGCTTATTGAATAAAAATTGCCATTAAAGTCCTTAAAGTAATTTCATCTTTGGATGGACCTAATCCTTAGTGATGTGATTTAAAGACTGAAGCTGGTGTTGTGAGTTGGAGGGATAAACCCTTAGGATTGGTTTCATGGCTGTAGTCAGTTTGCATGTTTTTCTTCATTCTAGGCTTAAGAAAATGATATTAAATACCTGCTATCTAAATGTATTATATTAAAGTAGGAGGCCCACTTATCTGTTTTTATTTGTACTTTTCATATTATTTATGTATAATTTTTGGATCACAGAAATCCGACCGCCTCTACTTTTCAAGTGCTGAGATTCAAGGTGTGAACCACCATGCATGGCCTCCATACTACATTTCAGCCTTGTTCTACATAGCAATAGTACCTAGTTTACTAACTTTCTGTAAATATATTGGAAGGTTTTATGTGGTATTCTATAATGGTTACAGCTCTTAAAATTATGGCTAGCTGTTGAAACTTTCAAATGAAATACAGTTGTATTTTCATTGTGTCAGATGAGTGATTAATGAAACAAATGAGATGAAGAAGATAGTGTCTGTCAGATGAGTGCTGGCTGGGGCTTAAGATGCTTAACTTCACTACACCTATTCCAAAAATAGTCAGGTGTTTATCATGATGGAAATAATCAAGATTGAAATCCTAATCATAGTCTTACATTCTCATATGAAGTTACTTCAACAATTTATAGTATGAAATGATGGCCATTTGCAGCATATATCAGCATTCTGTATAGTGTTTAAAATACACTTCTTGTCTAATTAGTGTACTGCCAGCCTGTCTGCTTAGCTTGTGAACAGTCTAGTTTTATAAAATGCTGCTTATTTAATTAAGGCTTCTCTTAAAAGGGGGGAGGGTGGATTTTTATTTGTTGGGGAAAGACTTGACCTAAAACTAAAGCATAAACTCGGGGAGTGCGGGGGTAGTGGCACACACCTTTAACTCCAGCCCTGAGAAGGCAGAGGCAAGGAGATCTCTAAGTGTGAGGCCAGCCTGGTCTAGAAAGCAGATTCCAGGACAGCCAGTGATACACAGAAAAACCCTGTTTCAAATGAAACAAAAACCCCTAAAACATACAAAAGTCAGTTGTAAATAACATTTGAGTGTGTAAACAGTCAGATCTAAAAAATGCCTGTTACCTGAATATATCTCTTATGTTATAGCCCAATTCTGATTACAAAAATAATATGGGTTCTTTTGTTTTGTTTTTTTGTGGGAATTCTTTTTTTTTTTTTTTTGAAAAAAGTGTTTTTAAAGAGACTTGTACACATATTTATTACACCAATATATATTTTCACCAATATTTGGCCAAAAAGTGAAATAGGGAAATTTTTGTTGTATTTACATCAAAGAAGGGAGAGTAGCTTTATTAAAAGTGCTTAAGCTAGGTGGCAGATTTCACTGAATAACTGCTTAAAAAACAACCCAAAATTCATAGACTGTGTAAAATAGAATTCCATTGATATAAACCATTAACTCTAAACCTCATATGCACACGTGTGTTCATTACTTCAAAAACATGGAAGGCTATGTTCTAGATTATAACCTTGGACAGTAGGAGAGACACATGTCATCAAGATAATTGAATAAAATAATGGGTATAATTTTACATTTCTATTAATTGCTATATCATAGCATTTAGAAAGAAAAATATAATTAAAACTAATTTCTAAAGTGAGATAAAACTCTGTAAGTGATTTTGAAACCATTGTAATTAAGTTTAGCAGTTAAATTCTGCTTTCACTACTTGTTAAAGATGTTTGTGGGTGGAGGAAATGACTCAGTGGTTAAAGTGCTTGCTACAAAAGTATGAAAACCTCAGTTAGGATTCCTATCGCTGAAGTAAAAGCCAGGGCCAACTGCTTGTACCTGTATCCCAAGCAGCGTGGATATGGAGACTGAAGAACCCCTGAGGTTTGCTGCCAAGCCAGTTCCGTAAAACAGTGAGCTCTGATTGAGTGAGAGACTGTTGCGAAGAATAATGTGGCAAGCAAGATCAGGAAGACAGTCCAGCATTGACCCTTTTTTTTACACACAAGAATGTTTCATATACAGTGAAGTAGCTCACTAGCTATAATGGATATTTGGACTCTCAGAAACATTATAAAAGAGTTTCCAATTTTTATGTTTATCTTCTGAAATGGGATGATGGATGAATATCCTAAATCTAATTTTAGTGATTTCTTTTCTTCTGTGGTAGGAAAAGATGATGAGCAGTCTAAAAGTAGATGTTGGCGTATGAAATTTATGCAGAGTTTGCTGCTGGGTTTTTGTTTTTAACTTAACATTTGAAGCCACTAATGTTTCTGACAGTGAAATTAGTTGTGAAATCTGAACTAAAGACTTCATTGCAGCATATCATAGGATGTATCTTTCCTTTGTGTGAGAATGATTTTTTTTAAAAGAGTTCATTTTAGTTATATTTTTCTAGTTAAAAATTAAAAATATTTAAAGGTTATATTTGAGATGTTAATGTAATTCTCTTCATTTAAAAATAACTAATCTTTATGTGACTAGTTTCAATATTTCCCTGTTGATATTACCATTTTAATTATAAATTTCTTAACATGCTTATCGTGTATTTAAGTAAATCATAATTGTATGACCAAAAATCACCTTACTTGTAACTATCTAATATCCTGTTAAATTAGGGATTAACTTTTTATTGCAAAAGATTTTGTCCTTCATATAATATCAAAGATAGTTTTCAGAGCTAACACTGAAATCTTTCCTCTAATTAGTTTTTACCCCTTTCAGAGGAAATGGATGTAGAAGTCCGTCTCACTGAACTGTGTGAAGAAGTTAAGGTATTTGTAGCTTTTTTGTTAATACTCATTCTTTGAGTGATTTCTATTTTCTATTCTTAATATTTGTCTAAGAAAATATAATTATTTATCCTTTTTTAAAATGCAAAGATAAATTGGGTATTCATGGTAAAACCACAGATTAGATGGTCAAAAGCCTCAACATAAAGATAACTTTTGCTTTGAAAAGTTTATTTTGTACATAAAGAACAATTAACTGATCAAATGTATACTTTCTTCTGTGGTTTTATTTAAGTAATTTCTGGACTGTTTTAAAACACTTGTGTAGTTTTGTTACATAATTTTTTTTCATCTGACGACTTTGGGGTAATGTAAAGAAATAAGTTTCCTGTGACACTCTTAAAACACTTCTTCATATTTGGTTCTCATCTGCTTCTTTTCCGACAATGACCTATCTATCCTGCATCTGGGCACTCTTGCCAGCCCTCCTGCCTGGCAGTTCTTTAAAAGACTCAGTTTACTACAACAGACTAGTTATACCTCATGCCGCTTTTCTAGCTCATTCTTAGAATCACATTGGATACCTAAGTGCCCTAACTGTTAGGTTGACTGTAAATCCACTCCTCGCCAGCTGTGTCAGTGGGAACAATCAAAGCCATGAGTCACATGAAACTTTACATTTGGTTTGAAGCGTATGTCTATGTTTCAGTGAAAACTAGATTCTCTTTGAGAATGATCTCTTTAATAACGCTAAGAGTGCAAGATGTTAAAGGATATAATTTTATGTAGTATCACAAGGCTTCTTTATTATTCAGATGACCATTTTCCTTAAAAAGTTTTCAGTGTAGGGCTGAAGAGGTGCTGAGCAGTTTAGAACTCTGGCTGTTCCTCCGAGGACCGGAAGTTCTATTCCCAGCACCTACAGAGCAATTTACATCGATCTGACTCCAGTCCTAAGGGATCCAATACCCTCTTCTGACTTCCATAGGCACTGAACTCATGTGTACATACATGTGCTGGCAAAAACACCTGGCTACATAAAATGAAGGTTTAGATTACAAACAAATATATAACAATTGTTCTTTAATAGTTACTCAAAGGGCAATATTCATTTAAAACAATTATAAAAAGTATGCACTCAATATAAAAAAAAATCTAATATTTTGGAGATTAAAGGGTTAGGTTAGGTTTGGTTTCGTTAGATTTTGGTCTTTTAGTATTTAAATCTCTTCATTCCCATTCCATTCTTTTGGCTGATTTTTATTCATATTACAGCTGCCCTTATATTTGCCTCACATTCATTCAAGGAGAGCTCCATCTGTCTTATCTCCCCTAAGTCCCTCCTCTCAACGTCAAGCACTAACGGCACATGGTGCTGAACCTCCTTTTAAATCACACTTCTCTGTAACTCTGACATATGAGAGTTTCATTGTGCTGTCACAACTGTCCCTTCAGGCAGCAGAGTTAGCTCTCTTGCAGAGTCAGGATGACGAGTCTGCATCTTACGTTCCAGTATACACTGAATCCAGTCCATGTCAGTCAGCTCCTGATAGGTCTCCTTCCTTCTCCCTCCACTCACCATCCATTCCAGCTGAGCAGCCTCCATTTCCATGGTGGAAAACCCTGTGTTCTCTTTCATGATTTTAATGTTTTGTTTTTATATAGATATTAAACAATATCGGCTAGCTCACTGACATTATGTCAGTATCTATGAGTTAAATAAGAAATCATTATTCAGCTATTTTCTCTGAGCTGTTTTCTCAGGACAAACTTACCTTCACACTGAAGTTCTCAGTAGTGTTGTGATGAGATACAAGCCAGTAATTCTTGGGAAGCAGTGACACTGTTTGTCCTTTTCGTTTTAGAAAGTAGAAAACCCCGATGAACTGGCAGAACTGATCAACATGAACCTTGCACAGCTTTGCTCCCTTCTCATGGCTTTATGGGGACAGTTTCTGGAAGCTATAACACTGCATGAAGAATTAAGAGTGCTGTTAGCACAGGAACACCATACTTTGAGGGTAAGGAACGAAATGTGGTACTTTAGTGAGTATTATGTATGTTTAGGAATTTCTTATATAATATGTAGATAAGTCAGAAGAGAGACTTCATTGTGTTATTGTTTGATTTATAAAGCCAACTAAGAAACTCTGCTACTAAGAAAACCACCTAAAAGTAAATAAAACATGAATATATGTGATATGAGATAGCTCCTGGAACCCAAAAGCATGAGGTAGAAATCAGTAACCCATTTCTGAAGGTCTTCCTTTTATTTGCACTTTGGTTTTACATTTCCTTCCCTAGCCTTTCATAAGAATATGTATTAGGAATTTTGCAAGGTAAAGAAAATATAGATGTATTTGCTACTACGGCCCTTATTCATAAAGTTTATAAAACTCTTTTATTATATAGCATATAGTTGTTATTAAATTCTGTCTAAATCAGACCCTGTACTGTGTGTATATCCTCCTGTATGCTACCTTTTTCCTAGCTACCAGTTGTTTTCCTCTTGTAATATGCACCATTCATGCATATATATACACACACATATATAATTTGTTCTGTTGATAGACATTTAAATTCCTCCTTTGTTTTGTAACTGTTATAATCCAAGAACAGTTTCTCTGAAGGGAACCTTTATCCCTTCTTCATATAGTACAGTATGTATTTCCCAAGATTCGGAATACTTAATCCATCATAGTAACCAACTTTAGACATTTTTATACTGATATAATGATAATGTTTAGTATATGGACTGTCTTAATTAAATTTTTGTTGGTATTACAAAATATCCAGAGAGAGGCTGCATAAGAAAGAAAAAGTTTATTTTGGCTTAAGATTCCAGAGAGGATTCAGTCTACCATGGCTGGGAAAGTGTGGTATTAGGGTCCTGAGGCCTGCTGCTTACATTGCATTAGCAGTCTGGAGGCGGAGAGGGGGGGAGGGAAAGAGAGAGAGAGAGACAGAGACAGGGAGAGAGAAAGAGAGAGAGAGGGAAGGAGGGAGGGGAGAGAGAGAAAGAAGAGAGAGAGAGAGAAAGAGAGGAAGGAGAGCAGTAAGTGAGGCCAGACCAGAAACTACAAGGCTTCATTTTCTAAAGAGTCCATGACCTTCCAACAGTGTCACCATCTAGCGGCCATGTGTTCTGTAGTTTTCCACCATTCATGACTAATATTTTTATGCCTTTATCTTTTCCTGAATTGGTCTTAAAGAGAAAGTCTCTCATTTTATTACTATTTTTAGTGGACTGTTTTTTCATGTTTCTCTCTTTGTTGTTGTTTGTTTTCTGTAAGTAGGATTGTCATACTGGAAACTTTTTAGGGTTCTTCCTTAGAAGTTCTTTATTAAAGAGTAGTAACTTCTAAAAGGCTTAGCATGAGATTTCACAGTGGATAAAATAGCGTAATTGCAGTAGTCACCTTCTAATGATCTTTAACGTAGTGTAGTAATTTAAAATGAATAGCTCAATAAATGCAGCGTGTTTCTTCCAAGTCATTTTCATTAACATTTTTCACCACCAAGACCTTGAGCAGTAATGAATTTTAGTAGAAATGCACCCGGCTCCCTGTGGCGTGGTGTGGTGCTAACTCTAATGAACTAAAGCCTTTTGCTTGCTGCTCTTTGGAATGAGGACTTGAGTGCCAGCCTTCCTCCTCAGGGACATCACTTCATCCTTGCCATGGTTTTCTTGATAGCCATTCTGACTGGAATGTGATAAAATCACAAAGCCACCAGGACTGCAGATGTTTGACACTTGTTTCACATGTTTATTGACTTTTGAGAATTTTGTTTTCCATAGTTCACTAGGCCATTCACTAATTGGTTGATGTAGACTCAGAAGCTGCTACATTTTCTTTCATTTCAAAACGTAAATTTTCAATCATGGGAATGGGGATAGGGAGAGAGGTGAGGGTGAGATGGAAGAGATTTAAAGGTAGTCGTGGGAAAAGTGTAGGTAAGGGGAAATGTAAGTGGGAGTTATCTAATGGGGGGAGGGGCGGGAGATGGCATGCATGCCTGAAAGCTCTGAAGACATTGCTCTGTGTGCCATCCTTAAGTATTTTATTCCTTAGGAGGAAAAACAACACAAAACTCCCTTGATCCTAGGCAAGACTAAGAAGATAAGTAATTCTTAATACAGGTTGGTAGGGAGTAAGTCTATTTGAAGATTACTCTTTATAAAGCTCACAAATAGTTTAGCACACAGAAGATACTCTTCAAAATGTATTTAAAACTTTTAATAGAGAAAAGTTCAGTAGTTTTGACAAATGGCTGTTACGACCTTCTGAACCCTAGTATAATAAAAGTGATAGCAAAGATGGAGACAACTTTATAACATACTTTATGGAGGTCAAGCTGTCGTGAATAGAAACAAAAATATAAACATAAATACTCAAATCGGCTGGTGAGTACACTTTGAGAAGGAATAAAAAAGGAAACAGAGATCAGATTTGTAGAAAACTAAATGCTAGGAGTTAGAGAGATGGTAAGAACACTTGTGCAAGCACAAGAATCTGACTTCAAAAGCACAACACCATGGAAAATGTCAGACATGGCTATGCATGCCTGCGATCCCAGCATTGGAGGGTGTCTTAGTTAGGGTTTACTGCTGTGAGCAGACACCATGACCAGGGCAACTCTTAAAAGGACAACATTTAATTGGGTCTGGCTTACAGGTTCAGAGGTTCAGTTCATTATCCTCAAGGTGAGAGCACTGGCAGTGTCCAGGCAGACACGGTGCAGGAGGAACTGGGAGTTCTACCTCTTCCTCTGAAGGCAGCTAGGAGAAGACTGACTCCCAAGTGGTTAGAGGAGAGTCTTAAAGCCCATACCCACAGTGACACACTTCTAATAACAAGGCCATACATACTCTAACAAGGCCACACATCCTAATAGTGCCATTCCCTGGACTAAATGTATTCAAACCACAATATAGGATGAAATCAGAGGGAACCTGAAAGCCTCTTGGTCAGGCAGCCTAGCTATCTCATTCAGTGAGAGACCATTTTTCAAAGGAGCGATAGAGGAAGACAGAATATGTTCTTACACTTGCACATTCATTAAATGACTAAGATAAATTTTAGCATTATACTCTAGCTTCCCTTTCCATGCCCTATCTCTAATACCAAAATAGTCCATATTTTTAACTCCTAAAGGAAAAAAAATATCATGAGAAATGCTGTAGTGCCTTGCTTTGTAATGTATCACAAAAACTGTGGCAGTTATAGCTTTGATTGACTTTTGGTTTCCATGTATTCAATTCAGCATGAACTTATTAAACTGCCTTGACATTCTGAAAGGCCTTTAATCACCAAAGTAGCCCAAAAGTTGTACAGTATTTGTTCAGGGAAAGGCAGCATAGGGAAGGGTATGGATTTATGATGTATTCACTGGTAACAGCATTGTACTAGGTCACAGAGGGGAACTTGTGATAAGCAGTCTCTTGCTCTTTCTCAGGCTCCCTCCCCTGCCCCCCTGTTCTTAGGCTTACTCTGGTTCTGGGTATGGAGCCCAGAGCCTTGAGTGCATGGCAAGTGTTCTCCCACAGAGTTGCAGCCACATTGTATTACAGTGTTCCTATTGTAAGATGACCAGAGACTTATATTTAATGTTACTTATCAATTATTTAATGTTAATTGTAAATGTTATTATAGCTTGTGCCCAGAATATTATTAATTATATTATTGTACTAAACAGATCACTGTATGTAGTTTGAAGACTTGAAATGCTGAACTTTGTGCATATACTTACTAGTGCTGACTTGTTTTAGTCTCTTTGACTTGTGTCAGTCTCAGTTGAACTGGACAATTCCTTTTTAGGGTTGATGGCCAAAGGTTTTGACAATCATATAAAGATGAATTATCCCCTAACCTGTGTAAACATTAATTCTGTTGTGTCTGATGTTATAAATAACATTTATGTCAATATAATATTGTCAGAATGCCTCGTTATATTTGGATTTCAAATAAATAGCATATAATAGGGTTATATCCATATAGAAATAAGCATATCCAATGTATTCCTATGTAATTGCATACTAAAGCATCAAAGAACTTACTTTGTCCTTTTATCTTTAAATCAAGTATGCCTGCTACAGAAAACATGATTCAGAAAACTAATTTTAAGTCCATTTTCTTTATATGGAGCCTGTGGCAAACATTTGGTCTTACTGGGCTTATAATTTTGTAATTCTAACCAATAACAAAGAAACTCCAATTTCATATGGTGTTCCATTGTTCCATAACTTAGCAGGGGGAGAGTCCTTGCCTAGTGTACATGGGCTCTGGGTTGTTTGGTCGTCATCGCAGCAAAACTTTTCAAAAGGAAAGAGGAAGGGTAGAACCTGAGGATAGAAATGGGGCAAGGATTATAATTAGACTTTAAACAGCTAAACTTGTTGGAACATGTCTGTAACCTCAGTACTCAGGAGGCTGTGAGAAACTTAAAAACTTAAGAGCAAGCTGGGCTTGGTAAGACTTTGTCTTACAAACAGATAGCAACACCACCACCAGACTTCACGTGGATAAGAGGGAACCCTGACACTGCTGGTGGGAGAGTATTATATGTCGTTTGTTAGTTTGTTTTTATCATTTGTGACTCCTAGGTTTTATCTGAATACATAAAATCATTAGTGTATACATGACAGGAAAGAAGTAAAGCTGTCTAGAATATGAACAAGGGGGAGAAGGAAGGGTCTGAGAGGAAGTGTGCTCACATGAAGTATGTTCACGTAGAATAAACTGTAGTCCAGTGCGCCATAGCATACCTTTCATTCTGATTCCTGCATGATGTGCCATTTGTGTTTTACACATAAGGTGACATATAACCTCAATTATATTTTCTGTGATCACTATGGCAATAAAAGATATGGATTTGAATTTTCAGTTTTTCTAAATATGAAATGATATGAACATATTTCATTTGCATGTATTTACTGGAATTGACGACTTAAAATATTAAACATCTCACCGATAGCCTAATGGCTAAGAAATCAAAATATGTATTGATAATGATAAGACTTCTAGAGTCAGTGCAATAGGTAACAGGTAGCTGTTTCCCAAAACTTTTTTCTTCTTTTGTTTTTTTTTTTTTTCAATCAGAAAAACATATATAACTAGTTAAAGATATACATAGATAGAAAGATAGATAGATAGATAGATAGATAGATAGATAGATAGATAGATAGATATAAAACTCTGTAGCATTTGTTGTATTTACAGTGTTATGCAGTTGTTATACAGTGGCATGCGCCACCACTGCCCGGCGAACCTCCAAACTTTTTTACACAGCATTTGTACAAATTTACGTTCCTACTAGCAATGCAGAAGGATTCTATGACTTCTGCAAATCCTTGCCAGCAGTTATTCTCTGTATTGTGTTGGGTGTGTATTTGTGTATACAGTATGCCTGAACATGGGGGGTGGGTGCCGATAGCTCCTTTTATTTGTGTTACATTAAATTTGTTTTGGAAATATTTTTACTGTTTTTGGAAGTGATATTTTCCCATCACTTTCCCATCTAAATTACCCCATGTCAGTTGTCATTGTGTTTGAGTGGAAGCTGATTCATTTGTTTGCTTGCCTGTTTGACCAGGGATGGAACCAGGACCTGGTATTTGAGGGTGTTTGTTTGCTTATTGGTTTCTTTTCATAAAGCTAAACTATCTCTAAAAGATTTTAAAAATAGAACTGCTACTTTTATAACATTTATGTTATCTTGAAGTCATCTTTAAGAACTGCATTTACATCCTAATTGTGCCTTACATCCTCCTGCTTCCTTGAGTGTTAATGCATTCTTCTTCAATTCTTGATACTATTTTTGATGTATTGTCCAGTTTTATAGTTTATTTTAATTATATGGTAGGTCCATTCTTGCTACTGTTGTTTGATGTGTTTTGTCCAGTTTCGTAGTTTATTTTAATTATATCGTGGGTTCTAAATCAGTTTCTCAGTAATGAAATTAAGGTAGAAATTGAAATAGAAAATTTCAAGCCTGGCTAAGAAACATTAAAAATAAATAAATAAATAATGATTGAGGTCCAGACTTAGGTAGACCATGCTGGCCTTGTACTCACAGAACATAGTGGAGCATGTGACCTTGTTATATGTTGTAGCATCTAATGGATATATGCCCAGGAGTGGTATAGCTGGGTCCTCAGGTAATGCTATGTTCAATTTTCTGAGGAACCGCCAGACTGTTTTCCATAGTGGTTGTACCAGCTTGCAGTCCCACCAACAATGGAGGAGTGTTCCTCTTTCTCCACATCCTCGCCAGCATCTACTATCACCTGAGTGTTTGCTCTTAGCCATTCTAACTGGTGTGAGGTGGAATCTCAGGTTGTTTTGATTTACATTCCTCTTATGACTGAGGATGTTGAATATTTCTTTAGGTGCTTCTTAGCCCCTTGAGTTTCCTCAGCTGAGAAGGATTATCTTTTTTTAAGGTGGTTAGCTAGTTAGTTAGCAGGTTAGGTTAGTCAGGTTTTTTGTTTGTTTTTGGTTTTTAGTTTTTTGGTTTTGTTTTTTTTGTGGGGTTTTTTTTTGTTTTTTTGTTTTTGTTTTTGTTTTGTTTTGTTTTGTTTTTTGAGACAGAGTCTAAGTATGCTGCTCTAACTGTCCTGGAAGTCAGCATGTAGACCATGCTGGCCTTGTACTCACAGAGATCCACTTCTGCCTCTCAAGTACTGGGAGTAAAGGCATGTGCTACCATGCCCACGGTGGATTTTTCTTTATCAGGTTATTATAGCTGGGCATGGTAGTTCATGTGTGTAATCTCTGTGCCTGAATAACAGAGTCAGGATTGCCATGAGCTTATGATCAACATGAGCTACATAGCGAGTACAAGACTACAGAGTAAGACCTTGTCTCAAAAAAGAAAAGAGAAGAGAAAGCAAGCTATGGTTCTCACAGTGTCATCTGACTAGTTATGTGCAGTTGTCATGTTCTCTTTGACAAGTATATTCATGTCGTTAGTACAGTGATACTTTCATGTCAGCATTCATCAAATTGCACTTTAAATGTGTAATATCGTGACTCAGATGTCCTTCCATATAACCACAACATGCTGAGCTAGGGATACAGTTCTTTGGGCAGGTACTGCCTCACATGTATGCTGGGTTCAGATCCCAGCACCAGGAAGAGAAGAAAGACTTAGAAAATTTTAATAAAGATAGATAAAATAAAATGGCCTGTCATATGTACAAAAATAATTTTTTTAATTTACTCTTTTGAAAGAGATGTGGATAGAGAAATCAATTCATTTAAATAAGTTAGAATTGTATCTAATATTAAATGTGAAATAGTTTGTGTAATAAAGCATTATGGTATCCTATAACACAAAGAGCAAAGGACATGCAATCAAATAAACATTTGTGAAGTGCCTTTATTTTTCAGGTTAATATAAACATTATAATCTATGACATGGAGATCCTCCACACTTAGTGATAGGCTTATAAACGAAGCATAGCAAATGCCCTTAACAGTTTGAAGAAAATAATAGAGTAAGCCCAGAAAAAGAACATTTAGTTCTTTAAAGCAAAAGTTCATCTTTTTCTATATTTGTTCAAGTTTGAATAGTTGTGATATTGCCAAGCAAATTATTTATAAATTAGAGTATAAAACCAATCTCACTTTTATAAGCAGCTATAACAAAGCAATAATATGATGGAGGAGTTGTTGTCTCCCTTAAATGTAAATGAACAAATCTAACAAATTTTAATATTATGTGTTGCCATCAGATGGCAGTCATACCACAGTTATCATGACACAATAGACTCATTTATTGCATATTACTATCCCAGTGTGCTAATAACTCAGAAATTTGGGTAAAGAGCTTCATTTGAGTACATAAGGCAAGGAAGTATTTCTGTAACAAAGCCTTGGTGTAGAAAGACAGAAAGATAAGACCTTTAGAGCACAGATTTGGAGTTTCCCAAATGGGTACTTGAAAGGCCAGGCTTATCACTTCCTTTGCTCTTTTTACAGTAGCTTCTTCACTTACTAACAAAGATACCTCCATAGCACGTTAAGGCTTACATCAGTCTCAGCACACACAGGCTTGCTGTAGGAATCAGAGCAGCTAAGGAGAGAGAGGAAGCAGCTCGCTGACCTAGAAATGCAGTGGAGGCTAAAGCAAAGGAAGGCTTCCTGAAATGAGAAAGGAGTCCCCTGAGAGACAGCCAAAGGGGAGAGAAAGGAGTTAAGGAAAAGTCTGGATAGTATTAAAGAAACAAAACAAAGCTTCTGTCTTCATTCACTTAATATAATAAAAATACACAATTATATTTTATAGTTACCAAGTAAACATGTACACACAAACCAAAAAAAAATTCCTTAGCATAATAGATTTGAGCATGTGAATATTTCTCTTCCCTCTGTATACCCAAGCAAGATATCTTTCCCTCTCTTAACTGGCTTACTAGTACTCTAGTACCAAAATAAACCCAAAAAACAAACAAACAAACAAAACCCTCCCTTTTTATAATTAAAAATAAATGTCAAAATACAATGGAGGAAATAGCAAATTCAATATATATTTACCAAGTACAAGTACATTCTTCTGTAGCATGCCAAAATGCATTAGCAGGCACAAAAGTTATCAAAACACAGCTTCTTCAGCCATCATGGCGCACACCTTTGATCCTGGCATTGGGGAAGCAGAGGTAAGTAGATCTCACTGAGTTCAAGGCCAGCCTGGTCTATATTGCAAGATCCAGACTAAACAGACCTAAACAGTTAGACCCAATCTTAAAAAGCAAAATACAAAACCTAGTTCCTGTTCTAAAGAACACCATATTACTAGAAAGGGCTGTGATTTGTACATAGTTATGTTAAGGCAGGATACAGTGAGCATTAGATCAGCAGTTCAAAAAAGCGTGTGTTTGCATAGACTGTCCACATTGAAACTCCTGTGACATGTATTCTTCGTTCTTCAAAATGCCATGTGCACAAGTATTGATTATCATATGAAAGTGCATCACCTGAAGCTCAGAGGTCAAATGCCCAAAGTCACAGTGCTAATAGGTCAGTCAGTTCATGGTCATGTACGTTAGTGTCTGTCATAGCGGACATCATCCCCCATGTGTTAGGAAGTATTTCAGAAACTCTAGACAAGTACCATCTTTACCTTTAAGGAGGAGAAGTGAGATACAAAATGTAAACTTTTCTCACTCAATTCTTTTGTTTCTTTAGTCTACACAACCTAGAAATGCAGTGATTTAGCAGCACTAAAGGGAAGACGTTGAGTTCTGACAGGCCTGGCTTTGGGTGCCTGGTGGAGTCAGCATCGCTGCCTGTATTCTGTGTTAGACTGACTTGAGCCGCCACATGATCAAGGCTTCTTTTTTAAATTCTTTAGGTTCGAAGATTTTCGGAGGCATTCTTCTGTTTTGAACATCCAAGAGAAGCTGCCATTGCCTACCAAGAACTCCAGTAAGTAGCACAAATTCAAAATGCAGATAATTCTATTTTATATCCTTTTACATATGATATCTTAAAAATAATGACCGACTTCATAGTATTTAAAGCAGAGGAAAATGAAGCAATTTCAGATTTAGAACTCTAATCACATTAGGCTTAATCCTAGGGATTTTCTCTTAAAAGTCCCTTTCTGATCAAATAAAAGCATAATGGGCTTGCACTATGTCCCCTGAGGTAAGCTTTGCCACACCTTTGATAGTACCATGGACCTCTGTGTGCCCCATGCTTTTCCTCTCAGGTCAGAATAGCTCACATTCATCATTTTCATGTAATATCTTCACAGTCTGAATGTGAATGACACTGCCTTCCATGACCTAAGTGATACACTTAAAATAGCCAAAATTGCTGGACACTGGTGACACACCTTTTAATCCCAGCAGTGAGGAGGCAAGAGGCAGGTGGATCTCTGTGTTTAAGTCCACCCTAGTCTACATAGGATTTCCAGAACAGCCAGGGCTACACAGAGAAACCATGTCTTGAAAAAATCAAAAACAAAAACAAAAAAATCCAAAAGAAATGCCTTTCATCTTTTTTACTGAATATTGTTAGGTCTCATTTTCTTTGTCTTTAAAGAGTTGTTTGAGGTAATTTCACTTAAAAAAGTAAACAGATACAAAGTAATGAATTATGTATGATTTTATATATATGAAGTTTTGAACAAGCAAAACTTTAAGGTGAAGAAAGTCCAAACAGTGGTCCTCTTGGGGTTGATATGGGTAGGAAAATAGGGAGACAGGTGTGGGAGGGGAGGGACACTGAGTAAATGGAAATATTCTGTGTTGCATATTTCTTTGTCAAATCTTAGGATATATTTTAGTGTGTACATATCTTACCTCCTCAAAATACCTATAAACAAACAGCATCAAGAGTAGTCAGTAGTAAATTATAAAACTAGGGCAAGTGTCAGTTGTTCAGACTGGGCAATAATTAAATGGAGTTTTTATTATACACCTTTGACTTTTTGAATTTTTTATTAGAATTTTTTGGATTTTTCATGTGTCTGATATTTTTTTCTGAATGTGTGTGTATGTTCACCATGTATGTGCCTGGTGCTACTGGCAATCAGAGAAGGAAGTCAGACCTCCTGGAACTGTAGTTACAGATGGTACACTGTGAGCCACTATGTGGGTGCTGGGATTCGGACGGGACCTTTTGCTAGAACAGTGAGTGCTTTTAATCACTGAATCATCCATCCATCTTCCAGTCCCCTAGAACATTTTTCTGATCACTATTTTGTTTTAGAAATTTATATATCTTGTTTTTAATAGCTGTTCAATATACTTATCAATATGTATTAATAAAGCAGCCATTTGGAACACACATTTCCCTGTGTTCTCTTTATATAATTAGTAAGGATTGAACTGTTGGTACTACTTCTATATGCTGTTTACAGCAAATTTGACCCTTCAGCCAGTATGCATAATATAGGAAATAATATAGGAAATGATACAATAGATTAGGAATTAGTTTGTCAACAAACTATAATTTTATTTCAGTAATTTAGTATCAGTAAACCCTAATTTTCATTTTACCTGTTTTTATCTTTGACCAAGAAAATGTTCCCAAGGATATAGTATCTTGAAAGGGACTAGAACTGGTGGGGAAGAGAGCAGGATAGAGTTTAAGTGGAGGTGGGTGTAATTCTTTTTCACTACCATCTGACTTAAGAATATTTTTCAGTGCTCAGAGTCATCTACAGATGTGCACCGCTATCAAAAATACTTCCTTCTGCAGCTCTCTTCCACCCCTACCTATTGAATGTAGTGAATTAGATGGAGATCTCAATTCATTACCTATAATCTTTGAAGATAGGTATTTAGATTCAGTTATTGAAGGTAAGTATAATCTAACTAAAATACATAAGCCCTGTATGTCAATTTCAGTATATTCTTCCAAGTGTACATGAAGTCATCCCTAGTAGTAAATCATTTTCCCCTCTAGTTTCATTTACTTTTGAGGAAAGTAGAAAGTTATAGTTAGAAAAAGTAGTTTTGATCCTTTGAGTTCTCACACTTGTAAACTTGAATCTTTTTTCTTTGAATAAAAGACTTAGATGCGCCCTGGATGGAATTCAAAGTCTTCAGATATCAGAGGCCAGTAAAGTGGATAAACATGAGACTGAAGAAAGCTCTGTAGCAGGACTTTCTAGCCCAGAGTTGAAGGTCAGACCTGCTGTTGCCTCCAGTAATTGCTATACAGAAGGTGAAAAGCAGCTAACAAAATCTCTAAAAGGAAAGAATGAAGAATCAAATAAATCCAAGGTTAAGGTCACTAAGCTCATGAAAACAATGAAACCAGAAAACACAAAAAAGTTAATAAAACAGAACTCTAAAGATTCTGTGGTTTTAGTAAGCTACAAATGTTTGAAAACTACAGCATCAAGTGATCTCACTAAATGCTTTGAAGGCAATCCTTCACATAGTCAGAAGGAAAGTCTGGATCCCACAATGTGTAGAGATAATTTGACCCAAAGACCTACATCAGACAGCCAAGTCAAAAGGAAGCTAGCTCTTTGTCAGCTAATACAGACAGAACTGAACACAAGTCTCCAGATACTGAAAATTTGCAACCAGACCAGTTTGATCTCTTGAACTCTGGCAGCCTAAATCTTTGTGCAAATTTGTCCATTTCAGGTAAACTTGCTATTTCCCAAGACGATAGTGATATCCCAGATACGGAACAAAATCTGGCATCTAGAAGTTCATCAAATGATTGCCATGACTATCAGACAACCCCGTCTTCAGGAGTTAGAACACTTGAAGTCAAGTCCAGCAGTAAGGAGTCTTTCAGTGGAGAGAAAATAACTGTTAAAATAGGACCTTGGACAGAGCTTCGAGAAGATGAACTATTTGTGGATAATTTACTGCCCAATCTTGAGGCCTTAGACGCTAATGATAAATCCAAGTCTATAGATATACCACTTGAAAAGGATGCTTTACAGGAAGCAAAATGTCATTCTACTGAAGAATCATTAACTAAATTCACAAGTAATCTACCTGCTCCTTCTACAAAAGAATATCATGTTGTAGTAAGTAGTGACACAATTAAATTACCAGACACTAATGTCATGTACGCCTCCTCTAGATTTTCAGATTCAGGTGTTGAAAGTGAGCCAAGTTCTTTTGCAACACATCCGAATCCAGAAATAGCCTTTGAAGCTCTCCAAGGGCCGGTCCTTGCAGTAATGACAGACTATTCCCTCAGCTTTTGATGAAGCCTGATCACAATGTAAAGTTTTCATTAGGAAGTCATTGCACTGAGAGCACAAGTGCATTAAGTGAAATACAATCATCTTTGACGTCAATAAACTCCCTGCCTTCTGATGATGAACTGTCACCTGATGATAACTGTAAGAAACCTGCTGTACCTGACTGTCATCGAAGTGATAGTAAAACTGTATTCATCTAGGAACGATGGATCTGCCAAAGTGCGACGATACTAAAAAGTCAAGTATTATTTTGCAACAACAATGTGTTGTTTTTTCAGGGCATTTGGATAATGATACATTAGCAGTGCATTCCTTAGATTTAAGCAGTGAGGATCCTTTACAGCTCGTTTTCTTGGGTGAAGATGCTTCCAGTGGTGTGAGGAGTAACTGGGGCTCCAAGCCTCATTTGGACACCGTCTTTACAGGCTCCCAGAGCCATGGTTCCTCTGGTAACAGCCCCGCGGAAACAGTGCCAACACTAAATCCAAAACTGATTTGCTTAGGTTCTCCTTGTGTGGTTTCAGGTTCTGTTTGCTCTGATGCAGAGCTCAGTGAAGACAGAACTGTGGAAGGAAAAAGCAAGGAGCCATTAAATCCCAAGCAAATGTGTTCAGAAGCCCCTGTTGTTGGAAGTGACCCCCTGAGTACAGTTGGCTCCCTTTCCACTAGTACCGACATGGTAAAGCAAGGGCTTGTGGAAAATTATTTTGGATCTCAGAGCAGGACAGATGTTTCTGATGCATGTGCTATTACCTGCCACAGCCCAGGTAGCTCTCAGGAAACCTGTGACAAAGGGATTAGTGATCTTCATCAGGAACAGGGCAAAGAGGAAGAAGAGGAGGAAGATCAAGAAATGGTGCAAAATGGGTATCATGAGGAAACAGATTTTTCAGTTATGGTGGAACAGTAAGTGTTCACTGTATAAGTGGAGATGAGCTAGGAGAAGACAGACATGAACAGTCTGGAAAACTAAGCAGTGACTATCTGAGGGCTGGTGTAACTGTTCCTGCTGTCTGTACGTCTGGTTGTTTGTCCTTCCCATCCGCTCCCCGAGAGTCTCCTTGTGTTAAATATTCTTCTAGAAGTAAAGTTGATGCCATTACAAAGCAGCCAAGCAGCATTTCTTACAGCTTCACCTCTTCAACCTCCTGGTATGAAAATTCACCAAAACCTCAAATACACGCGTAAGTAATGGCACTCACTATTCTGTGCTAAGCGTATATCTGGAACATCAATATAGTGCCAAAAGGTGGAATCTTTTGTTGTTTCCTCTAACAAAATATGTTTCCTTAATTGTTAAAAATGGTGAAATGGGCACAGTGTACCTTTGGAAGTCTGCTCCCAAACGGTCCTGCCATATAGGTTAGATCTGCTTTTCAGCAGTTTTATGTTAGAAGTGTACAGTAGCTAAGATTAAAACTCTGCTCTTGTCAGTACATCGGTTCTCCCTCATAACCTCAGGGAAGAGCTGGGCTGTGATGAGTACAGGTGAGACATACGGGTGATAGTAAGGAAATGAATGACACATCTGTAGGACCTCCTTAAACCTACTGGACCATAGTCTGTCACCTTGCTTAAGTAAGTTGTTTCCAGTAGCAGATTGATCTGTGTGCATGGGTTCCTAAGATCTTCTATTTCAACCTAGAGCAAACCATGATCTGTGAGGTAAGGAGTTGGGCATGTGTACAGTAGATTTTTAAAGTAACAGATTACTCTGGATTCTATATAAAACCTAAAGCAATAATGTCGTAACAGTCATTGGTTTGAAAACTTACATACTAGCTTGACATGATAGCATATGTCTTTAATCCCACATTCAGGAGTGAGTCAGGCAGATCTTTATGAGCTCAAGGCCAGCCTGCCTTCCCAGGGACAACCATGGCCACATAGACAGACCCTGTCTCAGGAACAAACAAAAACTGATGGCACCTTTGGGTTCTTCTCAGTTTCTCTGAGGCATGAGAAGGCAAAGTCTCGGTGTCTTCACCCAATGTCCACTCCTTCCTTTCCACTTGATTTCAGCCAAATGGGTGTCTTGTTACATAGCAGTTGTGCTCACAGTCTTCAAATTAGATTTATTGTCATGCCAAATACTGTATGCTGCCTGTTAGAGTCCTGCACCTCTCTTGGTGCTCCTCCGTATTGGTGTATTAGAGAAGAATTTGAGTAACCCACCTTGCTTGAATACCATGCTCACAACTGTGCTTTATACGATAGCTTCTTTCTTTCTTGTTTTTTTTAAAGTTGTAAGAGAACAAGAAGAAAGAATTTGATTACATGATAAATACCAGTTGCCATTTTCCCAGTACTTTTAGTTATTCTATGCATGTAATATTAAATTTTAGAGAAAGTGTAAACCATTCCTAACGTTTTCTTAGTTTCAAGTTTAAAAGACTAAAGTTACTTCAGGCAGAAAATGTTCATTGTATTAATTAATATATATACTAAAAGAACCAAAACAGTTATCTTTTGATAAAATAATTTAGATGACCCCATGTAGTTTCATGATTTTTACAAATATTGCTGATCTTCTTTTCCTGCACTTCTCTAAATTCATTATGTTCTCTTTTTGTTTCTAAAAACAAAGAGCAACTGATCTTTAGTAAAGACTGTTTTCTATAATACTTCACTTCAGCTTCCTCCAGGCAAAAGAAGAATTGAAGCAACTTAAACTGCCTGGTTTCATGTACAGTGACGTTCCTCTGCTGGCGTCCTCAGCACCGTACTTCAGCATGGAAGAAGAGGATGGTTCTGAGGACGGCGTGCATCTCATCGTCTGTGTCCATGGTCTAGATGGTATGTGGCAGCCATTGACACCCACCATGGCAACTCAGTACCTTTTCCTAATAGAACATTCAGTTTTTGGTAATCTTTGAACTTGAAAAATGGTGAATTGCTAAAATTAATTGAGAATTACATTTTGAAACAGAAATATGCTTTACTTTACCAAATGTAATATTAATTTTGATTTTTGTTCTTTTTTAAGTAAATTTGCCACTGATATATATATGAATGATGGTCTGACACTTGTATAAATGTTTTAATTTTAATTTTTTTCTGTATTTTTCCTGTTTTTATCAACTGTGACCTATAACCTCAGGACTGTCCCTTAATAGTTTCCTATTCTCTTTTACCTTGCTTCTTACACCTTACAGATTAGAGGGAAAAGTGGTATCCTTACTAATTTTAGGCATCACGAAAATCATGCTATAGCTTCACAACAGCGGCCATGGTTACTCAGCAGATTTTCCTTTCTACTTTGAGAAGCTAGTAGTAGAAAAGAACAACTATTTCTAGATTATTATGGCATATTACTATAATTCTACAACAAACTATATTGTAGGATATAAAAAATATTAAATAAAGATCTTTTTTAAAAGACTCTTCAAGAAGTAAAACATCCTCAATATTAACCTTTTAACCCTATCTTCAAATAATGTCATGTCAAAGAATTATCTGCAAACAAGATTTTTTGACAGTAGAATTTTCTAGCAGATTTCCTTCATTGAAAATTTCACAACACAGACTGTCCTTATGTCACATAAATTGGTTCAGAATAATAGAAAAAAGATCAAGTACAGCCCATTCTTTGGTTATTCCAACTATGGTACCAAATCTGGTAACAGCATCATACCAACAATCCCCTAAACAGACTGTTTGATATGATAAATAAAACTCTAGCTTGAAGCATCAATATTAAATTATAATAAATTTTCTGTGTCCACAATACAGCAATAAAAATAAAGAAATTTCTTTGAAGTACAGTATATAAGTAAATTAATATGACTAATTGATGAGATACAAGAACCATTCCCAGTGAATATGAGCTATGACCCAAACATTAGGTTGTAAGTAGAACTACTCTCTAGCCCATAGTTGTGATTAACTGGATGTTTCTAAGGCATGTAGGACTTACATTTAATAGTGAAAATTAGAGGTGTTCATTTTAAAATTAGGAATGAAAAAGCATAATATGTCTATACATTGATTATGAAATACCAAGTAGTAAATATTAGAAGTGTAAAATAAAGTTGAACAGTTGATAATAATGTGTACATATTCCTAGCACATCAAAGGGATCAGAAAAATCTACTAGTTTTGAAGATGTTCTGTATTTTATATCTGTATATTTTATCTCTCTTTTTAAATATACCTACCGATATATGTTTACTTAATGATTATTAAACTATAGCCACCAAAGGAAAGTCAACAGACTAAATCTAAATCTAAATTGCATTCAATATTTGTTACATGGTCACCTAGGGCAGTGATAGAGAGCAAGTGATTCGTTGACTGATATTGTTTCCAGTCAGTCTCTAAAGGGCTGTGGTGTTTGGTAGATAGTGAACCAAAACTTCTTAAGAACTCAACTCTTAAAGAATATCAGCTGGAAACTCTTTTACACAGCATATTGTCTATCAGCAAGTAGATTAAGACATGAACTTTTTGTTTCCAAAAATCATGAAAATGCATAGTAGTGTACGTGACACCTTTTCCTCCTCCTCGGCTTTAAACATCACTTTTCATTTTCTAGGAAACAGTGCAGATCTCCGACTAGTAAAAACATACATTGAACTTGGACTGCCTGGGGGAAGAGTTGATTTTCTTATGTCTGAGAGAAACCAGGTACAATAAGGCAGTATTTTCAGTGGCAGCAAAGACTCTTGTGCCAGTTCCTACATTTTGCTTTCTACAAAATGCCTATGATCCTACTAACACTTCTGACTTCTGTGAAATTTACAGTCAGTTCATATACAAAGAACATACATTCTGACTGAGGAGTTCTCTTTGTGCTTAAAACATTTTAGAGTTTACATTTCTGTACAAAAATTTTATTAACTAAGCCATTATATGAGGCCTAAGACATAGCTAAATGAAGCAAGTGCCGTTATAGATACTGAGACTTAGTGAATGCTACAGTCATTAACTTGCCTAAAAACTCAACTATATTGATAATACCTGAATTTAAAAAAATATATGATTGAATCCAATTTTCATGTTATGGTACATATTTTGGTATATAATATATTTTCCTCTTGTTTAGAATGATACTTTTGCTGATTTTGACTGCATGACTGATCGCCTTTTGGATGAGATCATACAGTATATTCAGATATATAGTTTAACAGTCTCAAAAATAAGGTAACTTACAATGTCTATTTTTATATTTCTATGACTTAAAGAAAACAATTTTAGTACTATTAACCTAATCCGCAGTCTAGGAACTGGGTCTGGAAAGATAACTCAGCTGCTAACAAGGCCTACAGCCAAGTGGTACAGTGGAGAGAACCAACATCCATGTGTTGTCCTCTGACTTCCACATTCACAACTGCAACACACATCTACATACACACACACACACACACACACACACACACATACAAAATAATTTATGTTAGTGTAGTAAAATGTAAAAACATATAACTGTATTTTAGAGCTAGGAAGATTGTCTCAATTAGTAAATTGCTTTGTTTCTTGCTATGCAAAAATGAGGATCTAAGTTCAGATCCCCAACACCATGTAAAAGCCAGACATGATGGTGCACATCTGTCAGTCTAGTGCTGGTGACCAGAGACAAGTAAGTGTGTCCTGGAACTTGCTGGCCAGTCTGTCTAGTCAGTTTGTGAGCTCTGGGTTCATTGAGAGACCTTGTGTCAAGAAATAAAATGGAAAACAGTAAGACAGTTGATGTCAATCTCTGGCCTTTACATGTATATGCATCTATATATACCTGTATGTACATGCACAGAAACATATACACATCCACTCACCATTGAGGAAACATTATATTGTTCTATTGTATAAAGTGTTCAGAATAAACTTTAGGGACAGAAACTAGCTTAGTAGTAGCAGATATTATCCCTGTGCCTTGAAAACAGTCTAGTTTCATATACAATAACCAGGAGAGCTAGAAGTTTCCAACAGACTGCAATGATTGTTGTTTGAGGAGATGCCAATGCTGACTACCCTGACTTGGTGATGATACATTACATACATGTTTTGAACCAACACATTGTAACCTTCAGATACATAGTAATACATGTCGGTTAACATTTTAAATTGTTTTTCCTTAAAGTTTTTGGGTTATATATGTGCATGCAATGCATGTATATTCCCACACACATGGAGACCAGAGCACAGACATGGGTATCAGTCCTCAGACACTGTCTACCTTATTTTTTAGACAGGCTTTCTTCCTAGCCATAACCTCACCAAGTAGACCAGAGTGGTTAGCTGGCAAACACACCCCAGAAGTCCACCGCCCCTACCTCTCCAGCACTGGGATTGCAAGGAAGCACCCAAATGCATATCCTTTTTTTTTCTTTTAAATACAATTTATTTACTGTGTTTTTTGGGGGTGGGTTGGGGTTGGGGGGAGATTTATACCATAGCACCCAGCATACATGGGGTGACTGCAGGACAATTAGCCAGGTTCAGTTTTCCCTTTCCATCATGTGGCTTCCAAGGGATTATATTCCTAGCGTTATTTTTAGATGTGCGTTTGATGGCTGGACTCCAGTCCTCACGCTTCCTAGGCAAGCACTTCAGCAACTACCCTATCTCGTCATTCCCTTACGTTTAAACTGTCACCAGCATAAGAGCAGCAAATAGATAATTTCTTAAAAGTTGTCTTTTATATGTACAATTCCATTGTTATATTTGAGGCTTAACAAGTAAATAATTTGGATGTGTACCTAAAGAGGAAAAATTATGACCTAGTTATTATATGACTGTATTTTAAAGATTTACATCATGTATACAAATGTTTTATCTTCATGAATGCATGCATGTCATATGTATGCCCATAACCATGAAGACTGGAAAAGAGCATCAAATACCCAAAAACTGGAGTTACATTCACTGGCAAGCTCTAGTGAAATTGCTAGGATCTGAACCAGGGTCCTCTGCAAGAGCAACAAGGATTTTTAACTGCTGAGCCATCTATGAACTATCCAGCCCCTCCAAATATTTTCAAATATATTGATTTCTACACAGTTACTAATTATGATAGGTGTTATAAAATACTATTTCTTATCATAATAATTGAGATCCAATTCTTACATTTTTTTCTTTATGAGCTAAAGTATTTCAAGTATTAAACTATAATTTTAAAACAAAATCTCAATTCTTAATATTTTAAGATAATATCTTGTGTATCAGGCTTGAGGTGTTTTTTGTGGGGTTTTTGTTCATTTGTCTCTCTCTTTAAAATGAATATTGTGTGGTAAATACATTTTTCTGTTTCTTTCTTACAGCTTTATTGGACATTCATTAGGCAATTTAATAATCCGCTCAGTACTTACAAGGCCAAGGTTTAAATATTACCTCAGCAAACTTCATACCTTTCTCTCTCTTTCTGGACCTCACCTTGGTACACTCTACAACAGCAGTGCTCTCGTCAATACAGGTACAAAAGTTTGTTGTTCTGTATAAAAAATGTGACATATGCAGATAATTTTAGTTTTTTTGCTATTTATATTTAGATCCAGTTTGTCATGTACCTGAAGTCTTGTAAAATAGAAAATAAAGCTCATTTTTTATCTTGTTGTTTATATGAAGTAATTTAATAAATTAATAGTTACTTATAGATCTTCCCTACTAGCTAGCTGACCACTTTTCTGAGCTTTACTTATAAACGCATAACGGAGGGAATAGAGAGATGGCTCAGCACTTCAGGGTACTTGTTGCTCTTGCAGAGAATCCAAGTTTGATTCTCAACAGCCACATGGTTTCTCATTCCAGGTCTAAGGACTTTTAACAGACATGTATGGCGTGCACATGCCTATGTGCAAGGCAAACGTTCATACTCAGAAAACTAAAGAAATTTTAAAAATTAAAGAAGCATAACTTTAGGATTAAAGGTTATGTGGCATAATGCCAAACCAGTATAAATAGTTTATTGAGATATGACAAGTCCTTACTTTGCCTATAGGTTGATTTAATTTTTTCCTTGGATTTTTCTAATATGATAGCTTAGTCAGATTCCCACTGTAAACATACATTTACATTTTCATTGATGAATCATTCCAGTTCCTTTTGTACCCATTTCCAACCAGTGATTTCAGATTATCACTAGAAGAAAATGTTGATCAGTCATTCATTCCAAGTGCTGTTTAAATTAGTCTTCTGTATTTCCTTGTAACTTCCTTTACCTGAAAGTTCAGTGCATAAACATTTGAGCTACTGTGGTTAAAGTTTCTCTCTCTGTGTTTTATACTTTTAAGTAGGCTATCTAAGGATACAATCATCCCAAGGAAGCTGTTTGTATACTATTACGTATTTTGTTACTACAGAAGCCTCCATGAGCCACCATTAAACTATACATATAAATATGTTTATCAGAGAGTAGAAGTGCTTGGCAAATAAGTTTTTATTAACCAACAAAATGTTAATTATTAAATGTTATTTTTAAATGAGTATATATTAACATTAATAATCTTAGTATGTATTTCTACCTTCCCATGTGTGCTCACATACCATATTCAACTTTCTAGGTCTCTGGTTTATGCAGAAATGGAAAAAATCAGGTTCTCTTTTACAGCTGACATGTCGAGATCATTCAGATCCTCGCCAGACATTTTTGTATAAGCTTAGTAATAAAGCAGGTGAGTATGCAGCAGCAGGTTAGAAGACAGGCTTCTGAGCCACCATTGTCGAGTGTCTTTCTAATGATGGAACTACATAATTCTGGCATAATTTTAGAAAGAATAACTTAATGCTAAGCTATTAGAGTAGTTCTTAATTTCTTGATAGGATTGTGTGTTTACAAGCTGTATTACATTTTGTGTGTGTGTTAAATTTGTGTGTGTGTGTGTGTGTGTAGGTAGTGTGGTGGACACATGCATGCCACAACACATTTGAAAGTCAGAGGACAACATGATGGAATTGTGTCCTTCCACCCAATGTTTAGGGGTTGAGTCAGTCTGGGATCAGCTAGCACTTTTACCTGACCGGCTGTCTCTGTTAGTCAGTATTTTCTAGCACGATCTCTGTCCATCTCTGTGGTCTTAGCTGTCCCCACCACAGCCTTCAGCCCTGTTGATAAACTTCCAGGTACTTTTTTTCTTTTTTTCTTGGCTCTCAAACATGTTTTTTAAATGTCAGAAATTGCACCTTTCTTTGGGGATAAAGTGCTATAATGTTTTATCTTTTTTTTTTTTTTTTATTTTTTTTTTTTTTGGTTTTTCGAGACAGGGTTTCTCTGTGTGTCCTGGCTATCTGGAACTCACTCTGTAGACCAGCTGGCCTCGAATCAGAGAAATCCCCTGCCTCTTACTTCTTTTTTTAAAGTCATGTTTTCCCCTCCGACTCTCCCAGATGTGTCCAGTCTCCTGCTTACCCAGTATATGTTCTCTCTCCTCTTTCTTTCAAAACACAAAGCACTGCAGAGACACAGAAATGAAAATCAGAAAAAACAAGAGACAGTAAAACCCCACAAAAACCAAAAAATACATACAAAAAATTACGTTTGTTTTGTGTTGGCCAACTACTCCTAGGCCTGGGATTTGCCCTGAACTGTGGTTAATACATCTAGTGGGACTCCATGGAAGAAAAAGTTTTCCTGTTGTGAGCAGTATCAATTACATATAGCCTCTAGATTAGAAGCAAGAGCCTGTGTCCACTGTGTCCTCTGAGGAATGGGTCTCTGCACAGATCTTGTGTGTGCTGCCACTGTCTCTCGGATTTCTTATATGCATTAGTCCTGTCTTACACATGCTGTTTGCTTGGAGTCATCCATCACATTTGACTTGTAGAATCACTCTCTTCCACGTAGATCCCTGAGCATTGAGGTATGGGGTTTGATGTAGACATATTTATGACTTAGTGCTCCAAAGTCTTTCACTCTGCACGTTGTCCAGTTTGGGTCTCTGTGTTAATTCCCTGCAAGAAGAAAAGTTAATTCCACTCCAAGAAGATTTTTGTTATGGTTTGAGTGAGGTACCAATCTATGCATATAGCAAAATGCCTGTAGAACAATAGTGTCAGGTTGCCCTGAGTCTCATGACCTATCTAATCTCAGGATCTCAGCCACTTTAGCAGTGGGAGGTATAGGTTCTAACAAGGAGTGAGCCTTAAATTCAAACAGAAAATGGTGCTTATTCCCTTAACATGTGTGCCATTATTGCACAGGTGTATCTTGTAGTAGTTGCTGTTGTGGGTTGCAGACTTTGTAGCTGGAGATATTGGTGCTTTTCTTTCTCTGGTAGCATGCAGAATACCTCAAAATACCACGAATGCTAGTCAGTAGAGGTGAAGCTTCTAGGTTGGCACCAGCTCAACTTCTCTTGCTTGATAACGTACGTAAGTGTTGTCTACAGAAACAGGGCTTCCCCATCAGGATATGGAGGACATCTGATAGCCTTGCAATAGCCTGTGATGTAGGAGTTGGTCAGTGACTCAGGATTTAACCCATTTCTGACGTTGGAAGTTGTACTTGGTAGCAAAAGATACATAGTTGAGGTATTGCTCAGTGACTCAGTTCGGATTGTTTATATGTGTATATACTCTGGTCTCCATTTGTATTTTAAATGGTCTTCAGTGTGCGCTGTTTCTTCCCATATTCCAGCCTTCGCTCTTCTCTCCCATCCCCTTCCTCCTCAGCCCTGCATTCTAGCTTCTCCTTTACCTCTCATGACACGGTCTTGTATTGACCCTTTGAGATCTTCTCTTACCTGGTACCTTAGTAAGTACCTAACCGCTGTGTTGATATGGATTACAGCACACATTGAAGCTTGAAAGCTAATGTTCACATGGAAGAGAAAACATACAATTCTTGTCCTTTGGGTTCTGGGTTACTTTACTCAGGATGATTTTTTTTTTAAATATATATAGCTACATTCATTTACCTGTGAATTTCATTTCTCTTAAGAGCTGAATAATACTTCACTGTGTAAATATTTTATTTATCCATTCATCCACTGATGGATATCTAGTCTTTATATAATTTCTGGCTTTTATGAAGAGACCAGCAATAAGCATGGTTAAGCAAATGACTCTTTGTTAGGATGAAGCATCCTTGGATGTATATTCAAGAGTGGTACAGCTAGATCTTAATGTAGATCTATTCTCAGCTTCCTGAATACTGCCTGCACTGTTTTCCATAGTGGCTGCACACATTTTCACTATCAAAAGCAATGGATAAGTGTTGTGATTTCCCACATCCTCACCACCATGTGCTTTCATTTGTTTTTATTGCTCTTGGCCATTCTCTGTGGGGTAAGATAAAATCTCAGAGTAGTTTTGCTTTGCATCTCCTGCTGACTGATGTTGAACATTTCTGTTTCTTAGCTATTTGTGTTTCCTCTTTTCGGAACTCTCTCTTTAGTTCTGAACCCCATTTTCAATTAAGTTACTTTTCTTCTTGATGTTTTCTTTTAGTTCCTTATACACTTTAGATATTAGCAAGCTATAGATGTGTAGTTGATAAAAAAATCTTTTTCCTATTCTATAGCCTCTTGCCTTATCCAGATCATGTTCTTTGCCATTCAGCAGCTTTTCAGTTTCATGAGATCCTGTTTATTAACTGTTGATCTTAGTGCCTGTGCTATAAATGTTCTGTTCAAAATATCCTTTCCGGTGCCAATGAGTTCAAGCCTAATCGCCCTTCCTCTTCTATTAGATTCAGTGTATCTGCTCATATACTGAGGTCTGAGATCATTCAGAGTTGAGTTTTTCACAAAATGATAGATAGGGATCTATTTGCATTCTTTTAGATGTAGCCATCCAGTTTGTTCAGCACTGGCCACCAGTGACCTCCAGTGTCTATTTCTGACTTCTTTCTCACAAATCAGGTTTCCATAGGTGTGTGGACTATGTCTGGATCTTTAATTCAATCCTGTGTCTGTTTTTATGCTAGTATCATACTTATTAGACTATTACTAAAGCTCTGCAGTATAGCTTAAAATCAGGATTGTGACACTCCCAGCATGATGTTGTTGTTGTTGTTTTAGCTATTCTAAGCTTTTTGGTTATCATGTGAAGTTTAAATTTCTCTTTTCAAGTTCTCTAAAGAACTGTGTGCATTTGATCTGTGGGTTGCTTTTGGTAGGATGACCCTCTTTACTGTATTAATCCTGCTGATCCATGAACATGGGAAATCTTCCATCTTCTGGTGTTTTCCTCAAATTTCTTTTTAGTGTCTTAAAGTTTTTATTATAAAATTCTTTTATTTGTTCAGTTAATGATCCCAATAGTTTATTTTTTATGCTATTGTGAAAAGTACTGTTTGCTTGATTTCTTTGTTGGTTGTTTGTATATTGGAAGGCTACTGATTTTCGTTCCCCTGTTGACTAAAGATGTTGAACATTCATCTAAAAGTGATGAAATGCCTTTTCCTCACAGAGTAGGAAAAGACTGTGACGGGGCTGGAGAGATGCCTCACGGGTTAAGGATTCTTCCCGATCCAGGTTCTATTCCTGAACCAGCACGACCGCTCACAGACATTTGTGACTCTAGTTCCAGAGAATCTTGTACTCTCATCTGGCCCTGGGGGCCTCATCAGGCACAAGTGTGGTATACATATATACATGTGGGCAAAATAGTTATCCAGAGAAAATAAAATGGACAAAGTCTTTTGTTTAAGTTGGAAATAAACAACAAATCCTCATTAGAAAACATTGAAAAGAAGTGCCGACTGGTGCTCTGTTGTAGTAATTATTTAAAAAGGCCTCTGCTCAGGCCGACTATCTAAGCTGCAGTGGCTCTGCCTAGCCCAGCTGCCATGTTCCTCACTGGCCGCCAGAAGCACCAGCCCTGCCATCCACTAGATGCCAGCTGAGAGATGGCTCTGCCATTCTTCCACGCTGTCTCTGCAGGGCAGGGCATTGACCAGACCATTCCGCCATCCATGCGGGCCCAGTAAGAGAATGAGACTCTAATTCTTATAGATTAATCAAAGCTTATATATTTGGCAATGATCAGTAACAAGATACCCATACAATCAGAAGTGTAACCCAATACCCAACCTAGATATACCAACTACCTTTGACTGCTACAAACATGTGAACATCCGTCTCCATCACTCCTACATCTCTCTCTCTCTCTCTCTCTTTGTTCTCTCTCTCTCTCTCTCTCTTTGTCTCTGCCTCTCTCTCTCTCTCTCTCTCTTCTCTCTCTCTCTCTCTCTCTCCTCTTCTTCCTTTTATCTCTTCTCTCCTAACTCCTCCCACCTTAGCTCTTCCTACAATGCTCTGCATGGCTCTGCCCCCAGAGGCACATGTGGCTAGTCAGTGTGCAGACCTGGGCATGGGTAGGTGCCTTCCCTATCATGTGTGCCAAGGGAGAACAGATCGGATTCATCAAATGTGACCATGAAGAAGGCAATCATTTATTCTTGATATTTTTATAAATATTTGTGTTTATGTATGTGTGCAGATGATTAATTCCTTTATAGATATTTGATTGTTTCTATTACTGCTTGAGAATTGTGGTTTTCAGCTTGTCATTCAGAACAATTGTTAGCGTTTCATGAGGAAAAGGGTAGAATGGCTTTATTTTCTGCATATGTGGCCATGAGTGTTACTGGTCTTTCTGTAGGTTCAGCCTTTAAGAATCACTCTCCTTGAGTTACAGAAGAAAAAAGATGTCTCCGAAGTCCTGCATTCAGAATCAATAGTCATCTCCACAGTTAGACTTGTCCTAAGGTTCTGACTCAAGCATAAAATAACAAAATTTTACTGTGGACCATTCTAGAACAAAACACCATGTCTACACACTTCAGTTCTAATCGATTGCCATTCTCTTACTTAATAATCCCAAGAATTTTTATTCATTAATCAAGGCAAACATCAAATTTTAATATTGCTGATGCTAAACGGTTAAGTACTACATGAGTTTGTTCAGTACTCAAGTAACTCCTGTCCATAATCTGAACTTACCTCTATAGAGAAAACAGGGGTGTGTGCGTGTGTGTGTGTGTGTGTGTGTGTGTGTGTGGTGTGTGTTGACAAAAGTGTGACTAGGCCACAGAATCCATTACTATTGCCACTAAGAAAATCTAAGGATGTGACCTCTTCACAAACTCAAATAAGCAGAATATGTGAGTGATGATAGACAGGTGTTATGAGGGAAAACAGAAGAAAAAACTTTAAATACTTTTAAGTGGAGTGGTGTGTTTTTATGAAGAATGTGATTTTGTATCTTTTGTAAACGTTAGGAAGCATGTTCTGGGAGGTAAGAATGCCATCATATACTCCTTCAGAACCCTAGAGGCCCACGTCTGAGTCCTCAAGTCTACCATGTCAGAGTCCTTGTTGCTGTCAGTGCAAACGTGAATGTCTCCTAGATCGCAGATTGCATACATTGAAACAGGCTTTTTCTAAAGCGTATGTAAAAATTTGAAGAGTAGATTCATAATTATTTTAAAAGTCAAAGACGGAATAGTGGTGAGGAAATTTAATTTTTATGATATTAGTAAGTTTTAAATCTGGTTAAATTTTGCATTGTAATTCATTCTTTTCTAACTATAGGGCTTCATTATTTCAAGAATGTTGTGCTGGTCGGATCTCTGCAGGATCGCTATGTTCCTTATCATTCTGCCCGCATGAAATGTGTAAAACAGCTTTAAAGGACAAGCAGTCAGGTAATGAAGTAAACCAGTACCACCACCATTTCATCTGTGAATGAACTGCTCCGAATATGCCTTGAAGTCACTTCTTTCCCTTTCCTCCCCTGCCCTTCTGTGACAAAAGCTGTCGTCCATGGTTTTCAGTTTCCCCTCCTGATGTGTGAGTTGTCTTTTGTGTAAGTATAGGCATCTGCATTCCACTGTCTGGAAAGGAATCTGAACTGTGGCTTCCCTCCATTGTTGGGCTTTGGTTGTTATGTAGTGTTTGTGCTTCACACTTTCTGTGCACCACTTAGGTGGAGATGGCAGCAAGGACTGCACCCTTTATAATGCCACTGAGGGCTCTTGGTTCCTCTGCTGCTTGTTAATATTTAAACCATAGCTAGTTGAAGCTGCAAGGAAACCTGAGTCTTATTTGCTTATTCAGTTACTAAAGCTCAAAGATACTGACAAATACAGGGTTAAGGCAAGAATCTGGGTCTTCTCCCTAGTGCACACCATGTAAGCAAATAGCTCCTTACAGCAGGGGCTTTTAATACATGTGTGCATTGGCAGAGCCTAGCGTGGTACTTGGCTCATCTCACATTTGTTGTGACGTCCAAATAACTAGAGCCTACATAGGGGAAGTACAAAAAATGTTCATGGGCAGACAAAAGGAAATGAATGTCTCTTAAGTGTGAGATACCGAGCTGCAGGATTGCCTGGGTTACCTAACAGTAACAACAAAAAGTGTTTCTTTTTAAACATACTTTTAGGAGTAGCATGGACTCACAAAGCCAGTTTGACTCCCATTGGAAACTGAGGAAGGAAGGGAATGAAAAGGGCTGGTTGTAGTTATTTTGGTTGGTTGTTGGTTGGTTGGTTGGTTTTGGTTGGTTGTGGGTTTTGTTGTTTTGGGTTTGGGGCAGTTAACTTATGTGTTCTTAGTCTCCTTCTAATGCTCGTCTCTTTGTCTTTATTTTTCTATATACTGCATTCTTGTCATTCCTCAGGACTGCATCCTGCTTCTAATCTATCATGCTTAAACTGGCTCCTTCCATGGAAACGTTAGCTACTTATCCATCGATGATCAGTAGTATATATGCAGTATAAACAATGTGTTTGCACCTTATAGCCATACTTATTATATACAAGCATGATATATCTAATCTTTATCTCTTCTGCTTAACACGACTTGCTAAACCCCTTGTATGAATTAAATTAAAAAGGAGCAGGGAGTAGGAGTACAACTTTGAATTAAAGCAGATTCAGGGTTTTGTCTATTTTGTATACAGAAAAGTAGGATCTGCTATGATGTTGTCTTTCCCATATTCCCTCTCTCACCCTTCCTGGTCCCCTTCCTCTTCTGTTCTGCTTCTATGAAGTACATATTTTATTATCCTCATTCTTTCCCTTCTCTTCTGACCTCTGAAAGTGTGGTGCATATTCAGTTATAAAAAAGAACGAAATCATGGCATTCATGTGAAATGGATAAATCTGATATCACCTTGTTAAATGAAATAAGCCTGGCCCCCCCAAAAAAAAAAAAAAACCACCATGCTTTCCTTTAATGATGGGTAAAAGAATAAAACTTCAAATTAAACTTCAAACTTAAATACATGGTGGAGAGCATGAAAAGTGCTAAAACCTCTCAGACCACGAAAGCCAACTCTGCAAGCCAGCTCATACTCTGACCAGAGGAAGGTGCTGTGCTTTGTCAAAAAGTCCTCACTAGACTATAAAGTATTTTATTTTATCTAATGAAAACATTATCATGGTCAGCTTATTTTCTTTGTTTAGCAAATTATAATTGACTACATTCAAAGAAAACTGTTTTACATGCTTTGTTCTGAGTTTAAAATTTGACAAAAATAGTGTATAATAAATTTGAACTGGCCAAGTAAGGTATTATTATTATTAATATTTCTGTAAATATTCCTTGTTAAACATTCTCAAAATAATAGCTGAAGTACAAATTTGATGATACTTTTCTGCTTTATGTGGGAATAATATAAATTTTATAAATTAGAGAAAAGTTGACATAGACTTTTTAAGTTTTGCAAATAATTTTTCTTTGTGTCTATTTCATAGGACAAATCTATTCCGAAATGATCCACAACTTGCTTCGCCCAGTCCTACAAAGCAAAGGCTGTAATTTGGTTCGATACAATGTCATTAATGCACTGCCCAACACAGCTGACTCACTCATCGGGAGAGCTGCACACATAGCTGTTCTTGACTCTGAGATCTTTTAGAGAAGTTTTTCCTGGTTGCTGCCCTCAAATATTTTCAATAGGACCGAAGCATCATTAGAGACTTACCAATTACCTCATTCAGCAATGATTTAAATGATGTATTATAGTTGTGTAGATGCTAAGTTTATGACATATTTATACCTTTTTATATGGAAGATAATTTATATCATCCATGTGTAGAGCCTTTTAAACATCAACTTTACTTTCTAGGTAATGTGGCTGTGCAATATTTTTTTAATTTTATCTTTTTACTTTTCTATTTTTCATATATTTTGCTACCTAAGTATTTCAGTGAACCTTGTGCCTGTGTGTATGTCTGATCATTTATTATTGGCTTCCACGACCCTTACTCAGACTATATCCCATTAAAGGCTGCCATTGCTAGAATAGAATAGTATTTTAAATTCTCTAATTTGGGGCTTTTAGTGGACAATAAATTTTACTTTTAACACTTTATTCTGTTTTAACTGGAAGTAAAATAATGGCTGCTAAAATGTATTTTTGAAATCAACTTCTTTAATCCTAAGATATTAAATTTACATTTGATCAAACCAGGTGGTTCATACATGCCAATGTTTTAAAGGTTTTCTATAAAATCATATTGTTGCTATTAAACATGTGTCATGCTTATTAAAATATATTTTTACTGGTAATTTCAACATTATTTCTCATATTGACTTTTATTACTGGAACTTTTCTTGTTCATTACAAGCTTATACAGATTTTTGAATGCCCGCTGCCTTGATTTGGTTGGAATTTTGTTAAATTTAGTAATGTTGCTTGAACTTTCTCACAGCAGCTCTGTAGCCCTTTTCATGGAGTTCCTTGTATATAATAATTAAATGTTGAAATTTATGAAATACTTTTATGAATTTAGATAATTTTTAGATACTATTAAAATTTATCAGACTAAAAACCATGTAAATCAAATATTCAGTTTAAAATTGAGAGACGATTAACTTTATGTGTTTGGTGGTACAGATGCAGATGTTTTTGATATATGGAGATATTGAGTCTTTACAAAAGGTGCTTATTAGCATTAAATTCACTATTTTTCCTCCTGTTTTACTTGTAAAAACAGTAATGCACTGAGGGTGGGTGGAAAGGTCTGTTTCCATTCACCGATTGTTGTGGACAGAGGGTGTTATGTACAATTGGTGCATGTTTATTTTTAGTATTATGTTAATTGCCTCTGGTGTTAATAAATGAGCAGATGCCTTTCTGGAGGGATAGCGATGACATTTGTAATGCTTGCTTGCTCCGGAGTGCTTAGAGATGCAGCAGTGGCCTGAATAACATTCTGTCGATGATGGATCTATTCCACAGTGGCATAGCCATCTAGCCTCAGGGTGTCATGGGCTAGCGTGTTGTGAATTTGTGAGCACGTCCCGTCCTGATGCTGCACAGCACCCAGATCTCTTCTGAGCTTGTGTTCTCATCATTTACTGATAAATGGCTGCCTGTGATTTCACCCATAACTAGATATTATAATCTCTTATATATACCAACTTCTTAAAGAGTTTTGTTGATGATTTTTTTGATAATTATTTACTTTATAAAAATTATTCAAGATTTTTATCAACTGAACTAAGCAATAAGTTTACCAAATTGTAGCTCAAAAACAAATGCATTCATTATCAACCATATATTTTTGCTACATATTTTTTATATTTGGATAGGTTGGATCGTTGATCTTTTAAATGTAAACATCTTCTGACTTGACAGAGGCCTCATTCATAATAATATAAGTCATTCTTAAGGAAAGCTCTTAGGATCATAGTTAATTGGTCTTGTTCATTTCAATATTGTTTTTTAAGTGATTGTGGTTTAAAATCTAATGCTTAATTTTTATTAGGAAAATCATCATATATCAAGTACCTCCATAAAGTGACATTCTGAAAGAGAGGGAGCATGGTTATCTTACATGGTACAATTGCTCTTAGAATGAACCTCACCAGTGTATACTAGTAACAGTTCTTGGTTAGAAACAGTGAATAGTTACGATTAACTTACAGAGATAAAAGAATGTATTGGAAGAATAGCAGGTCTGTCAAGGAATGGATGAAAAAGCTAGAGAACAGGATTGGAGGACAACAGCCAAAGGAAAATGCTGTCAAATGTCATCTGACCATGAGAAGAGTGAAGGAAGATGAGTGTACTTGAGCTGGCAAAGAACCTGTGGAGACTGGCTTTCAAATACTCCCTCAGGATTCAGAGTCTGGTGGGAATGTCCAGTTGACCAGGTGATGTTTTGTAGTCATGTGCTAGAGTCATGGAAGACAGCAAATGTATCTGACCCTGAGTTTCCAAAGTAGGAAATGGGCAAATCTAAAAAGAATCATGCTTCTCATCTTACTTTTTAACACCTAGAAGTTCTGTAGGTACTGCATGAGTGGCGTGGTCCAGGAAGATGTTTAAACTTTCAAAACCGGTTGCTCCTGAGTCCTAGCATAAACTGACCTCTCTGTAGATGTAGGATCTTGGACAAATTCTTTGATTTAAAACAGTCATTTAGACCTCATCTCTAAGAAAAGACAGAATGATACCAACTGCATACCAAGCCCAGATCAGTTAAGCATGTAAAGTGTGTCCTCCCTTGATCTCTGCCATTCACTGTGGGTATCATTTGCTTCTTTAGTGATCAGTCTAACAATTAGGTTCAGAACCATCACTTCTATATACAATAACAGTGTCTTAGTTACTGTTCTTTTGCTTTGATAAGACACCATGGTCAAAGTATTACTTAAAAAAACAAAGCATTTACTTGGGAACTTGCTTAACAGTTTTAAAGTGTTAGCTAGTCTGTGGTCATCATGGCAGGAAGCAGACAGACATGGTGCTGAATCTGGCACGAGCTTTTGAATCAGCCCACCCCCAGTAACACCTCCTTTGGCAAGACCACACATCGCAATCCTTCCCAAAACAGCTCTCCCACCTAGGGACTAGACATTCAGATATATGAGCCTATGGATGGGGCCATTCTCATTCAAACCACCATGTTTCACTCACTGACCCCTGTAGGCTTTTAGCCATATAATGAAAAAAGTATTCTGTCCAACTTTAAAAGTCTCCATAGTCTTTCAGTTTCAATACTGTTTGAAAATCAGTGTCTCTTGAGTCTCAAGGAAGTCTCTTAACCACCATGTAAAAGCAAAAAGTAAATCATACTCCACACACAGGGGCACACAGTATACATTCCCATTCTACAGAGGACAAGACAGTAAAGAGGCAGAGTACACTCCATATCGTGTCCTATGGCAAAGGACTTAGATGACTCCTCTTCCCCCCATCCTTGCTGACTGCAATATATTCTCTTGGGCTGATTCTACAGCTTTATTGACAGGTATTCATTCCACAGCTCTGGGATCTCCAAGGCAATCCAGGCGTCAACCTCACAGCTTCCCAAAATGGCTGGTCTCTGGTACCTCCATACCCAGACTCGCCGCTACAAGCCTAGCCTTTTATTGTGGAGGAAGATACCATAATCCTTTTTCTGTATCCTCTGGATGCCAATTCCTGAACCACAGGATCCAAGTTGCCAAGTTCTGTTTTGGGACTGGAACCTGGCCCCTCCTTGAATTATATTTGCATAAACTTTTCATTGATGATTTTCTTTGTTGCTTAAACTTGGCTTTTGTTCCTTTTCACAAGTTGGGAGCTTACTGTGTGGGATACAAAGGTGTTTCTTTATTCCATTTTGAATCAGGGCTTTTAGGTTTTTTATCTGCATGAGTACAGGGCTTGCCTCCAACATGACATTTCCTGGTGCTTTATTGCTCCTCAAACTCAAAAATAGCATTTATTTTATTTCTCTTTACATCCTGATCCACAGGCAGAGAGTGGCACTGACCCTGGCATTGGCTTTTGAAATCTCAATGGCCACTCCCAGTGACAGCCTCCTTCAAAAAAGCTACACCTCCTAATCCCTCCCAAAACAGTCCACTAACTTGGTACTGGTTCCAAAACCCAACCTGTAGAACTGTCCATCATCCTGTAAGGCCAGTGTCAGGAAGATGGAATAATTGATAAGATCGGTGGATCCTCTCGAAAGCAGTCCCCTGGTCAGGCAGTGGTGGCGCACGCCTTTAATCCCAGCACTTGGGAGGCAGAGGCAGGCTGATTTCTGAGTTAGAGGCCAGCCTGGTCTACAGAGTGAGTTCCAGGACAGCTAGGGCTACACAGAGAAACCCTGTCTCAAAAAAAAAAAAGTCCCCTGATTTATATCCACAGGAAAAAGTTCTTTTGATAAACAATGTTGTGTGGGACACTTTATACAGTACAAAGCATCCATTAAGGCCACAGATGTACAAATGAAAGATAAATCAAGAAAACAGTTTGTTATGAAATATAAGGCAGTAAAGGCGTAGCTGGTGGGCACATGCCAAGGTGTGCGGCTGAGAATTTATACCATACAACAGGTCTCCTATAAAGGAGGTTTATTTAGGGTAAAGGAGGGGAGTGGGGACCTGGTAGATGTGTAGACAAGCAGACAGACTGTAGGAGCAGAGCCATGAGGGCAGAGGACAGAAAGGGGGAAGAGACTAGTGGATAAACATGGGGACAGAGAGCTGGGAACCTGGTAGCAGCAGGTAAAGACAAGTTGTTGCTAGGTCCCTGGGAGGAGTCTAGTGGAATCTCCTGTAAACTAACACAGTTCAAACATAATTATTTAAGAGCAAATTGCTGCCTTTTCATAATTGGACAATTGAATTGATTCTCTTGAAGTCAGACCTGTCTCCCAGGCTACTTAATACTATAGTGCAGGTTGGGGGCTGGTGAGATGAGCAGTTAGGAGTACTGCCTTCTCTTCCAGGGGACCTGAGTTCAATTCCTAGTAACCACATGGTGGCTCAGACTATCTATAAAGGATTTGTTGCCTCTTCTGGCATGCAGGTGTACATGTATACAGCACTCTACATAATTAAAAAAAAAAAAACAAAAAAAAAAAAAAACAAAAAAAAACAAAAAAACAACTACCACAACAACAACAAAAAAACCCCACTCTAGGGAATAAAGGCACACATTCAAGCCAGTCATTAGAATTGCTAAGTAGTGGTGCTAGCCAGTCAGTCAGTCCTAGGAGGAGAAAGATAGTAGTTAAATGTACATAGGTGTCTTTCTTCTTACCACTATGGCTATTGTATTAGTGGATCCACTGAAGAACACAGCTGTGCTAAGAGGAAAGCATGGTGATCAAGCTGTTCTTGGTGGTCAGCACTTCTGACTGCAAGACTGGGATTTAATAGATTACTCAACTGACCAGCTATGGATTTGTTTTGTTTTCTAGTAGTGGGGAAAACTTTTAATTGTCATATTTAAAAGCTTTCAAGCTCAATATTTTTAAAAGATTTTTTTTTTGTCAGAGTTTTGCTGGCATGGCATATATATGTTTGCAACGTTTGTATTTTGCTGCATCTTGCAGTTTGCATTCATTGCATGCCTAATGCCAACAAAATCCAGAAGAATGTGTCAGACATTCAGGAACTGGAGTTAGAAACTTAATAGTTGCCATGTGGATGCTAGGAACAGAACACAGGTCCTCTGAAAGAGAAGCCATCTCTCCAGCCCCTCGTGTTTTTAAATCGTTTCTAACAGATCCCTGTCACGGAATAGTCTCGATAATCAATTCACATGACTGAATATTTTGAACTTACTAAAAATTTGTTTTCAAAATGTGGGAATCTTCAATGTAATTAAATGTTTTATGTTTGGTATTTTAACTACAGGTTTATGGAGCAATTCTTTGGCATGCCTATGACATGTGCCAAACTTTTAAAAATCTCTAGTAGTGAACACATACACAGACACACGATATCAATACATGTCCGTAATGATCAAATTAGGGTGATCCAAAGTTTCCATCTCTGTGTTGGACTTTGAACTTCCCTCCTTTAATCCTCCAGGCACCATATAGTAGGATGATGTGAACTCTATAGAGTTTATTACTTTTGTGCAGGCTTTCGGTTTTGTCTTTTAAGTCCATCTGAATAGCATTCGCTAAGAGCGTTCCCCAGGTACTGAGCAGGACCAGGTTGAGGACTGGGCATTGCAGGATTACCCAAGGCAGTTGAGCAGTTGAGCAAGGTGGCAGGGGACACAGCGAAGCTCCGCCCTACTCTGCCCTCGTTGACGCTTGCGCAGACGGTGCGGGTTCCCATTGTAGAGCGGCGCTAGCCCCGCCCACCTGGGTGCGCGTGCGCGGACGCTGTGGGAGCTGGCGCTATGGCCTCTACGGCCGTTTCCGTGTCACGGACGGCCCTCGTATGGACGGTAACAAGTAAGGCCATCCGCCCGGGGTCCCGAGAGGTGGGGGCCCGCGGGGGAAACCGAGTTCCGAAATGCGGAGCGAAAGCGCGGAGACCGGGCCGCGATGGCTGCAGAAGCAGTCACGGTGCTTGGCGGGTGGTTTTCGAGAAGCGCCTCGCTCTTAGATGCGGCTAGAAAAGTATGGAAAAGATTAGTGTCGTTAATTTACTTGTTTGTTTACATCAAGAATAATTTGTACCAGGGCAGGGGGCGCATGCCTATAGACCCAGCACTAGGCTGGCAGAGGCATGAGGATCTCTGAGTTCAAGGTCAGCCTGGTCCAAATGTTCGGGAAGTGCAAACGTAGTGCGAAGAACATAAAATGAAAATTGCACAAAGCCAAGAACTGTTAGAAGAGGTGCCCTCGTCTTTCTGTAGAAACTAACGTTTTCAAAACTATTGCATTTTTTTCAATATGCCCCTCAGTTATCATCCCAAAGAGCACGCAGAATGCAAGTTTAATTGATGATAACCCTGAGAAGTTATGTAAACTGAAGACAGAACTACTGCTTTCATAACAAATGGCCTGCTTTTTATTTTACTTTTTAGTAAATTTCCCTTCAAATACTTAATACCTGTTGTCTGTTAAAATCTTAGATAATCTGTGAGAACTATAGAAACCTAAAGGCTCGCTCCAAATCCTTATTACTGTTTACCCAGCATTCCACTGTTTTTAAACAAAAGAAACATTGCGGGGGAGGTGGGGGTGGCGCAAGCCTTTAATCCCAGCACTTGGAGGCAGAGGCAGGCGGATTTCTGAGTTCGAGGCCAGCCTGGTATACAGAGTGAGTTCCAGGACAGCCAGGGTTACACAGAGAAACCCTGTTTCGAAAAAACAAAAATAAAAAAGAAACATTAATGAACCCGTTTTCCAATGGGATAGACCATTTCCATGAAGTGCCTATGTGCTGTTTTCTTCATGGTAATGATTTGATGCTGTTTGTATTCATTGCTTTTTCTAACCACTCATAGTTCAAGATCACCCCACACTGAAATGTGAGGTCTTACCTTTCACCCGTGTGTGATACATTCTCATTCTCCTTGTGGCTACTTGGACAAGTCTAGAAACACCAGCATAGGCTGCTACACCTGCTGGTGTGTTTCCCATGCCACAGCACACTGTGAGTACCTAATGAATAGGGTTGGGGCACACCTGGTGTTTCCTTAATCAAGGAATTTAAAGAAATCTCACATTAATTGTAAAGTAGTAAGGACACTTTATTTAAATCCTTGCACTGCAGGAGATCAGTAGGCCACAATCAAGAAGGCCTAAATTGGTTGCCTCAGGTCTTTTATGAAGTCTACAGGAAGAGAAGGATGGTCAGTAAGGTACATAACTTGGGTAGGTTCTCATTTTGATTGATATTTTAGGCAGCATTATTATTTTCTGTGTATGTTCCTTCTCATAATGCATCTGAATCAATCATACACCTGCCAAAATAGGCATAAGATGGTACATAAAAGATTTTCCTTTAAAAAAAATACACTTTTTTGGCTTAGTTTACATTACTGAGTAAGCACCCAAACCCAGTGTAGACCAGATGCGCCTTCCTGGCCCTGTATTAGAACATGAGGAGAGTACAAATGAATAGAATCTGTCTACATTTGTTGTTATTGAGAAAGGGGAAAAATCCAATTGTTTGAAGAGGGATGTACATGCATCCTGGTGTTTTGGGGTGTCTTATGTCGCTTAAGAGGTTGTTAGGTGCATCTCTTGGAGAGAGGTGTGTGTGCAAGTATATAAAAGTAAGGAAACTAAGCTGCCAAGTGCGTTATTAGAAGAAGACCCTGTGCATATTCCAAAACAGGTGGAGTCCAGGTTACTAAGCTATCCCCTATGCTTGCCTGCCTCGTACTTTATAGCTCTTCTTGTAAACTTGTAACATTGGTTATCTCCAAGGAAGGGAAATAGCCTATCCATGTAGAATGTAGGTGCGCAGAGAAGAATTTTCACTGTATGCCTTTGTTCTTCTTTCTCCATTAGGATCATCTCTTCTGAATCATTCTTTGAGGAAGATGAGTTATCAAGAAGGAAAGCCTGAGCCTTCGAACCCAAGCCCTTAAGAAGTCAAAGCTGCCGGTCGGTCGTCTTGACTCACCCGAGGACTCGTCCGAGGAGAGAGACCCACTGCAGAGTGAGTAGTGGTTGTAAACCGCTGTCAGCGCTTAGCTTGGCAAGGCCAATGTTTATTACTGGAAAAGGTAAAGGAAGGAAAATATGCTCATAATTGTTATTAACTGTTATAAAGGATATCCAGTGAGTAAAAATACATATGGACTATCCGTATGGATGGTTGTTACTTCTTTAGAAAACATTTTGGATTGATGAGATGCCACAGTGCATGAAGTACTTGCAGGACATGCATGAGAGTCAGAGTTCAGATCCCATCACCCTTGTGCTGGTGGCTAGGACAACCCACTGTAATTTCATACTCAGAGATACAGGGGATTCCTGGGGCAAGTTGGCTACCTAGAGTAGCTAAAGTGACCACCTCTGGGCTCAAATGAGCAACCTTTCTTCAAAGTCTAAGGTTGAGAACAGTGAAAGGAGACACCCAAAGCCAGTCTCTGATCTCACCATGTACATGCGTACAAATACATAGGTGCACACACAAGAGCACACATACAACAAACATGCATACACATGTACATACATATGTACACATAGAACCTCCCCAAAATCATCTTTCTAGAGCTAGAAATGGTGGTACATGTCTGCAATACCAGCGCTCAGGAAGCACATGTCAGAGAATCAGGAATGTGAGGCCAGCTCCGGCAACTGACTGTTTCAAAGAAAGGGCTTCTAAGTTTTATGTACTGACTTAGTTTTGGGTGGAGGAGGGGTTGCTATTTTGTTTATTTTTACTATACCTTTATTATTCAAAAGGTAAAGCATATAAGATGAGCTCTTCTTTGGTACAAATAACAAATCTACATTTGTTGAGAAAACTTTGAGTTGTTAAGAAAACGAATCAGCGGTGGTGGGATCATCATGAATTACAGGGTAAAGCCGAGGCATTAGGATACAGTTCAGAAGCTGAAGCCTCAGAAAACGGCAGGAAACTGCGAATTCAAGGGAGACATCTTTCATTCTCTTAACTCTAACAACCTTCCTTCATACCTGGTCATCTGTCCACTGGACAGAAAGGAGCATTTCTTAGCTACTGTCAGTCTAGAACAGCCGCACTGGGGCTTGACTCTCACTTCTGAGTGTAAGCTCCTCCCCCCCGCCCCGCATTTCTCCCCCCAGGAGAAAGCCTGTGAGCAAACTCAGCTCAGAGACCTAACAGCTGAATCCTTCAGAGTGACCATTTAGATGGGAAACACCTGAACACAATTGTTCTCATTGTAACATTGTAGCTAAGGACAGAGGCGAGTAGTTTTAAGAATAAATAGTTTTGCAGGGCGGAGTTCATGCACACCTTTATTCCCAGCACTCAGGAGGCAGCACTCAGAGTGAATCTCTTAAATTCAAGGCCAGCCTGGTCTACACAGCAAGTTCCAGGCCAGGCAGGGCTACACTGTCTCAAACAAAACAAAAGAAAACAACAAAACACAATAAAGAGCTTTTTTAAGTGTAGTACTAGACTAAACATAATTTATCGTTGTTTTTCTTTCTTTGAATTTTATGACTTTAATTATGCATATATGTACATGCACATCTCTTTCTGTGTGGGTATGTGCTTGTAGCCAGAACCATGGGATTCTCTGGAGCTGGAGTCAAAATAGTCGTGAGTCAACCACATCGATGCTAGGAAGCAAATGATGGTTCTCCAAGCCATCGCTCCAGCCCTGTTGTTCTTTGATTGTGTTGGGTGGCTTTTCACGGGGAGACATTTTAAGAACTCAGTCCACCTCAGATAGCGCACCATAGATCAATGAAATGCCTTGTGTAATCGACGTGTCGATGAATGGCTTGGGATGGGCGGGAGAAGCATGGGAGAGGAGTGTGTATCGGTTGCTTTCTCTTATCGCTAGAAAGAAATTCTTGACAAAAGCCACTATAGAAAGTAAGGGTGTGTTTAAGCTCACAGTTTAAGAAAGGGTGCAGCCTGTCGTGATGGAAGACGTGGTGGTGGCAGGAGCGTGAGTTGACAGTCACATTGGTCTGTTGTCAGGAAATAGAGAGCCAAATGCAGGAGCTCAGCTTTTTCGCTCCTCAGGATCTCAGCCATGGTATGGGGTGGAAATCTAGGGCGGATCTCTCCCTCTCTCCAAAAGCTCACTCCCCAGTAGAAACACCCAGTGATATGTCCCCTGGGCCACTTTACATCTTGTCAAGTTGACAGTTGAGAGATTAACTGTCCCTCGAGGCTGCTTACAGAAATAGGAACAAATGAAAAGCTAGAAAGAAGTTCATTTTTGGCTTACAATCTGGAGGCTGAGATGCGAAAAGCCTAGCGCTGGCATCCAAGTCTTACCCGATAGAGAGAGGTCAGGAGATGGGACTGCCTGTGCAGACACGAGGCAGTGTGTATCCGTGTATGGCCCGTCTTCAGTTATTAGTGCCTGGTGATCAACATCCAAGCCACGTTCCTTAGAAAATGGCACACAGTGCCAGTAGACAACCTTCCAGCCTTCCTCGAACAGTCACCAACCTTAAGCAGCGCCACCCACTGCTTCTGGAAATTTCCAGTTCAGTTTCTCATCTTCTCCACTGCTTCTGCTGTTTCTTCCGGGGCTGTTTGCAAACTCATTTGTCTTGAGCCAGCGTCTGAATGTGGGTTTTGCAAGGCCTCCGTCCACATCTGCCCTAAGCGTTTCTCAGAAGATCCCGTGTCTTCCTAGTGTCTTCTCAGTTGTCCTGTCTGATGTGTGCATGTTCCAAACATCTCAAAATGACTGCTTCTAAAATTAAACGTACCCTGTGCCCGTGCTTTCACCCTGCCTTTATTCCTCCACCAGCCTGTTTCCTTCTGCTCTCTCTCCAGTAGACTCCATCCTCCAGTACATGGAAACCTAATGTCCAGGGTCAGTCGTTAGTGCCCCGCTGTTTCCTGTAGCCAGTTATAAGCCAAGTCTCTTCGACTCTCCCTTAACTCTCCTCAGACTCCTTCACTGTAGAGCCCCAAAGCAAGCTATATCTAACTTGTTTCCTTCAAGTCTTGGTTTCCTACTAAGGAAAATTTTAGGCTGTCCTGTTGCAGAGTATATATGTGTGTCACTCCTGAGACGATAAAGGAGCCAGGCATGATGGCTTACACATGGAATCAGGTACCCAGAAGGCTGCCACTGTGGTATAGTGATTGTTGGGCCAACATAGGATACACTACCAGACTCTGTCTCGTGATAAAAAAAAAAATAAGTAATAATGTAAATAGAAGATGAGATACATAGCTACTTATGAACATCTGGTGGTAATTAGCATGGTAGATTAAATAGATCAGAAAAGGGTGGGGCAGTGAAATTTAAAGGAAAAATAAAACCTTGACAAATAGATGTGCTGGAAGATGCTTAAAAGAGAGGAAGGTATGGCCGTGCAGAGAGACCACAGAACACGGCACACGCCAGACATGACTACTTGGCCTGTTTGGCCTCAGCATAAAGTATAAGTGGTACGTCAATAGAATGTCAGGCTTTTTCATGTCAGATCTGAGGATACCAGCCTGCAAGATATCTCGGTGGATAAAGATACTTCCTACCAAGCCTGGGATTCAGTCCCAGGGACTCCACTATAGAAGGAGACAACCAGTTCCTGAATATCATCCTCTGACCTCCACACTCATACCCTAGCACACGTGTACTCACACACACAAAACACAACACACGTATAGCTTAGGCAATCAGTGTAATTAAAACACTTTCAATCTGGGCATGGTCAATGAGGAAAGTGCTAAGGCTTTGGAGATGGGGTGAGTCATTGGAAGAGGCCCGGGTCTCCTTCCAAGTACATACATGACATCGTGGCACAGGCCTCTGATGCAAACATAAGGAAGATGGAAACAGAATCAGAAGTTGAAGGCTTGCAGTCTTGGCTGCATGACATCCTGCCTCAGGGAAAGACTTCTTGGTGAATTATTTATTTTGGTTAGAGTCTCTCTGTCGAGCTGACTGGGAGCTCTCTGTGTAGACCAGGCTGGCCTCCAGCTCACAGAGATCCTCCCGACTCTGCCTCCCAAGTGTTGAGATTAAAGGCGTGCACCATCACATATGGTGGTGACATTTTTAAAAATACGTCGGGCTGGGGATTATTTAACCATTTTTATTAAAGTGAGATTTACGTATGCAGGTCCATGAGTTTTCCCAGATGTTTGCAGTCATGTAAGCAGCATGAGGTTAACATGACAGGGTGATCTTTTGTGTCTTTTGAATCAACTTTATCCCTGCCTCTTCCTATACCCTTTGATCTGTCCCCAACCCCTGCCGCTTCGCTCTTTGTAGGATTAGATAAATGAGAGAATATATAGTCTTTCGTGTCTGGTGCCTTTCACTCAGTCTACTGTACAAGAGGGCCTGCTTTAGAAAGGTACTTTAGCTTCTGTGCCTGTGTGCTGGAGACGTAAGAGGTAGAAAACAGGTGGACTAGCAAATTACGACAGCAGGCAGGTGGTAGTAGAAAAAGGAAAATTCAGGAAACTTCTGGGTATGACAAGCACAGAAATTAAACCATTGCAGAGATGAGAAAGGGAAAGAGTGTGCTCATAGCAGAGAGAACTTAAGTAACAGGAAATTCAAAGAAGAAACATTCCAGGGATAAGAGAGTCCAATGACAGGCAAAGTGACTGACCCTCCATTGCCTTAGTGTGCGATGGTCCCTGGTGTGGATGCTGATGAAAAGTGGGGCTGGGGGAGCGGTGGATGGAGCTATAATCTTGATATTCATCTTTGGAGTAAGGTAGAAAAGTCTGAGCTGCTACACACTAGAGGCAAGCATTGGGCAGACACGTGGTGTGGGATCCAGAGGAAGAGAAGCTGTCAAGGTTTGGTGGTAGAGGTCAGCAATGAGAAGGGGCATCACCGTCGTGCGTGGCTGTGTGTGTGAGTGTAGCGTGTGCGCGTGTTGGTAGTAAGGGTCTCATAGTCTGGACTAACCTGGTATTACTAGGCTCAAGAATTTCCCCTGTCTTCATTTCCTGAATAGCTGGGGCTGCAAGCACACACTAAACCCAGCTCAGCTTTTTTTTTTTTTTTTTTTTTTTTTCCCAAGACAGAGTTTCTCTGTGTAGCCCTGGCTGTCCTGGAACTCACTCTGTAGACCAGGCTGGCCTCGAACTCAGAAATCCGCCTGCCTCTGCCTCCCAAGTGCTGGATTAAAGGAGGGGGCCACCACTGAGCAGCTAGTCTTTTTTTTTTTTCTCCCAGTACTGTTAAAACCCTGACCTACAAATTGAGGCCATTTGGAGATAATTAGGTTCAGATCATATGGGTAGGACCTTGTGGTGAGACCAGGGCCCTTCTGAGAGACACTGGAAACCTCACTGTCTCCCTCCTTCCCTGCGATGACCCAGAAAGAAAGGACAATCCACAGGTCAGGAAGCGACCTCTCACAGGCTGTGTATTTTGCCCCAGCATTCCCAGCTATCACACACAGCCCCAGGAATGGGGGACACAGACAGGCTTCCACTACAGGGGTTCACGGGGACATCACAGATGATCTCCAGAAAACAGAATAATGCCAAGGGCAGGAAAACTTAGTCCGAGGTGCAGCAAAAATGGACAAAACCTTTGGAAAGTTTCAAGGTGAGATTCGGTGTCTTTGGTTTGTCTGCAGAGGGGCTGCATAATTTAGGGGGGGAGTGATCTTTTAGTTTTCCAAAAATATACCACTTAAGATCGGAGGCTGGTTTTTTTCATCTGTTCTTTCTGCACACAAAGCAATATGGCGTGTGGGTTGCCTTCAGGCTGGATCTCAGCATTCAGTCTCTGTGACCTGAACACTGTACACCTGTGCCGTGGGGAAGTATTGTTTCCTGTCTCATGTGGTTATTACATGGAGTGAGTGAGTTACTGTGTCTAAAGAGCTGAGAACTGAAAGCCCAGAATCAGGTTGTAACAGAAGGGATTGTTTGACCCCAGCATTTAACACCAACCTGGGCAGTATTAGTGACTTCTAACGCCAGACAGTAACAATACCAATTGACTGATTAATCAAAATTTAAAATCCTTGCCTGGGTTTGGTGGCAAATCCCAGCACTTGTGAGGAAGACGCAGCAGATCTCTGTGAGTTAAAAGCCAGCCCAGTCTATGGAGTGAGTTCCAGAACACCCAGGTCCGCACAGAGAAACCCTGTCTCAAAAAAGAAAAAAAAAATGTTTCTCAGGCTCCCACTCTGGAATCGAACCCTGATTCCCTGTCGTTCGGGAGGGCTTCCAGGTTCCTCCTCTTCTGGCTCCCTCAGACTCAACGACCCCTCCCACCGCCACTGCTCCAAAGCTGCAGTTGGGGACTGGAGGGGGTGGTGTAGAGAGCTGTAGACAGCCCCTCTGGGCACCCATGGGACCCGATTTCTGCAGACTGCCCATGCCAGGTGTGGGGTCCATGTCATTCATGCCCTGTCTTCGACCCTGTTTTTAAAAAAAGAAAGAAAAAAAAATTAAAATTCTCAGAATTTGACTGGACTTACAGTGAAGACTTCTCTCAGGAACATGCAGTCCATGCCTGCGTCGTGCGTGTGTACATGCGTGAAAACAAGCGTTCTATTATTGAGCTGTATCCCCAGTCCATGAACATACAATGTAGGACCAATGATTGTACCTTATATTTCTAAAACCATATGCTGAAGCCAAAATCCGGTTAAGCAGCAGGGATCTCACAGATAGAATCTGTCAATACCAGTACACACCTGTCCTAGGCTAGACCCTTACATACATGCCCTTGTTCTGTTGAACACTATAAGGCAAGTGAGATTCCACCCCACCCCCAACACACACATCTTTTTTTTTTTTTTTTTTTTTTGGTTTTTTGTTTTTGAGACAGGGTTTCTCTGTGTAGCCCTGGCTGTCCTGGAACTCACTCTGTAGACCAGGCTGGCCTCGAACTCAGAAATCCGCCTGCCTCTCTGCCTCCCATCCGCCTGCCTCTGCCTCCCAAGTGCTGGATTAAAGGCGTGAGCCACCACCGCCTGGCCAACACACACATCTTATTGGAACGAAAACGGAGATGCTGATCTTGTCTCTAAACCTTCCAAGTTCAGAGAAGCTGCAGTCTTCTCCCTCCTTCCCTCCTGTTGGGTCTGCACCACTTAGGAAGCTACTGCCTAGTAGTTTCTAGACTTGAAAGCATGCCAGGAATTGCGGGTCATCAGTGTTAGTGGTAAAGATGATTGAATGTGAAAAATGCATTTCTCCAGTTCTGGGGACAGAAAGGGAGAGAGCCACATTACGGTTCCTTGAAAGACTGTGATAACCCAGGCGCTCACACTTAACTTATGCAGTCCTGTCCTCAAAACCGACCACATTGTCTCCTTCCAGCTCTGCTGACTGCCTTCTTCATATTTCTGTCTTCTTTAGAGTTTCCAGATGACATTAATCCAGTTACCAAGGAAAAAGGTGGACCCAGGGGCCCAGAGCCTACACGCTATGGAGACTGGGAACGGAAAGGACGCTGTATTGACTTTTAAAGTCTCGCAGTCTCTCGACTGCAGAGTCACTTCCTGAATTGTTTCCTTCACGTTGTTTCCTTTTTCTGTATTCTTTAAGCGTGTGATTTCCATCGTATGTCTTAAAATGCATGTGATAGCTTTGAGGAGCAAACGCAGCTATAGATCAGGAACATGGAAACACTTTTCCATTAGTGTGTTAGTTCAGCTTCAGTGTGTGGGGCAGAGAGCCTGTGGTGAGAGCTGCAATCTTTGCTATGATTCTTTTTAATTTATTTAATCAGTTGTTTAAAAAATATACATGTAAATAAATACCTTTTGAAGATTCTCTTTAGATTTATTATTTTTATAAGCATGAGTGGGTTTTTGTTTTTCTGTATGTAAGTATGTGCTTGGAGCCCAAGAAAACCAGAAGAAGGCATCTTCCCCCTCGACCCCCGAACTAGAGTTGTGGGTGGTTGTGAGCCACCATCTGGTTGCTAGGAACTGAACCCAGGACTTCTGTAAGAGCAACAAGTGCTCCAAACCTCTGCCATCTTTCCCTCCCCCAAGAGCTGGTATTGTTATTTTTTAACTATGTTTACATATGTATATCTGTATATGTGCACATGTGAGTGCAGTTGCCCTCACAGGCCAGAAGAGGGTGTCAGATTTTTCTGGGGCTGGATTTACAGGCTGGTGTGAGTCTCCTGCACTGGGTTGCCAGGAACCAAGCTCAGGTCCTCTGTAAAGCCGTTCTCTCTCTTAACCACGGAGCTGTCTTCCCAGCCCCAATCAAGTAGCTTTTTTACACAATCGTTGCTATGACTAGGTGTGCTGATTAGTTTGGGTCAACTTTATATAAGCTAGAGTCATCTTGGAAGAAGGACCTGCAGTTAATAAAATGCTTCTGTCAGATGGCGTGTAGGCAGGTCTGTGGAGCACTTTCTTGATTAAGGACTGATGCGGGAGGGCCCAGCCCACTGTGGCCAGTGCCACCATTGGGCAGCTGGTCCTGGATGGTGTACAGAAGCAAGCCGAGTTAGCCGTAGGGAGCAAGCCACTGAACGGCTTTCCTCTGCTTCAGTTCCTGCCTCCAGGAACTGCCTTTACTTCTGCCTTGATTTTTTTCCCTTTGTGAAAGACTTTTACATCTGCGTAATCTGTGAGATGGAATAAACCCTTTCCTCCCCAAATGGCTTCTACTAAGTGTTTTCTTAAAGCAACAGGAGCCAAAATAGAACACTAGAATAGTAGCTTTTAAGAATTGTGTGTGCAGGCATATGTGTAAGAAGGAAAGCATGTATGTGGACAAATGTGTGGAGGTCAGAGGACAACTGTGGAGGTTAGCTCTCTCCCTCTAGCATAGGTTCCAGGAATGAAGAGCTGAGGTCATTAAGCTGTGCACCACACAGTAAGCCACCTCCCAGGCCCGATAGTGACTTTTAAAATGTAGGTTAAATAATACAGTAGAGTTCATGAAGGCCACCATAATGATACAGAATACTTAATTTAGAGCTAAATGAGCTAAATCCAGTCCTGGCCCCACTCCTTGATGTCTATGTAATCCTGAACATGTTATTAAATGTCCTTGTACGTCTGTATCCTTTCGAGTAAACAGGCCACGATAGTGGTAGACGGGACAGTTGAGTAAATTAAATAAATGAATCCATGCATATTAGAGTTCCTGAGAGAAACAAAACCATGGGGGGAGGGGGGGAGAGCTGTGTGCATGTGCGTGTGTGTGTGTGTGTATGCATGTGTGTGTGTGCTGTGTTGTGTGGTTATGTAGGGGTGATATTTAGAAAATGGAGCCCGGTCTGGCTTGTTCCCGGGCAGCCGCCATGTTCCCATTGCTCCTCAGCTCTGACCAGGGCTCCAGCTAGCTAGGCATGCAGGCCCTGGCACCCACGAAATGCCAGCATTGGGGATGGCTCTGCCAGTCCACCACACTGTATCCACAAAGCTCGGCTGAACCCCAGACAATATCTGCCATCCTCTCAGTACCCAGTAGAAATGAGACTCTTAAAGCTTAATGATATCTAAAGGATTTATATATTTAGAAATGCTCAATCAACAAGATGCCCACACAATTAGAGTTGTTACCCAATATCTAACCTTTTGATAAAAGTTGCTACCCAGGACAGTTTTCGACCCATCCATGGTTCTCCATGCTGATAGCCTCCTTCTTCTCCTCCTCTTCCTCTTTTTCTTCCGTCCCCTTCCTTCTCTCTCTCCCAACTCCACTTCTACTGCCTAATCACAGAGCTCCACTGCGAATACAATGTAGCAGAATAAGTATCCTGCTATGTATATGTGCACACACACACACACACACACACACACACACACACACTTGGGCATGCACATAGACAGGTTATGAAGAACTAGTTCAGGAGTAGGTCCTTTCTCCACCATGTAGATTCCTGGATGGAACTTAGGTCTTGTGCTTTTAGCAACAAGCGCCTTTTGCCACTGAGCCATCTCACTAACCCTGAGATGGCCCTGAGTTTGAAAAAAGCCTGGATAACATAGTAAGACCTACTCTCTTTCAAGTAAACAAACGAAAAACTGAACAAAAACAGCAAAAAAGCAAGAATTCCTTTCTGAGGCACCCTAGTAGGTGTCCACAGGCAGTTTCTGCGTGCTCGCATGCCATTTGCAGCAGAACAGAAGACATGGCTTTCCTTGTGTTCACTATTCTGAACCCTGAATGATTTTTCCAGATCTCTAGGCCTCCTGTGGGAATGATCAGGAAAAGCAAATTTTGAACTATTTGAATTAAAATACTTTGATATATTAACATGAAAGAATCATTAGTTAAAAGCAGTGATCATTTAGGTGAGTGAAATGAAATGTGTATTATTAGTAAGACATCAGATTAGAAAAGCAGGGGTAGAAGCTCTGTTCAGTTCATCTTGATAACTCAACAGCTCCTATCCCATCAGATAGCTGTGTCAGATCTACTGCGCACCTCAGGCATCTTTTCTTTGTGTCCTCTGGCGATGAGGCTGGCCTTCAGCCCCCTGGCTATATTAAATGATGTGAACTGTAAGTGCAATTCGATGAGTATAGCTGAAACCATTGAAGAGGGTAAATTTTAGATGTTTTTATTTATATTTATTTTATTTTATTTTAATTTTTATTTTATTTATTATTATTATTTATTTTGTGTGTGAGTATTTTGCCTGCATGTATATATGCCTGGTGCCTGAGGAATTCAGAAAAGGGCACCGGATTCCCTGAAACTGAAGTTACAGATGGTTGTGAGCTGCCATGTGGTGCCAAGAATCAAACCTGGGTCCTCTGCAAGATCAACAGTTGCTCTTAACTTCTGAGCCAACTCTCTGACCAATGGATGAACATTCTTAACTGTAACTAGAAGCTAATTTGCATGTTAATTAAACTAGATTTGCCTTTGTCACTATGAGTCAACATGAGTTCCTTTCTTAAAAAAAGATATTTTTCTGTGTATCTCCATTACCTACATGTGTCCGGGACACTGTGTGCATGCAGTGGCCTTGGAGACCAGAATATGGGGCAGAGCTCCAGGAACTGAAGTTACTAATGCTTGTGACTCATGAACAACAGTTCTTCTTTTCTTGTCCTTTCCGCTAAGTAAAAATATCTTGAAAATATTCTGTAATTTAGTCTACCAAATTAGTGAACATTTACTAAATTAACATTTTGAAAAATACTATGTTAAATTATTTTTGAATTGTTAGTAAAAGACCATAAGAAATCAAAACTGTGTTGGTCTATACTAATTATCACAATATGTTATAAAGAGTTTATATACTTCAAAAATACAATAAGTGAGGGCCGTTCCATTTATCCCAGGATACGGAGGTAAAGGCAGTTGTGTTTCTGTGAGTTCAAGGCTGATCTTGTATATGTTATGAGTTCCAGGACAGCTGGGCTATGTGGAGAGATCCTGTCTTAGGAAAACACACACTTCTGTGCACACTCACATACACAATAAGCAAAATATAAGACAATACAAACCTTTGCTAATAATATATTTTAGGACAGTGAGATGGCCCAGCAGGTAAAGGCACTTGTCACCAACCCTAATGACCTAGTTCAATACCGGATCCAGGTGGTGAAAGGAGAGAACCGACTCCCTCAGATTGTCTGTCCTCTGACCTCTATAGGGACACACAAAATAAATTAATATAAAAGTTCTTTTAAACTAATATATATATTAGTTTATATATTATGTCATATATATATATATTTTTTTAATTTAAAATAATTAATATAAAAGTTCTTTTTAAACTAATATATATATTAGTTTATATATTATGTCATATATATATTATATATATAAATATATATATATATATATATATATATAGTCAGTTATCAGGTGATATTAATGGCATGGCAATGCTTGTATTCACATCCATCAAAGATTAATGAGAAAACTCGAAGACTATCAATTCGGTGCTTACGGCAAACCGGAAGCGGAGTCGACTCGGGTCCTCCTCTTCCGCTCCTTGCGATCCGCCATTTACTTCCTGCTTTCCAGACGTAAATGAGTTTGAGAGGGCAATGTTATGTGGATGATAAACCTAGCAGGATCTGGATCACCTAGGAAACACGCTCTCAGGCACACCTGTGAGGGATCACTTAGATTAAACCAACTGAGGTAGAAGAGCCGCCCTGAAGGAGGGCAGCCCCATCACCACGCTTGGGTCCTGACTGCCTAAAAAGGAAACTTGTTGAACATGGGTGTCTTAGTTAGGTTTGCTGTTGCTGTGACGAAACAACATGAGCAAAGAACTTGGGGAGCAAAGGGTCTATTCGGCTTCTGTTTCCACATCAAAGTTCATCTTCAAAGGAAGTCAGGACGAGAACTCAGGCTGGGCAGAAACCTGGAGGCAGGAGCTGATGCAGAAGCCATGGAGGGGTGCTGCTTACTTTAAGGCTTGCTCCCCATGGCTTGCTTATGGGAGCACCCATGTTAGAACCCGGATCATCAGCCCAGGGATGATACCACTCACCATGGGCTGGGTGCCATCCATCACTAAAGAAAATACCCAGCAGGGTTACCTACAGCCCAATATCGTAGGAGCATTTTCGCAGCTGAGGCTCCCTCCTTTCAGACGGCTCTAGCTTACATGAAGTTGACAGAACTAGCCAGTACAATGGGCACTCATCCTTTTAAGTCTCCTGCCTCCCAACTGGATTCAGTGTGACCGGCTGCCCCGTGCTTCTGTTGCTGTGATTTCCACCACAATGGACTATGAAATTGTGAGCCTAAATATTTTCTCCCTGACGTTGCTTTTATCAGTATCTTATCACCTCGATGGGAAAAGTGACAAATACACAGGGCTATTCATGTAGCCTCCTCTTCTACCCTCTAACAGGCTACACCATTGTTAGGCTATACCATTGCCTGCCCAGAAGTTTGCATTGTGCCCTGTCTGAGGCTCTGTGTATCCAATCTTCCATGCCTTTATTTCTGTTCACTGATGCCAGGCCACACCTGCTATGGGAGGTAGGAAGGGCCCTGTGCTCACAGATAAGCACTAGGGAACTATGGGAATGTTAGCACACAGGCTTGTCCCTTCAAGGGAAGGAATTCTATATCTGTCATCCACCCAGAGGGCTGGGAGTAGACAAACATTCTAACCTAAAATTGACTTTTGTGCCGTGAGGCTCGGGAGACTGCACTGGAGCCTTCCCCAGAACCTCCTCATAAGCTTGTTTTTTTCTCAATCTATAGAACCCATCTTTATGGGAGCTGTCATATGTCGCCCATCTGTAGAACCTATCTTTAAGCTGCCACATGCACTCTACAAAGTGTTTCCCTGTCGTCTTGTCTGATTCTTATTTAGCTTGCTTTGTTCCTCAAAGAGCTATATGTATGCTTTATTGGGCACATGGGATTGAATTCATTATCACTAGAAAAATTCATCAAAGTTTGCTGGGCTCAAATATACCTCAAAGAGACCAAAGTCAGAGTCAGAAGTTTGAATCAACACCAGCCACTGAATATGATGGACTGAACTGCCTTCTCCCTCCCGTGGACCAGTCATCACTTGCTGACTCTGGAAATTACAGAGACTCCCTACAACTTGTCGTCCCCCCTATCTTGATAATTCACAGATGTTTCCCCCAATAAAATTCTTTCAGTTTTGATTCTGTCTTGCTGTTTGTTTCTTAGACAACCCAAATTAATATGAGTAAATTACAAAGAAAAATTTATAATAGTCAGAAAATGTAGCACAAAGCGTGTGGCTACTTGTAGCATAATCATAATTTAAGTAATTTCAGATTCCTTGCAGGATCTCTATACAGTCATAAGTCAATATTTTAGGTTTAAGGCATAAACATGTGTATCTTTTCATATTTACTACTTCTACTGAACTGAATTTTGCCCAATGTTTTTTATTTATTTTGAAATCTGTTGCTAGGCTGACCAGGGGCCAGAATATAATAGTGCCTATTACTGAACTTGTAACAACAGAATCTCAAATCATGTTCTCTCAGTAAAAAAAAAAAAAAATGTTCGTCAGATGAAAAGGTTGGATTAGGGCTGGTGAGATGACTTAAGAAGTAAAAGTTCCCATGTAAATGTGACGACCTGAGTTTAAATCTCAGAATCCATGTGAAAGAAGAAAGAACTAACTCCACAAAGTTGTCCTCTGACCGTTAGTGCATCATGGGATACGTGTGCAGGCACACACACACTACAACTAAAGACTAGACGTGCTATGCTACACTATATTGTACTGCTAAAGAGGTTTTGGTTTTTTTTTTTTTTTTTTAATGACTAGTTTACAGGGAGAGAAAACTTTGTGATAGCAATTACTAATAATTTACCAGCATCAGAAGGATAGATAGCTTTATAGTAGGACTGGAATTTTGCAAGTACAGGACAAGAGTGGCACCAGCCATTTAACCATTCTGACTGGTCAAGTAGAAGGACAGTAAGCTACAGGTTTCTAATGAGTGTCTCTCCTCTGCCTTTCCTTAATTTACAGAGTCCATGTTACAGCAAGATTAAAAGTCAAAGTATCCTGCACTTGGGAGGCAGAAGCAGGCAGATCTACGGTTTGAGATCAGCCCAATCTATAGAGTAAGTTCCAGAACAGGCAGAGCTATACAGAGAAATCCTGTCTCTGGGAAAAAAAAAAAAATTAAAGAATCCTTTTCTGTAAGCACATTGTAAGTTGGATTTATTGGGGTGTGGGTGCTAGAAAGTCGAAGTTCTTTTTTTTTTATTGGATATTTTAGTTATTTACATTTCAAATGTTATTCCCTTTTCCAGATTTCTCCTCTGGAAGCCCCTATCCAGTCCCTCCCCTCCCTGCATCTATGACGGTATTCTCCTACCCACCCACCTCCCCACCCTGGCATTCATTCTTCTACACTGGGGCATTGAGCCTTCACAAGACCAAGGGCTGCTCCTCCCATTAATGCCCGACAAAGCCATCCTCTGCTACATATGCAGCTGGAGCCATGGGTTCCTCCATGTGTATTCTTTGGTTGGTGGTTTAGTCCCTGGGAGCTCTGGGGAGTCTGGTTGGTTGATATTATTGCTCTTCCTATAGTGTTGCAAACCCTCTCAGCTCCTTCAGTCCTTTCTCTAACTTCTCCATTGGGGACCCTGTGCTCAGTCCCATGGTTGGTTGCAAGCATCTGCCTCTGAATTTGTCAGGCTCTGGCAGAGCCTCTCAGGAGACAGCTATAACAGGCTCCTGTCAGCAAGCACTTCTTGGCATCAGCAATAGTGTCTGGGTTTGGTGTCTGTATATGGGATAGATCCCCAGGTGGGGCATTCTCTGGATGGCCTTTTCTTCAGTCTTTGCTACATACTTTGTCCCTGTCTTTCCTTTAGACAGGAGAAATTCTGGGTTAAAAATTTGGAGATGAATGAGTGGCCCCATCTTCCAACCAGGGGGGCCTTCCTAACCTCTGGATATGGTCTTTACAGGTTCTCCCTCCCGTTTGTTGGGCAAACGGTCCTCATCAGGTCCTGGAGCCTCTTGGGACTTGCTGGTGGCTACCTCCAGTTACCCATCCCCCTCTGCTATACATCTCTGTTCAAATTCCTGTCCGTCTGTATATCATCCCTGTCTCCTCCCATACCTGATCCTGCCCCCCATTTCCCCTCCCCCTTCTCTCTTCCTCCCAAGTCCCTCCCACCTTCTACTGCCTGTGAGTATTTTGTTTCCCCTTCTAAGAAGGACTGGAGCATCCACATGAAATTCTACACCATTTGGGCCCTAAGAAGTGCAGTTTTCTTACTGTCCTTGACCAGATGTCTTTTGGGAACATACTCTCTCCACGGGCAACTCTGGCTTCATCACTGGAGCCTTGAATTCCCAGCACCATCAACAGGACCTGTGGTTAGTCTTCTTTCTCATGCTCTCCCCTTCATGCATGCTTCTGTCTTTCTGTCCTTCCATGATATGACCTTTTACTTTCACAGATGTTTTCTTGGACACTCACAAACAACACTAAAATTCTGTGTATACTAAAAACATCTTAACTCCCTGCACCATACCTGTGTCCTAGGGTGTTTTTACCTTGTGAGCTGCAATTCTATTCACATAGGACCCTCCTGTGAGCTTATTCTGCTTCCTTCCAATGCCTTCAAGATGCATCTTCAGAAGCTACTCAAACCTCAGTAATAGCAACTGTCAAGCCCCTTAGCTGTGCCTGCTTCTCTTCCTAAGCACCTTTCTTTCTTTTAACGCTGACGCTTACAAAAACGTCTTTAATAAACTCCAACTCTACTTCATACTGGTTAGTCTTGAAATCATTTTGTGTGGCGAAATGATTCATCTTGATTTATCTGGGTTCAGACCCCTGAGAGATGACAGGAACTCCTTGGGGTGCTGCCAGTGACAGGTTGGATACGTACCTCCCTCCATCGCTGCTATCACTGCCGACCTGTATAAGGTTGTAAAGGATTTTAAGCCTCAGATAAGCTCACAGCCCATCCACCACTTTGATTTCAGCTAGATGAGGCCTGGAGAAGCAGCTTAGTTCCATTTTGCTTGTGGAAATAATCATTTATATTGCTGTCTGCTAATATTTTCTCGTGCAACAATGAAAACTAATTCAAGTCGCTATCACTGGAGCCATGACCTTGAGTCCCGAGATAAATATCTGTGCTAGTTTTTAACTGCTTGTGTTCCACCCAGTATCCACTACAGTTTTCTTGTAACTTGAGTGTGTGAGTGTGTGTGTGTGTGTGTGGTATTTTCGAGCGCGTGCGCGCACACACGCACATGCATGCACGCCCACGCATGTGCATATGCGTGTGTTTATGTATACACAAAACTCCCCCTGAAATATGGCCAGGCTCATGCCATCCTGAGTTAAAATAAATGGAGTCCTACTACCTGTTGCTTCAGAGTGGATTCCTTCCCTGTGTAGCCTCCCATGCCTGTGAGCCAATGCCTGTTTATTTACTATTATGGTTTTGTACAAGCTGGTAAGTCTACTGGGCTGAACTTTTTTCTCCCCACAGCCTGAGTCTCCATCACCACCTAGAAGGTAGGTTTGTTTCCTTTCCCTACAGTGATCCCCGGGAACTTTCACCCACCCTCGATATCCTACACCTGAGCTTGGTATGTGAGAGCTGAGCCATTGAGCCTGTCAGTAATATCAGACAACCCTGTCACTCAAAGAACATTTTGACAGCATGCATCTTGCCACTTGCTTTGATTTAGAAATATTAGAAGTTTAAAACTTTTTAATTGCCCTACACATGTGTTGTCGTTTTGCAAATTTACTAATGAAATTATTTTTGTTAATAAGTATTTTTTCAAAGTATGGTAAGACTCAGAACCTTTATAGAATTATTAGTCTATTTCTGGGAGGGAGATGTGAAAAGGTATACATACCATGAGATGTTTGTGGAGGTCAGAGGACAAGTTGCAGGGATAGTCTCTCCCCTCCCACCAGTCAGGTCGCCTGGCTTACCTGCAATGTCTTTAACCACAGAGCTGTCTCTTTGGCCTGGAGATCTCCTGAGATTTTTAACACCAATATGAAAAAGTAAGTACTACCTGGTGGCAGATTGCCAGATGTGTATCTGTAGTCCCAGCTGCTCAGGAGACAGAGAACACAGGAGTGATTGAGCCTTTGGGTATGAGGATAGCCTAGATGACATCCTAAGGTGATGTCTCAAATGAACCAACAAATACACAGATATAGGTGATAATTTAGGAAGATGAGTGTGGACCAGGTCTGGTGAATGCCTTGTATGAGGGAAGTAAAAAGCTCTGGAGGAGACAGGGAGGTAACTCTAACTGGACTAACTGGACTCTACATTGTTCTAAGTACATAAATTGTCACAAAACATTTACCTACATTTTCAGACTATCTTACTCAGACCCCACTTACTTAAGATACTATTTTATGTATGTGTTTGTTCGGCATGTATGTATGTATGCATGCATGCATGTATATCACTCTTGTACCTAGTACCAAAAAGGCCAGAAGAGGGCATCAGATCTCCTGAAAATGGAGTGACAGACAGTTGGAGCTGGGTAAGTTGGGTGCTGAGAACTAAACTCAAGGCCTCTGGAAGAACCGTGAGTACTATTAACTGCTGAGCAATTATTCTGGCCCTGAGTGCTGGGGGCACTTTTGGTCAACAAAGGTTGGAGTTTTCACTCACATGCTCCTGGCCATTTCTGTCTCCAGGCTGCCTTCTCTTTGCCGTGCCTCACTCTTAATTATTTGTAAAAGCTGCTACTGTTTTGCAATCAATTTCTTTTATTTCTGTGTTTAAATACTTCTGAAACAGATGTGCATGGGCAAAACAAAAGTAAGGTCTTTACAGTCAAAAGTGCCACTTACTCTAGTCAGAAGGCTACTTAAGAAAGTGAAGTTGTAAGTTTTTATTAATACATCCTGTATATTTTTTCCTATTTTTGTATGTGTGCTGTGTATGTGATATGAGTGTTTGCTTGTACCTGGGAGTGCGGACATATGGAAGCCCAAAATTGCTGCCTAGAATATCTTCAAATGACTCTTTTTCACTGATGAAGTGGAAGCCATGTCATGTGATGCAGACTCACGTGGTGATGAGGCAAGACCTGTGGGAGGACACGTGATGTTTGGAGAGATCATAAATAGGGCTCAATAGACAATGATAGGGCACTTGTAATAGCTAGCTATGCAACTCGTCCTTAGTCTGGATCTTTGCTGATCTTCACTTGGTGAGAGAGCATGGCAGAAACTTCTCCTGGCATCCCAGTGTCCTGGTCGTCCCATTCCCACGACTCGTGCAGGTGCTGCAGAGCCTGGCAGTTTCTGCTGGATTGTTTTCTCCCCCACCCCACCCCCAGTTGCTGATTCATATTTGGTGACACTTTTGAACTGGACTGTTGGTATCCTGACAAACAGAGATTGGAATTGCCACCGAATTATTCTAACAGATTCACATTCCCTTGTCCTATTTACCATCTTTTCTCCCCTACCTTTGGATACTGGGCTGAAGTGGGTGTGGAAGATTTGAGACCCTTATTAAAGTAGGTTTTGAAAACTCAAAGCCTACACGCTGAGGCAAGGTGTGTCAGTCAAACAGAACTCAAGTCCTTAAGGGCTACAGCCAGGAAAAACTGGGTATTTTTTTTCTTCTCAGTTGTGCAAAAAAAAAAAAAAAAAAAAAAAAAAAAATCTTTTAAAAATGCTCCAGTTCTGCTCAAATTCATTTGATATCACCACTCTGATTTTCCTCAGTTTTAAAGCTAAAATCTGTCTACAATTTTTAAGTTCCATAAATAGCAACCTCCCACTTAAATCCCAAATGGAAACCTGTGTATACTGCTCTGTCATCAAGCCATCTTGACACAGATGCACAGACAGAGGAAAAAGTCCAAGAAATAAGGAAAAATAGGCAAACTATAAGTGTTATACATTTTGACGATATAACTAATTATCAATAAAATATTGTCAAACCACTTTTATTTTAATTTATTTAAAAAAAAATGAGGCTGTAGGATAGTGACCTTTGTAGCCACCTCAAATACAAAGCCATTAATCAGTCCTAGCAATTGTGCTGACTAGTTTTATCAAGCTAGAGTCGTCAGAGAGGAGGGGACCTCAATTGAAAAAGTACCTTCCTGATATCAGGCTGCAGGTTAGCCTGTAGGGCATTTTCTTAATTAGTGATTGATGGGGAGGGTCCAGCACATTGTGGGCAGTGCCACCCTTGGGCTGTGGTCCTGACTTCTATAAGAAAGCGGGATGAGCAAGCCACGGGAAGCAAGCCAGTAAGCAGAAACCTCCAAGGCCTCTGCATTAGTTCTTGCCTCCAGGTTCTAGCCCTGTTTGAGTTCCTGTCTTGGCTTCCTTCAGTGGACTATGACTCAGAATATATAATCCAAAACAGGAGCGTATCCTCCACAAGTTGCCTTCGTCATTGTGTTCCTTCACAGCAATAATGGTAGCCCTAAGACAGCAATATAAATCAAGTATCATTATTGCCCAAAAGGAATATATATATTGTGTATGAGTGCATGTATGTGTGTGTGTGTGTGTGTGTGTGTGTGTGTGTTGTTGTGTATTCCTCAGGCACTGAGTATCTAGTATTTGGAAATATTCATAAGAAGTCCAGGGAAAATGACTGTGGTTGACTGACTCACTTGCCTCAAGCTACATCAACCATAACCTATTAACATGTGTTAATAGATGGACCACAGTGTCAAGTTTTAAAGACAGAACTTGCACAGACATGACTCATGAATCAGAAAGCACAAGACCTCAGTGGTTCAGGTGTCCATGAAGGGTGCACAAAGAGAAAACTCTTATCACATATTCACCAGAGTGACAAAGCTCCAGCCGGTGGTTTCTGACTGGTTGAGCTAAAGCTTTGTTGTCTTAGGTTATCACCATTCACTCAGAGTAGAGGTTGGTATTCTTAGCGGCAGCTCAACACCCTGGAGTTACCTCAATCCAATGAATTCCCAGCTAAGTATGTCATCACAGGGAAGAGTAAAGGGAGGAATGTGGAGGCCCAAGGGTAGCATCTGGGTTCTGTTGTTGAAGAATGAAGAGAAGCACCTGGAATCCACTCTCCTAGGATATGACAAGCTTGTTTCCTGAGTGATGAGGCAGATGACGGAAAGGTACTGATTTAGTAATGACTGCAACTATTTCACTAGGGATTATTGTTTATCTGCTCTTGCTTTAACTAGTGAAACAGTTGCAGTCATTAAAGGTCTCTCAATCAAAAGGAAAAAAAATCCCAGTACCAGATGGTTTTAACATAGAATTCTACCAGAATTTCAAAGAAGAGTTAATGCCAATACTCCTCAAAATACTCACAAAAGAAAAACAGAAGGAACATTGCCCAATTCATTTTATGAGACCACAGTTACCCTGAAGCCCAAACCACATAAAGACTCAACAATGAGAATTATAGGCCAAATTTTCTTATGTGCATAGATGCAAAAATAGTCAATAAAATACTTGCGAACCAAATCTAAGAACACACCAAATATCACACATTGATATTTACCATGATCAATTAGGCTTCAGCTCAGAGATATAGGGATGGATAAATATCCAAAAAGCAGTAAATGTAATCCACCATATAAACAAACTGAAAGATTAAAAAGCATTTGATAATTTCATAGATGCAGAAAAGTCCTTTGAAAATCCAAAACACCTTTATGGTAGAAGTCTTGGAGAGATTAAGGACACAAGGAGCATACCTAAACATAATAAAGACAATTTACAGCAAACCTATAGCAAACATCAAATTAAATGGAGAGAAACTCAAAGCAACTCCATTAAAATCAGAAATAAGAAAAGGCTACCCACTCTCTCCTTATCTGTTCAATGTAGTACTTGAAGTTCTAGCTAGAGCAATAAGACAACTAAAGAAGACCAAGGGGATACAAATTGAAAAGAAAGAAATCAAAGTATTGTTATTTACAGAAGATATAATAGTATACACAAGTGACCCTAAAAATTTCACCAGGAAACTCCTACAGCTCACAAACACTTTCAGTAAAGTGGTTGGATACAAGATTAACTCAAAAAAAATCAGTCATTCTCCTAAGTACAAATGGCAAACTGAGAAAGAGATCAGGAAACAACATCTTTCACAATAGCCTCAAATAATATAAAATATCTTGGGGTAACTCTAAGCAAGCAATTGAAAGTCTTGTATGATAAAGACTTCAATTTTTTGAAGAAAGAAATTGAAGAAGATATCAGAAGATGAAATGATATCCCATGCTCATGGATTGGTAGGATCAACATAGTAAAAATGGACATTCTACCAAAAGCAATCTACAGGTTCATTGCAATACCCATAACAACTCCAACACAGTTTTTTACAGACCTGGAAAGGACAGTCCTCAACTTCATAGAAAAAACAGAACACTTAGGATAACTAAATTGATCCTGAACAATAAAAGAAGAATAAAAGAACTCATAAATAAATAAAAGATTTTTTTTTTTACCAACTCCATATCCAATAGATCCAATCTCCTATATTGAATAGCTATAGAAAGAGTGTACAATCTTGTCTCATTCCTAATATCCAAAATATATAAAGAACTCAGGAAACTAGATAGAAAAAAAAACCCAAAACCCAAATAATCCAGTTAAGAAAAGGGGCACAGATCTAAACAGAATTCTCAGTAGAGGAATCTCAGAGGGCTGAGAAACATTTAAAGAAATGTTCAAGGTCCTTAGCCTTCAGGGAAATGCAAATCAAAACAACTCTGAGATTCATCTTACTCCCGTCAGAATGGCTAAGATCAATAAAACAAGTGACAGTTTATGCTGGTGAAAATGTTGTACAAGGAGATCACTCTTCTATTGCTGATGGAAGTGCAAACTTGTACAGCCAGTATAAAAATCAGTACGAGGTTTCCTCAGAAAATTAGGAATCAATTGACTTCAAGACCCAGTTATACCACTTTTGGGCATATACCCAAAGGATACTTCCTACCATAAGGGCACTTGCTCAACCATATTCATTGTGGCTTTTTTTTTTTTTTTTTAATCTAAGAAACAACCTAGATGTTCCTCAATAGAAGAATGGATTAAGAAAATGTGGTACGTTTATACAACACAGTGTTACTCAGCTGTTTAAAAACTGACATCATGAAAGTTACAGGCAAATGGATGGAACTAGAAAAAAATCATACCAAGTTAGGTAATTCAAACTCAGAAAGACAAATATGGTATGTATTAACTTATAAGTGGATATTAGCCATTAAATAAATAATAATTAAGCTAACAATATATAGACTCAAAAGGTTAGATAAATAGGGGTCTATGGGGAGGATGCATAGATCTTTCTGTGAAGGGGAAATAGAATAGATTTTAGGGATGGGCTAGGTGAGTGGGGAGGGGAGCAGAAAGGATCAAGTGGAGGGGTGGAAAAGAGGTGGGAAAGAGGGAGACAACCCAGGGAGAGAGAGTTAGAATTAGGGAATACTTGGAGGGTGGTACAGTGGAGATCCTAGAATCTAGGAAAATGATCCTAGTGAAGACTCCTAGTGAAAGAGGATGCAGAGTCTCAACTAGCCAGCTCTTATAGCCAAGTAAGGCTTCCAGTGGCGGGCCTGGGTTGCATTCAATTAGTTATTGGTCAAGGGCGGGTGGGGGTGCATGGAAATCCCCAAAAAACTCATCCTGATGCTAAAACAAAGGGTTGCTCTCTGCATTGACCCCTATGCTCTAGTGTAGGAAATTTACTCTGCAGGTTACTGAAAAAGAAATGTGGACATAACCCAGCCACAAATCCTTTGACCTACAATCTGTCCTGTATACAAAATATGCCAGGGCAATGGCAGCTGGTATCACAGAACTTGTGGGAGTAGCCAACCAATGTCTGATTTAAGGCCCACTCCATAAGAAGGAACCCATAACTGACACTGCTTGGGAAACCAAGAACCAGAGACTAGATAGTCCAAAGTTCTAGGGTAACACCACACTGGTCAAAAAATAGATAGATAGAAGGTGGATACATAGACAGACAGAGAGACAAGCAACTAACTAAAAGATAGGATAAACCTAAAAGGTGTAAATGTATGTGGTAGTCATCTCAGCTTCAAATAATTTTATTTTTAAAGTTGATAATTTAGAAGTTAATTTTTTTCATTTTCATTTCTTTTAATTTTTTTCCTTTCTTTTGCCCCAAGACACCATGAAGAGTAAGTGACCAGTGAGAAATAAACTCTTTAACTTGTAAAGAGATTTTATTTACAGATGGAGCCTGAGGATCTCTTTGGAGCACTGATTGCTTTTCCTGTGAGAGGGTTGGTCCCTAGTTCCATCTTAGAGTTACATAGCCGTGTCTACAGTGGTGTTAATTAACTGAAATTTGTTTTGGGGTTTTGAATTCCCTCCCCCAACAAAAGAATAAAAAAACAAGAACACCTTTAGTTAAAAAGGTAACAGACATAAGCTCCACAGGTAGAGCTGCCCCAGAGCATCAAGGTATTGTTAGTGTCCTGGAGAAATACTTTTTAAGAAGTGAGAGAAAAGCAGAGTCCATTTTCGCTGAAACTTTTACCAGTGCCTGTGATGGTTTGAGTGAAAATGGCCCCCATAGACTCATAGGGAGTGGCTCTTTTTGGAGGTGTGGCTTTGTTGGACAAAGTGTGTCATCGGGAGTGGGTTTTGGGGCCTGAGAAGCTAAAACTATGCCCAGTGTCACTCTCTCTTCCTGATGCCTGAAGGAATGTAGAACTCTCAGCTCCTCCAGCACCATGTCTGCCTGTGTGCTATCATGTTTCACACCATGACTATAATGGATTCAACATCTATACTGTAAGCCAGCCCCTAATTAAATGTTTTCCCTTTATAAGACTTGTCATGGTCATGATGTCTTTTCATAGCAATGGAAACCCTAAGACAGTGCCTAATATCTGCACTAAGTGAAAAACCTTGAAGGAGAGTGAAATAATTTGTTGTAGAAACTAGACCCTTTTAGGGTTTAAAGAAGTTCCTTTGTGTCCATTTGATGGGTCCATGTGTCAAATATTAGAGATTACGAATACAGCAGAGGCTATGCGACTTTTAGTCATGAACTAGTATGATGTGGTTTCCCAATGGCTGGTTTGTTTCATATACCCACAGAAGCAAAGAAGAGGCTCCACTGAAGTGACGTGTTTAACCCATAGAGCTCCTACAAATAATATTCCTAAAGCAATGACTAGTAAAGATGACCATGATCCAAGGTAATAAGGCCCAGTAAAGAAATAATAAAGATAATAACCAGAATTGACTCACAGTTTACTTCAACTGTCTAACAGTCAGACATAGATTATGAACAACTATGATAACATGCTAATAGTTTAAAAATTGACCATATCTAAAAAGGATATGCAAAATAGAAATTGCCATGGCATGGACGCAAAACAATGAGAATATAGTATATAAAAACAACAGCCAAAGAATACAGCTACCGAAGTTAATCTGCTCCGGTTTCAGTGACGACTCTGAGGACCTGTGGTTGGAGGAAGTTGGAGTGAAGATGCTAGCAGAAGGAGTGGCTATATTTGGGGAGACTTTGGAGCTTCCTTCGTGCCATGAGGAAGGGAAGTGTAACCAGAGCTTCTGGAACCACAGCCCGCAGAGGCACCAGCTCCTCCCTTCTGGCAGATGGGAGCATCACCATCAGATTCTAACTCAGAAGGCTCCAGGCTTCTCTGGGAAAGAAGGAAAAGCAACAGGAGAAAAAGGTCTCATCCTCTCTGTAACTTGTTCTGAAGTCAGAACGGGGCTCTGCTCATGCTTTTAAGTTCCAGGTCTATCCAGAGTGGAAGAATATTAGTGCTTATCTCTGTTCAGGAATTAACTGCTTTACAGGCTCTTGAGAATCAGCTGTAACCAATGCATTATTCATGACTTCTCTGCTCAGTTCCTACAGACCAGGAACTCAGGTTTACCAAACCATTTCAACAGGAAGACTTCTGATTGAGGTGCAAGAGCTTACCTAAGATGCCAAGTAGTGGTGGACTACATCTTTAGTCCCTTTGGTGATGCCCCAAAGGCTTATTCATCAGTTGCAATCCAACAGTTCATCACTCTTTGATTTGGAGGGCAGATTTTCTTCATTCCAAAAGGGCAACTCTCTGGCAATACTGTCCTTCAGAATCTCTGAGGTGGGTGCAGACCTCGAGAGAGCTCTTTGTCTCTGCAGTCCTTACAGATGATGTGGTGGGGAGATGTGTGGGCTCTGTTGGAGGTGGTGGGATGTCATTGGAAAGTCTTGAGAGCTTTGTCACACCTGGGTCCAGTTGGACTCTTCGGGTGCAGCTTATTGAGGTGCATGTCCTCTTGGATGGCAGCTGCACCTGGTGAGTGGCATTCAGCACTGTCCAGAAGGGCTAGTGCCAAGGGCTATCCTGGCATTCTGGAAAGCTTCGAAAAGCAGGTTATGGAGTCGATGGCAATTGCATGGCCAAAAGCTGCTTACTTTTGGCAATTTAACTCTTATTTAACTCTTAGCTATTCTGTGGCCAAAAGCTGCTGGCTGCTGGCAATTTAACTCCTGCTGATAGCAGCAGGGAATTAAGAAAACAGGCTTAGTTATCTGGGCTCTTTTCTTTCTGGCTCAAGGGCTCCTCACTGGCCAGGAGAGAGGCTCAGAGTTCCTTAACTCTTTTTAAACCAGTAAGGAGAGAGAAGAAAGAAAAAGAAGAGAGTCAGGGAGACACACACAGACACAGACACAGACACACACACACAATTAAAAACAAAGTATCTCTTAAAGAATAAAATAAATACATACAATACTTAAATGTTATTTATTTATTTATATTTATATGAGTACACTGTAGCTGTCTTCAGACACACCAGAAGTGTGCATCAGATCCCATTACAGATGATTGTGAGCCATCATGTGGTTGTTGGGAATTGAACTCAGGACCTCTGGAAAAAAGTAAGGCTTGGAGAGTAGCATTCTATATAAAGTTTCAGTGATGGGTCTCTCTCTCTCTCTCTCTCTGTCTCTCTCTCTGTCTCTCTCTCTGTAGCTCCAACCCACCTTCTTTATTTAAGGAAAAAACCCTACAGACAGTAACTATTTAAATAGTGTAATGGGTTCATGTGCATCTTGCCATGGTAAATAGAAAGAACACCTGTCTGAAATGCTCCTAGAAGCTATTGTGTAAAAGTAAATATCTTATAAAATAGTGTAGAAACTGGAATTGTTATGTGTGGTCAATCATGTTAAGTTTCATTTGACTAGGGATTATTTCCTTTTATTAGTTTGAAAATCAATAATTTCACAAATTCTACACTCTTTTCTTCAGGGATGCATCCACTTGTTAATGTTGAAAAAAAAATGTCTCTTGGTGGGATTCCAGCTGTGGGCATCTTCTTTGTGCTCACAGATAAGCATTAGGTTGCTTTTAACAAAATTTCAAACATTTGATTTCATCAATAAAGATGGGGGAGCCAGATGCTGGGGTGAAAGCCTGCTAGCTCAAAGAGGCAGAGGAAGCATACAGCTGGCCTTCTTCAGAAGATCTCCCCAAAGGAAGCTTCCTTTCTCTACACTGTCTCAAAATCCCCTCAAACTGAATGTCCCTCCATTTTACTTCCTGTGTATCTCTCTGTCTGTCCTCCTGACTTCCTCTCACTCTGTTTTTTTTTCCTATGTTCGCTTTCTGTGAAGTGGTTGCTTGTTCCGCCTCTTGACCAATGGTTGACTTTATTTAATCCTGTTTACTATAAGCAGAAAACTCTTGGATTAAAGGTGTGTGCTAGGGCTGAGCCACAACACAACTAGAAACAGTTTTTTTTTTTCCAGTAAATAACACAATCTTGGGGTTCACAGTGTGATAAAATATCCTGCAACAACTAAAACCAAGATTGTTAAACACACAAGGCTGTCTTTTCAGTGGAAAAGATGTATAAACAGTGGTCCACCCAGAAGATTGGAAATGGAGGTGGCTAACAGTCTAGGTGACCTCTGAACTATCTGTAGGACCAGGTCATACCTCTTCCTCCAAGCCTCCAAAGCAGGACCAGAGGTGGCCAGTATTCTGGATGACTTCTGTACTATCTTCATGGTCAGAGGTTCCCCCAGGATCCATAAGCAGGACCAGAGATTAATAATAACCTACATGACCTCTGTGCTATCTGTATGATGGAGTCCATACCAGATCCTCACCTAGGCCCCCAAGATAACACATGTTGCCTACCTTTAGACTCCATCTTCATTGAAGAGGTGGCAGGTGATTCAGAGCATTTCCATGTCATTATTCATCCTTGTGTGTATGGGATCATGTTACACTAGGAAACTTTTTACCAAATTGTACTGTACTTAAATATGCCTCAAAGAAACTGTCCAGTATTAGACTCTAAAACTTTGAACCAACACCAACTACTGAGTCCTGTTGAACTGGATTTCTTTCTTGCCTCATGTGGATCTAATTATCCCGCTGGCCAAGGCATTTGTAGAGACCCTGAATTCAGTCCTCTCACCCAGGGTTTGGGGGCCTAACTGAGAGAGTAGAAGTCATCATGGATTCTAATTAGTCCTCTGAGACAAAGCATTTTATACAATTACTGAGATGTCTGTTAAGCTCCAAAGGAACAAAATAATCAGAGCAACAGGTCTGCAACTTCATACACGTGACTGTAAAACGTAATCTTTAGTTTCCTGAACAAGGACCATCATAGATGTTAATCACTGGAAATGCATAGGAACTAATGTAAACAGAGCCCATGATAAGGGGGAGAATAAAATCCCTGTCAAGCTGAGTACATTAAAGTATTGTTTGGACCTTCTCAGAAAAGAAAGGTGCCAGGGAGTGGTGGAGAGAATGAATGTTATGCTGGACTCAGCAGGGCAACCCAGTGGACTTCATGGCCGGTCTGGCTTCCCTCCACCCCAAAACCAGGCTTCGAGTGGCAAAACAGCTGAGTTCCAGGGGGTGGGGAATGGGGGGCCAGCTGCCAATTGTGTGTGTGTGTGTGTGTGTGTTGTATGTGTGTGTGTTGTGTGTCTTACATCAGGAATGATTCAATATAGATTGATCGATTGTCCCTTCATGTGGAAAAAACTAAACCAGGCCCAAGTTCTAATACAATTGCAGCTAGGGCAGAAAGCACCTAATCCAGTGTTGCTTAAATTCCCTGGTTATTCATTATATGGATAATATTCTCTTCTCCTGCTCATCTCATCAATACTTAAAAATGATTGCTTGGTGGTAAATAAACTAAAAGAGCAAAATTTTAAACTTATACTTTCATCTGCGCATCACTGCTTGGGATTTGACTCTGCCCTTTCAGCTGCTTTCTGGAGACCCTCAAGCTAAATTCTATAGGAAATATAACACCTGAAGCAGAGCGGGTTAACAGTGGTGCTGATAAAACTCTAGCTCATAGAAGTCATCCATTGCTTCCTTGCCAATCACTTTTCCTTCCTTACTCCTCACTGACTGGAATTATACATCAACTCTGAGGTAATGGTATTATAGAAATTTATGCATGCCATATTCCCCAGGGCGATGTGCAACTCATTATTTATAAGAAATTAGAGACCTAATATGATGGAAGGGCACGTATTAAACAACTTACTGGTAAAGAACCTATAGAACTAATAGTGCCCCCAAATAAAATACAGGAGATTACTTGTTCCATACTGAGATAAATACAGGTGGCATCAGCAGAATACTCAGGGTCTATAGACAATCACTATCCAAAGATCCCCTTTTAAGATCCTTTAAAGATACCCATGGAGTTGTCTAAAATTACATCTAAAATCCTATAGAGATTGCTTTCTAAATTTTTATTTTTCAAATAGCCTTGAGAGGAGAAGGAGCACATGTTTTATATAAACACGTGTTCCACCAAAAAAAAATAATAATAATAATTGTGCCCACTTCGGGTTATAAAGCTCAGCAGTAGTGTAAACTTGCTGTAATCGATCAGCTATTAGCTATTCTCAGCCATCGGCTGGTGTAACTGATCCTGTATATATTAGCACATGAAGGACCGGACGCTCTGAGAGCGGGAACTGGCCCACCGTGAGAGGAAAGGGATGTTGCAGAAGGGTTATAAATTGGGAAAGGGAGTAATGGGAGGGAACATTTGGAACCGGGTCCTTAAGGATGGAGTCTAGCAAACAGAAAGTTGGGAAGAGTGGGTATGAGTACCTTGGAGACTGAGTTTCCTTGCTTTGAAAACAAAGGATAAATAAAAAAAAAACATAAATTAACCCAATCCTATTGGAACATGACAGTGATATTGAACTGCTGGTAACGTTGCCCACCTCCTGGACTACTTGATATCCTGCCCTTGGGGGTTGGAGTTGAGATGGTGTGGAGTCAACGACGACGCAGACTCTGGAAGCAGGTGAGCAACACTGCAGCAAGCTCATCTGAACGCTTCCTGTAAGCTCCTTTAATACCCTCCACCTGTGGCCCACTGGTCCCAAGAAAGCATCTCTTCTAAACAGCAGTTCTCCATTGGCTGACATTGTCTGCGTCAGCCATCCTTGGTCTCTCAGATAGTCTTTATATTAGCTCCTCCTGTAGGAGATGCCTTTGTGGGCTGTGTGGCCCCTGGTGTTTATGTACAGGTGGCCATGCAGTGCCTCCTACACTGTGATGCTTTGTATATGTTCAGCCCAGGGAGTGGTGCTATTAGGAGGTATGGCCTTGTTGGAATGGGTATGTCACAGTGGGGATGGGCTTAAAGACCCTCAACCTAGCTGCCTGGAAGCCAGTATTCTGCTAGCAGCTTTCAGATGAAGATGTAGAACTCTCAGCTCCTCCTGCACCATGCCTGCCTGGATGCTGCTGTGTTTCTGCCTTGATGATACTGGACTGAACCTCTGAACCTGGAAGCCAGCCCCAATTAAATGTTGGAACCAAGAAAGGTTGTTGTTGTTTTTTTTTTTTAATTTCTTCTGAATAATATGGTGACAACAGAATGCAAACAGAATTATATGTTGCTCAAATTCCCTTGGAACAAGGAACGAAGTAAACCAGAATTGCAATCAATAGAAATTAGATTATTTTGACCCCTCTTTGCAGCAGGCAAAGAGGCACCTTGTTGATGTTGTTGTTCGTATGTCAGTCAGGGGCAGAGAAAATGGCAGTCCTTTGTTCATCCTAGCTTGATGCCTGGCTTGGCAGCCAAAGCTGTCTTATGTCTGGGACTCATAAAAATAGAATTTAATCAAATCCAGGCATCACAGTGCGAGAGGAGGAAGACAGACAGAGATCTGTGGACTGACATGTCACCCACAGACCTGTTCTCCAGCACAAGGTACAGGCAGGACACTGGCTTGCCACCATGTTATACAGCATGGATGGAGGGTGTCACCCAGGGCCCTGCCAGCCTCGTGGCCAGCCTGTAGTAGGAGCTACCACAATATACGACTATATGGTGGTGAGATGGGAGAGAAAGAGAAGTGGAACAGCTTGAAGATTATGAAGAGAGATGGTGTTGAGCCCCATTTTGGCCCCGGTTTGGGCCTTGTGGACAAACTCAAGCATGGCTCGAGTTTTAAGACCTATCTCAATCACTTCCATACTGGGGTGACTCAACAAGACCCGTTTGGCTCTGCCTCTGCCCTCCTGTTGCTGATGTAGAGCTTTGCTATTGGCCCAGTCAGTCACCCCATACCCTCCTTCCCCTTCCCCCTCCCCCTATGTCATCTCACCCCACCAAAACTCCTCTTCCCTATGCTCTGAGTTTATATAAGCGAGAGGCTGATGCATTAAAGTTGAGTTTCTGCTTCGACAAGTCTCCGGCTCGGTGTGGTTGTTCACAGGTCGCCCACCATCCTGCTCAACACTGGAGAGACCCCGCTGAACCAGGACCTCACTCCTCTCGCCTGGACCTACCAGCAAGGAAGCTGACAAGATGTGACTGGAGACTCGAGGGTGGAGAGGAGTAGCCTGTTATGAGTGGCCAGCTCTGCCGTCTGGGGCCGTGGTGAGGTCCAGCCCAAGCTGCAACTGAGGGCCATGTCTGAGTCAATGGCTATGCAGTGGGAGAGCCAGTGTCCCTGGCTCATATTACCTTTAGAGAACACTGGGATGTCCCTGGTTGGGAGAGCAGCGGGGAACCACATGGAAGTCCAGGGGCTATGCATAACTGGCCCCACCCCTCAGTGGATGAGTTGATCCCATCTCTCACTAGGGCAGCATAGTGAAGCTAATACTGGCGGCTGGTGTGTGGGTGAACCAGCTCCATACCATGATTGTGGGAGACTTGACCCTGCCATTCATCTTCTGTGGGATGGCACTGGTGCAAAGATGATGATCCCAACCCCCACCCCTCTCCAATTCCAGCAGTTGGGAAAGCTGCCCATAGGGTCATAAGCTCTCCAGAAACTAGCTCCGCCCCTCACCAGCAGCAGCCCTTGGGAGAGCTGGCCCTGCACCTCTCCTGGATAGTAGGGCAAAGCTGACCGGTGGTGGGGGTAGGGTTCAGAAGAGCTGGTCCTGCCATTCTGCTGCCATAAAGTGGTGCAGGTACAGGGGTGATGCCCTCTACCCTGCCTGCCCCTCACCACCTTTGCCATGGTCCTGAGGTCATGTGAGCAGGTGAGCTGGCTCTGCTCCTCGCTGCCTGTAGCACTCCGAAGGGCACTTCATCTGGGAACTACAGTGGAGCAAGCCCTGATGGAGAAGGTACAAGTGAACCAGCTCCGAGAGTGTGAGATTGGAAGAGCTGGCCCAGTCCCTCAGAAGCTGCAGCACTTGAGAGTGGGATTCCGAACTTTGACTGGGTAGCACAAGAGCTGGCTCTGGAGGCAAGGATGTGGGTGAGCTAGCCCTGTAGGCATGAAAGCAGGAGAGCTGACCCTACCTCCCCGCATTGGGCAACCTAACCAGAGAAGCGCTGGAGAGCTCACCCTGGTGGTGTGGATAAGGAGAGCCACCTCAGCTACCACCCAGGGTGAGAAACAGGACTCTGAACTGGTCCACCCCCGTTGTGGATAACCTAGCCTTGTATTTTGATCCTAGTTTCACTTTCCTGGGAGGGGCTGCAGAGGATGACTGAATCTGTACACAGGTGACGTCTTGTAAGCCTTCTGTCCAATTAAAACCTGTGAAATAAAGGCTAGAGCCAGTGATTGGGCAGTAGAAGGGAGGCGGAGAAAAAGGCTTAGAGGGGAGGAGAGAGTGAGAGGAATTGGATATAAAAGGTATTGTAGAAGCAGAGGCAGAGGTAGAAGCAGGAGGAAGTCAAAGCAGAAGGAAGGAAAACCACTCAGCCTGGATAAACCGCAAGTTATAAGGGATCTCATAGCTAGGGATTAGAGTAGTGTAGTGGTAAATCTGCCCAATCTATGCATGCAATTTATGCCCATAATAATTGAGTTGTGTCTTCCTTTACTGGTTTCTTTCAGGTAGGATTTTACAGCAACAAATTTGGTGGCTTAATAATTTCTTCTGCTACACAGCCCAAAATCTATGTCACCTGCTTACTGTTGGGACACATGAAACAGCTAGTCTTACTGTTCCAAAGCTGCAGGATATGCATGACACAGGGCAACAGCAGGATAACTGGGAGGAGTCCTAGTTTGTGATGAACAGTCACAAGTGAAGATGTGTGGACAGAGGGATAGACTGTGGGACATGCTGTGACTCACTACAGCTTCCAGGATGAGCTGGTTTCTATGCTTTGGTTTTGTTGTTTGCTTGCTTGCTTGTGTATTTTATTGGGGGGAGGGGGCAGTTGCAAAGGCGAAGGGCAGATATGAGGGGACAAGGAGATGAGCAGGACTGGAGTGCATGATGTGAAACTCACAAAGAATCAATAAAAAAGTTACAAAAAAAGATTATTTTGAAAATTTCACCTAAATTTTGTACAGCCTTAATAAATGTTATATCAAAGTTCCAGCAAGTTCTTCCTCCATGAAACTGTCATACTTTGATATTGTTCACATTTTTGTTTCATTTACAATATCATCTGGATATGTATTTTTTTCATACTTGCATGGAAAAATTCAATCGTTTTCTGAGATTTTTTTTTTTTTGGTAGATTATTTTGTAGTTTTAAAAAAATTTTCTGGGATTATTTCTCAGGCACTCCTGAATATCCTGCTACCTAGTAGAAGAGTCTTCTTGAGCTCAAAATTCAAATTTTCCTGACTTTTAAAGGTCCTAAATCTTATAGCCATAGCTTAAGGTCTTTAAAAGTTAATGACCAGGTTAAGAGCACTGGGTCTTCTCCTAAGGACCCCAGTTTAATTCCCAGCACCCCTATCAGACAGATCACAGAAAATCTGACACGTCTGGTGTCTGTAGACATGTGCATGCCAATGCACATGTCTACATACATCTATGTGTAATTTAAAAAGAAATAAAAAGGACTTAAAAGTTAATGGCCACTGTTAATTACATGGATGTTGTTTGTTTCTTACTCTTGTGCTTGCCCTTGGTGTGATAAATAATCACTCTGACGAGGCAGGAAGCTAGAGGAGGCTGGCCGTGTGCAAGCATATCCTCTAGTAAAAGCATCATTTTTATTCCAGGCTTCTAGTGTGTAATTACCAGTGAGTGTTTCTCCTATCAGCTTGACATCTGGAACGAGGGCTGTCTGGGGCCTTGTCTGCTGTCAGGAATGTAGAGATCTGTGCTGGAATTCACTACAGGCACACCCTATCTCCCTATCTAGTCAGAGCACAGCCCTAGGCATGGCATGGGGCCCAGGAGGCTACAGAAAAATACCATGTGTCATATTGGAAACTTCACTTTGTCAAATAGCTCTCTCTGCATGTCCCTTTAAGGACTCCCATTCCAACTAAAAACTGATGATGATCCTGCCTATACTAACAGATGCTTTAAAGAATTTTAGAATCTATGAAATATTAATCATATTGCTAAAATCCTTTACTATCCACATGATTAAGCTATTATGAAATAACACCATCAAATACTTAAATGACAGATATAAAAACCAAAAAGGGGTATATGTACCCCCTTAAATCACCCTCATTCTATGCTGCATTTACCTATGCTGACTTGAATTTTTAAACATTTTTTTTTTTTCTGCTTTAAAGGATGATGCTTTTTCTGTCCCCAGAAGCATTTTTCCCTAAAGGAGACACAACTTAAAGTATGTGTTAAATGAAAAGATCTTGAAACTAACTAATGGAAAGAGCCCGATGCTCTTCTAACATCAAGGTGAGGCAATGCTTACGTCTATCTAGAAAATGAACAAAATCTCAGATGGCTCTTGTTCGGATGCATCCACCTAGCACGCCATCCCAGAGACCACCAGCCAAAGGAAATGTTTGAAGGTAGGCAGCAAATCCATCAAGAGGAGAGATCCCAAGAGTAAGCTGATAACTTGGGGAGAAAGACATGGAAACATCCGCCTGCCTCTGCCTCCCAAGTGCTGGGATTAAAGGCGTGCGCCACCACCGCCCGGCTAACATTAACTCATCAAGCTAAGACTTTAGGGGAAAAAAAGGACACTATAATTCTGACCCTAAAAATGGTGCTGTCACATTGACTGTCTGTATTACATGTTAATTCTCAGCTTGTCAATGCAGAATCCAAATGCCTTTTGTCAGGGGAAATAAATGGTATGTCTGTAATAGGAGACAGTATGATATTTTGCCATTCTAATTATGGTTCTTAAGCCTTTTTATTGCCAAAGTCAGGAATGGTTATTGGAATACAAAGAGAAGTTTCTAAGATGACTTGTATGATTAATAAAACTACTAACATTAATTACAGAAAAAAAATGCTACCAGAAATTAGTCAAGAGATGGATGAATTGAAGACCACAGTTTTACAAAATAAGGCCACTGCAGATTATTTTTCCTTCGAACATATCTTGGTTGTGAATTATTTCCTAGCATGTCTTGCTTTAATGGGCCAGATTTTTCCCATACTTTTGAAGGTCAAATTATTTTGCATAAAGAGATAGACAATAATCTCTCCAGTGACCCTGAAATGGTTAAGATGGCTTTCCCCTTACCTTGGCTCCATTTCCTATCCTTACAATGCTCTTGGGCTTGCCTGTATTAGTTAGACTGGCCCAGGAGGCAAGGCATCCAACCTTGCCCTCTATCACAGCCACCAGCTTTTCTTTTAAAAATTATAAGGGAAGCCGGCCAGCGGTGGCGCACCGCTGCAGTCACCGCGCTCTGGAGTCCGAGGCTGGAGTCCGAGGCGGTCTTCTGTCTCTCCCAAGTTCGAATCCCAGCCTGTGCTGTCAATCACAGAAGGAAAAAAAAAAGACAGTGGTGGCACACGCCTTTAATCCCAGCACTTGGGAGGCAGAGACAGGCGGATTTCTGAGTTCGAGGCCAGCCTGGTCTACAGAGTGAGTTCCAGGACAGCCAGGGCTACACAGAGAAACCCTGTCTCGAAAAAACCAGAAAAAAAAAAAAAAAATAGAAGGGAGGGTAATAGGAATGCAAAGATGCTTATGTTCCCAGATAAGCCCGACAGAAACCAGGAATGTTAAATACGCAAGGCTATCTCTTCAACAAAAGAGATGTATAACCTGTTTTCTACCAAGAAAGCTAGGACTGGAGGTGGCTAATAATTCAGGGGACCCCTGCACTATTGGTAAGACCAGGCCATATCTACCTCTCTCAAGCTCCCACAAGCAGGACTGGAGGTGGCTAATAGTCTAGGTGATTGATATCCACGCCAAGACCACATCAAGCCCCTGACCCCTGCCACTACCCTAAAGATAACACATGTAGCCTATTTTTAGAACCCATCTTCATGGAAGAAGTGAGATGTACCTTTGAGAAGAGTTTCCGTGTAATTCTGCCTCCTTGTGAATATGAGATTGGATTACACCAGGAAACTTTGTTTTCTAAATTGTTCTATACTTAAACTATGCCTAAAATAAACTACTTGAGGTCAGGCCCTCAAGTAGTTTATTTGGTGTTTTACCAACACCAGCTACCGAGTCCTGTTTAACCAAACTACTTTCTGATCTCCAGAAGATTGTTAATGTGCTAGCCTTGGTGGTGGCAGAGATCCATGCAGGAAAAGGAGAAAAATAAAGAAAGTAACTGATTCTAGAATTCAAGATTTGTTGATAGTTCTTAATTTTTTTCCCCTTCCACTGGAAGTATACAAAGCAGTGCATTCAAAGTCTGCTTAAATTAGGTCACCTTTTTTTTTTTTTTTTTTTTTTTTCCGAGACAGGGTTTCTCTGTGTAGCCCTGGCTGTCCTGGAACTCACTCTGTAGACCAGGCTGGCCTCAAACTCAGAAATCCACCTGCCTCTGCCTCCCAAGTGCTGGGATTAAAGGCATGTGCCACCACTGCCCGGCCAGGTCACCTTTTTTTTTGTAGTGTCAATGTCCATTTGTTTTGGAATAGTGAATTTTTCATCCTCAATTAATCCAGTATAGATAATCCTCACGAGCATATCCCAAAGCTAACTTAATCTAGATACTCCCCAGGCATTCCTGGAAGTTTCCCTCCTATGTCTCCTATTCCTAGAAGTTAATTTGAGGTTCTTTCAAATTGACAGCGTGTACATGAATTTATTCGTTTCTTTTCTGTCCAGTTTCCCAACCATCCCCACTTTCTCCCATCTTTAATTTTATTTTCGGACATTTAAAACATCATTATTTCTAAAACACAAGTGATAGAAATCTATTCAAATGTAAGTTTGGTAAACACGGTTCATGATTAGGAACACCCTTTCCACGTGGGATCGAAACGGAAGGAGATATTTACTCCCAGTGAGGTAAAACCTTTGGATGCAGCAGAGCTAGCAGGGTGATTGCTGGAACCTCCTTCAAGTGCAGGAATAGAGCATTACATGTGTGTTCCTGTGCAGTTTACAGAGAGCACGTCCATGTAACGCTCCCCACAGAGGACCTAAAACATGAACCATTAGAGAGCTACCGATATGGTAAAGAAGTGCCTCTTAATAATTCAATAGAAACACTAACCCAAGAAGGGTTAACAGTCATTGATTGAAATGAGCACTTTATTGTCAGACTATTTCCAGTTAGTAATTTCATCCCCATTTTATGCCAAAGGTTACTGTTTTCCTCTTTTCTATTTTCTATCTAGTTGCATGAAACAGGTTTAATAATAAATTACAATATATTATTTTTCCATTACTTCTTTTACCTCTCTGCAAAGTGATGTATCTTTTTCCTTTCACCTGTTCTTTACTAATTTTTCCCGGAGTATAAACCAGAATCTTAGCAACAATAAAGACATTTTACAGAAAAGGGTTTTGCTGCTGTTTGTTTGTTTGTTTGTTTTAATATTCTTTGCCTGGGTTAATCTGAACACTCCAGGCAGAGTTTGAGGCCAGCCTGATCTTACATACTGAGTTCCAAGCCAGCCAAAATCACATGGTAAAATCCTATTTTTTTTAAAGAAGTTTTGTAGAATGAATATTTTAAAAAATTCTGGTGCGGGGTTACTACCCACCTCGATGGTTTATGTTCCCGGATGAAAGACACACACAGCCTTTATATTTTAATATGCTTTAAGCAGCAATAACAGCTGGGCAACTGTCTAACCTCCATGCTGTTAGAATCTACTTTCCTACCCATAACTCCGAGTGACTACTTACTAATTTCTATGTTCCATCTGGGCTGCTCTTGACTAACTGAGCAGCCCTCTGGGCCATGTTCTCTTAACTTGTTTACAGGGGAGCTCTTCTTCTCCTCCTGTCCACTCTTCTTTTAAGACTGCTTGGCTTTCTCCTTTCCTAGTCACGCCCCGGAAATCTAAACCCCACCTCTTTCTTTTCTCCCCAGTTATTGGATGTTGGCATCTTTATTCACCAATCATAATTAACTGGGCAGGTTCCCAGAAGCTACTTGCAGACTCCAGATCTTGGGGCCAGATCTTAGCTTTACAATAACAGCAAAAGACAAAAAAAAATCGACAAAGTTTGGCTGAGACAAGCTCAGAGAAACCTCACTAGCACACAACTTGTGTTAAGAAATGGGAAACCCTTGGACTCTGAAAGGGATAGGTTCTTTCTGCTTTCTACGGATTGGAATGGTTGAGATAAAGGATTCCGTTTAGGAAAACATATCTCCTTCAAGGAGATTGGAAAGAACTGTGGGCAGAAAGAAACTCAGTGAGGGCAGGAGGAAGGAAGTCACACAAAAGCTGGCAAGGCAATAATCTGAAAATAGCCCACCAAGTGAAAGACCATGTGACCTTGGGTTATGCTCATCGTTGGAGCTGGACTCATAGGATGGGGCTAGCAGTGTAACTTGGCGCTAGGGCATCTGTCTTGACTGCAGAAGGCGGTACGTACAACCCCCAGCCCCAGGAGAAAGCAAACAAGAATAGAAAAGAAGGAAAGAAAAGGCCTAGTGGCTCATGTCTCTAAGTCCAGCTTTCCAGAGGCAGAGGCAGGTGAATCTCTGTGAGTTCAAAGTCGGTCTACTCTACAAAGCAAATTCCAGCCAAGCGAGGGCTAAACGTTGAGACTATTTCAAAGAACAAAGCAAAACAAAGGAAGGAAGTCGGAGTGAGTTATGTTATGGGCTAAGTTAGCTAAACAGAATAAGAATGGGCTATTGGCAGAGGAGCTGGTTCATTCAGTAAAGTGTTTACTACGTAAGGATGATTGAGATCCCTGGTATCCAGGTAAAAACCCAGGTGTGCTTTTACTTCTATAGCCCCTGCTTGGGGGATAGGGTAGAGAAGGGGGAAACCCTGTAGTTATCTGGCCAGCCAGTATAGTGCAACTGGGAAGCTAGTTTCAGTGAGAGACCAGGCCTCAAAAAATAAGGTGGAAAGGAAGACACTCAACTTCAGCCTCTGGCCTCTGCACACACCCATACACACTTACATGCACACACATATGCACATAAATATGTGCACATACATACACCACACAAACAAATAATAATAAAAAAATTAAAGGTCTAATAAATGAATAATATGAATATGTATATAAATATATTTATTAAATAAATAAGATAATCTAATAAGATATGCGTTCTTAAAAAATAATTTCCTTACTATTGTAGGCATCTCTTAGAATCCTCCAGGGAACACCTAGGATCTTGTGTAGAGAAGAGTTTATGCTGGATCCTGTTAATAAGGAGCCACTAACCACAGTGGGGCTGGGGGGGCGGCAAAAAGCCTTTGAAATATGAGTAGTCTGATCTTGAACTAAGTTACTTTAAATAATTACAATTTAAAAGGAAATGGTCATACAGAGGCAGTGACTACCTTCTTGGAGAATTCAACAGTAGAGACGACAACAACAAAAAACCCCTGTGTATTAGAATTAGAATGTGGGTTAGAATTTAGAATATATTACTCTAAGAATTCTTCAAGCTGAAAAAACTATTTTAGTTTTTCAATAGCGATTTTATATTTTAATTAATTTAGGGTTTGTAATAATTGGGGACACATCTTTCGTGATCCAGTGACTTGCTGGGAAATTCCATCAGTCTGCTTAGTTATTTACATATTCATGTATGGGACAGTCAGAATCAAATGACCATAGGTGATAAGACACAGGACCTATCTGTGTTCAGCTCTGCTGTCCTTGGTATATTGATTGTTTCTTCATATTCCTTTCTTTATGCCACTATGTGGCTGCTGTAGGCAAAGAGTCACCATGTCTGAGTTTCCGGGTGAAAAAAAAGGCATAGAGATGGCCAGGACTTTCTTCCAGACATCTCCATAGTGGCTTATGGGTAAGGAGAGCCGCATGGCTACCTCATAACACAGCAGATGAGGAGAAAATGGCTAAGGCTTGGGTTGAAGGACAGGAATGCCTCTCAGTGACTGTCTTGCTGCTCCCTTAACCTCTCAGGGACTACACAAAGCCATCCACTGACCCCTGCTCGGCTGTTAATAAATAGATTTGTGATTGTTCTTTCCAAAACTCCTCGAGTTTGTTAAGGGGGAGTCCAGTCTCATCATTAGCTAGTGCTGACTTCAGGAGAAGCTGTTTCTTTGTTGTAATATCCTAGTTGGGAGGGTAGTGAGGGAAACAGAGGTGATTGTGATAATCCAGCAAGGTTGGGCGAAAGCTGTCCTAAGACAGGCATCGCTATGGAGCTCGAGTCTTCCCTCCAACAGTCTAGGTGAAAAACTTTCCAGCATACTAAGCAGCAAGTATGAGTGTGTGGAGCCGAGTCCACATCATCTCTGGGTTGGCAGTGAGCATGTGACTGCGTTAGCTCTTCGTATTCCCAGTTCATATTCTATCCTGTGTCCCGGCCTGCCCTGGGCTGGAGTAACTCTGGGGAGTCAGCCCTTTTCTCACCTGCTGTGCTCCAGCCCGGTTAGACTGTGGGCCCCAGCAGCCCTTACTCAGAGTGCCACGTCATTGTCTCTTCAGGCACACATCCGTCCTCGTCCTCATCTGATGGAGGTGAACAGGCAGTTCTAAAACCCAACTTTTCTGCAGTTTCCAAGGATGATCTGTCTAGCTTCATTTGAAAAGCCTCCCAGGCGGGCTTTATGCTGCAGGTTTCATCCGTTTCAATTAAATCTTGGCAGTTCCGAGGGTGGACTCCAGGGTCTTACACACACTGGATAAGCACTTTTACATTGGAATTTTATCTTCCCAATTTTTTTCTTCTCATTATTGCTTTGGATTTTGTTTTCATTAATTAATTTATCTATTCACTTTACATCCCTATCGTAGCTTCTCTGGGTCCTCACCTCACATAGCCTCTCCCCTATTTATCTGCCCCTTCGCCTTTAAGAAGGAGGAACCCCCTTCCCCCCCCATCACTCCCCTAGCACAAGTCTCTGCAAGACTTGGAGCATCCTCTCTCTCCCAGTGAGACTAAACAAGGCAGCCAGCCCAGTTAGGGGAATAGGATCCACAGGCAAGTGACAGAGTCAAGGACAGCTCCTGCTCCAGTTGTTGGGGGACCCGAATGAAGACAAAGCTGCACATCTGTTCCATATGCGGGGGGAGGGTGCGGGGGGGGGGTCCATGCTTGCTTTTTGATTGGTGTTTTTTAGTCTCTGAGAATCCCAAGTGTCCAAGTTAGTTGATTCTGTTAGTCTTCCTATGGCGTTCCTATCCCTTCCCGCTCCCTCATCCTTCCCCCATCTCTTCCACAAGAGTCCTCAGGCTCTGTTAAATGTTTGGCTGTGGGTCTCTGCATCTGTTTCAGTCGGACTCTCAGAGGACAGATGCTCTGACAGACACCTGATGCTATAAAGGTGAAAGCCAAAATACTGACATTGCTAGGACCACTGGACATCTTTCCACAGAAAGCTTATAGAGTAGAGCTGGCCCAGGAAAGGACTGTGTGTGTTATGCCTGAAAAGGCTGGAGGGTGGGGCTATCTAAGCTCCCGGGGGACCACGTGATTCCAGTACAAGGTCAAGATTTTGGATGCAGAGCTTTTGAGTTCAGGGTTTTCTCTCCTGGGTTTCCGTGTTCACACTTTCCTTTGCAAATGCAGTATTTTCTCTGTGCTATTGTATATTGGAAGTATAGTTTTTGTTTTTTTTAAATAGGGGCTCACGTTAGGTAAGATTATCTGAGTCACTTGCTCTTTGGACCCTGGGAGTCCCCATGGATCCAGGTTCAAAGAGACTTTGAACATTTAAATATGTTGTGACTGTTTCAAACTACAAGGACTTTTAGAGGTGCACTAAATTAATTTTGCATTATGAGATGAAAATGAGACGTTAATTCTCGCTTTTTATAGAAAATACAGAAGTGCAAAAACATATAAAGGGTCATCCATATTTCTAATTCAAAGATCAATGATGCATTCGCTACGCTAATGATGGTTTCCAGATGACACTGAAGAGATTCATCACCAAAGTGGGTGTGCTATTCGTTGCTAGCAAGGAAATCATATATCCTGGAGAACTGTGGGATCTCTAAGTAAGAGGGAGTTAGTTAGAATATGTGCAAGAATTCTCACCTTGGTTGAAATGTTCTAAGAGAGAGCTGAAAAAAGAAGAGAAGGGGTTTTAGTCCTGTTGGCTACTGTCAAAAAGCAGGGCAGTTCTGTAATCAACTATCTATAGCATTTTTGTTCAAAGGAAGGATAGGCTGGAGTGATAATAAAGTTGTAATTTGAAAAGAAACAAACTTTATGGTATTATGTTCAAGAGAAACATTTGGTGTTTAGGGGTAGTACATTAACTCTGGTCATACTCTTCCTCTTTCTCCTTTCCTCCCAGTCTTCCTCTCTTCTCCTCTCTTCTTCCTCTCCCCTCTTCTTCCTTTACGGTGAAGTGATAAGACTCAAGGACTCTTGCAAGCTAAGAAAGCTCTCTACCAGGAAGCTCTAGCTCAGTCCTCACTTGTCTTCTCTTAGGTGAGATTATGAAGTATTCTTATTCACGTCATCCTATTATCTCAGAGTAACTTAGCCTGAGGTTCAATCACTTTGTGGCATGCCAGCTCTGAAGACTAAGGACTACAGCTGCTGTTGCTGCTGCTGTTCCTGGTGTGTGTGTGTGTGTGTGTGTTGTTTCTTCCCCCATTCAGGTATTCTTTCAATAAATATTTAATAATCAGTTATTTGTCAATAGCTGCCTTTTCTTTTTCCATTTTTACATTTGTGGCATGCATGCACATTTGACATGTGCATGGTTGCATTTGTGTATGTACAAGCATGTGAAGTCTGAGGTTGCATCCTCTATTGCTCTTCCATCTTATTCACAGAGGTGGGTCTTTCATTAAGTCATATCAATGATATGGCCAGTCTTGTTACTAGCCAGCTTGCTCTGGGGATCCCCTGTCTCTGCATTCTGAGACTAGAATTACAGCCTGCCTGTCACACCTACCTAGCATTTATGTGTGTCTTAGAGATCCAAAATCCAACCTTAAGTTCTGATCCTCCTGTCTCCACCCACTGAATGCTGGGATTACAGGGTGCCACCAAGCCCTGTTTTTAAATAACTGTTATTTAGCAACTATTTATAACACAGAAATAGGTCAGAATGCAGGAGAGAAAGCACACTGTGTGTTCGGCTGGGAATTATATTCTACTGTGAGGATAAATAAACTTATTGGGAAGGACAAAATGCATGCTTTTCCTCTGTTCTTACAACAATCAACCAGGGAGACTTCCATGCCCTCAAAAGGAAAGAGTTCCTTCACCAGGAAGCTGCCTTGGACACCAGCTGGGAGTCCTTTAATCCTACTCAGTTCTGATGCTGTCTAGTTGGAAATAGTGTCAGGTCTCAAGACTGCTTACTACACACACATACCTCAGTTGCCAGCCACAAGCCCTACGTTGTTTTACTTGTGCGGATGTCATACTAACTCTAAACTGGGATTCCCCACAATCCTTTCATTTGGTTTGATGGATGTGATAGTTGGTTTAAATTTCAGCTTGCTACAAATTCTAATAACATGGGTAGAGGCCTTACTTGAGGAATTTAATTGTCTTAGTTGATAGAAAAGGGCTCAGCCCATTGTGGGAAGTACCAATCCCTAAGCCAATTGATAGAAAAAGGCTCAGCCCCACTGTGGGTAGTACCACTCCCTAAGTCATGCACCTAGACTGCATATACAAAGTAGATGAAAGCAAGGAAGCCAGCCAGTATGCATCATTTCCCCGTGGTTTCTCTGTCAGTTCTTACCTCCAGCCTAGAGTTCCTGCTTTGGTTGTCTGTGATGGTGGACAGCAACTCGTAAGCCCAAAACAAACAAACAACAAGCCAAAAATCAAATAAAAAAAAAAAAACATTTTCTCTTCCAACGTGCTTTTGGCCAAAATCTTTTATTGCAGCCACAGAAAAGCCATCTAGGACAGTTAAGTGCTTGAGTCTCTCATAACACTCATAGGAACATCTATGCTTCCTGGTTCATTATAATGGGTATCTGGGATGACAGGCACAGGAACATGCATAGGAAGCTACATGGAACTCTCCTATGCTTGGCTGTTTTTTATGAGAGCTTCAGTGCACAAGCAAGATAGAATCATGGACAACTCTGGACAGATGTGATTGTGAGTTAACACTAGTCAAGCATATTGCTAACTGTTGAGAGACCTCCGTGGGCCTGTTTCAACATTCTTCCTGGTCTCTGAGCTACATTCCTTCCTGCAGAATATGCTTCAGGGCCATCTGGAATGGCAGAGGTAGACCAGAAGTCTCCTTCCTTCCTTGCTTCCTTCCTTCCTTCCTTCCTTGCTTCCTTCCTTCTTTCTTCCCCTCCTCCCTCCTCCTTATTCTTCCCTCTCTCTCTCTCCCTCTCTCCCTCTCCTTCCCCCTCCCTCCCCCCTCTTTCTTTCTTTTTTTTTCCTTCCTTCCTTCTGCTCTATGAAACTCCACAATTGAGCCAGAGACTTTTTGATCTTTAGCTTAACAACTGAATTGTTTTGGCAAAGGCTCAGAGAATTATTTTATGGTCATCATCAAGATTGAAAGGTATTTGATTAGTGTGTATGACTCATCTGTTTTATTCTAATTCATTTTATTTGTATGAGTGTTTTGCCCGCATATGCATTTGTGAACCATGTGCCTGCAGAGATCAGAAGAAGGCACTGAATGCCTGGAACTGGAGTCTGGACGGTTGTGAGCTATCATGTAGGTTCTGGAGAGTGAACGGGGGTAGGCGGGCAGTCCTTTGCAAGAACAACAAGTGCTCGTAACCACTGGACCATTTCTGGAGCCTCTCTATGACCATATTGGGCAAGAGAAAGTCTATAGTTTCTTGGGTGGTAGGAAATCAAGGTTATCAGGAACTATCAAGAAAATGAGAACAACAAAATACCTATGACAACAAACAGGCATGTGCATATATAAAACAAAATTAAATGTGGTAACATCAAATGTTGTGGTGAACAATACGGGGTAGAGACAATTTGCAGCGGCGTGGGCTTTATTTTGGAGAAGTCACTTTTGAAGTGACTGAAAGTGGATAACATGAGAGAACAAAGCACAGAAGGTCAGAGGGAAATGAGATCCATGCAGAGGGGAGACATTGAAAAGCTGCTGGGCTGAGGGGAGCAGCAAGCAGGCTGGTGTGAGGTAACGATGTGTTAAGGGGTCTTCACGAGGAGGTAAGGTCCAAAGGAGGGGCGGGAGAATCAAAGTCACATAGACCTTGCAAATGATGATAAAGTGTGCAGATACTATTCGAAATGTGATGCGTGTCCCTGGAAGGTTTAGAGCAGGAAATGAGAATCATCTTGTGCACATGAATATGTGCATGTGATGTAGTTTTATTGGGGTACAGCCAGTCTACAAGAGTTGCATGCTTTTTGAACAGTCACTCTGGCTGATAGAGATGGCATGTCCGTGGGAAAGCATCAAGGAAGAGGCGTGATAACCAGCCAGGAGACTGGTTAAAATGTAACCATGTGGATGAGGATGTACCTCAGTGGCAGAACACGTGCTTAGTATGTACCAGGTCGCAAGCATGATCCCAGCACACACGACCATTACCCTTATTAGTCCAGGTGAGAGAGAATGCACCGCCACTGTGGCACCCTCGAGAGCCCTTGTCAGGGAGCTAGACAAAATCATAGTCAGAGTAAGGATCAAGAAGGAAAGAGGTGATCCAAAGACTTGCGTCCAGGAGCACTGGGCAGGGCAAAGGTCGTTTCTGCTAAGCAGAAGGGATGGTAGAGAACATGGGATGGATGCCAGCAAGTGGGGAGCTCCAGCTTGTGAGCCGGAACATTTCGGGTTCCTAATTAAATTGATTTAATTTCCTTAGGGGAATTCTACTTGTCATAAAGAAGCAAGACTTCTGCGGAATGTGAAGGGAGAGACTGTGCTGAAGGCGTGAAGAAAGAGGCGAACGTGTGAAAACTGTCACCATGAAAAGTGGGAGAATGGTATCGCCACTCTCTTAGATCTGGATGAGCGATGGATCTTTCCAAAAATTGTGCTTTGGCTAAAATGCCAGATTCCAGTGTGCGTGTCGGGGTTCCAGCTTGCCAGCCTTGAGTCCTTCTCTCTCAACAGTCATCCCTGCTGCCAGCTCTCAGTGAGACCTAAACCTTATAGGTTCAGGTCTAAACCTAAACCCTCATAAGTTCATTTGTAAGCCCTGGACTTTCAGAAATGTCTCTTCCATCTCTCTAGCTTACCCACCCTAGCATCCTGTTGAGGTTTGGTCTTTTGCTATGTATCATAATGCTAAATACTGGTCCCCCAAGGCCTGGTTGCCTCAAAGGATGAGAGACTGCATGTAGACCCAAGTGATGCTATGTAACCTTGCCTCCCCCCACCCCTGGCCTCGAAATTATCCCTGATTGGTAAATAAAGATGCTGACACCTATAGCTGGGCAGGAGATAGGCAGGGTTGGGGTCTGAGAAGAGGAGGGAGAAGAAAGTGAGAGAGGAGAAGATGCTATGGGGTAAGAATCTTGAAAACATGACCATGAGGGCCAGCCAATTGGAGTTAAGAGCAGCTCAGAAGGAATGTGACAAGTCATATTGTGGGGTTATTGGTAGGGAAGTAGCCGTAATAGTTTAGAGGGTAGATATCTACCCAACTTTAGTGCTGATTAAGGCTTATTATAAATATATAAGTTAGCATGTCTTTGATCTGGGAACTGAATAACCAAAGGGGTCAATTGGGGGAGGGGGGTAGAAAGCCCCAATTCGAAATTAAAAATGTTCTACAGACAGCATTGAAAGCCAACAGTCCTTAACTGTACTCTGCAGCCTATTCACATCTCTAGCTCCGCTTCCATGTGGATCCTTCTCTTTCTCAAACAGCTGGTAGATCAATCACCAGTGTCTCTTTTGAGTACACAGCTCACCCATCTCTGCTCTCTTGCTTGTGCTCACTAGGCAGACCTCCACAGGGTTTACATAGAAGTTTCCCATGCACTTTCTCTCTGTTTCAAACATAGCTGGAGGGGAAAGAAAAGAATCTAACCTGATAAGTCTGCTTTAAATTTAAGTTCCCAGAGTTTGAGGATTCCCTAGATCCCCCTGAGTGGCCATGGTATTTCCCTTCATTTAGTCGTTCTCCCACCTGACCTAGTGACCTTATTCTCACATCCCTAAAATTTCAACTGGTGACTTTTGCTCTTGGCTAATTATCATTGTGAATGTTTGGAATGGAATGTGTGCAGAATGGAAGTTCCCATGAGCCTCCACTGACCCAGTCACCCTCAGCATCTGGCTACCTGTATCCTGAAAAATTACAGCTCTCATTGTGTCCTGGTTCCATCCATTGTCACCACATAGTTAACAGTCAGGCAGTGATTCTCTCGTCTACTTTCTAGGGCTTCCATTTTTCTTTTGACTCTTGATCTTTCTACAGTTACACATGCTGTAATTTTTTTAAGCTTTACCATTTTATTAAGTGAGTGTGTGTGTGTGTGTGTGCACATGTGCCACAGTATGCCTGTGGAAATCGGAGGACAACTTTCTGGAATTTGTTCTTTCCTTCTACCATATGGGTCCTAGGAATCCTTATTTAGCAGGCTTGGTGGCAACACCTTTACTGCTGAGCTATCTAGCTTAACCTGATACTTAAAAAAATAAAATTCCATTTAAGGGACTGGGAAGATGGCTTAGAAGTTAAGAGGGTGTACTGCTCTTGTAGAGAACCTGAATTTGGTTCCCAGCATCAACGTCTGGTGTCTCACAACTACCTGTGACTCCAGGAGATCTGATCTCCTTGTGCGCCTGCATGTGACAACACACACACACACACACACACACTAATAATAATAATAATAATAATAATAATAAAACTAAAAATACACTGTTTTTATGAGACAGGATCTTGTAGCCCTGGATATCTTGGCATCTTACTATGTAGACCAGGCTGGCCTTGAACTCACAGAGACCCATCCACCTCTGCCTCCTGAGTGTTAGAATTAAGGATGTGAGCCTGGCAGTGGGGGCACACGCCTTTAATCCCAGTATTTAGGAGGCAGAGACAGGTGTATTTCTGAGTTCGAGGCCAGCCTGGTCTATAGAGTGAGTTCAGGACAGCCAGGGCTATACAGAGAAACCTTGTATCAAAAAAACAAAAAACAAACAAAAAAGAATTAAGGATGTGTTCCACTACACTTGTCCTTGCTTCCCTCCCCTCCCCCCTTTCCTTCAACCATGTGAGGCAGCTCAGTGGTAAAGGGGCTTGCCACTAATCCCTATGACCTAAATTTGGTCCTTGGAATTTACTTGTGATAGACTCTTTTGACATGGGTATGTTTAGGTGGTGATTCCAAGACCTGAGGACAGAAGATAGGAATAATAGATACTGAGAAGAGATGAAACATTTAAGTTGGGCAGATTGAGGTCCACGTATGCAGGAACAGGTAGAGAATATGTCTAAGGAGAGACTATTGTTATTCTGGAGCACTAGAAAGTCTAAAATGAAGATTAGTTCAGGGTTGCTTGAATATGTATCCCTATTGCTCTGTCTTCAGCACTGGGCTGCTCTGGCTTGTATTCTAGTAAGAAAAGTATTTAAGTATAATATTAACTATGTGAGAGAAAACGAAGTCCGTGAGCTATTAGAATGGTTTGTGTCCTAGCTATTTTTATGTCAGCTTGACCCAAGTTAGAGTCATCTGACAAGAGAGAACCTCAATTGAGAAAATGCCCCCACCACTTTGGCCTGTGAGAACTCTTCTTGATTATCAAAGTGGAAGAGCCTATGGATGGTGGTGGACCTCAGTGCTATAAGAAAGCAGGGTGAGCAAGCCACAAGAGCAAGCCAGTAAGCAGCATGCATTCCTCCATGGCTTCTGCTTCAGTTCCTGCCTCCAGGTTCTGCTCTACTTGAGTTCCTGCCCTGACTTCCTTCAGTGATGGGCTACAAGCTGTAAAATAAAACACATCCTTAGCTCCCTAAATTATTTTGTCATGCGTTTTATCCAGCAAAAATTAGCGGCGGTGGTGCGCGCCTTTAATCCACATTGGGCAGAGGCAGGATTTCTGATTCGAGCAGCTGGTCACAAGTGGTTCCAGCGCAGGTATACAGAGAAACCCTGTCTCGAAAACAAAAAAAAAAAAAAAAAAAAAAAGAAAATCTAACCAAGAGTTATCAAATGAAAACCAAAAGAGGGTGGTATCTTAGAACTTAAGGGAAGGGGTTTCAAGAGAAGAGAGTTATCATCAAGTAAGATACAGATTGTTTTAGTGCCTCAGGCTGCCATAACAAAATACCTTGGACATACTCATGCAAACAAATAAACACCTGGAAACTTACTTTCCACAGTTAAAACAAGGGTTTAAAAATTACATTTATTTGTGTGTCTGTGTCCACATGTGTGTATTCTTGTTAGATCTGATTTTCTCCTTCTGACATATGGGTCCCTGGATGGAACTCAGGTTGTCAGTCTCGATAGGAGCTCTCTCCCTTTCCCTCTCACAGTTTTAGAAACGTGTGTGTGTGTGTGTCTGTAGTGTGTAGGTGTGTGTATCTCTGGGTGTGTATGTATTCTGTATAGATATGTATGTGTGGTGTATATGTGTGTGTCTGTATAGTATGCATGTGTGTTCTGTGTAGTGTGTGTGTGTCTGTATAGTGTGTGTGTATTTTATCTCTTTTGTGTGTGTCCAGTTTGGTGTATGTCTTTGTAGTGTGTATGTGTATTCTGTGTGGTCTGTCTGTGGAGTCTGTGTATGAATGTGTGTGTGTTCTGTGTAGTGTGTATATGTAGTATGTCTGTGTAGTACATGTATGTGTAGTGTGTCTATGTAGTGTGTGTATAGTGTATGTGTATCCCTATGTGTGTGTTCTGTGTAGTGTATGTGTGTGTAGTGTGTATATGTATGTATCTCTATGTGTGTGTGTCTGTGTAGTATGTGTGTATGTTCTGTGTATTGTGTCTGTGTGCATGTGTGAGTGTATGCGTGTGTGTGTGTTGTGTGTGTATTAGTAATAGTAGTAGTAGTATGTATGTATGTATGTATGTATGTATGTATGTTCTGTGTATTGCGTCTGTGTGTGTCTGTGTGTAGAGGGCAGAGGATACCTAACAGGAGTCAGTTTTCTCCTTCCACCTTGTGGGTTCAGAGGATCAAGCATGGCAGTGAGTGCCTCCACCCGTTGAACCATCTCACCAGCTCCGTTCATCAGTAATTTGTCTCAATGTTTTTATTGTCAAAAAATACTCTTAATATCAATCAACAGTTTCAATAGAAGTTGAATCAGCAGAAAGATCCATTTCAGAACTGAGTTGTTTAAAAATAGCTTGCGATTTTGCATTTAAAAGGAACAAATGACATTATTTCCCGTCATCTTCATTAGAAATAAAGCTTCTAAAAGTGAGCATTTCAGTAACTTAATAAGTGAATTGTGAAAGTGAGTCAGAAGTTTTTGTGTGAGAAACAGTCTCCTTCTGTAGCTCAGGAAGGCTGAGTGCTGGGGTAATAGATGTGAGCCATCACCTCTGGCTCAAAAAAGCCTTATAATTAATGCAGTATAGACATAAAATGTTATTTTATTAACTAAAATTACAATTAATCCAGTTAATGAATAAGTTAAAATATTTTTATTAAATAATGTCAAAATAGCTTCAGGAAGTTCCTGAAACAGACTAGATTCACTAAGCCCCTTACTCCCCAACAGTAAATGGTAAAGACTGCTGAGAGTCACTCTCACACGAGCCCAGTCATCTGGAAGAAGCAGAAGCCAGCTAAGCTGCCCAGAAGCAACGAAGACCAGCTGAGCTGCTTGGAAGAGGCTCTGACCAACTGAATCCCCCAGAAAGGATCCTTCCAACCCGCTGAGCTGCCTACAGGCTGTGCAATGTACTCCAGAGTTCCAGCCTTGGTGAGTTGTTCCTCATTCTTGGGTAGGCTTTGGTGATTCGGCTGTCATGTAAGTAACCCTCACCCACATTCCTGTAAATAACCCCAATAAAACTGGTATCTTGACTTTGGTGGTATCCAGACTTTAGTCTGCAATAGCCCTACTATCTGGGGTGAATATATGAGGATGCTGTGTCTCCCCAGGAAAAGTCTATCACAAAACAATATTTTTACTTCATGTATCACTATTATTCCTAATGTAAGTAGTGAAATATTTTAAAAGGAAAACTTATTTATGGTATCACATATAACTGCACCCTTTTTTGCTTGCTTTTAATAGTCATAAATTGTTCATTTGCCCAGAGCTCTGAAAATTATGTAGTTGGATATGGTATGTGAGAACTGAAGGAGATAAGCCTTTTACAGTGAAGAAATTCTGAGTGTTGGCTTGAGGGAACATTTTAAAGAGTTAAGTGGTATGTGGAGAATCTGAGAAATAGCATAGAACTTTGAGGATTTTAAGACACCTTCAATATGGTAACCTATAAAAGCCTTTTTTTTATTAGTATATACTGTAATGTGCATTATATAAGGGTCTTACTCTGGTTCAGAGGTGTAGTTCATGATAGCCATGGTGGGACACATCAGGCTGCACAGGCAGACTGGGACACATCAGGCCACACAGGCAGACAAGGTGCTGCAGAGGTAGCTAGAGTTATACATCTGGATTGACAGGCATCACAAAGAGAGGCTGGGCCTGCCTGCCTTGAGCCTTTGAAACCCCAAAGCCCACCCCCAGTGACACACTTCCTTCCACCAGGCCACACCTCCTAAACCCTCTCAAGTAGTGCCACTCCCTAATGACCAAGCCTTCAAATCTATGAGCCTATGGGGCCGTTCCTATTCAAACTGCCACAATGAGTAATTGCTATAAGCAATATTGCAGAAGCACTAGGATCTGAAGGTCAGAATATAAAATGACCACATAATCCATGCTGTAAAGATTCTTCATCAGTTTTATCCCAGTACTAATACGATAGCTCATTTGTGGCCCTGCCCAAGGTGAGCCGTCCATTGAGCTATTGTTGGCATTTAGGTTGTTCCTGTCTTACAGTTTAATATAAATTGCATCAAGAGTCTCACTTGAATGCCTTTCCAGTGGAAATATTTCTGAAGTCAAACTAAACATAACGTTTTCAATTTGTCTTCCTAGATCTCTTTTTTACACATACCACAAAGGCCGATCCATTTCCGTTGCAATTCCTAGGACCAGTGTAAAAACACTATTACTCACAGTTGGGGAAAGGTGAAAAGGACCCAGTGAAGCTGATCTCACAGGGGATTGCCTTTATGATCCTCATTTCCATTATCCAGCCTTCCAGTGGAAAATGCCTGATCATTTCTTAGTGAGGAAAGCCAGAGAAAACCTCAGCTACTCAACAATCAGCTGAATGGATTGTCAAAGGAGGAACTCCAAGTGGAAATAGGTTAAGGCTCCCTTACTGACATAATTGAGCTGTTTTTAGTCACCTGGAAACTCTTTAAATGTAAACAGGCCACTTGGGAGACCATTTAAACATTCCCAGTGACCGCTGCAACCCGCCATCTTTCTCTTGCCCTGTTTGATTCAGCACAAGCTTAGTGGCTGCTCCAATCTCTTTATTTTGTAGTCAGCTGACTTGAAGGAGTTAATACACTTTGCAAAATGCCAACCTTATATTTGGAACTAATTTGCTCCCACGGCAGGATCTGGCTCTAATCAGAGCTTCGGCTATGTCTAAAGAAAATTCTATGTTAGCTGCATCACTGGGATGTCTCACTGGGAGCCTGTGAGGAAACAGCTTGGTAGACTAAACTTACTCTCTGCCTTTTTCTTCCCAGGAGCCTTCCACAAAACAGCTGGCTTTTTCTAAAATGAAGTTGACTAGCCATTTATGAGATTTAAGAAAGGACTAATTACTATTGTCGGCTGATTGGGGAGTGCTGCTATTTTTATTTTTAAAAAACTCACATGCAGAGAAGCATTTGTTTGGTGACTTGCTTGTAAAATTACTTTTCACTAACTATGGTTTTAGAAGATGACCATTGCACAGGAAAAATTAAGCCCAGTTATTATTATTATTAATTCATTTTTTTTTAGAATGAGTCTATCTTAATTGTAGTCACAAAATGACATGATTTTTTTTTCAAGTAGAGGCAAGAGATAGTGACAACCTTGACCTGTACTTTTTACAGGTATTCTTATTAATTTTTCTAAGTGGAATCTGAGGTTATTGTCCCTCCACAAGACTTTCCTTTAGGGTCCAACAGAGATGGCATTGGAAATGACCATAAGGACCCATTCCCACATCTTGGACTCCCTCCTGACTTGCAGTTGATCTTCTGATTCTAGACTAAATCTTTATCTTCAACAAAAAGACCATGTGTACAACAAAAGAAAATTGTTCCTATGGACTGCTATAATGAAAAAAAATTTTAGACTGGGTAATTTATAAGCCAGAGAAATGCTTACACCTCTGTAGATTAGAAAATTCAAAATGAAAGAGCCAACAGCTCTGGTGTCTAGACAGCATCTGATTATCATGTGTGTTGGCTCTCATGTGTCTTCAGCCGGCAGAAGGACTCTGTTCCTTTAAGTTTCTTGTAGAAGGGCACAACGTCATGTCTTAATCACTTATTCAAAGGCTCTGTTTGTGGTGTGTGTGTGTGTGCGTGTGTGTAGGTCAGAGGACAATCTTGGGTGTCATTCCTCAGGAGTTCTCTAAACTTGTTTTTGAAGACAGTCTTTCATTTTTTTTTTATAACTAGCCAGCAAGCCCCAGGGAGTTGACTATCTTTGCCTCTGAAGCTCTGGGATTAGGAAATGTACCACCATGCCTTATATTTTCACATGGGTTCTGGAGATCAAAGCCAGGTCCCCAAGCTTGCAAGGCAAGAACTTTGTGTTTCCAGCCTGAGGCTTGACCTCTTAAAACCACCAAGGAGTGTGAGAATGATTTTCTGAATTAATCACATCAATTTCAGGGACTACACAGACCATAGAAAGCATTTTCAGGATTGAAGACCCTAGCTTCCGGCCTTGCGACTGCTCTTCCTTCACTGTCTACAGCTAGTGAGCAAATGGTTTTTAGCTTGATACTTGCAGCTCAAGAAACAGCATGTCTGTTTCCTCTTTTCTACATTCTTTGTGAAATGTCAACTCCAGCTCCTTCTTCATTCTTACTTCTCCTTTGGCTAAGTTTACTCGTGATTGGACTTTTAGTCTGCAGGGCAGATTCCTAGCCACACCCCTGTCCCGTTGAAAAACAAAGGTAGACAAACAACCCCTAAAGATAACAACTATGAATTGGGAGCCCGTTCACTGTTCTTTCATATGACCCTGCCTTTAAGCTGGAAATAATGCCTACATTTAATTATAGTCACCTGTTTAACTGGGAGGTGGTCTCCTCTGTAGAGCATAATAGTCTTAAGAACACTGCTCATAGTTTTATTTCATAAAGCATGAGACATATGACCCGATTCCTTTCTTCTAGGAATTTGCAATCTAGTCATGGAAAACGAACTATGTGGAAAGCCAATTGTCAAAGTCCAGCTTTGACACCAGAGGGTAAACTGAGTCACGCAGCCTGTTGTGGCATCGGCAATTGGGTCGATGCTGAAAGCAGCCAATGTGGGTCAGCACTAAGAGGGGCTGATGGGAGTTGGTCTGGACAGAGAACTACAGGGGCTGCTGTCTATGGCAGCCAGCAATTAGAGAAAAGAAAGGACAAAAAATCAAACACACACACACACACACACACACACAACACACACACACACAGAGTGGTTGAAGCAAAAGCAGGCTCCAGCGGGATTTTTTTCCCCTTGTAACCCCTTTTTAAACCCTGAAAACAAAGCTTTTTCTATTTAAAAGGGAAAATTATCTCATATACACAAGTTATACATTTTCTGGAAACAATCACCACAAAGACATATTCTTCAAAACCAGATTAAAATCATTACACGAGAGGAAATTCCAACAGGATTATTGATTATGCATTTCTTTTTTGAAACATATCTAACTAAACAATTCTCTCTTACTTTCCACAAACTCTTTGTAACCCCTAAGCCATAATTCTCTTGTCATAGATGAACAAAGTTTAAGCAGGCCAAATCTATAGTGGCAAGTTTCTGCCTATGCTTGCTTGACAACAGCCTGTACTTACTAAGGAACAGGTTATCTGTCTTACATCTTATGATTGATGTCCTGATCCGCTAGACTGGCTAATCAGCTGTTCTCTGTTCTTATTCTCAGAATTGTTTATTTATTCATAACCTTTCTGTTCCATGGTGCTCACCAAAAACCTATTATTACGTCCCTAGATCACAAAATCAAGGAACTCAGGCCCCACCTAGAGTGAATGCTTTCTTTAGTCATTAACTGTCCCGAGCCTATTTTCCTTGCTCCTACAATCATGTGCTTGCAACGCATGAATGCTCACTGACTCCTTTCTCTAACTCATGAAGCTCTTGCCCGTCTATGAGGGAGGGGCTCGTTCTATTCTTGATTCTAACTTTAAACTTTATCAAGTATCCTAACTTCCCTACATTATTTAAAGCAAGCTAATTCCCTAGTACTACTTAAATCAAATCAGGAATTCCATACGATCATGAATTCATCTAAACAGCATTATCTCAAGAACTTTCATCTTTACGTTGATCTGCAGGAAACTTGCCCAACAGAGTGGGCAAGTATCACCCAGGAAGTAATCACGCCAGGCTATAGGCATGAGGGTCTCCCGGTGTCCATTCACACCCAAACCAAATCAATGAGGAGTATGGCAAGGACAAACAGGAGAAAGCGCATCAGTAGTAAGAAGCAATGCCAGACAAAGTCTCTGGGCCATGCCTTTCCATCATAACTGAACAAGATGGTGAGTTCTCTCAGGGAGCTCATGTGGCCTCTGTAGCTCCTGCATGGCATCCACCAGCCAATAGTAAAAACAAAACCAAACATATGTATAATACAGCTAAAAACTATATGATCAATAAGAATTTATAAAGAGTGACAGCTGAAGCAATCTGAGGAGTTGCCACAAGGAAGTTGAGATTTGATTGTTCAGATGTTGGTGTTGCCATAGGCTATGGAAGAGGGCAGAGGGAGATATTCTAGGAAGGGAAGGTAAAATAAACAGTAATATGGAAACTGGGATGAAGGGGTTGGAGAGATGGCTCAGCAGTTAAGAATGATCACTGCTCTTCCGATGGATTCCAGTGGCCATGTCAGGTGGCTTACAACTGCACATAACTCCAGCTCTGAGGGATCCAACACTCTCTCTGGCTCCCTCAGACACTTGCACACATGGCATGTACACACACACACACACACACACACACACACACACACACCCTAACTTACTAACTGAATAATCTTTAAGGAAAAGTGGAATGAGCCTTAAAATGTATAAAATTGTCCAGACATAGGCATGGGGCCTGGAGAAGGAATCAGATGGAGATCTGTATAAGAATGAAGCTTAGGAAAGAACGCTGAGTGTGGTAAGATGTTAGCTTGGTGCTGAACAAAATGAGGAACCAGTATAGTGTTCTAAGTGGATAATTACTGTATGGGGTGTTGTTGTGTGGTGGTGGTTTTGTTTCTGAGACAGAGTGCTGCTGTGCTCCAGACAGAATGTTCCAGACCTGGATGGACTGGAACTCACTAAGTAAACAAAGCTGGCCTTTTTGATGGTTTGTATATGCTCTGCCAAGGGAGTGGCACTATTAGAAGGTGTGGCCCTGTTAGAGTAGTGTGTCACTGTGAGTGTGGGCTTTAAGACCCTCATCCTAGCTGCCTGGAAGCCAGTCTTCCACTAGAAGCCTTCAGAAAATGTAGAACTCTCAGCTCTTTCTGCATCATGCCTGCCTGGATGCTGCCATGTTCCCACCTTTATGCTAATGGACTGAACCTCTGAACCTGTAAGCCAGTCCCCAATTAAATATTGTCCTTTATATAATAAGACTTGCCTTGGTCATGGTGTCTGCTCACAGTAGGAATACCCTAATTAAGACAGTCTTGTGTTTGGAGCGATCCTCCTGCTCTGCTTTCCACATACTAAGATTATAGCATATTTTTATTTATTTATTTATTTATTTATTTATTTACTTATTTATGTTGGGAATTAAACCTACGACTTCACTCAAGCATACTAGGCAAGCTAGGCTCTACCGCTGAGTTATACTCTCAGCCTTTGTGTGAGCTGTTGTTCTACTTGACTTCAAGACATCCTTTCTCCCATCTGCTTTCATATAATTAACCACTGTATTGACTTTGACCTTGGCCACACCACTTTAGAGCATTGGGGGTTTGTCCCTTGGGGTTGCTGGGGTTGAGTGAGCAAGTCCAGGCTGGTCTCCATGGTGATAAGTTTTCTTTTATTGCTGCAGTAGTCCACTACTGTGCCTTGTTGGTTTTATTTCCCTGCTGCTTCTCAAGATCACCCACTTCCTACCATCTCCATCAACGCTACCCTGATCTAACATTATCATCTCATCTAGACTCTGCCAGAGAGAGTTAGCTGGTCCCTTGCATCCACCCTTGCCTACATCCAATCTGTTCTCTACACTGGTGCCAATAAATTGTTTTGTTCTTCCTCAAACCATAAATCTGTTGATGTCAGGCCAGCGTTTTAAATATACAACTTCTGGTTACTCTTAAGTTAAAGGCAAAATTTTTCAATCATAGACGACAAACTGTGAGTTCAAGAAACAGATGCTAAGATGGGCTTAGCTATAAAAGGTGTTTCTCAGGAGGTACACCTGTTGAGAATGAGTGGGAGGTGGAGAATGTGGGAGAGTGTCAGACCTCCATCCGACTCTAAGGAAGAGGAAGGCAGGCTAGACAGCAACAAGTTCAGGATGCCACAAAAGTTCTGAGAACACATCGGCCGGATCAAGTGGGCTCTGAGCCAACGTTGCTGTTAAAGGAACTTCTTGCCTGAGAGTAGTTACCTACCTGGAATACCTGGGTACATCTAGATTTTGGCTGTGAATTATTGACCCCAGGGCAAGTATGAGCCAGTGTGAGTACTGTAGTGGATCCGGAAGGTCACAGCTCAGATTGCTTGCCACATGTGCTTGCCCGACAGGAAAGCTGAAGGGGTTGGTTTTTAAGACAACAGAGCTCTGAGTGGTTGGGCCCTTTCCTACTTCCCCAACCTCATCTTGTACCATGAATCCTTTGATACTTTCATCCTAGCTATATAAGTTAATTCTTTGAATGTGAACATTAAATGTTTTCAGCCCACTTCTGAATGCAAACACCAGTTCATGCTTGGTCAGCTCAGTTGAGTCCTTTCTCGAAGAAGAGGTTCCATCACTAGGCTCGAGTTTCCCCTCATATGTCCTCACAGTATTTTTTTTTTTTTTTTTTTTTTTTTTTTTTTTTTTTTTTGGTTTTTCGAGACAGGGTTTCTCTGTATAGCCCTGGCTATCCTGGAACTCACTCTGTAGATCAGGCTGGCCTCAAACTCAGAAATCTGCCTGCCTCTGCCTCCCAAGTGCTGGGACTAAAGGCGTGCGCCACCACCGCCCAGCATGTCCTCACAGTATTAACATACTTGCTTCAGACCATTGCTTCTGTGACTCCTTGGTGTCTATCTGTTCTCTTCTTTAGACTGCAATGGACTTCAGACAGGAATGGGTCTTTTCCACTTGTGACTATTGTGCAGGGTCTTCCTCTGTACAGGACATGTACATATTTGGTCACCTGCACAAGACCAGCACACTATGGCATCTATTATCATTCTCTCATAGCAGGAGTAAAGGAGAGATCTTCAAACTCTCATCTGAGATTATGCCACTCTCTCTCCCATCTGACCCTATGTTAGCTGCAGGGGTCTCAGGAGATGCTAAACTAGAATATATAGTGTACAACTTTTAGATGCCATCACCTAAGCTGGCATGGAACTTTTCTTCAATGTAGATATTTCGGGTCACTAATGCTCATTTTGCTGATACAACTGTCTTTGAATTTCCCTGATTCTGTAAGCATCTCCTTATTCATTCTCCTTCAAGTAGCTCAAAATCATTGGTTTACCAAGCTAGAATTGGATAAACCTGTTTTTTTTTGGTGCCCTATCTGGATTCATTTCTCTACAGGAAAAATATAATAAATACATCTTCCCTGGCTAGCCAGTGGTCTATGATCAAAATATTTTCCTTGAGTGAATGAATGAATGAACAAGTGAATGAATGAATGAATGAGTGAATGAATATAAGAAATTCAAGCCCTTTATCTGTTTGCAACTTATGGGTACTTATGGCCTTTAGCTGCTTTTTCTTCCTCATTGATAGTTGATGATCATGCCCTTTGAAGTGACACCTGTAGAACCTGAGAAAATGTCATTAGGTTAGTGAGGGTCAAGGAGTGTTTCAAACAATGGTCCATCCAGCTAGAAAGAGCTGATGAACTAAAACTATTTTGAAAGGTAGCTTCTCAGATATCTATTCTATGATACAGATTTTTAAAAAAGATATGCACTGGCTGGACCACTTACTGGAAATTAGGAGGAAGTTAAGTTTGGGTTTGCAGAGTGGCTTTCTTATCTGCTTGTTTTATCCCCTGTTTGTTTGTTGATACACAGTCTTATTATGTAGCCCTGATTAGCCTGGAGCTCACTATGTAGATCCAAATTGCAATTATCCTCCTGCCTCAGCTTCTCAAATACTGGGATCCTAAACATGTGTCTAGCCAAGACAGACTCCTACATAATGCCATGTTCTAGTAATAATAAGACTGCAGCTTGCACGAGAGGTCTGAAGTCCACTGACCATCTGTGAGAGATCTGTGGTGACAGCCATGTCTCAGCAGTTGTTGGTAGAGGAGGCAGGACAGCTCGCCCTCTCTGCTCTGAAGGGACCAAAGCAAGATAACCATGGGGTGAAGTAAAATGCCGATCTGGAACCTACTATGCAAAGCAGGTGGTCAGAGCTGCCAGGGTAAAGTAGCAAGGTAGGCATGTAGAATTGGAGTGGGAGCTAACAGATGGAAAAATACGGCACCAGAAGTGATGGGAAGCTTATGAAGGGCAGTAGGAAAAATAAAACCACCATGGCAAAGATTCTTAAAGCCTGCAAAGAGTGTCCATCAAAGTTGCTGGGACTTGTGGCTTTGAGCACATACAAAATTAATTATGCTAATGTATCAGAGGGTGAAAGTGGAAGCTGGGACTGTAGAGCATGCTAAGTCCATGCACAGGGGGAGACACAAAGCATGAGCCGAGAGCTCAGCACCAGTAACTGTAGTAACAGGTACCAAGAGAAGCTTTGCTGCTGTATACATGACCATTACATGTATTGTTATATCTCTTTTCAGGGACACACAATAATTGTACACGTTTCTGGAATGCAGTGTGGTTCTTCAATACCCAAATGTCATCTTCAATGCCCAATTAAGGGAAATGAGTATAGCCACCTCCTTACATTTCTACCACTTCATTGGCCAAGGAGGCTTTAAATTCCTTTCTTCTGGTTGTTTATAGAACATGGTATGAATTCTTGTAAACAGTTGTCGATGCTATGCAGAAAATCAGGACTGATTCTCCCTAATTTATTTGGGTATCTTTATTTGACCTTTCTCCCTCCTACCCTCCATACACTTTTCCTAGTCTCTCCTGAGTACAGGACTTCTCTCCATGTACAAATACTATCTGGGCTATTTTATTGGATTCTGATATCTATCATCCATCTCCACCCTGATCTCTTCTGCCTGCCCCCAACACTAGGTAGGAGAGAAAGAAGGTTAGAGGGGAAAGGCAGACCTCTTTGAACCATTTTCTGCTGATTTGGGGCATCATGTTCCTTGGGGAAAGTCCAATCTTCATCATCAGGGTATCCCCAACTAGCAATCCAGCAAAGCAGCAAATCAGAAATAGCAAAAGCAGCAGCAGGAACCCCCAGCAGCCAGGGGAGCAGCAGTTGCCATAGGCCCTTTCGGAGTGTTCCCATTTATACCCATTCCAGAGTTCCCAGAATTCCAAACATACACTGTCTGCAGCTGGCAAAAATTACACCCCTCCAAGAACATGAGACATTCATAGTGGCTGTGGACAATCTAAAACAGTCCCGATCCTACACCCATGATTAAAACAAAAACATATTTATATAATATAGCTGAGTTCTTATAGGTTTTTTTTTTTTTTTTTTTTTTTTTGGATTTTTTCCGAGACAGGGTTTCTCTGTGTAGCCCTGGCTGTCCTGGAACTCACTCTGTAGACCAGGCTGGCCTCAAACTCAGAAATCTGCCTGTCTCTGCCTCTCAAGTGCTGGGATTAAAGGCGTGTGCCACCACTGCTTGGCAGAAGGTTGCTTTCTTTGCTTGTTCTTACTCTCACTATTAAGTCCATTCCTTCACTGCCTACTTCTTCCAGATTCTAGCATATTCTGTAGGGTAAGGGGGGTTCCATGTCTGCTCCACCACAAGACTTGGCTGCTCAGGGAAGCAGGATGTGGGAGTGACCATGCTTATTCCACGATGTTACCAGGTGGGTATTGGGCCGTAGGGCAGCCCTGGAACACAGCTCTGGGGGTGGGACAGCTGCAGCAGGCTGGGGGGTCCCTGTACTTTTGTGACTAGGCTGGGGCCTTCTGGTTTTCAGGCTGTCAGACACCCAGGTGCCTCTGGATACCTCGGAAGAGCTGAGAAGAGAGTGGAGGCCCACAGGCTGGATCTAGCCTGGGATGGAGGTTGGGGGGAAGTGGGGAGCTCCGGCTGGTTCCATGGGAGAGTTCTTGGATTGATGGCTGTAGGCTTGGGCTTGGTGGTCGTGGTTGGGAGCACAGAGAGGCCTTCTACAGGAGATTAGACAGTGGCTGTATAGGCAAAACCTTCTCCATGGCTCCCCATGGCGGATTTCGATGAAAAGAGGCAGTCCATGGTTTTAAGGCATTTATTGTCAAGGTGGAAAGTGGATGAATAAAACCATATCCCACATCTCAGGGTGGGCCTAAAATTAAATACCCTTTGCAGGGAGGAGTGTCTGGGAAGGAAAGCTTATTGGCTAAGCTCTTCAGGCCTTTCGGTACCTCATTAAAATGGAGATCTGTCTTGAGCCTGTGTGACCACAGGTCGTGTCCTCTACATCTGGAGGGGCTTGGGGCATTGTCTTTACGTGACTGAGAGCCACAAATCTATGGGGGGGGGGTCTGTGGCTAGTGACAGGGGCCTGGTCCCCAGAAACAGGCAAAGTGCCTACCGTCCCTTCAGGGTTTCCAGGGTTTCAAGCCTTAGCTCAACCGGAAACCAGGCTACCTTTCATGGTCCCACAATATACTGAAGACCAGATAAGACATTCAACTTTGTGAAATGAACAACTACTAGATTATTCAGTCTTCCACTGGTAGGCAGCCATTGTTGGACTAGCTGGACCACCACCTATAAGCCATTCTAATACATCTGATTGATAGATAGATAGATAGATAGATAGATAGATAGATAGATAGATAGATAGCTGGCTGTAGTCAGGATTCTCTGTAGGAACACTGACCAATGTACCTGGGTTTTTTGGGGGTTCCCATGGAGCCTCTTTGGCCAACAACTTGATTAGTTATATATAGCCCACTCTTGGTACTGGAAGATTCACTTGGTGATGAGAGATATCTGGTCTCTGTCTCTCCCCAGCTGTTGATGAGATAGCTTGAGAGTAAATTCTCGTCTCCCCTTCCATTAGAGGGTTCGATCACACAGATTATTCTCAAAGATACTTCTCATGGTAGCCTCCTTTCCTCTAATCAGGGGTGTAACAGGAACCTGATTAGTCACTGGAGATGCCGAGAACACTATATAATGAGTGTGGTGAAGCTTCTGTAGTAAGCAAAGCTCAGGCATGAGTGAACTCAACTTGGGTCACCGTTGTATAAGACGCAGACCCAAAGTGAAGTAAAGAGCAATGACTTTTCTTCTTGTGAGACCCAGGATGTTGGCACACAGATTAAAACCATGAATACTCATCATGGCTGGACACATGCTTGTTGCTAGCCTACTGAGGGGACATTACCCCCTGGCCATTGCTCTTCTGAGTCCGCAGGTACTTGTTGAGAGCTTTTGGTGTCACTTTTGGGAATTTGGCATTTGTCACTGGGCTCGGACAAGTAAGTAGGCTTAGATAAGAATATAGAAGGGCTGGAGAGATGGATCAGCAGTTAAGAGCACTGTTTGTTCTTCCTGAGGTCCTGAGTTTAATTCCCAGAAAACCACATGGTGGCTCACAACCATCTGTAATAGGATCCGATACACTCCTCTGGTATGTCCAAGGAGAACAATGTACTCACATACATAAAATAAATAAATCTTTAAAAATATATCAAAAACAGTGACCATGGGGCTTTGTTTACTAATTTACTTATTACCTTGTGTGATCCTTTTGCTTACTACTTTACTTAATTACTATCTTGTGTTATCTCCTAGTTTACTACTTAACTTGATTACTTTGTCTTTGATCTAAGAACTGACGGTGTTTATTGGCTATACCTAAAATGATATAAAACCAGGCTGGAGAGAACTAAAGCTGCTTCAGTCTTAGTATATGGGCTGGAGTCACGTTATAATTTTGTCTAACTGTTTTTCCTTTTCAATCCTCACTTCCTTACTTGAGACCCTGTTGACTGACTGAGCTGGCTTAGTCATGTACTACCAAGTAGATAATATCTATGAGGATGGTATCAACTGCACAAATCCTAGGCTATGAGGAAGCAGCTCTCTTTGGAAGGGGTAGATGGTGCTCTGTTTTAGGGTGTTGGGGGAAAGGGACTTCAGGAAAAGGATAGCATGAAGGACTGACATAACGAATCT